>OX375786.1:0-1317913 GCA_947359385.1 Chesias legatella | reverse complement strand
ACTCCGCCTGGTATATGAAACCTCGCAAAGGAAAAACATTTACCTCATGTCTTGATCATCCTTTACCTCCATTATAATTGCAAATAGATACCTTTGGATATTCGCGAGATATCCTGATCCGTCGACGTACCTATCTGACGTGCGTCTGTGCGCATACGCATTTCCTTAGTTGCAAAGAGTGACGCACAGATGTTCTATTGAAATTATTAAGTACCTACGAAATACGTTCTAGCCTTTTTAATGTTTGATTTCAGGATGTTGGAGTTTCTTATTTGTTGTTCCCCATAGAGGTTTTGATGTAGTTTAAACTGGCGACAAACTTAACAATAAGTGCATGTAGCCTTTTAATATTTAATCATATCAATTTCTTCATAATAATTTACAAAGATTTGTCTGTTTCTATTGTCTCCATATGTGTTCCTTCTCTATTTTTCACACAGTTCATGTTTAAGTCACATACAGACTTATCATAGCAAATCGCAAGAAAATAATGTTATTCCACACATTATTCTAAAGCAAATGCTACTACGCAAAAAACCTCATGATTTAACATAAGCTTTGTCTGTCTGTAGATCTCCTAGATGGTTATCTAGATTTCCAATATTAATTTCTAATACGACAAAAACCAATTTATGTGACCACTGCGTATTACCAAGTCGAATTTTGTCGCATCTGTTTTTTGCTTCATCTATGAATACTTCTCTGTAAGGAGGTATTGCAGATTGATGCGGCGATACCTAAGTAATTGTTGTTCATTCTGCTGGTACGTTTGGACCAACCGAACGGTTGCGAGCAGGAAGATTAAGCGCGGTGTATAGTGACGCCATCTGCCGTCAGTAACCGACCACCGCTGATGGCGTTTTGCGTTAAAATGTGGAATAGTACCAGAAAATCCATACATAAATAGTTTGTTCAAAGATTTAGTGTTCAGTTTTTGCCGGGAACGAGGATGTTGTGGATGTGTGGAGTATAAAAATCTTCTCGTTTTCACATTTAAAATTAAACGAAATTTATTAAATGCATGTAATACCCATAAAAATACCATATTATCACAATAGTCTGTAATATAATGAAACACTTCGGTAAACGAAGTTCGTTCGTCCCCTTTCGTTTAGCGCAAACGTATAGGTACTGTGGCATTACTTCTTAGGCTATTTTCTTCATTGTTCGCTACGAATATGGCAGTGGTGAATATTTATTACGTAATGGTATGCTCGCGAGGAATTTGTGATATTCAAGAAAAAAAACTCGCAGAATGAGCTAATCTTTACTTATACGAAGAAGCTTTGGGAAAATGTTAGCTTTTGATTGTTGACCTTTTGTTGAGGCGTTCAAATGGGATGAGGGATGAGCTTTTGTGGGTTTTAAAACTTACAAACATTGCGTTGAAGTAATATTTAAAAAAAAATGATTATATCAATTTATGTAACTATAGAATTGCCTTCGAGCGAAGCCAGAAAAAAGAAAACACTATTATAGATCCGATTAAAATAAATAATAATAATAATATTAAATAATTAGTAATTTTAATTTTTCGCTGGCTAAGTGTATATTTCATTATTCTACCAACCCAACATAATTACATCGAAAATATTGACAACCATTAAATGTCACTGTTAAAACTTATTTATTCATCGGTCTTTCAATAATCACTTTATATAAGAATTAATAGAATAGAAAATGGAAAGGCAAACAGCCTGTGCATTTTCAGCTAAATAACAAATCGCCCGGTGATTTGTCAGCGTCGCGTAACTTTCGTTTTTGCGCGCCAAATATGGCCGCAGCGGTTGACAGCTACTACAGATTATAAAAGCACATATAAGCAACACTGCGTTTGGTCTTTTACGAGATTGAAAGATACAGAAGCGAATATCTTTGAATCCGATTGCCGTCGTAAATAATTGTTTCACTTACTCAGACGTTCTTCATTATTCTGTTACCACAGATCAGATTTCATCTCAGAGACCAGTCGGAGTTAGTAGGTTTAGCATCCTTATACATCTTGAAATGAATTTTCATCCGTCTTAAACTGAAATGGCAATCAGTGATAAGGCCGCATACCTAAACGTTTCACAAACTAAGTGAAAATATATCTTTTATATTTAGCAGCCGCTTCTAAAACATCAGGTAGACACTGAAACTGAGAAATCTCTTTGGTTGAAACCACAGATAAAATAAGCTACCCGGTCCGATTTGGTCGTTTCCTTTTAAGAGCCGTAGGCAGCTTTGATTGTCTCCATTTGTACGGCACTTGCTTTTTTGCCGGGAATATTTGGCGCGCCAAGTTTATTGCCCGACTGCAAATATGAGACATGTGACAGGTATTTGGGCTTTTTTTGGGAAATGATAATTGTTGAAAATTTTGAAGGACGTTCAGGTTAAATTGAATAGTGGACCAGTGGACCAGTGGGCAGGAAAGAACGCTAGTAGATACTAGCGTTCTTTCCTGCCGGAATCTATTATCGCTAAGGAATGAGAGCCAAAATTTTGCGACATTGGTTACAGAGAGAAAGAAATTTAGTAGCAATAGAACTTATGCTATGTTCGTCTGGGGTAGTACTGGAACCAAACCCATTACTGCCGCCAAGCAGTAATGCATTTGCGTTACTGTGTTCAGGTTTGAAAGAGGGGGTTGCCGGTGATCTTACAGCCACATTAGACATTCCGCCTTAACGTCTCAGATTTATTGGCACATACGTTGCGACTTGGGTCTAGTCGTATCCAAGTAGGAGGACCCAAGTCGTATTTGTTGTTATGGGCAAAGGTTGCCACGTAAATTGTAATGTTTTGTATATATATATCGGTCCATTCGTTTTTGCTTGAAGCTCCAACAAACAAACAGACAGTTACAGCTTTTTAATAGTGTAAATAGTTCTCCAAATGCATACATATACAATGTATGTTCACATAATTTATTTCAGGAAACTTAACGAAATGAAGACGGATTGTGGTAATTAAAGAGTTGAAGTTAAGAACGCCCCAGACGGCATTAATAACACGCTCCTTAGTATCCCATTATCGTTGAAGGGAACCAGAGCAATTATCTGGAATCAGTCACGCACGGGCTAGGACCGCTTTTGGGGAACAGATGTGGAGGCTGGCGTCGGTCGGTGGTCCTGTATCCAGCCATTAAGGGAGATGTTTGCAATTTTTTTTCAATTATCTCTGGCTTTTTTTAGTCAATACAGATTTATTTATTTATTGAAAACTTATCACTACAATTTTAATTTAAACAAAATATTAAATGCTAAATGTTATTAATCTAGTTTACGCCTAAATAAGCATATGTTCTTATATAATAAATTTCTCAGACCTATATTTTATTGATATAGGCAGGGGATATGGCTTAAAATCGGTGGGCCATCTGCTTGTGTCACCGCTTGCCTTGGTTATTGGTAAAACTAGAAGATGGCCTAAACTGGCAAACAACCGTATTTTAAAGATAAAGTTAAATAAAAAATGTCAAAATTTCGAGGATAAAATATAAATGAATAATATACTGAAGAAACGAAATAAGTTTTTTAACATGACCCATATATAAATTTTAGGTAAATAAACAATAAATATCATAGTGATGACGCAAAAGATTCACAATTTAGTTAACAAAAGGTGAAAGAGAAACACAATTATTGGTTACGGAACTCTGAATAAAACTATTAAAATTTTTGGGTTCCCTTCATTAGAGCCCATTCATTATTTCATTAAACTTTTTTTACGGTTCAGTTCAACTGGAAATTCAATTATCATAGTGTTTTGTGATAGAGAATTCAATCCGTGCTCCGATTCAAAACTAACCAGGATTTCGGAAGAGTTCAATGTTGCTTTTGTGGTCGTTATTAACAGGTTCGTTATAATAAAAATAATGGGAATAATAATAGTAATATACTTTAAAATCAACGTCAACCTATAAGTTAAGTAGCGAATACTACAAGTCTAATCTTAGATGGGTGACCGTAAGTGTCATTTACACTGATTTGTGATATGTATACGACAATCTGATGTTTTAATTAATAACAATTTTGTTTTTTTATTTAAAGTAATAAAATTTAATTTCTATTGGTAATAAAATTTTAAACTTCGATTTAAAAAATAACCTGTACTACACATACAATGTCACGCTAATTGCTAAATTTTATGCGTATTTAGACCCTATTCGACCCTCTGTTAGGAAAACTCTCTGTTCTCTCTGTTGAACCTCTGTTCTTCCCCATGTAGGGTCGGATAGGGTTTGAACACGCGTCAAACTTAGCGATAAGGACGCGTGACCTTATGTTTTGAATATTATTGACGTTTCCAAGCCATTTCTTTATGAGTTCTATGGAAATAAAGTTTTTGACTTTAAATAGGCACCTAGCACAGCAAAAAGAGCTTAATCGTCTCAAGAATGTCCATTACATAGAAGAAAATCTAGAAACTATATCAAAGTAGACTATAGAGCCTAATGGAGTCTCCTTTTAAAAGGTATATCGAGTAATCAACCGTGGAATCGCCCTATCCGTCGATCGGCGATCCGACGCGCGTCCATTTGCGGCTCACTCCGACCAGATACCGATCTGTACTTATCGCTTAATCATCACATCACAGCGTAGCGACGACGCCGGCTGTTGTTAGAGTCACTGAGCCGCAAGTGTAGCCAGTTCGAATCCCAGCTACAAAAAAAAAATGCGTAGTTATTTCCTTGCAGTACGACTCGCAGGGTATTGATTGTTAATAATAAACATTAAAACTGGGAAAAAAACTGTGTGCTCTGGCCGGGGATTGAATCTAGACCCGTCATTTGGCAAGCTGGATGAACATTAATTTAGCTACGAAGGCATTTAATAAAAATAATCATGATCAGTATTAAAATAAACTATTTATTTATTTTAAAATAAACATAGATCTATTATTTATTTTTTCTTGTATATAATTTAAATTTAACAGAAACCACATCGAGTTATAATATTATTTCTCTATATGCGTCGACAGTATTAATTCGATTATATTTAGATAAGTTATTTATTTTAAGGTAAAATAACGTCCTGGTTGTAGGGAGTGACTACTTTATTATGGGAAGTGTTTGCTGAGATATTTGTGGGTACCAATTAGCCTAATAATTGTCACGTCTTCATTACTATGACAAAGTAACCCATAAGGCTAACAGTGTCCCATTGATACTCTACCTACCCCCTAGGCGAAACTGCTTGATTTTGTGTATGTGAAAGAAAATATTCCAACAAGATATTACACAAATAACGCACGAAAGACACAAACCAAATGAGGCACTTTTTAGAGTCCTTATAATTTTGGTTTCCCATTGGTATCATTAAAATAGTTTCAACTAGCGATCCCACCCCGGTTTCACTCGGGATGCAATCATAAAGGCAAGTTTTAAAAAGCCCGTAAAACCTTCGTTATCCAGCCTTCCTTCATCAGTCTATGTATCAGTGACCGTATCAAGATCCCTATAGACGTTTCTGAGATTAGTCCGTACAGTAGGACGATACAAATCGCCGCGTGGAGCTTCAAGTTATAAAGGTGCTTTACTTATGATGATAAACAGGTACTCTTGTAATATATATATTCCATACGAAAGACATCAACGCGCTACTCGGAATATTAACTTGTAAATAATTGTGACTATCATAATATCTGTCTAAACTGTTCTTGAACTTAAGTGTCATGGTGGAACCGCTAGATGGCGTTACTACAAATTTATTGTTTCTGCATCGCGCTATCGTTTCGTTTTGTGTTTTGTGTACTAGCGTGTGAAGTTAATCAATATATAGACTCGAAACTGATACTTGTGTTTTACTACGCCGGGTTAGTTTCGCGCTAAACATGGTCCTAACGAGTCGGATTTATCGCACTAGGAAGCAGTGGTGATTCTACTGATAGTGCGCACCGGACAATTCAAGCCTAAGGAAGTTGTACCGGGTGGTCGATTGCGTGAGTGGTGCGCCACCTACGAGCGACCGAGGAGCTGAAGCAGTAGCAGTAGCAGTAGCAGTAGCGGTGCGGAATCGAAGAGAACGTGTTCGCCGGTCTGCGGAAGGTGAAACGTCATCGATCGTGACGTATTGGGACGTCACGAGCTTGCGGCGCGGGCGGCGGTCACGGCGTCACAGGTGACGAGGACTGCGCGCATCGGGAGAGGAGCGGGGGACGTGAAACGTCATCGATCGTGACGTATTGGAACGTCACGAGCTTGCGGCGCGGGCGGCGGTCACGGCGTCACAGGTGACGAGGACTACGCGCATCGGGAGAGGAGCGGGGGACGTGAAACGTCATCGATCGTGACGTATTGGAACGTCACGAGCTTGCGGCGCGGGCGGCGGTCACGGCGTCACAGGTGACGAGGACTGCGCGCATCGGTAGGAGCGGGTGACGTGAACGTCATCCATCATCGCCGTTTGAGTGGTATGCCAGTGAAAAACTGTGAGTACAATTTGTGTTATATACAGTGAGAATAAAGTTTATTATTGCTTGGAAGAAAATCAAGATCGAAGATTTGAACTTTATTAACGTAGAATTTATTGAGGTAGTTTACTTAGAATAATTTTGTTAAAAGTGTACAGACGGGGAACCTATGCCCGATTTCGGTTCGAAATATTAAAACCTGAAACACTTAGAACATTTTAGCGAAAATATTGTGAACTTGTTATCTTTGTTTGTTAAGTTCTGAGATTGGTTTTGATTTTTAAAGATGTCTGCGGGTAATACAATTAAAGGTCAACTAAGCTATAAGGCTTCAATTGAAAAGGCCTATGAGAATTTTAAAAAGTCCCCTAAGGATCGACTTCGTAAAGAGTCATATATCCAAGTGAGGTTAGATTCTTTGGAAGATAAATGGAAGAATTTCTCAGATATGCATAAACGTTTATTATCGGTCGATAAAATAGATGAAACTGACTATATGATTTCTAACGTGTTTGATGAGGTAGAAGAAATGTATATAGATTACAAATCTGAATTAAAGGAAGCCTTAAGCTCATTAATACCTGTAGTCGTGCAGCAGACTAGCTCGCATACAGCCTCTGTACAATTCCACAATAATATTAATTTACCCAAAATCAATATACCCACTTTTTCTGGGTCATATACAGAATGGTCATCGTTCAAGGATTTGTATGAGTCGTTGGTTCATAACAACGCCTCACTGGATAATGTACAAAAAATGCATTATTTGAAAGGCTATCTTTTAGGGGAAGCACAGCAGTTATTACGTCACATGCCTATAACATCTGCTAGCTACCAAGAAGCCTGGTTAACTTTAAACAGTAGGTACAACAATAAAAAATATTTAACTACTTGTCTGTTGCGGCGTTTTATGAACTACCCTAGCACCGGAACACAGTCTAGTGAAGCAATTAAGCAATTGTTAGACGTTGCCAACGAGACTTTGAGTGGTTTGAGGAATTTAGGTATTGATGTCAATAGCTGGGACGTGATTGTTATTTACATAATATGTTCAAAGTTGGATTCTGAGTCGAGGAAGGAGTGGGAATTTAGAACAAGCTCCTCGGATGATTTACCTACTCTAACCCAAATGCGTGAGTTTCTTCAATCGCGATTTCGGTCACTCGAATTTTTGTCCCCTAAACAAAAAATACATTCTTCAAACCACAGGGTAATGCATGCAACGTCCAGTAGCTCAGATGTAGCAGCAAAATTACCGTGTCCGTTTTGTAAAAATAATGACCATAAAATCTCAAACTGTAAAGAATTTGTTAAGAAGGGTTATGATCATCGGCATAATTTTGTTCAAACGAACAAATTGTGTTTTAATTGTCTGGGTAGAAACCACAATGCCTACATGTGTCGCTCAACCAATAGGTGTTATATATGCAACCACAAGCACCATTCACTGCTCCACCCAAACCAAGGTTCTAGTTCCAAATCAAAATTAGAGTCAGAAGTTAAGATAGCTTTATCGAATGTTAAGTCAGCCATAGAGGAATCCACATCAGTTGACGATGTGAAGACACACTTTTCCCAGCGGGAAGGTTACAAGCAGAATCAAATTCTGTTAGCAACTGCGGTTGTAGAAGCTCGAGCAGAACACGGACGCGTCCGTCTGCTCAGAACACTAATTGATCAGGGTTCTCAAGCGTCGTTTGTCACGGAATCGGTCGTGCAAATGTTGGGACTTCAGAAGGCGCTCAGTCGATGTAACATCTCTGGGCTCGGCGGTGACGACGGCTCCTTAGCCTCCAAGCACGTTGTAGTGATCAATCTCCAGTCACGCCATGATCCGAGCTTCCAAATTAAGGTACGCGCCCACGTACTAGGATCAATTACCAGCCTTCTCCCATCAAATAAGATTGAATATGTAGATTGGCCAGAGCTAGCGAATCTTTCTCTCGCCGATCCGCAATTTCACACTCCGAGCAAAATTGACATTTTGCTTGGCGCAGATGTCTACGGCCAAATCATAAGAGAGGGAGTAATTCGAGGTCCAAATGGTGTGCCGACAGCTCAAAGTACAGCTCTGGGCTGGATCTTATCGGGTCCTACATATTGTGGAGTCGATGAGCAGTATGTTCACTGTCATCACAATTTCGTAAATGAACATTCGGAAGTTGATGAGTTAGTGAAGAAGTTCTGGCAAATTGAGTCTGAGCCTGTTGATAGTAGGATCTTGAGTCAGGAAGAGGAGCGTTGTGAAGAGTTTTATCGACAAACAACTCGGCGAGACAGCAACGGAAGATACATTGTCCGTCTTCCATTCCGTGACGAAGATCCATTATGCAAATACGGAAAATCAAAGGAAATTGCTCTCAAACGATTCGAAGGTCTGGAGAATCGCTTTAAGAAGAACCCAGATGTAAAGTCAAGATATTCTGAGGTTATTAATGAATATATTAACCTTGGTCATATGGTGCGTGTGACTGGCGAGGATTGCAATAAAACAGATGCAGTGTATTTGCCGCATCATGCCGTCATACGGGAGGATAAAACCACCTCCAAGGTTAGAGTAGTCTTCGACGCCTCGTGTAAGGGTATCAACAACGTGTCTCTTAATGACACGTTAATGACGGGTCCTAGGTTGCAACAAGATCTGAGTCAGATTATCCTTCGTTGGCGTATGCATCCCATATGCCTCAGCGCAGATCTTGTAAAAATGTACCGCCAAGTCGTTGTTGCCGATGAAGATGTTGATTTCCAGCGGATTGTATGGAGAGAAGAACCGGAATCTGAAACTGAAGAATACAAATTAGTAAGAGTTACTTTTGGGACGGCACCGGCTCCATATTTAGCCGTGAAGACTCTGCAACAGCTTGCCATCGATGAAGGTGGAGAGTGCCCGGACGTGTCTGAAAGATTAAAAAGGGATTTTTACGTCGATGATCTGCTCACTGGTTGTCAAACCGTGGAGGAAGGGAAAGGCATATTCGATGAAATGACGAAATTGTTATCTAAGGGAAGATTCGAGTTACAGAAATGGGCAACGAATAATAAGGAGTTGGCAAGGGTGATAGATCAAGGGGATAAGGAAGAAACAGTTGACATAAAGACGGATGAGGTGGTAAAGGTTCTGGGTTTATGTTGGAACAAGGAAACCGATGCATTTCATTACACTGTTAAACTTCCCAATCCGCAGAATGCAGTCACCAAGCGTCAAGTAATTTCGAGCATCTCGCGGCTGTTTGACCCGTTGGGATGGATGGCACCGTGTGTTATCGTGGCTAAGATCATGATACAAAAATTGTGGTTAGCAGGGATAGATTGGGACGATGCGCTCCCAGATGAGTTGCGTATAGAATGGGTTACTTACCAGAAGGAGCTCACTAAGATAAGTGAAATCCATATTCCGAGGTGGGTCGAAGCTAGGGTTGATGACACATGCACCGAACTCCAAGGATTTTGTGATGCCTCCAATGCAGGGTACGCAGCAGTAGTCTACTTACGTACCATTGATGTACAAGGGGCGGTGCACGTTAACCTCATGTTGGCGAAGACCAAGGTGGCCCCTACAATGCAGGTATCCATTCCACGTCTAGAGCTGATGGGAGCAGTCCTGCTAGCTAAATTAATAACGAAAATAGCTAACCTGTTAGGTATTGATCGCAGTGCCGTTCATGGCTGGACGGATTCCACAGTGGTGCTGGCATGGCTCAGCAGTCACCCTAGCCGTTGGTCGACCTTCATCGGTAATAGAACGTCTGAAATCTTATCAAGGCTTGATAACACACAGTGGTCTCACGTTCAGTCACCTCTAAATCCAGCAGACATTGCATCGCGAGGATGCACCCCTGCAGAACTTGCTCAAAACAACATGTGGTTACGAGGTCCTGAATGGTTAAGAGAGACAACATTGATTTACCGAAGACCAAGCTCGTCGACCAATCTTGAAGAAAGAAAGGTGAAGGTTCACATGGCAGTAGGAGGCGCTGCAACTCAAGATTTTGATCTGTGGACAAAATTCTCAAAATTAAATAAATTAATTCGTGTGGTAGCATATTGCAGACGATTTTTAAGATTTAAGCGAAGCAATAAACTACATCCTTATCTGACAGTCAGCGAAATTAGCGAAGCTGAGGAAGTGTGCATAAGAAATTGCCAAGAGGCATTAAAAGAGGACAAGGCAAAGCTAAGGCCATTGAGTCCTTACCTAGATCATAAAGGGATTATGAGAGTGGGAGGTCGTATTCAAAATGCAGACTTGCCCGAGGACACAATACATCCCATAATCCTTCCCCAGAAAGGTCATTTCACTGCCTTGGTGATTGACGAAGCTCATATAAAGACGCTTCATGGTGGTCCAACGCTCATGCTGACCCATTTGCGCACTCGATTTTGGGTAATTGGAGCTAAAAATCTAGTCAAGTCACATGCGCGCAAATGTGTCGTTTGTATACGGCATGCAGCAGCAACAACACATCCATTTATGGGCCAGTTACCGACTAGCAGAGTCACAGCGGCAAGACCGTTCTTGCATAGCGGCGTCGACTTTGCAGGCCCCATCAATGTCCGAATATCGAAAGGTCGAGGCTGCAAATCTTTCAAAGGATATATATGTCTTTTTGTGTGTATGGCGACCAAGGCTATACATTTAGAAGCCGTGAGCGATCTCACTGCTCATGGATTCATAGAATGCTTCAAAAGATTTGTAGCAAGAAGAGGCCACGTAAGCGAGCTATGGAGCGACAATGGCACAAATTTTGTAGGAGCTTCGAAAGAATTAATAAGATTAGTTGCCGCCGAAGCATCATCAGTCAGTGTAGAGATCCGGGAGTGGTTAAATGCAAGGAGTGTTATCTGGCACTTCATACCGGCTCATGCACCGAACTTTGGTGGACTGTGGGAAGCTGGTGTAAAGGCCACCAAATTCCATCTGAGAAGAGTCATTGGTGACTCCACGCTCACGTTTGAGGAACTTACGACTGTCCTGTCGCAAATAGAGGCATGTCTAAACTCCAGGCCGTTGTCAGTGTTACCTGAGACTCCCAGCGGTCCCGAGCCTTTAACACCGGGACACTTCCTAGTAGGTGAGCCTCTTGTTACCGTTCCTGAACACAACTATGAGTTCTGTAGTATCGGTTCCTTAAGGCGATGGCAATTAACTCAAAAAATGGTACAGGACTTTTGGCGAAGGTGGTCCAGTGAATATTTAGCGTATTGTGTCCAACGATATAAGTGGACAAAGGTCACTCCTGAACCTAAGGTCGGAGATGTTGTTCTTGTAAAGGAGGACAACCTCCCCCCAGCCCGGTGGATGCGAGGTAAAGTGGTTACTACCCATCCTGGATCAGACCACATTACAAGAGTAGTGACCTTGAAGTGCGGTCAAACATTGTTAAAGAGACCCACTTCGAAATTGTGTGTTTTACCAGTCACAAATTAAGCACGAAGAATGTTAGCGTGTTAATTTATTGTGATATGTAGTTGGAATTTATTTGTTTTGATAATTTTATGTTTTTGATGTATGTTAAGGCCGATTATGAAGAACGCTCAATGTCGTTCTTGGTGGGCGGCATGTCTAAACTGTTCTTGAACTTAAGTGTCATGGTGGAACCGCTAGATGGCGTTACTACAAATTTATTGTTTCTGCATCGCGCTATCGTTTCGTTTTGTGTTTTGTGTACTAGCGTGTGAAGTTAATCAATATATAGACTCGAAACTGATACTTGTGTTTTACTACGCCGGGTTAGTTTCGCGCTAAACAATATCCCTTCACAGTCAGAAAATTATTGGAATCACATTTAAACTGCTACTAAACCGTCGACATGAAAGGTAAAATTTCAATAACAAACCTAATGTTCTCAAGTGAAATGATTATGGACGGTATTCGCAAATAGATTTTATTATATTCCATAAGATCAGTTGGTTTCCTGTCTGTCTGTGCATCGACATTATAAATGGCGAATGATATGCATTTCCTGCGGACTTTGCGGTGTACGGGGAAGGATTTTGGATTATTAAATTGAAATTTATATGACTTTTTAAATCAGGTTTTTTATCTTAGATTATTAGTTCCCACCGGTTTGTGTAGTTTTATGTAAAGAAAGAAAGAAAATATTTTTATTTACCTTAGAAACTTACACAATAAAAATCGGTAAAATTTGGTTCATTATAAGTACAGTTAAATTTGATAGTACCTATCATTGTAAGGGGGTTGTCCACATGGAACCTTAAATTAGCATTTTTGTTTTTTTGTGTTGTGAGTGCTTTTACATAATATCAAACTGAATTTTGGTAATCAAAATACAGTAGTTACCAGACATATGTAGGTTATAATTTACGATATTATCCTATCGTATTTTGGGTACATACATTTTGCAATCTGTCGGTTATTGTCTGGACAGGGGCCAGTCGCCATCCTAGCCTTGGATCACCCAGTTAACCAGGTTTTTCCTGCTGCTTTCAACGTTTAAATAACTAACGCGCCAAGCGTAGCAAAAAGTACGAGCTATCCTTTAGGTTTTCCTTGTTATTTTGAAATTGACAATTCATAATTTAGTTTTAAGAATTCAGTAAAAATTGCCTTTTGTCTTGGTATTTGCGATTGATATTAGCATGTTTAAACTCCTTCTGTGACGCTCTGAGATCAGCTCGTTGATCTTGGGCCACACAAACCCACGAGCCGAGGCCGGGACGTGGCGAATGATCGTAAGTAACACCCCATTGTCCCGCGGGCACGCTCATGTGTGCTGTTGGCAAATACCTGATAGAAATCGCTGTGAACGTTTAATTTTGCCATTGTGGTAGGAAGCGCCATGAAATTTCATTTAAACCATTGTTATGTTGGCTAAATTGAGTTTATAGGATATTTCTTTTGCAAAGAGTGCACAGGATTTTCCTATGATTGATTAAATATTCTGTGCTGGTTTGTACCGTCAAATCTACCTATTATTAATGATTGTGCGAAGCATAAAGTAAGAGCTTTCTCGGAAAAATCGTAACATCTTGTGTAGTACTTATACCCTACTAATATTATAAACGTGAAAGTTTGTATGGATGTTTGTTACTCTTTCACGCTCAAACGGCTGAATGGATTTGGATGAAATTTGGTACCAAGATAGCTTATATCCTGGATTAACACATAGGCTACTTTGATCCCGGAAAAGTGCAGTTTTCCCGTGGGACTACTTATTCACCGCGGGTAACACCGCGGGGCGCAGCTAGTGTTTCAATATTTTGGTTATTATTACTATAAGTGTAAAATGTACAATCGAAACATGTCTATACCGTATTACTGTTTTCAAAACATGTCTAAAGATTAGGATCGGGAATAGACGGATGAAATGGCAGTGCAAATATCAACAATATGAGACTCCAAATGCACTCAGCGATGCACAAAATAGAACTTACCAGCTTTTATGTCATCATTGTCGTTTTCAAATCTGTATGCAATTTGCACTTCACAAATGTTATATTCGTAATGCAAGTGTATATAATATAAGCAAACCTTTATGGCAAGGGACGACTATAGAGAAACAAAACATATTGACTAGTTTATGGTCTTTTGTTTAGGCGCCCATTGCGATTTGAATGTACGTGATGAGTTTGATTTACGACACGGGCTGTTGACATTGCAATAAGGCACAAATCGATATTGGCATGAACTAGATTTTACTTCAATGGTAACCACAGAACTGACAATCTTTTATCTTGTTTATGATTATCATAATATCTGTTTTAGCCCGTGCGGTGACATGACAAGTATGCAAGAAGTAAAATGGCTGATTGGTTTTTGATAGCGGGCGGGAGTTGCGTCCTACTCAACTAACAGTTCTTATATTTTTATTTGTGTGACTTAGTTGACGGTACGAGCTGACAGCCTACCTCATCTTAAGTAGTAACCGACCGCCGCCCATAGACAACAGCAATACGACTCAAGTCATCCCCACCACACTACGAGATGACTCAAGTCGCATTGCGTTGCGTCCATCACCCCGAGACGGGAGGTTACGTCTCATGCGCCTGTAATTTCACCGACACCCACTCCCTTCCACCGGAACACAGCAACACGAATGCATCAATGCTTGGCGGCAGATTAGCTGGTGTGGTGGCAGTACTCCACCGGGCGAACTAAGCACAAATTCTACTGCTACTTTGGGATTAGAATATAAGAATATTTCCTTAGTGGTGGCAGTACTTCCCCGGACGTACTTGGCGTGAGTTCTTATGCTCTTAGAGTGCAAATTAATAAGCTCCCAGGGACTCAAGAGTTAGTATACTAAGGTAATAGGGGATGTAAAGATTGGTGTGAAGATACGACTTTTCCGTAGTACAGACTTTAGACTATTTCACAGTTCCGAACGGTAAATCCCAACATAGGAGAGGCATAAAAAATGCATTAGTCGAGTTAGTTTTCCTTCGCAGAGTTCCAGGGTGATTGAGGCCAACGGGATCTCACAATTAGAGCTTGGCTTTGCGCAGTGTAAAAACATGTTGCATATGTTAGTGCGTATACCATTCGGTTTATTGGAGAATGAACGCTTTCACTATTTTATTTATTTTATTTATGTGATACAGTTACGGAACGAGCTGATGGCCCACCTGGTTATTAAGTGGTACCTCTCCCCATAACAACCGAGGTGCCTTGTCCATTTATAAAAAAATAATTTAATTAATAAAATATAAAATAATTAAATTTATTAGTATAAATTTTCTTTCAATTTAAATTTTAACATTAGAAATTAAAAACATTTAACGCAGAAATTTACCAAAACTGATTGAAACTGTTATCATTCTAGAGCCCTCGTAAGATCTCACAATTTACTACAGTTTGTTAACTCCAGCTGCAATGACCTATTAAGCTGTAAGTTCCTCATTCCTGTCTAGTATCTAGGCTCCCAGTCCAGTTAATTCGAGAAACAAACGCGCGCAAGCTATTTAGGGATAGGCAGAAAAAGCTGCAATTACTGGTGCGTACGGGACACAGCTTTATAAGGCTTGAGCGTGAGGCCGGATCCATCCGCGGAAAGCCCTACTTATAGCTTACTATGATGGTAATGTTTACGGTAATTTTTTAAACAAAAAACATAAATAAATATTGGTGAGTATTTCACACAGCGCCATCTAGCCCCAAAGTAAGTCAAAGTCAAAGCCAAAAACTTTTATTTCCATAGAATTCATAAAGAAGTGGCTTGGAAACGTCAATATTATTCAAAACATAAGGTCACGCGTACTTATCGATAAGTAAGCTAAACATAGCTTGTATCATGGGAACCAGACAAGTGATATAATGTTTTGTAAATACATACATATCAACATCCAGACATAGAACTAACATCTATGTTTATAACATGTTTGGCCTGGGTGGGAATCGAACCCACGACCTACAGCGCAGAAGGCAGGTTTACTACCAACTGAGCTGTGAGGTCAGTCAATGGATAGTGCACTTGCTTGCAGCGTTGGTTAAAGTTAATTTGTTTCGTAAAAACCGACCATTAATTTAATAAGACGCATATTGAAATGGTTCCCTTTATCGGCAAAGTTAGCCCATATATAAAGCATCAGCGCTGTGTAAACAGACAGTAAGTCAGCGCGAGCCGCGGCCGTGTGAACAGCGCATTCCACTTTGTGCCCCGTGTAAATGGACCCTTATCGGCGCACGCGCACCTAATCGATTTTAAATGTTACCACTTTCGCCAGTGGTGGTGATTCTGTTGGTAATGTTCTGAATTTAAAATTAGATTCCTATTCATTCTTTCTTTAAACTTCTTTTAACTGGCCTCACAGCTCAATTGGTGACTCTGCCTTCTGCTCTGTAGGTCGTGGGTTCGATTCCCACCCAGGAGAAGCATTAATGTGACGAACATAGGTGTTTGTTCTGCGTCTGGGTGTTGACGTGTTATATGTATGTATTTACAAAAAAAGTATTATATCAGTCATGTGGTTCCCATGATACAATGCTTAGCTTACTTTGGGGCTAGATGGCGCTGTGTGAAATGTTCACCAATACTTATTATTTATTAATTAGGCTCAAATCATTAAATTTAGTTTTACAGTTATGAAATTGTCTTATATTCATGTCTTTTCACTGATTACGAGGAGAAATAAATTCGTGACTTTATAATTAGTTAAGTTTACGGAATCGCCACCATTGATTTATGCCAAAGTTGAGTTATTGTTGTGTGAAAGTTTTATAGGAATTGGGTGAGCTTTTAAGGGCTTGAAAAGGTCTTAAGTGTATGTTTATCTTGTCGGGGTCAGGTTCAATGATATATGATGATGAGAATTTAAACTGTGTTTGTGTTGGTAAGTAAGTAAACGATGATTAACGTGCAGCGTGCAGAGTCCAGCGTCTGATATATGGATGAATATTTTAAATAATACAAAATTAATAAATCGTTAAGATACCTTATTTTTAACTTAGTCACATCTAATGTACTCTACATATAGAATGATACATTTTACTAATTATCTATACAAATAAATAAAATTGGAGTGTCTGTTTGTAATATTAAATAACCGCTTTTTACTAATTGCATATGGATGTACATCCATATCCATATGGATGTACATCCTCTTGCGATTGTACAATCGCAAGAGGTATTACCTATATACCTTATACCGGTTTTTACGTATATACCGGTATACCTTAAAATATATGTCAATATGATATGAAGAAGACGAAGAATATAAGAAATTTAGTAGCAACCGCTCATATTTCGGTGGCAGATTCCGGCGCTGTGTATTCAAAGGTCGTTGGTATGTGTGCCTCCATAACTAGCCCCGATATGTCCAATATGTTCCAACAACTACACAGTACAAACACAAAACACGATGCGAAACTCTTAACACGTTCCGTAATGTCCACAGCGACACAATAGATCAATGTATGAGCCTAGCTCGGGAGATAGTGTTCCATTTCTTTCATCATGATGGAAAGGTGCGGGCGCGTTACCAGTGGGATTTCGGTATCTAATTGAAATTGATATAAACCAGTGATAAACGAATATGTAGTTATTTTAATAAAAAAATTCAATAAAAACGTTTTTTTTATAAATAGCACTCCAACTTTTTGAGTAAAGATTAAATCTCATATTCCTAATGTATTAACATATAAAGTTATTTTTTATTTAATGTTTATAAACGACTAACTCATATGGTTTATTTATTTTACCTGTCGATCTTTTCACCATGTGAAATTAATGAAAAACAAACTCACAAAACTAGGTTTAACTTGTTTGTTACTTATCAAAATAGGTTCCGTAGTAGGTATTTAGTTAATGAAGAAGGAGTATTTTTTATTTATTCTAGTTAATGATATATCTTACGATTGGGGCCTCAATAATAAACAGGAGCAATCTTTGCAACATGAGAATATAAACTCAACATTAGCTGCCCTAGCGCCCTCTACCCTTCAAAAACAGCTCACTCAAATAACAGGTAAGCAAGTGAGCTGTGGCTCCTCGACTATCCGTCACAGTGCCCGGCCGCGGCACGTGTCGTAAATCAAACAACAATGCCGGCCAAATAAAGTTGTTTGACATCTTCCATTGCGGCTGATTTACTGTGAAAGGGCACTTATTTTTTGGTAGATTTGACATACGCCATCGTTTAGATACCCATTGAGTTATGGGAGCGGGCGGGCGCGGGCGTCTAGACCGATGTGGGGTATTGTGTGGCCGAGTTATGGGCCCTAAAATTGAAATCAGGTTATGGATTTTTGACTTAATAGCGCGGTTTTGTAGTTTTTACAGATCAGGGTTCGAAATGGAAGTTCCAATTTCTCGACCTTTTTACAAGCTTTTATTGTAATGTTTATTTAGGCAAATGTGCAACTGAATTTTGAATCAGTTCTCATAGACCGAATATCCTGAAATTTGGTATTAATGCATAAACCTGATACTATTATTTGAGTGACTGGTTCTGTCCAAACAAAAAAATAACCTAAAAATATAATGATGAAGATGGAGCTGATGATTTGCCAGGGTCAACTGCAGACCACCAAACTCCTCAATAGGTTACAGTAGCCATATTGCTTAGGCCCGTTGGATTTGTGTTGTTAAGTACTAGCTCTCAGTGGTATACACGGGATTGTAAAAGATACTTATGGAAAACAAAATAACACAAATGTAAGTGTTTTAAGTAATTGTTTTATTAATTAGAATTACTTATGCTAAGGAACCGAACAATTTAAGTATACTGTGCATAGATAATTATCAAGCTGAAAGTTTCTCAAACTGTTTTTCAGGTTCATGGTTTATTCTATCGAAATTTATCTCCCGTGCTAGTTAGTAAATAGTATATTTACAGGTAGGTTCAAAATACAAAACATGAAATGTCCATCTGTATTTGCTACTTTATAGTATTGTGTCGCTACCCTCAAATGTGTTCCAACTTTTAACTGCCAGCCTGTTTTCAACTGTAGTTTTCCGCTGAAGCTTTTATCGATATTTTTAAAAGCGCAGTGCCAATCCCTTTTGTAGGTCAGGTTTCACAATAGCCATTTCCCTTCCCGAGGGCCCGGTGACCGACTTACGCGATATTTCCACCGGCCACAGACAATGCTGTATTATCTACTACACCGCTATTCTTGTAAGTAGGCCGCTGTCAATTGCAGTGTGGTAGTCTTCAGATTGTTGGTTTTGATTCTTTGATAGCTTTCTTTGATTGCTTTCCTGGCACGATTACTTTTGGAAGCTAGACGCACTATTCCGTAGTTCCGTAGTAAGTAAATACTGGCCGAATAAAGTCGGTTATGAGTTACGTCTACGCTACAATATAAAAAACAGGTGGACATTTCAAACAGCGCCATCTAGCTGCAAACTAAGCGATGCTTCTACTATGGGAACCAAATGGGTAACATAATATGTTGACACGACACAACATAATATGCTGACATAATAACATACATTTAGTATATTATATACAAAATTAACATTTACGTTCATTAAACAAATGTTGATCCTGTTCTAGATGGGATCGAGCCCACTACCTATAGCTTTTTAATTATATTATATATTATATTTATTTATTAATTATTATTACTTGTGTCTTTGTTAAAATATATTTAATTGCTAAATGTTCTATTAAGTAACTGGATAAATTGGTGCCTTCTGAAAGGAAGTCATAGTAATAATTTTTTTATGTTTTAATTTTATTGTAAAACTATGTAACAGTCACTTAACCCGGCGGAGGGCATTGGTACGCCATAACACAGGTGATCCTAGTTTGGGTACCAATGTGTTTCCAAACAAAAAAAAAAATGTTTAAATGTTTTATGTGTATGCTACGTTTGTATTTTTAATGCATTTTTAAATTTAATAATGTTTGTTGGCGAAAATAAATTTCATTTCATTTCATTTTATAGCGCAGAAGGCAGATATACCTCCAACTGAGCTATGGCCTCACACCTGGGCGTGGGTTCGATACCCACCCAGGACAAACATTTGTGTGACGAATATAGATGTTTGATCTATGTGTGGGTTCATATGTATTATATGTATGTAATTACTAAAAAGTACATAAGTAATATATCAGTTGTCTGGTTCCCATGATACAAGCTATGCTTAGCTTACTTTGGGGCTAGATGGCGCTGTGTATGCCCACCAATATTTATATTTAGTATTTAAGAAGTCAGTCATAACGTCAAAGAACAATCGAGGGTAAACGGTATTAGCAGTCAAATGATAATACTGTCATTGTCATATACTGCAGACAGAAATTAATACCGTACAGCTCATTTTTAAAAGCGTACATGATTGAAACCTCTTTTCTTGGGAGCTCTTTGTTGAGCAACAGCTCATAACCGCGAGTGAGTCACGCGCATGACAAACTCACTGAATCAGCTCACCTTCGCTTGACCGAAAGGTAAACACCGTTTGCAACACATCATGGACACTTGATAAAATATTAAACACATCGAGGAGAATGGTTTTTAGTCTTGTGTTTTTATTTTAATGATTTTTCTCAAGAAGCTCCTTGGTAGGAATTAAGATTCATTTTTTTTTATATGTAGTGTCAAATGAATTGTTTCCTGGTTGTTAAGGCTAATAAGTTTACTATAGTTTTGACGAGGAAGCAATCGAATTTACTTGTCAGTCTAAAACTAATTGTAATCAATAGATTACAATTAGTTTTAGACTGACAAATATGGCCTATTTTCCTTGGAGATGAATAAACACGAATTAAATACGAAAACTATTTAGTATGCCCTTTCAAGAACAGATCTGTTTTAATAGCTTTATTATTATTTACATATCATTGACAATAATTTAAATTTTATATTAACGACTTATGAATCGATGATATAGACAATTTAGTCCCTTAGTCTAATTTTGGCAAAGGCTTCCGCCATTTTTTTTCCACTCTGTTCTATGTAGCGCTTTCCTACTCCATGTTCTGCTTGCTTTAGCTTTTATTTCATCTTCCTAATCGTCTCCAAATACGAGCTTTTGCGTGACGAAAATACGCCCAATACGTAAGTGCCCTAAGATTAGTAAGTGGTCATTCTTTAATGACTAATGTCAATTTTACGAACTTACAAGATGTTTACAAATTGTTCATCAACTCAGTGACTCATACTTTGAAATAAAAAATCCATTTATAACGGTCATTGATCTCCATAATCTGACCAAACGCTTGCGTAGGCTTTTAAAACGATTTGACTGAAAAAAAGAATTAAGGATGGTAGATTATGGTCGACAGTGAGTCACTGGTGATGGCAAAGTCGGTGTGTGGTCTTGAATATTAGCAGCAATATAATGTCCCTGGCTTTTGGTAGTAGTAAACTTATGCCAAGTTCGTCCGGGGGAGCACTGCCCCTATACCCGTTTCTGCCGCCAAGCAGTAATGCATTCGCGTTACTGTGTTGAAAGGTGTGATTCCCGGCCAAACTACAGGCATTTGAGACATCCCAACTTCACGTCTCATTCAAATGCCGACTTGCCCAAAAAGTTCTATCACTTAAAAAAAATATTTTCTTAACTCTTCTAATATCTCGTTCTCTTAACGACTTATTCGATTCACTAGTTCTCTCAACCCAGCGTGGTGAAAGGATTTAAGTGCGCCTCAAAGAGTTAACGGTGAAGGACAACATCGTTAGGAAACGGGCATAACATCCTAGAACCAAAAATTTGAATACATCTATCAAGTACCTACGAAAGGAGCCTCATTGAGGCGCACTTTAATCCTTTCACCACACTGTTTCAAGAGAGCCACACAAGTGGTAGTAGTTTTAGTTAGTTACCTTTAGAATCACCGCTACTGCCTACCCCTTTGAAAGTCCGTAACATTTGTATCCAATAAACATCAGAAAATAGATTTCATTGGTATTTTGTTAATTAAAATCCAATTTCATATATTTCCGGCAGATGGCAGTGTTTGGGTTACGACGGAACAATCTCACGCGTTCACCTTCGTGAACCCGGCCGCTGTTTTCTTTCCATTTCGAAGATGAGGGCTCGCAGGGTTGCCACGTTACACTGTCCTTCTATGACATGAGACTATGACTGTGCCATGTCTGGCCTCATAGCTCAGTTGGTAGTAACCCTACCTTCTGCGCTATAGGTCGTGGGTTGGATCCCCGCCCAGGATCTCTGTGTCTGGGTGTTAATATGTATTATATGTATTTACAAAAGAAAAGTATATAAGTATTATATCAGTTGTCTGGTTCCCGTGATACAAGCTATGCTTAGTTTACTTTGGGGCTAGATGGCGCTGTGTGAAATGTCCAGCAACATCTATCTATCTATCTATCTGTTTATAAACTCAGTTTGACAGTCACGCCTGAGGTTTTTATCTACGAAGCTACGAGAAATGGCATTCGCATGAGATGTAAGGTCATACAGCCTCTGTGATCAAGAAATAATCTTAGATTACATTACGACGGTTCTGTTTTTCTAAAGACATTTAAACCATACATTGTGGTGTGCGAACAATGGCATGAAATTTGTGAATTATGATAAAAATACGTTTTTAAACCTTTTCATTTGCCAGCCTTATTAATCGTATTTCGTTTTAACATATTTTTTAGATATCAATTTTGTCCGGCTATACGTATGCGTGGCAACCCTAACCCAAGGATTACTGAAACTTTGGCTCGTGTTATGTTATAGCGTCGGTTAAAATTAACTGGAGAGTCATTTTCAAGTTCATTTACACGATATTTACTACAGTTTATTTTCGTTAGCTCACACGTCCGAGACTTCTTTGAACAGTCTTTTGTAGATTTTATTTATTTTATCACATTTATGTGGTTGATGCGTCGTTTTATTGAGCTCGGCATTGTAAGTATTTTTTGAAATATATTGTTTAGGGACCTCTTTCGAAGGTATTCTTCCTTTGTTTTATGGGACGTAACGAGCAGATAGCCCACTTTATGTTAAGTGACAACGTGTATCTATAACAATAGCAAGAATTAGGTTAGGTTATTAGGTTATTTTCGCGAGCACTGTCGTATTTTTTTAGATAATGGAGGGACTGGAGGGAGAGGAGCTGACGGCCCACCTGATGTTAAGTGATAACCGCCGCCCATGGACAACAGCATTATGACTCAAGTCCTCTCCACCAAAGTACGAGATGACTCATTCGCATTGCGTTACGTCTATCACCCCGAGACGGGGATGTTACGTCTCATGCTCTTTCAATTATTAAGACAGTGAATTAATAAATTCGTAATGTTATTGTCGACAGGCGTGCGCCCCTCGCTACGTGTCTTTCGTGTCTGCGAAGCTGAACCTTCGCGACCCCGTCGGCACCTGCTTCGTTGCCAAGTCCGCCAGCCTCCAGGATGTCACGGAGTTCTCCCCGTGCAGAATATGTGAGTAACAATTGTACTGATAAATGGACTTTGTTTTTATGGACCAGGTTCCTTCCATCGGCTTAGTCAACTCCGCTAGGTTTTAGGTTTCATGGAGTGCTCCCCTTGATTTTTGACTTATATCATGTTTTACTACTTATTATTTGTATTTTTCCTATTCTTCTTCTTCTTCTGTTCGAGTTACTTGTTCTCTCGAACCAGTGTGATGAAATAATTTTAATTGCGCCCCCAAGTGCCTTTCTTGCACTTGACACATGTCTTCGAATTAGGACATGTCGGTTTCCTCACGATATTTTCCTATTAAATATATAGTGGTCATGCTATCATACTATTCACATACATACATATATTGTTTTATTTTTATACTATACAAGGTTAATATCTATTTAAATGTCAAACTTATTCATCCACTTAAACTTTAAAACCTTATTTTGTAAGTTCATCATAAAACCTTCTTGGTGGATAACAATGGCGTCTATAAAAGCGCGCGAAACCGGCGCTCACTTCCGCCGGTAATAGCTCGCGGGAAAATTGCCGTGACGACCGCACTAAAGTTTGATTTACGATTGTAATGTAATATTTTAAAAATAGCGGCGTTACTTTACAACGTTACTCAACGATTGATTAACTTAATCAGTATATTTGGCATAGTCTGTGGTAGTTTTTAATTGATTCGAAAAGTATTTTTACATATGGTTAAAGATTTACATAAGAACAAACATTTCTCATACGGCTGAGCAAATTTCTGAGTAAGGTCCTTGAGATCTTACTCGATGCATTTTAGTTATTTACTTAATGTCATTCGTTAGAATGCATCTTTCGATATTATAATGATGTTTTCCTTGTTTTTTTTTATTGGCCATTATTAATAATTAATAAGTATCTATATATAATTTATTAAACTGTCACAGCATTTCGTACAGAGGACGAGGGTAAGTTTAGAGGGATGTGATTTCACCCTAGAATATATGTATATGAATAGGCACATGTTTATATATGTTAAGGACCACTTAGTATATATAATTGAAAGCACATAGAGTAATATTAGTATCTAGGTATTTATTTACCATGTTTAAATATAAGGGTACGAATTGTTACTATTATTGCTACTAAGCGAATTGTGATCCGATGTATAAGATGTGGTTGCTGTTGTAAGTACAGGAATAGATACTTTCAGAAAATAGAAATTCCATTTTTATGTCTCAGATAAACAAGATGCAACACGATGCGATCAGGGGCCCATACCTAGGGGAGAGTATAGAGATTATTTTAAGAGCAGTAGAACTCACGCCAAGTTCGTCCGGGGAAGTACTGCCGCCATGACCATTTCTGCCGCCAAGTGTTACGCCTACTGTGTTCCGGTTTGAAAGGTGTGGTTGCCGGTGAAATTACAGGCACATGTGACATTCCAACTACACGTCTCAGAGTTTCGGGCGCACACGATGCGGCTTGGGTCTTGTCTTGTACCTAAGGGGAGGTGGTCATATCGTAGATAGAAGAGACCGCGTAACATAAAGCACGCTATCTCTCCATGCCCATTCTAATTAGAAAACACATACATTAGAATAGTGTTGTACTTATACTCAATATTTATTTCACAGCAAGCTTCGGTCAGAGGAAGACTGGTGTCTGCCAAGCGGGTTTCTCAGCTTCTATGTCAAGGGTTTGTATTATTATCTTGCTAACTATTACCTATTATATAAGTCCAAAGCTGTGAGAATTATTTATACTGAGGCAGGACTATCGTACGTATTTAAATTATATCATTTTTGAAAATCTCATCTAGTTTATGGATGAAGTATAATTACTCAAAAAGCTTTATTACCTTAAGATACTTATATCATTTAGATACATCAATAATATAATTAAATTAGTAAAAAAATATATATTTTATACAAAATTAAATAAAAAAAACTTGCCTTAAATTATGTGTGGCAATTATCTTCCATTCAAAGGAACATCGAATAAACTAAACGCCTATCATTACACCACGCGATGTAGTTCCGAAATGCCGTAATAACAGCTTTTACAAAATTATTAATATTGAAACACACCGAGGTGTTTATTAATTTCCATTTCCATAAGGTTGCCGCTATTATCTCAACAAAAACCCACCAAAATGTTAATGACGCCATCGGTAAAGCTGCGGTAATACCACAGGACACCAAATTACTGTAATACAGCCAATTTCTTCAATTGAAATCGACACAAAAAGATGAGGCATATTCGTATATCAACGTTCTGTCACGCCAATTATAATTCGATACGAATCACTGAGAGGGAAAAGCTTAATCGTTAAAAAATAATTTTGACGACACCGATCGAGAGCCATTAAAATAATAATACATTGCGGGAATTCTTTTTGTTTTTTCGGCCACTGACAGTATTTTAATTGTTATTAATTCGCACTAATTGAGGTGGTAAAAGTTTTACTTTCTTTACTTCAACGACACTTAGTAATGGTAATGTAATAACATGTTAACGCGAATTATTAGATTTCTTTACAATTTACAAATATTAAACTTAATCTATCATGTGTTTTTTTTATATTGGTGGACTTAGCATAGCTTGTACTATAGGATTCAGGTGACTCATAGAATACATATATACTTTTATGTAAATACATATTAACACCCAAACACCGAACAAACATCAATATTCACACAAATGTTTGTCCTGGGTAGGAATCGAACCTACGACCTACAGCTCAGAAGCCAGAGTTACTACCAACTGAGCTTTTCGACGTTTTTCTTCAACGTTTTGAGAACGTGGTATTGCACACACAAATTTTTCAATCGTAAAACTCATAGGTGCACTTCGGGGATTTGAACCGGCACCTCCGGATTGAAACTCGGAGTCAGTACAACTAGACCACCACGCTCTCCGTCTCCAGTTTCAACAATCATGTCAAACATGATAATGTAAATGGTAAACTTTTATCTTTCACCAAAAATATCAATATATTAATTCTTTTTTCAAATACGTTGCTAAAACATGGTTTATCCTGGTGATGCCGAATCGTGGGAAATGTAATCCCTCCCCACGGAGAAGTTATCTCCGCGACCGCATCGGGAGCGTGATCCGAATGCACCCTACTTATGAATTATTAAAAACATTTATTGTTCCGCGCGCAAAAAACAAAACAAAATGGCGCACGTATTCCTATTTCGTAAATAGTGACCGATTTTATTGCTGTTTTATTTGTGACTTTATTTGGGAGACAATTGTGTATAACGTCTTTAGATATTAAAATACTGCTACTTTTTTAGTAGACTATTTATCTATACAAATAAATAAAATTGGAGTGTCTGTTTGTAATATTAAAATAACCGCATAAGTGCATATGGATGTATACACGGTACATATACCAAAACCACATTTTTTATAATTTTTGTCTGTCTGTTTGTTCCGGCTAATCTCTGAAATGGCTGGACCGATTTTGACGGAACTTTCACTGGCAGATAGCTGATGTAACAATGAGTAACTTAGGCTACTTTTCCAAGGGGGTAAAATAGGGGTGCGTGATAAAAGCGAATTCCACGCGGATGAAGTCGCGGGTAACAGCTAGTATTTCATAAAGTGAGAAGCTTTTATTGGATATGGAAGCTTTACTTCACTTTATGGAGAATGAAACGGTTTTTTTCGAAGTTACCTTCGTTATTTTAAACTTTACAAAAAACTATCTTGACAGTGGACGTCCGTTCAGAGCAACTGCTGTTTTACGACCCACCCTTGACACTTTTTTACAACCCCATTACACGGGGACACTATAAATAGATAACATTGAGCGAAATGTGATTAAGATTACTACTTCCACGAATAGAACATTATACATTCGTTAGAAACGTGAAGATGTGAAATCTGGCACGTGCTTAGATTACTAATTGTATTGTTTATAGGCAACACTTGACTGCTGCCTTTACTCCTCACCCGCTAAACATTAGTACCAAAACTACGTATGTACAGTGCTAACTTTTAGTTCAATGTGAGTGGTCTTCTTACTGGCTTACTTCTTACTCCGTGATTAAATGCAAATTTATTTTCTCTAAACAAGGTTAGTTCTGTTTTCAGACTCCTCCTAGAAAGCTTTCGATCGTTTACTGATTGTTCTAGCACTAGGTGCTTAGTACAGAAACATATAAATGTTAATATATATTTACAATAAGTATATATATTCTATCAGTTGTGTGGTTCCCATAGTACAAGCTATGCTTAATTTGGGGATAGATGGCAATGTGCGAAACGACCACCAATATAAAAAAAAGATATAAAAATTATTATATATACTACTAATTGAGACACTGGTTCTATCTAAACAGTGTGGTGAAAGGATTTTAAGTGAGCCTCAAAGAGGCTCCTTTCGTGAATTAAAAAAGTTATTAAAAAAAACTGCACTGTATTTTGTTAAGAAAATTCATTTCAAACTGATATCAATTGAAGTCGCTATTAAGTCGCTAGAAGCTATTGTTGATTGCGACAGATAGATGGCACTGTATTGCAAGTAATAGACTTGTACTTGTAATTTATATGGGAGTTCCGGTCGCACCAGCCGCCTTCAAATAATATTTATACGTCCCCAGTTTTCTATTCACTCTGTAAGGTGCTAACCGAGGAGATATAAGACAGTTGATATCTTTAGATATGGTTCTTTAGGAAAGGCAACTTACAGCAGTGCGTCGTGGCACAACATAAAAAATTTGGGGTTTCAAATAAAAAATAAATAAATATTAGTGGACATTCCACACAGCGCCATCTAGCACCAAAGTAAACTAAGCAATAGCTTGTATCATGGGTATCAGACAATTGATAGAATACATATTACCACCCAACACAGAACAGACATCTATATTCCTCACAAATGTTTGTCTTGGGTGGAAATCGAATCCACGATCTACAGCGCAGAAGGCAGAGTTACTACCTAACTATTTAGGTTAGGGCTAGATGGCGCTGTGAGTTAGCCACCAATATTATTATTAAGAGTCTATCTCAATCGCTGTTGGAATAGTATGTGCTCACTTTAATTCATTACAAATTCATTGGCACACAGACGCGGCGATTGAACGCCGATTCAACTCTGTAAGGCAGGGAATAGCCGTCCACAACTTTCTATAAGTTGACGGGAAATATATTTCGTTAGTAAATGTTGCCGGTTGGTTTTGCAATTTGTAACACTTTCACGTTTTGAATGTGAAACATTTAATCACTGGTTAAATTTACATAATTGTAAGAAATATAACGGTTTTTTTTTTGTTTTTTTTGGTGTTAATTATAAAAAATTAAAGGCAAAAGATGAAACAAAATTGAAAGGAAAATTTTCATGGAATGAAATTTACTCAGCACCTCGGTGATGAAAAACAATTAGATAGTGATGTAGCTCAAAAGTATAGAAAAAACTATAAAAAAAAAATTGTTATTTTTTTCCATAAAGTTTGAATAAAGAATAATATAAGTATATAAACGAGTCGATTTATATAATAATAACGCGTAATTCATATATGTGTATGCATAAAACTATATTTAATTCGTTACTTTAATTTACCTCTAAGGTATAATTTTTTTGTTGCTATCAGCGCATTGGTCAGGCTTTACACGTAAATTGTACACAAAGGTTCCTTGTGAAACAATTATATGTTGATTCTATTCTATTCGAGTCGCTGGTTCTCTCGAACCAGTGTGGTGAAAGGATTTTAAGTGCGCCTCGAAGAGGCTCCTTTCGTGCACTATGATATATTGATAAAATGATACGAAATAATAGAGATAATAAAAATGAGAGCAGGCATCGTCTGGGTAAACGTGATTCGGCCTCACTGTAGTCTTCCATCAGGACGGATGCAGCCAACCTCAAACCCATCTAAATATAATGAAAAAATAATGTATCACTAAATTCCATTGATACCAAAGATGTTCCAAACATGGCGTCCGGCGCGCATGCGCATGCGCGGCATTTGCAGACAATGGCGGCGCGCGGGAAACCGAAGCGCGCGCATTTGTCCAAGAAATTACGGTTTCACATTCGTATCGGACAACTTGTTCTGATGTTATTGCGATATTTTATTCATTGTCTCCGGTGAAGACGGACATTTTGTATTCGTGCGTATTACATGGTTATTGACAGAACTTTTCTGTAGTCTTTTGTAAAAAAGTTTGTTTTTGCTCCCTGTAAAGAAATAGAAAATATTTATTTGCAATGCACTGCACACACATAGGAAAATACGAACATAGCATAATTAAATATTTATTAATAATTACAAGGAACAAGAAATATAAATGAATAGCTGTGTTGCAATAAGGCCCTAACTAGCATTATGCTGGTTAGCAAAGCATTCTAAGGATAATATTTAGTTGCGTTCCAAATGTGTGGCCAATTTCAAGTATCGATTCTCTAAGATCAGATTCTTAGTTACTTATAATGATAAAATAAATACCAAAATTATTTTAATCTTCACGATAAATTATTCATGAATGCATATCATAGGTAATTATTATAGTATCCAAAAGCAAATTTAGCACTGACAGAGACCTCATTCTTAATTAATATTTATATGAAAAATTCTCTTACTCTTACTTATATTCGTACGCCGAAGCCTTGAGCTGAAAATCAGCGCTGTAACCTGTCGCACGTGCTAAGCTCAGGGCTTTTCAAACAAACCTGTACGCGACATTCCACATACTTTTTGTTTTATTACGTTTATGTTTAGTTTTTTTTTGTTTTGTGATGTTTTCCGTTGTTGTGTAAGTGTGTGTGAATAAATGTCTTCTTTCTTTCTTCTTTCTTACTTGCACTAGCAGATGTGCAATGATCTCAAGCCGCCGCCTCATTGATTCCAACTGTAGGCACATTGCAAATTATTTTCTCAATCTGCCAAACCCGCAACGGACTTGGAAAGACTTTATTCATTCGATTCAGCTGTCTCCGTTTCCACTATTTTCCGCGAGGCATATGCAAATTATATGGGATTTTAAACGCTTCCAGTACAATTATGTGCGTTTAATTGAATATTCAATTATTCCTGCCGTTAAAGCCGGACCTTCGACTGAACGTTTAGATTAAAAGAACGAAAGCGAACGAACTTTGTAAGTGAATGTTACGAACGAAATGTATTCGCGTTCCGAAAAGAGATCATAAATATGAGGGTTTTGACGTAAAATATGTTCGCGATGGAGAATTTTTCATAACTGCAGACTTGTCTCTTTAAAAGTCGGTTGCACTTTCAGTATCATACTAAAAATTATTTACAAGGATAGTCTTGTTAAAATTGAGTAGAGTAGAGTTTTTGTAACATGAGTTATATTTTTACACAATTGAAGGGATGAAATGGAATAATTCGAAATAATAATAATAAATCGACCTAAAGGGAACTATTTTGTTAGAATTTACTTGAGATCGTCCATTCGTTTGGTGTAGACGCTGCATTATGCGTCGCCACCGCTGAAGAAAGGTGCCGTAAAGCTCAGACGAGCGGCTGTAAAAGTGTTACACAAAGGTATGAATACCTTTAATTTCAATGAACCAACTTTGAAACGTCATACAGTACCTTCCATAATATAATTTAAGTGCACTTAGAAGACGAAAATCTTAGGCCAAGTATTTTAACTATTCAGTTAGTCGTGGCAGCTCTGAAGTTAACTGATTAGAGATAAAATTTGTTAAACTGTTTCAGTTAACTTCATAGTTCACACCTAAATCCAGTAAATGAATAGAACTATTCTTCCTACCACGGTGATCGTAGCTTACGATACCCACAAGAAAGGGAATCCTTAAGAGAGAGGTGTAACAAATATACTAAGCATGCATTTTCATAATTTCGTACGTAAATATGAATTTAAATATCTCCATTTATACATCCGCGTGCATCAAATTAGTTACTGCCACTAAAGGGGACACGTTTTATACATTGATAACATTTTGATGGGGTTCTGTGTAGCAGGTGGCATGTGATGACCCGGAAACACGCATTATGCCCACACCAACAATTTTCTTCAAGTTGCGTGTGTGTGTGTCTCGTGAGGACCTAATTTTCAATTACATCCTTGATAACATATAATATCGCCTTATAATTTCGAGAAATATCTGCTTTCGCATTTGCAAAAGTGTTATGGAAAAATATCCTTCAAACCTGACGAAATTGTGATTACCTGGTTGCATGGCACATAATACCAAGTGCACACAATCATGTCTATCAAACGCTGTAGCTTACTCAAAAAAGTCTCAAGCTCACGACCGTACGATTAGCATGCATGGAGATTCCTAAGTAGAAGTCACGTTTTGCTCATCCCACGTCAAAACAAAAGAAGGTAACATGTGACATTGTGCCCCCACGTGACATGGAAATGGGGCGCGCGCGGTGCGCCTGCGCAGCTCTTGTCGCCTCTATATGGCGCTTTACAACAGAAATAAACTTACATGCGAATATCCACACATTCAAAATCCTAAGCTTCCCGAAATATAGGCTGCTGTGGCAGAAGTAGTGTTTAACAGTTCCACATTTCCACGATAAACATTCAAATGGATAATACTTAACTTAATTTGACTGGCCTCATAGCTCAGTTGGTAGTATCCTGCCTTCTGCGCTGTAGGTCGTGGGTTCGATTTGTGTGATAAACATAGGTGTTTGTGCTGTGTCTTGATATTTATTATATGTTCTGTAGTTAAAAAAGTATATAAGTATTATATCAGTTGTCTGGTTCCCATGATACAAGTTTACTTCGTTTACTTTGGGGCTAGATGGTGCTATGTGAAATGTCCACCGAAATTTATTTTAATTTAATTGAATACTTAGGGTTGTTACCCTAATGAATTCGTGCTTCCCAAAATATAGGCTAGATAGAGTGATGTGATAGAGCTGTCGCTGTGGAAAAGCAGATAGGTCATGGCATGGTACCAATATAACTTAATATAATGGAATTAGTACTTAGGTGCAAATAATCAGCACACAATTATTTGTCACAATAATTATCACTAAAAAATTTGAAGTGTAAATTATGTGCTGGAACTTAGTGGGTGCAGAGTACGTGAGGTCTGAACTTATGTTTCAAAATCCAGTATTACGGTACAACCAGATAGTGAAAGCCCTGTCCGAGTGCGTCCAGGAAGCATTATCATTTTCTAAGGGGGACCTAAAGGCGTTTACTCGTTTATTGATGTTGTGGTTACCTATTCATTGCCCACCACACGCTGATTCAATGCTAAGCTCGTAAGCGTTTATTCTGATTTTAGGGCCGTGCGCCTTCTAGGGTTACTAAGTATTTCTGTGGATGTTTTTACTGGAATTTGTTTACAAAGTAGGAACAGTCTCAATACTTTCAAGTATTTGTTTTAGCTGTAGCTATGTTTGAATGAATTAAGATTGAATTTAATCGTGTCACTGTCTTCAACCCGGGTGGCGAATAGCTTTAAATGCGCCTCAAAAAGGCTCCTTTCATGCACTTGGGTAAACTTTGGGTTCCTTGGTAAACTTGTTATGCTGCTCTAGGCTACCTAGTGACCAGAAGACCTGAGTTAATTTTAGTTATTTTGTCCAAGGTTTTCTGTTTAATTTGCTAGCTGATAATCTACATCTCATTTCACAACTGGCCACATAGCTCAGTTTGTATTAACCCTGCCTTCTGCGCTGTAGGTCGTGGGTTCGATCCCACCCAGGACAAACTTTTGTGTGACGAAAATAGATGTTTATAAAAGTATATCAGTATTATATCAGTTATGTGATTCCCATGACACAAGCTATTTAGGCTTAGTTTGGGGATAGATGGCGCTGTGTATAAATGTCCACCAGTAGTTATGTATTTATAACTACGCGGTCATTTTTTGTGACGCATCGACACAATCTGTGCAGACGGCTTCCAAGTCTCAACAAATGTTGTAGCTATTATGATAAGCGAGTGGAACCGGAGTCATTTGAGTTATCTCGCATGTTCACACGACTGCGACTGGTCTGTCGACGGCTTTGTCACGCTTACTTTGAGAGTGTACAGATCTTATTGTGGGAATTATCATATGCTAATGGCCCCTTTTTCAGATATTAAGTAGAAATACATTTCAAGTACATATATACCTGGTACTCTAAGCTTTCGCATTCAATTTTGTCGGTTTTAGAAAATAGCGATAATTTTCTTGGCTTAATTATATGACAACCAATTAAAATGTTATAAATCCGTTACAGAACAAAAGTAATGCCTAATTTTTGACGAAATACTAATACATATTACATATTAATCTTTATTGGAAACTACTATTGGTACTTAATACTAAGAGTACATTTGCAGTGTATCCAAAAGGCGGTCTTATCGTAGCCGATCTCTTCCAGACTACCTTAAACTAAAACTAAAAAAGAAAAGTAACTTATACTAATGAAAGAAACTAGTAATACCTAATTTTTGACGAAATGTAATTATTCCACTGAAAATAAGTTTTTTTTGTAACAGAACGGGCCTTTCCATTTTACAAAACTAAACAGATGATTTTAGAGCTCAATTGGTCGAGCAGCATGTATAAAAGTAAGTATAGTTTAAAATTTAGTCGCTGAAGACTCTGCGCATACCAAATGTATAGTGATTAAGGTCAAATTGATTTGACTAATGTTACATTTAATTGAGTCCTTCACCCTGAGACACAACTACTGTTATTTTACGCAAGGATTAATTAACAAGACCTGTTTCATTTTAGATAACATGAAGATAATGGACTCAAAGAAACTATTCGAGATAGCCCCGTTAAAATCTGACTGGCCTTGGCTTGAACTTGGCGTGAGTTCGACTCTCACCCAGGACAAACATTTTTGTGACGAACATTGATGTTTTGCGTCTAGATGTAATCTGTGTAATATGTACGTATTAAAAAAAAAGTATATATCAGTTGCCTGATTCCCATGATACAAGCTATGGCGTAGCTTACTTTGGGCCCAGATGGTGTGTGAAATGTCCACCAATATTATATTATTTATATATTTAGTTCCCCTCAGTGCACCGCTATGTTCAAATACATTATGGTAGATAACTAAGTAGGGACTCTCAATTTCTCACCACATAAACCACACATCATCGGACCGTAAAAGGACTAACGAATGTCCCTTAAAATAGTTTATCAGTACCTAATTGGAGCAGACCTTTCCCTGCATTACCATAAGTGCCCCATAAAAATGTGGGATAGTGGCCGTAAAGATTCAGATGAATAAACAACTCGTGACATATCGTTTGAACGGTTTTATTGCTTGTAAAGCTTAGATATACTGTTTGAATAACATTAGTATGAAACGTATATAAAAACAGAATCAGCCCACCCAAAAGAGAAAACATTCGCAAGGTCTTCTGTCTTCTTCTACACACGGTAGAGTCGAATCCCACACTTCATGTTTTCTGTCGTTTTATAACACACACGTAATAAATAATATATATAAAAATTTCAAAATTATGTCTTTTTAAGGTTCGTTACTGAAAAGACTGCTGTTAGGTTGCTACCTAACAGCAGTTCACGATGTGTGTAAAGGCTTCGTGGGGAAAGGTGCAAATCTGCTCTTATGTATGAATTATGTATTCTACGAGTATTTATTATTATTATTATTATTATTTATTTATGTGTTGTTAGATTCACATTTGGGCGGTTTTTGTATATTATGTTTTTTACTATATAATTTGCACTTTGGCTAATCCATAAAATATATTTGTGGTGGGACGATGTGCGGGAGCGACTCTCACTTGACGGGTTATTTTTATCTTATCTCTCTGTTGCTCATTGAATAACTGGGAAAGAGATAAAAGATGATGCCGCAAATCCGACTCACGAAGCAACTATAACATCAAATCTATATCAGAATACCCTACTGAAATTTATCTTTATTTTCAGGATGCTCAACGTCTTTTCATGGGAGCACCAGGCAGCTTCTTCTGGCAAGGTAAATTATTTATAGAATTTATCTTATTCTTCTATGGTAACCACGAATTGTGACGTCAGTGTGGTGGGTGGTGTGTATCTGTGTGGTGAAATGAATTCACGGGAACGTGTGCAATCATAAAGTGTGTTTGTCCTAAATAAAAAAAATAAGGCTGATATTTGGTTATACGAGTCAGTACCTACTACAGTTTCATGAACAAAATATTGTTTTTTTCGAAATATTTTATAATATTTAATGATCATTAAGTTAGATACTCCCGTAGACACAGATAATATGTGATTCAACTCGTTGATGCGACGTAAGTATGATACTGACAATTTTACTCCCAATCCACAGGGCGAACGTTTTCCATAGACTCAAACGAAAAGTTCTTCTACTTTATGCCGAAAATACCAGATGAAGGTAAAAAAAAAGATTCGTCGAATGAGAACATCCTAACTTTAACCGCAATAACATAGTGACAGGCTTAAAAGCGCCTAATCCTGATAAACCATTAAATTGCAGTAATATAAATGCTATCTAATCATGATCAAGTATGATTTGAATCATATCTAAACACCGCTAAAACGGTCATAGCTTTTAATACGTACAATGTTGCTAACAATATTCCGCTTTTTATTAATGACTAATAGTTGAAGAAACTTTATTGGAATATACCGCTCTCTCCGTAATTATCGTCTCGAACGCTGATTTCAAAAATATTTGATCATGGGGAAATACATTTAAATTTAAACTGCAAATTCAGCTATTGTTTCATATCAATGAAATCAATAGAAGAATTAATCATTAGCATTCCTGCCGATCATGGCTTACAGTGGTGGCACCTACCTATGGATTTCACCAACTACCTTTGTATTTTCCGATATCACTTATTGTTCAATACACCCATTAGAATTCCCATAGTAAAGTAGCAATAGATGTATTTTGGATTCATTATTTATGTGCACGTAAATACTTCAACATGCTCATAAACCATACCTATTTCTGTTTAATGTGTACGTGGATGATGTTATGTAACGTCTGACGGAATGGAAAACCACCGCACTTGTACAATTTCTTCACAGGTGTCCAGTTTAGAATCCTCCGTTTGATCAATGTAAATAGGAATGTCGCCCATAGTATCTAAACATACATTTCCTGGATTTGGTTGATAGGCTTTAATGCTTTATATTGTAACACAAAAATTGTGTTCGTGCTTCTAATTAAACATCCGATTTGAAGTTATCATTTTGGCTTATAAATTAATTGGTCGTGGATTTGGTGATTTATCTTTAAATCTTAAAGCTTGAAGTTTGACTTCTGTATCAACAACAATAATTACCAGTCATCATAATCATCATACCATACATACTTAGCGCATTTGGTGATGAGAAATTCCTAATAGTGATGCGAAAACGATATCAACGTCATTTGCCTTTAATTCGTCGTTCAGATGCTTCTCATTGTTCGTCACACCATGATTCTAGAAGATATTTTCATTTTGATTCTCTTACATTACATTATTGATGAAGTTTAAATAATTTTATCATATCACTTTAACGTTTCTAAGAGTAAATGTTAAGATAATGTACTCCAAAATGGAAACATCTTCAAACAACAACATAAGAAACACAAAATTCATACACATTGTTCTATTGTAGGTCAGTTGATGTCTCAGACCTTGAACGGAAAACCAGCGCTGATATCAACTCCAGAAGCCAGCTTGAAATACGATGATTCATACATGGGATACTCCATTACCGTTGGTGACTTCGCTGGAAAGGGTATCCAGAGCGTCGCTGTCGGTGTTCCCAGGGGCTCCGACCTCAAAGGATTGGTTAGTTACAGCAAATCATTTCACATCCTAGTATTATTAATTATGTAGATTTCTTCCTTACTTAGGTATAGGAAAATCCCACTCGCATTGTATTGCGCCCGAAAAGTTGAGACATGAAGGCAACCACACCTTCTAAACTGGAACACAGTAATATTTGCTTATACTTGGCACAAGTTCTATTGCCTGGAATATATTATATTTAGTCCCTATTTTCAACTGTGATACGTTTCAAATTTCAGGTGGTTCTTTACACCTGGGAGCTGCAGATCATCAAAAACATCAGCGGGTCCCAGATCGGTGCTTACTTTGGCTACAGCCTCGCCGCCGGCGATATTGACGGCGACGGCGCGGAAGACGTCATCGTTGGCGCACCCATGTTCACCAAGCCCAAGAGTGACGGCTATGAACATGGAAGGATTTACGTTATATACCAAGGGAAAGACAGAGTAAGAACATGTAAAATATTATAATTTTGTGATATAAAAGTAGCTGCCATGAAATATTAAATTTAAAACTTTAGTAACAATTCTTAATTCTATTATAACCAACGGTAAGTAAATTTCCGCGTTCCGTTTTTAGCTAGTAGACTACTGGAAACTGATTTTGTTTGTTGATAATAATGATTATTATTGTAATGTTTCAGAGTTTCATGAAAACTCACGCTCGTACTGGCGAAATATCTCAGGGCAGATTTGGATTGTCCATCACATCACTTGGCGACATCAACTACGATGGATTTGGAGGTAAGGAAGCACACACAAATATTTGTGAAGTGCGATAGTTTTTTTTATACGATTTGATTTGCCTTTGCTATTGATCTCAATATGGTATAATGAGACATAGAAAAACTTCATTAATTTAAATATTTATATAATTACATACATGCTGGTCATCGCTAGAATATCCATAGGTTTCCTCTATGGGTTTCTCGCTAAAACCCTTCAGATCAGTAACGCTTAAATAAAGTGTGAAGACTGCACAGTTCTTAATGATGTTGGCTAATAATCTTGGGTCTTATGCTGGAACTCTACAATAACTAGAGCTAAAAAAAAAAAAAAAAACTATAGCTTCCGATGAAGGAAAACATCGTCAGGCAATCATAGCGTAATTATTAGGCATCCTCCTCTGTCTAGCTACCCTCAAGCCTAAAATTTGCAATCAAGCACATAGCGGGTGTTTCAATGGACTCACTGGAGAGCTTTTTGCATCCAGACGTTGCCTAACGCCACGGTCGGCCAATAGTAGTTTAACATTATTGAGTTAAAACCTAAATTCCAGTTGAAACTTTGAGCTTTATCTATACCATTGCATATACTCCAGATATAGCAGTAGGCGCTCCCTACGGTGGTGGTAACGGGCGCGGGGTCGTGTACATCTACCACGGCAGCGAGCTTGGTATACTTGAGAAGTACTCCCAAGCTATCACAGCTGAAGAAATCTCTCCTACGTTGACGACCTTTGGGTTTTCACTGTCTGGTGGGATAGACCTGGATGACAACGAGTATACCGATCTTATAGTTGGATCTTACAAGTCGGACAGCGTCGTGTTTTTGAAGTAAGTTGATTATTATCATCATTCTTATTGCAAACATAATTACAAAAGTATTAAGTATTTTATCAGTTGTCTCAGTATCCGTTGTCATCCCTATGTTAGCTTTGTTTTTGGGGTTAAATTGTGCGGTGTGAACTGTCCACATTTTTTTTACTTCATGTTTTAGTATATGCTAGTCAACCAGCTGATTGAGATGAATTTTATGAGCACACATGCTTGTTGTTGTTTACAATGCATTAAGGGACATTATTGATTAAAGCTTTTTATTAGACTTTTTCATAATTTTTATTTTTGGTGTACATTATTACATACAGATTGAACATTGCTTTGCATTAGTTAAAAATAATACTATATAATATACACCTCAGTTGATGTCTTGCACTCTAATTCGAATTTGGAAGATGTTATACATAATATTTAATAGAAAAACTGCTTATTCCAGATCTCGGCCCGTAGTGAAAGTGACTGCTGACGTCAAGTTCATGGGCAAGAGCAAGCTCATCTCCCTCGACGACCGCAGCTGCACACTCGCCAACGGCACGCAGGTCGCCTGCACCCACATCAAGTTCTGCCTCTCCTACACCGGCATCAATGTCGATGAACAGATCAGTGAGTATCTTACTATCTCTCGATTTTATATCACGACTTCTTTTATTTTCGAAATCAAGTCTGATAAGAAAGTGATAAAAAAAGAATCTTGAAAAGATGACGTCTAACTGGAAGAAACATGATATTCTGCCGACCCCATCTAATTTGGGATAAGGGTAGGATGATGATGATGATAATGATGATGATGATGATGATGATGATGATGATGTGAATGTGATATATGAATCATCTATTATTAATACGTCTATATCATTCATCAACGTATTTGCATGAAACTCTTGTGGCATTTTATAGGAACTTGATAACGTCTGGATCTTTTTTCTGTTCTTCAAAGTAATTTGTTGTTTGTTTCCAAGCGGAGGGATATATCTGCTACTTCGGTGAGTGGGTGATAGCCAGTTGATTGGAACATTATCACCAAAATTTTGTACATAAAACCACTCAGTAGCGACTCGATGTTAGACAACACACGTGTTAGCTGTATGTGTCTAGCAGCACCATTATGTGTTGTGTGTCATTGTTAATCATTTATTTATTATTATTGTGAATTGACTTTGAAACACCTGGTGACAATATCACAATAATACCATCACGTGCCGTTGTGCCACCCCCAGGGTAATTATAACAATATCTTCATTAGGATTGTGCTTTATTGCTCAAATATCTGATAAAGCATCAAATAGCAACTCTCGAATAGAACTACCCGGTCTATTCAGAGGCAGAAGTAACAATACTAAGATAGGCATGTTAAAACAAAACAGCAAACAGAAATTCGAAGTATTTCCAACTTTAACAGTCGTACGATTAAAAGACGTCACACATTGCAGCAATAATTTAGTCATCTTAACTAATGAATTCTGCTTAGCCACAGAAACCACTAACATCTTGCGCTTGCGCATATTCAGACAAGCTGTTTTAGGTTTCTTTAAGAGGGGACTGGTACAACCGTTAAGTTAATAAATATTATAACTGCCACGTGTGATGACTTCAAGCAGGTATCATTGTTCAATTTCTTGTTAGTTTTTGTAATACAATTATGTATAATCATAAATGTCTTTATCCAAAATTCACAATGTGCAGATTTCGAAGTGACTTTGGAGCTGGACTCTCGCCAAAAGACGACCAAGCGGATGTTCTTGGCTGAAAGCCGAGAGACCACATACACCACTCACATCCTACTCACAAAGGGACAGGAAGAATGCAGGGATGTGCAAGTGTTTCTGGACGTAAGTTCTTTTTCACTACCAAGACTACTCTTTAACTTTGACTCAGAAATGTCTCAATAATATTGATAAGATTTATCTCATAATCATCATCAATAATAATTACTATAAGCTTTAAATTCGAAAGTTGCTTCAAATCCAAGTGGGCATATATCAGTTTTTGGCCTAAACATGTTTCTGTGCAATGAAGCAAAGTAATCGTCTCTACAATATATGGCAACTTCAATTTCAGGAGGAGATCCGCGACAAACTGACCCCAATAGAAGTGAAGATGACATACAACTTGACGAGCCAGCCCTCCGGGGACGTGGTGCCGCCGGTGCTCGACCAGACGACCAGCATCAGCCACGCCGACTCGCTGAACATACAGAAGAACTGCGGACCTGATAATATATGTATACCGGATCTCAAGATGAGTGCTACCACGTAAGTAACCTTTGGGTATCTCGCGATTATTTCCTTCATAAGAAGCTCAAATTTCTTATAACAGGATTCAAACTCACGGCCGAAGCAAGCGATATCACTACTAAATGAGCTATCAGCACTTCCAACAACAAGTTTTTCCTTTACCTTTTAGAGATTTTAGTTTTTACCCACACACTTGTACTTTGCTAGGTTTTTATTTGTTTTAGTTTACATGAGGTGTCCAATAAGAATTAGACTTAGACACTTTGTTCTAATTAGTAACGCATGATCAATCATCAATCAACGGACACTATACAAACTTTTCCAAGGGCTTTAGACTAAATAAAAAAAAAAACTGTTAACTAACGTCAATCTCCAGCCATTAATTTCATATCTTTTAAACGATTTCTAATTTTTTTGGTAATATTAACGGTCTTCTTGTACCGTTTCTAGATTTGTAGTTAGATCAATGGATCCCTTTGTATTCTAAATTATATTATTTAAACCAAACACATTGGTTTTGGTTTGTTACCTTCAAATCTGTAACACATCTACTGATTAGTATTGTGTATCATCATCATATCATTGCAATCATGACACCACCGAGACATTCTCCAAAACCAATCCGCTTCATCCCCAGCCCCGTAGTGAACTACGTGCTCGGCTCCGGCGAGAACGTGAATATAGACGTGAAGGTGATCAACTCTGCTGAAGACGCGTTCGAAGCCGCGTACTACCTGCGCATCCCCGCCGGCGTCACCTACGCCAAGATGGAGCGCCTCGACGAAAACCCAGACATCCCTATCTACTGCTCCATTTCGAATAGGGACAGCGCTGGGAATAGCAGTTTGAAGTGCGATTTGGGCAATCCCATGGCTAGTGGGCAGAAGGTTAGTAACATAGATTTGAAAAAAAAAGTGGGCCGGATTCTTACCCTGGACAAGTATTTGTCTGACGAATATAGATGTTTGTTCTGTGTCTGGGTGTTAATATGTATCAGGTATATGTGTGTATTTACCCAACAAATTGTATATATTTGTATTCTATCAGTTGTCTGGTTCCCATTTGCAACTCCATTTGTATCCGATATTGACGGTATTTAGTTATCAGTTCTGTGGAGAAGATTTCGTCCAATATTAATGTCGTTCTTGCTCGCTGAGTACCCTATCAATGTTGTAACTCAAATGGATCAATATAACATAAATTTGATCTATGATAATTCTATTAGTAAAAGCTTTTCATATTTACATCCCTCTTCCTCATGCAAACTGCCAAAATGTTACTTACATTCGATAATCTCTTATGTCCAGGTAAACTTCCGGGTAATCCTGGAGGTGGACGCGCGGGTGACGACCCTACAGTTCAACATGGAGGCCAACTCCACCAACCCGGAGCAAGGCACCAACTACGACAACATTATGCAGATGTCTATCAGTGTCGTGGTCAAGGCGCATCTCTCTATTATCGGGTAAGACTTTCGCCTGCTTTGAGTCACTTTCTCCAGATTTGTTACCTTCACCAGTAATTGAGTCTTTTGATTCACTTTCTCCAGATTTGTTACCTTCACCAGTAATTGAGTCTTTTGATTCACTTTCTTCAGATTTGTTACCTTCACCAGTAATTGTGTTTTTTTGATTCACTTTCTTAAGATTTGTTACCTTCACCAGTAATTGGGTCATTTGATTCAAGGATTCGTTATTACTTGTAAACATATCATAGTCTTTTTAGTGTAGCGAATATTTCTCCCAACGACCTCAGAGGAAGTGGAAGTGTGAGGTTATGATTCATACAACGAACTTGAGCTTCCGGTGAACGAAAACATTTAGAGGAAACTATACAAATATATATTAGATAATAAGTATATAAAGAAGCTATAAAGTGTAAAGCATTTTCTCATATAAGCAGGTATCTGGCTAGCTGCCCCTATAGTCAAAATCTCTTATCATCTGAGACACCTAGTGTAAATTTCAATTTAGCTGTTATATAAGTATTATATTTTTGTTTTAGTAATTTTGGAAAAGGTTTAATATCAGTACTCATTTTTGTACAGCACCTCTGATCCGCCCGAGCTCCACTACAACGCGTCGCTGTACGACACTCAGAACATACAGGACGATACTAAACTGGGGCCGCAGATAGTACACAAGTACAAGATCAGAAACGAGGGTCCCTTCACCGTGGACGAGGCCGAGATCTACTTCATGTGGCCCTACCAGACCCTAGAAGGTGATAACCTAATCTATTTTTGTAATTATGGTAACTACTTGGATACAATATTGGGGCTAGGGGACGTTCCTCTGTTCACACAATCACGTGACATATTAAAAAAAAACAGCAAGGACCATATCTTAATAGTCTAGTAGCCATATCTAATAATTGATAACGTTTTGTGCAAAAGATACTCCCCAATATCAGGACATTTGCTCCTTCCCCCATTTAATCATATAAGAAGTTAATTAGGTAATTCTTTATATTATTATAAAATAATACATACATAATAACATTAATAATTGGATTTAACGTCTAACATTATACCAACAATGACTAATAGTCCACAAAATATGACTGAACTATTCAAAAAACTACCAAGTGTCACAGCCTAGATATTGAGCCAGTGGTTTTTGTTTCCAGGCGAGAACCTAATGTACATGCTGGTGCAGCCGCAGTGGCTCGGCGACGTGACGTGCGACGTCGCGCGACACATCAACCCCGACAACCTCGTCGTGCAGAACCCATACGCTTACATGCTCTCCAAGGAGAAGGAAGGTACCAGTAACTTGCTTTTTATAGTTGCACGCACTTCCAATCTGTGTCATACCACCATCCAATCAGCCTATTTCAAGCGATAAGGCGACGTCTTGTGGATCTGTTTGGTGTTTAGTCTATTTAGTAGACTATTGCATGATAGCTATGAGAGCCTGAAAGGCCTTTGGTGGTGTCTCATTAAGGGTACGTTAATTACAGTAGCTTCCATCCATCCATCGTGGTAAAATAAGGACGATGATATAATCCAACTTGTAACATAGATTTTATTTTATGCAGCACTAATATCAGCCGTTTGACACTTAAAGTCTTTCTAGCGTTACAACAAATCAATATATTTTTCCAGGTATGATCAGCAGCGATCTCTACACCGCATCTCAGATGTCAAGTGGTGCTGGTTACTATGGACAAAGTGAGTACAAGTCCAGAAAAAAAACCCGGCGACATGCTTTCTAAATCTTCGTATGATAAAAATTCACATTTCTGTTACAGCAAATTGGGATGAGAAAAACACGAACATCAATGTCGCAACAGCGCAGAGCGGCAGCAATCAGTTTTCAGGAAACCAATACGGAGGCAACCAAGGATCTACAAGCCATTTTAGTTCAAACCAAGGTTTTAGCCAATCTGGCCAAAGCTCTGGATCCAGTCAAGGCTCCGGGCAGTTCGGTGGAGGTCAAACCGGGGGCCAGTACGGCAGCCAGTACAATAGAACCTGGACTAGTTCGGGTCAAGGTCTGACAGCTGAAGAAGAAGAACAAATCAGAAGAAACTTGCAAAATGTTGCTGTTTCGCAAGGAAGTGGATACAGGCAGGGAAGCTATCAGGGCCAGGCCTACGGTCCAGGAGGAGAAATTGTGAGGATCAAGAATAAGACTATTGTTTACGATGAAAATCACAATATTGTATCTCAAACGGAGACAAGCACTGAATACGGATCTTTGGGTCATGAAGGCGAAGAAGGAAGCTCATTCAACAGGTGAGTTGTTATTCAGTATAGTCCGAAGGAATCTAGAAACAAAAACGACATTAGGTGAAAATGATTTTCTACTCGTTTCCAGGTACGCCAACAACCAAGGAGTACGTGGTTCAGGCCAAGCCGGGTACGCCGGGTCAGGCTATCAAGATTCCCAAAGTGGATATGCCCAAGGTTCCCAAAGTGGATACACCCAGGGTTCCCAAAGTGGGTACGCTCAAGGTTCTCAGTCTGGATACGGTTCCCAAAGTGGGTTTGCCTCAGGATCTCAGACAGGATACCAAGGAGCAAGGCAAGTGGGATCTCAAGGTTCCACAGGTTTCGTGCACGGAAACTGGGCAACAACTGAAACAGTTAACGCCGACGTTATGAAAGCAGACTCCTCAACCTTCCGCGGAGCTGGGACTGTCACTGTGGTCGGTGATGAGGAAGAAGACAAACTTGAAGGATTTGGGACATACGCAGCCAGTAATCCCAATAATGAGTTCAGATATGGAATCGCTGACGTCACTGGAGCTGGCAGTTCTGTAAGTTCGGGAAGCTCCGGAGTGAGACAAACTGGCAGCGGTAGTTATCAGTCTGGTGCGGGAAGCTACCAGTCTGGTGGGGCCAGTTACCAGTCTGGAGGTGGCAGTTACCAGTCTGGTGGAGGAAGTAACCAGGCCGGTGGAACCAGCTATCGCGCTGGTGGAGGAAGCTACCAAGCTGCTGGTTCAGGATACCAGGGGACTGGAGGAACGTACTCCAGCTCTGCTAGAAGTAATGGAGGCTACTCTTACTCGTCACAATCAGGTAAATACTGATATTCGTTAGATAGGTAGGCTAAATTAAGAAAAGAATTTATTGAAAATCATGCAAATATTCAAGTTTTTTATTTATTTCTCTTGATTTTTATGATGAATTATTAAGCTCCTTCCTTTCGACTGTCTTACAACGCCGTTGTTTGTGACTCTACCTTATGCGCTGTAGATCGCGGCATTGATTGATTCCCCTTTGGGACAAACAATAATTTGTGTGACTAACATAGACGTAGTTTTTTCGGTATCATAGACTTATAATTAAAAAGAATATACGTAACCATTCTTCAGATACCTAGTTCCCACAGTACAAGCTATGTTTAGTTTGGGGCTAGATGACTCTGTATGAAATGTACACTACTAATATTTATTTACTTCAGAAATACAATTTAATAATAACTTCTTTCAGGTGGATCTTCGTACTCTCGGACTGGTGGAGGATATTCGAGCGAAAGTCGTGAAAATACAAGGCGGCGAAGGCAAACAGACAATCAGGTATCACTTGAACTTTAATCGTACCAGCTGTCTCGTAACCCAATCCTGATTGGTAGATGTCACCTGTGTTCCAATTATTGGATATAAGACATACTGATGCCAATTTTTGGTTTGATCCAATAATGTAGAGCAAAAAATGTCATTGCCAGAAACATTATTGTTTAAATTTCTTAAATACTTCTATGATTTCCATTTTTGTTCAGACCCTGACCATTTTTCATCCAGGTTGACCAGCAGCTGAAGGAGATCCTGGAGAAGTGCCAGGAAAAGTACAAGTGTGAAGTGATACGATGCACCACCGGTCGCATGTTGAAGGAACAAGAGGTGTGGTTCGCGCTGCGCTCCAGAATCAATGCGACTGTGCTCACTCAGGTCAGTATAGAGGGCGAGGGTGAGGAAGGGGCGAGGGTGAGGAAGGGGCGAGGGAGAGTGAGAGGGGGAGGGCGGGAGGGAGGAGAGAGAAAACTGACCACTGTTACCGTTCTAAATAAAAATATCATACAAATGATTCTAGAAAATAACAAAGCAAATAAAATCGCTAAATACAATGAACAACACCTAAATGGAAAAGTTGCTTAGGAGCCAATTAGGAGAAAAGTTCACTTTGGTGTCATTTTATCATTCACGGTTAAAATTAGCTGTTTCTTAGAAGTAAGACCGAGTCGACTGTGAAGAAAATTGGTATACTATCTTTAGTTATCTAGAGAAACATACATCGTAGACGCATCGTCACTTAACATTCGTTGGAATGACTTTAAAATCCTGACAATTATAAAAATTCACTTATTTATTTCCAGATTTCTGACGACCGGCCCGTGATACTATCGACCCTCGCGACGACCCGCGTGTCCAAGCTGCCCATGATAGAGCGCCCCAGCGACCCCTCGTGGCACACTGCCGAGGCGCAGACGGTGGTGACCCCTCAGCTGGAAGCGCTGGAGAACGGAGGCATTCCTCTGTGGGTCATACTGCTGGCTGCTCTGCTGGGAGCGCTGCTGCTGCTTCTGCTCATCTTCGCTCTCTACAAAGTAAGTTGCCATGACTTGACTGCAAACTGAAGATAGTTGTTGTTGGCCTCTGCTTCTCCCAACAATACAGATTTCACCGAGCTATAAGTCCGTTCCATCATTCCTTTATACTTTCCAGTGTGGATTCTTCAAGCGCAATCGCCCCTCGGACCACGCTGAGCGCCAGCCCCTCAATGGACGTGATGAACATCTCTGATATCCGACCGAAACCGGGGTCACTAGTGACACTGGGGGAACCTCCAACCCCGGGGTCACGAGCGACCCCGGGGGTACCAGTGACCCCTCGAGCTCCAGCGAATCCTCCACCGACGCAGCCAGTGACATTACTAGCAGAGACTCGACTAGTTTTGATAGGTACTGAAATCGCATTGTTTCGTTTATATTTAAGTGGATCATGGCTTTGAGTGTCTTACACGGAAATCGAGGTCACATAACACTGGAGTCATATATGACCCCGGGGCCGTCAGTGACCTCTCGAGTTTCTCCTTTGATGCAGCTAGGTAGAAACAACCACATTTTTTTTATTTACTTTTAGTTCTCTTGCGTCGGTTTCGAGTGGTACAAGTAATCATTTAAATTTTTATGGGTGCTTATTGCCTAATTCCGCTTGAAACTCACTCGGAACTTCAGTCAAATAATAATTGCTATTAAATACACGATAAAACATGTGAAATGGAAAATAGGTTTTGAATTATGCTGTCTTTTTGCGAAGGAAATAATAATTGTTGGTGGTAGGATATAGAAAATTTGTGAGCAATAAAAAAGTGTAGATTATCAGAGGTACTTAGATAGTTGTAGCAATTTAAAAATTTTGTTTTTGTACCCATTATTACTTTAAATAAATCCAATTATTTTCAAACTACAGCAACTAGGTTTAGGGAACTTTTTCAAAATGCTGCTTTATTTCTGTTAGTAGATTATTCTATAGTTTTACCTCACGACATATCGAATCAGCGAGAACACCTTGAATATTTTTAATATGAAAAAAAATATTTCTAAGTTGTAGAACTATTAGTAATAACTGTAACATAATGACTAGTCACGTTACATTAAATCATAATACGCCATATTATGGGGTCGAAGATGATTATTTTAATTCGGTATTTGTAAAGGGTAATTTAAAATATTTGGGGCCAGTTGACACCTGTCAGTCTCATCTGGCCCCACTGTGGAAACTATACTTTAAATTACTTTTTACCAAATCCTGACAGAACGAAAGGTATATATCTCGAAGTGTGATACTGTAAAAAGTGTGTCTTAATGTATGTGAGTTGTTGAGAAATGTGATCTAAGTTAATAAAAATAAGGTATGTTTTGGTATAACAATGTTACAAGTGTATTTTCGGAAACGATCGTTGTAACTAATATAGCTAATATTTATTTGGCAGATAGCCGCCATACTTTAATCTCAGAATGGTTTTATAAATTTCATTAATTCGATTTTTGGATTCAATAGCTCTAATATACTAAAACTTAAAACATGAGATCTGAAGTGTAGACAAGCAAGGACTTGTAAGTTTTAAACTAGATATTACAATTACAAAGTGTGGCATCTCATGGAATATAATAATTTTAGTAAGTAAGTGAATTAAATATGTATTGAAAATAGAGTGCCTTAATAATACAATTTTGGCTGCATAAAATAAATTTAGTATACCATGTGCCTTCTGAAACTGCCAGTTACTAAATAAATATTAATGTAAATATTTAGGTTTATTTAATATATAAATTACTGTTTCACATTTTTTCACAGATTTTTTTAAGGGAACTAAAATAATAGTAGGGAAAATTAACTTGTAGTATAGTAGGAATTAAAGCTATTTCGGCGCTAAATATCGTTGAAACAAAAAGCGTTTCATTTCTATGTAATTCAATAAAACCAATAGATTATTTTCTAAATCTCGCTTGTACTTAATTATAATAATAATCACATAAGTACATAAGACGAATATGAAAAATGTTTAATTGCAGCAATTTTAACGCAAATTTTTTATTTTTTTTTTAGACAGATTTCTGTGAAGAAATTTCAAATCCTAACATACATTACATTTAATTATTTATTAACTAAGTATAGCGCTTCTACTTATAGTTAATTTTACTAAAATAAATGTAGACGCCGTAATTTTTATGTAATGGTTACATTTTGGTTGTTTTTTTTCACGGTAATTATTTTGCATTTACCAAAAAGATCTTGTAATAAATTTTTGTTTTTATTTATGTTTTTTCTTTTACATAACTTGCACATTACTCCGAGAGCAAAGTTGATATTTGCCGGCAGGGAATCAAACCTCGAACCCTTAATTTTACACAAACACAAAACTTACCTTAGTTATTGATATCCTCATATAAAGGTTTTTTACTGTTTGAATGATTTAAGGAACAAACAAGATGACCCACCTGATTTTAAGAGTAACAAAAGCAAAATTATCCTTTACCAAGGCATGGGAAGATCCAAGTCACACGTGAACGTGAAATGTCTTATGATCGTAACATGAACATGCTACGTGATGCATGCATGCAGCATGTATTATTAATAATACATACTCCAATACATAACATACGGTATGTATTGGAGTATTCACTTATTTCTTCATTTGCACTATTTCACTTTTTGTTGTTACCAATCTTCCACAACTTGTTAAATTCTTTCCATCCAAAGGTATGAATATATATATTAATGAATTTTCATTCATTCATTCATCAACGAAATTATTCAATTGCCCTTGGACACCTTCACAATTAACTACTTTTATTTCAATTCAGTTTTCATAGTTAGACATAATTCGTAGTAATTAAATAGAATTTCAATATGTATTTAATACGCTCCAGTACAACACAAGGGAGCTGATGCGACCTTATTGCTAATTGGCCGTGTACTAAACCTAATACAAACCGACATGTCCAATAAACTAGTTGTCCAATACAGCTGGTATAACTACCAGCATATACAGTCAGTGTGGCTGCAACGACCTTGTTCCACTTAAATTACTAGGTAAGAAGATAAACTGTAGATCGTCCGCTTCCAGATGAAATTAACTCACAGGTAGCGACAGCAAAAACATTTATTTAAACCTAAATGGGTCTAAAAATTATTGTCTCTGTGATGAGCGTCAATCAATGCTACTCAGTTTTTCTTTTAAATGAGTCTTCCCATTACTAAATACCTATATATCTTAAGGTTTTTTTTTTTTTAAGTTATTTAGTTACGGGACTAGTCGACGGCCCACTTGGTGGTAAGTTGTAACCTCGGCCCATAACAACCGATGCGACTTGGGTCCTCCCCTACTAGGTATGACAATACCCAAGTCGCATCGTATGCGCCCGTAACTATGAGACGTGTAGGTGGAATGTCTCATGTGCCTGTAATTATTAATTATTGTTGTATGCTCTACTTGTCAGCCCTATTCATCAATAATAATAATAATAGTTTATTGGTATATTAGACAGTACAAAAATTGAGACACATAAACACAAATTAGGAGCAATTTAATGTTACAAAGATATTCCCCATTTCACCTGTATGAATATGCATTATTTTTGCTCAAAAAAATACTTTTAAATATGACAACTTTGGTGGTGTGGTGAAACGTATGTCTTTCTCCTACCACGCGAGAAAAACATTTAAATATTAGATAAAAAAAAATTACAATACTTTTTTTTTTAGCAATAACGGTAATGTGAAGTGGTTTTATGTATGAAAATACGGTAAATAAATTAAATAATCATGTTTTAATTATTATTTATTATTAAAACATGAATTAATGATATTATAATATATTATTTCATTATGAGTATTCATTTATGTTTTAATTATCTGTTTTGCTGTCGGTACGGTGTCTCAGCTTCGTAAATCTCAGGGTCTACTGAGTCTCGACATCTGTCTGCCTGATCGAACGCTAACGGAAATGAAATACGGATTCTCACCTAGATAAAGACGGAAAGACGTTTGGTACCTAAGAAATGTAGTATATTTGGGGACGATCCCTATTTAAATAATATTTTCATACTAGGTACTGCCCAGTGCTTCACTCGCATGGGATAAAAGTGACGGAATAAACAGTAGCCGAAGCGTCATTTAAGATCTATAGAAAATTTCAGCCATATCGTAATAATAGCATAAAGTCCAGACAGACATAATAATAATATAATAATTATAAAATTAGTGGAAATTTCACACAGCGCCATCTAGCCAAAAAGCTAAGTAAATAGCATGTATCATGGCAACGAGAAAACTGATATAATATACTTTTTTTGTAAATACATGCATATCAACACCTAGACAAAACATCGATGTTCGTCAACCAAATGTTTGCCATGGGTGGGAATCGAACTGACGACGCAGAAGGCAGGATTACTCTCTGGTTCCCATAGTAGAAGCTGTGCTTAGCTTGGGGCTAGATGACACTATAGAAGGTCCACCAATATATATTTATTTATAACTAAGAAAAAAAAAAGGTGCAGTGTTGATTTTCAACGAGCCTCTTTGTAACCGCCTCCATGGAGATAACACAATTACCCGCTCACATAAACGTAGCTACATCGTTGGTTTGCGGTCCGCCGTAGCCCCTCACTAACAGGGTTAATTAATCCTCCGCGGGTTAACTACCCTACAGCCCTGTGTTTGGATTTGATAAGGGTTTACTTCGTGTACAACTTACTTTTGTTGCGAGCATCTGCGAAAGAGAAAGTTGACGGAACTTGTGAGAGTTTGTAGCAGTTGGCCTGACCTACACCTACGTCTAATTTTATATATTATATCCAGCGACATCTAGCCCCAAAGTAAGCTAAGTATAGCTTGTATCATGGGAACCAGACAGCTGATATAATACATATATACTTTTTTGAAAATACATACATATAATACATATTAACACCCAGATACAGAAAACATCTATGTTCGTTATACAAATGTTTGTCCTGGGTCGAAATCGAACTCAGGACCAGCAGACCACCAGCGCAGAAGGCAGGATTACTACCAACTGAGCTGTGAGGCCAGTCAAATTTTAGTTGGTCAATATTTTTTTTCATAGAACAGCTGCAACCAGGTCTATCTTCTATCAGATATTATTCTGATAGCAGTACATGATAAGAAGTAAATAAAACATAAATTATGAATTTATAATTACAACCAACATCTTAATAATCAAACACGTTAATTAAAATCGACCGGCCTCGCAGTTCAGTTGGTTAGTAAGTCTACCTTCTGAGCTGAGGTCGTGGGTTCGATTCCTACCCAGGACAAACATTTGTGTGACGTATATAGATGTTTGTTCTGTGCCTGGGTGTTAATATGTATTATATGTATGTATTTACAAAAAAAGTATATAAGTATTATATCAGTTGTCTGGTTCCCATGACACAAGCTATGCTTAGCTTACTTTGGGGCTAGATGGCGCTGTGTGAAATGTCCACCAATATTATTATTATTATTTTTGACGTAATAAAATCTAAAATCTTGCAATATAATACATATTTTTTGCATGGTACATAACCTAAAAGATCCATAACCGATCAGACTAAAAGTTATTCCCCTAAGTTTCCCGAGCAATATCGTAAGACACCACGAACAAAACAAGAAGCAGTCACGACAAATAATCCCCTGTCATAAAATTGCCAAACTCATCGAAAAGCCAGCACTTAAATATTTGGGAGACAGAGCCGGCTGGCACGAAGCAACAATGGCGGATTCATAAAGTTGTCACACCAGGCGCCATCTCAAACACGAACGAGCCGTAAATCACAATATATCCGAATAGAATAAACACAGCAACATATGACGATATAGTTTGGAATACGAATGATACGTTTAAAGGTAGCAACGGTAACCTTGTGTCCTTTATTAAATGTTGTAACCTTTGAAACAGTTTTGCGATGTCTTCAGAACGACACCACGTAAATGGCACCAAAATATATAACGCCGGCGTTATAGAGAGGTCGTTAAAGGCCGGCGTTAGAACAAACTTCGGTGAAAAAGCTTCACTTAAAATTTGCGCTAATATCGACCGCAGATTTAAACAACAAAGAATACATTACGTATTTTTAAAATAATATGTGTAACTACGTAGAGTTGTACCTGTGGTGAGCTAATAGGTAGACACAATCTATATTAACTCACCACTATTAACATCTATGATAAACACGAAAATCTTAAGTTTCTGGATAAATAAATATGTTGAAGATAAAGATAAAGATTAATTTATTGAAACATTCTGATTATGTAATATATTTTTCTAAAAGCATTTAGCATCTGGCGTCACTGAGGTGTGTGTATTATATTTTCTCCTTCGTTATAGATAACAGCAGTAGAGTACTTATGCCAGGTCGTCCGGGAAATACTGCCTCCATTCCCATTTCTGCCGCCAAGCAGTAATGCATTCGCGTTACTGTATTTGAGAGGTATGGTTGCCGGTGAATTGATAGGCTCATGAAGTTACGGGCGCATACGATGCGACTTGGGTCTTATAATTAAGTAGGGGAGAATCCAAGTCGTATTGCTTGTTACGGGAAGAGGTTGCGTTTAACATCAGGTGGGCCATTTGCTCGTATCATAACTTTATTACAAAAAAAAAACACATCTCTGTCATTTCTACATGTAATGTGTTAGGTACTCAAATACACATATTGTTTATAAATAAAATAGAACATAATTAGACAACATAGATATTCAATATTATATTATACTTAATAATTTTATTTTGATACAATTAATAAATTACTTATACAGGGTGTTCCGGTAATGAATGGATAACCTTGAAATGGGTCTTAGTAGAACTATTGGGCATTCGGAAAAAAATATCGAATAAAAAAGAATCAAAATAAAAAAAATATTATTAAATATTATTATTTACTATTATTATTTATTATTATTATTATTTATTTTTAATTTATTATTTATAATTTTTTATTGTTAAAATGAATATATTTCACAATTTTTTCACTAGAACAATAATTAAAGTAGTTTTTTAAAAAGCCGTGTAATATCAGTCATTCTATGTATTGCTGATCTATCAGTTAACGTTAATTACTATGGAAGTAAAAAACCGATGGAATTCGTTAATTTGTGGTCATGGTGTAAAATAATGTAAAATAGGTAACAAAAAACATCAATATTATTTAAAAAATACATATCTTTGATACTACTTGGTTTTTTTTTATTTGATATTTTTTCCAAATGCCCAATAGTTCTACTAAGACCTATTTCAAGGTTATACATTCATTACCGGACACCTGTATATATATTACTTATAATTAACATGGATAAGTTTATTTACAAACTTATATCTATTGTGTTATATCAAGTGATTGTTTTACGTCATCCCCTGAATTCGTCGCCTTTTGCTTTAGTTTGTGGTATGTTGAATCCAAAAGGTCTTTCTCTTTAGCTGCGGCATCTAAAGCTTTTTCTTTTAGTTCATCAGTCTTATCTCTGATTGTATTCAAACCATTTTGCACTGATTCCATTCCTTTATTCCGGTTTTCAATAGTATTATCATTAATCGCTTGAATCGTTTTGTCAGTTTCATGCTTCATATTACTGATACCGTCATCTACTTTGTCATATATATCGTTATCGACACCTACGGCAAAATTTTCATCTTTGGACGCCTCGTGAATATTATCACCGGCTAGTCTCACATCGATAAGCCCTTCTCCATTATAGTTCGGGGGCGTCGTGGGGTCTTCTGTCTGTCGATGCAGATCGCCAAGTTTCTTTTTTAAATTCTCAACTGCTTCACTAAATGCATTGCCATCGATCCTTCTCGTCCCATTTAGGAAGAAGAGTTTATTCATAGTGTTTGTGATCAACTCTGCTTCTTCGTTTGGCGCTTGCATGTTACTGTCAATAGCTTTGTTTCCATTACTTCCAAAAATGAAATCCTTAGCTCTTGATAATCGTTGTTTCAGGCGGCACCACATATTCCAAAGAATTCCACTGTCGTTTGGAATATCGTTGACGTCCCAGATGTGTTCCCGAAAGGTGTGAACTTTTTCGTGTACAGAGTGAATCATACCACCGATGAGTCCTCGCTCCTCTTCTTTATGTTCTGCAGTTTCTTTTTCGCCAACGACGAGTCCTTTGCTGTAGGACCATACATTTTTAAAGTCTTGCCCGAGTCCCCTTGTAGTGTTTTGTACTCTTCCATACACTCCCTCTATCAAGCCGCTGTTACTCTCCGCCACCACTATCAGAACTATCACGTTTATGTGGATAAAATTCAAATTCATTTTAGTTCGACGGACACGTATTTTTGTATACAAGCCAGTAATGCGACTGTTATTTACTTGAATTTAATATAAATAGCAATTTATCTACATTCTTGACCCCGTTTGGCATCTTAGTCATTGTTAGTTTTGTCTGGTAAACATTTGCGAACTTTGAACGAGTGAATAATATTACTTACATAGAGGTAGATTCCTTTGGATTACCGAGACATATAAAATGGGTTTATAGACCATGGGGTATATTGTAACAGTCATATTGATTTCAAGTATCTTTCAAAATTATGCCAATATAAGGGGGTTATTAACAATTTACTTCTTTACTTCTAATCTTTGGTTAACTTATCATACTTATATTAAAACTGGTAAACACTTAGATAACTTAAAAACTTAACAAGATTCAGTTATCTCCTAGTCACGCCAAATCTAAACTGATTGAAAGTTTTTTATTTAATTAAGGACGGTATGAGCTGATGTCCCACCTGACGTTGCGCCTGCAATTTCACCGGCACCCACTCCCTTACACCGTAGCACAGCAACACGAGTGCATCACTGCTCGGCGGCATTATATCAGGTGTGGTGGCAATACTTCTATGGGCGAACCTAGCACAAGTTCTATTGTTACTAAAAAAAGTTACGAAAAAAGCATTAAAATTACATAAAATCATGGGCTAAGACTAAAAATTAGTCAACGGAATTTACATAAGCAAAATTATGTATGTAAAAATATATCCTTTAAGGTACAACAGACGTGAACACCAAACTAAGTTAAGTTTTCATCTGAATATGAAGGATCGCTTGGAACTTGGACTGGTTGCTTAATTACACCGCAAGCACGCTCCTTGCTCAGGGAAGTTACTCATCTAGGAACCTAACTTCAGGCTGAGTTAATCGTCTTATAGGTATACCAGATAACTTGAGTCCTCTCCTGACAGGAGTGCAGGGGTGGCTACACCCGAAAAATAATTCAACTCGATCAAAGCGACAACAATCGGAAATGTACACATAAAAACAATATATAGACAATTTTTTTTTATGTGATACAGTTAAGAAACGAGCCGACGGCCCACCTGGTGTTAAGTGGTAACTTCGGCCCATAACAAACGATGCGACTTGGGTCCTCCCCTACCAGGTACGACAAGACCCAAGTCGCAATCAAAATCTTACGTAGCAATCAAGCCAAGGTTAAGGTCATCAACTAGAACAAATCCTTCTCCATATCAGCCTTACGAGACGTACCCGGTGTGCCTCGGACCTCTGCTAATCTCAGTTTCCGTGCCACTGCAATCCACTCTAACAATTTTGGCAAATTGTCCCCCGATCAGTATGCTAGGAAGGCGTCCAATCGTGCCTCTTATTTAATAACTCTCTTAATATCGCTATCATAATTTGGTGGTAGCTGGTAGGTGGTGGCCAGCAGGCGGAATATTGACAATACGCGCGAGACTGGAATATGGTATGATGGCGAGTGCGCGTGTTTCCATTTCACAACGACATTTTGACAGTAAAGTTCGTTAGCAGAATCATTCGTGGATCCTTGACTTTATAGTTTAATAGCACACATTCGAAAGTGCGTTTGTTGGTTTATTCTTCTTTACGTTCCAGAGATGACAGGCTTTTTATCTCATTACAACGCGAGTGAAGCCGCGGACAAAAGACGATATCAATACTATTATCATTATATCTTTAATGATGTAACTACAGATGTAGGTAGTACAAGACATGGCATAAATTACTTAGTCTCATGTGCTCTAGAATTCTGTTTATTGTACTTTAGAGACCGCTCAAAATGATTCCCACAGTAAGTAAAATTTATCATTCATTTTTATTCAATTATAGTGCTGGGAAATGCGTTGTCGTATAAACGTGGGATCATAGTGACTTATTGTTTATTACAAGTATCATAAAATATAGTACATACGTACCTATCTCTTTTATTCTTTATAGATAATGTCCGTGGAATAGCATCGCATTGCTTTCAGTTTACATAAGGCACACTACTGAGACCTTCAGTAAGTATATTGCGAATCCGCAAACTTTCGTGTAAAATATTTAATAGGATTTGTAATGAAGTTGGTATGATTTTTCTAGGTTTCTTTGCTGTGTCACTAGAAATTAACTATCCGTCACATTTCCTTAGCGGTGTGCTCAATACGTTCACGAGAAAAAGTCGTGAGTGTATAATGGAAACAGCGCAACGCTATGAACACAACACAAGGGGAATCCCAAACGAGCTCTTAATAATACCTCTATGATATCGCCGAATTCGGTAAATGGTTTTGCTAACTTATTTCTGATTTACTTTCCAGATATACATTTTACACTCTACCAGCTAAGAAATAGGGGTGTTTTTGCGTTGAAACTAGCCGTTCCAGATTGGTAATAGGGAATGAAATTGAATTTTGAAATATATTGCTATAACGACGTGCGAACTGGTTGGTTGCGTGAAATGAGATTTTCAGTTAATTTATAAAGTGTTTTTGTATATTTTACTATGAAATTCGGCCGCGCCACAATCTGATTTAAAAACTTTTCACAAGCCATGACCATGCGAATGAGTGTTGAATTATTTTGTGCATTTTTTTTCTTATTCCATTTGCAATCAGTGTGAAAGTGTACAGATGCTGACATTTTCATAATATATCTACGATATTTATTTATTTATTTTATTCATCTTTTGACATAAATATATTATTATGCACTTAGATAAGTCACATGAGACATTCCACCTACACGTCTCATAGTTACGGGCGCATACGATGCGACTTGGGTATTGTCGTACCTAGTAGGGGAGGACCCAAGTCGCATCGGTTGTTATGGGCCGAGGTTACCACTTATCACCAGGTGGGCCGTCGGCTAGTTACGTAACTACATACCATAAAAAAAAAAGTCAGTAATACAAAAGTAGAATACATTAGAATTATTTTAAATAATCTGCAATAGAATCAGCATAAGCATAAGTATTACTTAAAGTATCTTAAAGATTAAACAAATAGATAATTATTGTTTATGTAGATAGTGTGGCATACGCGCAGACGGCCCACCAGAAAATTCGTATTTCGTAACATAAGTTTCAGTTAAGCGAACAAGAAGAATCCAACAGTCCTGTGTAATTTAATAGTGTTTAGAAACCAGTATTTAACTTCAGCGAATTTCTTCTAGAAAATACTACGTGCCTGTGCTCGCGATCGACTTGGTAGATAGTACACTGAACTGCGAAGGCTTGCTGTGGATTGGTAGATATCAATTAAATGATTTATTGATTAGTCGAATAATAAATAAATATTAGTGGACATTTCACACAGCGCCATCTAGCCCCTAACTAAGCTAAGTAACATGGGAAGCAGACAACTGATATAGTACTTTTTTGTTTGTATTACTTAAGGTATCTTAAACAAATAGTAGATAATTAATTTTTATGTAGATAAAAGTGAAGCATACAAGCAAACGGCCCACCTGAAAATTCGTATTTCGTAACATAACATTCAACGCAAAGCGACTTGAGTCATCTCGTACTCTGGTGGAGAGGGCTTGAGTCGTATTGCTGTTGTCCATGGGTGGCGGTTACCATAAGGTATAATTATATATATATACATATCAACACCCAGACCGAACAAACACCTATTTCCTCACACAAATGTTTGTACTGGGTGGGAATCGAACCCACGACCTACAGCGCAGAAGACATGGTTACAACCAACTGATCTGAGGCCAGGTCTATTAATACGGTTTTCACTAATAGAAAGAGCGATAATCGTGGAAGGTCTGTATATATAATTTATAAATTGTTGCACCCGTACGAAGCAGGGGCGGGTCGCTAGTTAAATATAACACAAACAGTTTCTGTAGACTAGCATATTGAAAATACAACTCAGCTTTTCAAACTACCTGCAATTAGGGTAACTAGGTTGCAATTTTTAAGGATATAAAAAGTTGAAATAACGGGGTAGTTAAGTAAACTCTAAAGAAAATGTAAGGAAAATGAACAAACTATAGTGTTCGATCGGTAAACTGGGGTTCTTGAGTTCCGTATGGTAACGAAGAAACCTTTGAAATAACGCATGAACTTTGGTTTTAATTATTCGTGGCGTAAATATTGGTTTTACGACTGGTTTTATGCCCTTATTAAAAGTCCTAAAACATAAAAATGGAAAAGACCTTATTGGTATTTATTTTTAATATTCGTTGATATTTCGCACAGCGCCATCTAACACCAAAGTAAGCTAAGCATAGCATGTCATGGGAACCAGACTACTGATGTAATACTTATATACTTTTTTGTAAATACACATTACACTATACACACAATACACATATAATACATATCAACACAGACACAGAACAAACGTCTACGTTCGTCACCCAAATGTTTGTCCTGGGTGGGAATCGAACCCACGACTAACAGCGCAGAAGGCAGGGTTATTTATCCTGCCCGAGAAGGAACCCAGAACCCTGATAACCCTGCCTTTTGCGCTGTGAGGCCAATTAGAATAGAACAGAATTTATTTGCAACACACTCAGGAATATTTAAAATTATAAAAACATATAAAACAATTCATGTATTTTAATATTGTAATCTATATCGTCTGATCATAAATACAAAAAATGCAAGGAACCCTAATAATATGTAAACTAGCAATAGTGAAACATCCGCCGGATGCAATTTCACTGCTGACGAATTCGCCTGTTTTCGCCTCATTTTGGGAACTGCCCCTTCGATGTACAGCTGTGGAACACACGACAACGGGACGCGGTCACACGTACTGTCACTTCAACCCCGACTTTCAATCCGGAGGTCGGCGGTTCAATACCAGCGTGCACCTAATTTTTCGCTTGAAATATTTATGTGCAATACCACGTTCTCAAAACGGTGATGGCAAACATCGTGAGGAAACCGACATGTCCTAGAACTAAAAATTCGAAGACATGTGTCGAGTGCACGAAAGGAGCCTCTTTGAGGCGCACTTAAAATCCTTTCCTTTGGTGACAGAACCGGTGACTCGAATAGAATAGACTTGTATCCAGTCCAAGAATAAAAACAATCCAAAACCAAAGCCGGGTCACTGTACAGGTGTATCAGAGAAACAGAGCAGAAACATTATAGAAAATATATTTATGGATAAGTCCAGGGTACACTACAATGGTCTTAAATCTCATATAACGGAATAACAAACATCTCAAAATATCGCACTTGTCTGGAAAATTACGACACCCAACCAACAGAAAGGAGATCGCGGTATTTTTTTTTATTGATTTGTAATTTTCCTATTGTGAGTAGGCCCTGAGTTTTAATCTGGAGGTCGCTGGTTCAAATCGTGATGTGCAAGAATGGGATTTTTCACTTAGAACAAAATTTTGTATGTACATACATACATAAAATCACGCCTGTTTCCCACAGGGGTAGACAGGAACCATGATTTTCCACTTGCTACGATCCTGACATACCTCCTTAGCTTTATCCGTGAGTTATAGATAATTTAATAGTATAAAACCCAAGTGACTGTGTGAGAACATCATGCACTTCGGATATCGATTTAAATGAAAAAAAATTTATTAATTATGTTAATTTTATATTAATAAGACAAACAAAATTTTTTTTAAATGTTTTTTTGGTATATTTATCGTGTATACATCCAGATGCACTTAGTAAAAAGCGGTTATTTTAATATTACAAACAGACACTCCAATTCTATTTATTTGTATAGATAAACCGTGTTGTATAGCGTTCGTTGAGTGTGGACGCGGCTGTAGATCTCCACCCCGGCATTATTATCCCACAACAGGGTCAACGAAACATTTAAATCCTACCCAAGACAAGTTGTAACCCTATTCACACTCGCAAGATTGTGTTATCTTTTATCCGGGCATATTTCCACCCGACAATATACCCGGGATATTTACAGAGGATGGCTCCCGGATAAAAATGTTATTATTAGGAAATTGTTGGCTTTATAAATAACTATACTGCGGTTTTACGACGGTGGGTAAACCTACAGATTGTAAGTAGGTAAAATAGAACCATTTATTTATAACTGTTTATGGATAGTCGCAGGAATTATAAATGGTTTTTAAAGTTACCTTTATATTGCTCAAATAAAAAATCACAGTTAAATCATTGTTATTTTTATTTATTATTTTGATTGGCAAAGTCAAAGTCAAAAGTGGCAGTTGAGTTGTGCGTCGTGAGGTAAAATTGTACCAAGCAATATCTAGTCAATAATCGGAAGATGTCGTTCCTTCATCCGAAAAGATAAACGCTCAATGAAATCAAGTAAAATACCGCCCTCCCCAGATTTGATTTCCTTTACGATATAAAATCGAGATGGCCTCTTCATAAGGCAAATAAGATTCCATCTTTACGATTGGCCGGAGCATCGCGATTTAACACCAATAAAATAAATTGGACGCTAGCCGCGTCCGCCGGCACTGTTACGCCGTTCTATTTATCTTTGGCGCGTTATTTCGCAGCCGTTTGGCTAATAGAGCTTTTATTTTTGCAATACAAACGAATCAAAAATAAAACGAAAGACAAAACAGCGTCGACCGTCGCCCGTAAACTAGTTCCGTCATATTTTTTTGGTGGCGGAACAAGCTGACGGCCCACCTGATGTTATGTGATAACTGCCGCTAGACAATACGACTCAAGTCCTCTCCACCAAAGTATGACATGACCTAAGTCGCATTGCGTTGCGTCCATCACCCCGAGACGCGGATGTTACGTCTCATGCGCTTGCAATTTTTTATGAAATTAAATTAAATGCCATACTCTTCTCGGGTGATACTAAAATAAAATATTAATAATGCCAGGAATGGTTAAAACATATGGGCAAACCAGATAACTCAGTTATTTAGTGCAGCGAGACGACGTACATGTGTCTGCAGTAAATGGCTGAGAAGACAGAACAATCATCTATCTTCATTACATAAATGTTTGCCCTGGGTGGGAATCGAACCCACGACACGACCTACAGCGCAGAAGGCAGGGTTACTATCAGCTGAGCTGTGAGGTCAGTTTATAAGGATATACTTTCATACGGTTCGAAACAATACATATCTTTTTCAGGACCCGAAATTATTCTGTATGCTTCATCAAAGCCCGCAAAAGTAATTTACAGGCGCCGACGTGAATATTTATTTCCATCCCCAATTAGTTAGGCCTCAAAGGGAAGTTTTTTCTACTTTTTTTCATAAGTTATGGTAAAAAGGTGTGAAGTAACCGACTACACAGCGGGATTTTCATATTACCCCTCCGTTGCTGGTGAAATTACAGGCACATGAGACATTATACACGTCTCAGAGTTACGGGCGCATACGATGCAACTTGGGTCTCGTCGTACCTAGTAGGGGAGGACCCAAGTGGCATCGGTTATGGGCCGAGTTTACTACTTAACACCAGGTGGGCCGTCGGCTCGTTCCGTAACTTTATCAAATAAAAAACAAACACTACATCTAGAAAATATTTACAGCTTCCATATTCAGTTCCTTCCATTCCAGCGGTGATGGTGCGCGAATGGCTTGATTTACGATTTTGGTTTCCCGTTTCGAATGCGCATTTGGCTCGAGTCGTACTTGAACGAGAACTTAGGACGCGGTAAGTATTCTACACGATGTGTGTGAAGTGTGGGACGCGTGTTTTTTCGAACAAAAACTCAACATTTCAAGGAATTCGTTATGAAATACTTGTTAGGAGCTGCAGAAACTCAACAGGATGCAGTGCGAGTACGAATATTTAATCACAAAACTAGTCCTGGTGAGTTGATCTCGACAGGTAGAAGAAGCGAAGGTTTGATTACTTTAGTCCAACATTGATAAATTTATAATAAACTAGCTGCGCCCTGTATTCCCTGCGGTGAATAAGTCAACCCACGGGAACACTGCACTTTTCCTGGAATAAAGTAGCCTATGTGTTAAGCCAGGGTATAAGCTATCTTGTCACCAAATTTCATCCAAATCCATTCAGCCGTTTGAACGTGAAAGAGTAACAAACATCTATACATGCATACTTTCACGTTTATAATATTAGTCGGATATTACTTCCATTTCTAGAACTAAATTTAAAATGGTAACTATAATTATTACCCAATAGTTTTTACAATAAATCAAAATAAAAACGAAATTTTATTTTAAAAAATTCCTTACTTTTATTATAATATTATTAATGGCACAATTTTTCACATAATGTAAAATCATGATGCTTCATTTGGAGTATATTAAGAATCGATCCTTCGATGAGTAATCCGCCATTCTGATAATAGCTGCGGTCCGTGGCTTCGTTCGCGTAGGTTTAAAACTTCCCCCAAACCGCCACAGGGATGAACTATTCAAAATATGTCATTATTGTTAAGTATGTTTGTTGTTAAGTTCCATGAAATCTTTGGTTTTTGCGTTCAAGAGTAACAAACATATATCCGTTCGTCCTCAAAAACTATCGCGTAATAGTACCTAAAGAATTTCGGTTCGAGATAAATACTTCAACGAAAATACGTAACGAACGAATACAAATATTCTTCTTAGGATACAGTTATTCTTAGTATTTTTATTTCTACGATATGAAAGTTATACGCAATTCTTATTTAGTCCAAATAGCAGCGAACATGCATGCTCATTTTACGTTATTGAATTTGGATCGGTTGCGATAAGGTCTGACGTGTTCGCTATTCAACGATATTCCAATAACTAGGTAAGTACACTATTACGTATGGCCTGTATGTATTCCCTTAAACTTTAACGGCGACCATTAAAAATTCAGGCATTCACAGTGGTGTTTATTATTTCCATATTCTTCAATAATGAAGAAATATTATCAACTTATTTAAATTATTTCTTATTAAATAATGTAGATAGGTAAGTACCGCCATTCGACAACAAATCCTTTCCCGGAAGTCGTTTACTAATCGACGCGATAATCCCTTTTCAATAAACGAGAGTAAAGCGCCACAAAAGTTGAAGAGGCTTCGAAACAGGAAGCCTCTACCAAACCAATATTTCTGATTAATGTAACCCCCTCAGCAATAGGAAAAATCCCAGCCGTCCCTATTCTTTGAACGTGCCAAAATCAGTCATATTACCAATACGTAGGGTACATTTTCGTGTGCGGTGTCGGGGCCTGACACTCTCCAAGTTTTACGTAATGAAAAATGTAAGTTTGCCGAGTTGGAGAGTCTCGAAGGTACTTACGGAGTATCGCATGTTGAATGACAAATGACCAACGGCTTTGATCCTGAGAGCTCCTCAAAAAGTTTCGTGAACAATTTTATGGGAAACTTTGCTTGGGAAAAATTACGGTTTCAACTTTCAGGTGGATCTTGATGGTTTATTCCCGTTGTTCACTAATAGTTGGGGACAATGGCAGGAATATTTGCACTGACCCTGACTGGGGGACAGTGGCACAAGTTTTTTGCACTGGGAAAACTGCACAAGATTTTTAATTGCCATCTTCTTGGGAATAATGAAATAAGATTTGATGCACTGTCCTCAGCTGTGTTCAAAAAGTGGAAAAAAAGGGGATACCTCCTTTAGGGGTTTCTGCCTGTTCTTCACAATATCCAGTGAGATGAGACCCAGTGACACGAGTTGGTAGTAGGCTCCTAAGTCAGATCATGTGCCATATGTCGTCACACAAATATTTGTCCTGGGTGGGAATCGAACCCATGACCTACAGCGCAGAAGGCAGAGTTACCCCTAACCAAGCTATGAGGCCAGTGCAATTGCGCCCCGACCGATGGCGTAACTTTTCAAACGCTTTTAGCACCTAAATCCTATCAAGCCGGCTATTATTTCCGATGACTCGATGGTTCCGTAACCATTATATTCGATACGTCCATTAGCCAAGACAATGAACCCTAATTAATGATCCGCTGATACCGCCGAATCATCCTTGGAAAGTGTTACTCTAAAGATATATACGGCTAATTGGATCTTGAACCATCCATCATCTAATAAGGTGGAGGCTACTCTCAAACCTCCCCTAAACAGCCATATAGCAAGCTACAAAAATTGGATTTAAATTTAAAATAAATAAAAAAAAAAAAAAAGAAAAAAAAAAAAAGGAAATCATGTTATGATACTTATTTATATTTATTTTTAACAATAAAAATCTCGAATTTGTATAAAATAAGGCCGCTATCTGCGTCTGTCTGTTTCCCGCGTAGGTACCTACTTCTAAACCAGGCGACGGATTTTGATGTCTTTAATAATAGAAAGTGCAATAAACAAGGAAAGTTTGTTTAGGTATATAACTCGTATATTAATTGCCCCGGCTTTGCACGGGTGCAATTGGCCGGGCCGCTAGTCATATATACTAACTACTTAGGTACATTGTGGAGCGCCCATCAAAAATAGCCTAGGCTGGCGTCCTTTAACTAGAAAGCCGTTAACCTTCAAAAGGTCAATTTTGACTTTTTAATAGAAAGCGATACAATTCAAAATTCTCTATCTGTCTGTCTGAGAAACGTTTGTAAATTATAATTAGTACCGGAGATATCAAAAAATTTGTAGGCCTTTAGGGACGGATTTAAAAGGAATTTAAAAGAGCTCTCTTAACATATCTCAGAACTAACAACGTGGGCTTAACGGCCTTTTAGTTAAAGGACGGCAGAAGGTTGGTAAATAAATGAAGTTCCTTTTGCATTGTACAGGCTTTGCAATACTGCCTGGGCAATGTTATCTGACGTGTGATGCTATGTTGATTATGGTAGGATGAATATATCTGCATTATGTGGCTATAATAATGTAAATCTGCATAAGTCTGACCTTAATGTAGCCAGTAACTGTAGCTAGTTTTGCCGGTTGACATTAGTGTCAGTGTTGCCGCATATTATGTATGCCAATGTTGCCGGAGAGCATGGTGGTCTAGCGGTGCTGACCCCCGAGTTTCAATCCGGAGGTCACCGGTTCAAATCCCGACGTGCACTTATGAGTTTTTCGATTGAAAGATTTATGTGCGCAATACCACGTTTTCAAAACGGTGAAGGAAAACATCGTGAGGAAACCGACATGTCCTAGAACTAAAAATTCGAAGACATGTGTCGAGTGCACGAAAGGAGCCTCTTTGAGGCGCACTTACAATCCTTTCACCACACTGGTTCGACAGAACCGGTGACTCGAAGAAGAAGATTTATGCCAATGTTGCCCGACATTGCAAAACATGATCGTTCACGGTGCATAAGAATTGAGATGGAAATTGTTTTTTTTTTTTTTTTTTCTTTGTTTTATTTGGACTTGAAAAAAAGAGACGATCCAATTTCAATTACAACTCAACATAGACCAATGAGTTTTTCACTTGAAAAGCATTTTTTTTTTCGGTCCTATTTTTGGGAAACTGGTAAATGAAATTAATTGTGAGGACACCTAGAACTAATCTAGTCCTAGAACCAAACATCAGATTTATTTCTCGCTCCCGAAAAGAGCATTTCTGAGGCGCACTTCAAGCCACCATACTGGTTAGAGAGTGTCATGAGGAGCAGTATCGATTTCTACGTCGTCCAAACTGTCCCGCTATAGGAATCGAACTAGCAACCTGTCTCAGTCGACCTCGTATGACGTCGGTCTCATAACCACTACGCAATAGGAAAACAATAGGAAAATGAAAGCTTAGTTTAGAAAAATATTAAATTTTATTTTTAAAGCGTAACTTAGCCACAACTGATATGTTAGTTACTTTAGAATATAAAGCATTTAAATAAAATGTATTCACTACATTAAATAGCTTTAAAAACTACCTGCGTATTTTTTTTTGGAACACATTCTACTTAGCCAATTAATTTAGGACTAAATATTTACATAAAAAATATTATTACACAACAATTGAATGATCACATTGTTTGTAAATACTTATATTTTCATATTATGGTAACATTAACTTAATAAATTTAACTTAATTACTAACTAATACAGAGTTCAGACATAACCTCTAAAATATTTGTGAGTAATATTTGGCTTAAGTTGAACATCTCTACCAAAACTATATTTTTATTCAGTCGCTACAGGGGGAAATAATTAAAATATATTGTTAAACACAAATTTAAGGCTATTTATTAATAATTTTAGCGGTTGAAGATACTATGTCTTTCCTTGACCATACCCAGGGGCGGATCTCGCAATTTCACCTTCCTTATTGGAGGATTCTAGAAAAAACCACCAGTTGGGTCTTCTTCTTAACGAGTCAATGGTTCATAACATTTGTTAAAGGTTGACAGTTTGGTAAAGGTATACGATTAAAGCCTTCGCTAGTTCGTCCGTGGGAACTAGTCGGAGCAGGCCCGGAGCGGGCGAGACGAGGCGGGAGCTGCCTCCGCGCGTGGGTTGGGAGCTCTAGAGCTCGTCTCTCCCGTGTCTCCTGAGAGCCAGGTCATCGTGTTGGAACCAGGTGGCGTACACTCGCAGCGGGTCGGGGGACGAGTGCCGATGGAAGGAGACGGGCCGGTCGCGAGCCAGTACCTCCCGCGCGTAGTCCTGCGGGCGCGCCTGAAACAAACACCTCCCTTGTACCTGTACCATTGTTCTTGGAGCGAAATACAAAATGCGTAGGATAACGTCTTCCCCATGGAGGGTCGGATAGGGTTTGCCTTTGAACAGGCGTCAAACTTATCGATAAGTACGCGTGACCTTATGTTTTGAATATTGACGTTTCCAAGCCATTTCTTTATGAATTCTATGGAAATAAAGTTTTTGACTTTGACTTTGACTTTGAACGTGCAAATTGAATTTTGTATATCGTTAGCAGGAGCAGTAATACCCCCACGGTGAATAAGTCATCCCACGGGAACACTGCGCTTTTCCGGGATCAAAGTAGCCTATGTGTTATTCCAGGATATAAGCTATCGTGGTACCAAATTTCATCCAAATCCGTTGAGCCGTTTGAGCGTGACGACAAACAAACAGAAACAGGTATGGTGTGTACTACCGGACGTATTTGGCACGTATCGGGTACAATATGTATTCTGGCTTGACGTGTTCGATGCGCGCGGCCCGTTACGTTACCTGATGGTAGAGCGGCGAGTGCGTGACCGGTGCGCGGAGGCGGTGACGCGCGCACGCACCGAGCGTCATGTCGTCAGGCGCGCGCGCCGCTGGGGACGCGCACGCGCATCGCGACAGCGCCGCCGCCGCGCCCGCGCTCAGCGCAGCACCACCGCCGCCCGTTATGTAGTCGTATCCTGCACAACAAATATGCTATCATACACCTACATCCCACAGTACGACCTTTGCACAGTTTCGGGCTATGTGGCGCTGTGTCAAATGTTCCATTGCGGTGTTAATAACTTCATGACTATGGAAAGTCCAAAAGATTCCAAGGATTTTTTCAACGGGTTTTTTGCATTTCTATGGCAAATCTATATCTATATTATGGAAAAGTTACATTAGGGAAATGTTAAGACCAATGCGACAATATTTTATTGGGGAAAAAGAAAATAATAATTAATCATACGTCGAAAATGGTTGGGTGACGTCATCGACTCAATCTGTGCTCGAAGGGCAATTATAAAATGCAGTATAATTTTGAATTTACCTTTAGCAGCGGTTTCCTTTTTCCCGTATCCGTATCCGTAGCGTTCGCCCAGGATCGTGACGTTACCACCGCCGCGGTAACAGCTCAGTATCTCGCACAATCTCTGAACCCTGGACGAATGATACACGTTTTAACAGACTACCTTACACTTCATTGTAGGACAATGACGAACCAACTCTCACCCCAGTATGGTGTCGTCATCAGCGAGGAATATCCACTTGACGTGCGGCATCGTACGGACGCGCTGGACGGCCAGCTTCAGTATCGCCACTGTCTTTAAACAGTGTCCAGTCTTCGAGTTTGGCACTCCTGTGTTGATAGCCGGCAGGGATGGATCTAGAGAACAACGTACACATTCTGAAGTAAACATGTGCTATCCATGCTGCCGCCGACCAGCAAGATCAGTGTTCTATTAGCCAATGTGGTGGCCAATTATGGTCTGATTCTTGCATCGCGATTTTGGTGGATGTACCATTTTATTTTATTTCAAAATTTGAATTAACACAGGCAAAGCGGGTGCAAAATGTGCATGTATGCTGTAAGACACGCCAGACGGCGTTTTGTAACGTGGTACTGAGACAACAATAAAATATTATGAAGCAAACATTCGAAGTGGTAAATATTATACCTAATAACAATTCAAATGAAGGTTTTTGACATTTTTGTTTGGACGCTAAGTTTTGGACAATGACGTACCATCTTGATCGCTGTAGAACTGCAGATTTGTGACGTGTTTCCCCCAGGTCTTCTTGACGACCCTGGCGCGGGTCTCGTGGAAGCCGCTCCAGGTCTTCACCGCGAAGAATATGGACTCCTCGGGTATGGCACTGCCCTGCCGACACCCTGACATTTAGGACATACTGACGATCAACGCCATGCTCATTTATAAGGTGTGTTTCTTGAGGAATATTGCTTGTAACATGGGTGGTCTATGCTAGTTTCTAAATAGCAGCAACATGAGCTTTTCTTGATTGTACAGAATTCGATCAAAAAAAAAGCTTCTAAAAAAATGTCGATGGGAATCATGTTTGAACACAGTTATTCTGTTCTCAAAAATAATCATCACACATAAATATCCGACAGCAAATATGTTAAAATCTCTTTCGGGACATGCTGCGCGGAGTTGGAAGAGCGGAGGCACCTGCTGAGAATGCTACTCTATGAAAAGACTGATGATGATATCCACAGACGAGGCTGTCCAGCACTAAGCCGGGATCTATTAAGTAATACTCACACATGTTTCGAACTGTCTCGGGTAAGTCGCGCAATTGTCCCCGGACACGATGCAGAAACTTAGGTCTGGAGTCAGCAACGGTCCAGGGTCTTTGGCGTCTCCATAAACGAGCTGTGCCAGTTCGTAAGCGGGGTCTATGGAGAAGTCTGCTTCTAGACTGCGCTGACCACTTTCTATTTGGTCAAGAAGCCTGTGTTAATAGAAACATGATTCTTTATTACAAGGCTAATATTCATAAATATAGGCATTATAATGGATTATATTTATAGAGAAACAAGCCTTTGTCCTCTGAGGGTTATGACATGACTGATGGCGCAAGTATACATAAGATATGTACCAAGAAAATTCCATCAATATTCTTACTTCTTGATGAGTTCGATCCTCATGGCGAATCCGCTTGCAAAGTTTGGATACACGAAACCACCATCTTCTTCCAACTCTTCGTAGATGCTGAAGTGATGAATGATGGTTGGTTCCTCGTCACTTAGCGGATAGCCTATCCACATCGTATTCTATGAAAAAAACATAACAAAATGACAAATGGAGAATTAATTTGCTAGTGTGATATTTGTCTATTTATTTGTCATCACTTACTTTCTGAGGAAGTTCTGGATTCCTTTACATCTAGCGCTAACTTCTGCATATTTGAAATGTATTGAACAACTTTTTTAAGAGCTTTTTAAGGCTTTGAGCTCCTTCCTTTTAATATGTAAGAATAAGACATACATTATGTTTGTCAGCAGCGCCCAGAGCCTGGAGCAGCTTGGCACACCTGACGGCGGTATGCGCCTCCACAAACAAGGCCCACCGGACGTCGCTGCCGGCGTGCTTGTTGGTCAGGGGGCCGAGTAAAGGAATGACAGTCCACGCGCCAGGCAATGGGAAGTCTTCGTGTGTCAAATGAACGTTCGGAAGACGCTAGAAGCAATGAATCATATTAAGACTGAATTTTAAAAGACATACACAAGATAAATGATGTCTTCTTCTTCTTCTTCGAGTCACCGGTTCTGTTAAACCAGTGTGGTGAAAGGATTGTAAGTGCGCCTCAAAGAGGCTCCTTTCGTGCACTCGACACATGTCTCCGAATTTTTAGTTCTAGGACATGTCGGTTTTCTCACGATGTTTTCCTTCACCGTTTTAAGAACGTGGTATTGGGCACATAAATCTTTCAATCGAAAAACTCATGGGTGCACGTCGTGTTTTAAACCGGCGACCTCCGGATTGAAACTCGGGGGTCAGTACCGCTAGACCACCACGCTCTCGAATAAATGATGTAAATAATAATAAAGAACACTAATGATAGATGTGAGGTATCTACACAGTCCATACAAAATGTTAAGTCCATATTTCTATGTTGATTCTTTTGCTGAGCCGTACCAGTGGTGGTACCGAGTGATGTAGGTGAACAATATACTTGGGTGCTTGTTTAAGATTAAAGCCACAATTACTTAGCCTAATTCCGCGATTTAAGTTTAGTTTTAATTAGTTTGACCGAAGACAAATATTGTTTGACTGACGATGAAATTAGTGAGACTATTGTAAGTAGAAAAAAATATTTACATGTACATATTTTGTTTTGTATATTACTAGCTAATAATATAAACATACGTTTTCCAAATGCATCACTTGCGACTCGATGTCCCGCTTGAGTCGCGTCGCCACACTCGCGTGGTAGGGCTCCGACTGGCTGATCACAATGAACACTACGTTTCTAGAATCTGTAACAAAATACTATTTTAAGGCAAATGGGTACTGTCTAATTCTTCTTCTTCTTCTTCTTGACACTCTTGACAAAGTTATCGTAGTCGTCAATTTAAGAGCGGTCATGAGTTTTTTTTTTGTTTATATCTTGTAGGTGGTAGAGCGAGCTGACGGCCCATGTTTCAAGTGGTACATGTTAAGTGGTAACCGCCGCCCATTGACAACAGCAATACGACTCAAGTCCTCTCCACCAGAATACGAGATGAAATAATGCATAGCCAAAGGGCCCGTATCTCTCCCAAACATACGAGCCTAACTTATTTGCTTAGGTAATGCGATACTATGGGATAGGCTCCGTATATCGTAATAAACCCATCAATCTGTGTTACATGCCTTCGATATAAGCCGATACGCATTGTCGTGCGCTAACTCTATCACGCTAGTCATGCTCGACGAATAATGACTAATAGCCGCCAGCTAATCCTGTGATCGGCGGGGCATTCGATAAATTACAGTGCATTGGAACCATTCTACACACATTGAGATTTTGGACAATAATATTCTGTAAACCAAAAGTAATATTTTCTAATCGCTTATAATCCAAAGGTTGCCTGGTAGACATGGCTATAAGCAGTAAGGCCGTCCGTTATGACCCATTTATCATTATTTCTTTTTATCTTATTCATTTGTAACTGTGTGGTGTGCAATAGAGTTGTCTATAATACCGGAAAATGTGTTCGCAAGTATTAAATTTGGCAACTTTTGAACAAGACCTGATCTTCGTATTGAAAGCTACACATCATATACATATATATTTTTCAAATATCGCACAAAAACACACCCTCATAAAATCAGTGCTACCCCCAATTCACTGTCAAAACATGCATTTGTAATGATGAGTGATGATACATTAACGGCTTCCCCGTTTGATCTAAAAGCCTTATAAAATAAGCAATGAGCTCGCGAAACGCGCCAGTATCTAAGTGGAATAAATCTTGGAATCAAACCGAGTCGGTTGTATTTTCGAAGCGATTCTAAAGTCAAAGTCAAAAAGTTTATTTCCATAGAATTCATAAAGGCTTTTCAAAACATAAAGAGGAACATGTAGCAATAAGTGGAAGCGAGTGCGGTGAAGACTAGATCTGTCCAGCACGAAGAAGAAGTAAGAAGTTTCTGGAGAAGTTGACTGGCCTCACAGCTCAGTTGTTAGTAACCCTGCCTTCTGCGCTGAAGGTCGTGGGTTCGATTCCCACCCAGGACAAACATTTGTGACGAACATTGATGTTTGTTAATATGTATTATATGCATGTATTTACAAAATATGTATTACATCAGTTTTCTGGTTCCCATGATACAAGCTATGCTTAGCTTACTTTGGGGCTAGATGACACTGTGTGAAATGTCCACCAATTTATTACTGTCACCAAACTATAGTGAATTCGCCTTGCTGTGTTTCAAGGGTGTGGTGAATTGCAAATGCGATGCTAATTGGGCCCTCCTATTAATACGGGAGGACCCAAGTGGATTGCAGTAATGGGAACATGGATAAATCTGAGTTTACACGATCCGCATAAAAATACTCAAAATTTAAATCTTGTCAAAATTAGAGTACTTTTAGATAAAGATAAAGATAGTTTATTTTCATAAACACAATGTAGATTACACACATGATAATAAAAATGTAATTTCAATAATGTTCCACTAAGATTAGCGTGCAAATATTACGGCAAGTTCTAACTCAATTATATTTAGAGAGAGATTAGTTGCAATTTGTATAGAAAACCTTTAAACCTCAGGCGCAAAACATTTGAACCCGGTATACTTTCATCCGGCTTCAGCATCATGCATAATGCAAATCCGCGATCACCCAAGGTGCGACACATTAAAATCACATCGGGGCACTTTACGGCCCCGCAGCGGTGACATACGGCTCGGGGCCCCGATAATGGCAGTTAGGAAGTCATGTTTGTGCGGAAAATATTCGATAAGATGACGTATTTGCGGTAGACTGCGGTAATGCTCGCTTTATTTTTAAGGGAAGCTTTTTGCTCAAGTTTTTTTTTTTTTATGTAATACATTTACGGAACGAGCCGACGGCCCACCTGGTGTTAAGTGGTAACCTCGGCCCATAACAGCCGATGCGACTTGGGTCCTCCCAAAGTAGGTATGACAAGACCCAAGTCGCATCGTATGCGCCCGTAAATGTGAGACGTGAAGGTGGAATGTCTCATGTGCCTGTAATTTCACCGGCAACCACACCTTTCAAACCAGAACACAGTAACGCGAATGTGTCACTGCTTGGCGGCAGAAAAGGGCATGGTGGCAGTACTTCCCCGGACGAACTTGGCGAGAGTTCTACTGCTCTTAAAGCTTAAGTTAAAAGCTTTATATATTTCTGGTACTAGTGCGAAGGTGACCGTTTCTAAAAATTATTTAAGTAGGTATGAGAACAGTTGTCTGGTTCCCATGACACAAGCTATGCTTAACTTACTTTGGGGCTAGATGAGCTGTGTGAAATGTCCACTAATATTTATATTTTATAATAATTTAGTATTTAAAATTCAGAAAAGTATTTTCTGTCCAGTGTTTCGACTCGCTGCTTCAGACAATCTAATGATAAACTAATTTAATTACTGGAGAGCTGAGTGAAAGGGCGCTGCCGCCTTCAACAGAAAACCGTTCCAAGTCGGTTTCAACACTGAAATTACATTCCGTGAATGGCGAACTCACTATCTAATTTAGCAACTTTGGTCAAGACGGTGCTGTCTCAAAGCAACAATATTTGTAGAACTTATTATCAGTTATGCATTATAGTGCAGGTGTTATTATATGTACCTATATTTATCAAGTAAAAGCTACTGAACGAGCACATGGCCCACCAGAGCAAACATCTATGTTGGTCACACAAATGTTTATCCTGGGTGGGAATCGAACCCAAGACCTACAGAGCAGAAGGCAGGGTTACCACCAACTGAGCTGTGAGGCCAGTCATTATGGTATTATATATACATAAACAATATAATTATGCATTATAACATATATGTAACTATATAAACTAGTAATCTCCCGATTCCAGCTCAGTAATTACTCGGTCGGAGGCATCAATAGGAATCAGTAGCCCGTCCCCCGTCCTATATCCAGCTCGTAGCCAGAGATACCAGGTGGCGTGAGGCGAGGCGCTCCCACAGGATTCCAACAGAAACCCGGCCATTTGCAGCGGCCCGAATTATATATGAGCTGTGATGCTTCTCGCACGCGCATGCATACCTGATCATCTGGAATTGTTCTAGTATTGCTGCCTCGTGGATTTGAACCAACGTGTATTTTTTCGATTCTGTGTGAAAGCCTGGTCATAACAAACGGTTTTGAAATGGAAGTACATGATGGATCTCCTCTTTTTTTCGTAAGAAAACTACCGAGAATGGAGAAAAGAGAATTCTCGGTCGGAATTAGAAAGAAAGAAAATCTTTATTTGTAACTATTAAGATACAATCTAGTTTGTAACAGTTATAATTACTATAATAGCCGGTGAAATATAATACTATAATTATTATTGTTTTAAGAGCAGTAGAACTCTCGCCAAGTTCGTCCGGGGAAGTACTGCCACCATGCCCATTTCTGCCGCCAAGCAGTGAAGCATTCGCATTACTGTGTTCCGGCTTGAAAGGTGTGGTTTCCGGTGAAATAACAGGCACATGAGACATTCCACTTTTACGTCTCAGAGTTGCGGACGCATTCGATGCGACTTGGGTCTTGTCGTACCTAGTAGGGGAGGACCGAAGTCGCATCAGTTGTTATGGACCGAGGCTACCACTTAACATCAGGTGGGCCGTCGGCTCGTTCCGTAACTGTATAACATAAAAAAAAAGGTAAGTACGTAATTAACGTTAGTACATTAATGAAATTAGTAAATTAGTGATTTCAATTCAATAGGTTTAGTCTTGTTCATCTTTACATCATGAAATTAACTGAGGTTCTCATTTCGTTTAATCGGTCGGTTTACAGCATCGATGTATTGTTTTACAATACAGTTAAAACTGCGGTTAGTTCAAATACCTACTAGCTACATACTCATATCTCATAAAATTACTAACACTCCACAGCCTATACTATAGTTCATCTTACAAATTACCGAAATGCAAGAATAAACAAATTACGAAGAGTCATAGTGATTATTCCGTTCCTACTTTACAAATGAACTCACAAGAATGGAATCAGATTAATCCAGTGATGTACCCGAGTTCCGAAACTTCGTACTTGGAAGCGGATTTAAATTTTCCAATGAAAACATCTGCCCGGCCAGACATTTTTTTATTGGATTATTAAATTGAATGGACCTAGTACCAGTAATGAAAAGCTGTGCAAAAATGGCAGTAATTTTTTTTTATGTTATTATTAAATATATAAGTATTTTTTACTTTCTTTTGCTCAGAGAATAGACACCAATGAAGTTATGTCAATTTAATCGACTTCCTCGGAACTCGAATCTTCGGCTGTGGAGGGCGACTACATCACTACACGGCACCGAGACTTTGTCATAGAGTTTCTAAGAATGATATCCAAACATTCAATTTGCGAAGGTCACTCCCTCTGGCGAAACGATTTGCTAAATGCACATTCTAAATGGAATGAAAATTGTTTTTCAAAGTCAAAAGTCAAAGTCAAAAACTTTATTTCCATAGAATTCATAAAGAAACGTCAATATTCAAAACATAAGGTCACGTTTCAGTTGGCATTTCGATCTGTTTCAATGGGCAATACGATCTATGAGAACAATTTTGTTTCTTCAGATAGTAAACCTAGGTACCTATTTCTTGGACGACCAAGGTACAGGTCATTTTTTAAAGTCAATTTCGTGGTTATATTATAGCGTTGCTGGCTCTGTGCAATTAAGTAACCCTTTAAAATGTTTCAAGTGTAAATTGGCATCATACTTCATTAATATTATTATAATATTTATGGACATACAGCGCCATCTAGCCTTAAGGTAAGCTTAGCATAGCTTGTATCATGGGAACTAGACAAATGATATAATACTTGAATACTTTATGTTATTACATACATATAATACAAATCAACACCCAGACACAGAACAAACATGTACATTCGTCGCACAAATGTTTGTCCTGGGTGGGAATCGCACCCACGGCCTACAGGAAGGCAGCGTTACTACCCACTGAGCTGTGAGAACAGTCAAACGTCAATTTGACTGACAAGTTGTCTGCTGTCAAGCAACGCTCAACCGTAACAAAGAAATCTGTTTCATTAACTTGATGAAGTCTTTTTTATTTGTTTGTTATGTATTCATGTGGTATGATTATATATTATGGTTGTAAAATTCCTGGATCTTCCACTTAATAATATTCTCTTTTAAAACCCAGCAACAGAACAACTTGTGAATGTAAACTAACTCGGACACTGGCAGAGTTTGTGTGGCTAAGACACGAAAGCCAAAGAAGAACTGAACTGAAAGAAAGAAATCAAACAACATGTTGCTTGCTTGACTTCACCACCGACCACATAGGTTACCGTCACCCGACGCCGTGCACCAACGTGTGCACGGCCGTAAATCGTAAATCAATGCCGAATAACGACGCGGTTTCAGCGACGCTGTCCAGACGTGCCACCTAACGGCGTAACTCTAACGATTGAGTAGGTTGAATCCCTTGAATAATCGGTATGATCGAACGGCTTGAAATTGGCTTAACCATGCCACCATGCCCATTTCTGTCGCCAAGCAATGACGCATTCGCGTTACTGTGTTCCGGTTTGGAAGGTTTGGTTGCCGGTGAAATTACAGCCACATGAGACTTCCACTCACATGTCTCAGAGTTACGGGCGCATTAGATGCAACTTGGGTCTTGTTGTAACTAGTAGGAGAGGATCCAAGTCGCATCGCTTGTTATGGGTAGAAGTTGCAATTTACCACCAGGTGGGCCGTCGGCTCGTTCCCTAACTGTATCACATAAAAAACTTGAAGAAGAGGCGTCATAGAATACACGTGCATGGATGGGGCCTCTTGGAGATACACTTAGAATTCTTTCACCACACTGGTTTGAGAGAACCAGTGACTCGAATAGAATAGAATAGTTCCAAAGGAGATGAATAAGATATTGTAATATAGTTATTACATGTCTGTGCACAAAGTTGAAGTTACTCTCCTTAGTTCACCCCGGAATCAAATCAACTACGGTGGACGGAGGGAACCTTTAAGTTTATTATCCTGTAGAGTCATTCATAAATCATGACTTAATTCAAGTTAGCTCGGCGTTCAAGCAAGTTTTCTTTCTGGTCATGTTCAAATAAAATTTCGCCAAAAGTTGGATATTCGATTCACGGCCGAACATTGTCTCGGTATTCACGAAATGGCAACAGAATTAGGTATCTGAGAACGCTATCTAGACGAAAAGAATAGGTTTCTATTTTTTTCTTATTTACTACTAGCTTCTGATGTCATGCAATTCAATTTCATTTATTCTGAGACATCTTTTGTAACTAGATATAAACATAAAAGATCACAAAGGGCCGTAGATACATACTCAAGGTGCGGTGCACGAATTAATTTGGAATCAAACCATAATTTTATAAGATTTCTGGCAGTAAAACTTGTGCATAATTCGTCCGGGGAGTACTGCCACTGTACCTATTTTTGCCACTAAGCATAGTGTGTTATAATTTGAAAGGTATCTAATGAAATTACATGCACACGAGACATTCCACTTTCACGTCTCAGAGTTACGGGCGCAATACGATGTGAATTGGGTCCTATATCTAAGTAAGGAAATACTCAAGTCGTAAAGATTTTTAAGGACAGAGGTCACCTCTTGATATCAGTTAGGCCATCTGCTAGTTCCGTAACTTATTCACAAAAATTGTTCTTTCAGTTGTGTTTTGCATAAAGTAGGCAAATAAACATTTTTCTCTTTTAATCTCATGTATTTCTACTAGTTACTGAAAGTGATAAGTATGTAATCTGATAATTTAATCTACACGAACGAAAGCCGGATTAGAAATTGAATGCCTCACCGCGTACAGGATTGAAGGAAGGAATACGAGAGGCTCGTCCCAGTGGAGTGCTGGGCTGGGCTGGGCTGGGAGCGCGCGATGTGGGGAATTATTGATGAAATACCACGGACCTTCGCATCGCATCACTTGGCGATAATCAAATAAAACCTCTTCAGTATTCAATAATGGGGCAACATTTACCTTTTTTGACTGGCCTTACAGCTCAGTAGGTAGTAACTCTGCCTTCTATGCTGTAGTTCGTGGGTTCGATTCTCACCCAGAATTGTGATTTGTGTGACGAACATAGATGTGTGTGTGTGTGTGTGTGTGTGTGTGTGGGTGTGTGTGTGTGTGTGTGTGTGTGTGGGTGTGTGTGTGTGTGTGTGTGTGTGTGTGGGTGTGTGCGTGTGTGTGTGTGTGTGTGTGTGTGTGTGTGGGTGGGTGTGTGTGTGGGTGTGTGTGTGTGTGTGGGTGTGTGTGTGTGTGTGGGTGTGTGTGTGTGTGTGTGTGTGTGTGTGTGTGTGGGTGTGGGTGTGTGTGTGTGTGTGTGTGTGTGTGGGTGTGTGGGTGTGTGGGTGTGTGTGTGTGTGTGTGTGTGTGTGTGTGTGTGTGTGTGTGCGCGTGCGTGCGTGTGTGTGCGCGTGCGTGCGTGCATCAATAACGGGTGATGTTGATAGGATAGATTCTGACTAGTCGTGTATAGCTGAAGACCGCACCAATATCAGTCTATAACGATAACAGAATGGAGGGTAGTAGTATAAAACGTAAATCAGTTAAGAAAATAGAACTCGGAACTCCATATTAGAACGGCCAGTAACAGAAAAATCAAGGAACACGGAATATACTATAAACAAAACTTTAATTCCACTGAATTCTTATATATATTTCTATTAATTCCAATTCTAATCATTTAATTGAAAGACGGAAGGGACATCAGTTACTAAGTCAAAAATGATAAAATGACTTTCAAATGAAAACACATATTCTAAGGATTTCACCCAGCACTTAAAACAAACCAGGTGCCTTTGGAAAACAGCACGAGTGTACTAACTGAGTGTATTATCATGATAACACACGTTTTTTGATACACCCTGTACAAACGGTAATCGGATAAAATCTAAGTGTGAAGGTTACTTACGCCCCTTGACATTTTACCGATAAAACAATAGCGAAAGTTACAAAAATCAGAATTAGAAACTACAAAGCAAACACTTTCCATCACGGTACAATATCGATCTTGATTCATAAATGTTTCTTTGTGATTCGTCAAGATCCATTTGTAAGGACTCGCCTTTCATCCGGAATCAAATCTTCAACAAAGTTATGTAGTCGAGCACAGCTTATCGGATTCAAGCTCCAAGTGTAGCGGAATATGGGTGTTGCCAACTTAGATTTTTTTAGAAAACTGGCCGCTATTGGCCGCTATATGGTGATCTGATATTATAAAGACTTAGGATTAGCCCAGCGAGTCAATGTTTCCTTAATATTAAATTAAAAACATCACCGTTGCTACATTATTGCTTCAAAATCCATTTGAAGATTTGGATGCAAATCTGCAACAAAGTTATCTAGTCGAACTCAGCTTATCCGATTCAAATTTCAAGAACAAGAAACGAGTGTTGCCAACTGTTTCCTAGATTTAGTCAAAATCATGCGATTATGTGGCAGGAATCACTTTATGTTTAGAATTAAATATATGATAATTATCTGTGGTATCTACCTACTACTGAGATGACATCTGTCATCTCAGTGCTCACTCCTTTCTGATGCATATAACCGTATCATATCAATGACTAACCTCACAGCTCAGTTGGTAGTAACCCTGCCTTCTGCGCTGTAGGACGAACATAGATGTTTGATCTGTGTCTATACACGGAACTAACAGTATATAAGTATTATATCAGTTGTCTGGTGCCTATGATACAAGCTATTCTTAGCTTACTTTGGGGCTAGATGTCGCTGTGTGAAATGTCTACCAGTATGTATCCATTGTATCAGATTTAAGTTGAATCGAACTAATATAAAATCCAGTAAACGTAATTTGAACATTCTCTCACACAATCTCGGAGGTGGCAACACCGAGCGCAGATTTGATCTCGCATTTGTGAATGCAAACGTTTCTTACGTTTCCCACCCATTCCCCTCAAGGATTTGCTTTTGACAATGTTCGCGATGCATCGCATTCAGACAATGGGATTTAGATACATTTATTCGTGTGTGGTACTGACTCAATAAGCTAAAACAATTTCCAATACAATTGGTAAGTCGAGTCATAAGATAAAGCCAAAAATCTTTATTTCCATAGAATTCATAAAGAAATGGCTTGGACACAATAATATTCAAAACTCACTCGTACTTATCGCTAAGTTTGACGCCTGTTCAAACCTTATCCGACCCTCCATGGGGAAGAAGTTCAAGGTAAAATAAACACAATTTCCACAGAATTCATAAAAATATGACTAGGAAACATCAATAAGCTTTGCCTTCGCTTTGCAGGCAGGGTTACTAATAACTTAGCTACGGAGCCGTAGGTAAGTTAAGTCTGACGTGTTTGACGATTGTAGCTTTATGACACCTTTTTCATGGTCCTTTTAATTTTATGACCCTATTTTAATTTGCATACAATGGTGTAGCTACTTAGTACTCATAATACGTTTTAAGCTGCTCGTTGCAGTTTAATGGCTTGCCAAATTATAATTAGCAAGCCCGTGTGACCAAATAACGAAATAATTAATCCCTGTTTAGAGCTACCCGCGGTGACATGTCAATTTTGAAATTAATAAAGCATTGATAGGCTGTGTTCACAGTTGTCAAAGCAATCTCCGAAACTGCATACACACTATAAATTTCATCCGTGATAGAACGAGCAGATGGATCACCTTTTAAGTGGTAACTTCTGGCCATGACAAGCAGTACGACTAGGGCCCTAAAGTTACCACACTCCTCATCCTAATTTCCTGTGTTGTCAGAGTGGGCGGACGGACACTCAGAGCAGGTGACTTGCGAACGAACCGCTTTGGAGCCGTCAGTAATACGAACGATTCGTTCGTGATCGCTTAGAAGCTACCCTTAAAAGGTAACATATAAGTTAGATACTTAGCAAGTGCTAAATAATATAGTTACGGGATAATAGTATGGACGGACCCTACCCACAAATTATGGCTCAGGCGAATGATCAATGCGATAATTGAACGCGTCAATGGAATTATTAATTAGCCGTGCCATTATAATAGTTGACAGATGAATGCGACGGAATTAGACGTGGTATTGACACATTACGGGGGTATTACAATGAGGGATATCACATTTAAGATCTAGACTAAATCGGTGCTAACCTAAAAAGGAGGGCTACCGGTATCAGCCCCAGTTGGAGCCAACATTTGGTGATGCAAATGTTTCTTCAAGCGTCCAGCAGGCAGGATGCAAATATTTGTTCCACGACAACCTCTTTAATAAAAGATATTTCATTAAGCTTGAAAATAACTACCAAGTACAAGCGTTTATTCAGCTATTTTTCATTGCAGAGCATCAATCTCTAAATAAGTTATGTTTAGGCCCTAAAAACAAAATACACACTTTTAAAGTGTTAAGCCTACTTCCTACATGAAGTTATGAAGTTGTTACTTACAATCTTGTCGCAGCTATTATATGCACAATACCCGCTGTGCCTCGCATCGCAAAATTGTGCATTAAAGTTTGAAACGCAATCTTGCAATATTGTACACTCGCAAGGAACCAACTATGATGGAAACTTTAAGGACCAAAATTACAGTCTTGCACATAAATTAGGGATTGAGCTGTGGTGTGATTATTTAGCGTTTATTTCAGTCAATTTGTATCAATTTCAATGTGAAATCCATACCCAAACACTTAGACTAATTCTGATCCGACTTTCCACACACATTAAGTTAATAGTGTTCCCCGAGAGAGTCCGAGAGACAAATATAAAGACTACTACACTAAAGTAAGCTTGCTTTATATATATTGTGCATATACAGGGTTACAGGAAAAGTCGTGCTAGATCCGTTAAGGGCGTGGAGTACCCATCATTTCTGACTTATTTCACTATGAAACACCCTACCCTAAACTTAACCCTTTTCGAGATATTCGACTTTTAATTTTTTATTGAATAATGCCGATTTTTAGGCTACGAAATTTATTTTTGTTTATTTTGTGTATCTTATTATTATTATTATTGCATTTTTACATGTGTAATAAGATGCTTTAGGACATCAATCATTAAAATAGTGCATAAGTTAATTGAATAGACCGTAGTAGACAAGTGAAAGTAAAAAAATAAAAAATATATTAGCAAGCTTATTTTTCTCTAAGGGATATCTAAAAAAAATATTATGACACTTGTTCGGCAGATATTTTTTAAAATATCTACGTTTCATCAGCTATCTAACGAGGTCTAACAATCTAGGGTTTGTATTACATTTCGTGGAAAAAAGTAGTTGGGACGCTCCAGGTAGCAGTTCTAACGGTAGCTCGTAACGAATACATAACTCGCTACCCCGGTCGTCGAGTGCCGGATGTGGCCTGTTTTGACAGAGTTTATCGAAGACTTAAAGAAACTGGCTCTGTTTTGAGACGAAATACAGACATGGGAAGACCACGAATTGACGACGAAGAACAGGACAATGAGATAGTGCAACGCTTTCGAGCGGATCCGACTACTTCCACTAATATTGTTGCCCGTGATCTGGGACTTTCGCAATGGAGAGTGTGGTTTACAGTGCATACTGCTGGCCTATACCCGTACCATTACACGCCGGTACACGTTATTGAAGAAGGAGACCCCGCGAGAAGATTGGACTTTTGCAGATTTATGCTAAATGCTGACGTAGAAGACCCAGATTTTCTAAGAAATATCTTGTGGACGGATGAGTCCAAATTTGATAAAGATGGCATAACCAACTATCACAACGTCCATTACTGGGCCCCAAAAGAACTAAGGAATCCCAATAAGAAAAGAGTGAAAGGGTCCCAACGAAGATTCAGCGTGAATGTGTGGATGGGCATTATCTCTAATCATTTGATTGGACCTTACTTTCTCCCGGATAATCTAAATGGGGAAAGCTACGAAAATTTCCTGAGAGCAGACTTGAGTGATTTGCTGGATGATCTGCCACTCAACCTGATCAGGGACATGTGGTTCCAACACGATGGCTGCCCTGCCCATTTCAGGAGAAGTGTCAGAGACTGGCTGGACACAAATTATCCAAACAAATGGATAGGACGAGGTGGGCCGTTGCCATGGCCAGCAAGAAGTCCGGACCTAACTCCCATGGATTTTCATGTATGGGGGTGCATGAAAAGTCTTGTGTACAGCGAGCCGAATCCAGTTTTGTCTGTGGAAGACTTAAGAGAAAGGATTGTGGATGCAGCAAATAAAATGAGGACCACGTTGACCACTGGAGTAGTGAAGACTGGTCTCCGTAGAAGGATGCGACAATGTTTCAGAAATAGAGGCGGCCATGTTGAACATGAACTGTAGAATAAGAAAAAGTTGTGTGAAAACCTTTAATAAATGACATTTCATGCATACCTAATGTTTTATTTTGCTTTTTAGGGCTAAGTATAAATTTTCTTCTCCACTGTCGCCTATGAAACTAATTTTTTTCCAATGCATTTGAATAAAACCCTAGATTATTATACCTCGTTAGATAGCTGATGAAACGTAGATATTTTAAAAAATATCTGCCGAACAAGTGTCATAATATTTTTTTTAGATATCCCTTAGAGAAAAATAAGCTTGCTAATATATTTTTTATTTTTTTACTTTCACTTGTCTACTACGGTCTATTCAATTAACTTATGCACTATTTTAATGATTGATGTCCTAAAGCATCTTATTACACATGTAAAAATGCAATAATAATAATAATAAGATACACAAAATAAACAAAAATAAATTTCGTAGCCTAAAAATCGGCATTATTCAATAAAAAATTAAAAGTCGAATATCTCGAAAAGGGTTAAGTTTAGGGTAGGGTGTTTCATAGTGAAATAAGTCAGAAATGATGGGTACTCCACGCCCTTAACGGATCTAGCACGACTTTTCCTGTAACCCTGTATATATAGGGCAGGGCAAATATATAAATAATAGAACTAGTAATAAAAATAAATATAATTATAATAATAATAAAAAAGGAAAACCAGACATTGCTTTCCAGTAAATTAATTCCTAATTCAGCTTCCAAAGAGTGATTCCTAACGCTCAAAGTTTACTCCCCTTTTTATTTAATAGTAGTAGTATCAACTCTTGAATAAAAGTCATTTTTTTATATAACGTAGAGTATAGAACGAGCTGACGGCCCACCTGATGTTAAGTGGATTAATCCTAAATATTCCTTAATGTAACTACAATTTATGTATTATATGCTCGCACTACTTTAGGGTATGAAAGTACTAAGAAACTGGCCTCGTAAAAATGTAACGGCGATTGTACGTCCCACCTTAAAAGTAAGTTGACTAAGTACAGGTAAATTATGTACGGTGCGCGCACGTTAGAGGCTTACAGTCCCCAACTTGAGCCTTTTCTCTTCCTTAGCACGATTGTACTTTAAACTTACAAAGTATTTGTGTTAACTTAACAAGATTTCCTTAGCTTGGAATACTGATGACACCCGACTTTATTTTTAACTTCAGTCGTTTGTTACGTAATAATACGAATGACACAAGTAGTCAGGGATAGATAGATAGATAGATAGATAATACTTTATTGACCCACCATACATGGAAATTTCGTAAAGATTAATACTTAAACTTAGGTAATACAATGGGCGGCCTTATCGCTAACAGCGATTTCTTCCAGGCAACCTTTGATGGGATAGTCGCTGTTAGAACAGGCTGTCCCTATACTGCTGCGACAGACATATAGTATATAGCGGAATTATAAAGCAAATATTATAGTAAATACTATATATATTACTTTAAACATGTATAAGTCGTAGAGTTCCTAGAAATATTACTTTTTAGTTGTAAGATAATTCTACAAAATTGGTTCCAAATTTCCCACGTAAGAAGGTTCTTCTAGTTTAATTTCGGTGGTTAAATTGGATTTAACGGCACTTGATTCGATCAGAACTACAAACTACAAAATGTTATTAAAATCCATTCATTCTGCTAGTATTGTCCTATAAATTCGCATAAAATTAACAATAATGTGAAATGTTATATTTACCGCTTTTAAAGGCATATTGAATTTCCAAATTGTTATCTAATTATACTATAATTCGTTATTGAGAGCGAGGTGGCTCAGTAGTACAGAACCCGAGTTAAATCCGGAGGTCGCTGGTTCAAATTCCGACGAACACCAATGAGTTTAAGCACTTGAAAAGGTGTACTATATACTACGTTTTTAAAATGAAGGAAAACTTCATAAAAGTAGCAAGTCGTGGAAATCAAAAACTCGAACACATGTGTCTAGTGCACGAAAGAGCCAGTTTAAGGCTCACTTTAATCCTCTCACAAGACTCATATAGCACGAATAGTGTAATAGTAGTTTTCGTTATCTATGAATAATGTACCCATAAGAGATCTAGATAGAATCCGTTAACCACAATTTCCTCAAGATTTATGCGAAGTTCAAGCCTGTTCAAAACATTCAGCACATTATTTTCATTTAGGGGTAAATTGCAAATGCTGAACCATTTTGAAATGTTACTAGCTGTGCCCGCAGCTTCGCTTGCATTCAATTCAATTTGGGAATAGAATTGGATTTTGTAACGCAATGAATCAATTAAAACTAGAGATTTTTGACGGGTTAAAATATTAAACAAACTATTAAGCAGGCCTCACAGCTCATTGGTAGTAACTACGCCTTCTGAGCTGTAGGTCTTGGGTTCGATTCCCACCCCGGACAAACATTTATGTAACGACCAACGACCATTGATGTTTGTTCGGTGTCTGGGCGTTAATATGTATTTATATGTATGTATTTGCAAAAAATATATATATAATTATGTATTGTATCAGTCATCTGGTGCCTATAGTACATGCTATGCTTAGTTTAGGGCTAGATGGCGATGTGTGAAATATTTACAAATATTTGTTTATATATTATCGTACTTATTTGGCCTTTTCATATCAGACTGATCAAAAATTAGTATGACTTTGACACGTAGTCCAAATAATTCGTACCAGGTACAGCATTAAATCGCTACACTTGAATAAACAAAATCTTAAAGCGTTTCTGAAGATTTCGGATCACCCAAGTGTGCCGTCAGGTGGGCTAAGTCATACGGAGAAATTGTGTAAATCTATACAAATAAATAAAATTGGAGTGTCTGTTTGTAATATTAAAATAACCGCAAAAGTGCATATGGATGTATACACGGTACATATACCAAAACAACATTTTTTTTCAATTTTTGTCTGTGGCTGGCCCGATTTTGACGGGACTTTCACTGGCAGATAGCTGATGTAACAAAAAGTAACTTAGGTTACTTTTCCTAGGGGTAAAATAGAGGTGCGTGATAAAACCGAATTCCACGCGGACGAAGTCGCGGGCAACAGCTAGTTAGTAATAAATTCGATATCAAAACGGACGCGACGCAATGCCGCCGGGCGGCATCGAGGCGGAGGAATCAATGGGCAGGTGGAACTAATCGCAGGGAAACTGATCTGTGATTGGATAAGTCGAAATCAAAGCAATGTGTTATTATTTATATTTGCACTTAACATCAATTTAACGAGGATATACTGGAGTGAGTTTTTTAGAGTGTATAAATCATCCGTAATATAAATATTTAAAATTGGTGGACATTTCACACACCGCCATTTAGCCCCAAGCTAAGCCAAGTAAATAGCTTGTATCATGGGAAACAACTGATATAATACTTAAATACCTTTTTTTGTAACTTTTTTTTATATTGGTGGCCATTTTTTACATATACATATCAATATCCAGACAGAAAAAACACCTATGTTCGTCCCAAGATTTAAGTTTCAATAAAAATTGCAGTAACATCATGGATGACCGATAATTTAGAAAAATTACTATATTCATCCAAATTAATGTAATAAGTTTGGTAAAACTGAGTGAGTTATATCAGCTAGTATAACTTGGTGAGAGAGTAGAGCGTGGTGGTCTAGCGGTACTGACCCCCGAGTTTCAATCCGGAGGTCGCCGGTTCAAATCCCGACGTGCACCTATGACTTTTTCGATTGAAAGATTTATGTGCGCAATACCACGTTCTCAAAACGGTGAAGGAAAACATCGTGAGGAGACCGACATGTCCTAGAACTAAAAATTCGAAGACATGTGTCGAGTGCACGAAAGGAGCCTCTTTGAGGTGCACTTACAATCCTTTCACCACACTGGTTTGACAGAACCGGTGACTCGAAGAAGAAGAAGCTAGTATAACTTGTTCCTTTAATAAAAAAAGCCAAATTACGTAGAAAATTTACGTTTTCTAATAATGTAACTTTTAAAATCATTCACTAATACAGCATTTGAGTTTACGGTAAAAATATTGAAAAGTAAATGACTTACCAAAACACACAATGCAGTGAGCGAAGGCGAGAAGAAGTAACATTTGTGTAACTGAAACAAGATTAAATAATCCATTAATATTTTAAATTTTAACAGGATACCTAATTAAATACATTAAATTTAGTTAATTCTATTTTTTTTCTGTTCTCAATAAAATTATGTTACTATGACCACACATATCAATTAGACCACAGATTTCTATACAATAATAAAAAATATTTGGATCAATTTTTTTTCTGAATAGGTTTTATGGACCGAAGAGTGTGTTATAAATAGTATGTGCCGGGATAAAAAGTAATATAAGTTTTTAGGTAGGTTCATACGACGCAGGCGGAAACGAATAATACATAATAAATATGTGTTTTTAGCCATTTAAAAAAAACTAGGGAGTACCTTTCGCGAACATTTTGGCGGGAAATTCGGGGTAGCCGCCGCGTGCACCACCCCTGCCGCTCGGATAGTCACTGACGGAGCCTCTACGGAGCTACGGAGCTACGACGCTACAGATCTACGAGTATCGTAGCACGACAGATAAATACGCGGTAGTAAATAATGCAAAAGGCTGATAAGGTATTTTTTAAAACAACCTTAATGTTTAAAATGTAAAGATAACAGTAAGAAATTATTTACAGGTCAACAAAGGTAAATACTGTATCAGACGTGTAGTCGGGTGCAACTAAAGAGTTGAAGTGACATAACCATATGCCCAATTCAAAATAATGGCTGGATATATTCTGACGGCTTTACAGCTATTTTGGTTTCATCCCTGTTCGTAAAGACAGGGATCCCGGGTTCAGTTCCAGCCGGGTGCAAGCATTTGTGTGATTGATGTCTGATTATCATTAATTTCAACCTCGGTACTGGGATGTATGTGTTGTATGTCCATGACAATTGCGGTACTCGAAATCCTATTACAGAAGTAGAGTACATGTGTATAACATATTTTTTTATAAGATAATGTTACGAATGAGCAGATGGCCCACCTGGTGGTAACGTCTGCCCATAACAAGCAACACATTTTATCATTCAGCAAATGATAATTATGTAAATTCATTAAATGACAAAAACAAATCCGCTAAAAACGGGAACCCAGTTTTCAATTACCAAACCGCGACAAAAGCCAATTTGAAACCGCAAGCCGACATCAATCGCGCTGATTGAAACATCAACAACAGGACTTTTCATTAGCAAGAGTCAAAAGGCATTGAAGACTCACAAATAGGGAATTCGATTTTATTTGAAATTTGTGCGTTGTTCAATGTTATATAACTTATTCACCTTTTTTATGACAGTTCATTTTGACAGCTACGAGGTGTAGTCACCACGCGCACCTTTCGTCATCCGCCTTGTCACTTTGCGGCAGAGGACTCCCTGTCACTTTGCGGCAGAGGACCCCTGTCACTTTGCGGCAGTGGACTCCCTGCCACTTTGCGGCAGAGGACCCCCGTCACTTTGCGGCATACGACTCCCTGTCACTTTGCGCGCAGAGGACTCCCTGTCACTTTGCGGCAGAGGACTCTTGTTAAAGGGTCCACCGACAAACTGAGATGATGGATTCATGGTTCAATTCCGACATAAGGCATGTTGAGAATCTCGCATATACTAAATTTCCAATTGGGTTGCGTCTCGATCAACCAACCAATAAAACTAACTTTTGTCTAATTATTGTCAAATATTTCATACTTTTGTAGGAGCATGCTCGTCTCCTGCCTTAACTCTATCGAGACTGAATTGAGTGAAAGACGAAAAATGAAACTGATTAATGAAAAAGCAATGAAGCTACGTCAAATCCATTAGGTACCGATTATTGAAATTGCAAAAATAAAATGAAAAAATATAAAATAGTCGATATTTTTTTTTTATCAATTTGTACCTGTACAGTGAGGAAGGGAAACCAATTTTTGTATTATTTTAGTGATTTCCGAGTTACAACAAATAGATAATCCATCACTAAAGAACACAACCGAATATCGGTTATTCCATCATTGTTAGAGAATGTGTACATTATATATTGTCTGTTCTTCCCCATGGAGGGTCAGATAGGGTTTGAACAGACATCAAACTTATCGATATGTACGCGTGACCTTATGTTTTGAATATTGACGTTTCCAATCCATTTCTTTATGAATTCTATGGAAATAACGTTTTTGACTTTGACTTATAATCGTGTTTTTCGATTTTCAGTTCACACGCTTTGCTTTAGACTCAATATTTACGTACAAATTACAGTACGTAAGATTCATATTAGCGAAATTACTGTGATTGCAACACGAATCTGTGCAACGGGCAGAATCCCAGACAATCGCCAATTACAGCGCGCCATATTCATATCACACTCGACAGAATATCAAATAAACAAATTTAACAATGCACAACATTATAAAATCATATTTTGAAATGCTACAAACAAATTAAAAATCCGATGTTGAAGAGCGATCCGGGAATGTGTGGGAAAAGTACAACAGCTTGTATCATCATCATAAAATTAATAAATAATCTTATATCACGTTTTTCTGTCTGTCTGTATAGACTAATCCCTAAAATTATTGTAGATTTTAATTAGGTTTTAATCAATAGATTACATTGATTCACACGAAAGGTTTGTGTATTACAGTACAGTAATTCTACGAATTATCTAAACTGTCGAATATCTCCATTCTTTGACATATAAATATTATAATTATTACCAAATTATTTACACAAGTAATTCATACAATGTTATTTTTTATTACTTGAATTTTGTTATTTATTGAATTTTAGTTTATTGACGTGTAATATTGGTCTTATGAATAAATGTATTGTATTTAGTTCATGAGTTGTAAAGCCTCATAGCGACAGATACTAAATGCTATCCGTGAGATGCCTCACGTAAGTTCCACTTATAGGGTAGAGCAAGAAACGTACAAACGATTTGCCACAACACTTAAACTCAAATATTATATTCGTTAGCAAAAAGATAAAACATCAAAAAAAAGGCGCTGTATAAATTCGTAAAAAAGAGATGTACTTAGAACATCTCGACTTGAAAGTGTTACACACAGCATCACCGCTCGGTACCATGAAACATCAACGCGGGTCCAATACAGTGCCATCTCATGAAACATTTCTTCTTCATCCGCCGATTTTATTATGCAGACGTGCATTTTTAAATTTTCTTGTGGGAAAATCCAGCGCTAAAACTAGCACACGTTGATGAGAAAAGCATGCAAAGAAATTTTTGCTCCATCGAATATGTGATCACCTTTTATAATATCGGAAGATTTGGTAACAATGACTTTATTTATTAAACAAACAGAATGATCAGAATATTATTTTTTTGGTATTAACTGGTCTGAAATTATGACATGAGTAAAAGAGGTAGAAAATAATAATACAGTGGTTTGACATTATATCCTAAGGAGTTCATTAATATGACAAAATTAACATAAATATGTAGTTCGAAATTAAAATTAATAATTTCTTCATCTTTAATTTTTTTTTAATGCTGTTATTATTATGGTAGTCAGAAAGAGAACGCAGTATTTCTCAAAAAAAATATAAAAACAAATTACCAAAAAATAACAGCAGTGAGCTTGGTCTGTGCTGTTTTGTTTCGACACAAAAATACTGTTTCGTTTTGTTGCCTAAATTTTTATTTTACTTTTGTTCGTCTCTGACAATACCCTGAAAATCTAGCGCAGTTTTTGGTAGTTTATTCCACGAGGAACATTCTAAGAACCCGATGTTGTATCACGGAAAGATTCTCCAGCTGCGGTTTCATTGCTCGTCTCATAAAATTCCATTCTAAAATATATAAAACTAGACTAGACTGCAAATAACATGGAAATCAGAAAAACGTTTTTAAACCTACGATTCTTCGTATATTTATTTTAGTTATTTTGCCGCCAAATTATGGAGTGTTTAATATGTACCCCATGGAGGGTCGCGTAGGGTTTGAACAGGCGCCAACACACACCAGTAAAGTACAAACTTAATTAAAATTAAAAACAAGAGAACGCAGAACATTCAATTACGATTTCCGATAGTAGCCGTTTAATTTTTGCAAAACCAATATAGGGGTGCTATTAGAGGGGGGAAGGGGATGAATGGGGGCGGGACATGGCCGTAATAAGGATCACATTGCAACATTAGAAAGTTAAGCTTATTATACTGATAACACAAAATAATTTCAAAATGGAGTATTATAATGCTGTACGTTGCCACTGACTAGATGTCATATATAATAATAATATTATTGGTGGACAATTCACACAGCGCCATCTGTCGGACTACTATGGGAACCAGACAACTGACATATACCACACAATACATATACCTTTTTTGTAAATACATACGTATAATACATATTAATACCCATAATATAGATGTTATATAATATCATGTATGTCAGTCATGTATTTATTCCTTAGTAGATAATCCAACAAACCACATTCACGAGGCTCATCATGAGTCTAGGTCTTTAGGCGTTTCCTCAATAACATCTGGTCGAGCGCTTTGCAATTATAAAGCCCATTCAAGGCAGAGATATATTTTTATATAAGACTTCCTGTATCCAGAAGTTTCAAATAATAAATTCATCATAAATCAATATTTTCCTTTTTTTTAAATAAAGTATTCTTCCACATTTAATAATGTATTTTTAAGTTTTCGGTCACTATTTCTAAAAGACAAATTCAAAGCTCCTGATTTAGTTAGGTGAGAAATAACCTCATCCTGACTACAGCCCTGTAGCCCCTCACACAGAGTAACTCTTTTTCTTGAATATTGCATTGCATCCATTTCGTGATTACCTTTTTTAAGTGTCCCCTACACTTATTGCTTAGTACAGAATTGTTTTGCTACAATACTCTTTCGAGAGTGCAATTATAGAAAGTTTCTTTGTTTGCCCGACAATATTATACCTCTTCAATGTATTTAGAATTGTCTGTGAATTGATGTTGGTGCCTATACCTGGCCTCACAGCTCTATTGGTATTAACACAGCCTTCTGCGCTGATGTTGTGGGTTCGATTCCCACACAGGACAAAACATTTGTGTGACAAACATAGATGTTTAATCCGTGTCTGGGTGTTAAAATGTATTATTCATATGTATATACAAACAAAACGTATATAAGTAATATATCAGATGTCTGGTTTCCACAACACAAGCTATTCATACTTTGGGGCTAGACCGTGCTATGTGAAAACTTCATCAATATATTGAAAGTAACCCTAATTGGAAATTGATACTAGAGTAGCAATATAATTACATTTTCAAATACCATATTTATTACCTTACCTATAGAGGAAAATACTGGGAAATAAATGTAAATTTTATTTTTTTCTGGTATTGTAGGTTTTGTAGTACTAGAGTATGTGTTAGTACTAGATTTAAATCTATCCCGAGTACAACAGAAGTATCTTGGCAATTGTGTGAGGAAATTATTTAAAGTAAAACCAAAAATATATAAAACAGAAGGAAATAATAACCATGGATTATTTAAATAACTGAATTCTGTATTCATTTCCAGAGTGTACCTGAGTTTAAAGGTCTGACAGAAATATTTTTGCTCTTGTAGAAAAGGTTTAGTAAAGTAAAATCAAAAATATATACATCAGAAAGAATTAATCATTTAGTTGTGTTAATGATATGAGTTTCCCAACTTATATCAATATCAATAATATTCAAAAAATGCTGTTAAGAGGTCGATTTACTGTTGTAGTAGTTTGTGTAGTTGTCTGGTTCCCATAATACAAGCTATACTTAGCTTACTTTAGGGCTAGATGGCGCTGTGTGAAATGTCCACCAATATTAATTTATTTATTATTCATAATATAAGAATACCACTATTAAGCACTTTGATTAATAAATTTGCCACCTATGTACATCAAGGTAGATATTGAATGAGCCTGATATATTGTAAGCAGAAGGTTCAGCTGGTTTGGTTTGTGGGAAATTTTCACTTAACTTTAGAATAAGGTTATTTTTTACGTTTAGTTACGAATATTGCTTACCGCTATCCATGATAATATTTCACACAGGCTCCTATAACACTCCTTTTAAGAATCTCATAAGTATGTATTTAGCTGACACAATAACTCGGATATGTAAACAATAACATTCAGTTCAAATGCGACAGTCAACAACTGAAATAAACTGACATTGACAGACTGTCCGAGACAGCTTTTAAAGTAATCAAAATCAATCTGTTAATTTCGCAGTTCGCGGAGGTGCTATCTGAAAAAATAGTAATGGGGCATTTAAAACGATTATTACACTATTCAATATTCATCACGCGATGTTTAGTCTCAGTCTAGTGTATTGCAATAACTATATAATTTTGTTACAATTTTTTTTTACTATAGTCTCTCTAGTGTATATTTATATTTTAAAAACAATATTTTGTAATAAGACAGTTTTGGTATATATTAAGTATAATATATAATTGCGTTGAATAAGTAAATAGCGATTTAAATGACGATAGCTTCAATAAAGTGTGACATGACATTGCAACACAAAAAAAACAAAACACTACCACCCTCTCGCTTGCTCATATGGTAGAGTGAGCGAGAATACCGATGATAATGACTCGCAAGGTTCGAAGTTTTTTTTTTTAATTTAACGTTAAATTGAGCGTTGTTGTAGGATGACATTGGCGTTGACAACAACAAACCTTCCGCAGCGTCAACGGGTTTAGCTTTTGCGGTCACCCAACTTGGTTTCTTCGTTTAATTAACGACTAGCTGTTGCCCGCGACTTCGTCCGCGTGGAATTCGGTATTATCACGCACCCCTATTTTACCTCTCGGAAAAGTAGCCTAAGTTACTCCTTGTTACATCAGCTATCTGCCAGTGAAAGTCCCGTCAAAATCGGTCCAGCCATTTCAGAGATTAGCCGGAACAAACAGACAGACAAAAAAGTTGTTTTGGTATATGTACCGTGTATGCATCCATATGCACTTAGTAAAAAGCGGTTATTTTAAAATTACAAACAGACACTCCAAATTTATTTATTTGTATAGATGAAGTACATTAATAACGAACGTTGACATAACGTTCGTTGATTGATTCATTCAACCCCACTTCTATGCCATTGACCGGGGAACGCCAGCAACTTGTTGCTATCGCGCGCGATTAACTTTAATGAACATTATTATTTAAGTAATAGTGAGTTAGCTATTACTCCAGACAGATTCAAATAAGTCTAAATATAATAGTAATAAAAAAGTAACAAATTTACGTTTGGACTGTGACTAAATTACCTATCTAGAAAAGCATATACTTATCACATAATTGAAATAGATAAAAACTTTACGTATTCGTATTTTCTGTACTGTGTTCACGGTGCTAAAGTTCAACTTGGGTGTTAGTTACCTAATGAAAATTGTTTCAAAACTAAAAATGTTGGCTCAAACACAGAAGCAGATAGTATCGGATGTGCAGTTAAAAGAATATTATCCAGACTTGCCGCTTGGACCCCTGGATAGATACAGGAAGAAGGCTTCATTTGATTGGCGCCGAATGAAGTTGGTTTATGAAAATTTGAATACAATCAAAATTAAAGTGAGTATGAAATAGTAGTAGTCTATAGTAAAAACATAATAAATTCTTAATTGACTCTATTCTGATATAATTTTTATACTCCACATTCAGTTGCCTTAGAAAATTCAGAGGGTTCATAATCTTGAACCACATCAGAAAGCAACCTTATTTTTAAATCATTTTTAAAATAAGTTTTAAGAAATTGAATTTAATTAAAACTTTTATATATAGCTGTTGGATTGGATATTTTTGGAGTCTGTAAAATCCAAATCACCATAAAAATTGTGTTTGGTCAACTAGTTTAAATTTTTCAGTCATGTAGTATGTTTGTCACTACTATTTTACATATGGCTGATCAAAGTTTTCGGGTGTTTTTATATTTGAAGATTAGAATTTACTTCTCGTCTTGTGACAGCATTCTCTTTTGATGTGAAATATAAAAGTAAATCTTATCTCACTCTCCCAAAACAAAGCCTGATGCTCTTGCTAGAAGGCTAAAACGAATGTTGGATGTAAGCGGTTCCCCGTGACCTCGTTTCAATGTTTTTTTTTCATATGAATAAGTAACGAAACAAGCAGAATGGCCCATCTGATGTTAAGCGGTAACCTCTTTATTACTTAAAAGACATTACCGCTAGTAGCTAATGCAACTAGTTAACATCGTTGCACCCATGCTCATAATAACCCAATTTCATAAAGATGGAATAGATTCAGACATAACATGAAGATGATATTTTTTCGTTTCTAGCATGAAATCTGGAAATTCATGGAAAACCATCCCCTATTCCAACACACAGAGGCAACCCGCCCTCTGGATGATGAGAGACACATCACAACAAAAAGGATGTATGCAATGTTTAATGAAAACTTCATACCCGTGGAAAAGGTCAGTAATTATTACGTTGTGCCCATACCAGTATAGGTATCAGCCAAAACTAATGTCCGACAAATATTACAAATTGAATTGTATTGTATTGTATTCATTTATTCATCTTTTGACATAAATATATGCACTTAGATAAGTCTAATACAAAAGTAGAAATATTACACTAGAATTATTTTAAATTATCTGAAATAGCATCGTCTTAATGTAAATATAATAATATGTATACATCCTGAAATTATTAATGACATTAAAATAAAAACCATGTTTCTCATAATGACTTCTTTGTATGCGAATGCATGGAAATTTGTAAGAATCCGTGAAGTCATTGTGTAGGTCTATTGTTAATAATATCCGGCTACCACCTTTTTCGTTGTCAAATAATAATTAGTACAAAACTTTGTTTACTAAAACGAGAGGAGAGAAAAAGAGAAAAGAATCCCTCTTTTGGGCTAGTCCTCTTTGTTCCCGGGGGAGGGTCAAACAGATTTGTGCAGGCGTCAAACTTAGCAATAAGACCTTTTATTTTGAATATTATCTAATGGCTGACGTAACCAGGACATTTATTTATGAATTCTGTAGAATAAAATATAAAAAAACAATGAGAGTAAGTTCAGGGCAGATTTATCCTTAAAAGCGATATCTTCCAGGCAGCCGTTGTTGGTTGTATTGCCCAGGGTTAAAAAATATGAACAGTTGTGAACCAACCACTACAGAGATTTGCCTATATAAAATATTAAATATTCATAATTAATGATAATGATGAATTCCCTTAGGGACATAATATAATAATAATAATAATAATAATAATAATGGTGGACATTTCACACAGCGCCATCTAGCCCCAAAGTAAGCTAAGCATAGCTTGTATCATGGGAACCAGACAACTGATATAATACTTATATACTTTTCTTTTGTAAATACATACATATAATACATATTAACACCCAGACACAGAACAAACATCAATGTTACAAATGTCACATAAATGTTTGTCCTGAGTGGGGATCGAAACCACTACCTACAGCGCAGAAGGTAGGGTTACTAACCAACTGAGCTATGAGGCTAGTCTGGAAATATACTGGAAATCATTTATTGTGGTTACTAAAAACTTGATATTTTATGCAGCTGTTTCTAGATAAATTGTACAATACTTCCTGCATGTAACATATAAAATGTTATGTTGCAGATAGCAGAAGACCCGATGATATTCCAAGCTGAGAACGAGGCAATGTTCATGTTTGACAGCTCCCTCGCTGTGAAGGTGTCGCTCACGTTTCGCATGTTCAGCAATGTCATCCAGGGAAGCGGACACACTCATCACTACCATTACGTTGAGGATATCGCTCAAGGGAAGATAGGTAAGGCCTTATTTGACATTTGACACAGCTCTGTCTATCCCCAAACTAAGCATAGCTTGTACTATACCAGACAACAGAATACTTGTTTCCTTTTTGTAAATATATACCTACATAATACATATTACACAACGATACACAATATCCATGTTTGTTTTATGTATTTATTTATTTCAATTCACATAAAGGCTTACAGTGCACACCAAAGCGCCCATATATATTATGAATGGGAGTCGAACCAACGACCTACAGCGCAGAAGGCTGAGTTGATATCGAAGTGGAAGGCCAGTGAGACACACATTAATTACTATAATGTTATATGTATTGTTGTTATTATGTGTTGTAGGTGGATGCTTTGCCCTAACGGAGGTGGCGCACGGTTCCAACGCTAAGGGTATGAGGACCACAGCCACCTACATACCGGAGAAGCGACAGTTCGTGCTGCACTCCCCTGACTTCGAGGCGGCCAAGTTCTGGGTCGGCTCATTGGGTGAGTACTCCATCCTTCCCTGTTTGACGTGTCCATCTGGAAAACGGGTATCTTTCTGTCTGTGCCACCTGCGACACAAGGAGGATACTTGTGTAGTAGGATGAGTGTTAAGCTTTATTGAACCGTTAACGACTGGCCTCATAGCTCAGTTGGTAGTAACCTTGCCTTCTGTGCTGTAGGTCGTGGGTTCGATTCTTACGAAGGATTAACATTGTGTATGTTGTGTGTACCAGGTAAGTGCGCGACCCACGCGATAGTGTACGCGATGCTGGAGTCTAAGGGTAAGCGGCACGGTTTGCACGCGTTCGTGGTGCCCATCCGGGAGCCGCGCACGCTGCTGCCCCACCCCGGAGTGCTGGTCGGCGACCTCGGGGAGAAGATCGGACTCAACGGAGTCGATAACGGGTAAGGCAAACACACACCTATCTTCTATTCGAGTCACTGGTTCTGTCGTGTGGTGAAAGGATTTTAAGTGCGCCTCAATGAGGCTCCTTTCGTGCACTTGACACATCGATTTTTTGTTCTAGGACATGTCGGTTTCCTCACGATGTTTTCCTTCACCGTTTTGAGAACTTGGTACTGCGCACATCTTTCAATCGAAAATTCATAGGTGCATGTCATATTTGAACCGGCGACCTCCGGTTTGAAACTCGGGGTCAATACCACTAGGCCACCACGCTCTCAATCACCAATAAACTAGGAATGACTTTATTTAAATTGCTATTATTGCTACTGTAATCAACACAGAAGGCACAGTTACTACCAACTGAGCTACAAGAACATATTGGTGCATTGCTGTCATAGTTTTCTCACAGATTTAAGTTAAATTAACTGAAGCAATATAAAAAAATATCATGGTACATATCTGAGCTAGCACAAAAGTGAATTTATACAATTTGCAAAAAAATAAATAAATTTGTAGGTACTTGTATAATAATTAATTGAGCTATCTAAAGATAAGATCTTTAGAACTTTTGAGACGTCAAACACTATCAAATTATAATACATAGATAAACACTTTCTTATCGCAATTAAGGAATTTCTTCCAGACAACCAAACAGGATATTAGATTAAGTAACAAATGATGTTTTTTTTATGTGATGCAATTTCGGAACGAGCCGACGGCCCACCTGGTTAAGTGGTACTAACCTCTGGGCATGGTGGCTGTACTTCCCCGGACGAACTTGGCGTGAGTTCTACTGCTCTTTCTGTCTATTGTGTATTATGTTTCAGATTTGTGATGTTCAATAACTACCATATCCCTAAGGAGGCTGCACTGGACAAGCTGGGCGGTGTGGACGACAGCGGGGACTATAAGACACCCTTTAGGGACCCTACTAAGAGGTTTGGAGCCTCGCTGGGTATTTTGTCAGGTGAGACATTTGACATTGACACGACATGAATCTCCTTAGTTGTTCTGTTATTTTTAATGATATATAAGTTACGGAATGTGCTAATTGCACCCCCTGGTGTTAAGTGGTAACCTCTAGCTGTAAGAAGAAAAATGAGCAGATGGCCCACCTGGTGTTAAGTGGTTACCTCGTGTAAACTTCGTTGAACATATTCTTAAAGTACATTCAAATATTTAATTAAAAATTGTAGGTCGTTCGGTCCCAACCTCTTGGTTTTAATTTCTCCAATTCATGTTTCATCTCAGTTACTGAGCCCGGTCCTTTAAAAGGCGATATTATAATTATTGTTAATGATACTACAATAATTAGAACCATTATCGTTATTAACAACAAATTTGCCAATTTTCCAAACTTCTGTATTTTGCCAAAATAACTTTTACAAGTCTATATTTCATGTTGATACAGATGTTAAAAGCCACAGTTAAATCCATTGAAAATTCCTGTAAAATTTCAAACCGCATGAAAGAGGAGTTCTGTGCTAAAATAGATCTTATATTTCAGGCGGTAGAGTCCACATCATGTCGATCTCCACGCACTACATCTTGAAGGCAATCGTCATAGCTGTTAGGTATTCGGCGGTGAGGAAACAGTTTGGGCCCGAGAAAGCGCCCGAGGAAACACCAGTGTTGGAGTATCAGCAGCAGGTAACAACATTTTTTGTACATTTCACACAGCGCCATCTAGCCCCAAAGTAAGCTAAGCATAGCTTGTATCATGGGAACCAGACAACTGATTCTACTTATATACTAGTTCTAAATACGTACATATAATAATATAACACCCAGGACAGAAAAAACACCTTCGTTCGTCACACAAATGTATGTCCTGGGTGGGAATCAAACCTACGACCTATAGCGCAGAAGACAGGGTTACTACCAACTGAGCTAATCAAAATTCCCAATAATGACTGTGATGATTAAAATGTAGTTATTTTATGTTAATTATTGTTTTTAACGTATGTTCAGCAAATCCGTCTTCTGCCGCACCTGGCCGCTACGTACGCCATGAAAGTGTTCTCCGTGTGGATGTCCCAGGTGCACATCAACATGACCATACAGAACATGATGGGTGAGTGACGTCACACAACATGACCATACAGAGCATGATGGGTGAGTGACGTCACGCAACATGACCATACAGAACATGATGGGTGAGTGACGTCACGCAACATGACCATACAGAACATGATGGGTGAGTGACGTCACACAACATGACAATACAGAGCATGATGGGTGAGTGACGTCACGCAACATGACCATACAGAACATGATGGGTGAGTGACGTCACACAACATGACCATACAGAACTTGATGGGTGAGTGACGTCACACAACATGACCGTACAGAGCATGATGGGTGAGTGACTTCACACAACATGACCATACAGAGCATGATGGGTGAGTGACTTCACACGCAAACCACTCACTGGCGTTAGGACTGCAGACATAGTTTATTTAGAACAACAAATCCTTATATTTTTTTGCGATAGGCTAACATTTGACCGCAATCTCACCTGATCTTAAGTGACTATACGGTCTACGATATAGCATGCTTGCAAGATACCTATTCAGTCTCCTCTTGAACACCTCCATATTATAGATACAGTTACGGAACGAGCCGACGGCCCACCTGGTGTTTTGGTAACTTCGGCCCGTAACCGCTGCGTCTTGGGTCCTCCCATTATATATTAAGTAACTTTGCGTTACGTTATTTAGTGAGACGTGTGTGTCTGCGTGTGCGCAGGCGGTGTCGGTGAGGAGAAGCAGGCGGCGGCTGCGGCGCGCGGCACCGAGCTTCACGCGGTCTCGTCCGCTGTGAAGCCGCTGTTCGGGTGGGCGGCGCGCGACGCGATACAGCACTGCCGGGAGGCGTGCGGCGGACACGGATACCTCAAGGGTACCACACACCCGCACACATTATTATTATTATTATTATTATTATATTGGTGGACATTTCACACGACGCCGTCTAGCCCGAAGTAAGCTAAGCATAGCTTGTGTCATGGAACCAGACAACTGTTATACGTACTTCAATACTTTTTTTGTAAATACATACATAATAATGCATATCGACACCCAGACACAACAAACACCTATGTTCGTCACATGTTTGTCCTGGGAATTGAGCCCACGACCTACAGCGCAGAGGCAGGGTTACTACTACTACTACTTACTACTTCGTTCGCTTATATTCGACGAAATAATATATGCTAATCCAATTTTGCACTGTTGCAGCCGCGGCACTGGGCGACCTTCGCAACGACAACGACGCCAACTGCACATACGAAGGGGAGAACAGCCTCCTGCTTCAGCAGACCAGCAACTGGCTTCTCAACGTGTGGGGGAGGAGACACACTCTCTCCCCCGGGGACTCCCCGCTCGGCTCCCTTCAATTCCTCAACGACGCCGATGCTGTTCTCAAGGAGAAATGTCCCTGGACTACTGTGGAACAATTTGTGGAACCTCAAAGTGAGTATTGTGCCATACAGCATCGAAGTCTAGGGGAGAACTGCTGACAAGCGGCTCCTTATTATGTGGGGCATAAGACACACTCTCTCCCCCGGGGACTCCCCGCTCGGCTCCCTTCAATTCCTCAACGACGCCGATGCTGTTCTCAAGGAGAAATGTCCCTGGACTACTGTGGAACAATTTGTGGAACCTAAAAGTGAGTATTGTGCCATACAGCATCGAAGTCTAGGGGAGAACTGCTGACAAGTGGCTCCTTATTATATGGGGCAGGAGATACAGTCACACGTAAGGACTCTCTTCTTGGCTCTGTGTAGTTCCTCAATGACACTGATGTTGTTCTGTTGGAGTGTCCTTAAACTGCTTTGGAATACTTGATGGAACCAATGTGAGCGTCATATTGTTTCGAAGTGAATAGTTATGCTTAGTTTGGTGCTAGATGGCGCTGTTCAGAAGGTACACTAATACTGTATGCCCACCAGATCTAATATCGATGTACAAATGGGTGACGTGCTTCGTGCTGAAGGCGACGAGCGAGAAAGTGCTGCGGCTGCGTAGCGGTGGGATGGATGCCTTCGCAGCGAAGAACGACTCGCAGTCGTACTGCGCCGTTACCCTCTCCATACTCTACGGGGAGGTAACTACACAACGCAATCACAAGTTTTTTTACGTGTTTAACTTGAATAGAAGAATTATTTATAAAGAAAAAGATTACAAAGAAACTTAACATAACTAAAGTAAATTAATAAAAAAAGTTGATTGTTTCTTCTGATTCTTGTCGTGGTATACAATATAACAAAACAGTTGAAAGCTGGGTGTAATTATTTTTGACAGTCTCACAGCTCAGTTGGTAGCAACCCTGCCTTCTGCGCTGTAGGTCGTGGGTTCGATTCCCACATGGGAAAACATTTGTGTGACGTACATATATGTTTGTTCTGTCTGGGTGTAGATATGCATATGTATGTTTTTACAAAAAAGTATATTATTATATCAGTTGTCTGGTTCCCATGATACAAGTTATACTTAGCTTTTGGGGCTAGGTGGCGCTGTGTGAAATGTCCACCAATATTTATTATAATTAATTAATTGATTAATGTTTCTTTCTTTATTCTTTATTCTTTATTGTACACAGAAAATAAAATATACAAAAAAGTCATAAGTGATACATGTACAAAGGCGAGCTTAACCCTATAAAGAGTTTTCTTCCAGCAAACCTTTGAGGCTAGAGAGAGGCGATTTTATAGGGGTAGGATGTGTACATAATAAAGATAAATTAAAACTAAATTATTAAGGGCTTAAAAAATGTTTAAAAATGAATGTTTCAGAACTATGTGTTGAATCATTTCTACAAGACGGCGAGTGAGTTCGAAGACGTCGCGTGCAGGGCGGTGCTGCTCAAACTAGTCTCTCTGTACGGCGCCTACTTGCTGGAGAAACACTTGGCAACACTCTACATTGTACGTATCTATACAAAGAAATAAAATGGAGTGTCTGTTTGTAATGTGAAAATAACCGCTTTTTACTAAGTGCATATAGATGTATACACGGTACATATACCAAAACATTTTTTACAATTTTTGTCTGTCTGTCTGTTTGTTCCGGCTAATCTCTGAAATGGCTGGACCTATTTTGACGGGACTTTCACTACCAGATAGCTGATGTAACAAGGAGTAACTTAGGCTACTTTTCCGAGGGGTAATATTGGGGTGCGTGATAAAACCGAATTCCACGCGGACGAAGTCGCGGGCAACAGCTAGTCATAAATAATATTTGTTAAACATTTTTTTATGTGACAATACGACTCAAGTCTTCTCCACCAAAGTACGAGATGACTCAAGTCGCATTGCGTTGCGTCCATCACCCCGAGATGGGGATTTTACGTCTACATATAACTTGTGCCGAGAAGTACTGCCACCACACCTGGTAATCCGCTGCCAAGCACTTAAGCATCGTGTTAAAAGGTGTGGTTGCCGGCGAAATTACAGGCACATCAGACATTCCACCTACACGTCTCAGTTTTACAGGCGCATACGTTGCGACTTGGGTCTTGTACCTAGTAGGACCCAAGTCGCATAGGTGGTTATGGGCAGAGGTTACCACTAACACTAGGTGGGCCGTCGGCTCGTCCAGTAAATACAACACATAAAAAAAATCTGCCAATTTATGATAGGAAATAACTCATTAATGCCATGTCCTTTTGGTTTTTACCCTTGATCCCGTAACCCTCCCCTACGCTATCGCTTTCCTAGTGTAAATTTGTAATTTTTATCCCCAGGGCGGGTATTTATCCGGGAGTCAGGGTGAAATGATCCGGGATGGAATACTGCGGCTGTGTTCGGAGATAGCGCCGGACGCGGTCGCACTAGTCGACACCCTGGCTCCGCCTGACTTCTGCCTCAACTCCGTGCTGGGACACGCCGACGGAGAGGTATACAAGATACGATTCCGGGATGGGATCCAGTTATTTTGCTTGGTTTTATTAGAATTCTGACGTTTTTGTCAGTTATTTGTACTGCCGTTAATCGTTTCACTGGCTTTCTCGAATTAGTATGGTATAGTGATTAAGTGCGCCTCAAAGAGGCTCCTGTAAATTTGTTTCATGTCTTCGAAATTCTGGTTCCAGGACATGTCGATTTCCTCACGATGTTTTTCTTCACCGTTTCGAAACCTTGGCGTTGCGGATATAAATTGATATAAGGAAAAACTGTATTACACGTCGTGATTTGAACCTGCGCCCTCCGGATTGAAACTCATTATTCTGTGACATGGAAATACACATCCAGTAAAATAAACTCTGAGAGATACAGTCAGAGTCCAATCTATTGCTGTACAAAAAATCATCTAAATAGGTTCAGTGGAGGCTTGAAACGTAACAGATGACCAGTCACATTTGCATTCATAATAATAATAATAATAATATAGGTGGACAATTCACAAACATCTATGTTTGTCCTGGGTGGTAATCGAACCCACGTTCTATAGCGCAGTAGGCAGAGTTACTACCAACTGAGCTGTGAGGCCAGTCGCCATATGTGACGCAGAATAAACATTTATTTATTTAAAATAATGTATTTGTTATAGGCGTACAAACACATTCAGGGTCGCGTGATGACGTACCCGGGGTCACTGACCCGCCCGCACTGGTGGCGGGACGTCGTCCACTGGCAGTCGTACATTACCTCCAAACTGTAGACTCGTCTCTCCACTCCGCTCACTTACCCAGCAATGTACAGCTCACCTGGTACTACGTACTTGGACTTCGTGCTTAATACATTTTGTACGATCCATTTGTGATGGCATTATTTACAATAATTTGTAATAATTACTAAGCATTTACCAGTAATATTAGGATCGTGCTCGCGAAAAAAAAGGAGTCTCTCCATTAGGGGTTTCTTGTCTGTTCTTCCCCATGGAGGGTCGGATAGGGTTTGAACAGGCATCAAACTTATCGATAAGTGCGCGTGACCTTATGTTTTGAATATTGACGTTTCCAATCCATTTCTTTATGAATTCTATGGAAATAAAGTTTTTGACTTTGACTTTGTTATTAAAAATTGACCTCAAAAGTGATATATATCATTTATTTTCATTTGCTTTGTAATTGTAGGTTTAATCAGTCGCCATTGCTGGATTTCTAAAACGTGATGTATGGATAAATTCCACTGTAGTTTGCACGTTGTTAAGTCTACATTTTTATGGTATATGCGTATAATCTAACAAGATCTAATATCTATTAGGTGTTTCGGTTAGTAGGTCACAACTCACAACCTACTTACCAAAACACCTAATAGATATTAGAATTTGTAAATACCTTATGAAATATGGCGAAAGGTACTAAAATACTAAACTGGTGCCCCAAAGCCATGAATACTGGTAAATAATATGATTATTTGTGATAGTAATATAATGTTAAGTATAGAAAATTTGGTTGCAGGGATATAAATAAGCTTTAAGATGTTTTTTTATTTTGTTATCATTTTATGGGCTCAAATGTATTTTGTCTACTGTTTTTATAATAAAGTTTTTCATATATAAATGGTTTTTGTTACATTTGAAGGTTACACGATCATTACAAAATTGAGTTTCTTTATGTGATACAGTTATGGAACGAGCCACCTGGTGTTAAGTGGTAACCTCTGCCCATAACAACCGATGCGACTTGGATCCTCCCCTACTAGGTACGACAAGACCCAAGTCACATCGTATGCGCTAGTAACTCTGAGACGAGTAGGCGGAATGTCCCATGTGCCTGTTTCAAACCGGAACACAGTACTGCTTGGCGGCAGTACTTCCCCGGATGAACTAAAAAAGGGCAGTCAATTTTTACTTACTGGCACAAGACACTCCCGTTTTTGCGATGTATTTTACGTAACAAAAGAAATTAAGTCATGAGAGCTTGGTGGCCCGAGTGGTACCGAGGGATTCAATCCAGAGGTCGCTGGTTCTTCAAGTCTAGTAGCTCACCGATGAAGTTTTCGCTTGAAAGAGGAAACCGACATTAACTATTGTGTCGTAGTGGCCAAACGCTAGATTATACCAAATAAAAAACAGATTTTTAATTATTTATTAAGTTAATTAAACCGATCAATAAGTACGATCAGTTCGTGAACACCGATCCTCATCAATTATTAATTGAACCAATTTAAAAGCGGAAGGGATCGAGGCACGTATTCTGTTTAGGCTTCCAAAGTAAATTAAACCTATCAATCAAACTGTCCACACTGAACTTGGCTTTTGACTAAAAGTTTAGGCCAGTGACTAAGATGGTTCATTTCACTCAGTTAATATGTTGAGGGAAGTTATATTTTTACTCAGTTTGGTAACGTAAGTATTCACTTTATCCTGTAATACCACAAACCTAATTAAATGTAATTAAACCGGCACCCATCTTTCAAATCAGAACCTTGGATTACCTATTCATCCAGAAGAACTGGATTCTACTGCTAATAACGGTGTTTGATACTATCTGGCTCAAAATCGGATATGAAATGCGCCTATTATTTTTAACTATTATATATTCCGTATAGTTATTTGTTGTCTTCCCCATGGAGGGTCGGAGGGTTTGAACAGGCATCAAACTTATCGATAAGTACGCGTGACCTTATGTTTTGAATAATATTGACGTTTCAAGTCATTTCTTTATGAATTCTATGGAAATAAAAGTTTTGACTTTGGCATGTTATTAATGTAATAATTACGAGATATTTATTTGCGTGACAATCTAGGTCTTAGTGTTCTAGTTAGTAGTACTATTTGCTTTGGTACTTAGCTCAAAGATATGGCAAAGGTGCAGCCAAGTACCTAACTCCATGCTTCACCGATTAGGTGGGTAGGTACATTTGGTGGACATTTCACACAGCGCCATCTAGCCCCAAACTAAGCATAGCTTGTACTATGGGTACCAGAAAACTAATAGAATACTTATACACGTATTTTTATTGTAAATACAAAAGAGCTCTACATATTAGCACCCAGACAGAACAAACATCTATGTTCGTCACACAAACGTTCTAGGTGGAAATCGAACCCACGACCTACAGCGCAGAAGACAGCATCTAAGTAAATCTAGTATTTGGCACAGTGTCCACGGCGACATGCCCCCGATCCTGCAGCCTGTCCACGAACGCAGAGACCTGGAGTTGGTGCTCATCGACGTACTGAACGTCGTGGCGCGACGTCGCACGGACGACGTCGCGTGCGCAGCCGTCGTGTGCGACCCTGTCTACCTCAACGTATTCGAGGGGGCGCTGTTTAGGCGGACATTCAACCTGCCCTTTGTTATGGTGAGAGAATCGAGGCCAAATGTAGTCTAGTCACACCTTTTTTTTTTTTTTTTCGGTGGGAAAATTCTTTTGGCATGCCCCCCGGTTCGGGGAGAACAGCGTTAAGTTCTAATATAATCTGTTAAGTGGCCTTCAAATTGTTGCTTACTTGTAAGATATTAGCTACTGTTATGATATCGTAATTTGGTGTAATATTCTTAGATGTGACTCGTGGTGGTACGGTGGCGCAGTTATAAGGTGATGCGTTAAACATTTAAGTACTTGTTACTAAAACTCTAGATTAAACGCAACGCAATGCGACTTGAGTCATCTCATTTGGTGGAGAGGACTTGAGTCGTATTGCTGTTTTCTATGGGCGGCGGTTACCACTTAACATCAGGTGGGCCGTCAGCTCGTTCTATACCCCTACATAAAAAAATGATGTCACATCACACCCACAATAAACAACTATTATGTACTTAAGTATTTACCAAACTCATTGTCCATAAGTAACAAAAGATAAATAAAACTAGTTCCATAATCCCATTCATACCTAAGATGGTAGGCACGATTTTCACACAGTATTCACGAATCACCCCTAAGCCCATTCAATCTCGTCCAGCCATCATAACCACAACATTAAACTTTGTTAGATTGTCGTAGAAGAGCGTGAAGACCTGTTGTCTCCCAACTTCGACACCCTGGAGTCGCTTCGTGAGGCGAGGCGGGCCGGGTGCAACGTGTACCTCATACTGCTGGCCAGCGGCTTCCAAGCGTCCAGGCTGCTCAGATTCGGGGATAAGTAGGGCTATCTCAGCATTGTAGTTAGCTGTAGCCGCACGTCCCGCATGGGTAGCTTTGAGTAGATGATCTTTATCAGAATAAAAAATATAGCTTGCTGTGAAGAGATCCAGCCATATTCAGCTAATACTCGAGAGGCTAATACAATTTTACTGGAATACTAATTACCTAAATTGTTTATCGACGTGATTGTAGCAATAGTTTTACACCAAAAAGATTAATACATTTATCTGTACTTCAAGTTTAGATTTTACTTGGTATCTACAGCAATATAGATATAAGTCACAAATATATTAATAACCAGTACCTAATTAAATTCCTTCATTTATTCAGTTCAGTGATGAAATATTTAACAAAATAACCCCCAGGCACCGAATAATAGATACGCGGGCCAAATTCATCCTGCTGCACGACTTCAGGCTTTTCCACAGCGAGCTCCACTACCTCTGGAAGAGAATCGTCAACGTGGTGTTCCTCAAGTACCACGGCAAAGAAGCGGGGAAGGGCAAGGCTTGGTTCGACCTCACTACTGTCCCGTTTCCCAATCCAATAAAGGTGCTAAATTCAGGTTTTTACTGCCGACACAGAATTACGACGAATCTCAGTCAGAGCCATCCATTCTGTGGTTCTGAGCTAGCTCTGTGACGTCTTATTCCTTCATCTTAGTTTGCATTCTCTAGTCACACTGTCGCATCTTATTGCACCCGTAACTTTGAGACGTGAAAATGGAATGTCCCAGGTGCCTGTAATTTGACCGGCAACCACACCGCTGATATTGGAACGCAGTAATGCGTATGCGTTACTGCTTGGCGGCAGGAGTTATGGTGACAGCAATTCCCCGAACGAACTTGGCATTCTACTGCTTTAAAATATATAACAACTATGTTCATGCTCTCAGGGGGTGCTTGTTCCAAGAAGACTGGACATATGGCGTAACGGCAAGTTCCACTATAGCCGGACCCTATTCAAGGACAAAACTAGCAACTTGAACGGAGAAGCGCTGAATGTGGTGTACCTGGACCACGTTCCTTCTGTAGTTGCCGTCAAGAACAATGACGCTAACAAGATTGGAGGAGTAGAGATTGAAGTAAGTAGAATCGTAGCGTTCAGGGATTCGATCTTCATCTCGCTGTTGGGCAACGAACGAAATTATCATTAAGTGTTAGTACAGTAATAACCAATACAACTGCTAACTTTTGTCATGAATATTTTTACAGATCCTTAACACTCTATCAGAGAAAATGAACTTCAAACCAAAGCTGTATCAGCCACCAAACGCAGAACTCCACAAATGGGGCAACAAGCAACCCAACGGGTCCTTCTCCGGTCTTCTTGGTGAGATGGTGAACGGCCACGCGGACATGGCTTTGGGCAACCTTCAGTACAATCCTTACCACCTGGAGCTCACGGACTTGAGCATCCCGTACACGTCGCAATGCTGGACCTTCGTGACCCCTGAGGCCTTGACTGATAACTCGTGGAAGACGCTGATATTGCCGTTCAAGTAAGTTTATCACGACACATTAAGTTCCAGCCAGCTGAGGGTAGTCTTACAGCGCTAAGTTTAGTTTGAAAATGGGACTCAACAAGCATTTGACATCAGAAGGCACGCAGTTCCGACGCGCGTTAGGAGTTTACTCTTTAAGTGCGATGATATTTTTCATAACACTTTTTATTAACGCTCGATTTTACCATCCATAAAATTGTCGTACCCGGGCTTTCAATGAAATCGATTCTCAAGGAGTTAATCCAAAAAGATGAGCTTTCCAAACATTCTCTAGTTATGTTAATTGGGTAGAAATTCATGACTTCTCATTACCGCACACTCCGTCCACTTTCTGCGTTATGTTTCAGATTATACATGTGGATAGCTGTGCTTTTGGTGCTCCTGATAACTGGCACCATCTTCTACGGCCTTGCTAGATATTACGTAAATCTGCAAGATTACAAGAAAGACCAGGAATTGTCAAAATCTAAGCAACTAAAACAGGAAGATTTACAAGGTGAAGTATTTAGAACTAAGTTTGTACTTACTAAGTACTCCTTTTCACTCGCAAATAGTTAGAAATGCGGATTTCTGATGACATTTTAAGAAAGGCATGCTACCCCTAGTATCTGGCCAGCCCTGATAAGTAATTGGGAAAAACTCGCCCCTCATTCGTGCCGCATTCTGTAAATCTTAAGTTAAATAATCGTAATTGTTATTAATGGCCTATCATATGGTATATGCCTACACAAGTACTTTTGTAAACGATGTTCTGACGCTTGTACATACATATATATATATCTACTCGTCCCGTAACTTTACCACATTCCAAATCTAATACGTGTACGCCAAGTAGCCAGCATGTTGAAATCATTTATTATCTTTTCGCAGACGAGAAACCTGTTGGCCTGTACTTGTTTGGCGAAATAATTAACAGCATTCTGTACACGTACGGAATGCTATTAGTCGTCTCACTGCCTAAGTTACCGTCTGGCTGGTCCATCAGACTACTGACCGGATGGTACTGGCTTTACTGTATACTCCTTGTAGTGTCCTACAGGGCAAGCATGACCGCTATACTTGCCAATCCAGCACCCAGGGTCACCATAGACACCTTGAAAGAGCTGGTAGACAGCAAGGTCACCTGTGGTGGATGGGGAACGGAAACTAAGAAATTCTTCGTACACTCTTTAGACGAAATTGGACAGAAAATTGGTGAGAGATTCGAAACTATCGATTATCCGATCGAAGCGGCGAACAGGGTCGCTCAAGGAACGTACGCTTATTACGACAACAGGGACTTCCTTAAGTACTTGAGTGTGACGAGACAGAACACATTTGTTATGGAAATGGTGAGCAACACGACTAACACCAGCGCAGTCGTTCGGACCGACTCAGAGAGGAATTTACACATCATGTCCGACTGTGTTGTCCACAGTCCAATCTCAATCGGTTTCCACAAGAACTCTCCACTGAAACCGCTGGCTGATGTCTACATGAGACGAGTTGTAGAAGTGGGACTCGTAGAGAAATGGTTGAATGATGCAATGTACACAATTAGATCTCTGGAAATTAATGAAGAAGAAATCAAGGCACTGATGAATCTGAAGAAACTGTATGGAGCATTCATAGCTTTAGCTATTGGATACACATTAAGCACAATCAGTCTTATTGGGGAGTTTATCTACTGGACATATGTTGTGAAGCGTGACCCTAACTTTGATAAATATGCTATGGATCTGTATTATATGCCGAAAAATAAAAAACAGTAATATTGAAACATACATTCATTATTTACATTAACATGATTGCTACTACATAAATACTTTCGTCAGTCTGTTTCAAGCCCTTTACTTAAGTTAGTTAATTAGTTTTTCTGAACAACTTTAGTTAATAGTCACTAGTTTACAATATTTCTCTAGACTAATTTGTAATTCATTTATATTAGTGTCACAGACATCACAAATCTAACAAATAGTACAATAATTACAAGCTAGCATTTCCTAGTTAATCGCAATATTTAAATGATCAAAATTAACTCATGATAAGTTAGCTTTGTTTACTTAGGTTCATGGTTAAACACAGGAGGCTGGGCACCTTCCGGGGCATTCTCCACAATCCACGGATGCTGCAGAACATTTGTCAGCAGCAGTCTTTGTTCAGGGTTGATCACCAACAGCTTACTCATCAAGTCTTTTGCTCTCTCAGATATAAATTCAGGGTATTTAATTATTACATATCTTATCTTCCTGTATGTCTGGTGGGAGTCTTTCGCATCAAAGGGGGGCAATCCTACGAGTAACTCATAACATAACACTCCAAGACTCCAGATATCTACAGCGTAACTGTGGGGCTTGCCTTCAATCATCTCCGGAGACAAATAATCCAATGTACCACACAGTGTCATTCTTCTAGAGGACGGAGAGTGTACAGACCAACCAAAATCAGCAATTTTCAGTTCCATGTTGTGACCGATGAGAAGATTCTCTGGTTTGATGTCCCGATGAATCACTTTCTTTGAGTGGCAGTAAATTAAAGCTTTCGTTAGGTCTCTGACGTAAATTGCTGCAGTTTTCTCGTCGAAGCGCTCGCGCTCCTTCAGCAGCTTGTAGAGCGCACCGTGCTTAGCGTACTCCAAAATTAAATAAATACGCTTCTCGTCGTGGAAGTATCCGTACATACGTAGGATGTTGGGGTGCCGTAGTCGGCACTGGATCTCTACTTCCCGACGCACTTGGTGTTCAATTTCCGAATCGAGAATTTGACTTTTGAAGAGAACTTTCAAAGCGACTACATAGTGCGATTCCTTCTCGCGAGCTAAATATACATTACCGAATTTACCTTTGCCGAGGGGACGACCGAGATCGAAATCCGAGAGAGACCACGATTTCTTCTTATTGTCTTTGAGATCACTTGAGGTTGAGGTTCCTGGATCCTTGTTTTCGTTGGCGTTTGTTCTTGTAGCTAGAGGACGGGACGGGACAGCAGGCACTTTAAAACCCTCCATGGGCATTTTTTGCACGTTCGCTGTGCAAACGCAGCCAGAACTACCAGTCGGAACATGATTTTCTTTACAAACACATTTATGTATGTTCATTGTAACGATCAACTTCGAAGAATACTTTGTATTTTTTTCTTTTACTTTTTTACCTCAAAAGAAATTCAAGTTATGGAATAACGAATTCCCTGCTGACGTTTGAAAATTAGGGTGACAACTTCACTGAAAATATATAGTCCACAAGTCCAAATAGTTAGAGATATTCATCCACTGTCTACCTATATTCCAATGATAAAGAGCTAGAAGCAAAGATGATTAAATATTTTTTGGGTAATAATACAACTGCTAATTAATACCTGCAAATTCCTTTACATTTTTTAAAACCTACTGACTTAGTACGGAGACGTCATAAATGTTATTTGCAATTTTGCATACAATCGTGTATTTAAAAGCTAGCAACATTAATTCAGTTTAAAAAGGTCGTTCTATCTCAAAAAAATATGTGAATAGTTTAATTGCATTTTTAGACAGTAATTTCAAACGGTTTTTTTTTCTATCCATATCTATAGTTAAAGCTAGATATAATAGATAGAGAAATCATTTGAATTTCAGCTCTTCTTCTTCTTCTTCTTAATTGATGGCTACAGAGGCTATATGAGCCCACCAGTCTGCCAATGACCGCTAGTGATAGCTCATTCGCTGACGCGTTGGTGCCTGTCAGCGACCTTTGATTGTAAATAAATGCTTCGCGTCGTTGTGTCAGTGTCAAATCGAAAAGTCATTCAATTCAAACCAGCTGGCAGATCCGGTGTCAGTCAGCTGTTGTTGTTGCTGTTGCTTTGCTATCTATATCACATTTTCATTTTACACCTTGTTCATTGTCATTGCCTTAAAAGTCGAAAAACGTTAATTTTTAAGAGCTTCAACTTGTTGAACTAAACAGTAACTGCAGTAGTAGCGGAATCAAAAAACAAGCCAACTAGGTGAATACAATTCTGGTTCGAATTTATTTGTGCTTCATTTGCTTTTCGACAGGGAAGTACTCGGTGTTTTAAACTTTTACACATAACTTAGATAATAAGGAATCAATTAAAAAATCCTTAACAATAAATACACCCTTTTTAAGTGCCACTAAGCACTATAGATTGAAATAATATCTTAAATTAATTTAGGTTATAATCTTCTGTTAATTTACTAGGTTTCTAACGACAGCTATGAGCGATGATGCAGAGCAGCAATTAGAAGAGATTGAGGTCTTAAAGTCTATTTACGATGGTGATGAGAATTTCAAACAACTGGATCCAAAAACATACCACTACAAGGTATGTTTTTTTTTATTATTGCTTGCGGGGCTTTATCTACTATTATATCTACTTTTGATAATAATGTTATTTGGGTTGATACAAAAACTATAGATGCAGGGAGATATTTTTTTATATTTTTATATTTTGTGATGAAAATTGTATAATCAAAATCTTACATAAAATAAAACAAATATATAGATAAGTAGGGGAAAATATAAGTCATATTACTGTTTTTATAGACTGAATACCATGATAAACGCATATTTGATATTAACTGATGCTGAGTTACTATCGGTTGTGCTATACAGTGCCTAATTGGCTCTCAAGCGAGGCTACTGGAACACATCTTTAGGTGCATGATGGCAGAATAGCAACATGAGACAGTGGCTAGCCAGCTGTGTATTTTTATATATTTTTCTATTTATTATTTGCCTTGCCACCAAATTGATTTCCTTCAGCAGAAGAAGCTAGCTTTACTTCATATAACTTAATTTTTTATTGAATTAAAATCACTTCATTATTTGTACCAGAAATTGTAGTTAATTTTTTGAATACTGTGGAGGATATTAGATATAAATATAAAAAAAAAAATACTGACTCCACAATACAATATATCAAATTATATTAAATAAGATTAAATAGAAAAATAAACTAATATGATAATAACAAAAACTAACCTCAAATAATTATTAAGTAGGGATGTAAGAAACTACTGTCCGGAGTCAACTTGGCTATGAAGCCGTAAATTTCACTATTTTCAATTTGGTCTGTATTTTCCAGTACATTGATGGAGACAAATCATTCATACTGGAGATAGGATGGGGCCCCACATATCCCACGGATAAACCAAATTTTAATGTAGACATATTCTACAATCAACATTTGTAAGTATACATTTTGTCTTTTCTAAATACTCTGCCATTGTGTGATGTGACATTTCTTATTTTTTAATAGATTGCCGGTTTATTGTTCAGTGACCATTTATTTTTTGTCAGCATTAATTTTGCTTACAAAACTAGTTAGCGTTGAGTTTATTACAATTTCCTTTCAAATTAAAAATTGTGATCAGCATGTGTTTCTCTATCATATCGTTTACCTGAGATTTTCCACTAAATAAATCATAGAATGTGGCCCTTAGAGAACAACACAACTTATACTGGCATTCAGTTTTTTTGGTATGTTATGAAGTAACGGAATGAGCAGATCATCAAGCAGGCCCACTATGTGTTAAGTGTACTCTGCCCATAAGAAGCAAAACAACTTGGGTTGCCTACCTAGATATGACAAGACCCAAGTTGTATCGTTTGTAACTCTTCAGGCGTGAACGTTGAATGTCTCATGTGCCTGTAATGTACATGTTTATAACAAAGTATCTTTCAACAATGTTTCAGAGTGCCCTCAGTAAAGGAGAATATCCTGTCAATAGTGAACACGGAGGCGGACCAGTGGCTCGGCTGTGCAATGACATACACACTGTTTGAATGCTTAAAAGAAAGGGTATCTGAGATATTGACGCACCAGACTGACGAGCAGATTGTGGCCCGGGTCGAGAAGGTGGCCATCATAGAGGAGGTTGATCTAGTAAGTTCTTGATAGCAGTAATTTTACAGTAACATATTTGGCAGTAGGTTATATATTAGTAGAAGAAGATGTAAGTGCAGTTAGTCTGAACATATTATATATTTTGTTGTACATTGTTGGACAATTCGCACAGCGCCATCTAACCCCAAACTAAGCATAGCTTGTACTATGGGAACCAGACAACTGATAGAATACATATGTACTTCTTTTTGTAAATACATACATTGCTTTGTTGCTTTTTGAAGGTCAAAGTGCTGATGAAATTACAGACACATCTTTATGTTTAAGAGTGAAGGGCGTGACACGATTCGATTTGGGTATTTCCATACCTCACAATGGGAGGATCCAAGTTGTATTACTGTTGCAGGAAGGCCATCTGCTTGTTCCGTTTGTTACATGTGTAAAAAAAGTCTCTTATATTTTGTAGTCTATTAGTTGGTACTCGTTGGAATAAGTAGATTGAATATTGGAGATACGCCACATTTAATCTTCAATTCATATCTCATTCAAATGTAAGGTTTGACAAACTTCACTATATTACGAACAAATTCTTCAATTAAGAAAAGCAATTTAATCAATCTACTTTGTCTTCAGACTGACAAGAAACCGGAAATCAAGAAGGAGCAACTAACGAAAGCTCAGAAGCGAAGAGCGTGGGACAAAGCGGAAATGGGAAAGGCGGGGGAGAAGCCGCGCGGGTGGGACTGGGTGGACATCGTGAAACACCTCTCGCAGGCGCCACACACGCCCGCGACACCTTCCTCATGATACCACTACACAATCATGACCAACTGTGCACAATGTGCATAATGGACATTCAATACATACTCAGGGTTATTTCCATCCTCCTGACCGTCTCGTGATCGCTTGCTGTCCTCGCGCCTTCTGAGAGCAGACTACTCAATCCTCGCGCCTTCTGAGAGCAACTGCTCGCTTCTAGCGCCTTCTGAGAGCAGATTGCTCAATCCTCGCGCCTTCTGAGAGAAGATTGCTCAATACTTGCGCCTTCTGAGAGCAGACTGCTCGCTCCTCGCGCCTTCTGAGAGCAGACTGCTCGCTCCTAGCGCATTCTGAGAGCAGACTACTTAATCCTCGCGCCTTCTGAGAGTAGACTACTCAATCCTCGCGCCTTCTGAGAGCAACTGCTCGCTTCTAGCGCCTTCTGAGAGCAGATTGCTCAATCCTCGCGGCTTCTGAGAGCAGATTGCTCAATCCTAGCGCCTTCTGAGAGCAGACTGCTCGCTCCTAGCGCTTTCTGAGAGCAGACTACTTAATCCTTGCGCCTTCTGAGAGTAGACTACTCAATCCTCGCGCCTTCTGAGAGCATACTACTCAATCCTCGCGCCTTCTGAGAGCAGACTGCTCGCTCCTAGCGCCTTCTGAGAGCAGACTGCTCGCTGCTCGCGAGGCTGAAACGTAAAAACTCAAAGGTCCCGAGTTGAGTAGTGGTCACAAGTGTGCGGTACGCGAGTTAGTGAGTGTTGTCGAGTTAGCACCAAGCTCTGTTGCCGCGTGCTCTCAGCTATCTTATCAGTTAACTGTAAAATGAATCTACAGAGTATAACTTTAAGTCTATATTTGAATGTTTGTTCCTTTGCTTTGTGCCGAGGTGTCGTGTATATGGGCTTTGTCCATTAAACCATTAGTCAGTATTGTTGAGAAATGTTGCATAAATGTAATCGGTTCAACCGTCTAGGCCTGCCGAACGTTAATCAACGTTTAATCAACTTTCAGTAAATTCAGATCGATTCTCCTCATATTTATTTTATTTTATTAATTGACAAAGCAAATTAAAATCAGATATGCAATAAATAAGATAGGAAATAATACAATTATTTATTTTATGTAATTTTTGATTTTTTATTACAGAATCCACAGCTCTTAATTTAACACTATAAAATCTTAATTAACTTATCGTATAGCCAATAAAAGAATAAAGGATTTACATTTTATATAATTTGAATATACAAGATCTAATCTATAATTAAAGGTTTTTCTTTCTTTGTAATCAAGTGAAAATACAAAGCTAGTATTATAAAGGTAGTAAATATATCTTGATTATGCTTTTATATCTGAAACAAAGAATTAGGGTCATAAATTAGATCGATGTCATCGTATGGCCTTCAGAACTAAAGACTAAAACTAGAGAATCTTCAAACAATTTATCTTGTAAATTTATTATCATATTATTTAGCGCGAACACTCTTCGACTTAACGCTCCACTTGACTGCCTTTTCAAAATACAAAACTTTTTCATAACCATAAATGTTTCTATGGCGATATATTATTATGAAATGGCTGTAATAAACAGGTTTACATTTTGTAAATTGTGTCTGAATATATTATTAAATTGTGTATATAATTTCAATTGTTTTTTTCATTTTACTCTCTAGCAGTACAGATATAAAAGATGTTTTTTTTGTATGTTCGGAGAGTGGTAATCCAATCGGACACCAGTGAAACTCACCAAGGATACGCTTCGTGTGACGGACTTAAGATAGTACAAAATAAACCTCAGTGGTCTTACCTCTGCTTTCACATAATAATAATGAATGACATTGACATCCAATTTATTAAAATAATTAAAACTTGAATTAAAAACTCCTTTCCTAATTATGGCAACCTCTTTTCTTTACTATTGTCAATAGATAATTATTATTCGCGATGACTATTGCCTACTATCTTTTTTTATAAAACAGAAAAAAAAAACAGAATTTCCTATTAAGTATTTACAATACGAGCAACCCGTTTTGAATAACATTCAACCAAATGATATACACGAAGCAAGAATGGTATACTCCAGCAGAAATAGCAGTCCACAACAAGTCGTCAGACTGCTGGGTTTCCCTCAACGGGAAGGTCTACGACCTGACCTCCTGGCTCGAAGACCAGTTCAAGGTCTGCAAATGCACCAAGAGCTGTTCCTGTGAGGTCAAGAACTGGTTCTGTGGAGACGACTGCGTGGAGTACTGCCCTTGTTTTAAAAGAGGGTTCTTTTATTGTGATGGGAAAAGGGTAAGTTTTGTAGAAACCACCTTTTTACTGAGTATTAAATTGGAAGGATTGTAGCCAATCTGAATTGAGCTTCATGAGCAGATTTTGGGCTATTCTCCCTCGCTCGTCCAGTGCAAGCCTTGGGACCCTTATTATCCATGGAAAAACTACAGTGACGGCCATAAAAGCGACACCAGCAAAATTTATTCATGGGTTCGCACATTATCTACTATTCTACTCTAATCGAGTCACTGGTTCTCTCGAACCAGTGTGGTGAAAGGATTTTAAGTGCGCCGCAAAGAGGCTCCTTTCGTGCACTAGACGCATGTCTTCGAATTTTAAGTTCTAAGACATGTCGGTTTCCTCACGATGTTTTCCTTCGCCGTTTTGAGAACGTGGTATTGCGCACATAAATCTTTCATGCCGAAAACTCATAGGTGCACTTCGGGAGTTGAACCAGCGACCTCCGGATGGAAACTCGGGGTCAGTCCCACTAGGCCACCACACTATCTATTACCTACTGCATAACATAACCACTGTCGCGACTCTACCAGTGAGTAAAATATTTCAAACAGCTAGCCATGACGATACTGGCATTCGCCGGTAAAGACGTCAGCCACTGGTTCAGCGGAGATGACTGGATAGTGTACACCCATCCAATCACCGGGTGTCGAACCCCGTACTACCGGTTCGGTTCTGGTCGCCATCAGCCTGTGGTCCCGAGCACGAAGTGGAGGCCACTGGACAATGTCTGGTGGCTGAATGATGACCTGGTGGTTGGAAAAGCTACTGCGAAGACGCGACCGATTAGTATCACTAATACTATTACAGGTTTGTTATTCGAAGACATGTGTCAAGTGCACGAAAGGAGCTTTTTAAGGTGCACTTAAAGCCCTTTCACCACACTGGTTCGAAAGAAGTTACAGGAGCATGAAACGCTTCAACTTCAAGTATTAGAGTTTCAGGAGATTTGTATTCCAAACACAAATCACCATACTTAAGTACGGGAAGGCCTCAGTCGTATTACTTTTGTTGTGGCTAGATTAAACTCATCTGTAAGTTCCGTCACTACACTTCCACAGGAAAAGCTATTGTTGAATGCAAGGGGTCGCGGGTACGATGCTTAGCCGGGGCAAACTTGATATTTGTGATCTGATTTTGAATGCTTGTGTTGTATAACTATCCATCGACAGCGTGTGCTATAAATAATAATAATAATATTGGTAGACAATTTACACAGTGCCATCTAACCCCAAACCAAGCATAGCTTGTACTATGGGAACCACACAACTGATAGAATACATATATCCTTTTTTAATACATATCAACAACCAGACGCAGAACAAAAATGTACATTCGTCGCACAAATGTTTGTCCTGGGTGGGATCGAACTCACGACCTACAGTGCAGAAGGCAGAGTTACTACCAACTGAGCTGTGAGGCCAGTCAATGGGTGAACGCAGTGTAAACTCTCGGTTCAGGCTCCACGGTGACCCTGGAGGTGTGCTCCGAGGAGACCCTCTATCAGATCATGATGCGGTACCTCCCTCACAACTCGCACTGCATGTCGTACGCGTGGCGGTACCGGGGCGGGGCGGTCTGCTTCAACCGCACCCTGGAACAAAACGGCATCCCGGACGAGAGGGACCGGTTCAGCGACGTCGCTCTCCCGGACAATGTGCACATACCAGCGATACTCATCTACTACAATGATGATTTGACTGAAGGTGAGGCTATTTTTTGTGGTAAGTGGTAACCTCGGCCCATAACAACCGATGCGACTTGAGTCCTCCCCTACTAAATACGACAAAACCCAAGTCGCATCGTATGCGCTCGTAACTATGAGACGTGTAGGTGGAATGTCTCGTGTGCCTGTAATTTCACCGGCAACAACACCTTTCAAACCGGAACACAGTAACGCGAACGTGTTACTGCTTGGCGGCAGAAATGGGCATGGTGGCAGTACTTCCCCGGACGAACTTGGCGAGTTCTACTGCTCTTAGAAAGGCTATGGTCATCAGTTACAATTCTGGCTAGGGATGTTGCTAACTATAACTAATTACTGTACTTTGAAGTTTTGTTTTATTGTCCAGTTGTTTTGTTTTTATGATTTTCAATGTGCTGTGTCTGTTGCCTGTCACAAATAAATATATTTTTCTTTCTTTTCTGTTCTTGACACATGATACCGATTAGTTTCTAGGACATCACTACATATTTTGCGGTCGGTGCATCACTACATATTTTTCAAAGATTAATATTTTTCTTAGACAGATTACAATATTTTTTTCTTTTCTAAGATTATTCTTCTAGATTCGATATTTTGTATTGAGTCTCAGCACTGTCATAATTATAATTTGATCATTCGCCAAAAACAAGAAGAAATGTTCATAAACAAGAATCTTGAACTTTTATTTTCTGTGTTCTTCGCAGACCTTCCCAGAGATGACTGCCGCTGTCATTCCCTGGACTGTATCGTGGACCGCCCAGAAAAATGTTACGCCAACGTTACCTTGGGATAGCCAACAACTCGCAACACCATTGCTGCGTGGCCTGCCATATTAAAAAGCTTGTAAAATTACAAGCTTTTAAAATATTTTTGGAATTGTTTTGAATTTATTCCTTACCTCCTTGGATTTACCATGTCTATGAAATCTTTACGGAATGCTGTGGAAATTTGCAGGAACATTTGTCCAAACGTGAAACTTGTGTATTTTCATTTCAATTGTTCTAGGTTTTAATTAAGACCCAAAATTACGCGAGTCTCTTGATGATGAATCGAAATTATCTATGAATTTAAATTCATTCATTTCAGAAAACATAATAAATAAATAAACAGCCTTTATTCAACACCATATTCCCATGGTGTTTCTCTTTTGTAATGTGTTCATATATTCATATTATTTATATTTTACATTGATTTTTTATCACACATCTGGATACGTATAGCAACAATGACCTATTTATTTCTAGTAATAATTATTACAAAAGTATATCATGGTTTCCACTTGACTTATAGATTTCATTTCATAACTTCTATTACTTAAGGCCTTACAGCTCAGTTGGTAGTATAACTCTGCCTTCTGCGCTGTAGGTCGTGCGTTCGATTCCCATCCAGACCGAACATGTTTCTGTCTGGGTGTTAATGTACCTTTTTATAAAAAAAAGTATATATCAGTTGTCTGGTTCTCATAAAACAAGCCATACCTAGTTTGGGCGCTGTGAAATTGTCCACCAATATTATTAATATTAATAAAATAAAATTTTGTTATTACTCAATTAAATTATTTTTCTTCACGTCATGCACGATTAAGGTTTACATTATATAAGTAATGCTAACTTGTTGCGCAGCTAGCGCCTGGCATTTGACCGATTATGACCTCTTGTTGCTTTTTATATCGCAGCACGCGCCTCTTAAGAGCAGTAGAACTCTCGCCAAGTTCGTCCGGGGAAGTACTGCCACCATGCCCTTTTCTGCCACCAAGCAGTAACGCATCCGCGTTACTGTGTTCCGGTTTGAAAGGTGTGGTTGCCGGTGAAATTACAGGCACATGAGACATTCCACCTACACGTCTCACATTTACGGGCGCATACGATGCGACTTGGGTCTTGTCATACCTAGTATGGGAGGACCCAAGTCGCATCGGCTGTTATGGGCAGGGGTTACCACTTAACACCAGGTGGGCCGTCGGCTCGTTCCGTAAATGTATTACATAAAAAAAAAAAAAAAAAACTTGATATCATTACCATCGTTAGTTACAGGGTGTTTCAAAATGTAGTATGCAGAGATTTTATCTATACATAGTATAAAACATTTTTGACGTCAGGCAGTTTTGCAGTCGTATTGCTATTATCCGATTTGAAAAGTTGCGAATGTGTGGACTACTGCGCTCTCAATTTGTTCACGCGGTGGCCCAGTGGTACAGTCGCCGCGATTGAAATCCGGAGATCGCTGGTTCAAATCCTGACGTGCACAATTACGAACCATTACGGCCATCAACTTACACTTGAATACGAAAGTCTCATAACACCTGTAATTTCACCCGATATAAGTAAGTGAAATTAAACCAAACCTAATTATAGCATTCATCTCTGTTTCATACGTACTAAAAGAGAATGAAATAATTTCGTAGTTTCCAAACTAGATTTAGTATATCGTCAACAAAATTGATGCCATTCCCTTTCTATAATTTAACACGCAAAAAAAGTCCGCCTTTTTGTCTGTCTTGATCCACAGAGTATTTACCACGATGATCTCTCTTTACTGTTTTTTTAAACAAAGGTTGACATTTCACACAGCGCCATCTAGCCCCAAATTAGCTAAGCATAGCTTGTATCATGGGAACCAGACAACTGATATAACGATTGTAATTTTTTTGTAAATACACACATAAAATACATATTGACACCCAGACACAGAACAAACATCTATTTTCGTCACACATATTTGTCCTGGATGGAAATCGAACCCACGACCTACAGCGCAGAAGGCACGGTTACTACCAACTGAGCGGAGGCCAGTCAAGAGTATTCAAGGATGATGTATTTACCTCGATGTTCTACCTCTTTGATGAATTGTGTATTCATATATTTGAATGTTTGTGACCGGCTATGGCATCATGGTTTATTTCACCCACAAGGTGCACGCGACCCCAGACACCATAAGCTCCACCATGCTCGGCCGAGCACGCTTCCCGTGCATCTACAATTCCAATGGATTGAGGAATATCTTCGCTTTTGTTTTTGTGGGCTTTAGAAACTTCTAGCTAATTGCCTGTTACTTATGAACTTAGCTTACACTTAGGATACGGTTGGAGAACGAGGTATTTCACCCAAAGCACCAAGCAGGCGATAAATATAAAATCTTCTCCGTACTTATTTAAAAAAATCCTTATTATTGGTAAAAAATGGTCAAAAGTTGCTACTTACCGGTCAAAAATAACCATTTATGAACGATCAGTTCTACTTTTATGGTTTATGCTACCTGAATTGAGGTTCTCTCGAGATGAGATGGTAGGGCAAAGTTAAACCGTGTTGAACTTTTCTATAACTAAAAGTGTGTGAAAGTTCCTCCGTAGCTAAGTTTGTAATCCTGTCAAATTCAGGAGCCCCTAGTTCGTACCGCAGCAAATCGCCGAAGCAAAACAAATTTTTGATGAGCATAATATTTGTTCTCGGGTGTTGGGTATGTGTGGGAATCCATGCCACCTGCGATTCAGGGTAATTGAATACCTAACGTCAGTATCCAATGTACCTAAATATAAATAAATGACTAGGATAATTTATTGTGATTATTTTATCGTCAAATGGGAATTGAATAAATCACGATTAAAACAATAAACCTTGCTATTTCCATAGAATAGTCTAATCCCACAAAATGGACCGATTTCTCAACTTTCTATCCAACGTCTAAATACATTTTCTCCAAGTTTCTACCCCACGCGAAATCGTCCACAAATACGCACTTTGCCTGCGACCACCACGCATGCGTGGAGCCGATAATACCACTCGCAGCCCCAAATTACACCATGCAACCCCATGGCGAGCTCGTCAAATAAACAGTCGCCATTTTTGTTCATAGTAAAGCGGTGACCGCGCGCGCGACCGTTCCGTAGCGAGGATTCGAATTTCGAATTTGCATTGTTTTCTTTTTTTTTGACAGTGACTTTTGTGATAGCTGAGTATAAACTTTTTGAAGAAAATATGTGTTTGTTGAGTGATCGTATGTAAAAGAGGTGAGAGATTAAGAGTTTATTTTACTCCGAAAATAATGCAATTTAGATAATTATCAATCCTAGGGTAAGTTACCTACTGAACTTTTTGTTTACTTGATATTTGGACTGAACTTCTTGTTAACTTTATATTTGAACTGAACTTTTTGATAACTTTATATTTGAACTTAACTTTTTGTTAACTTTATATTTGAACTGCAATCTCAACATGTTCTCAATGAACCTCCCCCTGAAAGATACTAACGGCAGCTAATAAATTATTGTATCGATTTTAGCAACCCCATTTATTTTACCCCGTGGCTTTTAGCAGAACAAACAATTTGCGAATTAGTAATATGAGTTGCTTTGTGTTTAAGAGTAAATACGGTTAGTAGATAGATATAGCTATTACCTATAAATAACAGTAAATAATACAATATAACATATGTGGTATATTGATTTGTGGCCAAGGTGTTTGGGATAATGTGTGTGGGTTCGATTTCCACGCCTTTTAAAGAGTCCAATATATTCGTTTGTTGTTACTCGTATGATGACGGATAAAAATTAACATAGCCAAGACAATAATTCGAATCTTCACTTATAGAATAGTGATTGAACTTCACTTTAGGAAGTTCATTTGTTCATATTCGTGAGATTTATTCTTTAGTTTTTTTTTTTTTTTTTTTTTTTTTTTTTAATTAGCGATAGGCAAGCATTTGACCACAATCTCACCTGATGTTAAGTGACGATGTGGTCTACGATGGAACATGCTTGCCTAGAAGGAACCTATTCTCTCCTCAGTGCGGAACGGCCGGCGGCCGGCGTAAACAATAACACATTATCTCGGTAATTAAATATCTCAAGAATAAAGCTAAGAAATATAATTGTAAATTGTGATTACAAATCGGTTTAATTAACCGTTCAACGAGTTGAAATGTCATACTAACGATCTGTTTCATTTCATATGTGAATCTATATATGGAATGTACTTACATATTATATGTTAGTAAAGCATTCAGTAAAGCATCAGGTAGATATATACATTATACTATATAGTAGATAATATATATAACAAAAAGTAATAAAACTATACAATATAGTGAGTGTACTCGTACCAGTATTTTTTTACGCGAAAGTTACGGATCAAGCAGATGGCCCACTTGGTGTTAAGTGGTAACCTCTGCCCATAATGAGCAATACGACATGGGTGCTCAGATACAACAAGACCCAAGCCGCACAGTATGCGCCCGTAACTCTGAGACATGAGGGTGGGGTGTCTCATGTGCCTGTAATTTCACCGGCAACCACAACTTTCTGATAAGTAATGCGAATGCATTACCGCTTGGCGGCAGAAATGGGTATGGTGGCAGTACGTCCCCGGATGAATTTCACATAAGATCTACTGCTGCTGTAGAGAGTACAGAGGGTTAATTCAGAAGAGTTGTACATTACATAGGAACCAACTAAAACTAACCTTCATAGTTAAAACTATTAACATACCTACCCATTGAAACATTTTTAGGCTCATTATTCGGTACCGTCACTAATCACTGATTAAAAACAGTAAGTTACCCAAATATAAAGGCGTGAAATGTCCATTGTCTCCTGTCTATCAATAGAAACAATAGACGGAGTAATCATCGAATTCGGTCTATTGTGTATGCGGTCACCGATACTGCATCCGGTGGCCGTATATAATAATAATAATAATATTGGTGGACATTTCACACAGCGCCATCTAGCCCCAAAGTAAGCTAAACGTAGCGTAGCTTGTGTCTGGGAACCAGACAAGTGATATAATATACTTTTTTTTGTAAATACATACATATAATACATAGACCCAGACACAGAACAAACATCTATGTTCGTCACACAAATGTTTGTCCTGGATGGGAATCAAACCCGCGACCTACAGCTCAGAAGGCAGACTTACTAACCAACTGAGCTGCGAGGCCAGTCAATATAAGTTAATGTTATTTTGTTACAACGATCATCTACTGATTTGACAGCATCGTAGACCGCATAGTCACTTAACATTAGGTGAGATTGCGGTCAAATGTTAGCTTGTCACAAATAAAAAAAGTATTGGCCATTTAAAAACCACGGACTACTTGGTTAAATATTTAACTATTTATCCTAATTCTAATTTCGATATTGTTAAAGATAAACGCATGCTATTTTTAACTTCTGTGACATACACTTAGCCTGATAGTAATTATATTATGTGAAACTGAAAATGTATGGTTTATAATTACTTGTTTTCAGATTGTAAAGGCGTAATGGCTACTCTACCAATCTATGTTTCACTGAGCAGGTAAGATATACCTGTGTCCTACTGTTTCTGGAACTGACACTTGCATTGACGACATAAAAACGGAGATTCATATTTTTGAAAATGTAACTCTTAATTTGTCTGCTGTTATTTATTTCTTCTTTTTGGTGCAAAGGAAAATGAAATGGTGATTTTTATTTTTGATAATGGAACTCTTATTTTGTTTGCTGTCACTTATTTTTCTTTGTGGTGCCAAAGGACATCAAAAACGCAAATCTAATTTTTGAAAAGGAATTTTAATTTGTCATTTGATAAAAAAATGGAAAATTGCTTTTATATCAAAATCCAGAAACTGTCAGAATACCCCAGGTAATTCACAACTATATTTTTTTTTTGCCTACACGTGAAAGTTTATTCTGTTCTTAAAGTGAAGATAGATGATAGAGAGAATGAAGAAGAGGAGTCTTAATAATATTTAATTAAACAGGCAATTTATAATGACGCGTTACATCATACCCTGCAGGAAGTGACCCTCTGTCGCTAATGGATATTTTATGTTCGAGTGCGACGAATCGAGCAGGTGGCCCACCTGGTGTCCACCCATAGTAATGACGATATATCTTAACCGAAATATTTAACACAAATACATAAAAATAACCAAGTGTAAAAGAAATAATAATTGAGAAAAACAATGGGCGGTCTTGTTTTTCAAATCAATATCTTCCAGGCAACTTTTGGATGGACTGGATTATAAAAATAAATAAATGTACTCGGATTGGACGATGGATAACGAAACTCCACATTGAAGTTTCTTCACTATTAACAACATTTTACAGCATTTTTACGACATCAGAATAACTACGCATTTTAACTTAATAGCTAAGGAACAGCTCCTCTGTTCCCTCAGGACTTGTACAGTCGGCGTCACAACTCAGTTACCAACTCTTGAGTTGATTAGATTTTTGAAGATTAATGTAAAAATGTTAATCACTCATATGCACTTTAATTTCTAAGATTCTCTATGTCTAGACTAGAAACGTGACTGCCGTGGAACAAAAACCTCAGATTTCGAACTATTTGCAGATCATGCAATATTTGTGTCGTGCGGGATTCGAACCCTTGCGTAGTTGCCCGATTCTCGAAACCACCGCAATTGTCAATCAATATTCGCGTTTAATAAAAAAAACTTAAAACAAAAAAAGACAATAAAACAAACTAAAAAACAAAAACAAAAAAAAAAACAGTTTTGAGAAAATAAATGTGACTATGTCGCTGAGTGTCCGGGAGCACAGACGGTAGTTAGTTAAAAATTATCCCCATTTGTGTGTTTTACGGCTTTTTCACTGGTAAATGATAGTATTTTAAATAGTTTAATGTGTTTTTAACATCGCGCACTGAAAATAAGTAATTTTTGAACCAGTGTGTTGTGTCCAAAAAGGCTCGTCAATTTAGAAAATTTGCACAATCTTCATGTTATTTCACCGGCATTTATTTTTGCGGCTGTGGTGAACAATAAATACTGCCTAGTTATTACTACAGTAAAGTCAAAGTCAAAAACTATTTCCATAGCATTTATAAGGAAATGGCTTGGAAACGTCAATAATATTCAAGACATAAGATCACGCGTACTTGACGCCTGTTCAAACTCTATCCGACTCTCCATAAGGAGAACAGCCAAGAAACCCCTAAAGGAGGGCTTTCTTCTTTTTCGCGTGCACGAAAGATTCATATAGTATCTTTGTACTTTATTTCGACAAGCTAGGGCGCAGAGACAAAACACTAGACCTGTCAGTGCGCCGAGTACAGCTAAAGTTCGGGAGCCCTGGCGTGGCGTGGCGTGGCGTGGCGTGGCGTGGCGTGGCGTAGCGTATAAACGAGGTATTGTTTTGTCGTAAAGCCGTAACTGTGCGTCGCGTCGCGTTGCGTGCCGACGCGTCAGAGCTTTCGTCCGGCCGAGCTTCCTGTCTCCCGATTAGGAAGTAAGGACGTGTCCACTGGTAGGGTTGCCACTAAACCACGCCAAATATTAGAAAGTCGTTCAGGTCAAGGTAACTTTTGCACTAGTTGAATTTCACTGGCCTCATAGCTCAGTTGGTAGTAACGCTGCCTTCTGCGGTGTAGGTCGTGAGTTCGATTACCACACAAGACAAACATTTGTGAGACGAACATAGGTGTTTGTTTTGTCTGGGTGTTGATATGTATTACACATATGTATTTACAAAAAAATATTATATCTGTGGTCTGGTTCCCATGATACAAGCTTTGCTCAACTTACTTTGGGGCTAGATGGCGCTGTGTGAAATGTCCATCAATATTTATTTTATTTAATGAAAGTATTGTGAGCTTTTCCATTGTAATTTGTGACAGCCCTGTATATTAACTTACAATTCCACAAGAGGACTACATTGGCATTATGATTCCGCGGCGCCGCTTCCCACATACTGATCGCCCAATCTACCACACCGGCCACATACATATCGCGACACGTGTCGTCACTCGCTTTAGGCGCTGAATATAAATCTGCTGGACAAATTAGGAAGTGGATAGTTGTGGGAATTCAGAGAAAAGGATTCCTTATAGAAGTTCAAACGACTGTTGGACTGTCATATACGAACACCACACTTTTTATGAGCTTAATTTAGGTAATGAGCAGATGGTCCACCTGATGTTAAAGTCAAAAACGTTATTTCCATAGAATTCATAAAGAAATTGCTTGGAAACGTCAATAATATTCAAAATATAAGGTCACGCATACTTATCGCTAAGTTTGACGCCTGTTCAAACTCTATACCCTCCATGGGGAAGAACAGAAAGAAACCTCTAAAAAGGGTTTCCTTTTTTTTCACGAGCACGGCTTCCTTTTTTTCCTTTCCCTCTGCCCATAACAATAACAATGCTACTAGGATCTTGCCCTACATTCGGCTCGTAGAAGCAGAACCAAGTGAATTATACATAATTCAACCAAATTTCATCCAAATCCATTCAGCCGTTTGAGCGTGAAACAATAACAAACATCCATACAAACTTTCACGTTTATAATATTAGTAGGATGTTTAATTTATGCATATTTTTAAGTTAGGTAATCAGGATAAATAAGAGTAACTATCCCTAGCTAATTTTATTTCAATATGCCTAAACGAGACATCCAAATTTACGTGTCCATTAAATAGGTGAATGATGCAGTCTGTGCATAATGTGGCAATGTGTTGCACTGTTGCATCTCACACTGATTTGTGTGAGTGCGCCGGACAGTGACATATTACCATTGAGGAGTTTGAGGTGATTATGTCTGCATCTTGACTGGCCTCACTACTCAGTTGGTAGTAACTCTGTCTTCTGTAGACCGTGGGTTCGATTCCCACCCAGGATAAACATTTGTGTGACCTTTGTACAAACATTTGTGTGACGAGCTTTGATGTTTGTTCTGTGTCTGGGTGTTGATATGTATTACATGTGTGTATTTACAAAAAAAAAATGATAAGTTATCTGGTTCCCATGATACAAGCTATGCTTAGCTTACTTTGGGGCTAGATGGCGCTGTGTGAAATGTCCACCAAAGTTGTTAATATTTTTATTTTGTCTCAACTAGTCATTTTGTATATACTCTTTAGATTATCTCGAACAACAGCCGTATAAATCGTAGAAAAATAGAGTGGAATTCTATTTATATTATTTGGAGAAGTCAGTTTGGTGAAAGTTTTATGGAAAGTCATATATGTTAAATATGTTATATGTTTGACTGGCCTCGCAGCTCTGTTGGTTAGTAGCTCTGCCTTCTGCACTGAGGTCGAGGGTTCGTTTCCCACCCAGCACCTATATTTGTGTGACGAATATAGATGTTTGTTTTGTGTCTGGGTATTAATAAGTACGTATTTTTCAAAAAAACAAATTTAGTATTATATCAGTTGTCTGGTTCCCATGATACAAGCTATGCTTAGCTTACTTTGGGGCTAAATGGCGCTGTGTGAAAGTCCACCAATACTTATTTATTTATTTACAGAAAAACAACTCGAAAGACGTCCAGCCGACTCTTTGAAAATATGTAATCTTTTTTCAACATTCTCTTTAATAAATTTCACCCTATGTACCATTTACCTACTTCTAGTTTTCCCCCCATTAAAACAAAGTAGGTACCTAGGTGTGTACTAGACCGCGAGCACTAATTAGTTATTGAAAATTGCAAGTTAAATTGTAGCCGAGTGAATGTATCATTTCACGGTTGATTTTAAATCCAGACTAACTATGGGGCTCTTAGTCTAATTATATGGCAGATGCAAGAGTAATTTAGAATATCAGGTGTATTTATTCATTTCGTTATATACACCATGATTAACATGTGTTTAAGTGATGGAGCGAGCAAATGGCGTATCTGGAATTAAAAATAAATAAATTAAGTCTTTATTGCTGCATTTTGAAGACCAGTCACGGCTTCGCATGGGTACTATTTAGTAGTTAAGAAAATCAGTGCGCTAAGGGAGAAGGTATCAACACTCTTTGGCAAAATAATAATAGATATTGATGGACATTTCACACAGCGCCATCTAGCTCCAAAGTAAGCTAAGCATAGCTTGTATCATGGGAACCAGACAACAGATATTTTTATTATTTTTTTTATTTGATTTCTCAGCTGCCAGAGGTAGATATATAGATATCTACCTCTGGCAGCTGAGAAATCAAATTGCGATTGATAGGTTTTTAACCTACCTGGGTTATTAATTCCTATTTCTAGTCTATGGTACGTAAGTATACAGGTATGTTGTAAGTTCCCACACCTCCTACACGCTTGTGCATAGCTTGGTGGCAACCAACCGTGAAATTACATGCACGGATGTCCTATGTAATGAAGTTCGTCTTTTTAGTAATTCGTCTGTATGCAGCTTGGCAGAGAAATATTGTGTAAGCACTAAGGCAACAGAACATATGTCTAATGTGTGAACTGTGAGAAACAGCTGATTACAAATACCATAAGCCTTTTAATAATATTAAATTTCAATAACTTTTTAAGGGACAAAATGACTTACTTATATATACTTATATACTTTTTGTAAATACATACATATAAATACATATCACTCAGACACAGAGCAAACGTATGTTTGTCACACAAATATTTGTCTTGAGTGGGAATCGAACCCACGACCTACAGTTTAGAAGGCAGAGTTACCAATTGAGCTGTGAGGCTAATAGTTGTTTTGGTGTATATGTACAATGACCCCGTTTTGGCATAACATTCGGAATCACTCAATATTTATTGGCATTATATTATAAAATTAGCTCGATATGGTGTGATTTCGATGCGTTATCAGAGTTGCGTAGGCGCCGCCGCCGGTTGCCGACTCCAAAACCATTTACAATCACGAAGCATAGCAATACCATAATCATGGATATGGTATGGTAGTCTTCATTTAAATAGAATTTACTTTAACAAAAGTTGACTTAGATATGTATATAATATAATGTACTTGTATATAACATTTGTCATGCCCATTTCTGCCGCCAAGCAGTAAAGCATTCGCGTTACTGTATTCCGGTTTGAAAGGTGTGGTTGCCGGTGAAATTACAGGCACATGAGACATTCCATCTTCACGTCTCAGAGTTACGGGCAGGCAACAAGTCGCATCGGTTGTTATGGGCCGAGGTTACCACTTAACACCAGGTGGGCCGTCAGCTCGTTCCGTAACTGTATAACATAAAACAAAACAATAACAAGTGTTATATAATATAATGTAAATAATAAAAAAAAGTTTAAGTAGTGGTAAGACCTACCACCATGCCCAATTTCTACCGGGCAGCGTTGCATTCGCATCGTGTTTCTGTTTAAAGGTTGGAGAAATTACTATTGAATAAATATGAATTTAATAGCCGGAGTAGTTACGCTAACCAATGGCGGTTACTGAAGAAGCTCACGTCCAGTGGACTAATATGGGCCGAAGAATCTCTAGTTTTTCATTGACGATAGACAATCATCTTTGCCGCTCGTACAAATATCTTCATAGAAATCCACTTCCTGAGAATATGATCACGTGATATTTTTTCATCAGTACGATCATCTCGCTTACTATTTACATTCCACCACTCGCCAATTAGAAATACAATGCGGCAAAAGAATTCAACCCATATTTTACACACTTGTTACAAGCCGGCAACAAAAAAATGAGACCGAATTTTACATGCCCCCGTAATTTGCGCACATAATATGACAAAACTCAAGCACTGATGCGGAATCGTATAGGCGTACGCCTATACCAAGTTTTTTCGTTATTCATTTCCATGAATAAATTCAGTTTTGAAATTGAATTTTTGCATGAATTTAACCGTAGTTTGGTACTGAACTGAGTAGTTACCATTAAGATATCAACCGCACAATCAGTTTGCTGGATTTATTATAATAATAAGTTTATTTTTGATCATTTTTACAAAACAGTTTAACTTACTTATGTCATTGCAGTATGTACGATAATATGGTCAATCTTATCCTATACATTTTTTAACAATGACTTCGACTGTCTTGACTTTAATTAAGCAGCAAAAAATGACAACTACCCTCCACCCTAGTTCAAAAACGTGTCGCAGCTGTTTTTAATTCATAGTTAATTTATTTCCGTTTTAATTATAATTTATTTATGCGCATATTATAATATATATTCTCCCTCGGCACTGATCCTAAGGTCCACAAGGCTGCAGTGGATTAGCAACGCGTCTGGTGTAGCTGTTAAGGGAGACGGTGACATTGTATCAGGTGGAACGTTAACACGTCTGCTATCTAAAAACATACAAAGTCAAAAACTTTATTTCCATAGAATTCATAACGAAATGACTTGGAAACGTCAATAATATTCAAAACATCACGCGTACTTATAGCTAAGTTTGACGCCTGTTCAAACCCTATCCGACCGTCCATGGGGAAACAGGGAAGAAATCCCTAAAGGCTTCCTTTTTTTTATAATATCAACAGATCCAAACTGATAACACAATTTATTCCAATGTAACGGATGAAATTGTTGAAAATACAATAAATTTTTGGCAATCGAGTAGGTACATTAAACAATTTATGCTTAAACTCACATAAATCAGTCGATGTATGTCATTTAAAAGACAAATGTAATTTATATTTGTTTAATTCAGAATTGTTTTATAATAATTAAACACTTCAATCCATTAACGACATGATAAATACCACATCATAATTGTATCGGTTCATGCAACCTCAAAATTCCGAGTAAAATAAATTTACTTGCATTAAATTAATTTTACTGATATGTGGGCGTTGCGAACAAAGAAGCAAGTGCGTTGACTGGACAGTCAAGGAGATTAACGGGTATTTAGACCAATTAATACCTTCCAAGAACCTATTGACGTTTGAAGCTTTAAAACGCAGCCTAGCTATTTGCTTGACTGGCTTCCAGCTCAGTTAGCAGTAACCCTGCCTATGCTCGTTCGATTCCCACCCAAGGCAAATATTTAGGTGACAAACAAAGATGTTTATTCTGTGTCTGGGTGCAGTTGCAGTTGCATGTACGAACACAGCATTGCGTGCGCACTATTGCTTGCGAAAATGGGTATGGTGGCAGGATTTTCGCCGTGAACGCTGATGTTTTCATCAGCTACACAGTCATAATAACATCAATTTATGTAGTTAAAGGCAACTCAACTCTACAGCGCTAATTTACTGTCCTTCCTAGTGCGTAACGGTAATTTTGGAAAGTTGTCGCCGTTTTTAACCATTTTTGTGGTCAATTAAGAATTTTATTAGTTCCAAGCCAAAACAAGAGGCTGATTTCATACTTTTTCGTCAATGTTTTAAATGTTTATATTTGTGGAGCGCTCAATCAAATGACACATATTTAATCCCCACTAGCAATCCTAAAGCCTTTGATGCCTCAGACAGAAACAGGTGCAGCTAATACTAATATCATTAAAATATATAAATCTTATACGTAATCAGTAAATAAATAAAAAATAGGTGTTAATATGTATTCTTTTATTCTATCAGTTTTCTGGTTCCCATAGTACAAGCTATGTTTAGTTTGGGGCTAGATGCCTGCGTGAATTGTCCACCAATATTAATTTAATTCAACATTATATCGCGCATTAGAGCTGCAAGTCAAATTCATAAAGAAACCATTCTTATAAGTAAAATTCATTTGGCTGTTTCTCAATAAATAGATAGATATATAAAAAGTAACTGAACAGTACCTAGTGAATCCATTGAAATCAATAGCCTTGAAAAGTGTTTGTTCACGGTCATTTAGCCTCCTATAAATCTTCTGCTTAGTCTCGATTCAGATACAGTCGTCATGTAACGTCGTAACCAGTTAGATGAATTATGATCTATACAGCACGATTTATACACGCGATATGAGTTCTCAGGCAGAAAGAGTTAGCAAGATTTGTTATGAAGAATCTCAGATCAGCCCGCCTGAACTCTTCATAACAAATCTTGACTATCCAACTCAGGACTCACGATACTTTTGATTTGGAATCGAAATACGGATGGTTTTTTATGTGAAAAGTTACGGAACGAGCCTATGGCCCACATGGGCTTTCTTTTCTGACGTGCACTTATTAGTTTTTCAATTGAAAGCTTTATGTGCGCTATATCACATTCGGAAAAACGGTGAAGGAAAACATCGTGAGGAAACCGAAATCCTAGAACAGAAAATTCGAAGACATGTGTCAAGTGCACGAAAGGAGCCCCTTTGAGGCGCGCTTAAAATACTTTCACCACACTGGTTCGAGAGAACTAGTGACTCGAATAGAATAGAATAGAATGGGAATAAAGTTTTGAGAGTAAATTTTGAACATGGTACAAGTTTTAGTGGCTGAGCACATTGATTTTTTCGAATGTTTACGACCGCTTATATCTGCGTTGATTGGTCATGGGTGTTTTTTATGAATCGACAGATCATGGTTATTAATCATAAGTGGCTCGCACACGCGAATAGTCGCACCGACTATACTGAGACAGTCGCCTACTAATAGATAATCGTTCGAAGACAGTTCTTGGCCTGGATTCTCACGGTTTCTACGTGTGGTGCGCGATACATTTCTCCATTCACTGAGATGTATATTGATTTCACTGTGCACAGTTTTGTATGTACATATCTCTAACTGTAGCTGATGGGAGGTAATAAATTTCTTGTTTGTGTGAAATAATTATGAAACGAGCAGATGGCCCACCTGATGATAAGCTATAGTAGCCTTTGCACAGCATAAACAATACAACTTGGATCCTCCCAATTACGTTGTCTCGTAATTTAACCGGCAACCACATCTTTCAGCACAGTAGAGCGAATGCTTTACTGCTTTGCAGCAGAAATATATAGATATGCTAGCAGTACCTCCCCAGACTAACGTGACTTTTTTCTGCTCATGGAAGTTTTGAATTTGACCTTTACCAAACGAGATGGAGGCAAGATACCGTTGAAGATTATTTCTATAATACTTTGATACAAATAGGTCATTTAGTAACAGTACTATCATCAAATATATCTGGGATATTCCTTTAGTAATTTCCCAATAAATTATGTTATAATTTGCCATAAGAGCTGCCTTATTAAGCCTTAGTGGACAAAGTGCATCAAAATAAAATGAGAAATGTAAAAGTGTCTTTGTTTATTTATTATCTAATATAATTTATTAAGAATATTTATATTTCCTTATTATTTGAATTAACTGAGGAACACACATACAACCTTAACCAACCAACTGTACATTTTCTCATGATTAAATTACCATACAAAGCTATTGAAGCTCCCGACTTTAGATAGTATAAAATTATTTACAAAACAAACATACTACTGTTAATTAAAAAAGAATTAAACACAAACAGACATTTAGAATAAAGCAATTACATAGATTTAGAACGTGATTGTAACACGTACATTAGGGAAAAGTTCTAACATTTTATTCCGAGTCACCGTAATGAAGTAAAATGCCCTGTTTATAAATATTAATTCTTGTATGTCGTCATACGAGCAGGGGGACAAATGAATTCTTTTGTCATTCACACTTAGGGGATAGATTTTGGTGACTGTTTTCTCAGTTCTAAATAAAATAGGAAAAATTACCTATCCAATATGTCCGAATTATAAATAAATAAATATTGGTAGACATTTCAGACAGCACTATCTAGCTCCAAACTAAGCATAGCTTGTACTATGGGAACTAGATGACTTATATACTGTATACTAATACTAATACTTTTTTTTGTAAATACATATTAACACCCAAACACAGAACAAACATCAATGCTCGCCACATAAACGTTTGTCCTGGGTGGGAATCGAACCCACTACATACAGCTCAGAAGGCAGTGTTACTAACCAACTGAGCTGCGAAGCCAGTCAGAATGATCTAAACACTTTTATTACAACTTATTAAGCAAAGGATGATAATCACTGATAGATATAGCTCAGTCCCTGAATCGCTACTACAAATTCCAGACCAAATTATATTGTGGGACTGATTAAGTAATTCAAGTTAAGTAGTTCAAATGTAGAAAACATTTAACAGAATTGAGTACATTTTTTCGAATTCAAGTTTTCAAGTTTGCTTTGTAGTATGCTTATCAAAACACGATGATGGATGCCTTCCATTGATTTCAATGGAAGATAAGATAAGATAAGACAGGTTTCCCTTTGGAAAAAACTCCATAATATGGTTTTTTTTAAGAAAAGAGGTACAACAATATGATATATGGGATAAGTCACACCGAATGTGTATATGCGCAGCAAAATAGGGTCCTACCCGGTATGACAGCATAAATAAATACGTTCCAAGCAAACATTTTAAAAAGCCGAATTCAGAAGAAAAAGAAATAGTAAAGATAGAGTGCCGCAGTGCTGGTTACCGTCCATAGGGTGGTTTGTCCACTTCAGCCACTAATTAAAGGAGGACCCTAACAATCTAATCGGAATGTCGGCTCCCACATAAGCACTGGTTCAACTTTAGATTACTGTTTCACGGTTTGCCGAACACGACGGTCACATTGTCCTGAATATGTACAGTGTTGTAATGTCTAAGACCTCTCATATATACTCTTATGGATGTTCCAAATTCATCAAAGATACTACAAATTTTCAAATTTTTGATTGTTCTCACAGCTTAGTTCGTAATTTATTCTTTCTTCGCCTTCTGCGCTGTAGGTCGTGGCTTCGATTTCCACCCAGGACATACATTTGTGGGACGAAACATGTTTGTTCTGTGTCTCGGTTTTGATATGGATAGCATATTGTATTTACTAAAAAGTATTATGTAAGTTGTCTGGTTCCCATGTTACATGTTTAGCTTACTTTGGGGCTAGATGGAAAATTAAATTAATAACGAATTAATAGATTACCTGTTTGGTCTCACGCTGCCCGTTACAGGTGTCTGTAAAAGGCAGTGCATTACTGTCAAGGTCAGAGCTGACTGCAGGTGCATAGGGCCGGGATGCCATCAGTCCGTCAGGCGACATTGCAATGCAGGCTTGTAATTAGAGGTATGGTTTGTTACGACGATTAAGCTCCCAAGTATGTACGAGTTGTGCCGTTGTAAAACATAATGAACTTAACGACCGGTTGCAAGTTAAGTTGGAAGAATATCGCTCAAGAAACTGTTTCGTTTAAGTATAATTGCACATTATCCCTGCATTAATCTGTTATCGATATCTAGATATGTTTGTTTAGCTCAATTCGTGGCTTTGGAGGGTATGCCGTCTGCGACACAGAAAACTCTAGTGTAAGGGTAGAGTTTATATTCTTTCTAACAATTATTATTTATACACGTTTTCATTCAATCACTGATGCTACTGGGGTCATGAACCGTATTACACCTCGAAGTATTTCCTTAATTTTAGGATATTACATAAATCGCAGGGTATAAGGTTCAGACTCTACGGGGCACGCTGCATATATACAAGCAAGACTTTATTTAGCAAAGACGTATTTAGAAGAGAGCGAAGAAGAAGAAAGAAGATTTAGCAAGAAAACGCTTTACATGAACATTTCTAAAACTCTGGGCTTCATCACTAAATGGTGACTTAGGTTTATGAAAAGTTTTTTGACCTCTGGGTGTTAGACTTCATAACTGAATGCAAATTTAGGTATTTAGCTTTTTACTTTACCGTCTGAACAAAGGGAAAATCATCAAAATCGTACATCGAATATCATTTATCATTGGGTAAACAAGCAATTTGGAAATTGTTACCGCAAAGAAATAACAAATGACACTGCCTCAAGAACAAATAACAAATAGTCCTAATACCTGTAGGTTCTATTATATTATATCCGCGTTGTGTTCTAGATAGTACTTTCGTATTAGGGCAAGTTAATGGGTTCAACCTTGGGCCCGCACCATTCCTTGCAACTTGCAACTGTGGGTCGTTCATTTTCGTATCTTGTAATACTGAGAATGCGGACATAGCTTGCGTTTTGAGGGTTTTTGTGTATTTTTTATAATTGTATTTACGCAAGGATACAACAACTTTATTTTATTTATTTATTTAGTATCACAAAACAGGACCAGCCATTTCAGAGATTAGCCGGAAAAAACAGACAAACAGACATACAAACAGAAAGACATAAATTAAAAAAAAATGTTGTTTTGGTATATTCACCGTGTATAATCCATATCCGTGTATATCCATGCACTTAGTAAAAAGCGGTTATTTTAATATTACAAACAGACACTCCAATTGTATTTATTTGTATAGATTTAGTTCTACTATACTACATTTGGAAGTATATTCCCGAATGAATCCAAAACAGACTAACAAAGGTCAGACACCTGAAATCGAACAGCGACCTTAAATCCAGCACAGCATTGTTTGCGTTTACGCCTGTGTGTAATGCAAACAGGAATCCAACCCGCGACCCGCTGATAACAGTACTTCCTGGCTTCAGGAATGTGAAACAATACGCACTTATTCCATAATTGGTTTCTAAATTTACTGGAAGTTTGTTATACTTATTATGGTTTAAGAAAATGATGGCTGGTCGTTTGGATGCTTGATCGTCCTGGCTATGTGTCAGAATGGTTTTTTACGTTTATGGTTATTGGTGTTAATATAAATGTTCATTTTCTCATAGAAACGGGTTAAACTGTTATTATGAGGAAGTAAATTTTGTTATTATAAATGAGTTAGGGAAAAATATGTATATTTAAACAGATTCTGAAAATGTGTTCAGTTAAATTAGGAAACTATAGGTTTTTTTTTATAAACATATATTGATTATTATGTGATCTGTGTAAAGGAAAATAATAATAATAATAATAATAATTTTAGGTTATCCTGAATTCCTGACTAACAACTTGGAATTTTGGGTATGTGCGATACATGCGAAAACGCTATAGAAAGAATTTTTGGAAATTTTGCACCTGTGAAGGTAACTTAAGCCGCCAGTGAAACTGTAAGACGATAAGCCATGTCGGAAGCCTCGGGTAGTCCAAAAAACGAAGTTACTTAAGCGGGTGTTTTTGATGAAACATCCTTGAACTTTCAATGTAGTTTTGTAACGATATCGAATTTATATCACGGAAATGTACGGCCATGACATCATAAAGATTTACTTGACCACTCGAAGCCGGCTGCCATGCGAATTTGATCCTTATTCATACAGGATAAGGTTGAAATGGATCGCTGTGGGGGAAAGCTCAACATCCTGTGGGCACGGATGTGGCTGCAAACCGTAAACTTGGAGTCGATAGCCTCAAAAATGTTGTGGGCATCGTTATATTTTCACGGTATTATCCATATTGCTGTGAATTTTTGTGAGATACCTTAGTTGATGTAAATTCTTAGTTTTTGCTTCACGGATTGTTTATTCATCAGTATAATATTTTATTGGCTAACTAATAAAAATATGTTTTTGTTATGGATAGAAGTTACCGCTTAACACCTGGTGGGTACCTAGATTTTAGTAACTTTCTTAATTCTAAATAGTATTCCAATGAATTTTAACATTATTAAGTACAAACTTATCTTCTGAAATAGGATAACTACTGTGTTATCATTATGGAACCTAGCAGTAATGCATTTTGTTATGTACAGGTAATTAGTAGGTTTATGCACCTTCTCAAAACGGTGAAGGAAAACATTGTGGGCCGATCACTATTTTTTCTTGTGCATGAGCTACTCTCGAAACTGAAATGTGATATCTTCCAATCCGTATTGAGTTCTTGTGGTAGATCAAAACTCATAGAGAACTTCAAGTACAGAAGACTATCCTTCATGTCTTGGAGCGATTGATGCACAAAAAACATCTTAGATAGAACTACACAGTTTAGTATGTGAAAAATTGACCATTGATTGGACAGAGCAGGTGACCCACCAGGTGTTAAGCGGTAACCTCTACCTATAACAAAAACAATACGAGTTAGGTCCTTTCCTACTTATGTATGGGAGGACCCAATTTGCATTGTATTGCGGCCGTAACTCTGAGACGCCGAATATCTTCATCACATTGTATCCTGGAATCACTCACTGTTGGGTACAGGCCTCCCTTTTATTTTGCCAGCCTTGTCTAAATGTCTTAATTTCACCACCAACATCTTTTAAACTTGAACACAGCAATATGTATAAGTTAGTGCTTGGCGGCAATCGTAGGTATGGTGGCAGTAGTTCTCCGAACGAGCTTGCTAATGCATAATAAAGCTTATTTACTGAGTCAACTGGTTTGTTCAAGTACAAAGTTTTAAAGCCCAAGTTAGCGTTAATTACTGACAATCTTGACACGACTAACTGTAAAACATAACCTCTACATTGTTAAAGGGCTCCCACCTTTAGCTACCAGCTACTTACCTCAGCTTGTTTAATTACTAAGATAACCTATTGTTTGTGTGGCGCAGAACGATTTCGACCGCCGTTCTAACGACACGCGTTATAAACCTCTCCGGACGCAGTCGCACGCCGCTCAGTGCACTCGGTAGCACACGTGTCACATCCATATTCAAAATTCCAATTTTAAATTGATTGAAAACTTTTTGGATTCAATCTCCTTTACTTTTGAATTTTAACATAAGAACTTTTTGACAATCAATTTGACAGTTCTACAAGTGTTTTTTTTTTTGGAGTGTTGTGGTAAAGTCTGGCTTCTTTGGTTGGAAAAACCGAGATGACTCCGGTCGGACTCCTTTTTAAAGTGAACAGGTAAGTGCTTAGCACTGAGATGTTAAACAAGGCCCGTACTGCAGCCGTTTTAAATATTGAAATGGATGTGTTAACCGGCGGTCACTTTGGTATTCTAGTGGAGTTTCTGTTTTCTTTGCTTTTGGTACAATGCATACTAAAATGTGCCGGCCGACAAGTTTGCTTATATTAATATGTAAAGTGAAGTATTTATCTTCTGTTGTTAATTTAAAAAATTTAATAACATTTATTTTAACTAGGAGTTCTTGGATATAGTTCAAGCGATTCCGTTATTAAGTAAATAATAAATACATATTTATTTGTAAATAATGTGATGTAACGAAATTTAAGTAGTTATTTATAATTTTACCTAACAACATGTTGAAATTGTTTCATATTTTTTTGTAAGTTTTTTTTCGAACATATGCTAATATATATTATTTAAGGTGACTTCCTCTTTTGTATCCAATAGGCTGCAAAATAAGGCACTCACCTGACATGATGATTTTAAAGGTATTTAGATGAAAAATTTATTATTATATAAAGTTTTTGATAAATTTATTTATTATTGTTATTTATATACCTATAAGATAAGCAATTCAGTGCCGGCATCGACATAATTAGATTTTTTGTTTAAAAACACATATCTCTTATTGTGTTTCTCTACCGATGGCGTATTGTGTATAATGCTTTACAAAAATTTGGAATATAAAGAAAATTTTCGAAAATGTGGTACATTTTGATGACAATCCACACTTAAAGGCTAAAACATTAGTTAGGGTAGTACTGCGTGTAGTGGAGTGCCTCCCCGGTGTGTCACAGAAAGGGTTGCATTAGTTGTAAGGTTTCTTCCGGTGCAAAAGCCACAAGCCAAAACCTGGATGGCGTTTTGTCTTCTGTTTTATTTTGGCTCATGTTTCAGCACTTTGTAACCGGTAAGTAACCGGATGAACAGAAGCTTCATTCTTTAGTACTTCTACTAGATACTTAGTATTATTGTTACGCCATTTTAGATTATTGCTACCATTTAAACTGATGAAGTCAACCATCAAATAAATAAATAATAACGTGGTTACATTTTGAAATGTAATAATGTTTATTATAAAAAACTGCCAAAGTTTATTTGGGTGTTTGAGTTGTTCTCGGTGCACGCGGGCGAAGGCACGGGCATCAAACTAGTTCACATAGCACGTTATATACTTTTGTACACACTTTGATGATGTTGCAAATCTCCGGGGAAGTCAAGTCAATCCTATAGTCCTAGTCAGCGCTTGAAAGTATAGACTCACATGGCATATAATAATAATATTGGTGGACAACTCACACAGCGCCATCTAGCCCCAAACTAAGCATAGCTTGTACTATGGGAACCAGACAACTGATAGAATACATATATACTTTTTTTAATAAATACATATTAACACCTATACCTATACGTATATAGAGTGGTTCCCGGTTTTGGGTCAGTTTATTATCTCATGCGATAGCTTAAGCCAACATTCTCGTGGCACCGATCTGCAACTTTCAGGTGACAGAGTCTCTTTTACAGTATAATTGTTTGAATGATATCAATGTTTTGTTCGTTAACAGGACAGTCTGTTTTTGTCACAACTACGTAATTTACAAGCTTTTATTGAACACCTATCGGTACAGTTTGAGATTATTGTTTTAAATACTATATAATTTACATTAAGACGATGCTATTGCAGATAATTTAAAATAATTCTAGTGTAATATTTCTACTTTTGTATTAGACTTATCTAAGTGCATATATTTATGTCGAAAGATGAATAAATGAATACAAATACAAATGAACATTAAACCAGTCCCACACAACATTTGGCAATGCAATCATTCCAATTGCTATAAGGTTTTCTTTTTAACTATTAATATTTTTCCATGCCTTCCCTGTTTCTGGTTTAAATAGGGCAAAAAAAAAAGAGTTTTTATCTGTGTTCCACTTTTCCGGAGAAATTGTATGGCTGTGTTATACATTACCTATATAATCGCTTACTTTTATTTCTCGCATACATTTGCAACATTCGCGTTGGTACATTCACAGCACCATGTCACACAACCCGTTATACAAACACTAAGTAATTAGATCTTCCTTTACAACCTGTCTTTGAATACGGGAGAATCTCGCTTCGCCATCTTTGTACGAACGCTTCGACCGTCCTTTGCCTAATCCGAGAAACTGTATTCCTGGAAGTTTGTGATTCCAGTTTTATTTGCAGAAGCTTGTTATATTAAAATTCCTTTATACCCACAAAAAATTCGAAAATTGCTAAAAAGAATCCACTTTAACAATGTTTTTTGTATGTATCTTATGATGTAGACTGGCCTCACAGCTCAGTTGGTAGTAACCCTGCCTTCTATGCAGTAAGTCGTGGATTCGATGCCCACTCAGGACAAACATTTGTATGACGAATATCTATATATAGTCTATATATATATATATAGGGGCTAGATGGCGCTATGTGAAATGTCCACCAAAATTTATTGATTTATTATTTATTTATTATTTATGATTAGATCGGGTCCCCATTGGTAGTTATATTTATGTTATAAAACAAAGCAACAAAGACAATGCTCCTAGCTTTTATTAACAGGAAGACTCCTCAAGGATTTATTCTTTAATAGCGAACATAGATATGACAAGTGGTTAGCATAAACTGGTTGACGGAAGAGACAGATTAAAATAACTGTTGTATCCGAACCGCCACAGCCTCCGTATCGGAAATGGTGCTCGTTATCACGAACCAGTAAATATTAAACATTAAACCTGTGTTTATCGGAAACCGCTTAATATCTTCCGCTGGGATCCAGTTCTTAGTTGCTTACATGAGCTAGTTAATACACAAATTGTTATAATAACCGATGTTTTTTTTGTTGTATATTTGACAAATTACCATTTAGTCCCAAACTAAGCATAGCTTGTACTATGGGAACCAGATTATTGATGGAATACATATATTTACATATTACATATTAACACCCAGACACAGAACAAACCTAATAGGAAGGGTACGTAGGCCCTAAAGTCTGGCCTTACGGCTCATTTGCCAGTAACTTCTGCGCTGTAGGTCGTGGGTTCAATTCACACCCAGGACAAACATTTGTGGACAAACTTATTTATTTTCTTGGTATTAATATGTATGTATTTACAAAAAGTATATAAGTATTTCGATATGTTATGTTATTTGCGGTAAATCATAGAATAATGTTTGATCTCGGTTTTGGGTGGTGTGTTGTGTCTATGTTACCTGCGACACAGCGAAATCTAGTACGAGGGTAATGTTTACCCTGACCCTGCAAGAGTTTTATATAAGTAGGTACACGTTAAACTAACTGGTCTAAACATTGTGATAGTACCACTGCTTTAGACAAACTAGCTTTTATTACCATCAATTGTAATTCAACTTTGTAACTTAAAAGCCACGGCCGTTCAATTCAAAGGCCGCCATTTAAATAAAGCTTTATTCTTTGTGGTTTATATGAAAATACAGTATTTACCAGCTGTCTAGAGAATAAATAAATAAATAAATATTGGTGGACATTTCACACAGCGCCACCTAACACCATATTAAGCTAAGTAAATAGCTTATGAACAGACAACTAATATAAAACTAAACTTTTTTGTAAATACATACATATAATACATATCAACACCCAGAACAAACGTCTGCTTTCGTCACACAAATATTGATCCGGGTGGGAATCGAACCCACCACCTACAGCGCCGAAGGCAGGGTTTTTACCAAGTGAGCTGTGAGGGCAGTGACAGAATAAATAAAAATTAGTTTTTTTTTATATTTCACGGAAGAAATTGATAAATAATATTCCTTGTTGGTATTCGAATACATTTTTGGAATACATGTGATTTACATGTTCATAGAGGCATTGTTCGTATCAAAAGTAAACAAATCATTCGCAAGACAGCACAACATTATCTACTGTTTATTTAATAGCCTCGTTATCAGTTGTGAATGAGCACATTGGTTATTCCCAATCGATCAATGAAACAATACATTGTATTCGATGAATAAACAAATAAATCTTGGATACATTGCAAGGTATTAAAGCCCGTTAATTAAATGCTGGGTTCCATAGAAGACAGCGCACCATACGAGATATAAGTGCGCCTCACAGAGGCTCCTTTCGAGCACTTGATATATAATAATAATAAATAAATATTGGCGGAAATTTCATTAAGCTCCATCAACCCCCAAAGTAAGTTAAGCATAGCTTGTATAATGGGAACCAGACAACTGATATAATACTTGTTTTTTTTTCAATACATACATATGATACATATTGACCCAAGACACAGAACAAACATTTATATTCTTCATACAAATATTTGTCCTGCTTTATAATACTTTTCACTTTTTTTACTTTACTTTCATACTGCTTTTCATACTAATATTAACCTAGTATCCATACTCAAAGTTGTGCTAGTTCGGGGCTAGATGGCGCTGTATTACATGTGATGGCATGCCAACCATTTATTTATTATTAAAATAAAAAAGGTTAGTAATTTTTATGTATTATTGTGTTAATTGAAGGGTCTATATACTTATGTTACATGATATTATGCCGTTACGCGTTGGCGTGTGGCTCGCGCTGCTTGCACTGTGCCACGCCCTGGGAAGGTACTCCTTCCGTTAGTAATTCTGCGAAGACAAACAATTGATTGATTATTGGTAATTATTACGCAGTGATTACCCGCCGACATTACTGCTGAGAAGGCATCATTTCATAAGATTTATACGAGTTAGTTATTATACTTAATGTCTGTTAGTATGAGACTGATGCAGCTTTGTATGTAATTGAAAATAAACGTAGTAAGCAGTAATCCTACCATCAAAGGGGTCTCAGGTTCTATTCCCGGATGAGGTGGTAGGCGTGAATTCTCGGGTCTGTGTTGTTTCTGTTAGCCATTCTCTCAAACAAATTACCTTATGATAAATATATCCAGAAATAACTTATAATGCGTAGAGAAAACTGTAGACTAAGAAACTATTATTATATGTGTGATATTTATGCGTAATCATATATCAACATATTCACACAATTCCCCCAGAAGGGCAGAGATGTTAACTGGAAGTTCAAAGCTACAATTTCCTTTCCTTAGTTGAACTATAGCCATTCCTTTATTTTGAAACAATATGTTAAAAAACAGACGAGAATGAAAGCCACGTTATCTGTCTTGTTCCGTTGATTAATGGACCATTTTGCTCATTGGTAAAGCCAAGTTATTTACCAAGTACTAAACAAGTATGCAGTTTACGTGTCTCACAAGCCGCCGGTGCAACTTAACGCATTGCTTTGCATATAGTTGGCACACTTGGATCGCTCGCCGTCTGTACGATGCTATTGCAAAATTACACCATTCAGATAAATTGTTTAGATAGACAAATTGTTGCTGTGTCCATCACTTCTGTTAAAATAACATAGATTGTATAATAAACCCTCAACAAGAAGGCTAGGGTGATGGTCTAGTGGTACCCCGAGCTGAAATCCGGAGGTCGCCGGTTCAAATCCCGGCGTGCCTCGTTTCATTAGAAACTTTTGTCATTCATAACAGTTTCTCTCGACCTACACTAACTCTATGCAACTATGTATATCTAGCTGGAGGCAGTATATGTATCTGTAATGCAGTCAACAAATAAAACTGGCTGTGGAGTCGTGTAACCGACACCAATGGGAAACCGCAGAGGAGACGACGCCGACGGTGCGACCGCCGCACAGAGGTACCACTCCAAGACAGATAGATAGACAGATAGATAAATATATATATACTCTTTATTGCATACACCATAAAATAATACCACACAAAAACAAAAATACATGAAAATATTAGGCACAAATGGGTGGCATTATCACTAAATATGATCTTTTCCATGCAAATTTTGGATGGGCAAGATACAAAGAGTTCTCGAAGTTTCAGGCCCATTGAAACATTCAACTTATAGGCAGAGGGCTCCGTTTAACATAAATCAGTTACTCGTCAGATACTTCTTACAAGAAACTACGAGCCAAAATCTTCTCCCACATAACACATATACGATATTTAAACCTGTAAAATAGAGGATGTTCTCAGCCTATTAGTCAGTTTAATAGCTATGTGAACGTATACTTAAGTGTTATATATTATCAGCCTGTATGCGGTAAGTGTATTATGTATAATGCAAAATCAATCACGATGTTTCTTAGTTCCTTTTTAGGAGCACTTGTTCAAAATTGCATAAACTAACAATGTTTATACAACGTTATGTTAATATATGTATGATTAACAGGCCTCACAGCTCAATTGGTAGTAACTCTGCCTTCTAAACTGTAGGTCGTGGGTTCGTTTCCCACCCAGGACAAATATTTGTGTGACGAATATTGATGTTTGTTCGATGTTTGGGTGTTGTTTAATATGTATTATATGGATGTATTTACAAAAAAAATAGTATACAAATATTATTAAGTATAGAAATATTATTAATATTGATTTATTATTTATTTATTTATTAAAAGTGGTGGTAATTCTTGGATTAGTGCTCACTTTCAGTCAGAGGTGTGATTTTCACTATGAAGACCAAACCTACCTCTCACTGAAAGTGAGTAATTTCTCATTCGGACTAACTCTAATATTACCACAGTTCAGATCATTATATTTGATATGCAAGTATTCGAGTTCTTGCTTCAAAGACATGCCAGTTTCGTTAAGATGTTTTCTTTCACTGATTGCGGATATATATTTTTCAAAATGTCCTTGAAGAATGCCTGAATTTGAATCAAAAAGCTTTGGATTGGAAGTCCTTGTTTTTGCTTGTAATTATTCCATGGTTTACGGACGTATTGCTCGCTTAACATGCTCATATAGGACATGTGTCAATAGGTAATTTTTTCAGTTCCCTTTTCAATTACTTAAATCGTGAAAACATCATAGATGTACAGCGCTTCTTTCACAACTTAGGTATATCAAGAAAACAAAATTAACGCGCTGTGTACAACCAGTCATAAAATACATAACATTATCTGTACATAAGTAACGATGATCGTCCGCACATAATGTGTGCTCGCTGACATAACTAAGATATAGAGATGCGTGCGCGCACGTTTCCTCATTTGTTTATTGATCTCCACTTTCTAAGACATTGTCCTTTATGTTGCTTAAGGAATCGATCGCTAATGAAGAGCACAAATAATAGCGCTTACAAAAATAAAAAAGTATATTTTTATGCAATTGTTTTGAAATGTCTAATTTTGACTAATGTACGGTTAGCGAAAGGTGTACAGAAATTCGACCGATTTTTCCAACATGATTATTTATTTAATAACATTATAAATAGATAAATTATAGCGTCACTCGCTGAAGAGTATTCTATATGTGCCAGTCCATAAACGTTCTCAAAACGGTGAAGGAAAACATCGTGAGGAAACCGACATGTCCTAGAACTAAAAATTCGAAGACATGTGTCGAGTGCACGAAAGGAGCCTCTTTGAGGCGCACTTACAATCCTTTCACCACACTGGCACTGGTTCGACAGAACCGGTGACTCGAAAAAAAGAAAGAAGTCCATAAAAATGGTCTGGCTCTTATATACTATTCCCCATTGTCTTAGTATTTAGTAAAAGATATAATTAAAAATATTGGTGTAGAGGTGAAAATGATGGAGAATATTGTTTCATAAAACTATAGCATCATCGTATTTTGCACCAAACAAAAACTAAACTTAAAATATAGCCATTTCGTGATTACATTTAAATATAACACATAAAATTTGTGGATTTGTGAGCTCCTGTTTTATTCTCATGTCTATAGACGCGATACTACTGATTTAACTAAGCTAAGTGAAAAATCTTCAAATACGATTTAACGATTTTCTGTCTCTACTCCTTGCTCTATGCAGATATGTTCAAGCAACTGATGGTCAGTAACCAATAAATCCCCGTCAATATTGGTCACGGTCCAACTGGACGCCGATTATACCGATTACTAAGCACCAGTACTCGGACAGAAACATCGAGATTGCCCCGCAAAAACATCCCGTATCTCATGCGTGCTTGACCATAAACCACATCGCACATAATTTTCTTCGCATTATCGTCTAATTACAACGTCTCTGCAAAAAAGCGTCTTTTTGTCTTCTATACATTGTCTATATTAACATGCGATTTGTAATTATAAAGAGCTTGTGTATTATAATGTTGTATCAAGCTAAGATTAGTAGTCTATAGACTGTAATGAGTTATCAACTAATTATAACATACCTGAATAATGGCCCGTGAAAGAGGATACTATTAATTTTATCAATGAAACGAGTAATTTGAAGACATCTGGTCACACTCTTGGGTGGCACTGGCATATGTGCTATTATTTATTTAGGACAAAGTTTATAACGGTATGTTTTTTGTTACCCATGCACAAAGTTCTATGTTTTATTAACAAACAATCAATCATTCTTTTTTTTATCAGGCATTAAGCTTTTCACAAATTAATAAGTAAATACAATTCGTAATTTAAATAATATAAAATCAACAAAACTACACGACTAAATGAAAAAATAATGTTAAATAATTTCAAGCAATAAAATATGCTGGCTATTTCAATTTGTAAATGGTTGAATTTCAGAGGGTAACAGAAGAAAGTTAGTTTTGTATTACGTATTTATGTTGGGAAATATCACATAAACAACTGATGTGGTGTGGTGTGGTATCCATATCGGGATAGAAAATAATGCTTTGCCAGTGCTCATTATCCAGCATAACTCATCAGGTTTGTGTCTAACTTAACCCTTCCAATAAGCAGCTGTACCATTTTTATTTTATGGGCCTTGTTGTTTGACGTTGTTATACATTCTGGTAGAATATTAAAATAGCGAACATTATCTATACATATAATAAAATTGTAGAAAAGTGGTGTCTGTACAATGGAAATATATAAAAAAAAAGTAGCAGAGGTTGTTATTATATCGATGCCGAACCCGAAATTGTAATTAATTTTTTTTTGTCTGTTTGTCGGTTTGTCTGTTTGTCTGTGTGTTTGTGCACGCTAATATCAGAAACGGCTTATTCGATTTAGATACGGTTTTCACTAATATATTGTAGTAAGCTTCACTTAACATTTAGTGTTTATTTCATGTCAATCCGTTCATAAATAAAAAAGTTATGTCAATTTAAAGAATCACGGCGAACATTTTTACGACGGTATATGTAATTCAAAATATGCTGCGCGAAAAGTCACTATTCCACGCGAACGAAGTCGCGGGCACAGCTAGTTTGAAATAAATTTCTAGTTTATTTTCGCCTAATGCAATTGTGAATATATCAACAAATTCATGGGCGTATGAAATAAATAAGATATTTCTGAATACTTGCTCTTAAGTGAGGCTTTGAGTCCAGGTCCATAAATGTATCTATTTGCACGCTTTTGGGGCATGAAGACACTAGTTGCATCTGGTGAAATAATCAATACTTATTATGAAATTAAGCTTATTTTTTTTGTTTCAGTGAGGGGCTTTTTACATGTCCGGTGAACACTTCGCCAGTAGACTACGCTAAGGTAAGCAGTAAATAAAAAAAAATAGACATTAAAAACTAAATGCGCTCCATGATTGCTCACAGCGCCACCATACAACAATAACGGTCATCAAATCGTCCGAAATCCTGGACGGAAGACTTCAACGCGCTCGCGCAGCAATGCGTGTGGTCAACAACACGGTTCGGCCACCCACCAACAGATGGCGCTGTTCTTAAATAACAACGGCTTCTGTGTGCCAAAGCTTGTGTTGAAACTTGTTTTACGTTCTCTTAAAAGCGGTCGTCATTAAACAGATATAATTTGATCTGGATACATTTAGATAAACAATTGCGTGAATTCTTTTATTTCGTAAAAACATTTCCTGTATGTCTTCAATTTTTGAAATGTACTTTAAATGTTTCTTTACCAACAAACAACGCTATCACATCAATGAATATATTCGCGGACCGCGGCCGCGGTTCACACGCAGCCAGTTTTGAATTCAATTATCGAATGGCATTTCCTTTTACACCACAGAGGATAGTTAGTATTCTTAAAATGTTTAAAGCTTTCCATATGCGTTTAGATTTATAGCATATAAAGTCATAAGATAAATTTGTTTTTGAAATTAAAATCAGTCACTGTTATTTTTCTTACCGATTCTAGGAATAATCAAATGTGCTGAAATGCGTATTATATATTTTGTTAGAGGATTAATTTATCTTAAGTTCAAGGCTCTAGGTAGGTACTTTAGGTTTGAGTTGTCATTAAACCCCATTTCTGGAACACTTAAAATACGAATTTTCAAAATTCCTTTCTAATACATACTTACATCTACACTACACATCAGAAAATAACTGTTAAATTTAGTCTGCGTTATCTATATGTCAGTCAAACAGGACTAATTCTTATATTAAATTTTTAAATGGATAAGAACTGAAATATAGTAAAATGCGGATTATAGTTATTACTAGCTGTTGCCCGCGACTTCGTCCGCGTGGAATTCGGCTTTATCACGCACCCCTATTTTACCCCTCGGAAAAGTAGCCTAAGTTACTCCTTGTTACATCAGCTATCTGCCAGTTAAAGTCCCGTCAAAATCGGTCCAGCCATGTCAGAGATTAGCCGGACAAACAGACATACAAAAATAGTAAAAAAAAAATGTTTTGGTATATGTACCGTGTATACATCCATATGCACTAAGTAAAAAGCGGTTATTTTAATATTACAAACAGACACTCCAATTTTATTTATTTGTATAGATTATAATTAGCCATTCTACCATAAGGCTACCAACCAGAACAAATACTTGCCCGGTAAGTTATTGTAATTACCGATCCATTCTGCCCGCTAACCACGTCTTCATGAATAAGCTTTGGCTATAAATAGATATCTCCATATCCATAGATAGGAAATGAATACTCTGTCAAATTCGATACAGCCATGCTAAATGTTTTACACCCATTTAACTGTTATTAAACATTAAAATATGAAACTGAGATTAGCACGCACGCAAACGCAGTTTTCGTCATTCTTTATTAGCAAAAAAGCCCTTATAACAATGTACTAAAGTTCAAAACTAAAGTAAAATTCGCAAAAAAATATCGTGTCATTTACCTCTGTAGACGAGACGACCTTGCAATGCTAACCGGTCACGCGACATTATAGCTGTCCCTTTCCGACTCGCTACTTGTTGATATATTGCACATTTATTGCTGTCTCTTTTGGGAAAGGTGATGTAGACGAGATGCTTTGTTGTGAACCGGACATAGATTAATGATTGTTCCAAGTGCCACCGCCAGGTGACGCTACCTTAGGTGAAACTAATTAAGTATCTAAAGGCTTTTTTTTATAATGATTATATTTATTTATATTTATTTAGATTATATAATAACCCGAGTATAATTAAATAATTATGTGAACCTTAAGTGATATTTGCATTCAGGACCAGTATGGTACCCAGAAAAAGTTCGCCTAAAGATTCTCTGTCACAAGGTCAAATGCATGCTGCCAATTTCTCCGGCAAATTGTTGTGTTCACTTTTTATGTGGTAGAGCAGATGGCCCACCTTGTGCATATTCTATAACGATTCTGTGAGGAAGACCCAGGTGGGACCATTTATTGCGCAGTATCTAGCTAGTGCTACCGATCAGCCGATTACCCATTCTCATACTGACAAAGTAACTAAAGAGTTCACTTGGTTTCTAACTCAATAAAGATATCCTCTTCATCCTTCTCCGTTGGTTTTATAGAGTAACAACCCTGTAATATCAGCGTGACGTAACACCTAAAATTTAAATACATAACAAATTCAAAAATACTCAACAAACAAAACTTTGTTTGTTGAATTCAAAAAGAAAAAGTTAGATTAAATTTGACACCTGTTTTATTTAATTATTACGTTTTTATGTGAGAAACTTACGGTACGAGCAACTGGTCTACCTGGTGTTACGGATAACCTCCGCCCATAACAAAACATTATGACTTGGGTCCTCCCCTACTTAGGTACAAGAAGAACCAAGTCGCAGCTTATACCCCTGTAACTCTAAGACGGAGATGTCTCAAGTGCCTGTAATTTCACCAACAACCAAACCGGAACTCAGTAATGCGAAGCAGTGCTGCTTGACGGCAGAAATGGGTACGGTGGCAGTGCTTCCCCGGTCGAACTTGGCACCAGTTGTACTAGTAGAGTAGTAATGTTTGATACCTGTATACAGGGTGTCCGGTAATGAATGGATAACCTTGAAATGGGTCTTAGTAGAACTATTGGAAATTCGGAAAAAAATATCAAATAAAAAAACTTATTAGTTATTGCTTTTAATTTCTGTGTATATTCTAGTTCTAAATTGTTTTTTTCTTGTATCTTCTTTTATTCGTACGCCACCAAAGCCTTGAGCTGAAAATCAGCGCTGTAACCTGTTGCAGCACGTGCTGAGCTCAAGGCTTTTCACACAATGCTGTACGCGACAGCGTTCCACATTATTATTTTTTGTTTTATTTTATGTTTTGTTAGTGTTATTTTTGTGTTTTTGTGATGTTAGCCGTTGTTGTATACAGTGTGTGTGTGTGTGTGAATAAATGTCTTCTTTCTTTCTTTCTTTCTTTCTTTCTTTCTATGAGTATGAATGGCCGAAAGCTCCCAGTGTTATAGCGCGGGTCGTGAGAATGTTACGCGCGTGATCAGCCGATGCGAGGCTCAATTTCTATTGATTGATGATGTTTTATTTTAATCATGACGTAAATAGTAGCCGCCATACTAATAGTTGAGACTTTTAGGATGCTTTTAGAGTCTGCAGTGTAATAATACTATTAATATTGGTGGACAATTCACACAGCGCCATCTAGCCCCAAACTAAGCATAGCTTGTACTATGGGAACCAGACACTTGATAGACTATGTATGTCTTTGTTTTTGTAAATACATACACATATTAACACCCAGACACAGTACAAACGTCTATATTCGTGGTTCAAATGTTAGTCCTGAGTGGGAATCGAACCCACGACCTACAGCGCTACTACCACCTGAGCTGTTAGGCCTGTATAGTTGTATGTATATGGTCATACTATACCGCTTCACACGACATTCACTCAAAATAATTGCATTATTTGTTTTCAAGTTAGTATAATGGTCTTAAAATAGATAGAAAGAAACATCAGACATGGCAAAAAGCGTCTCATTTCATTGTTAAGTTCACAACAATTGTATAAATAATTGCACTAAATAAATTATTGCCTATTATATATATTGCCTGAAAAACTTGCAAAAACATCGGTTATACTAATTCTGTTGTAAACATAAATATACAAAGAAAACTTCAAACTCAGCGTAAAAACTCAACAATTTAATCAACATTCCAGTCATTTACGGCGGACATTATGCATGTCTTAAATTTTGCCGTGACTTTAACACTGACGTAAAATTTCCGTCTGGTAAGCACATGTGACGAATCCGCGGTTTACAACCTATTGTCCGCAGGGCCGATCATTGTTTTATGGTCTTCGTTATGTCCCGAAGGGTATGAGGGACATGTGGAAATAATGGTGGGAAGAATTAACATCTCTTGGACACGAAATACTTTAAAAATTGCTTTATTTTATTTGCCCGATAACTGACAGACATAATTTAAAAGTTTACCTACGTGAAGGGAATGTAACCCTAAATAAATAATATTGGTGGACATTTTATACAGCACCATCTAGCTCCAAAGTAACTAGGTAAATAGCGTGTATCATGAACCAGACAACTGATATAATACTTAATACAATTTTTTTTTAAATACTCTATAATACATATCAAAACCAATATAAATCGAAATATTTCAATTTGAATAGGAGGGCATATGTTGAGTACTCAGCCCGTAACAATAAATTTGGCAATGCGACTCAAGTGTTTTGCTATGGGAAGATCCAAGTCGAAAATAATTGGGTTGGCCTCCTGAAACATGCTGAAGTTGGATCGGCTAATGAGAAACGGAAATAATGGCGGCGACAGAAATGGTACCGCCATTATTCCCTGGGTCTTGGGTATAAATTCAACTAGAGTTACTTACACCATGTTTAAAGCTGCAAGCCGCACTCAATGCACTCGGTGCATGGTTTACGAAGTGGCGCATTGAGGTGAACCCGACGAAAAGTACCGCGGTGTACTTTTCCCGGCGACGCCCAACGCTCAAGCCCCTCACTCTCTATGACGAACCCATTCCACGGGCGAAGTCTGCCCGCTACTTAGGCGTCGTCCTTGACAAACGTCTTAACTTCAACGAACACATTAGAACTGTTCGTAACAGGGCGGCCTTTATACTGGGTCGCCTCAATAACCTCGTATGCAAGAAGAGTAAAATGTCCCTTGGCAACAAGGTGAGACTTTACAAAGCTTGCATACGCCCCATCATGACATACGCCTCCGTGGCTTTCGCTCATGCTCAAACCCGCCCCCTACAGCTTATTCAAAATCGTTTCCTACGGAAAGCCACGGGCGTTCCCTGGTACGTACGCAATCGCTCCCTCCACCGAGACGCGCGTCTCGAGTCTATAGCCCGCTTCATGAAACTCGCCTCCCAGCGATATTATGATTCGGTCGAGTCCCACCCGAACCACCTGGTTCGCACCATACCCGACTACTCGGTTGTCCCCCCTGCTAGGCGCTCTCTCCGTAGACCAAGACACGTACTTGGTGACCCCCCTGACGAGATAACGGCCGCCTATCCGGAGTTATTCCTATCGTCAGCCCCCCACAGAGAAAACACTCAACCTTCGCACCGACCCCGCCGGCGGGGTCGAAGTATCTCCGTAAATGCCCGCGCGGGGCGCATTTTCTCCAATTCCTCCCGACTCGCAACGCCCCAAGCCGAGGTCCGAACCTAAGTGGTGCCCTTGGTGACGTTGTGTATAATATTAAGTTTTACCGGTTGAGAGCCGTCTGCTCTCACCAAAAGCCCGTGTAAACGCTGTCAAGGCCATCTGCGGCCAACAGCATAATGTCCATTCAAAAAAAAAAAAAAAACACCATGTTTCTATTTGTTTTACCTACACAAATAATTAAAATTGAAGTGTCTGTTTGTAATGTCAAAATCACAGATTTTGACTAATTCATATTGAAGCATATACGATACTTATAACAAATAATCAATTTTTAAGATTTTTGTCTCTCTGTCTGTCTGTTTGTTCCGGCTAAACTCCGAAATGGCTGGACCAAATTTGGTGGGACTTTCCCTGGTAGATAGCTGATGATATGATGAGTAACTAAGGCTACTTTTCCAAGAGGTAAATTTACAAACTGATAAAATGTCCAAACCACGTAGCTACTCTTTTAGCCACAAAATGAATACATCGCGAGCGAAACCGCGGGCACAGCTAGTAAAATAAGAAATGTCTGTTTGTGGTCAGCCGTGTTGATGTAAGTAAACCGCCCGTAGGGCTTCCGATATGGTTTAGCATCTGCTTTAGTCCGAACCGACAGTTAAACGGAACTTAAATAACTTGGAAGCGCTAAGTTGTAAAGGCCATGAATAGTTATTTAACTATGTTATTCATAATATAACTAGATAAACTATTAAGGTCAGGACTTCATGAAATTAAAAACTATTCTAAAGGACTATAAAAGAGTATTTCAGCTCTCAAAGAAAAAATATGGCTTTCAATAAAAAAATTCTCTGGCGCCTTATGTTACTCAAATGTTGCACGCCGAATTCGGTAAAACAAGTTGTGTCGAAAACGATTGTATCATCTGCGTGTAATGTAATTTACTCGTGTTTCAGAAAAAAATATCTTTTATCTTTATCTTTTAAAAGGCTGAAATGAATAAAGCTAATGTTAACTGAAAGTTATTTGACGGTCCAAACATACCATACAACATCACAATCACACGGATATTAGAATTAAACTGAAAATAATAGATTAGCATCACAAAAGGAACACGATCCCTAACAATGGACTGGTAGAATATTAAATTCGAATCTTTTTACCATTTGAAAGAAAAATGTTCCTCCTGCACCCGGTCTCACCCCACTGCGGTCGCGTCTCACCCCTGCTGTCTCGTTTGACCCCTTTTGGTTTGACCGTGTGTAAGTTATGAGCGCTTGTTCACTTAACTTAATTTCGTGAAGACGTGAAGGTTTTATGTAATGATAATTAATTTAAATGTTTTTTTATTATTTTGTTATTTTATTTTAATTATTATTTTATTTTAATGATGTTATTTTATTTAATTGTAATTTATTTTCATATTTATTGAGATATAGGTAATAATACAGTTACTGGCTAATATAATATGAAGAAAAAATAGATGGATTAAACACTTCTATTAGTGTTTAATCCATCTATTTTTTTTCGCCTTATCGCCACCAGTTTCGTCAGGGGAAGTACTGCCGCCGTACCAATTTCTGACTTTATTGCTTGTTATGTGCAGGGGTTACCAAGTGTGATGGCCCACTTGGGCCATCTGCTTGTTTCGTAAACTATTTACATAAAAATACATTTTCATTTTTCAACCTTTTAAAGTTATTGTGCGTTAACATGTTAACGATTCCAAATGCTGATTATGACAGTTATATAGACATTCTTCGCTTAACTAATGATTCATAGACCATTTCAGTACCCACACATCTTTACACAGCTACTTTTCCTCAGACAAAGCACTACGTTAAAATATGTAAGATAAAAAAAAGAATATAATAATGTCAAAAAACATCCAAATCATAAAAACGTTAAATATTTACGAGTCGCCATCAAACTCTCACAATGAAGATCCAATTCTCACAAGAAATCAATTCATTACGGGAACTATTGAAGTGAGACGGGACAGATGTTATCCATCCCTCATGTCCCCGCTGCTGATGCTGAGGTACGTTTAAATTAGAGATTAATCTCTATTATGTAGAGATACCGGCCGGTCAGTGACCCAAGCACGCAGCGGAGAGAACCGTTCAGCTGGTTTTCTTCTAAGTCTTGGAAAGCAGCACCTTCGAGAATCTGACTGGCCTCATAGCTCAGTTGGTAATAACCCTGCCTTCTTCGCTGTAGGTCGTGGGTTCGATTCTCATCTAATGCAAACATTTGTGTGACGAATATAGGTGTTTGTTCTGCACCTGAGTGTTGATATTTATTTACAAAAAAGTTATTAAGTATTATTTCAGTTGTCCGGTTCTCATGATACAAGGTGCTTAGCTTACTTTGGGGCTAGATAGCGCTGTGTGAAATGCCCACCAATGAGACAGACCAAAGTGACAAAATTATTATAAACCTAATTGAGAACTAGACTCTCGCTGTAAATTGTGATTCTGCTAAAATATATCACTACAATGCTTCAATTGATAGATAGAAATGATAGATGTATTGCTTTAATAAATAAATACATAAATAAATTATTTTTTACTACAAATCGTACGTCATTGAAAGCAAATTTCACGAGCGGTCAATTTGACTTTATATACGAGCAGACAGACAATGAACACTCTATATTAAGTTTTCACAAAAATGACGTAATCATAAAATAACTACCTATAAAGTCTAAATGATTGTTAAATTACATTACAAAACCGACATGTCCTAGAACCAAAAAATTCGAAGACACGCTTCAAGTGCATAATAGGAGCCTCTATGAGGCGCATTTATTCCATTAACCGCACTGGTTCAAGAGAGCTAGTGACACACGAGTTAAGTTATATTATAAAGAGGACTAATTAAATTTTTGTCATATAACTTCCTCCATATAACTGGTATTTAAGGAGTAAATTATCGTAATTTGTGATTTCGAAACGCAAGCAATGGAAACATTAAAAATGGCTGAAACAAAAATCACAGAAAAAATTAAAAACATTTTTACTAGTCTCTTAGCTTTCTCTCTTGGTCTCTTGGCTCTTGAAGATGAATTGAGCGAGCTGTTCTGGCTCGCCTGTGACCACTATTGAAAACTGAATAATTATCTGTATGAAAAGGGTTAATTTCACATATTGAAGCTACACATCGGATCACATCGCATTGTATGACTAATAGATATACGCTTCAATACGTAAGATAAAATATTTGAATAGGAAAATATTTGACGGAATTAGGACGACGCAATACAAAAGACATCAACGCACGTCTTTAGTGAACTACTTCTTCAGCTCAGTGACACCTATAATATATGGGATTTTATAGTTTGTGATAATTCGAATCATTATTTGACTGGTCTTATAGCTCAGTTGGTAGTAACTAGTAACCCTGCCTTCTGCGCTGCAGGTCGTGGGCGCAATTCCCACCCAGGACAAACATTTTTGTGACGAACATAGATGTTTGTTCTGTGTCTGGGTGTTAAGTTAATATGTATTATATGAATGTATTTACAAAACAAAAAAAGTATTATATCAGTTATCTGGTTCCTATGATACAAGCTATCCTTAGCTTACTTTGGAGCTAGATGGCACTGTGTGAAATGTCCACCAATATTTATTATTAGACCCCATTTCATTACATTCCCCGACATTATCATATCTTCTAAACACAGCTTAAGCCGTTTATTTTGATGTAAAGTAGATGCCGGGGACAAAGAGTTGGGACGTGTAGGAATGGCCGCGGTGGAGACATCTGATGAATTCGGGTGTGGGTTCAATAACACTCAGGGTTAATAGGGTAAGAGAAGTGAGATTGTCTAGTAGATGAGTCCTTAATTTGAAGGCCTTATTCCTGCCCCTGTCCTGAATAATAATCAAATGTCACGTAGCCGGGAATCGGTCCACTGAGTTTCCTAGTTTAAATCCAAAGCAAAGGTAAATCTTTTGGATTCATTATTATGCCTACAGCATAGTGTCTACATAAGTATGATTTAAAAACGTTTCCTATTTCCACGACCCCGAGAAAATTTGCTCATCGTCTTATTTTGTCACAGCTGGGGATCCAAACCGGCACCCATCGTTTCGAAGGCAAAGTTACTGCGAATGTAAGTACAGAGCCGTCAAAGGAGACGCTATCTCGGCACACTGGTTACATTAATGAAACATACGTTTATCTGTGAACAAAAAGGCCCATAATATGAACAAAAAAGCCGATAATATGAACAAAAAGGCCCATAATTTCCGTGGTGCACTTATTCAGTGCCCGTTATATTTGGTAACAGTTTGTAAACAGTTCACGGAAGCCACAATAACCTTATCTGGGCACATTAACCGACGTTTAACTTATCTGGGAGTTTCTCACGTGAGGAATTTTATTTGTCATGCGTATGCGCGGCTTACACTGTTATATACTCGTATTCATAGGCGAATTGTACACACAATTATTGTATATGAAAGATAAAACCTATAAAAGTAATTTATATAAATCTAAATTCACAAATATACATTTTGAAAGAATTTAAAAAGACCTCTATATAGATTTTGGGACCTATTTTAAATTATACGATATATTTGACCGACATAATATGTGCACAACATGGGTTAGTAATTACACGTTTTCAAGTGAGTGTAAATATTACCTGTTGTTCTATAAATAGTATAAGAATATTCGATTCCATTTAACACAGTTTCTGTATGTAAAATAAATGTTATCTGGTACTAAGGCATGATGAATTTCAGTCACAGTCGCAAATTTTCATTTTGTGTATGCCATATTGGTCACAAATTTAGTCTGCAGTTTTATATATTTACTATGCAGCATATATTAAAGTTGAGTTGACTTTTAACTGTTATTAATATATTTTTTTTTTTAAATATATCATTTACATTTGGAACAAATTTTCAGTAGTTCCATGTAAGTATTATTATTTATTTATTAAGGTACCAACAGCTACAAATTTATAATTTAAAAATAAAACTAATTAAAAAGTATATACAGCCAATTATGGGTATCTCTAGTTTAAACATAAGCATAAAGCTAAAAATAATAAGTTCCTACACATAATTATAGATAACATAAAGGTAATATATATAAATCAAAATAAAAGCATCATAAGTGTGTGAGATTATCTGGGTGTGTGTGTGTGGTGTGTGTGAGATTATCTGTATGTGCGTGTGTGTGAGTGTGGGTGTGTGTGTGTGTGTGTGTGTGTATGTGTGTGTGTGTGTGTGTTGTACATATTGTTATACAATGTTTTATGCGTTTAAAGATGATTTTAAGGTATCGGTAATTTTCTTTCGAAATGAGTTTTTACTATTGATGAAAATATCTATTTCCGAGAAACGTTTATTATAATTCGAACAAATACGACTGATCGATTAATTTTTACCGTAATTAGTGGTATGGAAGGGAAGCGAAAACAGTTATTATTTTAATTAATTATATTAAGTCTGTTCTTTTCGATTCACTAGTTCTCTCGAAGTGTGATGAAAAGATTTGAAGTGTGCCTCTAATAGGCTCCTTTGTTGCACTTGACACATGTCTTTGATTATTCTAATTGATTGATTATTTTAATGTTATATTGTTATTATTAGTAATAATTATTATTTGTAATGTTTGTATGCTTAAATATCAGGATCTTGTGATCTTATTTTGAGCCCTACCATCATTATGTATACCTGGATTCTCAAATAACAATAAATAAATGAAATGAAATGAGCGCCATTGGATATGTGACCACATTTAGATATTCGCGTCTATGAATTATGAGATAACTAGTTTGAGCAACCAAGTGACCGCTACATTGTGTTGGCATGATAGATGTGTAATTAAGATGCTGTTTTGGGAATTATTAGTTTTAAATGTTTGAGAATGATCCAGATTATCATCCATTTTAGAATAAACTTTAGAAGACATTAATACGGTTCGTTTTTTTTTGAAGTTATCTTGGAATTTCAAAGTTTTTAATCTCACTGATGGCATTCTGATCTACTGTCGATGTGCGAGATTGAATGGGATATATATCTATATAATCCACCGCATTACTTTATGTTGACCATTCCGGTTTTCTCATAATGTAATATACGCCTTTCAGAATTATGCAAACTAGAATAATTATTTTTTCTAAAGTATACATCAGAATACATCATGTATACTTACAACATACATATATATATTTCATGTATACATCATGAATTCAATGAGCTTATACAGCCGAGTAATCTCTTACCTCTTCCTAACAATTATTATGCAGTCAATTCTTATTATGGTCCCCAAGTTTGAATAAATATGTTCAAATAGATAACTCTCACGGTCAGTATTCGTATTTAAAACGGTTCATCTATATGAAATAGATTGTCAGCGTAATACAATGGGACGGTGCCGCATACCGGTGTCGGCTTAGCGCGGACGGACGGACAGACAGGACGGACGGACATGTAGATATCGACTGTAAATCATGGCAGTCATAGGTCACACATACTTTTTGGATGGAGAATGGGATGGGTTATTCTTAACCATAGGGACTTGATAGGGAATTAATGTTTAATTATATTTTTTTATGTATTCCCGTATTTCTCATTATGTTCTAATCATACATATGCAACGAATAATTTCTAAAACGGAAATTTCTATTGGTGGACAACTCACACAGCGCCATCTAGCCCTAAACTAAGCATAGCTTGTACTATGGCAACCAGACAACTGAAAGAATAACATACTTTTTTTTGTAAATACATACATATTTCAACAAACATCAATGTTTGTCCTGGGTGGGAATCGAGTCAACGACCTACAGTTCTGGAGGTACTACCAACTGAGCTGTGAGGCTTGTCAGTTATTTGTGTTATGGTTTGTAGAATACCCCTAATGGCCGGCGCATCCAATCCTACATACAAATGCGACACCTCTGACTCCGCTCATATTTAACGCGCAATGAAGTCGCCCGAGCCGCGCCGCGACGCGACGTGATGGATTATGATGGTCACCCGGCCGTCCACTCACATTCTCATATTGTTTAGTTTTGATTTATATCAACTGATGGGGAATAGTTATGAGGCTGTTTGATTCTTGTTTTATTTGGACTGTACAGGACACCTTTGCTGTTAATAAAATAGGCCGAAAATATCGTTTATACAGTCTAAGCGTAGCGTTATGAAGTGATGAGTGAATTAATGTCTAACTTGGCGGAAATTGCTCCAACACAACGCAAAACATTGACACTTATAAAAATATACAAAGTTCTAGTCGATCCGAACACCAAAGGTTCCGTACAATATGTAATGTTTATATTTGCAAAAAATTCGTTACTTCAATTGGAGATCCTAAGCGTGTGCAGCTCAGATTTGATCAATTTGTTTTACGTTAGTTTGCAGTAAAAACGAAAAAAAAGTAAAAACGAGTTTGATTGAAATGATGATTAATGAAAAATACTTGTAAAAATTTAATCTGTTACCCACTTACCCAGTACGGTTCAATAGATATAGACTATAACAGGTCGGAAAGGCAGACAAGACGGCGCGCGTATGCTCAGTTATATGGTCCCGTCGTTTATGTACTGAACCCAAAACCAAATCCTCATATGGGTGGATATTCTATACAGCGCCATCTAGTCCCAGACTAAGCAGAGCTTCTACTATAAGAGATAGATAACTGAAATAATATTTTATACATTTATATTCACTTATATTTTTTTTTGTAAACACGTTGAAACCAATATACAAACTTTTTTTAATTTTTTTTTTATGTTATTCCTGGGTGGGAACCGAACCCTTGACCTACAGCGGACATGTAAAAGTTACTACCAACTGAGCTGTGAGGTTTGTCAAATACATTGGCCGGATCTGACCTTTATCTATTAGCATAATGAGAAGTTATATTGAATTTGGGTCCTTCCTTGTGTCCACGTTGCATTATTCAGATGAATGTTGATCAGCAACGTTGTATGATAATGGATATAGTGTTCTTTGTTTGATGCTGTATTATGGATGATAATACCAAGTGGTAGGTGATGGTAATACCATTCCACTATCAATTTGTCTTGTTAGAACTATGCCTACATATTTCTTTTTTAATGCGTTTAAGGAACCTGGATTTGGCCAGGTGGGCTGTCTATATTGTAGCGGTAATGTTTGCCTATAAAAATGCCAATATATTTGGGTCATCCCCCACTTAGTTATGAGACCCAAGTTCGTCGTATTGGTCCGTAACTCTAAGACGTGAAGGTGGAACGTCTGATGTGCTTGTAATTTTACCGGCAACTTTTCAAATTGGAACACGAGAATAGTTTTCTACTTGGCAACAGAAGTAGGTGTAGTGGCAGTACTTCCTCGGACGAAATTGGCAATATATATAAATTGGCCTTAAAAAATGATATTGAGTATTTATTTATTTCTAACGCAAGACAATTCACAGAGTCGGGAGTTCTCAGGGAAGATCATGTCTCATTAGCAGGCATTTATTTTCAGAATTAAGAACTTAAAGTGAGATTGACGATAAATTAACATTTGTTATTATGATCGACTATAGAGCAAACATTACAGTAAAACAAATAATAAAATCTGGACTAAACAAAAATGTTTGGAAGGCAATGAGTTCTCTTCTTCTTCTCTTTTTTCTTCTCTCTTCTCTCGTCATTTCTTCTCGGTTTATTTTTTGTTGTTTTATTTTCCTGCGTGATGTATGATAGTTAAACCTCTTTTTTAAGTTATCTTCAGTAAGTTCTTTCCGTGTTTGTATGTTGTTTTTCATAAATGGACAACTAAAGTGTTGGCCGCAGATGGCCTTGAGCAAGGGTTTTTTTTTTTTTTTTATGTAATACAGTTACGGAACGAGCTGACGCCGACGGCCCACCTGGTGTTAAGTGGTAACCTCGGCCCATAACAACTGATGCGACTTCGGTCCCCCACTACTAGGTACGACAAGACCCAAGTCGCATCGTATGCATCCGCAACTCTGAGACGTGAAGGCGGAATGTCTCATGTGCTTGTAATTTCACCGGAAACCACACCTTTCAAACAGGAACACAGTAATGCGAATGCTTCACTGCTTGGCGGCAGAAATGGGTATGGTGGCAGTACTTCCCCGGACGAACTTGGCGAGAGTTCTACTGCTCTTAAAGAGCTTTTGGTGAGAGCAGACGGCTCTCAACCGCTAGCGTCTGTATGTCTACGAATTCTTCCAAATCAGTTCTTAGGATACGTATTCACGGAAACTTTTAATGGACCTTCTGTATTCTTTAATGGTTTTGTTCTAACTTTTGATTACCCTTAGAATTTTTAATATAATAAAATAAATTTATTTCATTTCTTAAAATATATGAATTACATTCAGCGTCCACATTTCGACATCTCTTTACCAAATGTATGCGCGATTAATACGTAGCCGCTAACTTCAGGCAGAATTTGCGGCACAATATTATAATTGGGTACACAAAGTATACTTTAAAGTTACTCGCGATCATCTCGTACAGTGAAATGTGTAAAAATAAAACAAAGTGAGGCTCTCTCCACGTGAGCGGCGCGGGCGCGGCCGGGCGCCACCTTGCGCAGATGCGCGCGCGCAGCTGCTTGCTCTCAAATCTCGTACTTACACCTTACACCTTGACTCTCCACTTTTTCATTTTCTAGTCATTATTAAGTCAAAGTCGAAAACTTTATTTCCATAGAATTCATAAAGAAATGGCTTGGAAACGTCAATAATATTCAAAACATAAGGTCACGCGTACTTATCGCTAAGTTTGACGCCTGTTCAAACCCTTTCCAACCCTACATCGCGAAGAACAGACAAGTAACCCCTAAAGGATCACGGTCTTTGTAACAATCTGAGTACTTAGATCTATGTTACATTTATGACTACATAAAATACTCAAATAAGATATTATTAACTGGAACATTTTGTAGACTTGAAGATGCCTTCACATTGCTTCAATAGAATTCAAAGTTCTAAACAGATATAACCAATGCTAGCCTTTTGTATCTGTAAAGTGTTCTATTGTTATTATTTTTAGTTCCATAATTTCTACTCTGAGATGGGAGGTTACCAATTTAGCCATATCACAGGCACGGTTACTGCTAAAATATCCGTTCAGTTAAATTAACGATAACGCCATCGCTGATTTGTTTAACACGTTTTAATGAAGCCGATTATAAACAGGTAGAATACATATGAATTAAACCCATTTTTAATTGTAAATGGTAGTTATGTGAAGTAGCTTACGCCGTTACTTCTCACCTGAAACACAGAATTACCTAGTTTAGGAAAAGTATAATTTTACTAATTATACTGAAGTTTTTTTTTTTTTATTTTAGCATTAAGTCCATGAATAAAGATTTATAAAATATTTATATACTCATTGAACACTATTATTTCTGATCTTGCAAACTCATAGGTACTCAAAACTTGAAAATAAATAAATTATTTTCAAGTTTTGAGTATGAACTAAATTATTCAAATAGCCCAGTGTGTTCCTATGATTTGGAATTAACCTTTCTCTCTGTATCAAATTTTTGAGTCAGTAACAACGGTAACTTTCTTGTTTTAGCCGTTGTTTTGTTTGTTCGGGTTTATCGTGTTTATTGAATTGGTCGCGGCTTCGATTCCCATGACGGATTGTAGAGATATTGGATTTAGAACGGTTGATTACCAACACATATGTTACGTCAGTACTGTTAAGTAGAATACCCACCTCTTTAATTTTATCAGGTACCTAATTGAGAGAGTATAATAATTAATTATTAAGTTACAGTACTGAATTTATTTTCTATCAAATTTCTTAACAGCAAATTGAGTGCACTACTGCTTAGCCCTTAAATGTGTATAAGGGCAATACGACCCCGGACCGAACACTGTACACATAATTCTACTACTACTTATAAGGCATAAGTTACATATAACAAAACGAAATCGTTAGGCTATTTTTTTATTTATTTATTATGTATTTTCTGTTTATTTATATACCTGTAAATTGATGCGAACTTTCCTTTGTTGCAAATAAATATATTTTCATTTTTAATTTCTTCAATGGTTGTTGTAATCCGTCACGGAAATATTCTCAGAAGATCGTTCATTGAACCTGGTCCAGCCGAGTCTAGGTGACAGCAAGGTCGCACCCGATGGAACAGGTCTCCAACGAACAGGTATCAGACGTGTTGTGACTCGTACGGAATTAGGGGCTTCACTGCCCTAATACGGTTGAAGGCAACTTTTTACTGGTTTCGTGAGAGTTCTTAGATCATGTGTCGACTTGTCGGTGGGAACGGGCAGTGTACTCAACGGATAGTTAAAAATAAATTACTGCTGTCTCTTATTCAGCGGGCTTATATTTACTTTAATACATGTATTATATATAGTTCTTTGATATATAGAGATTGATAACATACTTGTTTCTTTTTTAAATATGTCGTTTAGTAATAAATGTATCTATATCTAATTAAATAAATTAATCAATTTAATTAAAAAAATACGACTTGAGTCATCTCGTACTTCTTTGATCTTTTTTTTTTAATCTTGGTATAGAGAGGACTCGAGTGGTATTGCTGTTGTCCATGGGCGGCGGTTACCACTTAACATCAGGTGGGCCGTCAGCTCGTTCAGTCACTTCAGTGAAATAAAAAAAAGTTATTAGAATGCAATCTAAACTATTGCCATTTGTATCTCAATACAACTCACACTTTTTGCCTGTCGGTGACCGATGCCCGGGTTCACTTTTAAACGTCACTACCAGAATAACAAGACACTTGGTGCCGTGACACTCCTTCATGATTCCTTTTGAATCTAAATTACATCAGAGGTCTTGACTAAATGGATCTATCCACTTAGCTCCCAAGGTAAAAAGAGCTCTGGTTTGGTTATATTCTGCAGCGATGATGGATCTGCAGCATCTGGTCATTAGAGGCAAGGCAAACGCACGGCCTTGCCATGCTTGAGACAACTTAGGTGTCTCGTGTGGCAGCTAAGTAGAGCTTCGTCTTTTTATTGCTCTGACTTGTTGCTTTTAATTTTGTATTTATCATTTAATATATTAAATATCTAAGTTATGTTCGAATTTGCTATTTGTAAGTTGTTTTAAATAAAAAAACACCGAGGTATGTTTCCAAAATGCTGCAATTTAATTCCCAAAATGTTCCCATGGTGTCAAATGGTTTCCTTTGTAGGATATAACAATTATAGCTACCCCTTCTTAAGGAGACTCAAGCGCATCGGATTGCGTCTTCCACTCTCAGACATGAAGAACAATGTCTATTTTTTCAATATAACTTTCAAAGAACCAACAAGAACATCGTTGACAAACAAAGAACTCAATAACAAAACTCCTGTTTCATAACACAGGTAACTAAATCGAACACAGGGGCGCGGTGTTGTATTGTGCCCCAAAATGGCGTGAGTAATCCAGTGTCGCAAATAATTACTTACAACGATTAAGTTTGAGGCGTTTGAGTCTTGAAATAGGTTGTTTGATATAAAATCCATTGTTGAAATACATGGTTCTCTTACTATACCAATCTCATTTAAGATAAGTAACTACATATTTGGTATTCAACTCTGTTGCTGGTAATAACCCCGTTATTTGTTTTTAGTTAATTGCTTTTAACAGTTAATCTGACTAGTACTTGACAATATGATTATCGTTATGGCGTCATATTATAAGTTGTCGTTAATTTGACCGACTGCATCATATACAGGGTGTCCGGTAATGAATGGATAACCTTGAAATGGGTCTTAGTAGAACTATTGGGCATACGGAAAAAAATATCAAATAAAAAAAAAACCAAGTAGTATCAAAGATATGTATTTTTAAAATAATATCATTTTTTTATGCTATTTGGTTTTTTTTTATTAGATATTTTTTTCCGAATGCCCAATAGTTCTACTAAGACCCATTTCAAGGTTATCCATTCAGTACCGGACACCCTGTATATGCCTCAGGTCTAGGAGCCACTGCGAAAAGTCTTAGAAAAAAATATTCTATAAATAAAATTAACATAGTAATTTGATCCGTGACAAATCACTGATCATAATGCATCTGATCATAGACTAGTCGACCATATAAAGATTAGTTAAAATAGTTAAAGTTAAGCACGCATACATTTTTATTATTTTATTTTCTTAATGTACAAACTTATGAAATTACTAGAAATTTATATTGAACCTTCAAAACTTGTGAAGGTTCAATTTACTTACTGGTTCATCTAATAGTTTTTGGTGTATGTCGGCCTGACATCAAACAATGGAAGAAAGGTGTGACGGATTTTGATGAAGGTATTTTGCGGACAACGAGATACCAAAATGTATTTGTTAGTTTCGCTGTTTGAGATGAGACACGGAATACATGTTGAATGTTAAAATAGCCTCAGTTTAGAAAATATATGTGAGGTTTCATTAATCAATTACTTTGCTCACAGTAAGGGAAGTCGTTGGCTTTTATTTGTTGTATTGTGTATTGTTTATGTGTTGTGGGGTTTCTTGCCTGTTCTTCCCCATGGAGGGTCTGATAGGGTTTGAACAGGCATCAAACTTATCGATAAGTACGCGTGACCTTATGTTTTGAATATTGACGTTTCCAAGCCATTTCTTTATGAATTCTATGGAAATAAAGTTTTTGACTTTGACTTTGACTTATTGGCACCAAGGTTTTCCTCTGACTAAAATAATAAGAAATAATGACGTGAACCATTTTTTCATTTTTTATACCACCGTATTAGTACGACTTTTTTGCACTTGATACATGTCTTCGAATTTTTAGTTCGAGGACATGTCGGTTTCCTCACGATGTTTTCCTTCACCGTTTTGAGAACTTGGTATTGCGCACATAAATCTTTCAATCGAAAAACTCATAGGTGCACGTCAGGATTTGAACCGGTGACCTCCGAATTCAAACTCGGGATCAGTACCACTAGACCACCAGGCTTTCTAATAGTAGTGGCTTTTGCGATAGATTTAAAATAAGGGTTCTGGTTCCTTGTAACTACAATGAAGTTATGCAAAAAGCGTATTTTTTTTGGACCGGTTTGACCTTGATCTTTACTGTGCTCTGTGGTAGGTAATTCCATGTTGGTTGCAAGCCAACCAATACAAAATAACAATGGAATAGCTACCGTGCTTTTTTACCGCGAAGTAAAGTGACCGCACATAAAGTGCCACTCTAAATTGAATTCCTCCAAAGTGGAAGTTTATATAATAATAATATTGCTGGACATTTCAACCCCAAAGTAAGCTAAGCATAGCTTGTATCATGGGAACCAGACAACTGATATATTTCTCATATATTTTTTATAAATACATATTAACACCCTAGTTACAGCAATTATAATTTTTACCATAACACTTAAAATATTTACCACGTTTTCATATCGGCGAAGATCATCGTGGATACTAGCTATATATTCTACCAATCCTGGTCTGGATTTATATTCATCGAGCATGATTAAGTGTGTTGTTCACATATCATCAGACTGATTTCAATTCGATTTATTGTGATTAAGTCTATAAGTCTAAATGAATAGAAATAAGATAATGCTATCAACATGCCATCTTCGATCTCTTTTATTACCCTATGACTCGTGGCTTTCAATAACCAAACATCGATTTAAAGCGGAGTATAAGATATTGTATGTTTTGAATATTGACGTTTCCAAGCCATTTCTTTATGAATTCTATGGAAATAAAAGTTTTTGACTTTGACTTTGACTTTGTAGTTTCCTTAAAAGAAACAAATTCGGAGAAGATTTCTTCCTAAATTCACTTAATTTATTGGTAGGCGTGACCGTCACATCTCCTAATTGTACCTTCCTTTATCAACACCTTTATTCCTGAGAACATTTTAGTTGGACCCCCCATTAGTTTCGGCAGATAGACAAACAAACAAACAAACTTATTTTATCTGATTCAGTGGAAACGGCTCAATCGGACCGCCTGCTCACCCGCCGATAGAGGCGGCTTGAAGATACAACAAATAGAATGGAACAATTATGGACAAAATATCCACAAATAAATATCAACCGTATTTTTAAATCACATAGAATTGAAAATTAGACTGGACTGCCATCGCAATGCAGCCTAAAATGCCAAATAAAATTTAACTTTGCTTCATTGCGTTAAGGTTGAATTTAGAGGTAAAAAAGAAATGTCTAGTAACAAGGTGTCAACCAGTGATATACAGGTTAATAGAACCACCAGCGTTGATTATTTACAAATTTTTAAGTGCATAGAATTAGATTATTTTGAATCTTACCACTGTTAAAATAAGGGATATTAAAGAATTAAATTTTTGACATCGGCGTAGAGTTTGGGGCTTAAAATCAATTGAATGATGACAGCTCGTAAAATATTCTGGACAAATGATAAAATTTCTTTACAGATAATGTTCTGACATTTCACTGGAATGACCACACGTGCGAATTTGAATCGCGGAATTTGCTTATTTGTACAAATAATTGTGTGAACAGTTTGCACGTTGTTAATTTTAATGTTGCATTATTTTTATTTATTTGAGTGTTACTTTATTTCGAAGTTATATTTATATTTGTCAAGTAATTATAGTATTTTTTTATAAGGATAACATTCCAACGGTATTGCTACGAGATATTTTAATCATCATGTGAAAGGAGCACATATATTGTTTCATTTTTATTTTTGATACATTTACGGTATGAGCCGACGGCCCACCTGGTGTTAAGTGGTAACCTCTGGCCATAACAACCGATGTGACTTGGGTCCTCCCCTACTAGGCACCTACGACAAGACCCAAGCATCGTATGCGCCGGTAAACCTGAGACGTGTAAGTCTCATGTGCCTGTAATTTGTATTTTATTTTTACAATTTTAGGAAATCTTATAGCTAGCTAATATAAATAGGTTAATAAATTAAAGACTAATGGCTAATTAAAAGATTCCACAGATAAGTATGGCCCCATTCCAACTGAACAAAGGGAATGATTTCTTTATGAAGAATACTATTTACTATGAAGATTCATCTCCTTTGTTCGTTCATTTCTAAGTAATAATATTCTATATTTGCTAAACTCGTAAAAAAATATACCTGTTATTGAGTATTAGTATTAATAAGTCAACCGTACCAAATAATACAAAAAAAAAATGGTATACAAAACACTTACAAAAATATATTCACATATCCAAATCTAACTCCCCCGTAACTCACTTAACTACGGTATAAAATTTAATAAGTAATAAATTATTATTATTCATGTACCACACATTTCCATGTCGGTCAATCACAATATTATTTCACGGAATATAATAAAAAAGCATATTTGTCCACCTAAAGTTTTATGGTTACTAATAAAACTCATTATTTACGATGGTAAAGTGAACTCGTGTTTGCGTGCATTCGTCGGCCGAGACTCAATGGTGATTCATAAAGGGGCCGACTTTAATATTTAAGGTCTATTATTGGTGCTCTTACCCTACAAAGGAGTTGACGAGAACAGTGTACTATTTGGAATAAACAGTATTCCAACTATGTCTATTATTATGTTTAACTGTTATTTCTTTTTGTTTTTTTGCAAATTACTTGCCAATCAAATCAAATCATTTTATTATAAATCAATTTAAATTTAACGACATTTGTACACTTTATTTTTAATCATTTGTAAGGTTTTTATTAAAATATTACACGAAAAAGTATACGCATAAAATCAATAATTCCTATAAATCTTAATTCTTTATTATATTATATAATAACACATTAAAGGATTAAAATTCTAAATGTCTTTATGCGGTTATTTAATTAGTTTTGTTCAATTAAAATTGTAATTTATTTTGGAAGTGTTTCTTCTCTAGTGTTTTTCTAATTACGAAATAATTTTAACTGTTTAAAGTTATCTGAAATAATACGCACCCTTCTAGGGAAAAGCGTAGTTTATATCAACATGTACTATAATTTAGAATAATGGGTGCTTCTATCTATACTAATATTATAAAGAGATAATGTTGGTAAGGTGTATGTATGTTGTATGTATGTCCGAAGTAAACTCAGAAACTACTGATCCGATTTCAAAAATTCTTTCACCAATAGAAAGCTACATTATCGAGGAGTAACATAGGCTATAATTTATTTTCAAAAAATTAGGGATCCGTAAGAATTTTTTATAATTTTTGTCTGTCTGTCTGTTTGTTCCGGCTAATCTCTGGAATGGATGGACCTATTTTGACGGGACTTTCACTGGCAGATAGCTGATGTAATAAGGAGTAATTTAAGCTACTTTTCCGAGGGGTAAAATAGGTGTGCGTGATAAAACCGAATTCCACGCGGACGAAGTCGCGGGCAACAGCTAGTGTATTAATAAAAAAGTATAAGTTTCAAGATTAAAGAAATTTATTGCATTCAAAGGTATATTTCGGTCTTAATGAAATAATAATAGAACTTAAAACTTTGTCACCTGTACACACGTATCGCAATGTTATGACAGTACTTAAAAAAAGAAAAATAGATGTCACTTATAGATTACTTAATTAGACTTAGCCATAAAATATAAAAAAAATCGGCAATTAATTACCTTATTAAAACAAATTCTATCAGTTGTCTGGTTCGCGCAGTACAAGCTGTGCTTATTTCGGGACTAGGTGGTGATGTGTGAAATATGCACATATAATAATTAATTACTTATGTATGCATATAATGTATAATATAACATCCCCAGGGGTTGATTACTGAGGTCCCAACGCTACACCACAGAACAGGCAAGCGAGGCCAACACTTTACTCATCAGTTACTTCTCGAAACAGTGGAATTCGAATATGATTTTCCGTTGATAACAGCCATTTTGTATACCAGTCTAGACGTGTTGATCACCGGAACGTGTACCCTGGGAGCGGCCAGCCAGCTGATCGCGACCTGTTCTTAACGGACAAACATACAAACCGGTAGTGGCGACCTTTATAACATGTGTTATGGGGTTATAGAAATTTCGCCTTTTTCCGTTCATTCAGATAAATATTAGCGTTTTTTTGTTTGTTAACTTGGGTCTTTCCGTACCTATTAGGAGAGGACCCAAGTCACGTCGGTTGTTATGGGCAGAGGTTAACTAACACCAGGTGGGCCGTCAGCTCGTTCCGTAACAGAACAACATAAAAAAATGAAACTCGCTGCCTACTCGTTTGCCCACGCTGATACATTTGTACCGGGAACAAAACGTTCGTTACATTTCATAGATATTTTTTGTGAGGACGAGCGGTTGTCTGTCATACATGTTTACATTGGAAATTCTTGGCTCGTGTCTTTCATAAGTTGTCGTAAATAACTTGAAGATAACTTTATGATCATATTTTATGAGTTCGGAATTTTTCAGTTCAATGTTAAGAAGAACCAAATTGTTTATCTTGTCCTGCATGAGGTAGGAAATCCTGTAATAACCTGAAATAACTAATTACACTCCGTGTACATCAAAGGTTAGCTGTATTTTAATACGCTAGGTTTTAAACAGTGCAGCAATGAGACGACTCATTTATATTTTGAGAATTTTGTAAAATTTTTCTACTTTAAATACTCGATATTGTTCGTTAACTTTGATATACTTAAAGAAAATAATTGATTTTATAAGTTTAATTCCATTCTTTTACTCCATCTTTAAGCTTTTTCGTCTCACTTGGAGTTCGATTTAAGTTTTCGGTTATAATTACTATATATATTACAACTATTTATTTATTAAATAAATAAACTATACCTATATATTAAAATCGAATATGTGTGTTCGTGTGTGTGTGCGTGTGTTAATCACATTGCACCCTAGTTTATTTTTCTCAATTATAAAACACTGCTCTAACTAATGCATCTACACACAGACGATAAGTGAACTATGTTGCTATTATCAGAAGCAGTTTTATCTATTGTAATATTGTGTTCAAATACAAAGTAACAACAATGAAAGGCGTTCATCCGTTGAGCTTTTTATCCAAATGATGATGAATCAGTCCCTTATCGCCACTGTAAATAAACAAGGCGATAACAATTGTTCAGTTGTTATGGTCACAAGTTGCAATATAGTATGTTATCGTCATAATTATTTTAATGTTACTTTACTTTAAATCACCATTTTTGGGAAATTACATTGACACATATTGGTATTTTGTTTTTCAGAATTTTCCAAATTGTCATGGCATGTATTATATGTTTAGTAATCCTGACTATTTTAAAACAGTGCAGAACTAGTTTTAAAACTTCAAATTCGAATTTGAAGCAACTATACATATTGAGAAGCTTAAAATTTGACTTCTTAAGTTTTGTATTTCATCTCGCTCGATTTTTTATAAAATCTACTAAGTCACGGGCTATATCTAGTATAATTATAAATTTCTTCGGATTAATGGCACTATGTTTTTAACTGAAAGGTATACGAGTGAAGATATGATTTATTTATTTATGTGTATAATATTATATGTCTCTAGTTAACTCTCCAGGAAACAGGCGTGATTTTATGTATTTCACACAGTACTATCGATTCCCAAACATAGCTTGTACTATGAAAATAAGATAATTGATAGAATTCTTAATACTATTTGTTAATACATATATGTACATATATTACATATCAAACCAGACACTAAAAACTTCTATGTTCCTCACAAAAAATTTTTTCTCTTGGGTGCGCATCGAACCGACGATCTACAGCGCAGAAGGCAGAGTTACTGACTGAGCTGTGAGGCATGTTTTTATAGATGCACTATATGAGCGTGTCCAATAAATCATAAAAAAGTTAACCGATACACTTCTTATCTAATAAATTAACCTTCAAATAGCGACAATAGAACCAAATGTTTGACAAAAGCCCGCGAGACGGTTACCGAGGAATGCATGACGGGTGTATGGAAATATGTGGAGCTTGTCTCTTTACCAGCGCCGGTGTGACCTTGCTCGTGACCTTTGGACATACTTTAAAGGTACGGACAGACGTGCTCATTACTAGCACGAAAGCATGCTTTTATTGAGCAAGTGCTCATTAGTAGCACGTGTGTAATGTAATGAGCATGCTTATTTAAAGCGTGCTCAAAAATCAAACGACGTTTGATTTTTGAGCATGCTACCTGAGGCGCGGGTAGGTGGGGGGCGTGCTCCGAGCACGTCTGAACATGTTTGCTTATTAGCATGCTATTATCCATTTTGTCTCGATCTGCGGCGGACGACTGTTTATGCAATTAATAAAATTGATGTAATTAATTAAAGAATCTCCGACAGCTAAATATCTCAATGTAATTTCTAGTTTTACTTTAGCTGGAATAGCATCTCGCATACAAGTGTTTCGTTTTTGTATGACACTCTCAATTTTAGAAAGTAGCTCATCAAATTTGTGTGGGAGTATGCGCAAATGATTTTTATAACTGTCGAGATCTTCACTTCGCATCTCTGCCAACAATCGATTACTTGCTCCCAGTGATTCTCTTCTGTTTATCCAATTACGAACCCAAATTCTCCTTTTTTTTGTTTTTTTATTTTTCACCAAAATGTTCTTATACAATTCCGTTGCAAGCAATAGGATTATTTTATTAAGTTCTGTACGGATAGCACTGTCACTATATACTTGTACATCCATTTTGGCCGAGAGCCTGGTGCCAAATAGCACGTCTGTCCGTACGTTTGCTTTGAGCATGCCTATTTAGGAGTATGCTTTAAATCAAGCATGCTTATTTCTGGCAAATGTGAACAGTTTGCAGAGCATGCTAATTTTAAGCAAGCTTATTAGCATGCTTTTTTTGAGCACGTCTGTCAGTACCTTTAATGTTTGAATTAAACGGAATTTTTAAAATCAAGCTCGTAACAGTCTATTTTATTGCTCGCGCAGAGTTCGTTTGAGGTAACGTCACCCTACCCATTTTTACCGAGATGGATTGCAAGGGTGTTCCGATATGAAAATGAAATTTCATAAAATAAGTAGTTTACACCGAAAAACTGACAGTTTTCGCAAATATGACGAATATACAACATTTGCACGGTATCGCTATTTCGTAATAGTTAATAGTGGAGATTGAATTAAAAAATTTATGTGCGCAATACCTCTTTCTCAGACCGGTGAAGGAAAACATCGAGAAGAGACCGAAATGTCCTAGAACCAAAAATTTGAATACGTGTCAAGTGCACCAAAGGAGCCTTTTCGAGGTGCCATTAAATCCTTTCAGCACAGTGGCTTCGAGTAAAGTAGCAAAGTCAAAGTCAAAGTCAAAGTCAAAACTTTTATTTCCATAGAACTCATAAAGAAATGGTCTAAGGTCACGCGTAGGTACTTATTAATAAGTTTGATGCCTGTTCAAACCCTATCCGACCCTCCATGGAGAAGAACAGAAAGAAACCCCTAATGGAGGGATTCCTTTTTTTTCGCGAACACGATCCTTGTAACAAGCGACACGATTTTTAATTATAATAAATAATAATACAATAAATAAATATTGGAGGCCTTTTACGCAGCGCCACCTACCCCCAAAGTAAGCTAAAAAATAAACACTGACGCAATATTTGCCACAGGCCATCATTTACTTTACGATTGGTTTTATATGTAATAGTAATCAGCTAGCGTTGGCTACTCGTAATGAATGACTCATTGTATCTGCTCTACTCCCCCGCCCCGGTGACGTACAGGAACTCAGTATTGACGAAGGTAGAGGTAGAGCATTGTGCCGATGGACCACCCCACACAAACACTCTAATTGGTCCGCTCAGATTCCAACAGAGATAAGTATTTTATTATGATGAGGTGCCTTTGACAATTGTATATTATTTTTCTTATTGGCTTCACGGGTGGAATAGGGTCACTTAAGTTTATATATTATATTAATAATTGTGGCATATATTTCAAAGGACGATATTTTATTATAATTTACGTCGAACGATTGTATTCTCAGATAATATATAATATAATAATAATATTGGTGGACAACGCACACAGCGCCATCTAGCCCCAAACTAAGCATAGCTTGTCCTATGAGAACCAGACAACTGATATAATACATATATACTTGTTTTTATTTGTAAATACATACATAGAATACACATTAACACCCAAACACAGAACAAACACGTATATTCGTCTCACAAATGTTTGTCCTGGGTGGGAATCGAACCCACGACCTACAGCGCAGAAGGCAGAGTTACTACCAACTGAGCTATGAGGCCTGTCATTAATACCGAAAACAATAATTGATCTAAAAGTTACAATTTGGTTCAGGGATACATTTTGTTCGAAAGAATTGTCTGAACTCTGTACCAGGAGGGAAAATGATTCTTGCTGAGTGCATGATTATAAACGTTTCTGAGAGCATGCCTATAAATATTGAACATATATTGACAAATGTGAAATAACAATTCCATTGAAGATATTTCATACAAAAGACTTCAACGCGCTTACTTAATATTGTAACTCTATTCGTTAAAATGTTCCGACAATATTGTTTTTAAGCTATTGCATAGCTTCTATCGCGGGCCTTGAGCGTGGAGACCGAATCCAGAAATTCCGTAACGAAAAAAACCTAACACCCCCCCACTCCGACCGGCACAGCGGTGATACTTTTTAGTTTTTCCATCTATCGATAAATACCAGAACTTTTAATGACTTTTTGAAATATCACGCGCAATAGCTTTACCGCGGCAGTCTCCGAGTGCCACACGTCTTTTTTAATTTTTTTAGAGCTTAAACGACTATAGACATAAGATTATGCTACGCTACGGCAGATGGCCTACCTCTCGACAACTAGGCTTGGTTAACAAAGGCACATAAGTGACACTTAGCTTTAGATATTAGGATGTCTCGGTTTCCTCGAGATATTGTTTGACAAAATGGTAGTATTCTATGAGAAAATCTTATTCGTTAACTTCGTCCAGATTCAAATGAAATTACTGCAAGTTAAAAATCTATGACTGCCACCATACCTATTTTGGCTGTAGTGCACTCGCATCGCGTTTTCCACTCTAAAGCTATTTTGATCGGCGGGAGTTATAGGTACTACATGTACATGAGACGTTCCATCTTCATCTCTCGTCTCAGTTTCAGGGTTTGGGGTGCAATGCTATACGATTTGCGTCACTTGAGAGCCAGTACCAATCAGTTCATTGCATTACTCTACCATTAACTACATAGACACTTAACATCAGGTGAAATAAAGACAAACGTGAAACTGTAAATATAAAAAAAAACACACTGTGTATTAAAATATTCTTTTTTTAGATTTATTTCTGCCACCTGTAACACAGTTTCTCTTAACTAAAACAAGAAGCATTGCTACAACAGTTTATTTCTTCACTTTATCAATAAACATTTTTGTGTCTTTTTAAGCCAACCTTGTAATTTCTCGTAGTAATATCATAGCTATGTGAACTTCAAAGAACACTACAAGTACGATACTGTTAGGTAACTGTTACGGCATTCGCAAGTAGATCTAATTGTGAGTTATCGCCGTGAGACCCATTGTTGTACCCCATCATTGAGAAGAACTGAAGCGGAGAAGGAAAATTCCTGTACTCAGGGCGTTAACAAAAATGCGTACAAAAATGAATGCGTGTTCTGTCGCTTCAAATGCACACAATAGTCTACTATAAAGTACAAATTTCAGTTCTAACATCCGTTCTTGCTTAAGGTGGAGCCTGACTGTCATTTTTATTGTAATTCCTGGTGCTAATATACTGCTAATAACAACGTATCAGAGAAATCATCTTATCATTTTTGGTATTTCAAGATTTGGAAGATTCGTAATATAATAAAAAAATATAGTAAAAAAGTACAAACATTTATGTGGAAAGCTGCGTGTGTACTGGCTGTCAGAGATAACTAAAGTGACACTTAGACAATGAATATAAACTTAAAGTGTAATACGTTATCGGCCGTAAATTGCTAATCGTGTACCAAACCCCCCTGTATTGTCCATGTGAGTCCTTACAGTATTTCCAATCAAATTCCAAATATAAACAAAGGTACAATAATAATAAGATATTTATTTGCGCTAAACTTAATCTAAGATAAATTTAAAGTGTTAGGGACCCTCTTTTAAGTATGGACCTGTATAGAGTCACGCATTTCTGTAGTACAGGTTTATTTGATTTATCAGTTATAAGTAGTCATAATATTACTATACCTGTGACAGGTAACTAAGGCCCAATTATTTCAATAAGACCCAAATGTACACTTAATTATGCAAAATATGTTATATCTATAATATAATGAAAAATTTAAAGATTAAAGAGAAGTAATTAGTAAAATTATTGTAAATTAAAAATAGCTGGTTTATATCTGCAATAGTATCTAGCTAATAAAAGGACGAAATCTTCCGCAAGTAATCGGAACTGTAAGCTATGATCAAATCCTACAAAGGGGCAACGCAGCTGTCACTTGGGCAGTTGACAACGAGGAGTGCATTGTTCGCATCTGGCCCCGCAGCTGACGGGGCGGACGGGGCGGCGGCGGCGGGGCGGCGGCGACGGGGCGGGCGGGGAGGCTGTTACTCCTCGATACCTGTTGTGGTTTTTGAAAATATAGGTTGTGATACGAAGGAATAATAATAATAATAATAATAAAATCTTTATTGGGAACAGACAAAAGAAGACACATAAAAAATAGTGACACGATGGTAACTGCAATAGTTATAGAAGAATAAAACTGTGGCGCAGTTACCAACGCCCACCTCCTAGGACAGAGTACATTTTGTGTTCCTAATTTGAAACAATACAATTTAGTATAATAATAAGTAATCCACATTTACATAATTTACAGATTAATATGACCTATGAATATAAAAAAGAATATGAAAAAAGTCTTCATTATGGTGTGTGTGTGTGTGTGTGTGTGTGTGTGTGTGTGTGTGAGTGTGTGTGCGTGTGTGTGTGTGTTTGCGTGTGTGCGTGTGTGTGTGTGTGTGTTTGCGTGTGTGTTTGCGTGTGTGTTTGCGTGTGTGTGTTTGCGTGTGTGTGTGTGTAGAGTGTGTGCTTTTGTCATATATATACAATTCAGCACATTTTGTCACCGTATCTTATAACGTTCACGTAGATGCAATGTGATATCATCATCATGACAACGAGTTAATAACTTGGTGTTAATATGTATCATAGGTGATATTTACAAAAAAGTTAATAAGTACCTATGTATAATATTATATATATGTATTATAATTGCTGTAACTAGGGTGTTAATATGTATTTATAAAAAATATATGAGAAATATATCAGTTGTCTGGTTCCCATGATACAAACTATGCTTAGCTTACTTTGGGGCTAGATGGCGCTGAGTGAAAAGTCTACCAATTTTTTATTATTTAAATCAGTTCCAAGATTAAGGGTTATTGGTATGCATTATGAAGTATTTACAGTATGCATTAAAAACGTACAGACGGATATAGAACCTCCTTCTTTTTTTAAGTCTGTTAAAATGACATTATGTAAGTACACGCCAAATGAAAGTGGAAAATATGTGTTATCTTGCTACTTGCGAAATCTAGTCCAAAATTAAGAAACTTCAATTGAAACCTTTCAACCTTATTCAGCCGTAAAGTGGCACTAAACATTACGAAAAAATAAAGGATATACCTTAAGAGAGTCCTGTTTAGGAAACTGTGGTTGACAGAGATTCTTTTAACTGATTTATTTGATTTAAATGAAAAATATTATCCATATTGTGATTTATTATATTGTTGTAGGAATGTAATGGTTTTTATATCTGTCAAAATATTCTAAAATGTTAAATCATGGTCTTAAAACTTCACATTTATTTTGGTGTTAATAATTCGCATTCCACTACAAAATATTTATCTTAAAAAAGGGGTATAGGAGTCATTATTGATAAATGATGAATAAAAAAAGTGAAAGTTTACTTAAACCAATATAATTGGGAGTAACTCAATTTCTTGGCGTTGTTTGATATTTCAGGCATTTCCGGTGTATGTGGTGTTTATTACTGGCACCGGAGGCTTACCTTCAATTGCCATTCCAACTTTCTGAACTAACTTTAGAATTATATTAATATTAACCCAACCAGTGTTCCCAATCAGATCTCATTGCTCAGTTTTCTTAAAAAAAAAGTCCTGTTTTCATTGCCCTTGCTAATTAGCTAAGAAGATTTTAGAGTTTATACTAAAAATGTAACAAGATTCGCCATCGATCTTCTACAGACTCTTATGTGCAACGAATTAATCTAAATTATTTATTTCTAAAAAACGAAACTATACGTACTTTCTCATCTCACCTTTATAAAAAAATGTAACGATGGCGCCATAACTTGTCATAGTGATGGGCATTACGATGCAAAGTCGACCTGTCAACCGAATTATCCACTAATGTCACTTGTCAACGTATGTCATATTTATTCTGTGGTAGTCACTGCTGCGGCCATAATTAGCTCCTCTAAACGGGTAATGAGGGCTCTACAGATAAAAAAGGTATTAAGTACGCTATAGGTAATTTGTTATGTTTACTGGTAGTTATGTTACAATTTCGTTTTGTTCTTTTCATCTTATTTTTGAAGGAAAAAAACAAAATGATTTCTTTTTTTACCTAGCAAAATATTACGCAAATTTTAACGTTACATGGCAACAAAAGTACGTTCTATGTGCATTTGGGTATTTTGACTTTGATAAATTGGATGTACAAGGAGTAATTACAAAATTAAGATTATAAATCAATGTCACAAAATTATGTACAAATGTTTTTGCGCTCTACGTATTTTTTATAAATAAGATAAGGACTGGGAGTCCAATGATTAAGCCTTGTATGCACTTTTTTTTACCAACACCGAACCATAGCCTATATCCATGTATGTGTCCAACATTCATCCAAGTAAGTACTGATTCCATATCATTTCTGACTCAAAGTCAAAATCACATACGAAATTTTTGTTAATTAATAAATTATGAAAAAATACACGATACAGTTCAAGTCATTTCGTTCAGAATAACGCTTTGAAGAGAAAGTTCCTTTAAAAACGACGTGTGACGTTATGAACTATATTTATCTACCATATCCAGTATTTGTCAACCGCATACCAATCGTTACCCCATTTTAGTAATTACACAACATTTGAAACGTGAAAGTTAAAATCCAGTAGCTCACCCGCCCATCCATAAACACACACATTTGACTTATCACAAATTAAAGTTTTAAACTTATGAGCTGTCAGTGTTAAGCACCAACAACTGACAGCCCTAATAAATGTGTCACGGCCTTCATTTTGTTTTGTTTCACGTCGCGATGTCGCCTCACTATTCCATCATTTAATAGTTCCATGAACTTTCTTTGTGTCCATATTGGAGTTTGATTACGCAATAGATTGTCTATGGCGGTCCTGGTTCTGTATTTAATAAATAATTGGCGCATCAAAATATTGATAGGAATTAATATTACTTTATTCGTTTGTAATTAAAAGAAAAATATCTCTAAAAAAGTACCTAACTATATAGAAAAAGACATGTTGCATTTTTTTTTGTTTGATTTATGTCACGGGACGAGCTGATGGACCACCTGATCAGTGTTAACCGACACGAATGGAGAGTTTAAATGCGATATTTGTCATAACGTATTTATTAATGTGCGATTTTACTATCCATGAAATTTTCGTACCAGGGCCTTCAAATTTAATCGATTCTTAAGGAGTAACCCCATAAAGTCTTTTGAGTCGATAGAAGAAGATAGTAACGGTCGCATATTCGATTTCCGCACGGATTCATAATACTTCCGTGATACTGCAATGTTTTTCTCGTAGTGGTTTATGACCACGATACGAGGAAATTCTCGGCTAACGTATTCATATTATTAGTGTAATTTATTACTATGTTTAATATACTAATAGTATTGCCATTTATAAAAAGTGTCAAAAATGGTTGATTTAATGGCTAAAGTCCATCATAAACAAGGTTCCCAGTCAATTTGATTCTACTTAAATTGCATACCAATGCCCTAAAGAGACTATCTATAATGAATAATCATAATACAGGATGTTTGTGAAAATACCATTTTTGAAATAGTTTTTAGAAAATCATAATTTTTTACAATTTTTAACTATTGGTTAGATGTAAAACAAATACACGCCTCATTCCATTTTCTACCACACAGGCTAATTGTAACGAAAAACTATACATTAGAAACTAAACTAGATAACGGGTGCGATAAAATATACTTTTGGTTATTATTCCGACATTTATGTCAGAACCACTTGAAGTCCTAATTATTGGCCACACACTGTATACCCAGTACATAATTGCTATTACTATCAGCCATATATAGCTTGTACGTCTGTCTGCCTGTGTGGGTGTGTGCGTCTGAAGGCTCTTAGGATCCGGGTCAATTTTTTTTTATATCATAAATATACCATTTCAACATATAGATCTATTAATTTAAGGGCAAATGTCGATTAGCTTGAATGAAATTTGAGCGAATGGGCTATACCAATTAAGCATCAGGTGGGCCATCTTGCACGTTCAGTAACTTATTCGCATTAAAATACTACCACGGGGCACAGCTAGGCTCTAGCCTCAACCAATTTCACCAGATTTTATTCTAAGTTAGACAAGGTTCTCTTCGCGGACATACGCAATAAAATAAAAGGTCCTTTGATTAATGTTAGATTTGGTATATAATTGGACTGCCCTCACAGCTCACTTGGTAGTACCTTCCCTGCCTTCTGCGCTGCAGGTCGTGGGTTCAATTCCCACCCGGGACAAACATTTTTGTGACGAACATAGATGTTTGTTCTGTGTCTGGGTGTTGGATATGTATTACATGTATGTATTCACAAAAAATATATAAGTATTATATCACTTTTCTGGTTTCCATTTTACAAGCTATGCTTAGCTTACTTTTGGGCTAGATGGTGTGATGGTGAAATGTCCACCAATATTTATTATTATTTATAAATTGTTTTGTGCATGTTTCGTAAATAAGACATGTATTTCTTACTTCTTTTAACTTATCTAAGTAGGTGTCAATGAATGGATCTAATAAGTCCCGAAGATTCATAAAACATCATTTGCCTGTCACGTACGGAGGCGCGTGCGCACGTCCACAGACTATCAAAAATAAAATGGCGCTCGAGCCCATATGTTTAATTAATGTTTCTAGGTAAAAGCGTGTTCATAACACACGACTTTTCCATGGCGTAACCTCTTCATCGGTTATTAATGCCTTCAAAATATCAATGACATAAAGGCTGATTTAGACGAGATGAGTTATCGAACCAAGCGAGAATATACTCTTAGTGTAAACAGCCTATAGGAACTTCGTGACCGCCCATGGACAACAGCAATACGACTCAAGTCCATTCAAGCATAACTTGCATGTCTAAGTTATACAAATGAAAACTAGGAGGGCGCGGTAGGATTTGTCTACCAGCTTATCTTGATGAAACTGACTTATCTGGTTTTGCCCTAGGTATCTAAAGAAAACTATTTTATAAATTTCCATTTCATTTAATTATCGCCGATATAATAAATAAATTAATATTTGTGGACATTTCACACAGCGCCATCTAGCTCCATAATAAGCTAAGCATAGCTTAGTATCATGGGAACCAGACAACTGTAGTAATACTTATATACTTTTTTGAAAATTCATACATATAATACATATTGACACCCAGACACGGAACAAAAACCTATGTTCGTCACACAAAATGTTTGTCCTGGGTGGGAATCGAACCCACGAACTATAGCGCAGAAGGCAGGTTTAATTCTAACTGAGCTGTGTGGCCATGTCTATGGAAGCTCATTAGGTAATCAGCGGCGTTCATTAACATCAGTATAATAACTTTACAATGATTAGTCAAGGTCACCAGAAAATATAGTTTTTACAGTTTTTTGCACAAAAAATATTTAATAATCACCAAATTAAAAACATTTCTTACCAAGATCTCTTTTTTTTGTAGTGTGTGTATAAGCATTTCATTTGATACATCGCAATCCCTTTATGTTTTTATCATCATAATGAGATTCAGTTTCATCACACATCAAAGGGGGAGATTCGAAATAGCTGACCCAATTCTATGGTTCCACGCTTAGAAGTCATTGTTAGTAAACGCAGCAGTGTGGCAGATGGTCTAAGATGGGCCTTAGACCTATTTAAGACTACTTAAGTTTACATGATTCAGTTTGTGAAATAACCAATGAGTTGATTCACAAAATGAATTAAAAATTTTGATATTAAGCCTAAAATGAAAGAGATATTATTCTATTGCTGAAATGTTCTTTCAAGTATACGCGCGCCGAGTAACTAAGTTATTTGCAATATGCCTGTAACCTTTTAGTATTTATAGAAAAGAAAGAAATAAAATAATTTATTTTCCACAAAATATACACAACACTGATTACATACTTGTATATCTAAGAGAAATGAAATAAAAAAAAAAAAAACAAATAAAACAAGCGAAAAAAGCCTGTGCTCAGCATGTGCTGAGGACCCAAGATCCCATCGCTGATTTTCAGCACAGGCTTTAGTGAAATCACGGAAATTGAAGAGATCTAAGAGAAAAGACGATGATTAGATTAGATTTATCGCAGTCGGTTGAACGGTATGGCAACACATGAAATCCGAATGGTTGTTATATGTATATCAGAAGATAGTGATCTAATTTCTTATTGAGATACGACTTGGCAATATGTTATCGTATTATGTTTTGAAATCACCTTTATTGGCGTGTAAAGTAAAAAAAGAACTTCTACACATTCTCTTGTAGTAGGGGTGTGTTCCTACAGTGGGAATATTCGAAGGCGCGGATGTATACAGGGTGTCCGGTAATGAATGAATAACCTTGAAATGGGTCTTAGTAGAACTATTGGGCATTCGGAAAAAAATATCAAATAAAAAAAAGCAAGTAGTGTCAAAGATATGTATTTTTTTAATAATATCGATGTTTTGTTTTTTTTTGTTTTATTTGTTTTGTTTTTTTATACTACTTGGTTTTTTTTTATTTGATATTTTTTTCCGAATGCCCAATAGTTCTACTAAGACCCATTTCAAGGTTATCCATTCATTACCGGACACCTGTAGATACGCAAGGGGATGCGAATTAGTATGAAAATTAGTAACACTTTGACTGGCCTCACAACTCAGTTGGTAGTAACGCTGCCTTCTGCGCTGTAGGTCATGGGTTTTATTCCCACCCAGGACAAACATTTATGTCAAGAACATATGTGTTTTTTGTGTCTGGGTGTTGATATGTATTATAGAGGTATGTATGAATTTACAAAAAAGTTTATAAGTATTATATCAATTGTCTGGTTCCCATGATACAAGCTATGCTTAGCTTACTTTGGGGCTAGACGGCGGGCGCTGTGTGAAATGTCCACCTATACTTATTATTTATAGCTGCACAGAAATGACCATATTATAAGAATGTAAATATGAATAACAGAATAATTTGACGATTGTCAAAAGCTAAATGCATTTTCAATGTATACTTTGAAAATATTGATACAATGTCAAAGACAAAGCAAAATGATTTCAAGAAGATAACTTAGCGGTACTAAAGCTTTTGTCCAACTTTAATTACTAAACCTTATTTTTGAATTTCCGATTGTTTGTTCCTGTGGAGTGTAAACTTCCAAAGTCATGGTGGTCAAACCACATGGAGGGCCACGGCTCGATGTATTTTTAGATCGATTCGTGACACATGTGGCGCGAACATTGTGTTACAATCAATGAATTGCCGACCAGACGCGAACTTTAGCAGCTTTTGTGCTTAAAAAAGTTTAGCAATAAATGAAGATGGTAACTTTAAGTTCACTCTAAGTAACCAAGCAACACCCAGTAGAACTTGTGCTAAGTTCGCCAGGAGAAGTACAGCGACCTGGTAATCCGCCGCCAAGCAGTGATGCACTCGTGTTGCTGTGTTCCGGTGGGAGTGCCGGTGAAATTGCAGATGCATGAGACGTAACATCCCCGTCTCGAGGATGACGCAACGCAATGCGACTTGGGTCAAGTCTTACTTTGGTGGAGAGGACTTGAGTCGTATTGCTGTTTTGTATGGGCTGCGGTTACCACTTAACAGGTGGGCCGTCAGCACGTCCCGTCACTTAAATTACATAAAAACTAAATGATGAATAATTTATTATGTGCGTAATTTTATTTAATATTAATATTATTATATAATATTAATTATTATTTTGAACACTTTAATTAGACAAAATTGTTTATTGTTTGTGTCATGTTACTTATGCATTTCAAGAAAATTCTTTAGCTTATATACTCAGAAGGTTATTATGTAACCTTTAATTTATATTTCCATGGAAAGAAAAGGTTACGGAAAACGACCTGTTCAGTATATAAGTATATCCAATATCTGGTATTTTTTTTAAATTCAATGATTTACCTAAATTCATTTAACTAATTGATTAAATCTATATAACCTAGAGGTGTTTTTCAACAGTTTATTTGATATAGATTTAAGGAAATTTTAACATTACGCTTGGGGTTGTTTACTTGGATAAGACAAATTAATTTCCACGTTCGTTAAACCCTCCTAAGTGAATATATATTTCCCACCGTAAAGATAAGTTTATTGTTCCCAAAAATATTTATCACCCACTATCCCTAAATTAAAAAGAGGGCTGAGTACACTACACGTGTATAAAACAATAAAGTAGTCCTAATTGCCTTCGTGCATTTGGTATTTTGCCTGGGAATTATCGGTTTTATATTAATGAGTTCTCGTTGCTCGTTGTCTAATTTATTTGGACGTGGCTTTCCGAGAAGTCTGAATATAACTGGTCATATATTTAATGTAATTGTAAATTACAATACATTGCTTGCACTTTTTTAAATGCATCTTTTTGTTTCTGTCAATGATTATCCCTGCATTAAAAAATTATCTCGCGGGATATTTTGTATTTTTAAGATTCGTCTCGATAGATAACTGTATTTATCTTGATTCTTTTTTCATTAATCTATAAATTTCACTTCCTTTGCTTGAAAAACGCCTCTTGTAAGAGTTATTTATATCCTATTGTTTAACTTCACTATTTTAAACATGAGACGAAACAAAGACGACCGAAAATAATTTACACCTTTGTCAGTGGCAGGGGAAACCGGGTGCAACGCAATTTGCTTATTACTAAACCGCCACTGAAGTATTTTACGCCCAAGATTATAATTTACGACCTTACAGAAATAGTTACAATACAAAAATACGATTATGCACCTTACGTCGTTGCAATAAGAGTGAAAGCTAGCGGTATTGTTTGCGCACTATGAGACAAAGAGTGACACGTACTAATTTCGTAAACGTATTACAGTTTTTAATAACACCCTCGTTGATCTAAAATTAGGGAGTATATGATATGTTCGTGTTTATTGAGACGCGCCTTGTCAAGCATGAGACATGAGGTTTCGCGAGCCGTGGGGCTGTTCGTGGTTTATGGTGTAACAATGTTCTGCTAGCTTTGACGTCTAATGACAATTGCAGACATCTGGGAATTACGGGATAGTCTCGGAATTGGGTTTCGTGTCCCGTAACTTTACTTTCCCGTTGTTAAAGTTATCCTAAACGAGTTTTCTGTACAGTTTAGTTTATGATTCTTAGATAAACATTCTATTAGATTATCTAACTCAGGTAATATGTTAGTCAAAAAATGAAACCATAATATTTATTCTTTAGAATTACTTTGAGGAGTCCCAAGTTCCAACTCCGTTCCTAACCCCCAGAAATGCTTAGGAGCAGCCCTAGCTTTTCCCCGCAATCGTACACAAGTAGGGGAGAATCCAAGTCGCATTACTTGCTTGGGGGTAATGGGCAGAGGTTACAACTCAAAACCAGGTGGGCCATGTGCTCGTTCAGTAACTTAATCACATTAAAAAAAGAATTATGGCGTAAAAGTTTACCAAATAAACATCCTGAATTTCGCATTTACAAAGTGTGATATATATGACCACTGATGTTCAAGAAAATCATAGATGTCCAAAATAAATTTTACTCAACGCACGTATTGTAATATAATTTTATATATTATAAATAACGCAAGACAACAATTCTGACTTTATTATATACTAAAATTGAACATGATGGATAGGTTATTTTTATATGATATTAATCATTTAAAATAACTCTAATTGAATCTAAATGAACTAAGTCTAAATTGAATGTTAAAAAGTTTTTAGTAACACAGTCACATATATTCTTGTCTTCCGGTGCGGATAACTTATTGACATCACTGTAAATTGCTATAAACGTAATCATGTCGTCACTTCCCTACTGTAATGTACACGACTCGAATAATATATCATATTTCGAATAAACTTAGTATATTACAGCTAAAATATAGGAGAATTCAACTAAGGCTCCATTTCAGGTGTAGCCTGTTTTGATGTAAGCGGTGGGTTTTATCTACGCAGTACCAAATCCTTAAAGTGGTGAAAGAAAACATCGTGAGGAAACCGACGTGTCTTAGGACCAACCATACATTATATACTATATAATATCAAAGGAAGTGTCCTATTTATTAACACAAAACACATTTTTATGCTATAAATATCTAAACCTGGGTATAAAATCATAAAATTTCCACTATAGTAGTCATGGGGCGTAACTTTGATTTAGGATACAGGGAAAAGGGGCCTGGATTTGGCGACCTTGATTTCTGAATGTAATTTTGTTCAGCATATTTTGTATTATTAATTAGTAAATATCTACCTAGTATTTATCAAGCGAGTGCTCATAACATTTTAAACTGACTGATTGCGTAGTCAACGAACATCAGAATAAAAAACTTCAGAAAACACAAAGATGCAGTAGATCCTCTAACCATCAACAAAAAACTCATTAATGCTTGTCTTTGTGTTAGGGGTACAGCTTTGTGTGTAAGGGTAGAAACGACCCTTCGTATGGCCCTTGTTTTTGTCCGTTACCCCTCTTCCTCGGCTAGTTTCAACAGTTCTTCAGAGGATTCTGATAGAGGGGTGGATTTACGAATAGCCGGGAGATTGAGACGGGAGTAATTAAAATTGCTTGTTGCGGGAATTTCCAACGCTCCAACTATTTGTAGAATCTCTTCTCTGGCGATAAACCTGAGTTTCCAATGTCTCTGGGAGTCGTCCGGGATAATTGCTGCTTATTGATTGCTGGGAGGCTATTTTGTGACGTAAAACACGCTATATATGGATGGAGCTATTATAAATCTGTGTTAATTAGTTGATACAAGTTTAAGAATCTTCTACTGAATAATCAAAAACAAGTTATAAGTTAAATGAGAAAGAAAGAAATAATTTATTTGTGCTACAGTGATATTTAGACAGAATCGAACACAAAATGAAGAATGCTTTATATATCTAATATTTTGATTTAATTTATTGATGATCCTGTGTGACTGTATGAATAAATTATTTATTATTTATTTTTATTTATGCTTTGGGCCACCCGTGGCCACATTTTATTATAATTGTTATTATTAATAATTAATCTAGAGCCTATATGAAGAGTTTCATGCACCGCAAGTGAAATTTCCTTAAAAATAGGTATTTTGTTTTTTTTTTGAATAATTTTAGTATTTTGCGCAAACAAAAATCAACTTGAAGGAACATGTTTTCGATAAGTGCTTTTCGCCGCAGTGCTCCAGGGCTCCACAATGGTTACAAGGGCCGCTAATTTACAATGGACGGAGACAGTATCTTAACTGGTAGAACGGGTTTTTTGCGTCCCTCACTTCCCTGTGGGGCTGCTGCTGCGGGCGTCAGCTGCGCGCGCACTGCGCACGTGTCCCGGGAAGTGACACGCGATGCGCTTGCGCACCCATTGTTTGCCGATCGCGTTTGTAGCTCTCGTCTTTGGAAACCTTTTTGTTGTTATAAAAGGCTCGAGGGGGTTCATCTTTCTCTTTATGAATTTATAGTTTTTGTTGAAGCTTATTTAATAGTGTCAGACACCAAGAAATTTTCCTTACCTATTAAAACTAGACATAACATATCTAGCAGGAGAGTGCTCATTCAGATTTCAGTCCTCACTTATATTTAAAATTAATTTAAGCAAATACCCAGAGTGCCTAGCAAGGCAAAAAGAAAACGGTGATTTTAATTAGCCTTAAATAAAAACAAATAATGCATCGCCTCGCTTATAAAGAAAGAGACTCCCAACCCAAATATTGTTTATTTATTTTTATTTTATCATAGATATTTTTTACATTTAGGTTCAATTAAAATTAGATAGTATCTCGTAGCAATACGTTATATTTGATTTTTTCCATCGTTACCATCACATTAGTACCAAGATATAATTACATAATAACAAGCCGAGTTCTTCACCGGATCGATGCTCGGTGAACTTTGCGTTCCCCCGCGCTGCAATCTTGAATGTGAGTGTATTTTTGCAATAGAACCAAAACGACGAACAGGGGTCCCACCCTTACGTGTCGTGTTCAGTTATTGTCTACGTTTATGGGGTGTTTTATTATGTAGTAAAAGTATAGTTAATTGGTCATATTATTGCCTAATTCCATCGAAAGTCCCGTAACTCAGACTGTCACTTATTGGGTAGGTACCTACTAACTAAAGTTGGAGCAAAGTTTGAGACAAGTCGTAAGTTGAAATTCGAATGTGACTTTTGGCGGTGGATTAATTTTTGTCACTTTGTCACAAAACTATCTGAAACGTTGCAATACTAGTTTTTAGATAAACGAATTCCTGTGTAAATCAAACACGAAGCTAAAATTTTTAACTCGTGTTTTAACTGTAATCTTTGAAATACATATTAATAAATGGATCTACTAAAGTCTACACCGAAGTTCTCAAATTGCATAAATATGGTAACGTAAAGCTAAAAACCCGTTAAAACCTTTTTTGCAAGACAATAAGTAGCCACCCGAGATCGTAACGATAAAAGAAAATCTGACCCGAACCAATATGTCCATCCCGCAGCACACACACATACACACAGGGCGGGAGAGGTTCGCACGCACACCAACCAAATCCTGTCCCCACCCGTCCCCACCACGCAATCAAGTCGCAACTTGCACGCTGAAGTTTTGTTGCCCTCGGCCCCTCGGCCACCATTCCTCCGCGGGCCGTCGAACCGCGCGCACGTACATGCTCGTGACGAGATACCGGTTTCAGTGATTCGTGTTGTGCATGGACTGTCAAGATGGTGCGTAGCTTGTCGCAGTGGACGAAGACTCTCAGCTTCCCGTCAAGGTTGTCCCCGAACCGTACTTCCAAGGAGAGCGTCGGCAATGGTCCCGCTTCCCCCGGCGTCTCGCCGACCCCCAGCGCTTCTTCGCTCCCCCAAGGGTCTGAGAAGACCATTACCCCGATACCGATCACGGAGATCAGCCAAATCGTAAGTAATTATAAATAGGATAGACGTGCTGCGGTATGCGCGTCGCATGCTGACCTGTTCATTACAAAATGTAACTTCGCGGTAATGTCGAGTTCGCTTAGCGCATAAATAATCTGTTCTCACCATTCATAATTTCGTGGTTTTTTGCGGACACGTTTAAGCGTTTTGTTAACGGAATAACCTTGTATTTATACTACTGTGGTTGTCGTACGTAATCATGAGAACACTTTGAGTCCTAGATCTTGCATAGTTACAGATTTACGATGACAATTATATTATATAATAATGTTTTGGTACGAAATCCAATGAGATCACAACAATGCGCTTTACGACACATTTCATCATTTCGTTTTCAAGTCAGGTGTGTTTAAATAAATTGCATTGTTTACAAATAAATAACGAGCCGTCACTCCTAATAAGCGTTTACAGTTAGACCCACTGTCCTATGGGGTCATCAGACGTGTGTATAATTGGAATGCTTTTATTGCTGCCATTATTGGAGACTCATTAGGTTCAACGAAACCCATCGCTAAAAGGAAATGAATCGAAAACGTGCTCGGTTTCCAACTACCGATTTTATCCATTGCAGTCGTTCGAAGGCTACGTTTCTGTTTTGTGTGGGCAGGAGCCTGTGTGTCGAGGAAGCAATGGACGGGGTGCATAGCGACGTTTTGTGATGTGATTGTTGGGTCCGGCAAATCACCGTTATGTCCCCCTTGCACTCACCTTGGCAAGGCCGCGAGATGCGAGTTTTTGCAAAGCATGAAAGCATATACTTTCACCTCTTGAGGCTGCCTTTCTAAATGCTGAAGTCTTTCGACCCATTAGGTCTTAGGTTTCTTTAGGTATTTTATCAGTGTAACATGATTCGCTGGTACTGAGAACTACACGAAGAAGCCCGTTACGTGTCCTACCTATGCTGTAATGTGCTGTGTTATTTTGCACTTGGTTATTTGTAGGTCCGTTAATCTGTTTATCTCTTCGTCCACGAAATCTCAGCTTCCAATTTGACTGCATCTAGATTTTGGGCTGGATTTTTTACAATTTATCGGCTGACAACTACCTACTATATTATTCTTCATTCTGATGTTTTTTATGTTTCTGAATTTCATTCTGTGACGACTTGGTGCCACCGATCGCCTCCTGGTTTTGATAAATGTATCTCAAGTGAGGCTAACGTGGCCTTTAGGTGCTTGTGATTGAAAGAAGTAATAAAAGGATCTCCTATCTATTACTTCCTTCAATCACGAAGTTTGATTAATAATTTAATTTTATTTCTCTGAATAAGGCCTAAATTAAATATACACCGCAATGTCAAAGTCAAAAAGTTTATTTCCATAGAATTCATAAAGAAATGGCTTGGAAATGATTTTGAATTTCGAAGCCAAAAGTAGGTAGCTGTGATATCTCTGATCAGTTAAATTTATTGTCATTAATACTTCGTGTTCTTAATAAAAAATTTGCGTATTATGAAAATCTTCTACTTCTATATTTTTAAATAACACCTAGGTAGCTGACTATAACTATTTTTACTTTCAAACAGTTTACCCGTAAAATTATCACAAACTTGACATTGGCGGTAAAATATGCACACGTTTGCAATTTTGAGAATGGTACGCGACAGAACGCATACCTACCACGCCTACAGTGATACCGTTCGTTCAGCATTCTTCCACAGCCTCGTTGCCCCGCTGTTTCATGATAGCAGAATCTTATCAAAAATACAATTGACAGAGAGGTAAACGATATATTAAAGCTTTTTTCTCTGACGTTTAAAAATATTTGAATGATATTCTTATGTTAGGTAGGTTTTAGGAAGGTATAGAATTGTTATTCACAAGCTTTAAAATTATCAGGAAATACCTAGTTGTAAGTGTGCATCAGAATAAAATATTTCGGTTTCGTTATTAGTCTGTGGTTTTGAAATGTGATGAGTTTTCCATCTGTTCTTAAATCACGCATGCTTGTATAGTACGGTATGGAAGTCTTTCTCTGTTATGATCTCATTCTGTTATTTCAATTGAGTTCTCTTAAAACTATGAATACTTATAATTCCTAAGAAAATATTCCGATGTTAACTAGGTAATGTAATTGCCTACTAGATGCTTATGTATACATATACATAACATAAGCAGTTAAAATCTACCAGGTAAGCGTATGAGTATTATTATTTATATCCAAGTCATTATATAAAACAATTGATTCATATTCGATAAAAACTAAAATGTTTAAAACATGATACTAAAATTTAATAAAATTTTAGAATTTAAATGTCCTTAATTATAAGCCATTTTAAAAAGTGTATGAATAACTAGTGTAAATTGAATAAAAGAGAATAAATTTCTTAATTGTTACTTCCTGAGCTCGATAATACAGTGCATGTTGGCATATTTATTTATTACATATTTTATTATGTCGGCAATGGCGGAACGCACATCTGCGTGTCAAATTCCTGAGAGCCATGTGCGGCGGCGGAATGGGAAGCGAACCGTAGCCACATGCATGGAAAAAAAAGTTACATTTGAAAATGGAAGTCGGTTGTTAAATGTCTACTACACGTAGGTGTACGTATGCGGACGTAATTGATCACAGAGTTTGAAAAAGGAATTCCTTAGTTAAATTACATATAAAATTTATTGATTTTTGTTATTGTCAAATTGATTTTGATAAATTCACCTACCAAACTACCGAAACAACCAATCCGTCGGTCGAGTGAAGTTATTTACATTTTAAAATTCGAATATGGAGACAGAATTGTGCAATTTTTTATACAGAATATACATGGCTGATACCAACACAAGTTCTCTTTCACTCATTCTGAAAATAATATAATAGTTCCATATGCAATCTTATCTTAATTCAAAACTGTGTAATGAACATTTATTTTACTTATCTTCATTAGCTGAAATTTTCTCCTAGAGGCAATAATATAATAATAATAATGATTCTTTAAACAATGCAATGCATATTTAGTTGTTCTTAAAATTAACTTGATAGGTTTGATAAATATATTAAGGATATTCTACATACGTTATCCTGTTAAGTCATAACTATTGACACAAAGTGGGCTATTGGCTTTATCTTTGGTTTGGAAGAGGGTAACCGTTTTTTATAACGTCAGCTGTTGAAACCCTACACCGGGGGTGCGAGCACAAAAGCCGCAAATAATGGAATTTTCTAATAGATATCCGACATTATTTTAACCTTTAGTATTTTTCTCCGGTATCGATTAAGTTATGTCAGTGCAGAAAGAACTAGAAAGCAAATAGAGCCAGTACACAAATATAATTAATGCGGGCATTTAATTATTTGATTATTATCAAACAATAAATCACGTTATCCTTTTTTTTATCTGTCAAAGACCGGAAACTTCATTTTATCAGAACTTTTTTGCACATCCGTTTTTTAAGGTCACATCATCATAACCTTTGCCGGTCGTATCATGTATCCAATGAATAACATTCATTCATGAGAAGAGCCAAAAATTCTTGCTTTTTATTTTAAGTTACTACAATAATAATAAGAAAATGTTTATTAAAATAAAAACGATGAGACAGACCAACAATGACCTAAACAATGCTTGTTAATCTTCCAATTTAACTAGTATTTTAAATTTCGAATCTAGAAGAATCGAGAAGCTGTTCGATTTTCAAACAGTTGTTCGAAATTCAAAAATGCAACTCTCACCTGCCAGTGAAGCAGATGTTCGGATACAGTGATGGAAGGTCGAATTGTTGTATAGATTCGGGAGTATCGGAATGCACGCGCACGAAACGAACAGCTGACACACAAGATGCGTGCAAAAAAACTGTTATTCACTCTGTGCCTTTACCTGCAGTGAAATTATGGAAAATGGTGCGATCAGCTGATTTTGCAGCTGGCATTTTTTCCACTGACATTATTAACAGAATTAAATGCTATGGAATGTCTGCTTGGTAGTTAAGATTGAATTATTCCGAGTCTCAGAAAACATGTATCCCATGATAGGCGGCGAATTTTTCATACGCCTATAAATTTATTGTTTCTTGTTTCAAACACTTTGATCTAGTCATCTATACACTGACATCCAAACAGTTTTAATAGACCTAGCGATAATCAAAGGCCCAAGTTTATTTATGAACGTGCCAAACAAAAGGCCGAGCGTCTGTTTTTTGTCTGATGCCCTTCTGTTTATTGGTAGTGTGTAGAGCCCTTTACGGTCCCCTTTCAACGATACTGTAAATAGAATGAAATATATAATAAAACTTCTTTGTTTAGCTTCATCGATTGTGGATCTTAAACAGATCGTGAAAGAGGCATATAGTCATAAAAATATTAAGTAACTTAATGATTTTGAAGATGAACTATTTACTAGATATATACTATCTATCTATCTATTCGAGTCACTGGTCTCTCGAACCAGTGTGGTGAAAGGATTGTAAGTGCGCCTCAAAGTGGCTCCTTTCTTGCACTCGACACATGTCTTCGTTTTTTTTGTTTTAGGACATGTCGGTTTCCTCACGACGTTTTCCTTCACCGTTTTGAGAACGTGGTAACGTGGGAACGTGGTTGCGCCCATAAATAATAAAAGCGTAAAACTCATAGGTGCACGTTGGGATTTGAATCAGCGACCTCCGGATCGTTGTGAAAAACAACAGCGTTCCAGCAGAGTAGCATATAGGAATATTTTTTGGTTTTGTAATAAACCACAATAACAAATTGTACCCTCAAAGATCTTGGCTATAAAATTTCCAAAATTACGTTTACCATCAATCGTTATGAAGCATTTATTCAAAAAGAAGAATCGAAAAGGGTTCTACAGATTTAAATCTATGGGCGCATCATTCAGACGTTTGAGAAATAACTGACAACCCAACAATTTCCAACGATTATACGAATTTAATCGATGATAATGATACATTTAATACTTTATATAATACCGATATAATTGGTTTTATTCTGGTGGCTATAATCACCATTCAGGGGGAAGCTATTGTTGATCTCCGCGATACGAGTGAGAATCTATCTCATCAAGAATTACTTAATGATAAACTTTTAACAAGACGTTACAATGGAATACCGGAGGATATTAATAATAGTGCAGCGGTGATTGCCAATATTGAAGGTAAAAATGTAGCAATCACTAAATTAGAAGGTGCTTGTAAGATTTGTCTTGTTTCCATTCTTTGTTTCATAGTATTCAGTATGTTTGTGGACCGTGTCCTTGACCTCACCTGTGGGCCCTGCCTGAAAACCAGCGCTGCGCTCTCTTTTTGTGTGCAGCACTATGCTGAGACAGGGACCCTTTTTGCCAACTCAACACATTCCTCCTACGTTATGAGTTTGTCTAACGTTATTGTTTTTAGTTTTAGTTTTAGTTATTAATATGTGTTGTTTTTGCAAAATAAATACTCTTTCTTTCTTTTTTCTTTTCAATTTGTGAGATTTGATGCGGTGCTGTTAAATCCGGTGGTTGCTGGTTCGAATCCCGACGTGCATCAATGAGAGGTAATGAGACAAATGTGATTAATTTCATATAAATTATGGAAGGTTATCTAGAGCACTCAAATCACTTAAATAAATAAAATCTGAATGTTTCAAATTTGCCTTTGCATGAACTTTTTATCTAGAATCCTCAACACGGAAGTTTCAATACAGTAAGTGACTTATCCGATCGCATCACCCCTATACTAATGTATACATCATGTTAATACAAAGTGAATTCAAGTTGTATTATACTTCGTACCATCGCATGACAAGAATACTTAGCGAGTTTTATGATTAAGCTGAAATGTGGGCAGGGTGTTGAGACGGTTTAACTAAATGGGATTACTTTAGCTTTTATAGTTCGTCATTATTTAAATTAATTCTTGGATGTTTAGGTCTGCCTACACTTTCTCTACTCATAGTGTGTAGTTGTCAGTAGTTATTGGGTAGTTAAATAATAATCGGTCAGCCATATATTTGACACGCTTTTTATAGTGCTATTTAGCATTCGCATGTATATTTTTGACAATAACATTCCCTGCTACTGTACGTAAGGTGTCACTGGCTCTGTCAAAGATGTGCGCCTCTAAGAGGCTCGTTTTATGCTCTACCCAATTTTTCCTTGAATAATTTTGACAAAATGTCACCAAACTGTAATAAATATCTAATTTATCTGCTACTATGTAACTTTAACGACAGTAAATCAACTCATCCCATTAATCCAGCCAAGCCTTCTTAATTATCAAAATCGTCTCTCAATTGGCCGGATGCGGCGCCATATTTAAACTCCGATCGCGATCCGAATAATCCAACCGCAGTTGATTTCCGGTGACCTTAACTATTACGAATCATTGAAAAGAACTTTTAAGTTCAAGGATTAAGGATGGTAATCCTTTGATAATTTCAAGAATACTGCTAGTAGGTGATGTCGTGCGAGAATTTTCTCGAGCGTAAATAAGAATACTTAGCAACAAGTTTTCGGTAGATATTTTTGATATACAAAAAACTTGTTGTCAAGTACCTAAATAAGATAACGCACTGCACTTTATCACCAAAATGTAGAAACGAAAATGATTTTAATTTTTCAAAAAAAATCGTTCTGTATTGTTCTAGTCCTATTTGGTTATTTTGAGTTATATTTTGTTACCAGATATTGTTCATAATAATTTAGTAAAGCAACCTAGTGATGAAGAAGTGATATCATGATTTCTTAGGCACGTTTCTTAAGTCTTGCTGTTTCAACCAGCGATAATTTTCGTGTATACAGATAAAAATGACATTAGTCATTCAAACATTGGACTAAGCTGTGGGAGAGTCGCAGTGTTTAGTCACCGTATTGTAATGCGCGTGCGCACCTTGCCTGCCAATTGGTTTTGGGTGTATTTGAAATTCTGCAAATGTTTTTTAGTTAACATAAAAATGGGTTTGGCCTAACACTAGGTCTCATTGTGTAGTAGATATCAGTAATAAAGTGTACCGTTGTTTCAAAACACCCAATTCAGAAAGGAAAGGAGTTTTTTTTTATTTCACACATCGCCATCTAGCCCCAAACTAAGGATAGCTTGTACTGGGAACCAGATGACTGATACACATTTTTTTTTGTCAATACGCATATAAATACATATTAACACCCACACACAGGACAAACATCAATGCTCGTCACACAAATGTTTGTCCTGGGTGGGAATCGAACCCACAACCTAAGCTCAGAAGGCAGAGTTACTAACCAACTGCAAGGCCAGTCATATACCTACTCTATGCAAAAACATATATCTCGGAAAAAAGCCTGTTTTAGAAAGACGTTTGCTCAACACTCTTTGAAGCGTAAGTCTTCATTATTGATTTTTCCAAGTTCATATTCGGCATGGAAACCAGTTCTTTCGCCAATAGTGAATTCATTTCATTAGTGATTTACCTTTTGTTAACTTTACATCGTTGACCTTTCTGGAAATCCAAAAGATTGCTATGCGACCTCAATTTAATGTATTGATTGGTAAAATTGGCTGAGGTCGTTCATTTACATCGAAATTTGCATTGGCGAAAATATTTGTATCGTGACGAAAGTCTATGATAAACTTATTATTAGATGAAATAATATGGGTTAAACATTTGATTACTTTTACACATATCATTCTCAATAAATTGTTATCGAGGTATCTAGTAAATTCTGGCATATTATTATTAGATTAAGGATTAATGAACCGACTTATGAAGCTAACCTTTGCTCCTGTTATACTTAGAGGAGACTAGATATTAGTGGACTTCGATTAGTTCATTAGAAGCATTCCTTCCGAGAGATCAAAAAAGGGCTTGTAAGCAAATTCTGGAACAACCTTCTAAACACAATCGTCAAATAAAAAAATCTATACGAATAGCTCGTGCAAATCAGTTTCCTCTCGATAAAAAGACCGTATCAAAACGACAGGAGATTCAAGCTATTCGCGATTTCGCGAATAATTAGGAACATTTATATAGTTTTTGTGTATTATCTGATTATTATGAAATTTCATGCTGTGAGTTAACTCGTTTGCAGTCTACACACATTGTATCAGCCTTTTCGTATCTAATTTAATTCTGATCATCAAGTTGCGAATCGATAGGTTTTAGGTCTGTGTTTTCATTCATCTGTTAGTGCACATCAACGGTTACATATCATTACCAATTTATTACGGCTTCCATTGCTAAATATTATGGTTCTATTCGCATTTTTTATAAAACAGGTATCTTATTCATACTACGCGTATTCCTTCCATGTTATTAGTAATATTTGATTTGAGCGTATTAAGACGAAATGTGAAAAGATATTTTAATTTGCATGGCACGCATTGGTTATCTCTACACAGCTTACCAATTTGTATTCAAAATACTTTTAATTCGCCGCTCTGGGCGATTCAGGCGATCACCCGAATTTTTCGCATAATTACGATTGGCAGCCTCAAATAATCGGTCCGATTTTGTTATTTTATTGTATCTGCGTTCCCACGGACGATGCACGCGAACGCGACTACATTTTGTCTTTTTTTTTTTTATAAAACATCCGTGCCTCGGGCTTAAAGGAGGCAAGACGTAACAAAACTCCTTTCATTTGATTTAAGTTTGATTACCGGTTGCTGATGCGTGGACACTCTATCATTACCGTGTATTAACCGTGTTTCGGTGCGTAACCGCTTTTTGACGTGTGTAAGTAGCGTGATTTATAGGTTTATAGGTTCATACTGCTCTTTTAATTGGAGTCTAAGGTCTCCAGATTAGTATTCAATGTTCATGAGGTTTTGTAATTCTTTTTCTTTTAAATTATACACGTTTCCCTAAAATCTCGAGAAAAGCTACTGCTATCTGATTTAACGTTTTGAAATGTTACATGATAATTTCGTTACTACTATTTAAATAAAACCTTTTTATTTTGTTTGCGCTAATTGGCCTTTTTTGCTATTCTGCCGGAAGCTATAATCGCTGAGGGGGAATGTCATTGTGTGGACACACAGGTGTGGATTCGTATTCTGGAATGAACTTGAGTTACTAATGAAGGAAAATATTGTGAGGAAACCATAGCGTAGGGTAGGGTTCGGCTAGCTATCAAATCACCCTGAAGTTGCAATTTGGTTTACAGACTGTTCAACAGGATAATTCAGAAACAAAGAGTTAGTGTATTGGCTGCAAATATAATATGAGATATACGGAGACATCGTTTGGCGTGTGATTACTAACAGCGTTTGCGAGCGAAGCGGTATATTTCGCAAGCCTACATTTCGAGACCGGTTTTGACGACGATTCGCGAATCTTTGCAGAATCTTTGAACTTAAACGCGTCACTGCAAACTAACAATGACGCCTATATAAGTGCTGTAGCATCTCTTCTAATAATAACTGAATAGTTAGCTTCGTTTCAACTGTAAAGGACATGGTCATCTAACTAATGTTTATTCCGTTTGATCGGTTCTTTTGACGGAAGCTGTCGCTATTTATCGCCTTCTAAATTCCAAATTGCCTATCAAACGGCGGTATTATTGAAATAAACTCGTTGATTAGTCGCCATATTTAGAAGTACAGGTGTCGCGCAAAATGGCGTGGGCGACGCGGGTGTGGTGACCCCCACATAAATAAAGTTTTAATATTTCTGTGGCCACTCGTTTCATGAACGGTGTACAGTTTGGTGTTTTTTTAAGTTGTATCATGAGTTATGTGGAGTTTCTTTATGATTTGTTAGAGGTAAGTTCATTTAAATTACGATAATTATTTTGCATAAAAAGTTTTCCATGTAATCTTGTACTCTTTGTTTTTGGATTGGTTATAATTTATTTAAGTGCCAATTAATTCCTTGTTTATTTTATGTATTACTGCGTTGTTTCGTTTGGTTTTGTTTATTTCTTATTGTTGTCTTGCATATTGCCCGATGAATCGACTTGAACTTCTTTCATTAAACCTTTATTTTTCAATGACCGGTTTGGACTAGATAAGACAAGTTCCATAAAACGAATCAGATTCATCTGAATTCACGACGAACATGTCCAAACTTGACCATATCCTGAGTTAACCCACAGATAATATTTAACGAAACTGCATAGCATACTAAAGAGGTTTATGAATTGATACAAGGTTTTTTGTTGATAATCCCAGCTAGCAGGCTGCATTTGCGTTTGAAGTTTTAATCGGGACAGCCAATATACTTAGTATTAAGCTTTGGATATAGTAACAAATTGCTTAAGTTGCAATTGGTCTTTCGAGCCGGAAATTTGTAATGTAATAATAAAAAAGAGATTATTGTGGTACACTTACTGAACCAGCCGATGCGACTTAGGTCCTCCCCTACGACAAGACCCAAGTAACATCGTATGCGCCCGTAACTCTGTGACGTGTAGGTGGAACATCTCATGTGCCTGCAATTTCACCGGCAAACACCTTTTAAACCGGAACCCAGTAACGCGAATGCGTTACTGCTTGCCGGCAGAAACGGGCATGGTGGCAGTACTTCCCCGGACGAACTTGGCAAGAGTTCTACTGCTCTTAAATGAATTAATAGTAATAATTAGTATTGTGGTGTGAAATTGATCTGCGCGGGACGAGCACAGCAGCGAGACGCCAGCATTTGACCCTGATGAATGAGTAATATTGATCTCTCGTACATAACCACCAGATACTCTGTTTCTATCTACATATGTACTTAACATTAGGTGATAACAGCTGTATTTTCCCTCATTCGGCACACTGAATTGTTCAGAATTATGGGATAATTTCTTTTATAGTGGTTTCTTTTTAATAATATGTATAATATTTATCTATGTATTTAATCAATCAAACATTTTATTTGCTTAAAATAAGTGTAACAAAGGTCTTCAGGGTTCTTAAAATGTATATATATTCTATCAGTTGTCTGGTTCCCATAGCAAGCTATACTTTGGGGCTAGATGGCGCTATGTGAATTGGTCACCAATATTTATTTATTTATTATATGATGGTCGACGATCTTTCAAGTGATACTGTTAATTCTAACTTTAATTAACTTAGAAGTCTAAAAACGTTTGCAATTTTAAAATCAGGATAGTAACGTAATAGTTTGGCCGCAATGCGAGAAAGCTACAAGCACGTCGGTATAAGGAATGCCGCCTAACGTAAAGATTCCCAAGTTTTGCAACAGCATCCACTTTGCAACACACAAGCTGTGTGCGGGCGCCATCTTTCCACTGTAATGATGTAACATTACATTTTACGTAAGAAAAGACACCGCAAATGACTTTTTTTGACTATAAATGCTGTTTTGCTTACTCTTATTGTGGCAGAAATGAGGCATAGGCTCCGTTCTGAATACTTTAGTAAGTAGTCTGACTCAAGTTTAAGCGTGGAAGAAGAGAGGGAAAGACATGCCGGTCCAATGGTACTGACTCCGAGTTTCGATAAGGACGTCGCTGGTTCAAATCCCGACGTGTACAGTTTTTAGCTTGAAAGATTTATGTGCACAATACCACGTCCTCAAAACGGTGAAGGAAAAAATCGTGAGGAAACCGACATGTCCTAGAATAAAAAATTCGAAGACATGTGTCATGAGGAGCCTCTTTGAGGCGCATTTAAAATCCTTTCACCGCACCGGTTCAGAACCAGTGACTCGAATAGAATAGAAGAATGCGTATCACAATTACTCTGTTCATTTTCTCATATAACTGTGGGAAACAGATTACAATTTTACGATAAGTATACGCCATTTTGTCAACGATAACTTAATGAGCCGTTATCGGGCATTGTTTAACTTTGGGTTTATGTAAACGCTTTGGTAAGTAAGACATATAATTTGAGTTATTTCGTTAGTTTTTTTTGGACAATTCACACAGCACCATCTAGTCCCAAACTAAGGTTAGCTTGTACTATGGGAACCAGACAACTGATAGAATACATATATTTATTTGTAAATACATACATATAATACATATTAACACCCAGTCAGTGTAGTCTTAAAACCTGACCGGAATAGTATATTACATGCCTGCCCACCACACTAATGATATTGGCATGTTACTAATGCCAGAATGCATGAATCACGAATAATTCATTTTTACTTGAAACTTGACCGGCTCGCTTAATGTTACTTATTAGGAATTCACTGTCGAACTAATTCAGCTCAATGTTTCCTGAGAATTGATAGGTATCGAAATATCAGCGCTGAGTATTCTCAGCGTATGGTGAGCCATCCCCTTTTTCGGCACAGGGCGCATAGGGACTTAATTTTGTGTTTTTATTATAATGCTATTTTATGTAATTGTTTTTCCTGGTTGTGCTGAAATAAATGTTTTTATCTATCTATCTAAATAACTCTCAGTAATGTATCTTTGATAGTTCTACGGTTAAATCAATCTCAGCCTATTTATTGCATAAAGTTATTGGAATGTGGTAACTAGTTACTTATAAAAGTGTTGGTAGATTCGTCAAATTCCCGAGTGTTAGTCAAAGTTGACATTAAGTTTAACTCAATCGATTAAATCTAGTGTTTTTAAGAGTTTCTAAAGATACCTGCAGGAGCAATTAGAAATCAAAGAATTGCCTACTAAAAATACTGCGGACCAACCATTTCTTTGTCTCAATCTGGCAACAAAATAGCCTCTAATCCTGTAATTTTAGATGTCATACCTGTAATATATTTTAACTGTTGTTTAAAACTTGCCAAATTATAGTTAACAGTTTATTCTTCCGTCTAGCTACTCCAATTTGCTTGATTAATAACAGTCGTTTACAAAACTGACAATGTATCGAGTTCACAAGACTACACACAGTTCCCGCCCAAACACCACTATTTTAATCTCATTTCGACGTGAACTTAGAACACCTTGCAGTGGAGCAAAACAATAAACATGTTTAATTACCGAACTATAAGTAGAAATTACATAAATAGACAGCTTTATTTTTCTCAAAATTTAACTATTCTCCTCTCTCTCATACACGTGAGTTCAGTGAGGGACGGAGATAGAAAATGGCGTTGATGACGCTATTATAGCAGCGCCCGTAACGAGCTTAAGTGTACGCGTTAAAAGACTTAATGCTTCACTTACGATTTGGATAACTCATTTTACGTTCTTTATTCGCTGTCCGTACATTTATGACGGTACCCGAACGTATTTTACGATTAATAAAAATAAAAGATTAGTTTTATTCGGTTAGTGGTGATAGACGGTCTGTTACTGCGTTGCATAAACGGCGTAAGTGCAGTTAAGTCAATGGCGGATATAACAGCAGGCTAAGTAGACTAGTACTAGTACTAAGTAGCCTAGGGCAGATTTTAGGGGCGGCAAATTTGAGAAACGTTTTTTGATGTGAAACATCTATAGCCGCACGTAAAACCGTTTTCTGGCTTGGCGACGCGTCGCCACGGCATGAGCGCTGATTGGTCCGTTCAAGGTTACGACAAATCATAAACATTATTAGTGATGGGGTACTTAGTTTCTTACAAAATAATGTCGATGTTTCACATCTGCCAGGCGTCCCGTGACGGCTCACATTTTTTTTATCCAGAAATCTTTTCGATTTCTGTAACACGGCTTTCTCGTGTAATTTCTCTAGAAGTCCACAAGACATCTTTTCGTTTACCGAATGTAAATTATTGCGTGAGTGGCATACCCCGCCTTATTAGTCATCATTGAGCTTTGATTGCCAATTACTCAGAAATATACCCAAAAACTATTTCCTGTGCAATTTGAATCGAATTGTTGGATTTAAAAGATAATCTAGGAACTGATAATTTACAATTGTAGAGGTAAGGGCGGCATCAATAGCCTTTTAGCCAATAGTCATTTTTACTTTAACGGAGATGTATTTATGTAAAAATACCACATCTAACAATGTACGTGTAATATACATTAATTACTCATAAACCGGAGATGCGTTCTGTTAACTTTGTAAGATAACGGTTATGGTTGTTATTGCAAAAGTCGCTCTCTATAGATATCACCGCTATTTTACATAGTTGATGTCTATGTAGACCTCACGCCAAGTTCATACGGGGAAGTACTGCCACCATGCCCATTTCTGCCGCCAAGCAGTAACGCATTCGCGTTGTGGCGTTAATGTGTTCCGTTTTAAAAGGTGTGGTTGCCGGTGAAATTACAGGCATATGAGACATTCCACCTGCATGTCTCAGAGTTACGGGCGCATACGATGCGCCTTGGATCTTGTCTTACCTAGTAAGGACCCAAGTCCCATCGGTTGTTATGGGAAGAGGTTACCACTAACACCAGGTGGGCCGTCGGCTCGTTCCGTAATTGTAAAATTTTTTTTTTACATCATACTGTATACAGGGTTACAGGAAAAGTCGTGCTAGATCCGTTAAGGGCGTGGAGTACCCATCATTTCTGACTTATTTCACTATGAAACACCCTACCCTAAACTTAACCCTTTTCGAGATATTCGACTTTTAATTTTTTATTGAATAATGCCGATTTTTAGGCTACGAAATTTATTTTTGTTTATTTTGTGTATCTTATTATTATTATTATTGCATTTTTACATGTGTAATAAGATGCTTTAGGACATCAATCATTAAAATAGTGCATAAGTTAATTGAATAGACCGTAGTAGACAAGTGAAAGTAAAAAAATAAAAAATATATTAGCAAGCTTATTTTTCTCTAAGGGATATCTAAAAAAAATATTATGACACTTGTTCGGCAGATATTTTTTAAAATATCTACGTTTCATCAGCTATCTAACGAGGTCTAACAATCTAGGGTTTGTATTACATTTCGTGGAAAGAGAGAAGATTGGACTTTTGCAGATTTATGCTAAATGCTGACGTAGAAGACCCAGATTTTCTAAGAAATATCTTGTGGACGGATGAGTCCAAATTTGATAAAGATGGCATAACCAACTATCACAACGTCCATTACTGGGCCCCAAAAGAACTAAGGAATCCCAATAAGAAAAGAGTGAAAGGGTCCCAACGAAGATTCAGCGTGAATGTGTGGATGGGCATTATCTCTAATCATTTGATTGGACCTTACTTTCTCCCGGATAATCTAAATGGGGAAAGCTACGAAAATTTCCTGAGAGCAGACTTGAGTGATTTGCTGGATGATCTGCCACTCAACCTGATCAGGGACATGTGGTTCCAACACGATGGCTGCCCTGCCCATTTCAGGAGAAGTGTCAGAGACTGGCTGGACACAAATTATCCAAACAAATGGATAGGACGAGGTGGGCCGTTGCCATGGCCAGCAAGAAGTCCGGACCTAACTCCCATGGATTTTCATGTATGGGGGTGCATGAAAAGTCTTGTGTACAGCGAGCCGAATCCAGTTTTGTCTGTGGAAGACTTAAGAGAAAGGATTGTGGATGCAGCAAATAAAATGAGGACCACGTTGACCACTGGAGTAGTGAAGACTGGTCTCCGTAGAAGGATGCGACAATGTTTCAGAAATAGAGGCGGCCATGTTGAACATGAACTGTAGAATAAGAAAAAGTTGTGTGAAAACCTTTAATAAATGACATTTCATGCATACCTAATGTTTTATTTTACTTTTTAGGGCTAAGTATAAATTTTCTTCTCCACTGTCGCCTATGAAACTAATTTTTTTCCAATGCATTTGAATAAAACCCTAGATTATTATACCTCGTTAGATAGCTGATGAAACGTAGATATTTTAAAAAATATCTGCCGAACAAGTGTCATAATATTTTTTTTAGATATCCCTTAGAGAAAAATAAGCTTGCTAATATATTTTTTATTTTTTTACTTTCACTTGTCTACTACGGTCTATTCAATTAACTTATGCACTATTTTAATGATTGATGTCCTAAAGCATCTTATTACACATGTAAAAATGCAATAATAATAATAATAAGATACACGAAATAAACAAAAATAAATTTCGTAGCCTAAAAATCGGCATTATTCAATAAAAAATTAAAAGTCGAATATCTCGAAAAGGGTTAAGTTTAGGGTAGGGTGTTTCATAGTGAAATAAGTCAGAAATGATGGGTACTCCACGCCCTTAACGGATCTAGCACGACTTTTCCTGTAACCCTGTATATTCAAATTATTATACTATAGTATATTTTAAATGATATAGCTGAAGTATATATTTCCAAGCCATTTCTTTATGAATTCTTATGAAATAAAAGTTTTGACTTTGACTTTTGACTATAGTTCAATAAAACAATGTCGTACCTACCACTTACATAAGCACGTAGATTCAGTGTTGCCATGTCGTGTCATTTAACCCGAATAGATAATAAATTCCCGCGCAGCGCCGACTTCCGGTGATCAATCAATTTGCGCGGGACTAGCATCATTCAATCTGCTCAATCGGTTAGTACCCTATTTCTGATTGAGCCTAGTGGGGTCACACTTGTTAACTAGATTGAGGGATCAATGATGTTAACACGTTCAATCGTCTAAATTGCATTTGCAAGTACAAATTATGCCAATTCGTCCAGAGAAGTACTGTGACTATACCCTTTCTGCCGCCAAGTAATGCCTTGGCGTACCTTTCGATTTGAAAGGTGTGGTTGCCATTGAAATTAGACCACCTTGGACCTGGGTCTTGTACAACTTAAGTAGGGGATTGCTTGTTATGGGCAGAGGTTACCACTTAACAGGGTTACCAGCTGCTCTTTCCGTAACTTTATCACATAAAAAATGATGTGTTTCAAATTGATTTTGTGAATTAGCACACTGAAGTAGTTACCACAAATCAAGTGCCGCGCCGAATTCAGGAACTAATTATTAGAAACGACTATTATAGTTTCACACAGACAGTACAGTTTTAAGAGCAGGAGAACTGTCAAAATAGAGTTTTTTTATTGATCATTCAGTGTTATTTGCTTGGTTTGCACCTTTTCCAAACGTAACCAACCTGAGGGCAAGAACCAGCAAGAAACTCATCAGTACAGTATTATATATTCGCGAAGCTAGGCCAGCGACAGGATTGGAAGTGGTGAAGATGGACCATCTCTTGTACCCGTATAATCCCCAGAACACAGCATTGAGAGGCACTTTGCTTAGCGGTAGAGATGGGTATGATGGCAGTATTTTCCCGTACTTATAAACAAAGATACAACATTTGGTTCTACCGTTCTAGACTAGTTGTTCAACAATATTCAGCCTAGATACAAGCTATAAACGCTGAATATTATTTCTAGAAAAGTACGTAATGTATTTCTTAGAATTAACGATGACTAATAATTCTAACAAATACAGACTTCTAAAAAACTGTCAGCAAAAACGGAAGGAAAGTAATTATAATTGTAAGTATAGTTAAATTACAATCCTAACAAATATATAAGTTAATATTTCAAGTTGAAGAAGACAATAGTTAGTAAAGTTGCGCTGCGTTGACTCGTGACCTCTCGCGGCTTCCGGTGCCTTTGACTTGATTTATTGGCTTTCGAGCACTTCGGTATGTTTGATGATAACGCCATTCTGATAGCTGACAACAAAATAGGTATGTTCTTAAATATACGTACAATGTTTTACACAATTTAGGTAATTAGCAGCCTTTACGTATATATATTATCATTAGGTAATAGCCAAATAATAATAGATTGTGGATAAGAGCTGTTCGGTGATTATAATTTTCAAGAAGATTGCAGAGGTTTATAGGCAACTAGCTGCGCCCCGCGGTGAATAAGTAAGGGAACACTGCACTTTTCCGGGATCAAAGTAGCCTATGTGTTAATCCAGGATATAAGGTATCTTGATACCAAATTTCATCCAAATCCATTCAGCCGTTTGAGCGTGAAAGAGTAATAAACATCCATACAAACTTTCACGTTTATATTAGTAGGATTTAAACCAATATGGGACTGCTGGGTGTCGGCCCAAATAGGTATGGTGGCAGTATTCCTCTCACTAACTTGACACAAGCTTGTCAAAAGATTGATAAAACTTAATCTTGCCTCGAGCGCAACGCAGTAAGACTTAGGTCATTCCGTGGTATTGCTACACTTGGTATCTACCTGTTGGTTGCAGTTAAGTAAGTAGGTACCCACGTAATAAAATGTCGGCGCTTCCCACGGGCTGATAATCTTTATGCGATGATGATATAGGTTCTTAGTATGCTTACTAAGAATCTGTATGGGAATATGTGCATCTGTTTCTAAATATTTGCTGTTGGTATGTAAGAGTCGGCTCTCTTCTGTGAAATAATGTACAAGAATATGCTGGCAACGAAATTCTAAGGATGACGATTATAAGGACAATCATTTCTAAGGAGTTCTTAAATGAAACTTAAAAACTCTTTTGACGCATTCTCAAGTCAAAATTCAAATGTCCAGTTCCATTGCATTTCGTGAAAATTTCTGTGGGTTTTATAAGGCTGGCCACATACCTCGGTAGCGTTCAGAAGCCCCGAACAATTGGAATTTCGATGTGGCCGGACTAACGGCGAAGAGATTTTCAACACGTGACTTAGGCGCATGCGTAGAACGGTATAGTTGCGGTCTCTGGATAGATTTGTGAAAGGGAATCGTGTGAAGAATGCTATTTATCTTACTTTGTAACATAATAATTCAAATAAGAAACATTTGATACAAAACACTTTTAAAGTGCTACTTCTCGACGCGATTAAGTGTTAGTCTAGAGCACTTGATCGAGTCGATCCATCGGAAGCACTTTTTGTAATTTGATTCTACCCATTACTTAAAAGAAAAACAAACCAGGCGGTGAATGAAAACATTCCAACTGGACTTGAGCAAGATGAATTTAAATCGGAGGTAACCCGACACTTTCATGAAAGACAACCTAATTGATATCACGTTTCATACGCTTGTCTTGTGAGTGTTTCATACGCTTGTCTTGTGAGTGTTTCATACGCTTGTCTTGTGAGTGTTTCATACGCTTGTCTTGTGAGTGTTTCATACGCTTGTCTTGTGAGTGTTTCATACGCTTGTCTTGTGAGTGTTTCATACGCTTGTCTTGTGAGTGTTTCATACGCTTGTCTTGTGAGTGTTTCATACGCTTGTCTTGTGAGTGTTTTATTTTTGAAAACTTTATAATTCAATTTTCGTTTCACCACCTCAGCCCGGAAATATCTAACCAAAACAGTGGTCTTAACATTTTAAAGGCAAAAAAATTTATAAATATATTATTGTATCAGCCAATTGCATAATAACATTAAACAAATCAACGATCCCAATTAATACATTTGCTTTGTTGAACAAATAAATAGTTACTTTCATTCGAACAGATTATTCCGACAAAGTTTTCCAAATCGAAAAACCAATTATAAACCATCTTTTGCGTTTCATCAAGAAATCAATTTCAAACAACGATTGACGTTACGTAATCAAAAACAAAAGATGCATTAGCAACGATGATCAATTGACGGGCTGTGCGTTGAACATTTCAAATTCTAACGCCAAATAAAGCACCCACACGCATAGCGGGACCCACCATGGAGGTTGATGGCAAATTGTAACCAAACTATTTTGTCAATTTCGTTAAAAGAAAGTTGTAACAATAAAATAACATAGCATTGTTATTTAACGTTATGAATGGATAACGAGGTCTTCCTGCTATTAGCCAAACACGCAACGTACGATGCTGATGTTCATTAAGATATATTAATTTGTTGTGTTTCTACCGTTACTTGTAATGTAATTAACCAGCACTTAGTTGACTTGTTTCTTCCGTTCTATTCAAATTACTTTTAAAATAATACCGGATATGGAAGGTCAATGAATTACCATTTCTATTGAAGCTTATCAATAATATCAATTATTTCTGCCTCAATTTTCAAATTTAAAAAGTACTACTATTACTGCTACTAGTCGAGTCACTGGTTCGCTGGAACCAGTGTGATAGGATTTAAGTGCGCCTCAAAGAGGCTCCTTTCGTGCATTTGACACTGCAAATGTTTGGTTCTAGAACATGTCGGTTCCTCACAATGGTTTCCTTCACCGTTTTGAGAAGTGGTATTGCATAATTATTTCAAGTGGAAAAAAACATTTTTGCACGTCGGGATTTGAACCAATGATGTCCAAATTTAAACTTGGTGTCAGTACAAAAAGTAGCAGTCCAATATGTCAGTCAATCGTGGCTATATAAAATTTATTGGAGATTAACCAAAAACAATATAAAATATTCCGCATGCAGCTAAGTCCAAAGATATCAAAGTAACGCGAGACTAAAATTGCGCAACAGTTTAATTACATGCGGCAAGTTCCGGCAGTGTGGCATCGAACCCACTTCCGCTGGACGCAAACGATAACGATCTTGAATTTTCATTTTCGTTTAAAAACTTGGGTCAACTATTCTAGGCAGGTGTAGCAAGTATCGACAAAGTAGGGGAGAGAACATTTAGCATCAAAGTAGCAGCGGTTCAATGTCTTCGACCTAACAGGTTACAAATATCAACTTGTAAATAGTCCCCGATATATTTCTGGTGTCTTGTTTGGATTCCCACGTCAGCGCGTGTCGATGGTTTAACTAATATAGCCGCACTTCCCTTTGATAAGCGTGAGGCTTCGCAATTTCAACCTTAACGTCACCGGAATAAGGCTCGATGATCTGGAGTGACTGTTGGTGTTTGTAAACTCAAGAGCGGCCAGTTGTCAATCAATGGCGTCTCTGGAACCGAAGTGTGGAAGTGACAAAGAAAAAACCACTTGAAATTAACGATAATGAAGTGGAGAATGTGATGAAAAAAAAGATGGAAAAAATATTTTTCGAGGTCTTCTGTCTTTGAACCGTCAACATAAAGATTTTATTTTTATGGCTTAACCCAAACTCGTCTTCATAAAGAGTCTAATTATTTGAATACTAGCTGCGCCCCGCGGTGTTACCGGCGGTGAATAAGTAATCCCAAGGAATAAAATTGTTTTCCGGGATAAAAGTAGCCTATGTGTTAATCCAGGATATAAGCTATCTTGATACCAAATTTCATCCAAATCCATTCAGCCGTTTGAGCGTGAAAGATTAACAAACATCCATACAAACTTTCACGTTTATAATATTAAGGAGGATATATTTGAAAACAAAATAAACCTTGACATATTTGTCAAGTTCAAAAGCTGCCTATTTCGAAAATGGAGTATTTAGCTATCGGCAGAATCAATTAAACTTATATGGAATAAAAACACCTAGTTACAAGGTAGTGTCTGTGTACGCCCACAGAAGTTTGCATCACGTCGCCTACACACGACCTTACGCTCGTAGGCCTTGTTGCTTTAGGAATTTTAGAATAGTCAAGAGATTTTCCAAATTCTAACTCCGTATGCAATCCAAGATTCTCTTTCTTCACAATCAGACTTAGAAGAACACTGTCAAAGTAATCCAGAATTGTATCAAATATTTGACCATCCAGTGTAACAAGAGGGCAATATTTGTTAGAAAATTTACTCGCGTCGTATTGTGTCTGTCTTCTTGTTTCTTTTTCTTTTTGTTAATGTTGTATGTAAACTGTGTGTGTCAAATAAAATTTATTCTATTCTATTCTAAATCATCTTAAAACGTGAAAGATAATTTAAATTGCAACGCATAACATTTATTTGGATTTTTGCACCAATATACTGGTAAATAAGTATGAGAACATAAACCAAAACAATGAATTGAAGACAATAATCTGATCGAATGATTTTATTGTGTAACTTAACTAGATAATTTTAATTTAACTTAAATTAATTTAACTAAATAACTTCTTCTTCTTCGAGTCACCGATTCTGTCGAACCAGTGTGGTGAAAGGATTGTAAGTGCGCCTCAAAGAGTCTCTACTAAATAACTGATATTATTGTATGTCCGAGAGGACAAACTGTTGATACTTTATATTAAAATAAGATCTTTTTGTACACAGTTTCACAATAAACGTTTCTTATTCTTATTCTTATTAATATACCCCGTTTTTTTCCACTATTGTCCCCTGTTATTGATCAAACCAACAACCCCATTACGACACACACTTTGTGTCAATTTGCCACCGGACACGCCTGTCCAATCAATTGTTGTTATACAATGCTGAAATTAAGAGCTTTCGTGGTAAAGTGGTTCAAACTCCGAAATAGAACTAGCCCAATGAACAATTTATTCAGTTAATCTCACCGAACAGGATTAGTCAAAGCTAATTATGGGAAATGATCCTGTTTAGAAGCCCCTCAGTTTTGTGGGCTTCTATATTTGCAGGGATTAAGAACAGTTATTATTTCAATTTTCATAGCTTTAACTATTTACTGGGTTGAGTTTGTATACATTTCACGTGATGCCAACGCCTTGGATTTGGAATGGCACTCAAGTAAGGCTGCCAAAACTTCGTTAGGATTTTCAACCTGTACAGCCAGCCAAGCTACCAAAAAATGCGTCTTCCTCACGATTTGTTTCCTCACCGGAAGCCCAAGCTGATCCAGGATTCGAACTCACGGCCAGATTTTAATCGGCTCGGTTTCACTTTTAATTTATTTATTTCTACTCGTTAGTGGTGCTTAAATCACAACTTTATCTATTCCATTTGCTTGTTTGTCCACATTAGTTAAGTGTCTTGTGAAGTAAAAATTACTGAGCTGAATATAATTTACGACTGCTTAGCTGTTAGCTCGTAGGCGTATCAAAAGGTCTTTACCAATTATGGTTCTTGTTATCTTTAAGTTTGGGAACCTTGTCCGTCATAATTTGCATGCAATATGACAACAGTTTTAATGATTGATACGATATTTTTACAAGGGAGACAGTTCTTTTAAAACTACTTTATATTAAAAAAAGAACTCTGTCTTCAATGTTATAACTGTTTTTATTGTGTAATATCTTATAATAATGCCTCCAAAATTTAATTGCGAGAATGCGTTTTGTATTAATAACATTATTTCCTTAGACTCGATGTTCCCTTCAGATGTTTCTACACAACGTCAGTGTAATATCCCCATTTTGTTTCCATCCTTTAGCTTCAACAAGTGTTTGTGGTAAAATGTCGTAAACGACGTCTCACTTCAGTAACCTATTACGTTTTGATCTTGCCATGTTTACGATACGGCGAGTTCTATAAATTGACCGATGCGGGAGAGCTCAACACATCGCGGTCCATCTTTTTAGAATACGACACAAATAACATTCTAATTTTGTAAATTTATACACCGCCAACTTTGAGAGGTCATGTTGGCTTAGCGCTCCGTTGCAACTATCGTCTCTATAACCTCGCATTAGAGATCAAATTGGGTTTCCGGAGATAGTTTGCGTATGGCACTTTGCTTTACTTCAATTTAATATGGATGGTGAGGTACGATGCAACACCCATGCCGATGACCACATGCAGCATGTGTTTGTAAATAGATAACTGAAGCTACTATGAAATCGTGATGTTTTCCACTCTAAAGCTACTGACGCATCCATTGCTGGTTTGCTTCAGCGTGTCAGCATTATGAATAGGCGCGATTCCGTGCATAGCGAACGCACGAGTCGTTCCATGTGAGTGATGAGGATCGAGATTAAAAGATCAGAGAGATATCCAGTGACATCTAGCGAGAGCTGCTATGGCTTGTTTACAAACATTCGAATTTAGGATGCTCGCAACAAAACTGTTTACAAATGCGCATGTCACCAAACACGTACAACTCGATGTTTCGTCGGATTCAGAGAAAATTAGCTTAGGCGTGTGAAAGAAACACGTTTGGAGGTATGTAAAGGCGTGTTTGCTCACTCCATTACACAGCTGGGTCGGGATGTGAAGAATCACGCTTATCTACACCGACACGAGGAAACGGTGGTCCATAGCCATCTGTTCGTTGCACCCATAAAGATAACGAAAACGTACAAACGGGAACATTCATTCCGTATCGGACCCTCGCGCTGAGCGCTGCCGCTGTTTTACGCGCGAAAAATACCTAGTTCGGCCATTTTGCATATTTTCGGAATGTGTTCCATATTCGAGAGCACGGTGCGTACGTTCGCGCTTTCATTCTCTTTTTGAAATGCGGTTTATTTTTAATCGCGTTGTCCTATTTAATGGCGGTTATGGCGCAGCGAGCGCCCCGATCAGTCTCGGCAGTGAGCGTTGAGCGTTGCTTCTGACGTTCTCTTTTTGAAATTTCCACAAAATGATTAAATTAATAATTGCCAAGATAAAAAAAGTTGTAAGTTTATCGGTAAAGACTAAGTTTTCACGGTAGTTCAGTGTTTGATATTTGGCGTGCTTGTTTCAGATATACCCCGATCCTGACTCGGAGAAGGCGATTATGGGTTCGGTGGTGTACTGCATTCATCACAAGGAAGGATGCCAGTGGTCGGACGAACTACGCAAATTGAAGGTAGGTCTGGGAATGACAAATATTTGTATCGCGATAAGTGAAGTGGGCAAATAGATCGATTCGATCTATCATTCGTGTGTAACCGGGCGTCACGTCCGACATATTTCTTTATCTCCGCTAACTGGAGGTTTTATTTATGACGTGTAGGTATGTATGTACCTAATACTAGATTTTACTACTAGTTTCGTTTAAATAAAATGCACATTGCCCTGAATATTCCCTTTAATATTAGTAGGTACACAACCAATTTATAATTGCAGACAATGCAAATATTTCTTAGGAATCGAACCCGCGACCCTTATTATTCGTTTGTCATAGTCACGCCAGCGAGTCGTAGACATAGTTTTACTACAACTAATGGAAATATATTGGACAGGTACTAAATTAACTCATCAGTTAATGTCGTGCCCAGATTTAGAGCGTTGAATTTTGTAATAAAATGTAGAAATAATTTTACACGTGTTATTCAGAACCACGGGGATGTTGTTGTCATTGTTACATACATATTTAGTTTAGCATTTTTTGTCCGTTTTGGTATAAAAATAAATCTTTATCAAAAATGATTTACGACATACGTGTATTTATTTTTATTATTAATATTATTATGTATTATATACACTGACTACAGACGATCAATTTTAGAAATTATTGATGTTTATATTTTACCTAAGTCCTGTTAAAAAAAAAGTGAACAGTAAGTAAATTATACACACTAGTGCGTATTTATCATCTCTTTCATTTTATATTGCAAAGAAAACAGGGCGTCACAAAATGGAGCGGAATTCCTTATCAAATATGGCGCTGAATTGACAAAGTTGCCATAAAAAAACCTACGCGTTTATCATAAAAAAATCTTGATTGAAAAAAAAAAGACAGCCATCTTGTTGATATTTTTTTTTTTTTTGTAAATATATTGGATTTAACATCTTCATTAAAAACCGACCACCTAACGTTTCCATTTACTATTGGTCACTGGCTGCATATATTCCGTGCAGGCGCACCTGAACACGTGCAAGCACGATGCCGTGCTGTGCGCGGCGCAGTGCGGCGCCATGATCCCGCGCGTGCTGATGCAGGACCATCTGCGGTACACGTGCCCGCGCCGCCGCGCCAACTGCCACCACTGCCATAAGGAGTTCTCCGGCAGTGCGCTCGAGGTGAGACCCGTGGACTGTGCCACTCTCCCGCGTCGACAGTAGCCTTGGGTAGACACTTTGGAAGCGAAAAACTATAATATCTATGGTAAAATACTTCATATCAATAATAATATTGGTGGACAATTCACATCGCCATATAGCCCCAAACTAAGCATAGCTTGTATCATGGGAACCAAACAGCAGATAGAACACATAAATACATTTTCAATACATATTAATACCAAGACACAAAACAAACGTCTATGTTCGTAACACAAATGTTTGTCCTAGGTGGGAATCGAACCCACGATCAATAGCGCAGAAGGGAGGGTTACCAGTTGAGCTGTGAGGCCTGTCAAAGCAATATTCAGTAACATCGCGTAGACATTTTTCATTTTATTTGCATACAGATTAAGTCACATCTGTGTATGACAAACATTCAAACCCTGTAACACTTAGAATCCAAAAGCAATCTGTCCTTAACTACATACTTAAACTGCTGAACTGTCGTCATGTGTCTTCCGCCATAAATTCTTGATTTTATCATCTGGAAACTCTCAAACGATCATCGCAACACAGCAATGCTATAACTTGTGTTTCCCCACATTTCAGGAGCACCAAGGCAACTGCGGCCACGAGCCGATCTACTGCGAGAATAAGTGCGGAGCCAAAGTGCAGAGGCGGCACACGCAGCAGCACATCCAACAGCACTGCAGCAAGCGGCTCGTGCCCTGCAGACACTGCAGCCAGAGGTACACACAGGTATGGACCACCAGGATTGCTGCACTCTTGTCTTTATGATCTTCGGTTGCCTACTGGCACAAAAACGGCTAACGCCTCCCACATCTTCCCCAAACGGCTGCCACCTCCCAAATCTTCCACCAACGGCTAACGCCTCCCCAACGCGTTCAGAGGTTGGTTGGTTGCAAATTGGTATGCTTTTTATGACGAGGAGATGGTTCATTTCACGTCATGAGCGGTACTCACTGGCTTTTTTTGTTAATGGGAAGACCTAGGTCGCATCGCATTGTCATTGACCTATGAGATATGAAGATGGAATGTATCATGTGACTGTAATATCACCGGTAAGCCCACCTTTCAGTCCGAAACATATCGAAGTCAGTCGACTTTCAAATGCATTTGCTCAACATCTAACACAAATTTCCTTATCCACACAATTAAACCACATTTAGTAGTTCGAATGAATGTAAATAAGAAGGAATTCAAGTTGATTTACGTCGATGTAGATGCGATACATAGTGGAGTGTGTGGTAACGCTAGTGTCACGTTGCAGGACACGGTGTGCGCGCACGGTGCGACGTGCTCGCGCGCGCCCGTGCCGTGCCCGCAGCGCTGCTCCGCGGCGCCGCTGCCGCGCGACGAGCTGGACGCACACCTGCGCGACCACTGCGCAGCCGCCGGCGTGCCGTGCGCCTTCCGCGACGCCGGATGCAGGTTCAAAGTGAGCACAACACAACACCTTCATATACCTTCACCTACCACACAGTTCTGCAGCTTCAGTGCTGTTGCTGCTCTACTCTACTCGACATCTGCGACACCGCTGCGTTTGCGAGGATCGCTTGTTTTGATGGCAGGACCTGAAAAAGAAAATCTGTTTTTATTTAGATGCGCTTCTTAGATTTTTATCTACTGTTTCACACGCACCTCTAACCCACTCTCCAAGGTTACTAACCACAAAAAATACGTAGATGTGACCATGAGTCATCACAGGCGCATGAGACAACAACCCCGTCTTGGGGTGATGAACGCGACGCAATGCTACTTGAGTCATCTCGTACTTTGGTGGAGAGACTTGAGTCTTGCTGTTGGGCGGCGGTTACCACTTACCATCAGATGGGCTGTCAGCTTGTTTCTATACCTCGAGTACAGCAGTTGTTGCAACGTGTTCGCAGGGCACCCGTCAGGCGGTGGAGCGTCACACGGCGGAGAGCTGCCAGCAGCACCTGGCGCTGGTGTCGGGGCTGGCGAGCAGGCAGGCGCGCCAGCTGGAGTCGCTGCGCGCGGCCGTCTCGCGGCTCGCCAACACCACCAACTGCTCGGGCGCGCTCGTCTGGAAGATATCCGACTGGGCCGCCAAGATGGCCGACGCCAAGTGCAAGGACGGCGTCGAACTCGTCTCCTCCGCATTCTACACCAGCCAGTACGGGTACAAGTTGCAGGTGGGTTACCATACAGGCTCAGTTGGTAGTGTGGTCGTGGGTTCGATTCACACCCAGGACAAACATTTTTGTGACGAGCATTGATGTTTGTTTCGTGTTGGGTGATAATATGTATTTATATGTATTTAAAAAAAAGTATTCTACCAGTTGTCTGGTTCCCATAGTACTAGTTATGCTTAGTTTGGAGTTAGACGGCGATTTTTGAAATGTCCAACAATACTATTATTATTATTAATCTAAAGTTCGGTAAGGTTCGAATGTGTTTTTCAAAAGGCCAAAAGTTCTTAATTGTTTTTGGCTGTTCTTCAGGACAGGATTCTTCTCTCGATTTCTCTTCAGTTTTCAGTGATAACCACACTCTTATCTTGGTTTCCAGACATGAACACGAACCAGCTTTAGCCGCTTTCGAAGTAGATTCTCCTTCTAAACAAGATCTTTCTCTCGAAGTTGAGACTGCCTCGTTTTCAGTATTTATCCTTCCGCGTGTGTCCTAAGACTGAAACGTTAGTCTTATGTCGAATTAAGATTAAGATTATGTAGTCCACGTGTACTCAAACTAAGGAACTTTAAAATATCTTCGCATTGATACTATATGTCCGAAATTTCCCGTCTTATCTGCTAAAATGATGTTAGAAATCTCAGCGTCTAATCAAGTTGAAATAAACTGTTAAAGTTTGATACTTAACTAACTGAGTATCACAAACAATAGCGTGTATTTCCGTCGCCTCAAATCCACGATATTGTTTGTAAACAAAGGCCCACGTTTGTGGATTCGTCACCGCGCTGCGCCCGCCCGCCGCCGACCGAATTAGCAGCGTTACTCACATAGTAACGCGCGCTCCTGTTGTGTTATTTTGATATCCCTGCGATATTGGATGAGTAACAGTACTGACTTTCCCGGGATTTAGTCATGATTTATTAATTACTCGACTGCCCCGGAGTAAAAGGTTATGGTATTTCGAATTTTGTGTTTTTTTTTATGATTGAGTTAGGGAACGATCCGACGGCCCACCTGGTGTTAAGTGGTAATCTCTGCCCATAACCGATGTGACTTGGGTCCTCCCTACTAGGTACGACAAGACCCAAATCGCTTCGTATGCGCCCGTAACTCGACTGAGAATTTATCATGTGCTGTTATTTCACCGGCAACCACACCTTTCCAATAATCTGTTATCTTCCGGTGCCTTGACAGCTTGAAGGATTTTGACGTGAGATGATTCATCATAAAGTTTCTCTTAGTGGTAACTAACGATGTAGATGTTTATTGTTTTGTTTTTCTCTCTTACTGAGGATTACCTAACTAGCCTTGTTAGCCAGTCTGATGATCTGATGATCCTGTGTCGATTTTACGAATAAATGATTTATTATTGTTATTTATATATAACGGTAATTGTTGCAGGCGTCGTTATTCTTGAACGGCAACGGCGCCGGCGAGGGCACGCACATGTCCGTGTACATAAAGCTGTTGCCGGGCGAGTACGACGCGCTGTTGCGGTGGCCGTTCGCGCACACCGTCTCCTTCACGCTGTTCGACCAGAGCGCGCCGCCGGACCGCGCCTGCAACATCGTCGAGAGCTTCGTGCCAGACCCCGCGTGGCACAACTTCCAGCGCCCCTCCAGGGAGCCCGACGCGCTCGGCTTCGGCTTCCCCAGGTTCGTCTCCCACGAGATGCTCAACAAGAGGCACTTCCTCAAGGATGACGTCATGTTCCTCAGGATCAAGGTCGACCCCAGCAAAATCGTTGCCGTTTAACGGCGTTGTAGCGGCGTATATACTACCAGGAGAACAGACTGTAAGCGGTGATGCTGAGACTGTAAGCAGTGATGCCGGGACTGTAAGCAGTGATGCTGAGACTGTAAGCAGTGATGCCTTCGTGTTGCTGTGTTCCGATGGAAGGGAGTGGATGCTGGGAACTGCAGGCGCATGAGACGGAACATCCCCGTCTCGCGGTGATGAAAGCGACGCACGCGACTTGAGTCATCTCGTACTTTGGTGGAGAGACTTGAGTCGCATTGCTGCTGTCTACGGACGGCGGTTACCACTTACCATCAGGTGAGCCGTCAGCTCGTTCCGTCACAGAAAAAATGGAGCTAACTGAGCCGGTCCCGGCGCACAAATTTTTATAAAAGTCATAGGTTTATTTGTATTATATAGATAAGTTTTATGTAAGTTGTACATTGTAGTTGTTAATAAGCGAGTAAGTGGCATTGTTATCCTTTCACTGAAGATCTCTTGTATTTGATTGCCGGCAGAGAGTAAGTAGCGAGCGTGCCTTCGAAGACTATTTATTTCTAACTTTCCGTGCCATACGACTTTAAGTTTTATCTTGATTCACGTCACAAATTATAATTAGTAAGTGCACACATTTTTATAGGAATCTGCAAAAATTGTGTGTAACGTTTGGATCGTTCTAAGCGTTTTTGTCTGCCTTTATTGATATGATCGAAGGCTCCATGTAAAACGCTATGAAAATTATGATTTATCTTTGAGACATGTTTGTTTGTTGTAACGGCTGATCTTTGTACATAATTCATCTATTTACCTACTAAATCATTATGAATCTTTATGTTGAAAACATTTATATTATTGCCTTGGAATTTAATTGTAAATTATTGTGTTCTCGGCGACAATTAACGAGGTGTAGGGCGTTCATAAGAAAGCTAACTTGTAACGAAAATTTTCGTTAGAACGCCGTTTACCCTTGTCGTTATGCCGCCTACATTTTGATACTTTCTATACTTGTTTAAGCTGGAGATAGACCAAAGTCTGATAACTTTGCAGTTATTTATGTACATTTCTTCAGCAAAGTTAATCATAACGGCTATAGCTGACTGTATTATACATTTATTTTAAGACATTAGTTTATATTGTGGTTTTTTTTCTATTTATGTTTAGTGTACATTTCGAAAATCATTTATTTGGGATCTCTCGTAAACGCTTGCTTTTTCTATTGATATCTCAACTGTAAATTTACATTCCAGTAAATTAAGTCTGGAATCTGATTGTATCATAAGGGTTCACTGGCACTTAGTCCGTACCTAGACTTAACTAAGTTATGGGTCTGGCTAATGCGGCGTCTTAAAGCCCTAAGATCTTAACTGCAAAATTTCCGCCTGAAAGCAGTCGAACCAGTTAGACTGTTTTACATCAAGGAAAAAACAGACCAGAATATATTTTGTAAAAAATAAAAATTATCTTGTACTTAACAGATTATATTGAAAACATACATATATGTATACAAAAACGAAGTAAAAAATTATTTGATCCCCTTGCACTACAAATTAAAGCTTTAAATCGTTTTTTAGTGTTCAAAATGAGCCTCTTTGAGGCACACTTTAAAGTAGTTATGCTTTTTTAAGGAAGCACACATTTTCAGTACTTTTGGTGTCAAAATTATGACTCATACCTAAAATTCCTTAGTAAAGAACATAGTTTTTTATATATTAATAAAACGAGCTTTAATTAGTCTGTGCAAGTGGTCAGCATATATCACTAAGATGTATAGTTTTGTAGTGAAATGACTATAATCCAGATAAGCTAGAGCATAGTCTAGTGTTTAATACGTAGTACCTTATTTTAGCAACTTTAAGACTAACGATTACTGCCTCGCTCAGATATTCGATGACTCCAATACAACACTGAGACGCTTGTTTTGCTAAGCTTTTACAGACGGTAGTTATGGGAAGCTGCCTACCTCTAAAGCGACCCATGCGTTAAGGTCCGGACGTATTGATACGTACACGCCTGCTGTGCACGTACTGAGACCCGCACATATATAACGAATATATTCCAACGTGCGTAGCAATGGATTCCAACCTTTATTGTTTTGGCGAGTCATTGAATAACTGAGTTTATTATTTGATTGTGTCTCGCGACGCAAACTTAGCTTAAGATTAGGAGCGTTCGCGCTATAGTATAAGACATGAGTAAGTTTATGATGGAAATATATTTCTTTTACATGAATACATATTTAATTTACATCCCGCTGAGCTCCATTTAACTTGATTTCGATAAAACGATCCACGCTTATTTTAGAGAGTAATCAGTTGTAATATTTAAAGAATAAATTATTTAAATAACATACAAATATCAAAAATCAGATTCCACCTTCACGTCTCGAGTTACGGGCGCCTAAGAAGGGGAGGACCCAAGCGGTAGAAGTTGCCATTAAACACCAGGTGGGCCATCTTGCTCAGTTACAAAACATAAATTAATTCAGTTTGATTTGAAGAACTTAAGTCTGTACACAAATAGGGCATGTCACTGATAGCGCACATCATACTAACTTATAAACAACATTCACTTAAATAATTTTACATCACATAATAAATGGGCGTTATTAATTACACTGATTGAACCGTCTAGGAATAACTTGGCACTATCAGCCAACTAAATTGAGTAATGCATAATGATATAAATAAAATTTAAGAAAAAAAAAGTTGGTTACTAAATATTTCAAACCACTTTAGATTGGAAGTTTGATAGCCATTTGTATAGTACATCGTAAATTGACATAATACTTATTTACTTACACCCAGACAGAAGAAACGTCACACAAACATTTGTCCTGTGTGGGAATCAAACCTACAACGTAGAGGGCAGAGTTACTGCCAGCTATGCAACTTTTTAAACATTATATTTCCGCCGCAGTTATTCGTTAGATAACTTTATTTGGTTTAACGCCATGAACGACGCTATAGGTGAAGTAATAGGCGATCAGTGAATACTACTATTACTAATATTCGAGTCACTGGTTATCTCAAACTAGTGTGGTGAAAGGATTTAAGTGCGCCTTAAAAAGGCTCTTTTCATGCACTTTTTAGTTCCAGGACATGCCGGTTCCCTCACAATGTTTTCCTTCACCGTTTTGAGAACGTGGCATTGCGCACATAAATTTTCAAGCGAAAAACTCATTGGTATTCGTTGGGATTCGAACCAGTGACCTCCAGATTGAAACTCGCACAGGACACCACACACCCAAAAAAAAAAAAGAGTGATCTAGGAAGTATCTAGGAATGGCAATATCCTGTGACATTCAGACTACAAAAAGAAAAAATAATTCTCTGATCATGAGTGATGATTATTATATAGTATCACATGCAATATCACACAATCATTGTGAACTTTTTAACCCTTACAAACTAAACATGCTATATTCTATAAAATAAGCATAATTTTAAAAATAACAATAATAAGAGTCCAGTGAGCTTATTAGAAGCAGTCCTTCTGATCTGTCCCATCAGCTTTCTCCAAGGATTTTGAAACAGAAACCAGAGTTCACTCATGAATGAATGATTTTTTAATAGAAAAGGCTCAACCAAATATATAATTTAATATCAATGTTTCTAAGATCAAAGTAGCTCTTATGCATTAATAAGAGAAACATATTCTTCAAAATTTCGCTCAATGTGAGATGAAAGCATACAGCGGGAAGAAGAGATCAGAAGACATTATGTTAAACTAAAGTAATCTAGTTCATTTTTAAATTAACTCCGTGTAAAGCTTAACTGCAGTTGATAACTGCTCAAATTTTTAACATTAACTCTCTTCGTCACAAGTTTTGTGAGGAGCTTCCTCCAGATTGGCTGAAGGTGGAATTGTTCAGGTTTACTGCCGGAGTAGTCTTCTTCGCTCTCTGTAAAATAAATTGAATTAAGTAAGAACTAAATATGATTAAACCACTTTCTGCCTGCGCCTATATCATCACCAAATTTTTGATAAAAAAAATACAGTAGTTCAGGCTTGACAGAGTAAGAAACATCAAACCACTTATAATATAGTGTGATGAAAAATCATTTTGATTAATCCATCGTACTTTGTCAATTCATTAGCAGTAGAACTACTTAAGTGCAGTGTCTGTCAAGGGAAGTACTGTGACCGTACTCATATTACCCCTTGCCGCCACCAAGCAGTAATTCACTCACATTGTTGTTTTCAATCTGAATTATAAGGACACTGGTGAAATTACAACTACATGAGACATACCCATCCTACTGTCTCATGAGTAGTGGAATGCAAATTGCGTTGTGACCTGGGTGAATGCAAATTGCGTTGAGACCTAGGTCATTCAAGAAGAACTTCAAGAAAACTTAAAACATATTGGGAAAAACGTACCACTTAAAAACAAGTTGGTAATAAAAAATTCAGATAGTATTTGATTAGGAATCAGAGCTCGATCAACAAGCAGATAGCTTTATTTAAGAGCAGTAGAACTCGCCAAATTCGTCCGGGGAAGTACTGCCACCATGCCCATTTCTGCCGCCAAGCAGTAACGCGTTCGCGTTACTGTATTCCGGTTTGAATGGTGTGGTTGCCGGTGAAATTACAGGCACATGAGACATTCCACCAACACGTCTCATAGTTACGGGCGCATACGATGCGACTTGGGTTTTGTCGTACCTAGTAGGGGAGGACCCAAGTCGCATCGGTTGTTATGGGCCGAGGTTACCACTTACCACCAGGTGGGCCGTCGGCTCGTTCCGTAACTATATAACATAAAAAAAAATTAAAAAAAATTGCTTAACTAACGGACATGCAACAGTATATTTATGCATACCAATTGTATCCTAAGTAAATTATCCATCGCGGATGGCAGCAATGGCTTCACAGAATTAATCTCCATCATGGTCAGGTGATCCAGTCGACCGTACCCTCCGCCGCTCTTCATCAGAGCATCCATCGACGTCCGTAGCTTAGACATCCTGATGTCCCATATGTCCTTGATTATAGTTTTTATTTCTGCGGCATTGGGGACATCTTCTGATGCTGCTCCAAGGATCAGTTTCGCTTCAACCATATAGTGTTCGTTGGGCATTTTTGTGAAGAATCTGAAATAATTCAAGGTGAACCGTTAAATCTAAAACTAAAAACCAAAAATTCTGAATTCTATATTGTGAATTGTGAATTTCTATATTCTTTATTATATATAGTGGTGCTTGTTAATTAGTCTTCTTGCTCGGGATAGGCATGAAAAAATCACATAACATTTTATCAATTTTTCAATCACATTTATTTGAAATTTCGAAATATTTCCTGAGCTGTTCTTTGTTTTCTCATTTGCTGTCAAAAACCTTTTATTAGCGATCAGTGAAAACTGAGAAAGTCAACAAAAGCTCAAGCAAACTCACAAGTTATGCTTCTTGATATAGCCTCAATTATGGGGTACAATTTATTATCACCATTACTGATATCTGAATCTATGGTCTATTGTTGTATGGCAGCTTTTTTCACTCTTAATCACCATCACTTAAAGGTGTTAGAAACACCTTTAAATGAGGGTCGGGGGACAGGCAGGATAGCTAAGTTGGAATTAACTCTGCTAGTAAAGCTATAAGTCTCAGATCCTAATCACAGGCAGGGCATACAAATGTACTTCAGGTAAATATGTATTGAGTACATTTGATCTTTATTACGGTAATTTCAGTGCAAGTGTATCAAAACAACACTCCGCACATTACAGTACTCACCTGGACCGTTTCTCTTCTTCCTTGATACCGACTAAAGCTTCCAGGTCCATCCAGGGAGGGGGCACGATACGACACTTCTGTTTCTGCTTCAGCATCATTGCCAGCCAGAGGGGAACGTTCATCGGGAGACCGGCGCGAAATGGACCGAACTCGCCGCATATCAAATATATCTTATCGTACGTGAAGTTCGGAATTATGCTGATGATGCGGTTCTCCCCGATAAATTCTATCTCATACGGATCCATGGGTTTGTTTTTATTAGTTTTTATTTATGTTAAAAACCACGCTCGAAAAATTACATTCAAAACATCAACAAAGGTCGAGTAAATAGAGCTGTCAAATTAATGTCATCTGTCAAGTGTCAGCCAAAAGAGCGGCAAACTGGTCTTTTGATCTAACTCGGACACTGGCAGAGTTTGTGTGGCTAAGACACGAAAGCCAAAGAAGAAGAACTGAACTGAACTGGTCTTTTGATGCGCAAGGTCAACCTACACTCCAACAATAAATACGTCGTTTTACCAGTTATTAGAATGTTAACATTTTTGAATTTTCTGTTTTTCTTTCTCAATTTCCAATATTTTTCTCAGTCAGAGCCATCTGTTGTGTTCATTATTTTTTCAAGTTCATCGGATGTAGTTGCGGTGTAGAAGTCATAGATGACTCTGGCAACTAGTAAGGAAATTAACCATAGACGACTATCATAACACGGCCTTTATAAAAAAAAATGAATATTTTTACGATGCATACATAGATTTCAATATTCAAATTTTTGTATTATTGTGATAGAAGAACGAAAATTATTGATAAGAGCCGCTTGTTAGGTATGGTACCAAAACTTTTAAATAGGATTCGACCACTGACTTCTAAGTTTTTAATATGAACTGTTAAAGTAATAAAAAGGTATACTATACACGTAGTTCTAACCCTTAGGGCTAAGTTCATAAATAAGCTAATTTGTGTATCAGTATAAAACACTAAACTCAAACTATCTGTATCAGAGAATGACAAATAATGAATGAATCGAAAATAAAGGTTCAAAATTATGACCCACGTCACCCAAGGTAACTAGTAAGTACCTAGAAGCGATTGACTGAAACTTTTTACTCTCCCGTATAAATGCAAACTATGAGTGGGTTCCATCAACCCATCTGAGCTCTAGTCCCGCCTAGATCGATGCAAATCGTTCTGGCAAAGTGCAAACTCCTAATTACGGCCCGTAAATTAGGGTGGCCAGTTGACAATGTCTCAGACGTCTGATATTTATGGGGCTCTCGGCGGGGTACTTTTGCCCCCTTTGCCCCCTTTGCCCCCTTGGCCCCCTACGTGCCTGTCATAGAGCAAGTTTCGTTATTTAGTGCTTTGGTCTTTACTCAAAGATTAGTAAAATAAGGTTTATTGTTTTATTTTGTCTCTCTATATGAATTTCTTACATTTTAAGGGTAGAGTTCTGGTTTTATTAGGTAGATTATAGCGTTTTCTACAATTTTTATGTATTATTTTGCAGAGGGCAGCTAATATTTACTGTGTCAGATGTCTTAAATAAATGCCTGCGCCTGATGAAATTTTAAAGCAATACGTACTCGAAAAATGTTAAACAGTAAGGGAAAGGAGATTGGTATTTTTCACTATGTCGCTGATTCGACTGATCTTATCAAATTTATTAGAATGAATAATCGTCGAACGATTAGCTGGGTAAGACAATGGCAAACATTCCCTTTCCCGATACATAGGTAAAGTACCTAAGCTTAGCTATTATTACTATTAGTGTACCTAAACCTCTTAATACTTTTGCTCTTTGTAGTTAGTTTGAAAAATAGGTACCTAGGCAGTGTCATCCCTGAAATTGTGTTTTTAGTTTGTCTTTTAGATTTCTCATTAAATGGATGTAAAAAAGAACGATTTCACGAAAGATAAACCCTAGGCAATAAAAGAAGTGAGAGATTTATAAAAGCGACCTGTCCCGAACGCGACGAATAAATAACAGATCTGTCTGCACGAGCGAGAAACACATTGTCTCCTCGTAGACATCTTTCTACTTAAATCTGCATACAAATTCGTGAGATCGCGCGCAAATTCACCCAGTCATTTAAAACCCATTCTGTTTTCTAGCGAAAAAGGCGTTTTTTGGCCATAAATATTTCGTGGCCTGACACTCCGTACAGCGCCATCTATAAGTAGCGAGCGCAAGTAGCCAAGCTAACAAAAGTATTGGTTAGATGGCAGCACTTGTGGTAAATCAGTTTCAAACGTGAGCCAATAAAGTTTGGAAACTTTAGCGCTCGTAGATTTTGTGTCATAAAACTTTTTGAACTTGTAACTAGTTATAATTTTAATATCGTCTCCATCTCAGACGTATCAAGATGTTACTGACTTCTGGTAAGGTTAGATAATAGTGGTTATTTTCTAACATAGAGATGAAATATGTACTTAAGAATGTAATAACACACTGAGTTTTTTATTTTAAATGTCGTCACAAGTAAGTTTGTATTTACAAACTGTTGTAATGGTTTTGAATTTGCTGCTTAATAGTGTCCTAGGCATTAGGTGGTGATCACAGCGAATTGCAAAAGATATCTTATTTCAATAATAATTTATTTGAACTGTCTGACTTACTGAAACTTAAACTTACTGAACTTGTGTGGGTGAAAGAATTTTTTTGTCTTTTTTTTTTATCTCGGAGAAGTTTTTAACTTGAACTTTTAAGCTATGATCAGTACATGCCTTATACCGAATTAACAGGCAACTGATTTGGCCATACTTTCTTAGTTAAGGACACATTCAAGTCCATTTTGCACGAACACAAACGAAACTAAACAGCCCGAAAACTAGCAACAAATTACAGTATGATAATTCTGCCTTCTGTGCCTCGTATTTCAATCTGCCATAATGTAATCACAGCAAAATTAATGATGAACAAATTCAAATTTAACCAGTCAGTTTAGAACCGACAGCGTGGTATGAGCCGACAGCGTGCCGGCTACGTGTCAGCTCCGACACACGTTATGTTGCGTTGCGTTACGGCGGGTTTTGTTTCGTTTTGATGTTGAGTGAAGTTCACAGAGTATATATCGAGTAATATCTCTCTCTGGGTCAGTGTTGTGAATGACTTAATTATCTATGGAAATATTCTGTATCATCTGTGATGTTATCCACAGATAACACACGCTTTTTATGAACGTGGTCAAAACTGGAACTACAGCAGTCGTCTCATTTTGTCTTAGGTGTATAAAGAGAGACGTAAATATTAATATAGCGCTATCAGCGCCCTTATTTACATTACAAGCCGTGTATCCGGGATTACCTTATTTTTGTATTATTTTTTTATTTTTTGTGTCTGATATTTAAATATTATATAATTTGCAAAGCATATTTCCAATATTAAATAACCACTATGATACCTTCGAAAAACTTCAGTTTTTTTTTTCTTTAAAATACCAAGTTTGGATTCATAATTTAATTTCACACAATTTAGTGGATTTGTTTTATACTGAATTGGGTCCTCTCTTAAGTTAGCTGCACTCCAGCTCTTGTAATACTCATTCTGTGTTCAGGTGTTTAAGAGCAGTAGAACTCTCGCCAAGTTCGTCCGGGGAAGTACTGCCACCATGCCCATTTCTGCCGCCAAGCAGTAACGCATTCGCATTACTGTGTTCCGGTTTGAAAGGTGTGGTTGCCGGTGAAATTACAGGCACACGAGACATTCCGCCTTCACGTCTCAGAGTTGCGGACGCATACGATGCGACTTGGGTCTTGTCGTACCTAGTAGGGGAGGACCGAAGTTGCATCAGTTGTTATGGGTCGAGGTTACCACTTAACACCAGGTGGGCCGTCGGCTCGTTCCGTAACTATATTACATAAAAAAAAAAAAAAAAAAAAAAAAAAGGTAAACTATTAAGTGTATCAAGTTCTATGTATAAGTAATAATAGTCTCAATAGTCTGGTAGCGCGAAACATTCCGCACTAAGTCGCGGCCCGCATCGTAAACACCGCGGGATCGCGCGCAATCCTACAGTAAACCACGTCGATCTAATTGAACTGATTTCACAAGCTCCGATGGCTGCCTTTAGAGTGATTTGTTGCAATGCCCTATTGTCAAAGTCATAAAAGGCTGCGATGCCTGCCTTTAGAGTGATTTGTTGCAATGCCCTATTGTCAAAGTCATAAAAGGCTGCGATGGCTGCCTTTAGAGTGATGTTGCAATGTGCCCTATTGTCAAAGTTATAAAACTTTACATAGAATTTGATTGGACGCCTGTTCAAACCCTACCAGACCCTCCATAGGGAGAGATGGCAGTATCATGTGCTGGTTTACTTGCAAATCATGTGGAAGCCGTGAAAAGCCTACAGCATATTTATCTCCCTTCAAAATATCAGTTGGTTAACAGCGTTATTATAACCGGTTGGTTACTGAGTTTTCATAACGACCGCGGCCTTTGGTCTCCGGAATTCAGCTCCTATCTCATGCACAAACTTTCAAAAACTTTCTCGGACTGTTTTTTTGATATTACTAATGTTTACAGTTCGTTACGGGGTGTTTCCGTTTTGAAAAATGGCCTTGTTTCATTGTTAATTTTGTTGTAATACAAAATGAATAAATAATAAATAAAATAAATAAATATTGGTGGGCATTTCACACAGCGCCATCTAGCCCCAAAGTAAGCTAAGCATAGCTTGTATCATGGGAACCAGACAACTGATATAATACTTTTATACTTTTTTTTGTAAATACATATTAACACCCAGACACAGAACAAACATCAATGTTACAAATGTCACATAAATGTTTGTCCTGGGTGGGAATCAAACCAACGACCTACAGTGCAGAAGGCAGGGTTACAACCAAATGAGCTATGAGGCCAGTCTTACTTAACGAAGTGGTATACGGACGCTTTGTAAGAATTATTTTCTATATCATAACAGAAAATACATTAAATGCAAGTAAAATAAAAAAAATGTGAGCGTCCATCTTCATCAGGGTAACGGACGCAGTTAAGCTCAACTTGAATCTTCCCATCCCTGTGTTTCATATAGGTATGAACTAAAGAGTACTGATGATTAGAGAAAACCACTCAAAATCAGGCAGACTTTCTGCTTTCATCAGATTATTCACATAATAAAAATATATACTGACTAATAAACATACAATTTACAAGTTCCGTGATTGACAAACTTTTGTGTAGGTTTATAGTCGTCATCATTAAACCATTGATGCACAGATGCCTCTCCCACTCACTCTCCATCTCTCTGCCTCTCACTGAACCCAGCATTACTCTTTGCATCCACTTTCAAAAACACTACACTAATTACTTCTGTATAATCTTTAAATAGAATCCAATCTTAAATATTGTATAATTTATTTATATTTAAGTATCTTTTAAATTATTAATAATGGATAATAGTATATAGTAGCTTCGCTCGCGTTAATGTTGATTTTGCCAACCAATTCTGGTTGCCGATAGATACAGAAATCATCGAGAGAAACCTTTTGGTTTCATACAAAATGTATCCCCTCACCCCTTACAAATTTATTGCGTTAATAACCGTCTCCAGTGTCCCATCTATATCTATATCAAAATTCATTATAATCGATTCAGCAGTTTATGTGTGAAAGCGTAACAAACAAACAAACTCACTTACGCATTTATAATATTAGGATATGCTGAGAATGCAATTTACACGACATCTCTTCGTAACCTCACATACTTAAGTTTAAGTTATCATAACTTATCGGCTCCGTAGAAATCTTAAGTAGATGCATTAAGCGTCGCCTACAGGGTGCAATTAGAACCGCAGATAATAACTTAAAACTGCAAGTAAGCGGTCGCAGATCTATGACTTAATGGGGCGAAGCATTATGATAACAAGTGTTTGTATTATAAAAGACGAAAAGCCTGCCGAAAATTATCAAGAGACTGAAACTGAATCTTTATTTTGATTCTATGTTAGTATATAATTAAATTTAGTCAAACAAGGTAGAGAAACTGTGAATAATATATACATAAAGTAATGATCAAATTAGGGACTATTATATATCGTAGACATGGACTAGACGCAGCTGCGTTTCAGTTCGTGTATACATGTACGTTAAACATGTTATATTATAGTATGTTAGGTAACAGTCTGTGTATAATCAGTCAGTAAAATACTGATGCAAAAAAGTAGCCCATTAGCCTTTACCACATTGAAATAAAGGTTAGTCACTTTCTCATGTGAATGTATAGTATAGAGATATATGTATAGTACAGAGATATATATATTATTAATATCTATAAGATAAGAAATCCGTTACTTTTCTAAAAGGATGAAACAGTACCTGGGTACTGTACAGTATCCTGTACAGTAGTAAAGGGACCAAAAATTGCTTTTCTTAGTTGTAAGACTAGCTCACTGGCTTCGAACGCATTGAATTCAGTTTGTGACTGAAAGAGTGGTTCAGTCATTTTTATCAATCTTAATAAAAGTAGGCTAAGTTATTATTTAGGTATACATCAGCTATCTCCATCCGGTCCATATCGGTCCAGCCTTTTCGGAGAACAGCCGGAACAATCAGACAGTCTGAGATGATTTACTGACAGATTTGAGTCAATATTTTTTAGTATTTTTTTACCGTATTAAATTTCATATGAAAAGAAGCTGAATTTTAACAGCCAATATCATTTTATTTATTTATATATAGTTACATTAATTTTGCTTGAAAGTACAGTCGTGGAAATCGAGAATGAAGGTTTTAATATCTGTAAATCTACGGCAGAAGTGGAACTCGGAAAGTCCTGATATAAGGTTATGGGTGTCAAAAATTAATCGTTGATCGGCACCAAGTCCTGAAATACGAGCCAACTTTCATTTGATCTGGTCCGTTTGATTTTAATGGTGATATTTTATTGCGAATGTTTACCCGACTGCGACTAATTGGGTAAAGTTTTGTGTGATGAAGAGCTTTCTATGACAGTAAATTTTCTGGAAGTTTGATTTTACTTGTAACAAATATTATTACACCGACGTGAATTACTTATAGTAAAATTGTTTTAATGATAAAATACCTAAAGATGCGATTGTTAACAAATTTTGGTTACCTTATAGTCAGTGGAGGTATTTATGCAGAGAATATTTCTGCCAAGCAGTAACTCATAAGCATGGCTTTGTTTTGGCTTGAAAGGTGTAGTTATCGGTGAAATAATAGGTACTGACACTATCCACCTTCATATGTAAAAATTACGGGCGCAATATGTTGCGACTTGAGTATTCCCATAATTAAGTAGAGAAGGCCTAAAAATATTGCTTTTGTTGTTTGTTGGATAACAGGGGATCCTGTTTGTGTTTGTATCTGTGGATCAAATAAATTATTATTATGATTACTATCCAAATCGCGTAAGGTAATATTAAGACATAAAAAAATTGAATAAATTTCTCTAAATAACTCTACCTCTGCCGGAAGCAGTAATTCTCGAATAACAAACGAAAACTTTATTAGGCATAAACCTCTGTCGCCTTTCCTGCAATTTTCCATCCTAATACCCAATACAGTTGTGAAATATTGGAACTAATATCGCGTGAATAATCCAATCTGGGGGGTGCACGTCACACGTCCAAATCATCGCGTCAGGTCGTGACGGACACCCGCCCCGCACGTGACCTGGGAACTGAACCTAACTCCCCGATAAATCGGCACCATCCTTCCGAACGGCCAGCTTGCTTGGAGCCGACGACCGCGGATTTGTGCAACATAGAAGCGTTTGACGCCTGTTCAAACCCTATCAAGCCCTCCATGGGAAGAACAGTTAAGAAAACCCTAAAGGAAGTACTGCTTTTTTTGCAAGCACGGTCCTTGTAATAATTTGAGTAATAATTAGATTATAATTATTATATTTGATTGTAAAACCATTACAAAGTTAAATACAAGGTAAGGGTGCAAAAAAAGTGTTTTTGTGCTGTCAGTCACAACACCAAAGAACCACTGCATGATATTTACAAACACAATAAATGACGCTATTGCCTAAATATTAATATAAAGTTTTTAATATGATAAAGTTACGGCACGAGCTGATGTCTCACCTGGTTTAAATGCCTGCTGCAAATATGTATATAAACTTTACTGTAACTCAAAATGGAGATTTAATTTTAGATTAAATTCTAGATGTATTATGTTAATTTAAATATCTTATGATAAAACAGTAAATGAGTGAGAAACAATATATAGTGCGGCCATTCTACGGCGGGTATATCCGCGCCCTGTACAAATTGTTCTTCCGAGAGATCTCGGTAGGTTGGTGACGAAGCAAGGTTCCGTCATTACATAGCACTGTTATTGCTATTATAAATAAGGATCTCATGTTATTGTGGAGATATTAAAATGTTTTGTTTTTGTCTTGGGTGAAAGTTTTTCTGCGAAGTTACGAAATTGGTCGGAGTACTTATAAAAAAGTTAGTAATATTGGATTTTATGTGTTTCTTCAGGTGAAACATTTATTAAAGTAAAGCATTACATAATAACACCAATTGTTACTGGTAGAACCGGAAGAGTAAATACATTACTCTACTGAAAATTCACTTGGATTTCTGCGAATTATTATTAAAATTCACGAAATATCTTAAATTACAAACGAAGTATTAGTATTACGGATGATCACTCTACGCTACAGTGCCGTAGCATTAACTACGTCGTAGACACGTAGCAGTGCCTACGGCGTAGATCTTCCAATTAACCTACTCCACTGCTCATAATGCTGCCGCTAATAATGTTATAGATATACTGTCGTCTGACGATTTTGTATTTTTTTTCTAGATTACATTAATTATATCCGCGAAGTAAATTAGTAAAGTATTATAATTAAATAAAAATAGCAAAAAAAAAAAAGTGTGAGCCGTCACGGGACGCCTGGCAGATGTGAATGAAACATCGACATTATTTTGTAAAAGTAATATGCAACGCATGCCGTGACAACGCGTCGCCACGCCAGAAATCAGTTTTACGTGCGGCTATAGATGTTTCACATCAAAAATGCGTCTTTTGGCTAATATCTATTCTCTATATGTTTTGTGGCAGCACTCTGGTAAAACACGCTTAAACTCTAACTATACTTCTTCAGAATTTATTTTGGCTTCAAAAGAAAATTTGAATATCACGTTTTGTCTCAAAATTTCCATTAATATATTCCCATCTGGAAACACCTCATTCCCACTAAGACAGGTAATGACGTTGTTATGTATTGCGGTGCCTCCCTTACACTCTCGCCGTGAACATAACAAAACGGTGCTAATTACCGTTTATTCTCGTCCTAAGGATTTGCATGCTAAATCTGGCTTCACGAGATTTACTTGCGGGCGCTGACATAAATTTCTTTAAAGAATGTGCGTTTTAAATGGCTTTAAACCTGGTTTAGGGGTGTGTGTACTCAACAACAATACGAGACAACGTTGCTATTACTTATTTTAATGATATTATAGTAATGTTTTGATCATAATTATTCATACAACCTTGATGAAAGAATGTATGAGAAAGATATTTATATAAATAAATATTTATAGATCTATAAACAAAATTAATACAACTTTTATGGCACAAAAAATTTTCACTACGCCAATATTATCGGACGGGACTTAGTAGATATCCACAGATAATATGTAGCTATTAGTATTCAAAGGCATACAAATATTTACTTAATCCAGTTACAAAAAACTGAAAACACATGCGATCCCACAGCCAAAACACTATCAATCATAGCACAAAAATATTTTAACATAAAACCCAACCTTACATCCTTCAAGCAGAAGTAGAGGCGAAGGGGGTCGGGGGGCGCAAAACTATAAATTCCCTTTAATTACCCCGGGGCAGCGTCACATCATGGATCCAGACAGTTTTATGACGATTTACGATCACATTTCGACGCGGGGACCGGCCCGCTTAGGGATCCCAGCCGCCCAGCCGACTTCAACCCCCCAACCCCCTCTCTGGTCTAAGAAACCGCGTTGCGAAAGCGGGGAGTCGAGTGGAACGGGGGGTCTGCCTTCGCTGGCCGGTATTCGTCACCTTTTACACTGGTGGGGGTTTAAAGGCCTCCAGTTCTTTATGGTAATGAAATCTGAGCAGGGTGACGTCAAGGTGATGCCTGCGAGAGTTTTTGTTGTGCCCCCCTTATTTATCGTCCGTTTGGGGGGAAACTTTGCGGAAAGTTCCAACGGAATGTGTTCGCGGTGTTGATGATATCGCTCTACCGATTGTTTTCGTTCATTCTCTTTTATTTGATTTGATGGGTGAAAGTTCCCTGAAACGTATTGCTGAAACTAGAATTTAGCGAGCCTTTGGTACTTTTTGTCAAATACGAAATTCAAGACGTTTCATTACGCAACCTCAACAATATCTCTACTTGTGTGCGGTGATATCAACACGTGGGACGAATAAACCACTTAAGCGAAAAGCAAATAAAAACGATTCAACACAAAATCCACTCACAATCATAACCGTTTAACGGCTTTTATTCGTCGATACAAACCGATCGCAACGAGACTTTATAAGCTGTAATAAACGCACAGACAGACGTTTCGGTGTTACATAAAATCAAATCAACAGTTATCCCGCGCCTACATCACAATCAGGTTTAATCGCATATGTGACAAGTTAGCTGTTTGCCAGCCGGGGCCAGAATAGCTTGCCCCCCTGATATTGTTGGCGGCACCCTCGAGGCGTCTAGTTATGTTCGTCGGGAGAGAGGGGCGGTGGGTCCCGGTCGGCTGGTGGGTCGGCAACACGCGCCACGCCAGCTCTCTCCCGATATCGCCGTGACTGACGGACGAGTATGCATTCAAATGGGTTACTTTAACCCCCCTTCGGAATAAACATCTCTGAGTTTCGGATCCTCTGCCAATTTGGTACAGAATTTGTTGTGGAATGTCGAATGCTTTTTGAGGGTTGAATTGCATTTAATTTGCACTAAACAACGTTTTGTTTTGATGGTATTGGCCTCCAAGTGGATGTAAAGCGATTTTTGGAATTGAATTGTTAATTTTCTGGTGGAAGTGCTTAACGGCGAGTCAACTACAGCATACTAATGTAATGTTTGTTCAATTTCAGCGTAACGGTAAGATTATTGCGTTTGAAGTATTTTCGTGAATAAAATAAAAAACAACTCCACAAAGCTACGGGCGCTCGTTCCTTTGAGCGCGACTAGCAGCTGCTAGCTAAACAAGGAAACCAACTTTTGTGGATACTTTCATTTAACATACACTACGGATGTATTGCTACTGATAATAATATAAAACATAGTGTGATGTTTGTCCGACTCGCAAGTAAATATTAAATTACTCGCGCGTCTTCATATGATATATAAATTATATTTTCAATTGCACGTTCTTACGTGGTGCTATAGACTGACAGAAAATGAACCTAATTGTTTTATTCTTAAACAAAACCTTTTGGCCTCTTTATAATATATGAACGTTTCTATAATGATTAGCAAATCACATTTTCATCGATCAGAGCTAAAATGGATGAGCCGATCCTCACCCAAGACTACGAATATGTAATGTCCAATGAATAATATTATAATATTATTAATATTTATAGTATTACAATGTAGATGTTAGTCAACTGTTTGTTCATCAAACAAAAGCAACTGGACTGTCGCTTTACACCGTTACTTGTAGGCCTACGAGATGTTACAATAATGCGGACATAGTGAAGGAAGGCATCATAGAAGGTTAGAAGATATTACATACAAAAATTCAATCATACCAAGACTAACGCGTAGGACTTATTCACGATACGTTCTCTATATGATACTAAAAATATTTTTCATTTGAGTAAATAGATTCCTTAAAATAAATTAACTTTGATGTTATAATACCAAGGCGGTTTTTTAAGTGTCTGAAATCCAAACAACAGAGGTGAACCATGGTAGAATCATTTGTCTAGAATATATTTTCATAGGTTGCAAATAAGTGATGTCAAATCATTCAAAATGTAAATCCTAAGCATCGCTTTCTACCCGCACCTAAATGTGACACAAACGCAACCTTCAATAAAACTTCACGATCCGCAAAATAGCGTTTATTTTAAACAAAATCGTTTCCGCGTTAAAATTAACGGAATTAAGTGCACGCGCCGAATATTCAACAAGTCTATTCCTAAGCTCACCCAAAGCCATGAGTAGAACATAACTTTTCATTTACAGTTTTCATCCTCAAAGAAAAAATATAATACTTTTTGATTTCTCGAATCGGTGATGGAAGTTTTTCATTCGTTTTGAGTTTCCTTCATGCACTTAACGCTGTCTTTGAATTTTTGGTTTTAGGACATGTAAAATCACTATGTATTTTTGAAAAGAAACCTAAAAAGGGACATAATTATGCAGGTTTGTTAATAGCGTGGCGTAGTGGTACTGATCCCAAGTTTCAATCTGGAGGTCGCCGGTTCAAACCCTAAGGTGCCACCTATGAGTTTTTCGATTAAAAGATTTATGTGCGCATATCACGTTCTCAAAACAGTGAAGGAAAACATCGTGAGGAATTCGACATGTCCTAGAACTAAAATTCGAAGACATGTGTCAAGTGCATGAAAGGAGCCTCTTTGAGGCGCACTTAAAATCCTTTCACCACACTGGTTCGAGAGAACCAGTGACTCGAATAGAATAAAATAGTTAATAGGCCACTATGTTTTCCTTGATATGACTATTTATAACAGTTATCTTCTCATAATCCTGCGGTTTTTCAATGGTATGAGAACTTTATATCTCAAAGATCATAAATTTCAAAACATCAGGCACGTCAACTACTAAAATAAAAAAATAATATATGTAAATAGAGATCGATCACAAAAAAGGATCTATATGAAATACGCCTAATCCACCGTGTGGAGCAATTAGACATATAAATAAATTCGGGTTATGCCCAACAGATGGCGCGCTACCCATCTCGCGATATTCATAGGTTCGTCTAATTAGCAAGATGTTTTGTATGAACGAATTAACGGTACATAATGGGAATATATGGTCACCGATGTGCTTACAAGTTGTTGGTAATGGGAATTATTTAGATATAAGCGAGCGCGAGATTATTATCAGCAATATAAACACCAAACATACATGTTAAGTAAACTTATAAAGTCCTGCCACCAATGCATTTGATAAATGATAGTATATATTGTGAAAAAAGACCTTAATTGTTAATATGAATAAATGACTATGAACTAATCAATGATAATAACCAGTGCTTCTAATGCTGAACATGTTTTGATATTATGATCGCATTTAAATTAAAAGTAACTAATCTACATAATAAAAAAACCAAAGAAAGATAGAATATTCTCTACAAATAACAAAAATACATAAAGTAATAGAGCATTGTCTAGCTTAGAAATAAAGAGTGTGTCGAAACAAAATGTACTTTTACAAAGGAACTATATTGACTGAAGCAATAGTTGACCCTAATTTGTTTGATGAGGGAGGAACAAACGGCCGCGCAGAGGCATTCGTACCAATAAAACCGTACAATTAACCAAATAAACATTCAGAACCGTCCATTTTCTAAATAATCAACGAGAGAGACAAACAAATGCGTAAATCGAAAAAAGCAATAACAATTTGGCTGTCGTAACTAAAATCCTACACATTAGCCCCCTAATTTCCAATTAGCAAGCAGGTAGCGTAAAAAGACGCCATTTAGAGACACTTCTCGTTGCCGCCAAAGGGATCCGCCATCTTGTTTCGTTCGGAAACGCGCGCGTGCGAATTATTGTCCACTCTGTGCATATGTTATGTTGTTTATTGAATTAATTTCTGCTACGGCTATTCTCTTTCGTTAGGGATCTTTATTTTGGGATTTCGAGTGTCTGTTGGTAAGTGCTGTTATTAGCGAATCATTTTTCTTTACGTTCAGCTGAGGATGTCTATATTATCTACCTATTTTTCACTATAAATAAATAAAAAAAATAAAAATAAAAATCCTTTATTTCTACTACCTAAATAATGTTACAAACAAATTTAAATAGAAATTTAAACATTGGTAGAAGTCGCCTCTTCGGCGTAGGGCTCCCCCAAGTCCCTCCAGAGCTTTCTGTCTCGTGTTGCTTGCATCCAACTTGCTTCTACCCTCTCGTAAAATATGTCCTATATTTCATTATGACCAGCTATAAAATGTTCACATGCCTGAATATCTGAACCTGCCTTCAGAAAAAACCCTTTTAAAATAACATAATTGCTTATTGAGTATAAGGCCTTTTTTAAAATACAACTTTCTAAGTACTCATTTTTTAACGAAGGAGTACTTAAATACCAATATAGAAAGTTAGTAGTCATCAAATATTATGTACTTTAACTTTATTCTTTAATAATAATTTACAAATGACAGATATCTACTTATTCTAGGTTTTTGTCTGTCGAAAATAACTGTTTCTATATTAGTCTATTACCTATTTAACTTACATCAAATTTAATCCTGTTTTTAGAACAATAACTTCGGACTAACGACAACGATAATACTTTGACAAAATTGCAATCACAAAAACGGTCGGGACATCACATTTACAGTAATTAGAAAAGTTTGATACGTTTTGCAAAGGAAAATTAGTATTTTGTGGCGTGACTCGTTCTGTGCGGCGATAAAAGCAGTTAACTGGTGAAACAACCCGGCTTAAGGCCGCTGCCATCAACGGCCAACTTACAAATGTCATTTGGATATAATATGCTGCTTACAAAAAATTGTTTCTAATATATTCAAACTAGGCCGATAGATTTCATACCGATAACTTATCTGAAAATGATATTTTTTCCATTTATTTATAATATTATTGCGTTAGCCGTTATTTATTATTTAGACACGTCAAATTCTTTAAAATAATATAGATATTCGGTTAAGAGTGATTAAATTTATAATTCTGGTTTAAATAAACATATTTTCACAGTTAAGTGAAACTTACAAGAAAACCAATATTAAATATCCTTGATTCTTAAACAATGGTTTTAAGTTATAACAAAATGTTATTAAAGGGAACTAAAGTATTACCGGTCATTATTTTAGAGTACAAAATTAGAAAGTTCGAATAGTAAAGTTTTACTTTACATTCGTTCAAAACAATCATAGTTTAATCAAATTCGGTGAAACCCGCCCCTTTAACCGTGAAAAGTTAGCGAGTTTCCGAAGCGACAGTATTGTCGGTGTGAGGGCCGAATCCGAATGCTTTATATTCTTACGTGAACACTACAAGTTAACGGATTTTGAATGCAACATGAATAAGATAAGTTTTAGGTTTTTTTTCCTATTTGTTTCAAAAATATTTTGAAAATTGGAATTTTCTTAGTCACCTATATAAGACGAGATATACTCAAGAAATATATTATTACTTGCAGCTATGTTGACGAAACTCTTTTATTATATCTTTAGTCATTCTCATCACTTACATTGGTCATTTACAGTTAGGTTACTCATTATTTATTCTATAAAAAAATGTCTATTAATTAAAAAGGAAAATTATAAGGTATTCATTCTAAAATAGAAAAGTTATCGTACGGAGTCAGTCGTGTGTATTGTCAGCATCAAAATATAAACCTTAATTTAATTTACGCATCACTTTTTCTTCTTATCGAAAGGAAAGAGTTAGATTGTTAAAATAAAGAGATCTTCGAAAGCATATGAAACAAACAGAATTAAAATATGATAGGAAACTTTACGGCATGACGTAATGAAAAAAAACGTTTCAAAAATGTATAGTAAGAAAGAAAAGACAGTTTATTTCTTTTAAGAGAGACGTTTGCGCTACTAAAATCCGGACGCCTGTAGTCCAGCCTTACCACCGGCCGCTGGTTAATTGCGTAAACCCTCGTCTAAGCCTAGTTTTAGCGACAATTTATTTTGGTCATAACCGCTATGTACAGGATGTATTGCGTTTGAATTGCCTCGTTTGCCAGCCGGCCATCTCGCCTATCTGCTAGATAAAATGGTCGTTACGTCGCCTGTTTAAACTTCCGCTTCCGTAACGCCGGTAATGCGTAGGTGGGGTAACTGGCCTCATTCAAATGTTCACAATCATAATGTTATGTGGGCTTTTCAAATTTGACATTACGTCACGTGTTTCATATCGTTGTGAATTCAATCATTATATAATAAAAAACATTGATGGGAAACTCAAGGAAAAATTTTGAATTCAACTGTTTTAAAGTATTTTGACATTAAATCCTTTTTTACGACAGTATAAAACTAATATATTTTTCTAAGTTTATTCATTATTGTCGTGCTGAAAAAGGATACCATGAATAAGTATACTATTATTCAAAAAATATATACCTATGAAATGAAAAACAAATGTTCCTCACAAAATACACCCTTTACTATAACAAAACAAATAAAATTACATTTATGTGACAAACTATTGTTTAAAATTCAAATGGTACGTCTGAAATCTTTCCATGGCTTAATTGTATTGACCGAATATACCCCGTATGACCCTTAGGGGAGGCCGGGGTAAGGGGTACTCCGTGTGAGGAAATACAATAATATTGTGATGGAGAGCTGGTACCCTACTAATGGCTTTAATAAAGGTACGAATTTACGTCGCTTGGTATTTATGATTTTATTTCGATATATTTAATTAAAACTAAGGATGCCCCGTTTGGTCCTTTGTTACGTGGAATGCTTTGTTTGTTTTGATGAATACACAGGTTCAGGTCATACAATAAGTATTTATTGTTTTTGAAGATATTATAATCTAGGTGCCAATGGAATATGGGAGATACACAGTAATGCTGATCATGTCCATCAGAGAAATAAAATTGTATAAGAAACAATCAAAAAAAGGGAACTTTTTGACAGGAAGATATTAATTTGTTTGTTTGTACATCTTAATACCCAATCAAATTTACATGCTGTCCACTTGGTTGTCTGGAAGTAATCGCTTAATAGCGATAAGACCACCCATTGTACTGTATCATTTAAGAAGTTCATAACGTTTATTCTATTTCGTGTACAGTACAGCATTATCTATCTGTCTAGATCAAAACGTAAGCTAATCGAAACACTACGAACCGGGCCTCGGCCGAAAAAATAACCTAGGAATAGCTAAGTTCCGTTAACAAAGCACCCACGCGACGCCTTGCCCGCCCTGTGTTGGCTTACAAACTTTCTCTCGTATTACAAATCGGTCCGGGCACACACACTTAAATGTCCCAGTCAGAATGTAATGTTATTTTTGTTGTAATGTCCCGATATGACAGTTTCGGTTTCGTTTAACGCTAATTTACTTATTCGCGTTTACCTTTTTGTTTGGGAAATTGTAATGGGTTATTTTATTGTCAAAGGTAGTTAAGTGGCGAAGTAGTTAATTTCACCTGTGAAAATATTTCTAATGTGTAACATTTTCAATAAAACTCAAATTACGTACAGATAAAATGATTCGTATAATTAGGTGTAATATGTATTTGAGGAAAATTGAATAATACAATATATACAGACGATCATCAGTGCGTTTGATCAATGTTTTTGATGTGAAACATCTATAGCCGCACGTAAAACCGATTTCTGGCGTGGCGACGCGTCGCCACGGCATGCGTTGCATATTACTTTTACAAAATAATGTCGATGTTTCACATCTGCCAGGCGTCCCGTGACGGCTCACATTTTTTTTTACAAGCTTTTATTTAACTTTAATTTTTGTATGTATGTTTGGGTCATTTGCAACTGATTTTTGAATCAGTTGTCTTGCTCAAATAGGTTGAAATTTGGTATTCATGCATAAACCTGTAGCTACTGCAATATTATGGTGAGCTGGAGCTGATGCTGCTACGAATGCTTTACGAAAATTTTAATAGTAGTAAAAACAAGCTGTAATTCTAGGTTTAGCTTTAATTTCTAGGACAGGCTTTCTTTACTGTTGTTGGTCATTTCCAAAATATAATTTTCTAACAAAAATTACTTCTAAAAATCTGGACTTCGAGCGATCTATAAATTGATATGATTTTTTTATGTTTTATACCTCAGGGTCACGACAGTCTCCAAAAATGTCGATAACGAAATAACGGGGCGGCACTTGCTTCGCTTTCGTTATAGTATATACTCAGGTAATTCGCATCCCATAGACACTCGGCGCCAGCCCATAGACCACGATCTTGCCATAACTTACCTTGCATCGACGCAGTGTAAATATAACAGTAACTCACGGAGGCACTGCCGCGCACCTGTTACTGTAATCGATGTACTGCTATAAACATCTACTGCCGAAACTTGGACCTTTATTCGCTTTTGAACGATTGCCTTTCGAATTCCATTCACAACACTGACGTTACAATACCACGCCATTTTGTTTTTCACTTATGCGTAAGTCGAATACTCTTTAAAATATGTTCTTGGAAATATTTGTAAATTTATTCAAGACACACAGCTCAGTTGCTAGGTAACTCTGCTTTCTACGCTATAAGTAGTGGATTCAATTCCCACCCAAGGCAAACATTTGTGAGACGAACATAGATGTATATAGTTGTTGTGTCTGGGTGTTCATACGTGTTTATATGCATGTATTTACAAATAAAGTTTTTTTATTCTACCCGTAACTCTGGTACCCCTAATACAAGCTATGCTTAATTTTGGCTGCTGTGTGAAATGCCATATTTATTTATTATTATCTTTTAATTTAATGTTTATTCTTAGCCTCTCTTCGTGATTAGGATCGCCAATAGAGTATTCTAAACAGTCTCTGAATTTGATTTTAAATTTAATTTCATAAAATTTGATGCAATATTCTTAGTTGATCCCCACTCGTATTCTTATAAACAACAAGAAATAACACTGATTTTATACAGGGAAATGTCAAATAGTAAAAAAAAAGTCCCAATATTTTATTTGTATTGTTGTAAGGTTGGTTTACATATTAATCTATCCTGTCCCTTATAAGGTAACCTTATTTCCCCCGACCCACACGAAACATTCAAATGCTAAAATCACAATTTCACTACATATAACGGAACGTAACGGTACATTCGTTTGTTTGCAGAGGACCAACCGACGAAATACATAACGCCCAAATGTCCTGATAACGTTACCCTGGTTTGTCCAAATTATTTCAGCTAATATACACTTTCATAAATACACATAAAAAATATGCTCAATATTATACAAATAAATGGAATAAATATACATAACAAGAAGTTTTTAAAACTATTTTCATAAATTATTTATTTATCATAAATTATTTATTCGTCATTTTTTGTAAATGATAAAAAAAAAAACAAATTGATGCCCTATCATCTCAGAGTTATGGGCGCATACGATGCAATTTTGGTCCCGTCGTATCTAGTAGGGGTGGACCCAAGTCACATCGTTTGTTATGGGAAGAGATGGCCCATTTCAGATCCATTTCAATATGGAAATAAAGTGTATATCACTGTCTGTCTGTTGAAATGAATTGAACACACGAAATATTATCCATAAAAACGTATCAGTCAGTACGGCTAATTGTAATTAAGAAAAAAAGTTGTATTATTGGCGCGCAGTCAGCGATTCGCCTAATGACACATGTTGAACGCTAAACAACGGTTAATGCGTGAAACTCCCTTACACAGGAGGTATTTGTTTAGGACACGCTAAACGGAGGCCGTTTAGCGGCTGCCCAGGTAAGAGGTTGTGGGATAGGCCATGAGCGGTAGCGGGTTGCGGCGGTTCGTTCAATTGTTATACATAACCTCAATGGCGACTGATCGACTGAGGAAAACGATCACAGCTACGGTAAGTCTAGCAGTTTACAAAAGTTTCAAGAGTTGGGGCATAAACGTTAGCGGGTCTTGTTGTACTCGACTACTTTGAATCATTATAAGACCTTAGTAAGATTTGTCCTGACAATTTTTCACAGTTTTATCAAGAATCTTATCTTATCTTATCTTTCACCTAGAATAATTATTGCTATGCCCTGAGAGGGTTTATGTTTGTATCCTATAAACATATTAAAGATCTGGGTAACAAAATAGTGCAATAAATGCTTTGAATTTGAAAATGTGTAGTCCAAGAACGTTATGGTATTCGCGAGCACACTATTTACCATGTTTACGTTCTCATGATAGTGTCCTTCGTGGGAAAAAGACTCGAATGTATGTATGTATGTATGTATGCACTAGCAACGTAGATGCAACAGAAACTTTAAGCGAGTGGGCAGGAAGAGATTTGAGGATGGGACATAGAAAGAACGTTTTATTCAACTATAGAATTAGGCACAGTTGGATTGCACTTTTGATGCTACAAGTGTTTGCATGACATCGGTTGCAATATGATTCGAATGTATTCGTTTGTTCCAGCATGCAAGCAGGCACTCGTGTGGCTGTGTTCCAGTGGAAGAGAGTAGGTGCCGGCGAAATTGCAGGCATACAAGACACAACGCAATGCAACTTGAGTCATTTCATACTTTGGTGGGGAGGACTTGAGTCGAATTGCTGTTGTCCATGGGTGACTGGCACCACTTAACAACAAGAATCGGATGGGTCGTCAGCTCGTTTTATCACATTAAAAGGTACAAAATAAAATTTTATACCTAAATATACCTGTCACTGTTCGATTGAAACTACTTAAGTATTTTAATATAATAAAATCATACGTTAACGCGAAAGAAAAACGCTATCGCTCGTTTCTTTGGCGCCGCGTTACGGGACGATACAGGTGCGAGATTAAATGGCCGCCGTGTATACAGGGTGTTCATTACGATATTGCCGCCAGTTTTTATTAGCTGTCATAACGTTTTGCTTTTTGATAGGAATTGAAAACTCGTGACGCCGTTGTCCATTGTCGTCATTGTTTAGATCGTTCGTTTCGTTGACGGGCTTTTTTTCGCCGAATTGACATTTTTCGGATGTTTTGTTGGTTTAGGTGATCAGAGTATTTCACGGGGTATCATTAAATGAAATGGGAAATTTAATATGTAATTTTTATCGGTCAGTTGTGGCTTTTATTTTCATTATTTGATGATGTTTTGACCTCGTGTATAATATAGAGGTTTTTGAAAAGTATTTTGATTGCGGACTGACAAGACTGATGTCTTTACTTGAAAGTTTGATTAACAATTGTCATGTTTCTAAAACATGTTGTCAACATTTTTATAAAAAAGTTTGCGTTCAGAATAACCGAAATACAAAATTTAACTTTTTGTATTTCACATTTTACTCGTAGATTGTAATTAATTAAATCTCAGAGTAAATAATATGTTAAATTAAACAAAAATACACAAATTAATATTGCGACACGTTCGTACGCCAACGTGCTGAAACAAATTGAAAATCCACATTAGAACCCGCAAAATGACCTCAGTTCAATTAGATAGGGAAGGGGGAAGCCCAATTATGTTCTCATATCGTCTTCGCTGTGATTTCTCAGGGGGTCTCGCCGCCGCCCCGCTCCGACAAATGAAATGAACAAAATACGATTATGTGCAAATGAAAGTCAAATGCATTTTTGTGAATGAGTTCTTTGCCACTGTTTTGGTTCTGTACTGGCTGTACTGGTTCAATGAAAACATGACTTAAGTTTTATATATGTAAATTGTCATAGTAGCAGTAAAACTTATGCCAAGTTCTTTCAGAAGTACTGCCACCGTACCCATTTCTGCCGCCAAACAGTTAACAACGCTTCGCGTTACTATTATCCGGTTTGGACGTTTGCCAGTGGAATTACAGGCATATGAGAAATTCCACCTTCACGTCTTAGAGTGACGGGAGCATACGATGCGACTTTCTTCTTTTTGTACATAAGTACGGGAGGACCCAGGTCGATATATTTCTTGTTATGGATGGAGGTTACCACTTAACACCAGATGGGCAATTTGCACGTTCCATAACTTAATCACATAAAAAAATAACTTAAGAAATTTTTGAAAAATAACCCAATGATGTCTTTATTTACAAGAATACTCCATAAAAATACTTGAAAACCATAAACTTGTGTAATAAATCGCCCAACAACGAGTCCCGTGTTGGGCGCAAAAGTGTACTCCTTAATATTCATACACAGCGTGAAAAGTTCGGGAAAGAAACGCGCGAGACCTCATCTAATTATAAGTTGCGCTCATCAACTCATCTTGAAGTATATCTAAGTAATAATGTACTAACAGAAGTGAGCTGAGATAAGAATTACAATACTTAGGACTGTGGTTGTTGTTGACATTGTCACACATCCGACTGGCCTTATAGCTCAGTTGGTAGCCCTGCCTTCTGCGCTGTAGATCGTGGGTTCGATTCCCACAAACATTTGTGTACCGAACAGAGATAGAGAGACCTACAGCGCTGAAGGCAGAGTTATCCCCAATCGGGTTGTGAGGACAGTCGAAAAATTGACACACTACTTTATTATATTTGAATATAAACGAATTATTTCTGAAAACCTTGCGACATAATGATACTATAGACTTTTCTGTAGATTGAAATAATGATACTATAGAGTTTTCTATCGATCTAAATTATTCCCTCTACAGAATAGTATGATAGTTGAAATAATGATACTATAGAGTTTTCTATCGATCAAAATTATTCCCTCTCCAGAATAGTACGATAGTGTAAGTGGTTGTAATATCACCGGTAATATAAACTATCTTTCGGCAGCGCTGCGACCGGCGGCGTCGATCGCCCGGAGCGAACTGACAAACTTTTAATTTCTTCACCGCAGACATTGACGTTCGACGATTGCGATTGGCGGGAAAGTTACATTGCACAGATAACGAAAACTTTTGAATATAGAACGTCGGAGTCATAAAATAGATGCGTTCGCAAAGTTTGGGACTTTACAAATTTCGTAGAGCAACTTCTTGTTTTGTATTTATTTATCCGTTTAGAAGTTTTGATCGCTGTTTAGTGCCTTGTTGTGTGTATTTCTATTATGAGTATATATAAATGCATCTAAAATGTGAAACTTTATGATGCTGAGGTGATTTTTGGATTGGAGGTTCAAAATTGAGTTCATTGGCATAGGAATACGTAGTTTCTCTTCCGAGTCGCGATATGGTATAGAACACAGAAAAACGGTAACTTTCTTTGCTATGACGCAAATGCCCATCAGTAGATTTTACTTAGACTTTACTTCAATAAATGCATTGTGAGATAGATAGATGCCAATATTTACTAATTTCAATGACACAGTCAACATTTATCATTTGTTTATGACACATTTGTGGTAACTGAACCAACCTATACATGAATTCTTTACTGCTTTGATACATAAACTGGCAGTAATTTCCCTGGTGAAATCCAATAACAATTTAAAACAATTTTTCTACATACAGTTTTATTTAAAACAAATATCAAATAACTCATTTACGTAAGACTCCACAGATATCATACATTTCAATCTAGTACGTACAGCCTACACTCATATAGATAAAACTAAAAAGGGAAGTCCCGTAGGATTGCCTTTTTTATGAAAAGAACAGTCGATTCAATGTGAAAAAAGTACAGTCAGTCAAACTGTCCGTAACAGTCTCTGGAGCTCTCCGATTGGCCGAGAGAGTTCCGTGGAGTGCCGTAGATCGCTATAACGGCCGCAGACAGCGGGTGCATTCTGCACAAAGGTACAGAAATATGTGTCCGGTGCTAAACATTAACGATTATGGCCAAGTCACGTCTAATTGCGAATGTGGACGTGTCGTGCGAGATGCAGCCACGCCGTGCAAGATTTTCGGGAATGGATTAGCATGGAAGGCACGTCTTGTGCAATGTAATCGAGGTGCAAAAGTTACACAATTTATTATTCGTACTGTTTCGATTAAAAGTATTAAGAAGTAGCTTTATATTGAGTTGATTAGTGGCGTGGAATTCCGTTAGATAGATATACAGCTTTTTTGTGAAGGAAAGCATAATATAACCCTAATATTTTTTTTTATCATGTTCTTCCTAAATATATAAAAAAAATTTTTGGTTAACCTTTATTATAAGTATGAATGTTCTCTTATCAATTTTTTTATGTGAAACATCTATAGCCGCACGTAAAACCGATTTCTGGCGTGGCGACGCGTCGCCACGGCATACGTTGCATATTACTTTTACAAAATAATGTCAATGTTTCACATCTGCCAGGCGTCCCGTGACGGCTCACATTTTTTTTTTTACTAAACTCCTATTCCTATTTCGCAGATGGCATGGACCAACAGATAGATACGCAATGCAAACATCATCACTTAAATGTTATATTTAGTCTCACCTCCGTACAGACAAAGGTTTACTCATCATCCACAAAAGCCACAGCGACCGTCTATATTATTCTGATATATGAATAATATGCCGAAGCGTGCAGTTTGAAGAGGTTACATAGCACAATAGACAACATGGTTTATGTTAAAAGTAACCTCTTCGAACTCCAACCATTTCCAAAAAACTTTTCGAGTCTTCTTGCAAGAAGGTAAGCGACCACACTTGAGAAGTAGCTTTTCCACTTTGAAGCTGACTTATAACCTATCTATCTATCAGAGAAAATTGTATCATAATCTGAACAGTAGTTTCGGCGGCTAGTTTAAACAGACAGCCAGACAAAAATTATCGGAGGGCTGAAATCTGTATCTAATATATATACTATATGAAGCTGAAGAGTTTGTTTGTTTGAACGCGCTAATGAACTACCAGTCAGATTTGAAAAAAATACTTTGTAGGGGTCATTCCCAATTCTTGAGGTATGATATTTAAAATTACGCTACAATTCTTAGGAGCCGACAAAAAAGAAAAAGAGTCAGCCAAGAAGAGCTGAACTGCATGCCCATGTCAACGAAAACGGCGAGAAAAACCGTGGGGCACAGCTAATCTCGTGATACAGGCATTGTTCACTCCTGCATGAACAAGTCTAAGCTAATTGTAAGCGCGCGTTATCGCGAGACAAACGCGCTGGCTGCGCAACGCATAACCATTACAGCTTTTTGGTTTTGCGAAATTAGCGCCTTTTTGCATACTCTAGTCCCGGCGATAGCAACTGTTGTGCTATTGCTATTGCATCTCTTTTGTGCTATGCTTATTCGATATCTAATACGGGATTATATTGAGACGTAAAAAAAAACATTTTCATGTCTACGTTTTCTATTTTCAAATTAATGACATAACGGTTTACTTTCTCCCTAATTTAAATCGTTGTGCTGAACTTTAAAACGAAGTTATTTTAATGAAATGGTGACTAGCTTTTTTAAGATTCACCCTAAGATAAATAATTGGATCGCGTGGTATATTAGTTCAAAGGAGTTTCTTTGTAAGTTCGAAGATTTTCCGTTCAATTGATTACATCGAGAGTTTTAATCAATAATATTTTAATGAAAGTAATTTGACTGGCCGTAAGAAATCTTGATACAGTATTAATAACCTTTTACGCTACTTTTACGTTTGTATTATCCGCCTGTTTTAAAGTGAATTAGTGACGGAACTGAACGGAAAATATGTATATAGGAAGCCCTTTCCAAATATCGGAATTGGTTCCAAACAACTAAAATCAGTGGAGGTAATTAATTAGTTGGTGATATATCTACGTGATGGGATCTAGACCCAAACTAAGTATGGGAACTAGATAACTGATAGAATACTTATATACACTTTTTTTAACACATATGTTTGTCCTGGGTGGGAATCAAACCTACGAAAGGCAACTGAGCTGTGAAGCCTGTTAAATCGATATGTTTATAAATACATAGCACTGTTACATCTCCTTCTATTAGTAAGGGCGCGTACAAATCGGCCCGTCCGTATATACAGAAGACGGCGATCAGTCCGTCTGTTTAATTAACATTCCGACAAGACGCGGGAATTAAACCGATATCAGTTCGGCACTTATTGACAGCGGCTCAAGGTGAAGTGCTGCAGCCGACAGGTGGGCTCACACTGATATAGACTGGCCTCACAGCTCAGTTGGTATTAACCCTGCCTTCAATGCTGTAGGTCGTGGGTTCGATTCCCACCCAGGATAAACATTTGTGTGATGAATGTAGATTTTTGTTCTTTGCCTGGGTGTCAATGTGTATTATTGTATGTATTTACAAAAAAGTGTATAAGTATTATATCAGTTGTCTGGTTCCCATGATAATAGTTATGTTTAGCTTACTTTGGTGCTAGGTGGCGCTGTGTGAAATGTCCACCAATATTTATTTATAAAAAAAAATATAGCCTATGTACTATATACTTTGAAAGTGGACAGTTTCAGTTATATTGACACTCATGGCTGGGTAACTAAGTAGTAAATTTGCCTGGAAAACCCGCGGCTCAGGTTCGATCTCCTTATACACAGATTTTCTGATTCTGATTCTGAAACCAAATCCAGAATCGATGTAGGTAACTACTTTTATTGTTGTACGATGCTACAATTTGAATAGTTTGGGGTACGTATGATGTTTTTTTATGTTTGTGATTGCTTGTTTTTGTAAAAATTTCATTATCTTACGTGTCCATTGTTGAAAACAATATTGTGTCAAATATGTTTTCTTTCTTTCAATGTATGTTGTTTATTATATCAAAACAATTTCGATATTAAACTGTTTGCAGAATACTTACTGGGAAGAAATATAAGTACAAAGAAAATATGTCTCAATATAAGTACAAAGAAAATATGTCTCAGCTGCTGTATCACACCGCGAGTGGAAGTGAAAAGGAGCTGCTGAGACGAGCGTTCGACATCCGCCCCGAACCATCGACACTCTGTACGAGAGGGTACAAGCGTTTCGTAAAGTACTACTTTAAATTATCTTTTTATTGGAATAAGTTATAACTCTGGTCATAACTTATTCACTGGACTGGCTTCAGACAGCGCCATCTAGCCCCAAAGTTAGCTAAGCATAGCTTGTAGCACGGGAACCAGACAAATGATATAATACTTTTTTTTTTTTGTAAATACACACATATAATACATATTGACACCCAGACACAGAACAAACATTATATTTGTTATAAAAATGTTTGTCCCAGGTGGGAATTGCACCTACAATCTACAGTTCAAAAGCTAGACCTGTTACTAGCTGCCTAAATATCAGTTATCTGGTTCCCACGATACAAGCTATGCTTAGCTAACTTTGGGGTGAGATGGCGCTGTGTGGAATGTCCACTAATATTATGTGTCTCAATAAACATATATTTCATTTCATTTCATTTCATTATCATTTATTAAGAATATAGTCAATAAGAGAAACTTTTTTCTTTCTATTCGTAACTCAATGATATCTTAAAACTTTCAAATAATCTTCGTGTGTATTTTAAAATTAACATGGCACCAAACAATGTTGCCAGAATCGACGTCTAATTAGCCTAATTATCCAATACCGTTCTCACTCAGGCCCCTCCACTAATAGGCTCCGTTCCACTTTGCATGCATATCTCGGCTCATTTCGAGAGAGGTATGAATTTTGAATTTTCTAACCTGCTTACATAACACAATGCTAAGTTTTTATAAAATAATTCAATATTTATTTATTTATTATTATATTTTTTTACATTGTCCTATATGCCCATGCTAGACATGTTGCCAAAAACCCTGCTTATATTGTTTGGTAATATGTTGGCAAAATGATATACTTTCTTTTCAGGTCAGTAGAACTTGTGCCAGATTCATCCAGGGAAGTATTACCGCCAAACCTATTTCTGCCGCAAAGCAATAATACCGTAATACATATATGATTTTTTGGTGAAATTACAGGCACATAAGACTTGCCTCCATCATGTCTCCGATTTACTGAGGCAAGATGATGCTACTTGGATTTAGGGTTAGTACCTTAGTAGGGCAGGACCCAAAACGTATTGCTTTTGTTACGAGCATAAATTACTCGTTAAACCAGCGAGGCCATCTGCTCAAGAAATATATCGACATGGAAATATATTCAGTCACATTTTAATGTAAATGTAAAATAGAATTTTCGAGATAACGCGTTCTAATTCACATATTTGCTAACTGACTACGTCTTTTCTTACTTCCTTACCCCCGTATAAGACAACCTCACCTTCAGACTTACTATTCCTGTAAATTAAATATACTGAAACAAATACAAATATCAAGCAGCTATTCTATTTCAGACAAAGTTGCTAATTCAACTTTTAAAGTCTCTTAAAATAAAAGTACCTTATATTTTAAAAGACTATTTACCTCTGGCCTTCCTCACAAATCCCCTCGACACCATTAAACCATCCTCTCTTTTAACCCCGACTAATCAAGCGAACAATGCGGATTTGAATGTAAACAACATCTAAACAGGTACTTGTTTAAATTTAAACAGGTACCTGTCCAAATGGCGGCTTGACAAAGCCTTCTGATAGTCTTCGGAACTTTACGCAGAACTCATTTGTACACCTCAATACAAAGATATCTCAAATAACATCAGCGAACTCATATTGAAATAGAGCCTAAATATCGGTAAAACACGGATATATTATATTATGGAACAACATTAATTATATACAAGCTGAATTACTGACAAAATAAATTAGGAAAAATTTAGGCAGTAGCGACGCAGCGTTTATAATTTTCAACTAAATTAAAAAAAAAATTAACTTAGTAATGAATGCATATTTTTGGGGTTTTTGAATCTGTTTAATAATTCAAAAAGTATAGCAAGTAATAACTACGGAGACATCATAAAATATCAGTAATAAATATTTTCTCCCAAACTTCGTTTTAAAATTTACCTATATCCTTACGCATCCAGCATCCATAATCCCAAGACCTTATTTTATCTGGTATCGAATAGTCCCAGTTAATCCAGCGCGATATGAGAGGCTGACAAAGAGATCGCAGATACAGTACTACTGACGATTTAACCAAGGATTTGTGAAGAAGGTGAGAAGGCAGGCGACCAACTTGAATATTAAACTTATGACCCCTGATACCACAAACTACTGCTTGATTTGGCGAAGCGTAAGAAAACCTAAAAAAATATATATTTTTTTTGCCTTGATGAGAAAAAAACCTGTTTTAATTACGTTCGGATACGGTAATCAAATTATCTAAGAAATACTTTCTTTCTTAGAGAACTGAAGCAGCCAAAAAGATTGTAGTTCTAGTCTTTTACATATAATAAATAATCTTTGATAAATTGTCATCTTTGAACCCACGGTACGAACTTATTAAAGTTGACAAGATACCTTCTCCATCGAGGGCTCGCTCCGAGATGTTTATCAAGAGGCCCTTACATCCCATTAACTCGAGTTTGAACAAATTCCATTCCAACTTGGATCGAACACACCTTTACTGAGGGAGGGATCAGTAAATTAACAGTTTGGGAAATATGCTTTCTTGGAAAATATCAACACAATTTGATATTGACACATACTTTGATATTTGATCATTTTTGCTTGCAGCCTATCGCTTGTCATTAAAGTAACATTAAGAAAGATTTGGAACAATAGAAATATTATTTATTGTAATATGTGCTTACTTTGTAGGTATAAATAAATACATTGAAAAAGAGACGAAAATGATCATATTTTTTATCTTCAGTTACTTTTTTCAGTAGAAAAAAGCGAGGGTAGGATTTTTAAAAACGTAAATCTTAATTCTATATTTATATTTAGTCGGTCACGAGATAATTTTGATCCAGTGATTCACATGTTTGTTGTTAAGAATTCAAGACAGTCAGGCACCAAAATAGTTGTCGAAGTAATATGATCCATCCAGAGAACTACGTTAATTGGTTGAGCAGACAGCGAATAGTTCCCGTGCCCTCCAAAACACAATACTTTTTAGTCAAAGTTGCAATAATAACAAGACAGACTTTGATAAAAAAATAAGTTAACTGTTTTACGACATGTCTGTGTACATCCAATGTGCCTTAATGTCTGACACATTGTACGCTCACTAATATGTATATTTATGGGTATTTATGGGTGTAAATTTTGACTACCAAAATATTACTTGTATAATTATTTTCATAATCTTGCAGATGCCCATGAGGTCCAAGTGGTCGGCTCGTTATTACCCTTTGAATCCTTACACGGTCCTTATGGTGGCAAAGGAGCAACCCAAAATCTTTTTTCTTTGACGAGCTCCGGGATGTGCAGTGGAAAGAGTGCTTGAGGCCCAATCCCAGGGGAAGCTGTGAGGTACTATGACTGGGCATACTCTGAAGGCTGCCCCTCATAAATATGAGACCAATAATACGTAGAGTAACAGTGAGAGCGCTCTTCAAGCCTCTAGGACACAGAGCAAACAAGCGCTGGCCTATTTACACAGCTAAAATCCCGTAATAGGTTAAGTTGAACAATAAAGCCGTGTGTCAGCATAGTCAAACAATGCAGTAGTTTGCGGAGACTTAGTCACAGATACTTAAGTGGCGTCGTGAGTTATAGTTCAAGTTCGTACTCATATTGTTTACCTTGTCGCGAGAACGTTTACCAATGCTAAGTGATTAAGAATACGCAACTGAGACGACGCTCCGGAGAGCAATGGAGATGGAGATATTCAATATACTTTTATTCAGGTCTATAGTGATTTCAAAGAAATAGACGAGAAATTGGGTGTTGTTCTTTTAGTGAACGAAGCATCCTACTTAATCGTCCCAGTGTTAAGGGTTTAAAATATGACTTGGGTCATCCCATATATTGTACTCAATAGATTATATAACTTATGACTGAACTGTGCTTTTTTTATATGGACAGAAGTTATCGCTGAACATCAGAGTGTCCTCACTCATTCCGTAACTGATTAAAATAGAACCAAACACTTGACTTACATTCCCGACACCAGGCAAAACGAGAACATCTATATTATAAAGAGATAATGTTGGTAAGGTGTAGGTTGTATGTATGTCCGAAGTAAACTCAGAAACTACTGAACCGATTTCAAAAATTCTTTCACCAATAGAAAGCTACATTATCGAGGAGTAACATAGGCTATAATTTTTTTTCAAAAAATTAGGGATCCGTAAGAAAATACGGAACTTCCGCGGGTGAAACCGCGGGGCGCAGCTAGTTTATTATAAAGACATAGATTTGTGTCTAGGAAAGTCCAAATATTTTTGAAGTCTGAACTTGCAGGATTATAAATATATTCATTTTCATATGAGTAACTCGTTCTAGGGATAAATGTACGTTTAATATATGTAAATAAATACTTTTTCAGCTCACATTTACATTGCAGAAAATCTGTTCAAATATACAGTTTTTTTACGATAAAACCTCAATGTTAAAAAAAAAATGGGAGTTTATGTTCGTAAATTGGATTTTTGTTTTGTGTGTCTGTGTGTCTTAGTTTCAACTTCAATGCAGTGAGTCACTAGAACGAGCGTATGAGTGTAAAAGGTTTATTTCGTTCACGGACATATTGTCATTCATAAAATGAAGTCAAGAATTAGATAAATCATAAATTTAGAAAGGAATAATCATAAATTAATAAATTTACAATATACTTTCATTGGTTAAGTATTCTCAGTTTGTCTCAACGCAAAGAAAACAGTTCTAATATGAAGGAGCCACTCCACAGGTCGCGCGTGCGACCTCACAAGCGCGGCACAAGATACAGTTCTGTACTCAAATTCCGAGCGCTCAAGTTAAACTGAAATAACTTACTCGAATCGGCCAATCGCCTTTGTTCTAAGCTAGAAGGCAATTATCATTAATTATTATTAAATGTGACACTTGCTTGATAAACGGTGGGCCGATAACTTGGGCAAATATCTCAAGTTGGGAAAGTACCGAAGATGTTGTGCATGATTTGTGGCGGGTCGGATCGACGATTCGATTTTGATAATTACTGTTATACTGTCGGCAAGCGAGAGTGAATGTGTAAATAATATACTTAAGTTTTTGTCCATTGGTGGCCTGTTTGTATTAAAAAAATACAATACTTATTTTATTTTAAGGCTACAAGCACGGTAGTCTTAATTTATCATTAGAAAAAGTGAGAGCGTGTTGGTCTTGTGGAACTAATCCGAAGTTTAAATCCGGAGGTTGCCGGTTCAAACTCCGACATGCACCTATGAGTTTTTCGATTGTTAGATTTGTGTACGCGATTTATGTATCACGTTCTCAAAACGGTGAAAGAAAACATCGTGAGGAAGCCGACATGTTCTAGAACTGAAAAAACGAAAACATGCGTTAAGTGCACGAAAAGAGCCTCTTTGAGGCGCACTTTAAATTCTTTCACCACACTGGTTCGAGAGAACCAGTGACGAATAGATAGATTAGGAAAAGGTAATTTGACCTCTTGAGCGCTGCAATTTAGCTGACACAAGGTTTGGGGTTAATTACCGCGTATTTTATCCCAGTCAATATTTTTTTTTGTTTAAATGTTCGTCAACTTTTCTGTAGTTTTCAGACTAGACTTTTTTAGTATGAACAGAAAATTCTAGTTTACATATTTAAACTATTGTGTTTATTTTTTAGCTTTCCTGGTCTATTCATCATAAACCTACCTAACTTTCTGAAGGACTTTGTGTTCAAGCAAAAGAACAAAAGTATGTGTATTAGTATATAATTTTGTTTTAGGAAATCTCTCAAGTGTGTCCCCTCAAAAATCTAAGATGGCACATAAGAGCCCAACGTACGCCAAACCAAGCGTTATAAATTTATCTCCACATATTTCATCGTTATTAATCTTGTCCAGATATAGTAGGGCATTAGTTATTTTTATTGTTACTTTTCGCTTATATAAGTCGGTATTGTGCTATAAATACTGCTAGTTTGTGCACATCCGACCGTTGAATCGTTTTTTATTTTACTCGATTGTCAGTCTAAGTATATTACTGGTGATCATTGGTCGAAAATAATACACATTTTATTTTATTCGGCATGATAATAAATTTCGTAGCTCGTATCTTAGCAGTCGCCCTTGCTATGTTAGATGAGATTTTTCAAGATTTTACTAATATATGCATCACCCGTATACCATTATATGTTAGAATACAGATAAAAAGATTCGTTAGGAAGCTTGAAACCATGGTGGTACTGACTCAGGGCGAATGAAACCTACTGTAAAGAGCTCCGCGGCAACCGCGTTTGCCGTTAAGTCGTTAAACATAATGTCGTAGCTTGACGTACAGAAATTAACCTTGAAGATTTTGGCTTACTACCAATTACCTTGTATATACAGAGTTATTACTCATTAAGTTACTCACGAATTGATTCCATCCATTATTATGTTATTGGAACCAATCACAACTAATGCATACTTGATAAGTTAACCGTAATATATAAGCAGTTTACCCCTAATCATAATAAATACAGGTAGGCGCATTAACCGCTTGGTGTCGTTCGCTTTGAGTTATAACGTCTACCCGACATTTGGGCAAACCAGCGGCATTAGCATTAATTTAAAATATTATTTATTGTTTGTAGCTTATCTTGTGGTCCTAGTAAAACTGACGACATTAACTGAAGCGTAGATTGTACTATGGGAACCAGAAAACTGATACAATACTTTATATGTTTTTTTGTAAATACATACATATTAGCAACTGCGCTGTCGGGCCAGGCGACATAATGTGGGTTCCAATAAATTGTTGGTAGCACTGTACTTGCTATAAATACTTTTAAAGGACTAACTTATATATATATATAGAAATATATAACTTTAACATTTCTAAAGTATACTCTAAAAATCGGACTAACTTGTCATTGCTACAAGTCGTAGCTCCCGTAGCACTTAATGCTACGGCAACATAACGCCAAACGTGAATTCCGTTACAAAGATTTCCGAAGCTTCAGAAACTCGTCTCCCGCGCCACGCTCCAGATGAAGGCATAAACCCAATTTGAGCAGGACTTAAAAACTAGCTGGCAGTTGTATTCCGAGTTCCATTACCCGGCGTGTTGATGATCTCGTTAAGGGTAAGATGACACCAAATGACCGTAATTATACCCGGTTAAGGGGGAGTAATCGGCTCGGCGGCTGTTTTTGGCGAATTTACAGGCGTGTCTCATTCCATTGTTTATTAAAGTTTTTTTATTGTTATTGCCGGGCCTAATTGGTACAGTATCGGAGTCTCACTTTAAGCTTTGATGGTTACTGGAGACATCTGGTCCGGTAATGTTCAGGATGAGAAGATTTTTAATGGAGGCCATTATTATACTGGATCGCAGTCTTGAACAGTTACATATTTTGAGACAGACAAAGCAAAAGTTTGAGGACTTTTGTATCATTATTGAATGGGAAAATGATTTGCTTTCAATAAACATTTATTTCTATATATTTTCAAAACTATGAAGATAATGTGATAACAAACTTTATAACAATTTCTTTTCTCTTCTTTCATGAATGATTTAAATATTGTTATGTTTAATATTTTTATTTTATTTATTTATTTTTTATATTGTTAACGATATTGGAGCTAGTTGTGATATAATTTCCTCTTGTCTTTACACGACTTACCTCTCACCAATAATGGCATAATAAGTGATTATCTTCTCATCTTCATTATATCATTATATTTCAAGAAAATATATAATAAATAAATTTAACTTATCAACTACAAATGAATAAATTAATTAACATAACTTTACGTTTAAAATTTGTTTTTCAACCCCCGAAATCGGCAGTTTACATAACTGCGCAAGGGTAGGAAGGGATAATCTGTAGCCATAGAATAGTTTCCTAAAAATATGTGGGTATATTTGTTTAAAACCATCGCACGTACCGTCCGAAATATTAAACTACATTTTCCGCTGGAGCTCATTACGTATTATCGTACCGAAAACAACGGAAGGCTATAATTATTTACGTTGGGCGCGCGCGTGTTTAAAACTACCCGCGCGCGCATCAAAGTCAGATAACACCGGCCCGCTATGAGAAGCCTTGTTTATTGAGGACGTCAGGATCGTACCGCGTTCACACTACGACACGTTAGCCATACATATACATAAATTTATATAAATTATATTTACATAAATTTACGCTTTATACCCCAAAGGATATGCAGTCTCTATTGGTCAACTATTGTGTGTTTCAGTATCGTTGGAACGTAGCCATGATAAGTGATGAGCTGCTCATTGCCACCACTGCTTTGCCTCCGTTGTAATTCTACATTTAGACGACAAATCTTATAGATAAGAGCTGTTACCAACATCCCTATGCGAACGTGTGAGATGATGACAGCTGTACTTTTCTTCTCTCTCGTATTCGAGTTCAAGTCAACGGTGAGACGCAAATTAAAGGCACACTCCCTTAAAAGTTTTAATTCATAAAATCACTATTCAATCAATCTTCACATTAAATCAAAATAATAGGAAAACAAAGTATCTGTTTATTAATCTCAACGACATTATGATGTGTTTACTTAATAATATAATAGAAAAAAAAACTTCTATTTTATGTAACAAAGATATAAATCACTATGATATGTTATAATATAAGTCTAGTAATCATTTTATAGGTATACTGAAAACCTTTTGTGAATGCGTTGGTTTTCAAGTTTATTTAACTGAAATTGCCCTTCGGTAATATCAAAGTTTGTAGGTACGTAATTGTTTTTACAAATGAGTTACATGCATGGAAATATAGTACCATGACAAACAAACATTAAACCTATGAAATCATCCATAAGTATATTAAAACCCACGTTTTACACAAAATGGCCACTAGTGCCGCACTATGAACCTGTACCGAAGCTATATATCCGCCGATAAGACCTTTTGTATCTCAAAATAAATAAAATAGCTTAAATATGTCCGGTTCGGGCACAAATATCCTCTGTCGATCCCGGACCGCCAGATATGATGCTAAATTACAGTCTGGAAATACACACTTTTATCAGTTTCGTTTATTTCATATTGTGGGAAAGTTCTATTATGAAAACTATAGTGACGTGATTTTTTTTGCGTTGCAGTTCCTGGAATTATTTGTACTATTGTGGTATTTTTCCAGGATATTAAATAAATATTCAGCCCCATTTTAAAAAGTCTTCGCCTGATTTATTTTCAGTTGGAGGCACACTGATTATGAAAAAGAGAGATCGCGGTTCAATTCACCATCATTCAATATCTGTATTGATATCTTTGGACTTTTTGAACCAAAAATATATCAATTATCTGAAATATATCAATACCTTTTGGAAAACAAGGGATATTTTACAGAAAAAAATAAAAAAATATTTAATAAGACTCAGCTGCTTAGTGAGTGAACTTTGCCTACAAAGTTAAAGATCAATCCCCGCTTAGGTAAGTATTTGGTGATAGCATTAACTTTGTTCTCAGCTCTTGGATATTTGTGACTGTTACAGTTAAAAAGTTATCCTAATACAGTGCAAGTGACTAAACAATATGTTACTATACTGTACTACATTTAGCCAAATCTATACTCATAATACGTGACATATTTTTTGCGACAGATTGATACCAAACATTTTGATATTAAATATTTCACGTAACATAAGTTTATACGTATTTATACGTAACGTAAGTTTCAGCGTTCCCGTAAACCCATAAACAAAATAAGCGCAATGTTTCCCGTATCTTTCCATCCATTTCTTCGGCACACATCATAAACCAGCTAAAGAACCGTTCGTTCCACCTGGCTCTCTCATAAACATGGACAAGAAAAGCAAAACGTATAGCCGTATCGGCGGCAAAGCCCCGTACAAATCTGGCCGTACAAATCTGGCCAGTGGATAGCGGCCTGATCGACAAATCCACCAGATTACGCGCTGATACGCCACCATGTTTATGAGACAACCGCGCCGGACTACGTTACAGGGTTGTGGTACCAAATACGTGGAAAATAGATTTTATAACTTCTAATAATGACAATATGAATATTTGACTAGCCTCATAGCTCAGTTGGTTAGTAACCCTACCTTCTGCCCTGTAGGTCGTGGGTTCGATACCCACTCAGAACAAACATTTATGTGACTTTTGTAACTTTGATGTTTGTTCTGTGTCTGGGTGTTAATATGTATTATATGTATGTATTTACAAAAAAAAGTATATAAGTATTATATTAGTTCTCTGGTTCCCATGCTACAAGCTATGCTTAGCTTACTTTGGGGCTAGATGGCGCTGTGTGAAATGTCCACCATTATTTATTAATTTATTATTTTATTTGATGCAACTGTTCTAATCGTCCGAAAGTGTAGCTTCAAAGTCCGAACAAAGTAGAGATAACTTTGAAACACTTGTATACTTTGGTAGGATTCAATACTCAATACTCAATTTATTTATTGCTATACATAATAGTTGTACAGGTTTTATTTAGGTACATGATAAGTTTCATGTATGTATTTCACATATATTCACATTTAAACGGATGTAATATATGATAAAAGTGATAATAATAATATTGGTGGACATTTCACACAGCGCCATCTAGCCCCAAAGTAAGCTAAGCATAGCTTGTAGCATGGGAACCAGAGAACTAATATAATACTTATATACTTTTTTGTAAATAAATGTTTGTCTTGTTTGGGAATCGAACCTACAGCGCAGAAGGCAGGCACCAACTGAGCTGTGAGGCCGTTTATAAAAATATAATTCGTGGCTATTTGCCATATTATTAAATAAAATAATATGTTAATGCGATGTTGGCAACCCTACGCGGAAGATAGAAGGAAGGTAGTCCGAATAATATTTTGGCTCACAAAACGAGTCCAAGTTTTAATAGTGCGACCATGTTTATGTTATAGAGTCGGAATCGAAACAGGGCTGTCCTTAAACTGCCTGATATACAGCTAAGGTGTATCCACCAACTTTGATTGAAGTTTTTCTTGTTTGGTAGATATCTCTCGCGAGTCTACTTTTGCCATTTTATGGCGTAGGTGTTTAGATGATTTGATAGGGTTTTTGTCTGTTTCTTATTTTGATAAATATTTATTGTTTTCGCATTTATTTTGTAGAAAATAGAATAAATGCCTTAATAATTAATGTTTGAGGGATGTTATTGTATTAAGTTACTCCTTGTTACATCAGTTATCTGCCAGTGAAAGTCCCGTCAAAATCGGCCCAGCCATTTCAGAGATTAGCCGGAACAATCTGACAGACAAAAATTGACAAAAAATGATCTTTTGGTATATGTTCCGTGTATACATCCATATGCACTTAGTAAAAAGCGGTTATTTTAATATTACAAACAGACACTCCAATTTTATTTATTTGCATAGATACAGCGGTGGCGACTACGTCATAATGACAGTTTGAAGTCCCGACCCACGGCTTCTTACACACTTGACAGGACCGATATAAACTATCCCATCATCCTTGGCCCGATGTCGCGTAGGATCTGTCCTCCCGACGTTTCTTGAAGAAATAATGAATATTCATTTGAATATTTTGCACCGCGATGTATTTTAGTCTAAAAAGTGACGGCTTCATTTAGGTCGCCTATCCGATTTTGAATTTCATTTGAATGTTTAATCAGTTTCATGAATTAGGATGACGTGACGGACATTTTTACGGGAAATGACACATTTCGTTTTTAAGTGGAAGTTTTGAAACGATTGCCGTTAAAGTAAGACTTGCCATCGATAAATTGTTATTTTAGAATAGATTCTACACTAAAAAAAATGTGAGCCGTCACGGGACGCCTGGCAGATGTGACACATCGACATTATTTTGTAAGAAACTAAGTACCCCATCACTAATAATGTTTATGATTGTCGTAACCTTGAACGGACCAATCAGCGCTCATGCCGTGGCGACGCGTCGCCAAGCCAGAAATCGGTTTTACGTGCGGCTATAGATACAATTTATCTACACTGTAGAACGTTGGAACAATAAGGCTTTTTTTACTCTTTGGTTTAATTAAAAAATGAGATGAACGCAAGACTAAGCCCTTTGTCAATCAAAGAGGCCATAAAGAAAAGGAAATACTACGGGTGCCAACTAAAATGTGAGAGTGATAAAGACAGATATTCAACCAGAAGTCATGGGTTTAAATCGGAAGTGACCTTTGAGTTTTAGCTTAAATAGTATGTGCACTCTTGCGCTTAAAACGTCATTAGGATACAGGCACTTACTAGTACCGACACGTCGAAAACATATGCCAAGTGCACGAAATCATTAAGGCGTATTTTAATAATAATAAAAATAAATATTGGTGGACGTGTCACACAGCGCCATCTAGCCCCAAAGTAAGCTAAGCATAGCTTGTATCATGGAAACCAGACAACTGATAGAATACATATATACTTTTGTTTGTTAATACTTACATATAAATACATATTAACACCCAGACACAGAAACAAACATCAATGCTCGTCACATAATTGTTTGTCCTGGGTGGATTCAAACCCACACACACAGCTCAGGAGGCAGTTACTAATCAACTGAGCTGCGAGGCCAGTCAATCCGTTACCTTATGTGATTTGTGAGGACCAAGTACCACATACATAAGAGGCAAGCGGATAACGACCGCGTTACGTCGTTATTATAAGAAGCATAACAGTAGCGGCGCTGTTTTTTATATGCTGTATTTTATTTAAATTGTGTTTTTATAATTTAAGTGTTTTGACATATTGTCCTTAATTATATAAGTTGAGTGTTTGTCGTAGTACTAGGATATATAAAAAAATTACTGTTATAGGCTGTATGAATAATTTTAAGTAAGTAAGTAATTTTAAGTAAGAGCTGTAGATTCTGTATGAAAAATAAAATAAATATATTTCTATAATATTAATCCTACATCAACCAACAATATCCGATATCGAATCATCAGCCTGTCTTAGACCAGATAGACATAGGATTTTTCTAGAAAGCCAATCTTTTGTGTTAACACATCCAATTTATTCCTGGCTAGCTACTACGTTTAAGCTACGTTTGTTGTCTTCACACGAGAAATCGTTCACTAAAGTCGCGCGCAGTCTTTTAATTTCAACCTCCCATCCTAAGATGTAAATTCCCCGTTGGAATTCCCAATTTATCTTCATTTTTAAATGGTACCGTTCAATTAAATTGATTACCACTAATTCAGTACTGTGTAGGCACAAATTGGTGAGCAATATCTCAGGGCGACAACGGCCTATCAATAAAGCCGGGCGGGTAAGGTCTTCGTCTTGCCAATACTGAATTGAGACGCCGATTTACGACGCCTGTAACTATTGTACACGAGTGATAAACTGTAGGCGGTACTCCGTACTACACTGCAGGAGTGGGGTTCATTGCTTCACATAAAGAGAACTTCTACATCACTCTAGCTGATTTACGAAAGTGAATAGGTATTACTAATCGTGTCAAAGGTTCTTTTGAATCAGTGTCTGATGATAGGGATGCGCCTCAGAGACTATTTTTTATGTGATACAGTTATGGAATGATCCTACGGCCCATCTGGTGTTAAGTGGAAACGGCTCATAACAATCTATGGGACTTGGACCTCCCCTACCAGGCACGACAAGTAACTCTGAAACGTGTAGGTGGAATGTCTCATGTGTCTGTAATTTCACCGGAAACCACACCTTTCAAACCGGAACACATTAACGCGAATGCGTCGCCGCTTGGCGGCAGAAATGGGCATGGTGGCAGTACTTCCCCGGACAATCTTAACTTGTTTTACTTATATAACATATGGTGAATGATTTTTCTTTTTATTTCAGATTCAGTTGCAATTCACTGCAGGGACATAGGCCTACTCTTGGACCCCGAGAGTGCTGAGAGTGAATCAGCTTTTAACGAGTGCCCAGTATGGATTGGTAGATATCAACACAGCTTCTACTCTATATAGGACACGCCCGTTCACTCAAGATGTTTTCCGTCACCGTCTGGGCCGCCGCGCCAAAATTATGTTCAGACTTAAGGCGTTCACTTCAGGAAATCCGCGTTAAGTTCTAAGCGAACTCTGCTTATACTGAGTTCCAGGACGCGTGCGAATTCCCCCAAACTTCATGCAATGCAATAAATAGATCACAGTGGAATCCAATTCCCGGAGAAAGATCTCGCACGCGAATTTCCCGCACAAAGACAATAATTCGATATTAAGCCGCACTCTCACCTGACTAACTGATGTTAAGGGAGGTGCACACTGACCACATTTCAATTGTATTGTAAATGAGAAAGTTTATTTGGATTTTGACGAATCGTTGCATTAACGCTAAATCTAACACGTTGCAACGACAGTGTATTGCACAAGGCGAAACGTGGTCTACTAATGTCCTTCGAAGAAAACGCTTAAATCTATTGTATGTATTGTATGTATTGTAATTAGCTGAAATTCTGAAAATAGTGTAGATAGATGACCTAAAATATCACATAGTCTACTTTTATCCCAAAAATACTGCGATGCTGCGGGCAGAAGCTAGTAAGATGGATATAAGTATTTTTTTCTGTGCACTACTTAAAATTTAAAGTATCCCTATAATTGATTAAAAGTCAAATTGGTAATCTCAAGTTTAAATTTACATACGACTACATATTCTTTGTTCGATTGATTGCCAGTAGAATCGCACTATTGAGAAGTACTATAATCCATTAACCATTAACCATACTGGTTAGAAATAGCCAGTGTAACGAGCAGCAGTACTATCGGTTATTGAAGAAAAAATGCTACCTTCCTTCATTGTGCCCTACGCCTAGCTCACCCACCTGACTAACAGCCTCTAACCGGGTGCGCGTTCCCCGATCCGGTTTAATCCGGCCGGAACCGGCGCAATCCGGTGCACAAACTTTGTTCTGTCACGCTTGCTTTGCGGTTAACGCGTTTTGCCACTGCTAGTAAACCTTAAGTTTGATAATAGAATTTTGGTTAGGCAGACTGGAATTAATGTCATCTGAATATCGACGTTTTGACGACGTTTTCTTTAAGTGTTTTATTAGACACGGTATATATTTCATTTATTTTATTTTATTTTATTTTTCAACAGAATCTACAGCTCTTACTTAAAATTACTTTCTTACTTAAAATTACTTTTACAGCCAATAACAGTTTTTTTTTTTATATATCCTAGTGTTACGACAAACACAACTTATATAATTAAGGACAATATGTCAAAACACTTAAATTATACAAACACAATTTTGTGTGTGTGAGTGTGTGTAAATTGTAAAAAAAATAATAATTAAATTGTAAGTCAACTAAAAGTCTAGAGGTGGTTACGTCAGAGTAAAAGTACAAAACCTGGTACTCAGTACTTGAACGGCTCTTTAGCTGTTGGTAGTAACTCTGCCAGCTATGCAAAGTGTCTTGGGTTTGCGGGTTGTAGCCTTGCCACCTGCGACACAAGGTATCCTAGTGATATGAGCCAATTGAATAATGCATGTTGTCTTTTTCTCCATATATACCAATGCTTAAATAAAATATTATATAAATCAATTTATTACAAAGGATGCTCGACGATATCTTAAGATCGCATACCATATCAGTTCAGCAAGCTGGTAGCTATTAAATCACAGGCCTTTGTCCAGGTGGGATCCTGTTTGATTTAATATAATGGGTGCGGCATTAGGCGATCATTGCCCATCAATTGTCGGGTTAATTTGCAGTAAATACCGGTAATCCGCACGTCGCGCTGTGGATTCCGAACGATGTTGTCGCTACAATTGTCGTTGCATTCGTTACTAACGACGTTTATATACATGTGTCTTTGCGCATAAAAAAAGGAATCCCTACATTAGGGTTTTCTTGGCTGTTCTCCCCATGGAGGGTCGGATAGGGTTTGAACAGGCATCAAACTTATCGATAAGTACGCGTGATCTTATGTTTTGAATATTGACGTTTCCAAGCCATTTCTTTGTGAATTCTATGGAAATAAAGTTTTGACGTGACAACGTCTTATAATTCGATAGAGCCGGCTGCACGCACGAAAAAACATGACTCATGCGGCGTTACCTCGCTCTGAGGCGTTCCATGTAAGGCTTGTGCAAGTGCAAGCGAGAGCGCGGAACGAGCGACAAAGAAGCACAATCGGCCTTTGCGTTCGGCAGCGTTCGACATCCGTCTCTCTCCTACTTGAGTGAGCGATGCGTCTGCGTGGACAGCTTTTAATACTTACATTTACATGTTTTGATCGAGTATCAAGTGCAGTGTAAAACTATTAAATAGTAAAAAAAAAATTGACATAATTGTATTTATGCGTACAAATAAATCTAACTTGATCAATTTCATTGTGATTTCCAATTACCTCCTTCTCTATATACATACAAATCTATTAAACAAATGAAATTAAAATTTTCTTTTGAAAAATGCTACCATTCCATCAGTATTTTCTTAAGACGTTGTCACGTTCAACTATCGTCAGTAAACCGACTTTACAGACAACCATTTTTTTGACTTTGACTTTGACTTTGACTTTAACATAGGATTTTATGGTTTATGCATATGGAGGTTGCTGAGTCATTTTTTATGTGATAAAGTTACGGCTCTAGTAGATGCCCACCTGGTGTTAAGTGATAAAATCTGCCCGTAGTAAGAAATACGACTTGGGTCCTCCTCTATGAGTTCATCAGCGAGATTATCGCTTGAAAATTGTATGTGTGTGTGTGTGTGTGTTTCCAATACTACGTCAAAACGGTGAAGGAATCGTAAGGAAACTAATATTATGTACAAAAAATTAAAACGATCGAATATTTGTGTCGAATGTACAAAATAAGGTTATATACTATTAAGAATTCGTCGATTCTTTCATCACGCTAGTTAAACAGAGCCAGTGATACGACCAGGTGATATAATTGGTTAGTCTTTTTGTTATAGAGGTATAATGTTACTTACTTTCAATATCTTAAGTACCTAATTTCCTAATGTACTGCCTTATTACTTTCTACTGTTCTTTATTATTCCTTTACGTGTCAAAATAGTTAATAAAAATTTATAAATAAGCTTTTATTTCGTAACGCTCCTTCTTATTTTGTCTGTACAAATACCAAAGAAACAAAACAATATTCTTCTAGTCAATTATTCTAAAAGCACTTTACATTCGTCCAGCCGTTAGCAGCGCCATCTAGCCCTTCGTTACAGTAAACATGTCAGGGGTGCAATGGGGCATGCAGGCCGACTCTTTCTTTAGTGCTCCATTAGTACGTGAGTTGTCCTGCGGCATACACCCCTTGGGACTAGGGATTACTTTGTATTTAGTACACTAGTGAGGCCACCCGCGACTTTGTCTGCGTCGAATTTGGTTACATGTTGGGAATATCCTTAATCCTGACATCTGTTTAGGTTCTAGGTAGACCCTAGGCAATTATTCAGACTTGTATGTCTTTTAGTTTCTGAGATTTATGACGAAATCATTATAAGATTAACGCCCCATTTCAAATCTTTTTTTTTAGGGTGGAATTAGCTAAAATACCGAGTTAGTTTTAGTGTGTACGTTGTAAGAGAGTCTTTTTCTTTCAGTACAATTTTGAAATTTCAGAGATTATCTCCTTTTTCACATTTTGTGAAGAGCAAGTCGCTTCTATTGTTTAGTATATAAACAGATTTTGAGTTTTGAAGCCGAGAAGAATTCTTAGACATAGTATTGAACAAAACAGCAAACAACAACCAAATTATAACGATCCGTAAAATGTAAATCCTTAATTGGCTTTTTATTTAGTATATAAGATAAACATGTATTAATTAAGAGCTGTGGATTTTGTTAATAAATAAATATAATAAAACAGGCATGGGATATTACTTCGTTTGAAATGGAAACTTAGCTGTTTCTGCCATCATATCCCAATACATATGCTCTTATAATGAGATTTTTAATTACTTTTCAAATTAATATTAATTTCCAATGTAGTAGATTTATATACATATCTATATTTACCGCGGTATTAGCCAATCCATAACAACTTTATACCAAAATAAAGTTTTATTGAAATAAAAAATCAGTGCATCGTATATAGTCTAGGAGCTAGTGACAAAACAAACTTGAGAGCTAGGCGCTAGCTCTGAACCCTCGGCGTCTTAACCAGGTTTACAATAGTCTAATAAGTTGAACTGAGCTCAGCTTGCACTCTGATGTTTGATTCTGCATCACAGGTTGGCGTAAATGGTATAAGACGAAATTTTTCTATAACATGATAGGTTTGGATGTTTGATGATTACAAGGATCGTGCTCGCGAAAAAAAAGGAATTACTCCATTAGGGGGTTCTGTCTGTTCTTCCCCATGGAGGGTCGGATAGGGTTTGAACAGGCATCAAACTTATCAATAAGTACGCGTGACCTTATATTTTGAATAATATTGACGTTTCCAAGCCATTTCTTTATGAATTCTATGGAAATAAAAGTTTTGACTTTGACTTTGACTTTGATGCAGTATATGCCCTGGATATATCATTCTAGTGAAAGAATAGAATCCTTTAATAACGAAGGAAGTAGTTCCTCGATTCTCCCACCATCGAAGGTTGGATAGGGATTGGGTTTAAATTTAGCTATGACTTCACTTTCCCTCATAATTTTTAATATTACTAATTCATTTATTTAAATTAAAGTTTATTTATTTGAAGCCTAATCGATGTTTTATAGCCATTTCTCGAAGTTTCTTTTTATCTAATGGTTGAACTTAAAATTAGGCTAGGATAAACTAAGACAGGTAATGGTTGAATAATATCATTTTCTTCTTGCTTCGAATTTAATGACGTTTCTAGCTAATCGAGTTGTCAGAATATATTATCGGTCTGTTATATAAAAATGTCTATTGTTACTATTTATACAGTTGACCATTTTATACATTTATATGTTGGTTAAATTTATCTCCCATACGACATTATTTAAGACTGCATTTAGCACTTTTGCATGCACGACCGAGCAGATGGCGTCATCTTGGTACCTATTAGAAATTATTAACCATATATAATAGTAATGGATATTGAATATATGTATGTAGTTCACTAACTCTTAAACCGGTTAAAGATATTGGCATATAGGTGTTTATTTATTGAGTTTTTTTTACCTACTGTCCATTTTACCTATGACAGAGCGACGTCTGGCGGGTTCTGCTAGTCCTATTTAAACTAGCATGCCTGGTTAACACATGAATTAAATTCTTCGTATCTCCCTCCTGCCTCGCCAGTATGAGCTGCCTACTCTGAATTAATGCCCACAACAAGTCAGGGTGACCATTCTTCATTAGACAAAGGAGGGACCTTTTGTCTCGCGTCCATTCATTTGCGATTGTTCAGTACACTGAGACAGACCTTCGCAGGCCTATTCTGGCTCCTGGAATACAGCAGTCTTAGTATCACTGGAAATACAATTGTGGCTGAAATCGGATATGAAGAATATCTGTTTCCCTGAAGAAGTTTACATCGAATTTATTAGGTTACTTATAGGCAAGCATGCTTAATCTTAGGCCACATCGTCACATAACATCAGGTGAGATTGCGGTCAAATGCAAGCCTATCGCAAATACGAAAAAAAAAAATTATCTCGGAGACAAATTTAGGAAAATCTAGCAAATGATTTACACATATGACAATTAAATCAACAAAGTATAATATTTGCGCGCACCTACTTATCAGGCGCTAATTATTTTTGTAATACTTGGCTAATGGCGCCGGAATAAAAAAAAACTAATTTATTATTCCAAGTCAAAGTCACCTGTTTAACCGGAGTCAGTTAATAATTGGATTACTTACACTAAATGATCCTTGACAAGATAAAATAAAATAACAAAATTGTTTATAATTATTTATTCGGACTATGGTCTTATTAATACAACTAATAGAAGTTAATATAACTTAATAATAGAATTAAGGGGAAGCTACTGTTTTGTGGCGTGGTGCTCACAAACACAGTTTTTTTTATATAAATGATTTGTATTTGTATTAGAACTAGGTAAACAAGTGCGACCCTCCAGAATAGGGGTGGTGTCGCGCGAGCGTGATCCCTGTCAACAAATCCACAATACTGAGACTCGGAGTCACCGCCGACTACAATGTCGTGATTAATGGACACCCTTTGCAGTCTATCGGCGTCATACAAATCGGATACAACGAGGGACGAATTCAGGTTTTGCCGTAAACAGGTATGTTTGTGCTGGGATCTGTTTATTATATTAAAACTCTTCATAATGTTTATGCACCTAATTGATTTGATTGAAAATTGATAAAATCATTCAATCAAAGTGTCCCTTTTCAAACTTTTATATATCTAAAATCCAGCCCTGCATAAATCTTGAACCACAAATATACAACTTAGTGCTTCTTAATTGACTGGCTTCATAGCTCAGTTGGTATTAACTCTGCCTTCTGAGGTCATGGGTTCGATTCTCACCCAGGATAAACATTTGTGTGACGAGCTTTGATTTTTGTTCTGTGTCTGAGTGTTAATATATATTTATATGTACCTATGTATTTACAAAAAATAAAACTGTTAGTCGTCTGGGCTCCCATAGTACAAGCTATGCTTAGTTTGGGGCTAGATGGTGATGTGTGAAAGGCACACCAATAATAATAATACAATTAACCCCTATAGCCAAATTACTAACAAATAATTTTTACTGTACATATATACGGTAGCAATATGATCGGAAATCTCGGTACGAAAATCTTATATCATTTTATTTCAGTGGTCATTTTTAGTAAAATGTCGTACAACATAAAACATGAAGCTCAAGATAAAACAGCATCCGTGGTTGGTCGGGGCGCGGGACACGGGGTGACGTCACGTAATCCCCGCTTGACTTGATGACGTCATGTCGCTGATATGTCCGGATAACTCCCAGACGTCAGGGGAGATGTTAAGTTGGGTTGATTTGGATCAAAGTTGCTGAAATGAAAGGTGAAATAATGTTGCAACGGTGAATATGTGAGTATTCATGTGTAAAAGCTGAGTTTGGGTTCAGTTATTAAGCTTTGGAGAAAAAAACACATTTTCAATTAGTTTAAGTTTTAAGTTCATAAGTATAGTGGAGGTAGAAAAACCATTTCCTATACTATTAACTTATTATTTAAAAATAGTTTTTATTAACGATTTAGATTCGAGGGAGACATAACCTTGTTTTGAATGAAAGCGTTAAAATATATTTGAGCAAAACAGCCTCTAGTGTCATGGGTTACGAACTGACTATGAAATATTCTGCTAAGACTTTTTTCACAACTTTTTTACTACCAGGATGAATTCATTATATATATAATAATTCATAATGTATCCTGTGGTTAAACTACAAACATATCATTCATTATACAGGAACTTACTTAAAACGCTTTGAGTTTAAATAATATTACCAAACAAATGAGTAATTTAAGACATGTAGATTATAGTATTATAGATTACAGATAGATGATTATGTATATGATTATAGATAGATATTATAGTATATAGATTATAGATAGATTATAGTAGTTTTTTTCAACAAATCACCGAGACTTTAGAGTGGATATTGATAAGGATATATCCTTTTTTCATAGTGTATGGTGTAAATGTATGTGTTTAGATACGAGCTAGAGCTTAATACTGAAATATGAGGCGCCCACAGGATCCTCATAAAAGTGAGCGATAATTAAGAGCTTCATAAACATGTCCGGGTAATTCGGTCCCAGGTGGAGACGCGCTTAGATAACGGTCGGCGCGGCGCGGCGAGGCGCACTGCTTTATGCCTGTATTTGCATACTGCGTCCAGAAAATTGTAGTGTTCGGGGTTAAGTGATAAATAATTAACAAGAGATCCTGAAGTGGAGTTGAAAGGATCCCAACTTGTACTTGGTCGCTGGTTTGTACCGCTGGACCGAATTTAATCCAGGCGAATATAAATGAGTTTTATGATTCACTTAGTTCAAGCCCACAGATCGGTGAAGGATATCGTCAGGATGACAGTGTGTCCTAGAATCATGAAAGTTCGAAATCTGTCAAGAGCACAAAAGGAGCTACTTTGATATGCTTTCAAATCCTTGTGTCGCAATGTATATAATACTTGTATCCTTTTTGTTTATGCATTTCGTTTCCTCTTATTAAAGTGGTCAAAATAAATGTTTTTCTTTTTTTTATATGGTTGTTGCGAGTCAGAGCACGAGTTTTACTAGGTTCCAAGTAAAGACATAAAAATTTATGCATATCTAAGTTCTAAGTTCTCAAACCTGAGGACAAATGGGGAGGCAGCTGGCATATGTGTAGTCATGTCTTTTTCTGCCGCCAAGCATTAGCATACCCATTACTGTGTTCCGGTTTGAAAGGTGTGGGTGTCGGTCAAATTGAGCACATGCCATTCATTATTCATTTATAAAGATATGACCATGGTCTCTAACCTAAGGGAGGACATAAGTCATAAGTAATTTTACGGGCATAGTTTACCAGTTGGACTATCAGCTCATTCCGTAATTTACTCATATAAAATAGTTCTAGAAAATAAATAAATAAATGACATATCTGTATATATATAATTTAATAGGCCTCGGTGTTAAAGTTACCAATTCAGTGAAATTTTCACTGAACTTTAATAATCAACAAAAACTTGACAATGTTTCATATAACTTTGACGTCAAAGTAATTCTATACTTCCTTTAGATTCTTATTAAAATATCTTTAAAAACTTACTATATAAACTACCTTTATACAAATAAGAAATAAGAAATATTGGTGGACATTTCACACAGCGCCATCTAGCCCCAAAGTAAGCTAAGCATAGCTTGTATCATGGGAACCAGACAACTAATATATATATACTACATATAATAAATATTAACACCCAGACACAGAACAAACATCAATGTTACAAATGTCACATAAATGTTTGTCCTGAGTGGGGATCGAACCCACGACCTACAGCGCAGAAGGTAGGGTTACTAACCAACTGAGCTATGAGGCCAGTCATGACTGATTGCTAAGTTTTTATGCAATCGACCTGTCAAGTAGAGATACTTGAGGCACATTTTTCAAAGCAAATAAAAGGAAAGCTTGACCTGTCGCCTCGGAGTGGCAAAAACAGACGGATTGACGCAAAGAGCCACTGAGTGGGCAATTGATTAATAGTGCCGCCGCCGCTGCCGCCCGCCGGCCCGATGGGACTAATTACGTCAGGGCAATGGGCCCGCAATCACTCAGCGTGGGCCCAGTTTGATGGGAGCTATGTTAGTGGATAAGGAGGGCCGATTTATTTGAGAAACATTATCGAATGCGAAGATGGGGGTAGTTGTCTTCATTTGATAGGCCTCACAGCTCGGTAGTAACCCTATTCTATGCTGTAGGTCTTGGGTTCGTTTCCCACCCAGGACAAGCACTTGTATGACGAATATAGATGTTTGTTGTGTATCTGGGTGTCAATATGTATTATATGTATGTATTTACAAAAAATTATGTAAGTATTATATCAGTTGTCTGGTGCCCATGATACAAGCTATGCTTAGCTTACTTTGGGGCTAGATGGCGCTGTGTGACATGTCCACCAATATTTATTATTTATTTACTGCTAGCTGATGCATAATTCTTTAATTAACTTGTTGATTTTCGGCTTTTCACATGTAACACAAAAATAAAGATTATGTAAGGCTTTTCGCATATAACACAAAATTACAGATTATGTAAATGTACTCACAAAACTAAAGTGTAACAAGAGTTTGATGAAAATGCAGCGGTAAAAGGTTCAGAAACATTAATTTTTAATTTCTAAATTGTTATTACTTACATCTAGTTGAAACGTGACCACAACTGTCTGAATAGGAAGGAGGAAGGAACAGTATACAAATTATTACCAGTAACATTAAAAGACAGTACAATATTTATCGTATGGCAAGTTCAGACAACATCGCTTAGCTGATACATATGCCACGTAAAAGTGTCACATAGGTACACTACATCTTACACAAAACACGTAAATTTTTAACACATTACCATATCGCGGTGACGCGGTGAGCGCTCGTAAATCTGCCGCGAGGACTCGCAGCACCCCCGCACCCCTGTACCCCGCACCCCCGCACCCCGCACCCCCGCACCCCCGCACCCCCACACCCCCACACCCCCGCACCCCTGTACTCGTGTGAATACACTTGTACGGTCAAACTTAAGGCCATTTCACATGTACAATTTTTTTTTTATGTGATGTATTTACGTGACGAGCCGACGGCCCACCTCGTGTTAAGTGGTAACCTCTGCCCATAACAACCGATTCGACTTGGGTCCTCCCCTACTTGGTCTTGTAAATTGTAGCTTGTCTTTGAGACTTTATGACTATGGAATCAAATTTTGTCTTTTGGTTTATTCTGTCTAACATACCGGGCGCATGAACAGTGGAATTCTCCTTAATGATGCCCACGAAGAATGACAGACGTCTTTCATTTCAATACATAGGTATATAGAAATTCAATATGGCAATTTCATTCGTAAAAATTGCAAGGGTTCTTTCTAAATTATTTTTAGAACCATATCCGAAAGATGTTTGATTAATAATAAATAAATATCACATGCATAATAATGATCCTGGTTAGTGGAATCTTGGTTTTAACTCAAAAATAACAAAATATTTATCCGCTGGTGAGTCTTAATCCTTAGTCGTTTCGTCCCGACTGTATTTCATTGTTATTTTTTACTTAGCCTTAGATAATGGTTACTTTATTGTTGAGTGCGAATGAGCTGTAGCTTCTTTATGAGTGGATTAATGTTTTAAGTAAGTGAACACCTTACATAGTTTACTTTGGGATGAAAACTTCTGCTAGGATATTTTTTTTTCAACGCGCAAAAAAGCTTTACGACTTTCAAATCAGAAAGGTTTCCCAATCTTAAAAATATATCCAGTTTCTTTCATTAATAATTTGTAAGGATTTATATTGATTTGTGGAAAATGTGTGGACTAAACAAGATATTTTATGCAATTGACAGCTCAAACACAAATCAGTTTTTTTGTAAATGACGTGATTTATTGCAATTTTTATTTTATTCATAGCTTATTAATAATTAAGGAGATTTTTGAACTGTAAAACTTCAACAAACAGTGATTAATGATTGGATGAGGCCGAGGTTACCCGAGGTGGGCCATCGGCTCGTAACCTAACTGTAGCAAATAAAAAGAGTCGGCTTCGTGCTTCAATCCATTTTTGATTCGGCCCGCGACGTGATACCCAAAAGCAAAGCCACGCGGGAGTCGCCGGCTAATTAACTATATGGTTAAATACCACAGTTAAACAGACAGAGCGATCGACTGTCTACTACATCAAAAGATTATTTTGTATGCTGTTTGACAGCCAAAGGCGGTCGCGTGACCCGCGCCCTGTCCATATAACCAGGGGGACACTGCACCCTTAGGCTTGATGATAACGCTTGATGTTCCAAAATATATACATATAATAAAATTGTAGAAAAGTGGTGTCTGTACAATGGAAATATATAAAAAAAAAGTAGCAGGGGTTGTTATTATATCGATGCCGAACCCGAAATTGTAATTAATTTATTTTTTGTCTGTTTGTCTGTGTGTTTGTGCACGATAATATCAGAAACGGCTTATTCGATTTAGATACGGTTTTCACTAAAATATTGTAGTAAGCTTCACTTAACATTTAGTGTTTATTTCATGTCAATCGGTTCATAAATAAAAAAGTTATGTCAATTTAAAGAATCACGGCAAACATTTTTAATTCAAAATATGCTGCCCGAAAAGTCACTATTCCACGCGAACGAAGTCGCGGGCACAGCTAGTATTAAATAAGTATTTTTTACCAGAACATCATAATGCCACGTATGTCAAACAATTTGATTTCATTTTATCTGTTTTATAAAAGTCATTATTGTTAAATATCTAAGGACTAATTTAGGGGACATTTTTATACGCCATCTAGCCCTAAACTAAGCATAGCTTGCACTATGGGAACCAGACAACTGATAGAACACTTTATTTCAATTTTTAACTACATACATACACTATGCCACTTAGACAAATGCCTAACAGTAAAACAGCTTTCCTACAAAAAAGTGTAGTTTGTATGTCACGTAACATCTATAATAAAATACCTAAATCATTAAAAGATCTTGATGACAATATATTTAGGACCAAATTGAAACAATTATTAATTAACAAGTGCTATTATAATACTAACGATTTTATGACAGATAAATTTTGACATCATCTTATTAGTATTACTTTTATTTTTCTATTTCTTATTTTTATTAATATTATATCTTAAATTTTTGACATTGTTTAAAATTATAATATAGATTAAAATTAGAATACATTCAATATTAATTGAGTTAGAACTCACCCTAACATTTGCATGCTAATTTTAGTAGAACATAATTGTAACTAAAAATATTATTAACATCTGTGTAACCTACATTATGTTCAAGCAAATAAAATATCTTTGTCTTTGTCTTTGTCTTTAGAGCAAATATCTGTGTTAATCGAACCCACGACCTACAGCGCAGAAGGCAGAGTTACTACCAACTGAGCTGTGAGTACAAAGTCAATTTCAGTAGTAATTATCATGTAAAATCATATGAACAAACAGCGGTCATTCAATAAATCAGAAACCGAAAACAGTCATCAGAGTAACGCGTTAAATCACACACGAGCTTATCAATTTATGGCCCCCCCCAGTATCGAAACTTCCACTGCATGTGCATGCCTCAACTACCCAAGTTTGTTCATAAATTAAAACGGTAGATATTCACCGCTTGTATTGTAGATATTCGGTAACAGGGTTAATTCGAGCTCCCGTGGATGAAAGTAATCGGCACGGGATCGTCTTTCAGATTGGTTTATTTGAAAATGGTAAGACAATCCGAGTTGAACAACGTAAACAATGTGCATAATATGAAATATATATTCAATAAAATCTCAGTAAAATACATATGTACTGGTGTTACTAGCCTAATAAATAAGAAAATAACTTTTCAAACATGCAGTGGTCGAGCGCTAGCTTATGGCGTGACGTCACTAACTTATCAGCACCGCTTTTTGTTTTGATATATTAATTGGATCTATTTTTAAACAATCCTCAATTTAATGTGTTGATATATTCACTGGTTCTAGTTTGACCAATCCTAAATTTAATGGTTTTTGGATTGTATAAATGGGATTCTCCTATATGGACTGCAACTATTGTATGTTTACAAAACGTTGCATTCTGTGATCAGAATCTATCTACTATGCCTAGAATCTCACTCCTGAAACTGTAATCTAATCTATTAAGTTTCTCTTACAAGATAAATATTAATTTTTTAAGACCATAAACAGCTGTGCAATAACAACGAATAAATTAATTAAATAAAATTAATTTTTTTTCAAACAATAGTTTAAAAATAACCATCATATGAACCATGCAGTTCTTCTGCAAATGATTTTCGGCATTAAAACAACTTTGGTTCACAGTGAGGACGGAACTGTGACTCCGGGCGCTCCTACTACCCTGCCCGTATCGGAATAGATGTTGCCAGTATGTAAATGGACCGTTATTGGTTCGACTATGTTCATTAATTAATTACGTTATGTTGCTGGATTTCTCTCGGGGCCATAAATTCACTTGATTACTTATTATAATTTCGGGTACGCTGAAACGTGCTCGAAAAATATGAGACGGGTGATCTATACATAATACACAGCAGTTAATGAAGTAACATAGGGAACATAACAGATTAACAGATAATAAAAAGAATACTGTGTATAATTATACAAAAATAAATAAGAAATATAAATAATAATATTAAAAAATAAAGGTTCCCTGTTTCGCAGGTGGCACGCACATTCCAAACAACATAAAAATCTAAGACTTTAAAACTAAGTCCTCTTTTGGGATCCTACAGGAAGTAGGGACACTTAACTACTTCTTGTCGTACCTAGTAGGGGAAGACCCAAGTTGCATCGGTTGTTATGGGCCGAGGTTACCATTTAACACCAGGTGGGCCGTCGGCTCGTTCCGTAACTATAAAAAATAAAACAAAAAAAAATATATATATAGAAGGCATCTTGAGGATACCATCATGCAGTATTTTGGGTGTGACATCGATACAGAATGAATTGACTCTGGCAAGTGGCTGAGCAATAAATAAAGGCGAGTATGCAATCGAGCTGGCCATGATTGGCGCGCGTGTAACGTACGGCACCGCAAGTGAGCGCTTGCCCTAATACGGCCGGTGTTCGCACCACAGATATATTGATGATCCTCCCCGTATAGGAAGCGCTGGATGAGACATGAACACATTAATAAGTCACAAATATGAGTATACAGTAAAAATAACATGTTAAAATAGCACGCTAAACGATATCAGGTAATTCTGAGTGAATGTATTCTAACCATCAGTGTTGCCATGAACCATTATAATAAGTGTGAATCACTGATATAAAAATACATTGAAAGTATGCGTACATTATAAGGAAGGTGTCTAATTATTAATTATGACGTAATAGTTATTTTGAAATCTGGTACTATACACATTTTTTTTTTATTTCATTGTGTATTTTTGTCCTCATCTGTTTTTTTTTGTGTTACAAAGTGTTTTATTGTGTGCTACTTAGTAAATAAATAAATGTCTATGTACTACATATTTGCACATGAGGAAATTATATACCTTTACAAACCTATGATACACTGTTTCTATTGACTGATTTGCTTTATGGTTAATCTAATTTTAATTTAATAAAAAACAATGTAATGAATGTAAAATAATTTTTGTGGTAAAATACTTCGCAAAAAAATATTGTAGTGTTCAGTTGTTCAGTTTATTACATTAAATAGGTTCAGGGCTTTTTTTTCTAAGGTGTTAATCAGGACTTCAATGAGCTACTTTCCACTTTTTAGTGAGTTAAATCATCATTTAAACATAGACGTGACAAGTAGTGAGCTATCACCATAGTTTTGCCACAAAATTTTCAGCAAACCCCTTCTTCCAAACACTCATTTCATTTTAATTAGACATCATTAGCAACAATAAGCCACTTAAGGTTGCCTGGAAGAAATCGCTATTAGCCATAAGGCCACCCATTGTATTACCTTAGCTGAAATATTGATTTTAAACAAAATTATGGTATGGTGATCAATAAAGTATTATCCATTTATCTATCTACCTAAAAGCAATTGAAGTCTGTTTATCTACTTCCACCCTCACAAAAATCTGTAGCAGCCGCTAACGCCAGAGAAACATGACAAAGGCGGTTTTTTCTTCTCTGGTGATCACCACGCAGCATCATGCACATCAGCAAACCTTGGACGCGGGTGACCAAATAGATTCTACAAAACAGCCTTTGTCAGTGCGACTTGTATTATGTTTCTCTCGAGTTAGCGGCTGCTACAAATCTTACAAATTGAAGTCACATCTAGCTTATGTATATCAGGTTGATCTTAGCCTCCAGGTGACGCGTCCGTTAACTGCTAACCGGATTAATTTGTGGGCGTGCGCAGGAGCTGTGATCGAGAGCCTCCACAATTTGCCGGGTAATACCTTTGCGATCCATTGGATATAAAGAAAACCACAGATAAGAGAAGGTATACTGTGAAATAAAGCTGACTCGCCAAGCTTGGCAGAAACATCTGTAGAAATTACGCCCGGGGAAGTTACATAGATGTGTCGTCGAGCGGTTAGTATTAGTCTGCGACAGTAGCCTTAAATGGACTGGCCTCACAATTATATTGCCTCAGTTGGTAGGAACCCTGCCTTCTGCGCAGGTTGTGGGTTCGATTCTCACCCAGGACATACATTTGTGTGACGAACAAATGAATGTCAAAAGAAGCAGGAAGGTCTCGTACACGAATCAAGCATCATATAGATAATGATTAATGGTTTAATTGTATTATTTTAGGTTTTTTTTTTATTATTTTTTTATCTTAATTTGGTTTTAGTATTGTACGGCTTAAGGCATTGCACAAACATTAACTTCAACTAAATTGTACCTATTGTCCTGTTAATTTATTCACTTTGTTTCTGGACAATATTATTATTATTATTATTATTTTATTGAATTAATTATGTATGTTTTTATTTTATTTTTAGTCTTGTTATCGTTCCGTGGCTTCACTAAACGGCTCTGTCGGAAGATCAGCGTTAGTTGCCACCCAACTAACAATATGCTGAGACAGAGACCTTTTTGTGGCAACTAAGCCTTTTTAACTTGTATAAAATATATATTTTCATTAATAATATTTAGTTACGTACTTATGTGTTTTGTTTTTTGTTCTTTGTAAGCTTAGTGCCGCAAATAAAATATTTTTCTTTCTTTCTTTCTTTCGAACATAGATGTTTGTTCTGTGTCTGGGTGTTGATATGTATGTATTTTCAAGTATATAAGTATTATATCAGTTGTCTGGTTCCTATGATACAAGCTATGCTTAGCATACATTGGGGATAGAAGGCCCTGTGTAAAAAAAAGGGGTAGTGTCGGTTAAGGGAAATAAAACTAGACAATTCATACGTACGGGACATATGAATTGTATGAGAGATGGCAAATGGATTGTAAGACAGGACAATAAATCCTTACCGTAAGTTTTCTCTGAGGAGATATTTATCTGTATGCTGTCTATAGGCTGCGGTGACCGCTTCACATTACAAAGGTCGTATGCAAGTTTGTATAACGTAATACGAATATACCTGAAACGTTAATTTAAAGTTAATTAATCTTATTCGTTAATTTTAAAACTAGACACTAATGTGGTGTCTGCGGCAGTAATGGGTATGGTGATAGTACTTTCCCGGAACAAAACTGCGGTTGGTTCTACTGCTACTAAAATTTATCTTAAACGTAATTTCGAAATTATTTTCAAACTAAATCTAAATAGTAGATCTAGATCTAGATCTAAACTTTAGGAAAGTAAATTAGCGTAATCAGTGGCTTGTTCTGCAATCAGGGTTCAATTGTGATCGGTTTGTCCTCCGTAATGAGCGCTTTGATTTAATGACGCGAAATAATAGCAATCAATGCGATCAGTGCGCCAAACGGCGATATTTTTTGTAATTGATGTACAGGGTGATCCAGTGCACTTACAAGTGTATTATCATAATAACACTAACTAGGTTACACTGTGTCCCAGGTGGCGAAAGATGGACACAACACAATCACAATCAAAACTTGAGAATATTTGCTCTGGCTGAGGCTAAGGATCATCTCAGTTTGCATGTAGAATATTAGTAATAATTTACTGAACTTTCCAACTCGAGACGCTGGAGGGAAATATTGGCCTTCTCTTGACGTGCGAGAGAAAGTTATCGTTAATATATCTAGTGATACATAGATGGTTTTTGTTTTGTCCTTTTGAACGAATACAAAAATAGTTTATTGTACTGCATGAATCATTTGATATCTAATATAATGTGCTATCAATCTTAAAAATATTATTACTAACAAAAACGGATGTAAGTCTGATAAATAAATAAAAAACCTATCTGTCACATAGAAACACAAATACTTTATTTATGGCACTAAACTTACAATACCATGTTTTCAAAATTAAAACTAGGATGTAACAGTTATAACCCTGGTTGTCACTTGACTCTGAGAGCATAATAATAGTTGGCTAGTGAGTAATGCTGGTCTTTCGTCTGAACCGTTGTGAAATGAACGGAAACGAGAAAAAAAATATTTTTTATTTATGTACATGAAAATAAATTAATAAAGCACCGAAAAAAAATTCCATTTGACGCAACCATAAAATTATGTAAAAAATATTGTCCACCATCAATCCAAATTAGCACACCCTGTGTATGAAGCGTTGACACCCGAACGTAATGGGGGCACATTATTCCCTCTAATTAATTTACGATAATGCAGTATAGGATCTGCGCCAATAAATCGATGAAATTACTTTTGCTTGATTAAAAACTATATTTTTGCCGTTGATTATATAATTATAGCAAATATTAATATAAATTTAATATGAAAATGCAAAATTTCAAATTTATAATAATATGTTATGTTATTTAACTTTGTCATAATAAACTGTTAAGTTACGTGGGTTGTAAGAGTTGGTTCAGATGGTCGAGCGACACAATCATTCACAAGAACGCAAAATGACGCGCAGGACAGCGACTCAATAGCTAACTTAACTATGAAATATAGAAATGTGGTGTGGCAAATACCGGCGACACCGTCCGTCTGTCTGAACCGATTCTAATATGCGATCTTATTGATTATAAGCTGTTGCCCGCGACTTCATCCGCGTTTTATCACGCACACCTAATTTACCCGTCGGAAAGTCGACTATCATTATATCATCTGCTATCTGCCAGTGAAAGTCCCATCAAATCGGTCTGGGGAACAGACATTTGACTGGCCTCACAGCTCAGTTGGTATCAACCCTGCCTTCTCCGCCGTAGGTCGTGGGTTCGATTCCCACTCAGGTGAAATATTTTGTACGTGTATTTTGTATTTGGGAAATATAGTAAAGCACAAATCGTAGGAACATAAAATTACACATATTATTCTTCAAAATTCTACACATACAATTGAAACATAAAATTAAACTTTGCAAATCTAGCCACCTTAATCTTATTATTTATCGCCGGGTTAAATCGTCCAAGGCAATTAAATGCATCCAACGCCGGCCGTGTATCACGGGCAAAGCCGGGGGACGGAATCATAATAACAAAAAACAATAAAAATAACGAATTACCCCGTGAACTGGCCTCGTATTGGGACGGAGGCGCGCACAGCGGAACCTATGGAGATGCCTGATTAGAAAACACATACAATTTTTATTTAATAAGCCATTTTTTTACATAACAAATACATTTATGTGACGAATATAGATGTTTGTTCTGTGTCTGGGTGTTAATATGTATCATATGTTTGTATTTACAAAAAAGTGTATATGTATTTTATCACTTTTCTGCTGTGCTTAGTTTCGGGCTAGATGGCTCTGTCTGAATTGTCCACCAATATTATTATTATTTTATATGCTTTGAAATATGAAACATGTACAGAACTGATAATTAAGTAAACTTGTATCACAAATAATAATTTATTTTAAACTATAGTTAACATATTATCGAAGTGGTAGAAAATCTCATTTGCCAGCGACGTTTCCAAGACGGTCCAATTTGGAATATACCTTTAAGTTTCTCACTTTGGCGATATAATTATGTGCACAATATTAAAATTAACCCATTGTAACTACTTACGCTTCTCGAGATTTCAGAATTTATTAATTGGCCAAATGACAGTCGATCCTATGACAAAGTAAGTCATATCATCACATTTTTATATTTATAAATAGTTAAAAATGAAAAAGAAGTTAATACAAAACAAATTAAAGATGTAATAGAATTAATTTAAAATAGTCATAATAGTCATTTATTGGTAATATAAATTACATGTCAAACAAACATAAATAAAAGAGATAAGAGAGACATAAATAAAGACATACAATAAGAGACATAAATAAAGAGATAAGTAAAAGAGATAAGAGATAATATAAAAGAGAGAAGTTCTGTATGCGTTTAAATGTTGTAGGGCTCGACGACTGGTCGATACATAATCGTATATTGTAGCGACAATGTCGACTCCACGATCCGACCGCACATTGTTCCGTGCACACATTCTGTTTGTGCTCATTCTTAATATGGGCCAAAACTGTTGGAAGAACAACAGTTTTTGTTGTATATTTTATGTTCTGTGACGCCATAACTCAGCGTGTGACAAGACACCCTGAGCTCGTGATACACAGACGACACAGTATATGTTATAAAGTACATACTCCTAACATTATTTATGACGGGGCAGTTATATTTATTTATATTCCAGTTTTATTGGTTTATTCCTTCACGGATTGTTGGGTCGCGTTGAGTGGATATTGTATGCTTATTACGGCCGTTTTCCTGCTTGTTTATGTACTGCTTGGCTTTGTTAGATTGTCTCGAGCCGAGAGAAAGTTCTTTCAGCGGGTGAATTAATACATAATTTAATTTAATACATAATTTATCCAGTAAAAGTTAAAAGAATCACATTGAAATAAAATAATAACAATAATGGATTACACAAATACAAAAACAAAACTTACCCGCTTTGTTTTCGGCTAGGTGAGTCGATTAGAATTTTGTCATGAATAGTGCAGTACATCTTTTGATGATTTGTACATGGTTTGTGTGAATTATCCAGCCCATCTGATACTTTATACATGGTTATTGGTAATATGCTGGCAACCTCTTGAGGCTAACTTCTGTACATTATAACCAACTACATTTTATAGATTTGGGAAGATCCAAGTCGCGATATATTGCACCCGTAATTTTTAGACATGAAGATAGAGTGTCTAATGTGCCTGTAATTTCGCTGGCAACCTTTCAAACCGAAACACAGTAACGCGTATGCATTATTGCTTGGTGGCAGAAATAGGTGTGGTGTCGGTACTTCCCTAGGCGATATTTGCACAAGTTCTACTGCCTGAACGTTGGGGAGGACTGAATACGTATTTATTTTATTACATGCAGTAGACACGGCTTAACATCAGGTGGGCCATATTGCTCGCTTCGGAACTGATTGGAGTAAAAATACAAGCTGAGTATTCAATACCTACCACAGGGAAGTGGAACCGATGTATCCAAGACACACAATACCTTGTGCCTATGTATTGTCGAAAATTACATAAGATCAAGTTTATTTTGTTAATATGTTTATAAAAAAAATTCAAACCATGATCTCTGCCTACCCTTCCGGGAAACAGACGTGATTTTATGTATGTACCTATGTATGTATGTATGTGTTTATAATTACTTTGTTAATTACAACGTTTGCACATGACTTTATAATAAATCCCAGAGCTCATATCAAAACGGTAATTATCCGACTGAGTCGTTGAACACAAGAGGCGCCATATTTATTATAATATCTGAACATGAACATTTAATAGCGATATCGTTTTAATTAGATGCTTGTTGCAAAAATTGTTCATAGAAATAACCTGTTATGTTATCTTTAGTTAAAATTCACTCTTGATTTACGGGAAAGCTAAATGATAAAGCTTCTTAAATATAAAACAATATGGGTTAATACTAATTAGTTAATTGTAATCTGCTGGCATAAAAACGTCATTAAAAACAATAAAAGAAATGAAAGATAATGATCTGTTTTTGGAAGCGTCTTAATGTTTTTTTCTAAATCATTTACTGATGATGACATATTTAAAACAATATAATATTTAATATGTCAAACAATTAAGTTAAGTGAGAATGTTAAGCTTTTTAACTAATCACCATTATCTTCTACTCATTAGCTAAATATGTAGTAAGAAGACGACAGTACCGTTTTATTTAAAGCGCGTGACTCGTTTATAACTTCGCAGTTAAGTCAATACACCTCAGTCACACGGTATTGCCCGCACGGACGCCACGCGCTCAGAATGTCCAAATCGCTGTTAGACTCGGATGCAATCCTCTCCATTAACGAAGAATGGATGAAGCTGCAGGAAGCATGGATACCCGTAGACCTCGAGACTGAAGAAGAATCGACAACGCCAAATCTAAAACCAATATTCAGCTCGCTGGATCTACGACAAACAACGTTCGATTCTTCGTTCCTGTTTAAAAAAATGCGACGAAAAGTCGGAAGGCAGCTATCAAGAAACACGAAGGTTCCAAACTACAATGAATTTATACAAAATCTAGAAAAAGAAGCAACGAAAGACGTACCAGTAAAAGACTTCTACTACGTCAACGGGCAAATAATATCGGCTGTGTCAATTGAAGAGATTTGCGACAAAATAGATGATATATTTAAATCTGTTGATAAATTGTGTTCAGCAACAAGCACCGTACGGAACAAAAAGAAAGTAAACTTACCAGTGGTCGTCAACTGCAGTATTTCTACAACCGATCTATCCTTCGATGATACGGAGAAAGAACATCATCATGACCCAGAAAAAGAGAAGAGTGACGATGATGATATTGACAATTATATTGACGAAGCGTTTCAGCAGCTGAGCGTGACCATGGCTAGTTTGGCTACGTTAGACGGTGACGCTGATGATGAGATGACTAAATACTCAGTGACGACGCTGGTGAATAAGTTTACTTCTATTCTGAAGAGTCCAGGAGTGAAGAAGAGTCCCAGAAGAAAGAGGCAGTGCTGTGAAAGGTTCAAGGACTTAGCAGAGTTCTGGAGTAGCAGGGCTTTTGACCACACTATTTGCGGGTAGGTTGAACATTCATTTGTTATTGTTTAATCTTCATGTAACTGTTTTATGTAAAATAAAGATACTTCTAGTATTATTTTCTAGTTGTTTGTAATTGTAGAACTTCGGTGTCATAGTAGTTTTGATATTATTTTTTATTGTATGAAATGCGGGTATGTACAGCGTGTACTTGTGATTTATTTTTGTTTGTATGTAAGTTATTATATATAAAAATATGTTTGTGAAAGAACATGTATTTAGTTTTTTATTTGGAGTATATGAATTCATTTTTAATTAGCACGTTCTATATTTTATGTCCTAGTAGTTATTATTCCTAATATTGTCACATATTTTGTTTTATATAATTGTAATTTTTGTATGTACCTAGTAATATGTGAAATAAAACAGCTAAGTAATAAAAGAATGTTGGAGGAAGTTATTTATTATTCATTAATAATATTATCGAATCGGATGTCATAATAAAATGATTCATTAAATAAAAATATTAACATTAATCAGATTTGTTTTTGTTTATGATCGTATTTTTATCAATTCCTTGTGTCAAATTAAACGGTATCATAGTATCATATCGATACTAGTAAATACATGCCATGAAAAAGATTTGAGGTGATTGGTAGAAATATAAGTAAGAAAAAGGGTTATTCATAAATTCGGCAATTTTGTAATCCTACCTTCCAATTAAAAAAATAACAAGTAAAAAGTATAACATTACTTTCTTGGAATTATTTAAGTATAAACAAACGTTGGTAATCTTGATACTAATAAATGTTAGCTTTATGTCAGTGAAACCTATTAAAGTAATTTTAAATAACAAAAAAAAATCAATAACTCATTCTGCAGAAAATATAAAAAATAGCTTGTTCTGTATAAAAAATATCTATGGCTATGGCTTTTGAAGACAAGAGTACTTACTTTATTTCGATCATCTATATCAGTATAGTAACTAGCAGTGGTAGACTTATGTCTACTTCATTTCGAGAAGTACTGACACCACACCTATTCCAAAGTATTTAGTTATGACCTATTTCAGCCGCCAAGCAGAAACGCGGTCGCGTTACTGTGTTCCGATTTAAAAATATGGGTGACGGTGAAATACTGATAAGGGACGTTCCACCTTCCCAAGGTTATTATCGCAATACGATGAGACCGGTCTTTCCATACTAAGGTAGGGAAGGATCCCATTTGTATCGCTTTTGACAGGGTCATGAGCGCGTTCTGCATCTTAAAAATGTATTCACTTGACGTTCAGTTCTTCTTCTTCGAGTCACCAGTTCTGTGAACCAGTGTGGTGAAAGGATTGTAAGTGCGCCTCAAAGAGGCTCCTTTCGTGCACTCGACACATGTCTTCGAATTTTTAGTTCTAGGACATGTCGGTTTCCTCACGATGTTTTCCTTCACCGTTTTGAGAACGTGGTAATGCGCACATAAATCTTTCAATCGAAAAACTCATAGGTGCCGTCGGGATTTGAACCGGCGACCTCCGGATTGAAACTCGGGTGGTCAGCTAGACCACCACGCTCTCAACATTGATGACATTCAGTGAAAGAGGTTTACAATAATCTAGTATAAGGGGCTATGACATAAGGCTTCGTCGACACAAACAAACCTATAGTTAATTACCCGGCCGGTAAACAAATAGAAATTCATGGTTCATTAGGCAAACAACAGTCGGCAGGTCCTCGGACGCGGCCCAAGTTACGCGCTAAATCACCGTGTTGCGGACCCCGACGGAAACATACGGAATGATATACACAATTAAACGCAGACGAATAATAACCGAGTCTACATACAAGGAAATAAATAAATGATTATTATTATACAAATGTTTACATCAACTGAAAATATACGTTAGTTTTGGTACTGTGGTCGGATCCCCCGATTTCCAGTTATATAATCTAGGCGTGTTGTCAGAAAAATAAACAAATAATGCTAACATATTTACTTTTTATGTAGGTATGACTTTGATATAATTACGAGATTATAGAACTGTCGTGAACTATGTAAAAATAGAAATATAAATTTGTTATTTGTTCTACGAAATAATTTTAGCTTATTCAAAATATTAATAACAATACAAAAGTGATTAATTTGTAACCTGTCAGTTGTCAAAAATGCATAGAAGACGCTTACAAGTCAAGGTCATAAATTATAAATATGACGGTCCATTCCTCGGATCTTGGTTTTTTATTTCACACGCATAGCTTGTGTCATGGCAACCAGAAAACTGACATAATACTTATTTTTTTTGTAAATACATCCATATAATACATATTGACACCCAGACACAGAACAAACATCTATATTCGTCATACAAATGTTTGTCCTGGGTGGGAATCGAACTCACGATAGCATAGAAGGCAGGGTTACTACAAATTGAGCTGTGAGACCAATCTTAAAATAAAAAAATCAAAAATTAATTGTATGTACGTCCATGCCACCAGAAACACAGGGCATCTAAACACAAGGTAGAAAGTCATAACCATTCTGTAGCACCTTACAGCAGCGTGAATGCCCCAAATATGCCCCCGTGCGTACACAATACTCCGCTCACTGACCGGAAGTAGGGACTTATTCGTACCGAGTTGGACACTTTGTCAATTTATGAGTACTGCGAGTACAGCGAGTGAAGGCAGACGTCGTAATTGAGTCCACCAAATAAGATGTTTAGTGATTGCGTTAAATGCAGGGTTTCTATAATAATAATATAATATACTGGTGGACAATTCACACAGCGCCATGTAGCCCCAAACTAACCATAGCTTATACTGTGGGCAATCAGACAACCGATACATACATACATACGTAAAATCACGCCTGCTTCCCGGAGGGGTAGGCAGAGATCATGGTTTTTCACCTGCTACGATCCTGACATACCTTAGCTTTATCCACTCTCATCACATTTACACTCGGCGGTTTAGGGTGGCTGACCTGGCCTTTTTCCAAAACGTCACCGATTTGGTCTAAGTATGATAGAACAACTGATAGAATACATTTTTTTTTTGTAAATACATACATTTAATATATATTAACACCCTAATATAGGTAAGTGTGAGTTTGTCCTTAATTACAGTACAACGTTGATTTACCGCAATGACATTAGAATGTCCAAAAATTTTAAGCAATGAACTAACACTCCTGACTGGCCCGTGGTAGATTAAATCCCAGTCACTATCGGCTGTTGAGAGTAGACAATGTCCCTACCTTATGAACGTTTAAGGGCAGTACGGATGTCAGGATTTATTTTTACTTGAGTGAAGTGTAAGCGACAAGCCATTACCGTCGAACCAACTAATTCCTAAAACTTGACTTCATCAAAATATCGCAACAAAGTTTAATTAGCACAAGTAGTGGTCAGTTCCACCGACCGAACAGTAAAGTTGGTGGAATTACTGGTCGGAGACGCTACGGGACTTGTTTGTTGGCTCGTGTGAACGGGCCATTGGCTGTCAAAATTCATATGTTACCTATCTTTACGTGGGGGAAGTTTCAGATTGCGGGCTTAGTATAAGATGCAATCACAGTCAATATTATGAATGGGAAGCTGTGTTTGTAAGGTTATCCTTATTTTTACGATGCAATTTTATGATGCTAATGACTGGCCTCATAGCTCAGTTGGTTAGTAACCCTACCTTCTGCCTGTCTTGGGTTCGATCCCCACTCAGGACAAACATTTATGTGACATTTGTAACATTGATGTTTGTTCTGTGTCTGGGTGTTAATATGTATTATATGTATGTATTTACAAAAGAAAAATAAATAAGTATTATATCAGTTGTCTGGTTCCCATGATACAAGCTATGCTTAGCTTACTTTGGGACAAGATGGCGCTGTGTGAAATAAAAAAAAATAAAAAATTAAGAGTACATTTTTTGTGTGGATAGTTTGGGAGGCAGCTAGTGATAGGTTTTTTGATCTGAAGAAACTGGGTTTCTTCTGTAGCGAACTACCAGAGCGAAGTCGCGGTTCAAAGCTAGTGGTACAATAATCGAGGTACTGACAGATAAATGATTTTATTTTGGTGGGCAAATATTAATCGTTTGTTTTTTAAATGAATAAACGAAATATTATTATCGTTATCCGCGTAATCAACCGAAAAATTACATTTGTGGTGTCCATCAAAAAATTACGGCCTCATAAATAACACTAACGTTTTTATCGACAAAAAAAATTAAAAGCAACAGTAGCTCCATTAGTGACGTCACAGCACAGGTCGCTCTCCATCAATTTGTGCGGAATCACCCGCGTGAAGTGTTTTTTAATTAATTTTATGAGTGAATTTTGGTCGGAACAGGAGTTATGGAGTTGAAGGTGATGCTAAATATTTAAATTAGTATTTTTTTTGTACAATCGTGGTATCTGATTAAAATTTACAAATATTTAGTTTTTAATTTTAATAATTTTCTGTAAAACACTGTGGTGGCCCCGTGATAGATACCCCAAGTCTCAGCCGGAAGCCGGTTGGAGTCTGAATTTTACGCACACATTGCGCATAGTTGGCCCCTTCAATAAAAAATATAATGATAAATTAAAAGTCTTTACAAATATATAAGTGTAGTTGAAGCTTTTATTTAATATATTTTCTATTATGTTACAAACGTTTCGCCAGCCAGGTAGTTAATAAAAATAACTGTATATCCTCTGACAAAATTCGAATTGATTCCACTGATGACTTCTCTAATTTGGTCAACAATAGTTAATGCATAAACTACATTCCACTGCGTCATTTATTCGAATTCCTAAAGGTAATCTCTTGTGCTATGTAGGCGCCCCCCATTAAGGGTTTTTGGCTGTTCTTCCCCATAGAGGGTCGGATAGGGTTTGAACAGGCGTCAAACTTAGCGATAATAACGCGTGACCTTATGTTTTGAATATTATTGACGTTTCCAAGCCATTTCTTTATGAATTCTATGGAAATAAAGTTTTTGACTTTGACACAGCAAACTTGCAGGACACTTAAGGGTGGGTAGCTCCACGCCACTCTTGTTCGCGCGACATCGGCGTCGCGTCGTCCACGCACTAATTCAATATGGCCGACGTAAGCCATTTATGTTCGCGCTTGACGCATCGCCCGTGAAAAAATCAATTACGATTTTTTGATAGGCGCGTGGACCGGCTTGCACATGTAAACGCGACTTATCTTTAATGGGATAAATATATTTTACAGGGACCAGTCTCATCAACCTCTATTCATAATAATAATAAATAAAAATAATAAATATAGGTGGGAATCAAACCCACGACCCACAGCACAGAAGGCAGGGTTACTACCAAGGGAGCAGTTAGGCCAGTCAAAATTTAGAATGCAAATGCATCCTTGTAGATGTTTGTTGTGTGTCTGGGTATTAATATGTATAGAATGTATTTACAAAACAGTCCCAAAACATACAAGTATTATATCAGTTATCTGGTTCCCATGATTTAAGCTAAGCTTAGCTTACTTTGGAGCTAGATGGCGCTGTTTCAATGTCCTGCATGATTTATACATTTATTTTTATTTAATATAAATATGGCCTCGGCTGATACTCGCTAGCTATCTCAGATATTTAATTCTAGGCCTTAATCTTTTATTTAGTATTTCCATCTCCAGGCTAACCTACCAAGTTAACCGTCCAGTTTATATTGTCACTGTACTCGTCACCGGCTGGACATATGACAGTTCAATCTAAAATGGTTTCACAATATGTACTGCGGGTACTGCGTTCTAGTTATCATTTTGGGAACATAAAAAGAATTTCTGTTTATGTACCCAAAATGATGAACTAGATGGCGCTGATAACCATAATTAAAAGTTTAGTAGTAAATACTAAACTATTAGTAAGTCATCGTGAAAGCAACACAGTCCATAATACGTCACCTCGCGTTCCCAGTTCGATACGAAACAAAAGTGTAATAAAAATTATTCTATTCTATTCTAGGACCTAAGACTCTAAGAGCAGTCAAACTCTCGCTGAGTTCGTTCGGGGAAGTACTGCCACCATGCCCATTTCTGCCGCCAAGCATTAATGCATTCGCGTTACTGTGTTCCGGTTTGAAAGGTGTGGTTGCCGGTGAAATTACAGGCACGTGAGACATTCCACCTACACGTCTCAGAGTTACGGGCGTATACTATGCGACTTGTCTTGTCGTACCTAGGAGGGGAGGACCCAAGTCGCATCAGTTGTTATGGGCCGAGGTTACCGCTTAACACCAGGTGGGCCGTCGGCTCGTTCCGTAACTGTATCACATAAAAAAGAGAGGACTCGTTGAAACAGTGTGCGAACCATCCCACCAATTTACGGAATATCGCATCATTTTGCTGGGAACGTAATCAGTTCGCCACCCCGTTGTTTCACTTTGATTTATGTCTGTATACGGTTTTTGAGCTGATTATTATTTAGTTAAAATTGCATTTTGACGATAATTTGTTATGATTAGGTAACAATGTTTAATATACAGAGCCAAACTTCGTTTTTAATATCCGATTAACTTATTATTGAACTTATAACACTACTCAGTCACTGGCTCTCTCGAAACAGTTTAATGAAAGGATTAAAGGGTTTTTTTTTTTTTTGATGGACATTCTCACAGCGCCATCTAGCCCCAAAGTAAGCTAAGCATAGCTTGTATCACGGGAACCAGACAACTAATATAATACTTATATACTTTTCTTTTGTAAATACATACATATAATACATATTAACACCCAGAAACAGAACAAACATCAATGTTACAAATGTCACATAAATGTTTGTCATGAGTGGGGATCGAAACCACGACCTACAGCGCAGAAGGTAGGGTTACTAACTAACTGAGCTATGAGGCCAGTCAAAGCCAGTCATTCAGACTCCTTTCATTGTACATAAATGGACATTGAAAATAGAGTGGAAAATTGACAAGACATAAAGCCTCCATCTAATACTATATACATACATATAAGTACAAATATGCTGTCATTAAATATAGGTACCTACCCCTTTCTTGGACCATAATGTGCAAACTGGCCGAGTTTGCCCCTAAGACTAACATAATGCAAAATAGCGTGCATTTTGGTGACAAAGCCGTCTCAATATTTTGGATAGGGTAAGAGTTTCTAAATATTGTTGCGATATTTGCCCAACACGTGCATATAAAAATGCTTTGAAATAATAAGTAATAATAAAATAATAATGAAATTAGTGGACATTTCACACAGCGCCATCTAGCCCCAAAGTAAGCTAAGTAAATAGCTTCTATCATGCGACCCAGAAAAGTGATAGAATACGTGTTTAGTTATTTTTGTAAATACATACGTATAATACATATTAACACCCAGAAACAGAACAAACATTTATGTTGGTCATACAAATGGTTGTCCTGGGTGGGAATCGAACCCACGACCTACAGCGCAGAAGGCAGCTTTACTACCAACTGAGCTGTGAGGCCAGTCAGACGCAAGTCAAAACGCATGCGATAGTATCGATTACTATTATTTCGTATCGCACGGCGCGATATTACCATTAATAGCATCGTAAAGCCGTCATCGCGACGAGCCGTGATTTGGCTGCATCGCGCGATTAGATCAAATTTATTCGCGGTCGTCCTTACCCGATTATTGTGTTATTGCAATTGCAACGGGAAAAAGGCAATATTATACTTTATGTACCAAACTGTATTTGTATTTCAGGTTTAGTCCATAAACTGGTTACATAGACTTAGAGAGCCTTACTTAGTTAAGTTGCTAAACAAATTAAATTAAAAAAGAAAGTTAAAATTATTTATTTGTTTCCAAATGAACATCTAACCAGTGTTTTGCGATTTTTACGACAAACTAAGCAACCTAACTTTAATCTTTGCATAATAATTTTAATATACTAATTACTACTTAACTAAATAATAGTAAATAAGTCATTTTGGAGCGATTTCTGAACTACCTATCATAGGGTGTCTAAACACTGATTAGCTAATTAATCGCTTAATATGGTCTTAAAGGCTCGTGATGCTAAGATATAGATTAGCATATAGTATGTCTCCTGCGGCTATCTACTAATTATAACAAATTTTGATCTGACCAGTTTATTTTATGTGTGTAACATTCTTGTTACGGAAGTACCTACATATTGAAAGATGTAGTTAAGTTGGTAGTAAGTCTGCATTTTAAATAATGGGTCTTGGGTTCTATCAAGCGCAAACATTTGTGTGATGAAAAAGGGTTTTTTCCTGGGAATTAGTTTTTTATGCGTATGCATGTCCACACCATTTTGACGGTCAAACAGTGGAAACAATCAGCGAAACCATGATCTCAATTCGCTATTAAGAATTTGGACATTCTATTTTTATCCCGATCAATCTATTAGAAATTATCTTCTCTACAACAGTATATTTGATTTTTATTTGTTTATTTTCACTTAAGGTGTACAATAAAGTTATATTTTATTCTATTCTATTCTATTCTATCTTGTCCATTTATGTCGATAAACTTTAAAATAACATTTTATCAGTCTGCTGTGTCAAGTACGTGATGTTTGTGTCATCACAGAACGGAATTCACCGAAATGTTGATTATTTTCATCACATCAATAAGACGACAATTTCACGCGAATTCACGCAAAATAACGCGAAACGCACAATTATAGTGTGCGCGTTAATCACAGTAATTCGACACGCGAGCGCATCCTTCCGTTGATTATTATCACTAAATCATATTTAGTGCGGTCATTATCGCCACCGCGCGCGATATTATTGAGTGCCGGTAAATGATCACCAACCAGAGATTCTAATTTTGGACTCGTATTTTACAATGGCAATGGGTCGTGGCCCCTATTAGTCGGTTATTTGCGCGGATTTATGGAATATCTAGTTTGGCGCAGACAACGTTGTCAAATTACTTTGATTAAGTTACGAAACATGGCTGCGACTATAATTTAGGATAAAAAAAATTGACCCGATCATTGTCCAGTAATATTCCAAAATAATTAATTAATACATTACAAAATTCTATAGTATATCACCTTTGTTATGATAAAGCTATCCTATCCTATTATCCTAGTTCCCACTAATGTTGCAAATGTATGTCTGTTTGGTTGGCTATATATATTTTGTTATTCTTTTACGCCAAACGTAAAACGCTGATATTTGAAACAGCTGCTTACATGAAATCATAAGACGTAAGCTCCCTTGTCCTGGTACTTTGCAGATGAAAGTACTGAAACTTATGCATTTATGATGCAAGAAACATTGGATTGTCAAAAAAAGAAAAGTCAAATTAAATTAAACAATATGGTGTCAACAAATTCACGTTTTTATTAGCAGAAACAGAAAATTAATCGGTGAATTCCAACGTCAAAACCTACAAAACGTCGACAAGAGTAAGCGTTGGATTGCGCGCCGCTGCGTTGGGACGCGAACGCGCAGGGTTGTCACACAGTGTCGGCGCAATAAAGTGCGCGTAATACGACCGGTCCGGTTGTCCGCACGCAGCCGCGCGCCGTAACTCCGCCCGTGTGGTCAGCTGCTGCAACACATAGAGGGGATAATACCACTTTATTATAATAACTGGCTGAGCCCCGCTGTGTTACCCGCGGTGAATAAGTAATCGCAGGGGAATACTGCACTTTTCCGGGATCATAGTAGCCTATGTGTTAATCTAGGATATTAGCTATCTATTATTATTGTTATTATTGTTTTTAGTTTTAGTTTTAGTGATTAATATGTGTTGTTTTGTGCAAAATAAATACTCTTTCTTTCTTTCTTTTTTTCTTTCTATCTTGGTACCAAATTTCATCCAAATCCATTCAGCCGTTTGAGCGTGAAAGAGTAACATTATTCGTAAGGGTATATCTGTTCGTGCCTGCCCCCACCCTGATGCATGGTGGAGCAGATGTGGATACGAACAACTTGTAATAACAAAATAACAATTTGTTATGTTCAAATAAGAATAATCAAAAAATCAAATATAATAATGAAAAAAATGATTGAAAAAAATGTGAGCCGTCACGGGACGCCTGGCAGATGTGAAACATCGACATTATTTTGTAAAAGTAATATGCAACGCATGCCGCCAGAAATCGGTTTTACGTGCGGCTATAGATGTTTCACATCAAAAGAAGGAATCAATACGAGAAAATGAAAATATAGGAAAAGGGAGGCCTCTAGGAGTTAATATAATGTGAAATATTATTCTAACTAGTGTATCTGATAAAACCGATCACTCCAGTAGTGGTATTAAAATCTCTATATATATCCAAAACAAACTGAACAATTAAAACAAGGCAAGTCGACGTCCGCCATCTTAAATCTGCGCACCCGTGCATTGCCAATATCTGGGCTGCACCTATTACTTCGTGCGGCGTACACTACACATCCTGTATATTGTGTGAACCCGTATGTCCCAACACCCTGTGCGGATTTAGTGCTGCATTCGAGATGGTTTTACTTTAGTATTCATTAAGTGCAGTTGGGTACTGTCACTTACAACTGATTTTTAAAGTGAAAATATATGAAATATATTACATAAGTTGCAATTCAAAATAATCCTTATAACGTTCAACTAATTGTAGATGAAATACAAATTTTGAAATCATTTATAGTTTTTTTTGAATTATTAATTGGTTATAATATATGTTTTTCAATTGCACGTGACGGCCTTATAGGCCCTATTAGTTGGCAGTATCGTCTATACAGCAAAGTAGTGGTACCTGGTTTGATCCCCGACGGGGTAGAAATTTGTGTTATTTAAATTTGTGCTCGGGTTTTTTATTTGTTTGTTTTGTGTATTACTCTTAGGATTTTTTATGTGAAAAATTAACGCAGGGGATGGCCTACCTGGTGTTAAGTGCTAATCCCTCCCATAAGAACACGACTTGGGTCCTCTCCTACAATGAGACCCAAGTCGCGTCGTATGCGCGTGTAACTCCAGCATATGAAGGTGGAATGTCTCATTGCCGGTAATTTCACCGGCAACCACACCCAACCAGAGCACAGTAAAGTAGGTAAGCTAGGTGGCAGAAATGGGTATGGTTGCGGTACTTACCAAGAACTTGGCATAAGTTCTGCTGCTACTTAAACTACTGGGGTTATTCGTATCTCCACTTCAATGGCCAACAGAGAATTACCAGTGTCTCATTTGATGCAGATTTATATGGGCTATGAGAAGGTCTTTGCATGGTGGCACTTTAGCTCGTTTGCTGGAGATGTGATATTATAAGAGTGTGTGCTTCCATGGCATGCCATCTGGTACACAGCAAATCCGCTACCATCACCGAATACCGGCGACAGCTGATATTATGCATTCAAAAGTAACTATTTTATCAAAACTACCATAATTTTGCTATAAATCGCGAATTAAATAAAATTTCGGCACATATTATTAATAAATTCCAACACCCGAAAGCATAATGAAATTGGACTAAATATAAAGCAATGGCCACACCGACCGCGTCGATTCTAATTACCTATAATTATCGCGGGACAGCGACCGGATGCAGTTTTAATTCGCCGGTTTGTTCCGGTCCGTGTGCGCGCCGCCTAATCAGTGTAACTGATGTCATTTTGATATTGTTACGGAAGATAGCGCCCGTTTAACGATTATGCACCAGAGGTATGTGAAAAGCAGCTTTCAGAATTTGGATTTAAATTGCATGATGAGCTATCGTCGATGTATATAACAGTGAACTTATATACAAAAGGAGAGTCATTGAGGCGTTATTAATATTTGAACACACTGGTTTGAGACAGCTAGAGACACGAGTAGTTTCAGCGCTGAAAGTAGTTACAGCTACCATACCCATTTCAATTACTAAGCGGGTGCCTTCGCATTGCTGTGTTTTAACAGATTGAGTGCCGATGAAATTCATGCTCGTGAGACATTGTATCTTCTAGACTTAATATAATGGTCGCATTTCGATCCATCAGAATCTTTCCTTACTTAAGTTCTGGAGAAACCAAGCTGTAATGATGTGGGTAGGTTAAAAAAAAGGCTGATTTGCCACTACCACCTCAAATATTCTAATAGGTAGATTCAGCTTTATTAGAACTAGTTGATTATAGTTGAACTAGACATGACAGTTCTTGAGCTCACCAATTGTGGCTATTGCCATGATCAATAAGCGTAAAAATGTTGCTCAATTGCGATTTAAAAAGTCGAAGCATAATCTTGTGTTTGTTGAACAGCTCATACTTTGTTCCCATTAATTAGATCAACCTTTTTTCCTATTTAATTAGATTCCGGATTTTTTTTTTATATTTGTATGGTATATTATTAGGTGACTCAGACCTCACTCAGACCTCACGACAGTAAGCCATTAATGTTTTCTTCATCTGACATCACAATTATTACCACTTTACACAAAAGGCTTACAATGAATGAAGGATTAAACTTTTCAGTCATATAATCGTTAGGAACAAAGTGAAAGCCTTGAACTAAGTTATTTATTGGCAAATAAGAAACTTTAACTTTTAATATTTTATTATTTATGATCTTTTTTATTCTTAATTCTTTATACTACATTTGATATTTCATTGCATTGCCGAAAAAAAAAGTACACTAGAAAGAAATATTTTAAAACTTACCTTATATATATATATTTTTTTTTAGTTACCTGCAATCGGATGCATTCGCATTATTTTGTTGTAAATCCATTCCTGAATTGTTCGCAGTCGTTCGTACGGTAAGGCCGTATCTACACTGGGATACAGTTTGGACAATAGACTTAGACTGGCCTCATAGCTCAGTTGGTTAGTAACCCTACCTTCTGCGCTGTAGGTCGTGGGTTCGATCCCCACTCAGGACAAACATTTATGTGACATGTGTAACATTGATGTTTGTTCTGTGTCTGGGTGTTAATATGTGTTATATGTATGTATTTACAAAAGAAAAGTATATAAGTATTATATCAGTTGTCTGGTTCCCATGATACAAGCTATGCTTAGCTTACTTTGGGGCTAGATGGCGCGGTGTGAAATGTCCACCATTATTTATTTATTTATGTATTTATAATTTAGACAAAATGTTTTATACTGACGTCGGTTTGCAATCTGTAAGTGAATGTGCTGTAGTAGTATTGTTGTGGTATGTTTATGTTTTGTTTAAGGGTAGTTTAAAAGGTGGTTTCAAAATTGTTATTTTTAAATATTTAGCTAAAGGAAATAAACATTTTGTATTTTGTATTTGTTGTGTTTGGCTTCCGGCAATAATATCACGGTGACTTGGTTAGCAAGGTTTTAAGGTAAAATTACCATTGCATCAGAGTGGTAGCTGATGCTGAATATCTTCTGCCAAGCACTTAATGGTTCCAGCATATGAGAGCTAGTTTAATTGCAAGCAAATAATGGAAATACATTGTAAAAATCTTTATTTTGCGTAATATCATCAATAAAAGTACAACGAATAAAAGATAATTACCATGTGTTTTGGTAACAACAAAAATAACCACTCAACGTATGCTGGATCAGCGGTCAGCGCTGGGGTTTAAAGTCGGCTACATAGTCACATAACGTCTGCTGATAGCGGTCAAACGCTTTGACTGCTGTCTATTCATAATAGACAAAATCCAGGAGGTCACATAGTGAAGCCACAAGCTCGGAGGCGCGGGTGATCAGTGTGGCTCAACCCTTACCACTATCGATATATTGCGGAATTAAAAATCTATAAACAGCACATGTTTACGATAATCGCCGTATGCGCTCGTAACGGCGATCGGTCCCACTGTCCGCCGTTTAACGTTTGCTTTTAACTGTTTAATGAGTCAGTTAAGTTTTGATTATTTTTCTCTCTATGGTTTTATTTTACTTGAAAGCAAACATTTCTGTAACGTTTCTTAGACTTGATCAATAAATTTGTTGAAGTGGTTTTATCGCTAGTTAAGTGTTTAACTGTTAAAACTTGTAAACCTTTAAAATATTGTTAGTTTTGACCGAATTGAGGAAATGATGACCAGAATAGCCAGATCAACAAATATTAAAAAAACTGTTTTACACCATAAGACTTATATGGGGAAAAAGAGTTGTTAGGCCACAATGGTCCTTATGTGGTCATTTGTAAATGAATATAAACTTTGGTGATCAGAAAGAAAATTTAATCAATTAATTTTCAGTACATAAGTAAGTTTACTCTAAATGTATACACAATAGAGTAATTATTATATGAATGAATAACGCTAAATATAAAATGCTGCTGCTTTTTCTCTGACGTAGCCTTTGAGAATTCTACTTTAATCTCCAACATAGTATCAACGGACAATTTCCATATTTAACTATATCGCTCAGATATCCATTCAAACAAACTAGATGTGAACAAATCCGCAGTTTAACCCTAGTTTACGAGGGTGGTCTGATGGACACCAAGCGCAGGATTGACCGGTATCGGACCACGCAGGCCACCCGATATTACCACAGTGCTAGGAAAACATCTAGGCTAATTTCACACAGTGCATAGGTTTATTCGTTGGGAATTTTACCTACTCGAGTCGAAAGATTTTAAGTGCGCTTTAAAGAGGCTCCTTTCTTGCACTTGACACATGCCTTCGAATTTTTTCTTCTAGGACATGTTTCCTCACAATGTTTTTGTTCACCGTTTTGAGAACGCGTTATTATTTGTTGGTGGACGACATAATATTGTTTGGAAATGTTAACTGGATATTTGTTTGCGTTGTGTACTTATTTAATGCACCATTGGCCGGAACAAATACCTAATAATTTTATTAAAAAGTGCTAAAACCATATAAAATTTGCATTCATAAAGTAAACGTGAAACACTATCATCAGTCAGTAAATTTATCAATATAAAATAATATAAATGTAACTATGTCACAACTCTATAAATAAATAAATAAATAAATAATGGCGGACAATTCACACAGCGCCATCTAGCCCCAAAGTAAGCTAAGCATAGCTTGTATCATGGGAACCAAATAACTGATATAATACTTATATACTTTTCTTTTGTAAATACATACATATAATACATATTAACACCCAGACACAGAGCAAACATCAATGTTACAAATGTTACATAAATGTTTGTCCTGAGTGGGGATCGAACCCAAGCTACAGCGCAGAAGGTAGGGTTACTAACCAACTGAGCTATGAGGCCAGATTTCTGCACCTACCACTACTACCTAACCTACCTACCACTGTTCTAAATAGGCACCGGCCATATACTAGGCTGGGTAAGTGACCCAGCTGTTCCTCCCCGCCTAGCCACTATTACGGTACTTTATACCCTGTGGTCGTCGTAGGGTATGTATTTTATTGGTGCTACGTATTGATGGTTGTGAATTTGGATGTTATAACTATTTGTGTGCGTTGCGGAAATGTTGCCCGTTTTTAGTCATAAACTGCTGACTGATACGAGTGTAATCATATGTTGGAAATATACCTAGTTTTATAATTATTTTCACTATATATAAAAACAGCAGTTTGTCTGTTTTGTTACTTACTATATACAAAGATAAAAAAATTATACGAAGGTTTTTCAAAATGAAAAGATGAGATCACAACCTAGTATTGATAAAACTAGTTTAATCAAAAATATATTTATGTTTGTTTGTTCGTTATATAAAATAACTAGTGACTCGACCACGCTCCAAACTCGTAGCGAGCTCTACGCCGTAGCATATTACCGCGGCTGAAATCGTAAAATTTAATTTCCTTGCTTTATGATAAAGAGAAAACACGACAAATTAGTAATAATAAGAGACAAAGAATGCCCAGAGTTGGATACTACGTTCAAATCAAGCCAGTATACACATTAAATATAATAGCTTAGCTCTGCGCCTTGAGATGAAAACGAAAGATTAGCGTGGATAAGACGTCGCTAAGCATTTCAATCTGCAAAGTTCGGTTTCAAATGTGTCTTGTTAAGATTCCACTTTCATGATAACAGTTACAAAGACTTCCATGTTTATTTACCGTTGCTCACGTTTATATTAGGTCCTTGCTGAGATTTATTTGAAATTACAATATATTCTCTTTAGATAATATATTTGTATTATATAACATAATAGGGAATATTATAAGTTTAAATAAAAAAAAAGTATTTCTGGACGTTCTGGCCTTAAGTCAGTAATGACAAAACGATTCAGTAAACAGACGTATATATGAAGGCAAAGACAAAAACTTAATTTTCCATAGGGTATGGTATAAGGTCTATACGTGCGAAAATCGGGAACAATGACTTGTAATGTGGTGAAATGCAATCATTGCAAAATAGTGATAAATGAAGTGCTTGCGTTTGTTCAAAACAAGGCGGACATAATGGACGAGGAATCGATTGTTCGCCTGTGTGCAGATGCATTCTCAACGCAAGAAATCGAAATGGCAAAATGCTTGTTATTTGAATCCGTAAACACGGAAAAGCGTAAAATAAAAAGAAAAAGGGAAGGAAAACCTGGACGGGACCTGTACGATGTGATTGCTCTGTTGAAGGAGACAGATCCTGAAAATGTACCTATTTTTGTTGCTCGCGACCTACAGCGTCTACCCGCAATAAGTTTTGACCATATTGATGTATCGCGTTTGTTGAAAGATTTGCTATTGTTGCAAAATGACATGAAAGTCGTTAAGGACAAGTTTGTGACTAAGGAGCATCTATGTGAGCAACTAGAGGAGATGAAAAAGAATTTGGTTCTTAATAAGCCAGCTTCTATTTTCGGGGTGGGTAATGTTAATACCAAGCGCGGTGCTTGCCTATTGAATAGCTATAGCTGTGAAAGTGGGCCCATGGGCTTGCAGCAATATTCTCAATATTCTGAAAAGTGCATTGATCCATCAAATAAGGATGATAAAACTGCTAACACACCGAGCCTGCCTTTGGATGGATGTGTTTCATCACCGCCCTCAAATTTCATCCATTTACCGGAATCCGGAACAGTACAGCAACAATCTTTATCACCCACGGTTGCTTGTGGTCATGATAATGATAAAGAATCGTTACCATCTAATAGTAGGGTTACTAAATTAACGCCCTCGGACAAGAAAACTTTTGTTGAAATTACCAGGGAGGAAGGCGAGTGGAAGAAGCAAGATCCCAGTGATGAATGGAAGTTGGTACAAAGAAGGAGACATCGGAATCGTTTCGTGGGCTTAAAAGGGGACGCTGTATCTGAACCTAGCGGAAAGTTCAAAGCCGCTGACATATCAGTTCCTCTACATATTTATAATGTCAGCAAAGAAACCACTGCTAATGATGTACGCATGTACCTGTTGAATAAAACTACCATTGCTACCACGGTGGAGTCAGTGTATATGAAACGTGAAAAAGAGTACAGTTCATACAAAGTTTTGGTACCGAAACACAAGATGTCTCTATTTATGGATTCAAAGTTATGGCCAGATGGGGTATCGTTCCGGAGATTTATTGACTTTAAAAGTAAGTCAAAAGAACCCGTGCCGGATAGTATGAAAATTCCAAACAAATAAGTATGGATTACAACTGTAAATTTATGAGTTATAATTGCAAGTCAGTGACTCGATCCGTTGACTGTATACGGTCATTATGTAAACAATGTGACGTCATCGCGCTGCAAGAAGTGTGGTTATTACCCCATGACCTGTCTTACCTAGGCACTATTGACGACAACTTTAGCTACACGGGAACATCAGCGGTGGATACGTCTGTGGGGATGCTGCGGGGACGTCCGTATGGTGGGGTTGCCATACTGTGGAAGAAAAGCTTGTTCCGGGACGTGAAAGTGATTAAGTGTAACAGTGTGCGTCTAGCTGCTATCCGAGTGACCCTACCGATGAATAGGTCATTTATAGTAGTTTCGGTATACATGCCAACGGATTGTGCTGAAAATCTGGTTGAGTTTACAGAATGCATGAGTGAAATCAGTGCAATCGTTGAAAGTGGAAATACAGAAGCAGTTTATATACTAGGAGACTTTAACGCACACCCGGGAGAAACCTTCGGTAAATAACTTTTAAACTTTTGTTTGGACCAAAAATGGATGTGTGCGGATATTGAGTGGTTAGGTATAGACTCAGGTGCATACACATTCATTAGTGACGCACATGGAAGTCTCCGTTGGTTAGATCACTGCGTTGTTACTGAAGTAGCTCGGAAAACGGTGACTGATATATATGTAAAACAGGATTTATTTTGGTCAGACCACTTTCCACTTGTGATCAGTTGTAACATAGAATAGAATAGAATAGAATAGAATATAACTTTATTGTACACCTTAAGTGAAAATAAACAAATAAAAAACAAATATACTGTTGTAGACGACAGTGGTACAATGGGCGGCCTTATCGCTTAAAGCGATCTCTTCCAGGCAACCTTTGGATGGACAGGATATACAATACAACTGCTGACGGTGGCGTACATCAAACTATATTTATACATATCAACCTTTATAAATTACATAGACATACATACTATACTTAATACATGATACATATCAATATATATATATATATATACAATACATAAACATACACAGAATACATAATATTATGACATAGATAGCGATGACAAATAATGTTGGTAGACCATGTTTTTGAACATGGGAAGGGATTTGGCATGTCTTATAGGGACAGGGAGTTCATTCCAGAGTCTGACAGCTGCTACCGTAAAAGATTTGCTGTATAAATGCGTATAATGAGTTGGCGTTTGCAACTGGAGAGTCTGGGTAGAACGTAAGGGTAGGCAGTGTGAAAGGTGGAGAAATTTAAATCTCTCCTTAAGGTAAATAGGAGTATGAGGAGTGAAAATAATTTTATACAGGAGGGAAAGGATGTGTGCATTCCGGCGAAGGCGGATAGGTAACCACTTAAGCCTATTGCGGTATTCGGAAATATGATCATACTTGCGCAGACCAAATATGAATCGGATGCAGACGTTTTGGAGCCGCTCAAGCTTATTAAGTTGTTCTTCGGTTAAATCTAGATAGCTGGCGTCAGCATAATCAAGAATAGGGAGCAACAGTGACTGTGCGAGCGCAATTTTGGTGGAAGTTGGTAAGAAGTTTCGTAACCGTTTAAGAGAAGCTGCGGCTGCAAAGGTTTTACGGCTAACTGCTGCTAATTGTGGTTTCCAAGAAAGATTTTTGTCAAAAAGAACACCAAGGTTCTTCACGACCTCACTAATACCTATCTGGGTATCATCACATTTTATATGCGGAAGGTTCGGCCAGTCAATCTTAGCAGTCATGCTTGAGCTACCTATGATGATCACCTGGGTTTTCGTGGGGTTTAAGTTTAGTCCAAAGGATTTGCTCCAGTTGTGTATAGTTCGTAGATCATCATTAACTCTGGAAATGGCTTCACCAATCCGCTCAACAGAAGTTTGAGTGTAGAATTGTAAATCATCTGCATAAAGGTGGTAGGTTGAAGTAAGGTTGTCAGAAATAGAATTTATAAAGATGGCAAAGAGAAGAGGAGATAAAACGCCACCCTGAGGGACACCAGCAGTCAACTGACACCAAGAAGAAAACGTGGTAGGTATGGTCGAACCGAAATTTTTATTTAATACATTTGTCCCGAATAAAGTAATATGGGGTAAACGGGAGTTAACACAAATTGAATGTTATAATAGTATTTGTAATAATTTATTAAAGGACATTGATTTTCCCACGGAGTTTGAAAATTGCTGTGGGAAAATATGTACCAATTTGGAACATAGAGTGGTAATTGACAATATGTACGAAAACATTGTATGGCTTATGTCTCACGCAGCGAAGCAGACTTTTTCGCAGCCTAAAAGGCGAACTTCTGTTGCTGGTTGGAACAAACATGTCAGGGACTCTCACAAAAAGGCACGTCTTGCCTTTCAGATGTGGGATTTATACGGCAAGCCCTCTAGTGGGCCGCATTATGATAACATGTATAAAACTAGGAAGATGTTTAAAAGCAACTTAAAATGGTGTCAAAATAATAAGCAGCAGATCCAAATGGACATCTTAGCCACTCATCATAATAAGAAAGACTTCGGTAGCTTTTGGAAGCAGACTAAAAAGCTTCGCTCAAAGATCAGTCTTCCCGTGAGTGTGGATGGTGAGTGTGATCCCCAGAAAATTGCAAACTTGTTTAAAGATAATTTTCAGGTACAGGCATTGTTAAATAGGGAAGGTGATCAGTCCGGGTCGCAGGTGCCCTATGCTGAAACCCAAATGTCTGACTTACACACACACTACAGGTGCGGTCTAAAGAGGTCATGTCACTAATTAAGAACATGAAGCGCGGTAAATCACCCGGACATGACGGGCTCAGCATAGAGCACCTGCAGTATGCCACCTGCTGGGGCTCACTTGCCCAGAGTCCTTGCATTGTTATTCAACTTTTGTATAAGCCATTCTTACCTGCCTGAAAGTATGATGAAAACGGTTATTATTTAAACGGATAGTTATTGTTCCGATTATGAAAAATAAAACTGGTGATGCATCTGACAGATCCAATTACAGGCCTATTTCTTTGGCCACAATTATTGCGAAGATATTGGACAGAATCCTTGACAGACACCTGGGTCAGTATTTGGAGCTACAAGATGCGCAGTTCGGATTTCGGCCAGGTCTTTCTACTGAAGCTGCTATCTTGTCTCTAAAGAATGCTGTCCAATACTATACGAGCCGCAAAACGCCAGTTTACGCCTGTTTTCTGGATCTGTCAAAGGCATTTGATCTGGTATCATATGACGTTTTGTGGGAGAAACTGGATGAAACCAGTATGCCTAAAGATCTGACATGTATTTTTAAATATTGGTACCAAAATCAATGTAATAGTGTGAGATGGGCAGGAGCGTATTCGGACACATACAGGCTGAATTGCGGAGTGAGGCAGGGGGGAATCACCTCACCGAAACTTTTCAACCTGTATATGAACGAGTTGGTCGGTGAACTCAGCAGAACAAATGTCGGATGCTCGATCATGGGAACAATGGTAAACAATATCAGCTACGCTGATGACATGGTTCTGTTGTGTCCATCGCTCAACGCATTGAGGCGATTACTGCTTATATGTGAAAGCTATGCTGCGAACCATGGACTCAGGTATAATGCCAAGAAAAGTGAAGTGATTATCTTCAAATCTGGCACCAAAACTTACTCCGTTCCACCGATAACTTTGGATGGAGTACCTCTCACTTTGGTCAATAAATACAAATACGTGGGTCATTGGGTCACAGACACTTTGAATGATGATCTGGATATTGAAAGGGAGCGTAGGGCGTTGTCGGTCCGATGTAATATGCTGGCTCGCAGATTTGCACGTTGTACCACCGCAGTAAAAATCACATTATTTAAGGCATACTGCCAATCTTTGTACACGTGTAGCCTATGGGTTCGCTACACACAGAAGGCCTACAACGCCTTACGTATCCAATACAACAACGGTTTCAGAATGCTGTTGGGGCTGCCTCGATACTGCAGTGCGTCAGGTATGTTTACAGACGCAAGTGTCGATTCTTTTCATACAATAGTGCGCAGGAGATCAGCTTCACTGATGCGCCGCGTGCGAGGCAGTGCCAACAGTCTACTGGCAGTTGTTGCTCTGGACTTCTCCACTCCCATTATGCGACACTGGGTAGCTCTTCACCAATCTCCGGCTGCTTTGGTGTTAAAATAATGGTAGTTATATTGTTTCTTTTTGTTTTTATTTTATATTGTTTCATTTTGTTTTATATTGTATTTTAAACTAACCATTCATTTCATTGTACTACTAACCTCATATGGACAAAAATAGTCTGAAATAAATGCTGATTATTATTATTATAATAATTTTTATTTTTTGATCGCAAAATAGTCATCCATGCAAACCATATAAGCACATAAGCAACATAAGTACTACAATAGTATCGATTGACATAATACTATATACTACAATAATAACAAACTTTCACAATACAGGCATGGTTAGTGAGAAATCCAGAGATTTAATCCTAGTGTTATTTTTAAGCTACTTTATCACATACACATTGGCTTACATTATCCTTATCATTTTCTAATCTCGTAATTCCTGTAATCTGCTGTGAATAAATCGAGTTTTCTTTCTTTCAGAAACTCTAAATTTATAAGAATATAGTTCCCTTTGTTGCCTTTTGCTGAAGACAAAAATTTAAACATAAAGTGGGCACGTCCACACTATGTAACAGCACAGCAGCGCAACAGCACCAACAAATTCCCGGCTCATTTGTTTTTTATTCATCCACCGGCGTTGTAATCGAAAGTATAAATTCGTTTTAACTGCGCAAGCAGGCTCCGGCGGCCTCGGCCGATAACGCGCCCCCTTGTTAACTCGGTAATAAGAAAAATAAACTTAAATTATATTTAGCAGACGCCTTGAAATATCTGAAGGCGCATCGCTGTGTGGTCTCCTCCTTATCAAATTGATACAAGTTTGCGGCTCATTCCAAATTTTAAAAGTATTGGTACGTCATTGACGAGATAAATTGATTATTTTGAAGTTTCGTAAAGTCAAGCAGAATTATAATTAGGTGATAGTGTCGTGTAGCATCAAAAGTATACATTTACATTGTTGCTTATATATAAATACACTAGTTTTTGCCCGCGGCTTCGTTCGCGTTAATATTGATATTGTCAAAAATTTCATAATAAATTTACCCCACTCCTTATATAAGTTTCATCTCTATATCAAAAATCATCATAATCGATTCAGTGGTTTAGGCGCGTTTTTTACAAGAAAGATATATATGCCTACCTTTTTGTGTTAAAAACACAATAGTAACAAATAAAAATTAATAAAAACTTCTTTGTGCCCCAAGCAAGCATTCAATCACTTGTCAGACCATTTACTTTCAAGGAAACAAGAATATACATTTATCATATATAGTCATACATTATAGTTTAATTAAGTACATCATTAGACTATAGACATCTTTATTTTATTCCAGCTTATGAACTGAAAAACAGACCTGAAATTATGCAATAGACATAAACAAGGCGAGTACTTTAAACCAACTGTAGTTTAAGGAAAGCCTCTTAAACCGGGAAGAAAGTTAAAAAATAATTAATGCTTTCGTAAATATTCATACCTTGGACGGAGTTCAGAGTTAACCCTCTACACAGCGGTAAATATACGGAAATGTATTTGGGAAATGTTCTCAATACATTTCCGTATATTTTCAGGTCAAAAATTAGGTTATAGCTTTTGTAAAAGGGCTATGTTTTGATGTTCTTGTGAGAAGAACACTGGTTCCATCAAGGAAACCTTGAAAACAAACAAGAGTTAGCAAAACTTTGATTTATAACAATAATAAAATATAATACGTACGAAGCTCCCTCTCACTGTATTTGGTCGTGCATTGTGTGTGTGTGTGTGTGTGTGTGTGTATGTGTGTGTGTGTGTGTGTGTCTAATTTTAAAGGTGTGTAAGATTTTCCTCAGTCAGGTCTTTCAGAGGTAAAGGGATAATTCTATGTTACTTGGATCTTACCCTACCTAAGTAGGTGGGTAGATGGTAGACGGTTCTGCTCGTTCCATCTTTTCTTTATAAAGATCATAAAGCGAATCACAAGCTAACATTTGTATGGTTGGTAACTGATGCAAAACTAAGGCAAAACGTTGATGAGGAACTAGGTAGCCTGAAGGTTTTGTTTATTTGAGTTTATGAAATTGTTCGAGTCGGAGGGAAGTCCGCCCGTGTGTTTACCAAAGTGAAGGGTTCGTCGAAACGACTCCGATTTAATTTAAGTCCAGCGTTATCGCAGGAACCCATTGTTTTTCTTTCTTGAAATTTTACGGTCAATTTGACGTGATTCCCTTTTTTTTTTACGATTAATTTGAATTTAATTAGTTTGGCGCATTGTTTCCGAGTTCGAGCGTCATTCTTGGAAATTAGTTGAGTGTGTTTTCAAGAAATGGGGGTATTTTATGAGAGGCCGATTTTTCGCTGGTTTGCGTTTTTAGGAAAGAGCCTTTCAGCATATTTTTTAAGTGTTGAGTTATTAAACGCATCTGAACTAGATAAAATAGAAGGATTATATACAGTGTGTTTTATTTTATTTCTCATTAATTTTATTACTAATGCAGGATGCACACTTCCGCTTACATTAGGCCTACATTATAGGAACAATTTTTAAACAATTCAACTCAGAGCCTTAAGAGTTCAGTGTTGCCAAAATGCAGAGCATCTGTCCCGATATATTGCCACCAAAAGCCAGACCGAGAATTTCTGAAAAAAGTATCTATACATCCTTAGATATTGGCGTATGTTGACATATTTACGGCCCCTTCGCCTATTAAGTGGTGATTTACTGTAGGCATATCTGGATGGATACGTTTTTATCGTCGGCAATATATCCACAAGGATTTTCGCTTTATTATGTGGCATTGTGGAAGATATCCGCCTCTTCCGTTCCGTTTCCTATCTGATGAGGATTGAGCCTCAATGGTTCTGGTTTATAGTCTACACTAACTTCGCTGTCGAATTATTTGAATATTTAAATTTCTGTGGAAGATCCGAAAGACATTTTGGACGAATCCTTAGCTCCAATGTTTCCGAATCTGAAATTTTAGCCCTATGTAACTTTTCTTAGTTGAATCTGACCCTAGAGTGGGAGATATTGGTGCACTATTTTTTCTTCTTCTTCTTCTTTGAGTCACCGATTCTGTCGAACCAGTGTGGTGAAAGGATTGTAAGTGCGCCTCAAAGAGGCTCCTTTCATGCACACTTTTTGATATATCATATATAATGTCACAGTTAATATAAAAGCCGTGACGAGACAGTCCGCTCACAAATGCATAGGTGCCTTAGCTTTATTAAGCTAATCTCAAAATATCATCACAAAGCGGCTAACTATTTTGGCCGACTTCGTATAATCCTTTCTTCAAGCCATGTCTAAGAAAGGGTGACATGAACGAGTTAATACAGCCTAATCTATGCTCTATGGTAACGTGACGGGATGATGGCCTAATCACGGGGTTTGTATAAAGCAAGACAGGGTAATTTAGTTATGCAAATGTCCATAATACTGGTAATCATATTTTATGTTATATGACATCTTAAAATTGGGAACGTTAAGGTACACACCCTTGTGAAAATAAATGGCCTATATAAATGCGTACACACACACATACACAGCCCTGTACTAGGATTATCTGTGTTTCAGGTGGCATACAAGCATAAATATACAACCTTAAAAATATTGCTCACCAGTACAGTTCTTGTATCAGCCGGGGATCAAATCCGGAATACTTTGATAGCAGGGTTACTGGTTACCCATCTCAGCTATGAAGCTTTTTTAGAGCCCCATATTAAGAATAGATTTTTGGGACGGTTAGTAAGAACAGTTATGTGACTATCGTAAAAAAAAAGGTGATTGCCGTTATGAAAATGCGTTATGCGCGCATAGATATTTCAAGCTAAAGAGTCATTAGTCTGTTAATGAGCCAGCAACCTCCAGATTGAAACTCCACCACTTCACTTCCCCTGTCAGTGTCAGAGGCATGGACGTTACACTATACAATCATTCTTGTACAGATCAACTCGGCGTCTCTAACGTCACAGCCAAGAACTGAACCCACATCTTCCTCGCTTTGCATGCAGGGTCAGAACCATAAATAATATAATAATATTGGTGGAAAATTCACACAGTGCCATCTAGCCACAAATTATGATATTATTAATTTATTACTGTTGTCTATGGGCGGCGGTTACCACTTAACACCAGGTGGGCCGTCAGTTCATTTCGTAACTTCAATTACATAAAAAAAACTAAGCTTAGCTTATACTATGGGATCCAAACAACAGAATACATAATATAGTTTTTTGTAAATTCATACATATGTATAATACATATTAATACCCAGACACAGAACAAACATCTATATTCGTCACATAAATGTTTATCCTGGAGGAAATTTCGTCTGTTTGTATGTGAGAATCGAACCCACGACCTGCAGCGCAGAATGTAGTGGTACTACCAACTGAGCTGTGAGGCCTGTCACAATAATATTAAAAATAATTGAAGAGAAATAAATATAGGGCTATACCTTCCTATTAACGAATTGTGATAAAATTAACCTTGAAACTATTCCACAATAGCACGATATCGAAGCATATTTTCTCTCGCGCCCCCTCCCCCGACCCCCCCTTCGGATTACTCAGGCGGTGGGGGACATTTAGTCGTGACATTTGGAGTATTTATTCGCATAATAATAATTCCTCAGCGAAGACGGGGCCGCCGTTAAGAATTATTGCTCTCGGAAACACCTTTAAGGTGATGTTAGACAGGGTTGGATTTGTATGGACATCCTTAGAAATATTGTCCGTCGTTACATACAGGTCAAGGGTACTGAAAATGTCTGACTGACGAATGAATGAATAAAACCGATGATAACGAATATTATTCAAATAGATTCTTGGTTCTCGTGTCAAATATGTGTGGCGTTTTGACGGGATTTTTACCGGCAGATAGCTGCTGTAACAAGGAGTAACTTAGCCTACTTTTCCGAGGGGTAAAATAGGGGTGTGTGGACCGAATTCTACGCGGACGAAGTCGCGGGTAACAGCTAGTATTTACATAAAACAATAATGAGTTATGTAGGCAAACTTATAGGTCAGTATGATATGTATATTTAATAACTGATATTATATATCGTATCCACATTATTCCACGGCGTGAGTCCACCATCGCAAGATTAAGGCATTAACCGTTACAGCGCCCCAACCAGCCGGATCTGTCTCCGGGCTCCATCGACGACTCCGCCCTCGTCCACTGTCAGTGACCACGTCACTTGGAGTGTGAGCTTGAGTAACTTACAAAAACTTATCTATAACATAAGCATTTCGATATTGGTCCTCCACTAAGTGAAGCCTGATTGGCGTCATTGTGTTTTTTGTCTCTTCATAGTTTTTTTTATATGAAACAGTTACGGACCGAGCTGACGGCCCACCAGGTGTTAAGTGGCAACCCCTGCCACACAAATTTTTAAACCAGAATTTGTCCGAAATTGTTGTGTCCTGGATGAAATTAGCAGAAAATCCTACTTGCTTAAACTTTGCTAACTTGCCCGAACTAAATAATAGACAGCCATGTCACAAACACCAAAATAATGAACTTTGAATTAAATTTTCTAAAAATTCACAATACGTAGGTAAGTTTTGGTGGTTTTTATGAGTTTTGCAACTAAAGAAAAATAATGGTGTATGGGCTGGTTAATGCGAGCAATTGGATTGCCAAAAGGGTTTGTTCTGAGAAACAAAATAAAGAGTCATAAATAGAAAATAATATTTAAAATGTAGTTTCATCCACGATTTCATTACATACTATTTTGAATAGTTTTTTTTAAACCTAGTGTTATCTATGGCAGCATTTAAAAGCTATGAGGCCATCATAATGGATTCTCTACTAATTCCCTCACTAGGACGGAACGCTGACACGACGGAAACTTATCCGGGCCTCTTTCCCGGACACCTTGAGGCCATTAAAGCCCTAATGACTGCCTGTAAATTGGCCATAATTCAGGGCCGTCGTAAATAACGGAGAACACTTGATAAGGGGCCGCTGAGTTGTCGCGAGTGAGACACGCCTGTCTTAGTTTAGCATGTGAGATTTATAGGCTGGTGTTTTATTGAGATTGGGTCATATGCCCCTACTGGGTCATTTAGCACATTGGTTCTGACCCCCGTTTTTCTTGTCCTCCAAGCGTAGGAGATGAACTCTAGAGGATTTTTGAGACTGATTTACTATGAGGGGAATAAGCGGTGGGATTTCTTGTCTAAGACATAGCGTTTACGTGTAATTTTAAAGCAAATATAAGAAACAGTGGCGCAGCTGGTTTGAGAGCACTCAGTTTACGTATAAGCATCATGGTATAGAATTTTGTTTCACAGAAGAGTGACGCCTGATTACGGTACAAACTACGCGCAGTTACGCTCCTCGCTTAGAATTTATGAATTGACGCATCAATAACAATCCAATAAATATTTCACAGGCGAATGAAACAGACAGAAACTCTTTGTGGCTGTCGCATTACGATAATAAACGCACAAAATAGCCGCGCGACCCGACAATGGCAAAATTCATTATAACGATGCGTCCTGCAAATGATAACCTCATTTTGTGCTGGGAATGAATCAAACGCACATTAAAGCATTGTCATGTGGGAGAATTATTGTGACGCCTCTCATACTAGCACACTTCGACGCTGCCGGCGCTGTACTCGCATTGCAACGCCGTGGAGTAGACGTAACAAAACTTTTTGGTTAAATGGAGCGTTTACTTTGCATATAGTTTTATTTATTTATTTATTTGTAAGTTAGCGAGGTTACTCGGTGGAGGACCTTCGGTGGTACGGACACACGGTAGTCCGCCTTCTGAAGGCGAATAACGGGTCCTAGGCCTGCGCGAAGCCAGGCTGGCTGTATGTTAGACACTGGTGCTTCTGGCTGAATTTTGCAAGCACCGACCATATTGCGTTGTTTATGAGACCGGGACTTAGAGCAGCTCCCAGATCTAAAATGGACTGCTAGAATTCGTACTGTGTAGAAACGGGCTCCCCAATATTATATATAAAATTTCTATATTGAAGATGATCAAGAGTATTTATTAGTTCCTTTAGCAGCTGTCAGCTTCTACTGTCAAATATATTTTTAGTAAGTTTTTTCTTATTTGAACCGTTCTTCCAACTATTTGCAGTAACGAAAAAACTGATTTAATTGTGGTATTAAAAATTAAGCATATTTAGTTTGGGTTATGTTCATATTCTATGCACCGATTGTTAGTATGTTCACTTGAACAAAAATGATGGAGTCGTTTTTTTCATTGAATAAACGTCCAATATCTCTAACCCTTTACACTTATGTAAAAATAACACTAAATCGACTCTACGCATTTCCAATACCGCAAATTTTGCATTATCGCCCAACATTATGACAGCCAGTGATATATACTCGGACGTATTATAAAAGCAATAAATAAATAAATTTTGGCGAAATTTAGAACGCGACCGATTTTATTGTCTGTGCTAATATAATGAACGGCATGTCCGCCATTTTGTATTGTCAGCCGCTTTGTTTTCATTATCAGCATCGATAGGGGTGGGACTTGATTTTGATTTATTCTTAATTCTATGTTCAATGAATGAATGGGCTTCAATGGGAATAATTATATCCAGTTTAACCAAACATTTCGAAGCTACACATGGGCAGTTAAGTAAATTGATTCATTAATTACCTAAGATGACGTCCGTATGTTTATTTAAATATTTTTTGACATGCTTTCATTTTAGCTAGGCTTTATATAAATTTACAGGCATCTGAGTAGCTGTAATTTTTTTTTTAGGTAGTCTAAATGATTGTCCTTGGTGAGAATCGAACCCACGACCTACAGCGCAGAAGGCAGACTACCAACTGATCTGTGAGGCCATAGAAGCAATTTAAGCTATGTGTCCAACAGCACCGATGGTAAATAGATTCGGGGCTAATCCCGATGCGCTAACTAACCATCATCGCAACACATCAAAGTCAAAGTCAAAGTCAAAAACTTTATTTTCATAGAATTCATAATGGCTTGGAAACGTCAATAAAATTAAAACATAAGGTCACGCGTACTTATCGCTAGACGCCTGTTCAAACCCTATCCGAAGAACAGACGAGAAACCCCTAATGGTGGGACTTCCTTTTTTCGCGAGCACGATCCTTGTACTTAGTACTTAGATATTTTTTTTTATGTTAAGTTTAGGCAAACAGGCTTACGTCCCGCCTGATCTAACGCGGTCAGCGCAGCCTATTGACTTCAGCAACACCGGTAGAATTACTGATGCCTACCCTGGAGATTACTTTTTATATTTCTCTTGAAGCTGCCCATGTCACCTTGCCGGGAACTCAGGAGGTAGCCCATTCCACAGCCTACAAGTGTGCGGTGGAAAAGTCCTAGTGAAATGAGTTGTCTGAGCCTGCCATTCTATTCATGGTCCGAGAGGTATGATGGATGATGATTTGGATGATTTTACATATTATGATTACAAATCATGACAGTATAAGCGATTTTAATCAGTTTTATCTAGTTGTTGCGGCGGCGGATGACAGACGCCGCGACGCGTTGCCGTGACGTTTGTGGTGCGTGCGCAAATAAATACACACATTTTTGTTGTTAATTAATAATTTTATTTAGGGTCCGTACAGACGAGCAACTAATTTTGTTCCCACATTTGTATGTTGAGCGTGTGGCTTTTATTATTATTTATTATCATGGAATCTACAGCACTTCTATTTTTTCACATCTACACACTGCAATAGAGAACATATAACTAAAGACTTAATGCCAATTATAGACTCTCACTATGTATGTAAATGCGTTGTATTAAATTCGAAGACGCTTCACGTTGGTTGCAATTATTTTAAATAAATATATACCGATAGGAAATAATTGAGCCGGGCATTTTATTTTACATAATTTATTTGCGTAAAGCCACGTTCTGTAGTCAGTGAAGGAAACATGGCAACACAAAACTATTGACAAAACAAAACAAAACGCATGTTTTCTCTTGAAGATATACCGGAAACCCTCAATGGACGAGAGGTATAATGGCCTTTTTTATGTTGTAATGACCGAACAAGCTACGCTGAGAACGCTTCATTAGGAAATCGAAATAATTTATTTAGACTAACTTCCAAGTGCCTTGTAATTCTATTTGGACGCAATTTTTCTGATTTATGGTCAATAGTTTTCTAATTGTATGAAATAATAGTTGCACCATTAAAGTTGCAGCATTAAAGTTGCTCGTATAATCGCACCCTTAAAGCAAACCTCTGTGTTTGATTGCGGTAGCATGAAACGCTTTACCATAATTATTGTTTTAATTCACGCAAATGTAACATGGCTTCAATTTAATTTGATCCAATTTGACAATGGTTTTTAAATAGTTGCCTAGAATTTGTATTCACTATTGACGCTAAACGAAAATAATATAAACTTGCGAAATCTGTCGTCAATTAGTAACAGGATTACTATATCTTCAATATGGCTCACAGCTCAGTTGGTAGTAACACTGCCTTCTGCGTTGTAGATCGTCGTGTGTTCGATTCCCACCCAGGACAAACATTTGTGTTAGATGTTTGTTCTGTGTTTGGGTATTGATATGTATTATGTGTATGTATTTACAAAAAATATGTAAGTATTATATCGGTTGTCTGGTCCTCATGATACAAGCTATCCTTAGCTCCCTTTGGGGCTAGATGGCGCTGTGTGATATGTCCACTAATATTTATTGTTTTGTAATAATCATGTAACCGGAATAGCGGTCCATATTTTCCACGTCTATGTCAGTACGGTCGTTGGTTCAGCTGTGTTGCGCGCGCGCAGATTGACACGACTCAGCGAGATTGAACGTGCGTCATCATTGCATCTCATTCAACTGGTGTAGTACTACTGTTCGATAGAGGTGGCAAATTTATTAAATTGATAACTTGGGTATATGAGTTTTACATAACAGTCTACGAGTAGGCAAACGAAGGGAGCCCTGTGGCGCTTAATATTTATTTACTTTTATGTAATAATTAATAATAATAATTATTATTATTATTATTATGAATTATTACATATGTTTATTTATTAAGAAAACTAACAGCATAATACATAAATGTAAAACAAAGTACAACACATAAATACATTATAATACATATCAACACTCAGACACAGAACAAAAATGTATTTTCGTCACACAAATTTTTGTCCTGGGTGGGAATCAAACCCGTAGTGGGTTTGATTCCCAAAGATTCTAAAGCATTTCTTCTTCATTTCATTCTTCTTTCATTCTAAAGCATTTGATTCTAAAGCGCAGAAGGTAGGGTTAGTACCAACTGAGCTGTGAAGCCAGTCAATCGTATTAGATATAGCCGTGTCTAGTATGAATGTAACTCTATACCGCATGTATCGATGAGGGATTCATTCGCGCGATGACGAATTGTTGAAGCCGAGATCTCGAGAACGTAAACATTAGATACAAGTGTGCCGTGCGTGTGTGCGTGCGTGCGTGCGTGCGTGCGTGCGTGCGTGCATGGGGTGACCACGCTGCAATGCAATGGGACTACGATCTAACATTTTTTCGATAGATAGTCTTAAGTTGCACACTTATATTTTCTTTTTCATTTATTTATTTGCTTACTTTGAAGTACTTGTATATAGCATGTGTTATTATGTGATATTATATTATAACATGAGTCCCCAATACCACAAAAATAAGTAAAATATTAATTTAAACAATTTTTTTTCATTTGTTGTATATTGTATTATTTTGATGTATGTTTCAACTTTATTTCTGTGTACTCGCTGAATTATTTAATTGATCAACTATTATCACATTAATATATATTTTAATTTATGAAAAAAAAAAAGAATATTACATGCATATTAACATTTTTTTATAAATTAATTTAAACAAAACGATTATGCCGCGCAAATATGGCCACAGCAACGCATCTCGCTCGTTCCTTGATTTAAATCCTGCAACAAAATATGTAGTGTTTTACACGGAACCACCGACGGATTTATTGTTGAAGACGGCGATCCAGCCGAACATACAAACATTCAATATAAATATTTTGTAACGTACTCAAGGGTTGGGTTCATAAAGTTCACCACGATTTTCATAAGTTTGAAAAATTACACTTTAACAGGTAGCTAACCGGTTTAACCGACTAATAATATATAGCAATAAACTAATAATAATATATTAATAAATAAAAAAACTAATAGCGATAAGTACGTGACATATTTTGAATATTATTGACGTTTCCAAGCCATTTCGTTATTAATTCTATGGTAACAAAGCTTTTGACTTTGACTTTAATAATCGTGTCAACTCTCTCAAATCAGTGTAGCAAAATAATTGAAGTGCGCCACTATGGGGCTCCTTCTTGGAGCCACAATTTCCTTGAATGTCTTTTGGTTTCCCTACACTTTATCATTTATGAATGCAGACCAAATAATACTTACTAAGCACAACTAAAACAAACAGCTATTGTCTTCTAAACAAGCATTCTCCCAGAATCCCTACTCTAGCATAAACTGAAGTCTCCGGGCTTAATTTAGTTCGTAAAACAACAGGATGCTGTTTTACACGTCGACTGTAATATCTGTTTAGCCGCGTCGCTAAACCTCTTATAATTCTGCCGACGCCACGCCACGCCACGCCACGCCACGCCACGCCACGCTGTGCAGTTTTTGCGGGCGTGTGGTCACTGCAGTCTTAAGGGGGGGTTGGCTTCATTACTTCAAACACATTATATATTATAAAAAAAATACTATATTATATCACGTTACATCTTTAATTATCTATTAACTATCAAGAATAAACAATAAATATAGGTATAGTACCATTTAAAATTAGTGTTTAACTTTTGCACTTTCAAGTATTTGTTTTAATTATTGAATTCTATAATTAAGTGCTTGTGTGAGAATGAATTGAATTTTTTTTAGTTAACTTATTATCTGAAGTAACGTTCGAATTGAATAATATATCACTTAATAGTTAATCAATATTTAACCATTCCGTTGAATCCTATTTTCCAAAGGAAAGTATAACAGGTTTTCGTTTAGTTATGACTGTAAACAAGATAGTGATATGTCCCAAAACATCAGTTTAATTCGATAATCAAAATGTCGACTCGAATTAATTTTCAATCACAAGATTTTAATTCTCGGTAGTTCCGACAAAAATTAGGGTATAATATTTTATTCAGAATAACAGGGAAATTATAAAAAGTCTTTAAAAAACAGTTCATCGTAATGGCCGAAAATAAAATATTCCCTAAACGCCTACCCTTAACATGAGGCCAGGTATTTACCTAAGTATTTATAGGCGTGTGTTTAAGAGGCTTCCGATCTGTGCGCGATATTATGCGACCCTCCACCAGATACCGGTTGGTGCAACATAACTACTCAGGACGTGGCTAAAGTCTGTTTAGTTGCTACTTGCACACGTTAAGATGTGTTTTAGCGGACGAAACGGGAGGACACAGCTTTTAATGTTCAGCTTACAAAGTCTTATCTAGTAAGGTTGGAGTTTTAAGTATAACTCAGTGGTATTTTTGTATTACTATATTTAGTGGCTGTGCCGCGGCTTCGTCCGCGTTCAATTTAGTATGACTAAAAGAGTACTTACGTGGCTTAGTCATTTTAATCAATTAACCTTAATAAAAGTAGCCTAAGTTACTACTTAGATATCTGTCAAAATCACTTTAGCCGTTTTGGACATTAGCTGAAACAGACTGACAAATAGACACACAGGTTTTTTTTTTATTGTTACAAGTAGGTACAGTATATCAGTATGCATTGAGTAAAAAGCTGTTATTTTGACATTACAAACAGACACTTCGATTTATCTATTTTTATCGATTAAACATTACTATTTTTATATATATTATAATTCCTCCTGCAACTCCGAAATGTGTAAAAGTTAATTTATTATTTAATTTTCTCAAGGATGGATCCTTTACTGGATACATTTTGTAAGATTTTATTGAAAATTAACTGCCTTGCATGTAGGTAATTTATTTTCAACGTGTAAAATTAAATAGACTAATAAATATTGACATGTTTTATCTAAATCAGATTAGATATAAAAAATATTGAGGTCCATTCGTAGCGACATACTAACGCTCAGTAGGAAACGTAAGTTAGGGAAACTGCAAGTTGCGATCGCCAAGAGATGGCAGCATGTGTTGCAATTTCACATCCATTACCGAAACTTTCGTATGGTAGAGCTTTGAGCTTTTTAATGTTGTTGTTTCAAACTTACTCTCAAAAAGCAGGATTGAACTATAGAATATATATCTATATTCAGGATTATTGCCCAGATAAACAACTAGTTAGGGATGAAGGTAAACTTATTTCTTTATTTCTAACGTTGACGTTTCCAAGCCATTTCTTTATGAATTCTATGGAAATAAAAGTTTTGACTTTGACTTTTTTGACTTTAACGTCTTTTATGGCGTAAACTGTGATCCCGACTACATATTTAAACAAACGACAGAGGTGTAAACTCCATCTAACACATGTTTCATCTCACAATACATACCATCTTTCATAGATCCGTTATCACCTATTTTGCATAATTTCTCTTTCCATAACAAATTCAAAAATAGCAAGCGATTCTCAAATACGTATTTTAAAGAGCCACCTTAGGGTCGGTGTGCATTGTCGCTCTGATCTACGCGACCGAACCACCGTAAAGATCTCCGGCTTTGCCAACCGTACCTGGTACAGTTTAAAAGTTGTACGGTCAGCAGAACTTACAGATTGGAGTTGGAAAGTTTAAGTTGAAATATTGTTGCTAGTAGATTGGTACAGATTATCAATTTATAGCACTTCAGATGAATTTCCTCCTGAAAATGTAAGCAGAGCTTCAATGCCTCGCGTCACTGCGAGTTATTTATTGCTTAACTGCCAAAAATAGAGCAACCTCTGTAATTTTAAATAGCAAACTATACATTTAAGACCATTATCCATAAGACTAGCAAATAATTGTCTTTTATTATGGGTAGTTGATGGCTAGGGTGCTATTTTACGGACATGTATTTTAAGTTAATAACAAAAAAGAAGGTGTATTACACCATTTCCTAAATATCCGTCCAGAATAATTCGACTAAAGTTTACAAATCTACATCTAATTTCCTGAATTTAATTCCAAATTTGTAAGCATTTGCAAGCTCATATCATATATAATAAAATACTACCACTATCAAGGTAGCTGGAATGCGATCAGATTTGAATCTCAAATCTCATACCGAGCAAAAGTTTGCATTTGCTGTTATTTCAGGATACGTTGTCGCTAAAGATCTATGTTACACTTATTTTAAGCAAATAAAATGTTTGATTGATTGGTTGTTACCACGAAACTAAACACTCGCGTGTGTTTTTACGATTATTTTATTAAAGATTAAGCCTAGAAATTTCAATTAATAAAAGCATTATTATTTCTTTGAAGTAACTTTTCTGCCAACTGTACACTGAATCTGCGGCGCGCACAGTATCGCAGATATCAAAAAGCTTACGGCCGCGTTACGGCACTCGATTAAAGCCCTTGTTTGCATCCCGCCGACTGTGCTGACCGTACACACTAACACTTTATGGTAATTAATTTTTTTGGTGACCGTACCTCGCGTTTTGGTTAAAGATGATAAGTGTTATAGAATATCCCCTAATGTTAAAATAAACAGTTCAGGATTGTATTGACTGGATTAGCAATACCGTTCTATGATTATGTGCATTTGCTCAATATATAAAATATATGTTATACATAAAAATAAAATAAAGTATATGACTGGCCTCGCAGCTCAGTTGGTAGTAACGCTGCCTTCTGCGCTGTAGGTCGTTTGTTCAATTCCCACCAAGACAAACATTTGTTTGCCGAACATAAATATTTGTTCTGTGTCTGGGTGTTAATATGTATGTATTTACAAAATGTATATAAGTATTATAATCAGTTGTCTGGTCCTCATGATACAAGCTTTACTTAGCTTACTTTGGGGCTAGATGGCGCTGTGTGAAATGTCCACCAATATTATTATTATTATTCTAAATAATATCTATATGTACGTAGAAACAGGAACCTAAAAGCCACCTTTAACATATAATACTGTTCAGATGACCGGCCTAATAGCTCAGTTGGTGGTAACGCTACCTTCTGCGCTGTAGGTCGTGGGTTCGATTCCCACCAGGACAAACATTTGTGTGACCAACATAGATGTGTGAAATGTCCACCAATATTATTATTATGTTAAAAATCGTCCGTACCAGCTCGACACATAAAACATTTCACGTCAACATTCAAATAATAAATCTGTGGCGCACTAGACGCCCACTCCGGGCCGCAGCACCCCACTTGTTCACTTCTACCCCACTTGTTCACATCTACCCCACTTGCCCAGAAGCGCGTCAGCCCCGTGATGGACGGCGGGCCGCCTGACGACTCGTCTCGTCGGAACGACCCTACGGAGCCCACTATATCACTTTTATTATATGCCATCTTCATTTTCATATTTCATATTTGCATTTCTGTTTCTCCCTACGCCCCCCTGCCCCCCGACCCCCCCGCTATAACTTTTAAGCGTTTCGCGCGTTTTTTCTATGTAATCGCTCGCTTTGTGCGGACGACGGAACGAGAGGCGTCAAAGGAAGGTTTTTATGCTGGTATTAGCTGTTTAGGTGTAGGGTTCTGTGGGGTACTAATTTGTTAAGTGGGTATTAAATAAATTAGGCGCAAAGATATGTCATTTTGTCTTAGTATTAATAATGTATCAATAGTGAGAACGGAGTGTTTGCGTTGACATCATTGGTGCCATCCACTCGTTCACAATACACATATAAATAAATATGTTTCCTTTTTTTTATTTTCGATAGGAAAGTATTTGACCGCAATCTCACAACATCAAACAAGTTCTCAAACTTAAAGTTGAACGGTACCCTAACGAAAAACTTAAAAACTTTTTTATTTACCGTCTTACCGTTCTCTGCATGAAAGGAGCCTCTTTGAGATGCACTTTATTCCTTTCAACACACAAATTTAAACGAGCTATTTACACGATTATATATTACAACCAAAACTTAAGAGTAACCTAGTAGAATTAATGTTGAAAAAAACATGTTAACAAAATTTATGCGAAGAACAGACAAATTAAATGTTAAGCAAAAAAAATTTACACTAACGAAAAAGTACTTACAAAGCACATTAAACATTGTCCAAGTGAAAATTAAGAGTGTCATCTACATAAGTGACTGGCCTCACATCTCAGTTGGTAGTAACTCTGCCTTCTGCGCTGTAGTTCGTGGGTTCGATTCCCACCTGAGACAAAAATTTGTGTGACGAACATGTTTGTTCTGTGTCTGGGTGTTAATATGTATGTATTTACAAAAAGTATATAAGTATTATATCAGTTGTCTGGTTCCCACGATACAAGCTATGCTTAACTCACTTTACTTTTTTACCATATGTTTTGAATATTATTGACGTTTCAAAGCCATTTCTTTATGAATTCTATGGAACTAAAGTTTTTGACGATGACTTTACTTTCGGGCTAGATGGCGCTGTGTTTAATCTCCACTATTTATTTAAAAGTATTTTTATTAGTACACATGGTGATGTCAACATAATATCTGGTCACAGAACCCTGTACACTGGACAAGAAAACACAACATCGCAAAGTTAACGGCCGGTGGTGACGGGTGGCGAAGCTAAAGGAGCTGAACTCACTGCTTTATTTGTAACGGTTTAAACGCATGGCAACGATAATTTGCCATCGAGATTGTGTACGAGAAAAAAGTGAGATTAAAAATGTCACAGGATACGAGAAACCTGAGAACAGTTTCAAATTCACTTGTTAATATCGTCTAAATAATAAAATAATAAATTTTTATTCATTGATATCGTGCTAAGATTAACATAGTGAGTTCTATCTAATAATGGTAATAATTACCTGAACTAGGAAATACTGTGTCTCAGACAATAAAAGCTGACACATATGACACATTATAAATGGCAAGAGGCAAGTCTTTCTCAGTCTCAACTCTGTCCAAATTTTAAATTTTTAATTAGCTCTACTCATTTCACAAAACTAAAGCCATTTCAGTTGAATGTTCAATCTCAGTTCTATTCCTAACGAATGATTATTATCATGAATAAAGACTTTTTCTTATAAATGAGTCATTTATTTTATTTTATTTTTCAAACAGATTCTACAGCTCTTACTTAAAATTACTTACTTACTGAAAATTACTCTTACAGCCAATAACAGATTCAATTTTTTTATATATCCTAGTTGTTTCCTTCTTGTTTGTCCTTTTTTAGTCATCATGTCATTAATCGAATATATAACTAGTGAAATTGTATGTTTCTTTACAGACTTTTAAATATTACCTGCGAAATAAATGTTATTATCGCTACATACAAAATAAAACTGTAATTTCCACTCTTAACGAGTCTAACTTAAGTCAAAACTTTAAATACATTAATTATCTCTGTCTTTCTTCGCAGACACATACCAAAAACAGACCTGAGCGGTTTGATACAAGCTGAGTATCCCGGTAACGAGCGAGCGGTTACCGGGAACCGGGACCTACCCATCAGCGCGTTCGTACCGTACACAACAAAATTATGAAAGGGTAAATAAAACAGTAAGCTTACACAAGTCATAAATTTGATTTATAGAGATTAAAAAAGGCGCTTTAGAAACGGCTCGAACGAAAATTTTCGGTGGGACGAATCGGGAGACGAGAGTACGGTGCGCAAAATACGAGGAAATTGCAGTGGATTTAATACATATTTTTTTGTAAACCTATTTGTTCATAGTAAAACTAGTAACTGAAGAGGCACTTATTAATATGATACTTACATTTCTAAACAATAATTTATATGGCTTTAATTACGTCAAAGAAACCACTGAAAATGCTCTATAAATGCAGACCAGTTGTAACTGACGGCCACTTAGCAATTAGATTACCTACGATACTTTCCATGCATAGTAATTTAAAAATATTTTCGTATATCGTTCCTGTAGTTGGAAAACTAAATCACTAACACATTTTGTCAAATCGACTTTATAGCACCTTCATAAAGTCCAATTAAAGATGCATCTTTCTGTGTCACTAAAGTTTTGATATCGTATTTCAATAAAAAGATAATGGAGAAATCTTAACCTATCTAAAGATAGATAGTAAAATGTGGTTGGCTTCATGAGAGAAAATGATGTAGAACTATGTAGCTATATAATATGCCAATACTTGAGTTATAAAAATATTACATGCTTTACATGGTTATTTATTCTTTATGGTACTGTAATTTTGTTTGATTCTGTTTCTTCATGATACAGGGTATCCTAATGTGGGTTTAATACATTTCATTCATTCACATTAAATAGGCACACACAATAAGCGATACTGAGCGCAGTCTTTAGTTCTCTACATTACGCAACGAGCCGACGGCCCACCTAGAGTTAAGTTTTTAGTTACCTTAGCCTATAACAAACGATGCGACTTGGGTCCTCCCCTACTAGATACGCGAAGACCCAAAACTTCGTATGCGCCCGCAACTCTGCCTGTTTCACCGGCAACCACACCGTTCAAAGCAGAACACAGTAACGCGAATGCGTTACTGCTTGGCGGCAGAAATGGGCATGGTGGCAGTACTTCCCCGGACGAACTTGGCGAGAGTTCTACTGAGTCTCTCTGATGGGCCGCACGCGTGGGAGAACCAACAGCCTCCTAACCATGGTTGTCGGATGCCACAGCTCCTACGTAATGCGACACTGGATGGCTATGTTCACTTTACAGATTTGTTTGCAGTTTAATGTTTCAGTTCATTTCATTGTATAATATCCATTCATGACGTCTATTATAGAGCCATTAATCAGATGACAGATGGCTCTGGATGGCTATGTTGAAGCCGGTCACGTCTCTAGTGACCCAATAGTTTGTGTAGGATATTTTAGTTTATATTTACTAACAATATTTTTATAAGTATTTAATTAATTTCTACTAACAAAATATGTATTATTAGAATTACACAATAAAAACATAGTAAAAACAATAATCCATTTGTTTTTCTGTCGTTACTCGTGTCAGCGCGCTGTCGAAGCGCCCGCGCCCGTCAGGAGGGGGCGCCGTAAGAAAATTTACAGGCCCCGCCGTATTTTACCCGGTTTTTCTGCTAATCTACCCTCTTAATGTGTCGCTTTGTTTACCTGCGCTGCTGACCGTACGTTGCTGTTTGTTTAGATGTCATTAGTGTTGGTGCTGTATTGCGTTTGTTGTGTTTTTATAGATAGTACAACTGTACATACGTGTGTAAAACAGAGGGGAAAAAGTTAGAAAAATATTGTATAATTAGTACAGTGTAATCAATAATTTGAATTACCAAAAATTAAAAAACTAATGCGATATATATATTTCTTGCTATACGTTTTTACAGTCTTTATTCGGATTAAATTCTCAAAAAAAAGTGGTAGTGGAACTCTTTATGAAGTCTTTGTTTTCACACCGACCCTCCTCTTACAAAGCAATTTCGTTACAATTTTTATAATAAATTATAACTAACGGGATACCGATTACATTAAATGTTCGAGTGGCCTCGCAGCTCAATCGGTAGTAACTCTGCCTTCTGTAGGTCGTGGGTTCGATTCTCATCGTGAACAAACATGTGGGTGATGAACATAAATAAAGAAATTATAAAAAATATAAGTATTCTATCAGTCATCTGGTTCTCATGGTACAAGCTTTTTAATATTGGGTGAGAGGGTATTTTTTTTAAGTTGGCTACACGTAGCTACGGTATTGATAACTTCTCAATGTTATGTTTTGAATATTATTGACGTTTCCAAGCCATGTCTTTATGAATTCTATGGAAATAAAGTTTTTGACTTTGACTTTGGTTCCTCGAAAGCACTGATTGATCCTTAACGGCAGATTTTCAGTTTGAATCCTTTCAACGAATTCCTACAAATAACAATGGCGTGTGTTAGCTCATCACCTGTCTCGTCTAGGTCCCGTGATAGAGTAAAATAGGGTGGAAAGTGCCCTATTGAGGCTCTGCCAACCCCTTCGGGAAAAATGCTTGTTAAACCTGATGTTTATTTAAACTTTTACGTTCCAAATTCTCTTAACCTACTTTTTTAACCAACAAAATTTATCAGTTAGAAAACTAACCAAATAAACTTAACCGCTAGAGTCCGAAAGACCCGATAAAAACCATAGTATAACTTGCTTATACCATAAAAATAGATGTCCGTAGCTTCTTCAGGGAAACTTGAAACTCATTTTCATATTTTCCGACTATCGGACCGGCAAAACAAATCCACAACTCACTGTGTAATACGTACAGTCGTAGTGCATTAATGTGCAGCGACCGGGATGCATGTATGCACTGGATGAGCCATAGCGTGCTGGCAGGGTGAGATTACCTAGCTACAGAGACCTTTAGACATGTACCCTGCCAAATTAATAAAATAAATATATATTGGTAGTTATTTCACACATCGCCATCTATCCCCAAACTCAGCATAGCTTGTATGGGAACCAGACAACTGATAGAATACATATAAACTTGTTTTGTACCTACATTTTTTTTTATTGGTGGACATTTCACACAGCGTCATTTAGCCCCAAACTAAACATAGCTTGTATGGGCACCAGACAACTGACAGAATACAAACAAAGTTATCTTGTAAATACGTATAAATAATACAAATTAACACACAGGCACAGAACAAACATCTATATTCGTCACACAAATGTTTGACCTGCGTGGGAATTGAACCCTCAACCTACAGCGTAGAAGAGTTACTACCAACTGAGCTGTGAGGCCGGTCAACAACATAGTTTTACTTGGCATGCCACATCCAGGTTTCTCTCTCCCCGGCTATTTATGACTACTGCTTACCGCTGCATCCGGGGTCTCATAAAATTCTATCGCCCGGATTGTGCACCACTGATCCGTCTGCAGCGGGGGCGGGGGGCATCGATTATAACCCCCCCAACCCCCAACCCCCCACCCTCATTACATAACCTACTGGGCGTTAATACGGTTTATGTCAGTTGTGAAGTGTTTGGTGAAATTAAATGGGATTTTATGGGAATTTGTGGTATGTTTATCGCATGAGACGTAACATCCCCGTCTCGGGGTGATGGACGCAACGCAGTGTGACTTGAGTCATCTCGTATTGTGGAGAGGACTTGAGTCTTACTGTTGTCCATGGGCAGCAGTTACAACTTAACATCAGGTGGGCCGTCAGCTCGTTCTATCACCTAAATGACAAAAAAAGTGAGTTACAGATGCAATAGATATGACAGTGTTTTGTTATTCATTCGTGGCTTTTTGGTTTTGTATGTGGTGGTTTTGGCTTAATTCTTATTAGGAGAATACAATAGTAAATTGACATGGACAGCGTGATTAGAGCGTCAATTTTTTATATATTATATCTTAATACAGGACATTAACTTTAAAAAAAAAAATCGTTTTGAAAATCTGGTTGAACATTTTGATGTCATGAAGTTATTATTTGGATCAGAATACTGCTATTATGATTCTTAATAGTTCTTGTTTCTCAGGTTACTCAAACTGCGACACAGTCTACGAGCTCAAAGCTGTGAAACCATAGAAAATATAAGGTCTTCGCAATCACAACTTGGCTCAGTGTACAATTTTCAAAACATATGATACCTATAGGAAATCTCATAACTGTCTAATACAGTCAGCAGTGAATATCCGTTTACAATTTTGTATTTGAACAAAAACTTTATTATGTGTGGAGCTTGCCAAATCGAAATCTAAGCTGCCGCCATATCGTGTTTATACTAAAGGAAAAGTTTTGTATGTATGTACGTTAAATTCAAAAAGTTAATTAATACCGTTAAGTCAATTTAAAAATATCCTGAAAGGTATTTCGGGATATTTTTAAATTTAGTATGTAGGCTGTGGGGCTGATCAGTCGTATTTTTTTCTTGATTATAAAAAAGTGATCCATGTACTAAATTATTTCTCGACCGCTTCTGTTTTTGGAAGGCATATAAAATCGTACTAAATGAAGCAGGCACAATTAAGTTCTTAATGTTTTTGTAATGTGGTAAAGTTAGGGATCGAGCAGACGGCCCACCTGGTGTTACGTTACTGCCCTTAAAAAGTTATATGAATTGGTTCCCCCCCTACTTTGGTACGACAAGACCCAAGTCGAATCCTATGCATCCGTAACTTAACCTAGAAGGTGGAATGTCTCATGTGTCTGCAATTACACAGGAAACCTCAACCTGCATACTAGAACACAGTGACGCGAATGCGTTACTGCTTGGCGGCAAAAATATATACAGGTGGATTAAGAGAAGTCGGTCTTTTGCTAATTTCGACCATGGAAGTGCTGTGGCCATACCCATTTTTGCCGCCAAGCAGAAATTCATTCTATCACGTTAATAAGTCCCAATTTGACCGGCGTGAGTGCTGATGAAATTACAGGCACTTGACACATTACAACTCAGAGTTATGGGTGCATACGATGAGACTTGGGGCTGATACTACCATAGATGTTTGTTCTGTGTCTAGGTATTAATATTTATGATATGTATTTACAAAAAATATTTATATGTATATCAGTTGTCTGGTTCCCATGATACAAGCTATGCTCACTTTGGGGCTAGATGACGCTGTGTGAAATGTCCACCAATTTTATTATTATTTCTAAATGGCCTGGAACCGAACCAGCGACATTCAGATTGAGATAAAGAACCACTCGTCTACTTCACCCTGGAAGCCCGAGTACCACGGCTTATAAAGAGTATTGAGTGAAGACGGCGGGTGACGCGAGACGGACAAAGGTGGCAGATTGTACCGCCCCCGCGCCCGCGCCCCCTTAAGGGGGTGAAATAGTGTTATTGTTGGAAGTTAAGGGGTGATTCGTTTGCCAGGTAGCACTGGGGTGGTATTTATGTTGTATGCGTTCTCTGTTGCTGTTGCAATTTTCTTTTAATTGGATAAATACAGAGTGAGTTAAATATTAGTGAAATTTCTATTGCAATAATCTGCAGTCATTCTACTTTGTAATGGAATAGATCAGGGTGGTTTATAAACAAATGTTTAACAATCAGATAGTTTTGTTTATTGTAGTTTATTTATTTAAAATAGCTACGTGAAGGTGGAATGTCTCATGTGCTTGTAATTACACGGGCAATCGTTTTTTTTTTTATAGTTGATGACGGCGTGTGAAGTGAGACGGACAACGGTTCAAGTTTGCAACACCCCCTTTGGGGGGTGAAATATTAATATTCAATTAATATAAAAATGGACATGACCCACAGAAGAGTACAATCTGTGTGTCCTTCAGTCAATATTTTCTATTCCTATATCTTGACTGGTTATCCTCACCGTTTAGTTGGTAGTAAACATGCCTTCTGCACTGTAGGGTCGTGGGTTTAATTCCCACCCAGGACAGATATTTGTGTGACGAACATAGATGTTTGTTCTGTGTCTGTTGATATGTATGTATTTAGTTAAAAAAAGTTAATCAGTTGTCTGGATCCCATGATACAAGCTATGTTTAGCTTACTTTGGGGCTAAATGGCGCTGAGTGAAAATTAAATGTCTACCAATATTGATATCTCAAGAATTTATGAAATTTATCATCGTTGCCATATCTCGCATGTTTTAAAATCAGTTTTTACTTTACAGAACATACTAAGAGATGCTTTGAAATAGTGTACTTACTCAGGTTTCTACAGGGGAATATATTTCAAATAAAATGCAACATTTCGCAAAAATATATAAAAAAGCAACGTCCTCCCCTTAACAGTATTGCAACGGATTTCAAGACGGACGGACGGACGGACGGACAGGGTGCAGGTAAAGGGGTCAAACGTCATCGATCGCACCCCCCGGGCACCCCCCGGGTCACCCCCCCACCCCGCCGGTAATCGCACGCTCTTGTTTATTTTATATTGGAAACGAGCTTTGACGGTAATGTCCATGTCATATTGGATTGAGTGGACCGGACTTCTCTTAGTTTTCTTTATTCTTTCTTTATTCTTTATTGTACACAGGAAACATAATTCAAAAAAGTCATAAGTAATACATATACAGAGGCAAGCTTAACCTTAAAAAGAGTTCTCTCCCAGCAAACCTTTGAGACTTGAGAGAGGCGATTTTATAAAAAAAGTTATGTTATGAAAGGAAAATACGGGACTGTGTTTTTTAAAATAATATTGGGGGACATTTCACACAACGCCATCTAGCCCCAAACTAAGCATAGCTTGTACTGTGGGAACCAGACAACTGATAGAATAAATATATACCTATATTTTTTGTAAATACATACTATAATATATTATAACCCAGACACAGAACAAACATCTATGTTCGTCAAACAAATGTTTGTCCAGGGAGGGAATCGAACCCACGACCTACAGCCAAAGCGTTACTACCAATTGAGCTATGAGGCCAGTCAAAGCAATTCAATGATTCTACAAGTTATTTTTCAATTAATTAGTTATGAAGGCCAAAACAATCCGAAGCTTTTATGCGTCCGAATGTTGCAAGAGACGTAGACAGTGAAAATATCTGCATGTAGTACGTAGATTTCTATGGGATCAGGTTTGATATCCGGCCCAGGCCAATATCTGTGTGATGAGTTTAAACAATTGCCCGGGAGATTTTTATGTTTGTGCTGACCACCATACAGGGAATTTTAAAGCGAGGGTATTTTATTGTCCTTAATCCTGCTAGTTACGACAAGACCCAAGTCGCATCGTATGGGCCCCCAACTCTGAGACGTGTTGGTGTAATGTCTCATGTGCCTGTAATTCACAGGCAACCACTCCTTTCAAATGGGAACACAGTAACGCGAATGCGTCACTGCTTGGCGGCAGAAATGGGCATGGTGGCATTACTTCCCCGGACGAACTTGGAGTGAGTTCTACTGCTCATGTTGAAGTCTTTGTACCTAGGTAGCTTTGTAAACCAATTCCTACATAGCAAGTATTTCTCATGAGGCACTTCACATCTCCTTTGTATGTAAGTGCATCGCAGCACTAGACATGTCTTCCGAAATTCCTTCAGACGAGTTATTCACCTGAAATAATCAAGTGCATAGCTAAGGGAGTATTAACACCTTACTTACGCCATTCATGTTTAATGGCGGTCACTTTGTGAACACACGTCGGTCCCATAGGACGGGGCTTTTGAAAACTGGTGTCGCGGTGTGTTTCCATTGTCGTTATTATATGACTAGCCTCATAGCTCAGTTGGTTAGTAACCCTACCTTCTGCGCTGTAGGTCGTGGGTTCGATCCCCACTCAGAACAAACATTTATGTGACATTTGTAACATTGATGTTTGTTCTGTGTCTGGGTGTTAATATGAATTATATGTATGTATTTACAAAAGAAAAGTATATAAGTATTATATTAGTTGTCTGGTTCCCATGATACAAGCTATGCTTAGCTTACTTTGGGGCTAGATGGCGCTGTGTGAAATGTCCACTATTATTTATTATTTTTATTATTTATTTACTATGATTTAGTTCGGCCGTTGCGAGTCGTGTGTGACGCTTGGCAGCGCAGTGTCGTAAGACATAAATTTGCGAATTAGTATAGGCACTGTCTGGTTATGTTAAGTCGCAACAGCGATGTTTTATGCCTAATGATGTATGCAGCGTGATTTATTTCGAATTTTGTATGTATTTTGAAAATTTGTCTTCGATATTAATTTATTTTGTGTCAATTGCTGATGACAAATTACAATTCAAAGGATAGTTTAGATAAATACAATTCCGTATCTCCTAAATTAAAACCTTAAAAATACACTCTTTTGCATTTAAAATTCATACAAAAGTTATATCTTTGTCGTAACACAAAATACATATCCTCATCAAACTTCCTTTATATCCTAATACTCTCCAAACCATCACACTCTATCATTGTAGAACAAGTATCGTGTCGTATCAAACAATGGACACAGGTCACACCGCATGTCTGGCGCGTCCCATACGGCGAGTCTTACTGCTTTATAAAGGTCTTCTCAATACGACTCTGCATATTTCAACTGGTGCGGTCACAGCTCTCTTCGTAAACGCTATCTCCGACCATACAACCTTACCTTTACACTCGTGATATGCCATTCTCGCCATTATAGCTTAACTATAAGGTGGTTGTTGCAAGTTCTGAGGGTATGCAGTAAGCTGGTGAAGATGCAAAGGCCGCTGGACATTCACTCTTGGTTTTGCCGCAGAGATAAGTGCATTCACGGAGACACCTGAAGTCGGTACGTGAGATGTGTACGGTTTGATAGCTTTTGAAAGGTTTTACCGGTGACGATATTTTGTGGTGATTTTTGATACATTCGATAATGAAGCCTCATTTGCTGATTGGTTTTGACTAAAACACTCATGCTGTGCGGTTTCCGGGAGTATAAATTACTTGGGGTACTTAAAATTAATCTAATAATAATACTGGTGGACATTTTACAAAGCGCTATCTGGCCCCAATGTAAGCTAAGTATAGCTTGTGTCATGAGAACCAGACAACTGATATAATACTTATATACTTTTTTGTAAATACATACATATAATACATAATAAAACCCAGAGAGAACAAATATCTATGTTCGTCACACAAATGTTTGTCCTGGGTGGGAACCAACCCACGACCTACAGGCCAGAAGGCAGGTTACTATCAACTGTCTTTCATAGCCCGTGTTTTGTTATCAATTAAATAAGCTGTAAGTGCTGTAGCGATTCGTGCAAAAGTTATAACTAATTTCAGGAAAATGGCGGCTGACAATTCATTAGGCAGTCTGCAACACATGCCGAGGCGTCTGATATGCTAACTGAGCCATTGTTCATACGCATGATGAGCCAACCCGTGTGACTGCATAATATTTTTGTCAACTGTCAACGCAACGGATGTGTAGTTTGTGCTGTGTCGTGTAGCATTGAGTTATTTTTGTGAAACTTTTGATTTTGAAAATTTTGTGAAGGTCACCAATATGTAGTTCAGAACTTATTTCTATTTTAACTCTATCATTTTATTATATGAAATTTCCTTTAATAAATATTTTGTCAGTAACTCGATCAACAAAAGTTTGTAATAGTTATTGAAAGGATTTGGTTCATTTAATTTTATTGTTTTGACTACTGTATTAGGTATACTTTGTTTCGGTATTTAATTTAATTATATGACGTTGAGCTAATCCTTCTCAGGTCCTACAATAGAAAATATGATAGCAATGTTCAATGTGGTTTATAATGCAAGCCCACGTTAAACAGATCAAAACTTCGGGATAAGTAACGATATAAAAATCGAGAGAAAGTATTGAATTGCTTTTAAACGTATTAACCATAGATAATAGACCATAAAATAAATACTCGAAAGTTTCTTCATCGTACGTTAAATACTATATCAAGTAATAACTTTCAAAGCAAACATAAGAAAGTCTCCAGTAATTTCCGTACAATGGTAGCGGGTCTGCCTAATTACACGGTCCGCACTGCACGCACACGCGTCGCCGACGATTTGCTCTTGAGCTGAAAATGAGCTGCATTTCACTTGTTCGTAGTACAGGATGCTCCAAATTGTACTTATAATTATTAGTTATCTATAAACTAGGTTAGAAAGCGGTAATTACGGATCTTGAGGTAAGTAGCGTCATTCTCTAAGAATATAGTTAACAACCATTCAGGTCAATTAATACAAATCACAAAAAATAACTTTAAACATTGCAATAATTAATGAGTATTGAATTCAATGCTTAATCAGTATAATTAAAAACTATATATCGATTCGTCCCGGAAGAGGATCAAACTCGACACTAGGGAGGGGAATTATCGTCACAGATATGGTTATAAAACAAAAATGAAAAAATTTCAGCACGCTGTATATATCTTGCAGTGGCATAGGCTCGCCGGCGTAAAAATTAAAATAAACAATAGCCGGGGCCCACACCCGCAAGCGCACTGAAACCTTTGTCCTAAGACTAGCTTTTATATAAGCTATACAAAACAAAAGGTTAGCCTTCAAGAAAGCACGCACACGACCGTGTAGCCAGCCCGACAGCTCGCAAATGAAAGTTTTGTTTCAGTCGTCGTTTTTAACTTTTGTCGCTTAATGAAGCTTTAATTCGTTGCTTTTGAGGACGATGGTATGAAATAGGTTTTGCATGATTCATCTATATATCTTATAATAATAATAATGGTTGTGGACATTTCACACAGCGCCATCTAGCCCCAAAGTAAGCTAAGCATAGCTTGTATCATGGGAACTAGACAACTGATATAATAAATATACTTTTCTTTTGTAAATACATACATATAATAAAAATTAACACCCAGACACAGAACAAATATCAATGTTACAAATGCCACATAAATGTTTGTCCTGAGTGGGGATCGAACCCACGACCTACTGCGCAGAAGGTAGGGTTACTAACAAACTGAGCTATGAGGTCAGTCAAATCGTCAATCAATATCAATATCTTATGTGTTGTGTTTTGAAAGCTTTGAGACCTAACCGTTGGGCAGGCAAATGACCTCCAAAGCCAACCTCAAACTTTTCCGTCTTCAAAGGAGGTATTAATGCAAAACAAAAGTCCCGCTATCTGGTGGTGGGCGGGCGGATGGCACTAAATTACTAGATGGGCGTCAACCCACGGCCATGTATCAATCAGGTCGGAGCTGATTTATGTGGCAGCTCACTTGGAAATCGTTAGTCTCGCGACGAAAATGGTGCTGTTGAGTCTTCCGGGGATTTTTTAAGTGATAGAAGTGCTTTTGGCAATAATTTTTATGTTGGTTTGTTGGCGTATTCCAGTGGTTTTGGAATAATGAGAGGGTCTGTTTTGCTAGTTACCCAAGCCATGCCTAAAGGTAGATCAAGTAGCGAATCAAGATCAGAATCAAGTCCGAAGTAGAGTAATTTTAGAACTATAGAATCAAGGACTGGAGGGATTAACATTAAAACTTGCTGGCCTTATTTTACGGATTCGGACTTTCAATCCAAAGGTTGCTGTTTCTATTCTGGGCGTAAATGATCTAACTATCATAATGTATGTGTGATACCACATACTCAAAAACTGTGAAGGAAAACATGGCGAGTCAAGAGAACTAGAACCAACAATTCCTAAGCATATGATAAAAGTATGACTAGTTGATCAAAAGTTTAGAGAAACTGGAATGTCTTGTGCCTAATAAAAACATCACCCAAACTTTGACGCATAAATAGGGTGGTTGCCGGTGAAATTACAAGCACATGAGACATTCCACTTTCACGTCTCAGAATTACGGGCGCATATGATGCGACTTGGGTCTTGTCGTTCCTACTAGGGGAGGATCCAAGTTACATCGGTTGGTATGTAACACCAGGCAGGCCCCGGTCCCGTAGCTGTCTCAAATAAAAAAAAACATATTGTTACCATGATTTTAGTGCCGTAGTTACCAATATTTTTTAAATATTTCTACCTGTATCATGATTGTTTCACTCTACATGAATCCACCTTCAGTTTGCGCGATCATGGTCCATTACAATGCTATTTAAAAATATACCGATATATTTCGTGCACTGTCTTGTCTTGACGCATTGATGTTCTGCGAAAGCAAATTTAGCAATAAAAATAGTGAGATCTTTTTAAAGATTAGCTTTTTAAAAGAAAGCTTAACCGGAATTCGTAATTTTATTTTAATTAACTACGCAAAGAAACAGTAAACATTGTGTAATTATACCTATAGCTGCGTTAGTTGCATTTTGTTGCAATTTATCAAAAAACTTTAAGCATTTTCAATGCAGACTTTACCGCCCAGTTCCCGAAGCCCCAGGATAAACAATATATTTAAACATAGACAACAGACATATCCGGCGGTCATTGACGCGTCCTTTGTCGCGCTGTGTTGCCCGTCAAGCCGTCACACTGACACAAATGGAAAAATCCCATAGTGGGAACACTGAGGCTAATTTCCGTTGAACGCGTATCGTCAGCGTCATACCACGTCACTCATAGCCAACACTTTGATGCTGCGAAATTAATATTTTTGTCTGTTTCAAGCGTTGAGTGTTCGATTGTTTTGCTGTTAATGGATGTCTTTTACGGCATAATTTAATTGCATTGATTCAGAAAAAGGTTTCTGCCAATTAAAAATAAAAATTGTTCTTAGTTTCCTGCTTTAGCTTATATTTCAAACGTTGTTACGATGGCTTCGTAAAAAAAAAATTGTTGAAGTGAGGGTCAAAAGTGCGATCGCCGGCCGAGCCAAACATGGTTTTTTTCTCGTGACGTAGACGTAGTGTTGTGCCACTTACGGCAGAGAAAATTTTGTAAAGTGCAGTATTATGATTTTGTTTGCGTTATTATTAAATTAAATCAAAACATTTATTAACGGCTTGAAACAACTTTTACAACGTTTAATGCCAATGTTAGTGGCGGTATCGTTGCAATACAGTCTAATACAGGATGTGTTTCTGAGCAAATTATAGTGATATTTAACTATTAATTTTGCTGTCAAAAGCATTAGCAAACATCTGTCGTGCCTGCATCGTATATAGACCAACGAAACAACGTTATCTACGATCACTGTTTCAAAACCCACTTAGTGGATTTCATCAATAAGTACTCGAGAAAGTGACAGGTACCGCACCACGCTCAAATATTCTCCGTATAGACACAAGCTCTATGAGCGAGAGTGAATGAGCTTGTGACTAAGGAGCTTGGGTCGGATTGGTATATACTCTATACATTCATTCTGACTTTTGGTTCTAAAGTATTGTCGTATCACTGACGATTTTTTTCACAGATGTAGTGACATAGTATTGCGCACATACATGTTTCAATTAAAAATAAAATTGTCGTTGTTGGGTGTTTGGATTTAGACATACATACTACGTTTGGATTTAAATAAGTCCGCACAACTCAGATACAACACACAAAAATATGAAGCATGTTATAATTATTTTTTCAAAATGATTAATACAACTGCAACGGAAAGAAAAAAATAGGAATTTTACAACATATGTGTTGGTGTCACTCTTTCACAAAAAATCAGTACTAGAACTACGACTATAAATTTTTTAGCTACTCATACTTCACGGTTTCGTTTCCTGATGTGGAGTGACCGTGTAGTTGATGGTGGCGCTAGCATCGCAACAGAGAACTGACTACTGGAACACACCGTTAAGTGCTTAGCGGCAGACTTTCAACTTGAGTGTAGTAGCTAGCCAACCGGGCATAGCCCTACCAGCAGGTTACGCTTCCTCACGATCTTTCCCTTCACCTGGAGCTCATTGTAGATTCGAACCCACGACAGGCTAGATAGCGTTGTGTGAAAAGTCTACCAATATTTATTTATTTATATTGTACAGTCAACTTACATCCGCTTTCAGGGGGTAATAACGCGATTTGATGTTACGTTGCATGTTATGTGTACAGAAGGAAACCTTCAAGGCCTGGTGCCGTGTTTATTTCATGCTGTTTCGCGCAGACCAGTGTGGCCACAGTGTAACAGCTTGAAGAGTCTTCGTTGATTATTGTCGACCAGTAAAATGTTCAAATATCATTTTTCAGTATAGTTTTAGTGACAGTAGAAGTCAAGTTCGGCCGGTAAAGTGCTGCTACCATACCCATATCTGCCACTAAGCAGAATGCGAAAGCATTATATTACTGTGTTACGGTTTGAAAGGTACAGTTGCCGATGAGGTTACAGATATTTGATTTCACGTCTAACAGTTACGGGCGCATATGATGCGACTTGGGTATTGTCGTACCTAAGTAGGGGAGTACCCAGGTCGTATTGCTTGTTATGAGCAGAGATTACCACTTATTGCCAAGTGGCCTATCTGCTCTTTCCATTACTCCATCATATAAAAAGTAAAACTTGATGTCCATTTACGAAGAAGTGGACAGCGTTTACTTGATGATAAAGTTATTTTGTTGAGCCTCCGCTTATTTCTGATTATATCATCGGAAAACTGTCTATAAAGATTGCGTTGAAAGTCTTACGTATAAAGCTAAAACTAATTGCATTAACAATTTCTCTGTGAACTTTGTTTTGCAAGCGTGAATATTATGATAATCTTGGTTGATAATAGGCGGAAAAATGCGTATAAATATGCTATTAGAACCCAGTATGAAAAATTATAAAAAATGCGTTTTTAATGACCTTACAAGTCAATATTTAGAGTAATGAATGTACTCCAGGCTTAATGCTTACTTACAAGCTTGGTGTTCTTTATCTATTTGTAATACATTAGGGAATTTGTTCTGCATTTGTTCTTCTTCTTCTTCGAGTCACCGGTTCTGTCGAACCAGTGTGGTGAAAGGATTGTAAGTGCGCCTCAAAGAGGCTCCTATCGTGCACTCGACACATGTCTTCGAATTTTTAGTTCTACGACATGTCGGTTTCCTCAAGATGTTATCCTTCACCGTTTTGAAGAACGTGGTATTTATTATAAATCTTTCAATCGAAAAACTCATAGGTGCACGTCGGGATTTGAACCGGCGACCTCCGGATTGAAACTCCGGGGTGAGTACCGCTAGACCACCACGCTCTCTGTATTTGTTCTGTATTGCGTACACTGTGTCCGCGTTAACGATACGAGTGCGTACACAAGCCACTACTCACACCTGCGCAGTATTTACGAGACGTGCTGCCGCTAGCTCCGATTTATGTGTCGCTGATAATTTTTACTTTCCATTTTTCAACGCGCCGTTGATAAACGTTTATTGATTGAGAAAATTATTGGTGGCGATAAAAATGGCAGATGTGTATTTTGAAACTGATTTAGGTTTCATTTTTAGTTTATTTATTGAACAACGCGTGATAAATAAATCCACATGGGCTGTAATTTAATATAGTTTGAGATTATTATTATTCATTTCGAAGTAAGATTGCAAAATTCGGTGTGAAAAATATAAAATGCTTCATAGCTAAGTCAGCTTTGCCTAAATTTATTTTTATTTATATTTCAAACTTGGATATATTTTCCAATAAAATACAAATGTTTAAAAAGTTACTACTGAGCCGCTTTGGCTCTTCTGCTTAATTTAATTAGTTTTATGTCTTACCTACTTCTCTTATCTATGTCTTAATTGACTTATTTTAACTTTCTTAGTTGTAAGTAGTTATTTCCTGTTAAATTTTCTATGAGTGTTATGGTTAACGATATGTACATTCTAATTGTCTAATATCAGAACTGTCTTTTTTGTTTTTATTTAATTGTTTAATGTTTGTGTACTTAATAAATAATTCGGATTTTTGTTTAGATAGATAGATAATACTTTATTGACCACCATACATGGAAATTTCATAAAGATTAATACTTAAGCTAAGGTAATTTTATTTTTAAGGTTTAATATGTGTAAGTCGTGGCCCAAATTCGACATAGGTAATCCAAAAAAAATATTATTAAAAGCGAACTCTCCAATTGAAGTGTCGCGATTAGCCGCCTTGAGGGTACAGTCCTGAGATAAAGCAAAGTGAGATAGAGTCGGAGATAAGCGGCTTTCATTACTGCCGCGTCGCGTCTACAATGGATGGCGACATCAACAAATCTAGCCGCCTGAGTTATTTGTAGCGACGGAGTCGGAGGTTATGTCAGGGACTGTGCTCAATGCCTTTGGGGGATCTCGGGAAATTTGTTGCGTTACCATTTTGATACAAGCAATAGAGATGTTTTGTTTCGTTTGAAACTGGGAAACTGTGAACGTAGTAAATTTTTTTTTTGGTTAGTCTGTTTTTGTACTGTTGTATGTACCTAATAATAATAATATTGGTGGACATTTCACACAACGCTATCTAGTCCTAAAGTAAGTTAAACTTGGCTTGTATCATGGGAACTAGACAACTGATATAATACTATATTTTTGTGAATAAATATATTAAACATTAAACACCTAGACACAGAACAAACATTATGTTCGTCACACAAATGTTTGTCCTGGCTGGGAATCGAACCTACGACCGACAGCGCAGAAGGCAGGGTTGCTACCAACTGAGCTGTGAAGCCAGTCGATATTTAGGTTCTTTCTTTCTTTCTGTCTTTAAATTTCACTTAGTAGACCTAGTTTTCGGCGCATTTTTGCGATATGAAAGCCGTGGATTTGTATATTTAGCAAGTGGGCAATCTAAATGCTAAATTTGCTAAATGTACAGTAGGAAGGTAGCTGGTGGGCCATCCGTCACTTCGCTACCGCGTCGTATGTTGCGCGCGTCAAAACAAACTCCGTTGAGACGTAGCGCGTAACATAGCATTGTAAGCGTGAGGCTTACAAAGCTGTTACGCGTTATATATTGTATTAAACTTAATATACATATATATTATATATGTAGGTGGACATTTCACACATCGCCATCTAGCCCCAAAGTAAGCTACGCATAGCTTGTAAGGAACCAGACGACTGTATACTTTTTGTAATTACCATATAATACATATCAACGCCCAGACACAGAACAAACATCTATGTTCGTCCCACAAGTGTTTGTCTTGGGTGGGAATCGAACCCACGACCAACAGCGCAGAAGGCAGGGTTGCTACCAACTTAGCTATGAGGGCAGGCGAGAATATGAAATTTAGAAAGAATATAATTCCAAAACTATTCAAAGGATCAAGTATTGATTAGGAAAACCATTCATAATTAATTTAGTCGCAGACATGTTGTATGCACACGACTTTACGTTGTGCGTGAGGTGCGCGGGAGTGTCGGTGGCTGCTCATAAAGTATCCCTTATAAAGCGCAGATGTATTTACGCGCGGCCCGGCCGTTTGCCCATCCATACAGAATATACGTGGAAATGTATTCCATCAGTTTTATTCGAACGTGTTTTATGTTTATTCTTTTAGTTTATGTACATCAATTTTCACAAGGTATGTGTATATTTATTAAAGTGGATTATTTAAAAAAATCTACTAAAATACATACATACATATTGATGGACATTTCAAGCGCCATCTAGCCCCAAAGTAAGCAAAGAATAGCTTGTATGGAAACAAGACAACTGATATGGTACTTATATACTTTTTTGTAAATACATACATTGACACCCAGACACAGAAAAAACATCTGTATTCGTCATACAAATATTTGTCCAGGATGGGAGTCAAACCCACAATGTACAGCGCAGAAGGCAGGGTTACTACCAACTGAGCTGTGAGGACAGTCAAATATAATACATACTACAATACATGAGCATATTAATCATTATATTACCCAAATTTAACTATGAAATCTGTACACAACATTTACAAAATACAATTAAGACAATTGAGCTATCTCATGACCGTTCCCACCGATCTAAAGATAGCTCCACTGATCCAATTCCCTACCTGCTACTACCCAATTTTATATACTACGAGTACATGCACATTACTTGTAATTCCAACATTTTCATATGAAACGAACTCGACATTTCTATCAGTCACCACAGCGATATGCAAAATCAATGCATCGAATCACAAATGTAGAGTAGTCTTATTAGACAAAAATACATGTGAGCATGTTCAAAGGTTATGTCCAGTCTCCCCGGGGGTGGGTAGGGGTTAGGGGGTGGGGGGTTTAATTATCGGTCACTAAATTAAGCTGGGACCGAGTTCTGCTGTCTTGCAGTATCTGGGCGTGTTTTGTGAGAACGCTTCGCTCGCAATATGGAAGGATTGGAGGTAATATAAATATATTTGATATAGGCACAGTTATTTAAAACTTTTAATATACTTCAGATAAACAAATCATTGCAACTACGAGAGACTACTAGAGACAGACTAGAGCTGATTTTTGCAACCAAATATGTTTGGTTTATAATGTATTTAACGATTTTTATGTTTCGGCTGCTAAAAAGTAAAGATCCCTTCTCTCCCTTTCAATAAAAAATTACTACTAAATTGAAATTTTTAACATAGTAATCTTAAATTGTTGGCTTTACTTTATTATGTTAGACACAGAGTATTAAGTTTTTTTTTTTATGTAATACATTTACGGAACGAGCCGACGGCCCACCTGGTGTTAAGTGGTAACCTCGGCCCATAACAGCCGATGCGACTTGGGTCCTCCCATACTAGGTATGACAAGACCAAAGTCGCATCGTATGCGCCCGTAACTGTGAGACGTGAAGGTGGAATGTCTCATGTGCCTGTAATTTCACCGGCAACCATACCTTTCAAACCGGAACACAGTAACGCGAAGATAAGATAAGATAAAGATAATTTATTTGCGATTTATTTGCGCGTGGTTTATGTTACAATCAGTTGTTATTGTATGCTCTTCAATCGAGTTATTGAGGCGAAAATTTTAAGTCTCTAATTTTAAAGTATAATTTATCAGCCACATGATTTCCTTGGTACCTTTATTAAACAAACCCAAGATGTAAGACTTTGACAGGGGGTTCATACAACCCTACGCGCCTCTGCGTCTCTCTCCCGCTCGGGACACAGCTATCTGGTTTGTCTGTAGATTTAAAGTCTAATACTTGGTTAGCACATTCTCAGAAAAACACAACACGTTCGTACTGATTAAATTATTGAAGAACATCTGCGGATCCGATAATTTCTCGTGCAATCTTCCTCTAAATTCACATCATGATTCTGCCGTCTGCTAATTTCTATACGAAGGATTGTATTTAGTACTTATTGGGAGAGAATTGGACCTGTGTAGAGTTTTAGAAATCTTAATAACACTATTAAATGAGAAAACTGATTGAGAGCGTCCAGTGGTACTGACCCCGAGTTTCAATCCGGAGGTCGCCGATTCAAATCCCGACGTGGACATAGATTTTCGCTTGAAAGATTTATGTGCGCAATACCACGTTTCGGTGAAGGAAAACAACGTGAGGAAACCGACATGTCCTAGAACTAAAAATTCAAAAATGCGTCAATTGCACGAAATGAGTCTTGAGGTGCACTTAATCCTTTCATTACTCGACTCGAATAGAATGGTAATTATTAAGAAATAAATTGACACCTGCAATTGGTTTTTCTGTGTCGCAGATGGCTTGGACAAACATATACACAACTCTAACATCCAAAATAAGTGAGCGAACTTTGAGTAAGCTCATCACATAATAAATGATGATTGAGCTGTAGTAGCCCCAAAGGATACAATTGACAGGCGAATAAAAATTACATAGCAATAATAGGTCTTAGGTCTATTACGGATAGTAGGGAAGTAATAACTCAATATTCTGTATACCCGTTAACATACTCGCTACCGAATCCATTCGAATTTATTTTGCTTAGTAATACTAAGCAATTTGCGAATTAGAGAGCGTGGTGGTCTAACGGTACTGACCCCCGAGTTTCAATCCGGAGGTCGCCGGTTCAAATCCCGACGTGCACCTATGACTTTTTCGACTGAAAGATTTATGTGCGCAATACCACGTTCTCAAAACGGTGAAGGAAAACATCGTGAGGAAACCGACATATCCTAGAACAAAAAATTCGAAGACATGTGTCGTGTGCACGATAGGAGCCTCTTTGAGGCGCACTTACAATCGACAGTAGTTCGACAGAACCGGTGACTCAAAGTAGAAGATGAAGCAATTTGCGCAACGAAAATTATACTACAAAATCAATTTAGGCGTCGTTTCAATACTGTGGGAAATGTTACATTGTACTTTATAATTCGAGATCCGTCCGACATACAATGGTCTATTTTGACAGAGTTACACAATAGATTGCAGCCGCATTGTTTCAAATGGTTTTGATTGATACGTCGATGATATCTTAAAACGCTTTCTTTCCTACAGCGTTTGCAATAGACTGGTTCCTTGGTTGAAAGATTTCTAAAACAGTTTCTTTGTAGCTGTTATGTGCGGAATCCGTACGAGGACGTACTGCTACTATACCCATATTTGTCTTGTGAATCTTGTGAGGCGTTACAATTCGATTCTCGAGTCTCGATCGGATTCGATCGCTTGATCAAACACACGTCATTTATTAATGAATGTCATGGGAACATTTCATTGAAAATAAAATTGGAAATATTGTAATTTAGCGTTACCCTTAAAGTTTATGCCAATAAAGGCATTACTAACTAGATTATGAACTGAAATATGAATTGGTTCTAAATATTCCGATACTCTATAAAAAAAATCTATTACAAAACACTTTATCTGAAACAAAAATATGCCATTAATTGGTTCCGGATAAAATATCCTGACAGATTTGATTTGATAAACTCTTTATAGAATCAAAAATAGGAACAATCCGGAGGGGAAACATACAAAATATCCTAAAACTAAAAAAGATAAAATTTGAATAACAGGGGGTCGTCAAACTATAGACGTCAGTGCAAACAGACATACGCTTTTATTTATTTTCCAAAAAAATATCCCTCTTTCGCTATCAATAAAGTAATTAAATGAAGCATGTCAGATTTCCGCTAGCAAAACGTGAATTAAGAAATGTGAACGATGCATTGCCGGCGGTTTATCTGAACGCCAAAAAGTTGAGTCACTGCCCAGCAATGGACAGAGCTGGAACGTAAAATGTATATACGTCATTTTTTTAGGTAAAATGGAACCATTTACACAGAATGGAATTAAAAGAAGTATCTGACAACTAAGAGATAAGTTATTTAACTTTCTGAGGTTAGTAACTTATTTTTTAATCGAACATTCATTTATTTTTGCCTTAATAAGACACGTTCGGTACTCATCTCTTTGACTGATCTCACAGCTCAGTTGGTGCTCAGTGGGTTCGATTCCCACCCAGGACAAACATTTGTGCATTGATGTTTTTTCTGTGTTTGGATGTTAACATGTATGCATAAAAAAGTATATATATGCTTCAGTCATCGGGTTCTCCTAGTACAAGCTACGCTTAGTTTGGGGCTATATGGGACGCGGTGTGAAATATCCACAATTTTTTTTATTTAACGTTACTTCATACGTTATTTTTATAGAAACGTTTTGAAAGCTGCTACTCAATTCAGTGTGACATACGTCCACGACAACAAATTGGTGCGAATTGTAACTTCTATCTCGAATACTGTTTCAGACCTCGAGGTTTTAGAGCGGGGAATAAATAGAGTCGCTCCAGTCAGTTATATACAACGTTCCTAGGGTGACTACAACATTACTATGAAAATCCGGCTTTTAATATCTCTCCGGCTAAAGGGATCCCCACATTTTGACGTGACAACGTCTTATAATTCGATAGAGCCGGCTGCACGCACGAAAAAACATGACTCATGCGGCGTTACCTCGCTCTGAGGCGTTCCATGTAAGGCTTGTGCAAGTGCAAGCGAGAGCGCGGAACGAGCGACAAAGAAGCACAATCGGCCTTTGCGTTCGGCAGCGTTCGACATCCGTCTCTCTCCTACTTGAGTGAGCGATGCGTCTGCGTGGACAGCTGCTAATACTTACATTTACATGTTTTGATCGAGTATCAAGTGCAGTGTAAAACTATTAAATTGTAAAAAAAAATTGACATAATTGTATTTATGCGTACAAATAAATCTAACTTGATCAATTTCATTGTGATTTCCAATTACCTCCTTCTCTATATACATACAAATCTATTAAACAAATGAAATTAAAATTTTCTTTTGAAAAATGCTACCATTCCATCAGTATTTTCTTAAGACGTTGTCACGTTCAACTATCGTCAGTAAACCGACTTTACAGACAACCATTTTTTTTTATCACCTAAACAGTTCTGAAATCTGTAGGGAAAATATTGTGTGTCTAGAGTCGATGTTGTACAAATTTGTCTGCAATCAATAGTTGGATTGATGTGTCAATTTTTCAAGATTTTGGCAAAAAGATTTGACCTTTTGAATTATTATTTATGTGAAATTACAGGCACATTTTAAGAGCAGTAGAACTCTCGCCAAGTTCGTCCGGGGAAGTACTGCCACCAAGCAGTGACGCATTCGCGTTACTGTGTTCCAGTTTGAAAGGTGTGGTTGCCGGTGAAATTACAGGCACATGAGACCTTCCACCTACACGTCTCACAGTAACGGGCGCATACAATGCGAATTGAGTCTTGTATCTAGTAGGCGAGGACCCAAGCCGCATCGGTTGTTATGGGCCGAGGTTACCACTTACTACCAGGTGGGCCGTTGGCTCGTTCCGTTACTATACCACATAAAACCACATAAAAAAGTCGATATATATAAAATACACAAAATTACGTTTTTTGTCATTTATCTATTTGTTTATATATATTTTGATAATAATATTATATATTTATGAATATAATCAAGTAAAACCGAAGCTATCCGAAAATTTCATGTCATTTCTTTCCCAACACTAAAAGTGACAAGTTTATATATACTCATCGACGGATGGGGTTTTTATGAAGGCTTTTATTTTGTGCTCGTCCCCGTATCGGACGTTTTGTCAGCCGTATATCTATCTGCCGGTTATCTTGTCCGTTTTTATGGCGCGTGCAGCGTGCGGCGCAACGTCTGTCAATAGCCGTCCCACTGACGCGCTATGCTTTATATGTTAGCGGAATTTAGCGGTTATTTTATGGGAACCAGACAACTCATAGTTTTTTTTAAATACGTTTATATAATACATATTAACACTTAGACACAGAACAATTATTTTCTAATTATAAAAAATAAGTTTATTTTTTCCGATAGTGCTTTCGTGCTGTTTTATAGGGGTGTGATATAAAAAAATGATTACTAAACATTTTTGGCACAATTAAGCACGATTTCTATGTTGCTTGATATATACATTCTCGGACATAACAATCCGGCTCGAAATTACAACAGACTGAAGTTTTTGAAATTGAAATTTCCCGCCCTTGGTCGCTCATCTATTTAAATGTTTTTTTTTTTATGAATTAAGCCATAACAGAATTGCCCGATTCATAGATTCTTAGTAACAGCCAACTATGTTTGGTTGACATGAAAAGTTATGAAATACTTTCGGGATAATCAAGTTTCCGGGAACCGAGTAAGTTAAAAAGGAGTTTCGTAAAGCGATTCCTTCAATTATTATAACCCTCGGCACAATACCGGCACACGACACTCGTCATTCACATCCACGCAGCCTCCGGCCCACTCACAGATTACGTAAATAGTTCTATCACACATAAATCTCACTTTACATTCACTGTGTTCACTATGGTCACTATTGACTGGCCTCATAGCTCAGTTGGTTAGTAACCCTACCTTCTGCGCTAGGTCGTGGGTTCGATCCCCACTCAGGACAACGTGTGACATTTGTAACATTGATGTTTGTTTTGTGTCTGGGTGTTATAATGTGTATGTATTTACAAAAGAAAAGTATATAAGTATTATATCAGTTGTCTGGTTCCCATGATACAAGCTATGCTTAGCTTACATTGGGGCTAGATGGCGCTGTATGAAATGTCGACCATTATTAATTTAATTTATTTATGACGACTTCGTTGCGTCAATTATGAAACTACCCCAAATTATCTCTTAAACCACGAAACGGATTTTGATACGGTTTTCACTGATAGAAAGAACAATAAACGAGGAAGGTACATAATTTTGGAAATATTTTCTACAAGATGCCTGAAACGAAATGGTGGTTTTTTAATTTTTAGGTATTTCTTGGTAAGCTGTGCTGTGCTGTGCACTTCGAATATTTTACAATATCGGCTTGAATCTTTAGCGACTACAAGCCATTTGAAGCTGCTTCGCATGGATACCATTGAGTATCTCCGGCGGATGACTTGTAAATATATACACAAACATTTTTCGTGATAAATTTGGACAGACAGTCATAACTTTTAAGCTGGGAATCAATCTTTAAGTTACTACGAGCACAAAAACTAATAATATCCGTTTTGTTTCATCATTTTTGTTTATTTTGTTTCCTGTTACTTGTATGTATTTGTGAGTGGCAAAATATGTTAATTTATATATTAATAATTAATGTTTTTCTTTCTTTCTTCTTTCTAATAGCAACGTGATGCAGGAATGTGTAAGGGTGGAATAGGGGCGGCGTGCAGTTGACGAGCTGTGACGTCACCTGAAGGGTTCACGTGACCTTTTGATCTGACATGCCAGTTTTAATAAGGTCGAACGTTTGAGATAGGGTCGTACTTTTATTTTTTTATTTCAATTATCTTGCAACTACTGGCCTCAACTCAGTGTATGAGTAGTCTGTGTATACATACATAATAGCAACCAGACAGAAATAATATAATATATAAATAAACCTACTTTTACCAGAAATAAAAAGTTATTATTATAATATTAATATTTATTTATTTATTTATTTTATTCACAAACATGTACATTATATTTTTACGGGTAAAAACCCAATGCAATACAGTACCTTATAGTCTATACATTAATATTAAAATTAGAAATCATTAATTAAGTAGGTACATAAATAAAAAATAAAAAATAGTCCGCTAAAAATGTCAAGAGATAATTACAATGATTTGTCATAAATTATGTCGATGTCAAAGTAATTATGTAGTAGTAATTTATGTTAGTCACACAAATGTTTGTCCTGGGTAGTAACTGTACCTACGACCTAAAGTGCAGAAGCTCTTGCTATTACCAACTGAGCAAGGTGAAGGAATCAAATCATTCTCTGTATCGCAGGTGGCACTGAAACACATACACAAAATGAAACATCCAAGATCAAAGAACATACATTAGTATCAACGCAAAAAAAAAAATCCACGGGCGGGATCGAACCCGCGATAACTCACTTTGCAGTCAAGGTTACTACAAATTATTGTAAAGAGACGTGAGGTTAAATACAGCATCATACATAAAGAAAATCCGCTCAAAAATTAAAGGTTCACACAAACGGTGAACCAACATTATTGCAGTGCAAAATGTGGCTTGTAAAAATGTCACAACAAAATGATATCCTTTTTTTTATTACATTCATTCTATCAGTCATTTGGTTCCAATAGTGCAAGTTATGCTTAGTTTTGGGGATAGATGGCGCTGTGTGAAATGTCCATCAGTATTTATTTATTTATTAAAAATGGGATGGACGCAACGCAATGCGACTTGGGTCATCTCGTATTTTGGTGGAGAGGACTTAAGTTGTATTGCTGTTGTCCATGGGCGGCGGTTACCACTTAACATCAGGTGGGCCGTCAGCTCGTTCTATCACCTACGTGACGTAAAAAAAAGGACTAACACAAGAAACACAATTTCCCCATTGAAATTCAAAGAAGGGTCCGTATCAAAGGTAGCAAGTCGGTCTTATGACTAATTGAATAAAAAACAAATCTTGTATTATATTACAAAGGCAGTGCGGGCCTCCGCCCCCGCCCCCGTCTGCCCCCGCCCGCGCCCCCGCCCGCCCCCGTCCGTGCCCCCGCCCCCGCCCCCGCCCCCGCCCCCGCCCTGGGCGACTTCGGTAATTATTGTGTTTATGTTCTCTGTGTGTTCGTTTATTCATGTCTTCACCATAATCGGTACGAGTATGTATTTGGTTTTTGCAATCATATTTTTTTCAAAAGCCTGTCGTGGCCAGTTTGTATTATGAGTAATCTATACAAATAAATAAAATTGGAGTGTCTGTTTGTAATATTAAAATAACCGCTTTATACTAAGTGCATATGGATTTATACACGGTACATATACCAAAACAACATTTTTTTACAATTTTTGGCTGATTGTCTGTCTGTCTGTCTGTTTGTTCCGGCTAATCTCTAAAATGTCTGAACCTATTACGCGGCTGAAGTCACGGGCAACAGCTAGTATAATATAATATTGGTGGACAATTCACACAGCGTTGTCTAGCCTCAAACTAAGCATCGCTTGAACTATGGGAACTACTGACTGACTGACTACTGACAGTCTGTTTGACTGGCCTCACAGCTCAGTTGGTAGTAACTCTGCCTTCTGCGCTGTAGATCGTGGGTTCGATTCCCACTCAGGACAAACATTTGTGGGACGAATATACATTTTTGTTCGATGTCTAGGTGTTAATATGTATTTATAAGAAAAAGTATATATGTATTCTATCAGTTGTCTGGTTCCCACGATACAAGGTATGCTTAGCTTAATTTGAGGCTAGATGGTGCTGTGTGAAATATCCACCAATATTATGTTATAATATTATCTTAGAACTGCTAAATCTCAATTGGAAATTACATAGATGATAATTAGCTCACTTCCTCAAACAGACGTATAAGCTAAGAAATAAACAATTCATTGTTCTGAGGGCAAAAACAAACGTTATAAATTCAAAGAAACTCCCCTCTCTCCCCCCACCCCTACAGAATCAAAAGAAAAATATTAATTTAGAACAATAGCTCTGATAGACACATTTTTCCATAGAAAGGAAACTCCGCTAATTTGATTACCGGTTCAAACGGCTCGGCCGTCACGCACAAGGTTCCTTTGATCGGCAAAAATACAGATGTGTGGTGTAGTGTGTACACCGCCCCAGCTCGTTCCCTCCGTGTCAAGTCACAGGATCTAGCGGGAGCGGGTGAGAATGCTCCCAAAGGTCTAGCACTTTAGCAGTTTCCTAGTAGGTATTTTATCATGTAATTCGTAGTTGTTTGTTGTTACTGGCCTCATAGCTCAGTTAGTAACCCTACCTTCTGCGCTGTAGGTCGTGGGTTCGATCCCCACTCAGGATAAACATTTATGTGACATTTGTAACATTGATGTTTGTTTTGTGTCTGGGTGTTAATATGTATTGTATGTATGTATTTACAAAAGAAAAGTATGTAAGTATTATATCAGTTGTCTGGTGCCCATGATACAAGCTATGCTTAGCTTACTTTGGGGCTAGATGGCGCTGTGTGAAATGTCCACCATTATGTATGTATGTATGTTAAAGTAAGCAAAACTCAGTGAACAGAACCACAGCAACTTAAAAGACAATTGTCATTGTCTTAACTGACAGTCAAAGTCCTTCCTCTAAAGATTTTATTTGTCGCACTAGTATTCCTTGTTTCGTCGGTATTTCTGATACTAAGAATTTCGTATTATACTAGGGAAATGAAGTTAAAAACTATATTTTTTCATTTTTCACTTAAATTTCAATCAACAGTTAAATTTTTACTATATTGTTTTCACCATTGTGGAAACTTAGATCTGGAAAGCAGTGGGCTCCGCATCGACAATGTTTTCCCACAAATAATTGTGTTAACGCTTTCTCCCATCAAAAAAGACAATCGACACAGTATTTCATACACAATTAACTAACACAGACAGTAATCTAGTACCAGTGATAATAGAATGGCACAGTAGCGTCTTAGTAGTATTTATTTAGTCAAAGTCAAAGTCAAAACTTTTATTTCCATAATATTTATAAAGAAATAGCTTGGAAACGTCAATATTATTCAAAACATAAGGTCACGCGTACTTATTGATAAGTTTGATGCCTGTTCAAACCCTATCCGACCCTCCATGGGGAAGAACAGCAAGAAACCCCTAATGGAGGGATTCCTTTTTTTCGCGAGCACGATACTTGTAACAATTGAGTACTTAGGTCTATGTTACATTATTAGGTATACTAAGTTGGTTGTTACCCTTCGCAACACAATTTGCCTTGAGACTGTATATATTAACGCTCCCGCTTGTAACTTTGGCCGCGTGTGGATTCCGCCCCGGGCGTCCCGTTCCCGCTAAGCTAATGAGATGTCAGTACAATCATTTGTGCTTTAACCTTACACGGATGAGGTTTTTGGCCTTTCATTTCACCTTTAATTCGCTTTAATTAATTTGAAGCGTAATGGCAAGTGAAGCCTTTTGAACGGAATTGGACTCCGGTGTGGATGCAGCTTTAGTTTTTCAGTTTTCCTGTCATATTTTTATTACGAAAAGACCCAAGTCGCGTTGTATGCGGCCGTAACTTTGAGACGTGTTGGTGGAATGTCTCATGTGCCTGTGATTTCACCGGCAACTACACTTTTCGACCGGAACATATTAACGCGAATGCGTTTCTGCTTGGCGGCTGAAATGGGCATGGTGGCAGGATTTCCCCGGACGAACTTGGCGGGACTTCTACTACTCAAAAAACATATAATAAGTAAATAAAAATGAAAATATTTATACTTTTTTTTAAATGAGTACTCTGATTAGTTGCTTGTCTTCGCCAATTGCCACTTTTTTTTTTAATGGTGGTCATTTCACTGCGCCATCTAGCCCCAAAGTAAGCTAAGCATAGCTTGTATCATGGGAACCAGACAACTGATATACATACTTATATATTTTTCTTTTGTAAATACATACATTATAATACATATTAACACCCAGACACAAAACAAACATCAATGTTACAAATGTCACATAAATGTTTGTCCTGAGTGGGGATCGAACCCACTACAGCGCAGAAGGTAGGGTTACTAACCAACTGAGCTATGAGGCCAGTCAAACTTGTATCACCTCGTTGTGCACTAATCGTTTGATATAAGTGTTGCCATGCTGCGGCATCAAATCTCACCCAAATAGCGATCGTCTCGTATATTCCGTCCGCCTATCACCCATAAAGCAGCCGTGAATGCTCACTGGCTGCTATCGTAAGCCCCCTTTAAGCCCTAAATTTTGTTGCTTACTGATTTAATGACGTCACACGGCTCCCTCTATCGAATGTCAACTGGCATCGTTTAGAACTGACCGGCACAAGAACGCTATAAGCTCCAACTTTGTCGAGCCAAATGTGAACCTAGGAGCTATGATTTTAGAGTTGCATTTTCCATTTGAGTGTGTCAGTGTGTGCGATGTTCTACATTGGTGATATCGCATAGGTTAGATATTTGAGTCACGAATCCATTTTATGACTAATTCCATAACTTTGTATGTGAATTTCGGGATCAGGTATAGATCGGGTGTGTTTACATAGCCGTATCTCTGGCGAAATCTCGTGTGGAGAGCCCTTAGGGGTCTGATTTAATAGTGTGTTCGTGCCCTAAGATTGATATGGTTTGATAAAATATTCAGTTCTTTGCTGAAAAGATTAATTTTTTTATGAAGGCTACACAAGCAACTATATTTTTACACAGTAAATTATATATTTTTTTTTTAAATTCGCTCTATTCCTTTTCAAGCTTTAACATTATTTGCTTTACCAGAGATAAAGTAAAGTAATCCTGCCTTCTGCGGTCATGGGTTCCATTCCCACCCAGGACAAACATTTGTGTGACGAACATAGGTATTTTCTGTGTCTGGGTGTCGATCAGGGTACCAACTTAGGTGAGGCCATTCAAATAGATGTCTTATAAATGCCATGTTAAAAAGTGGTACTTGTGAGAATCAGTTTACAATCTCCTTGTCATAAACACTGCATATAAATATTTTAAACATATGTTTATCAAAACAGAAAGTAAAATCCTTGACCGCTATCAAATATAATAATTAAAACGACACGATTTAAAATAAATTATCAAGGGTTAAACAATGCTGGCGACATTATGTTAATTAGTTATTAATCAGCGAAATTAATTTATTGTTCTCTATTTATTTACGTCACATACATTTCGGTGACATTTTGTATGACCCGGAGGCCATTTTGTGCGGAACATACATTACAAATTTTGTGATGGAATTTCAATAAACTGGAATTCAGGTGTATGATAACGTATGAAATCATAGTCTGCACTAGACTGTGTTGCAGGTGGAATGAGCGGACACAGATATAAAAAACACGTCAAAACACACGAGAAACCTTCATGATCATCACGAAAAATGGTAGGCCGCGGCCGGAAATCAAATCCGACAAATTTTGCAGGCGACCAACGGCGGCTGTTTATCATAAATCGTTGAGGCATAAGTTGACCCAATGATTATTAACTAGCTTCTGTACGTGGAATCTCCTGCGCGATGCTAATACAAAAAAATATCTTGTGTTACCAACTTAGGGGCAACTTTTTTACTAAATCGTTTTTATGTAAGTTTTTTAACAACCATTCATAAAAATTTTGGGATTTAGAAATTGAAACCCGTGTCATCTGATTAATGGCTCTATAATAGACGTCATGAATGGATATTATACAATGAAATGAAATGAAACATTAGAGTACAAACAATTCTATAAAGTGAAATTTTTCGGTGTTGTTTTTATCTCAAAAATCAGGCGGCTCAACTAATATTAAGTGGTAATCTTTACCCATAACAAAGCGATGTAAAATATGTCCTACTCAGATATAACAATGCCCAAGTCGCATCTTATGCGCCCGTAACAAATAAAACGTGAAGGTGGAATGTCTCAAGTGACTGTAATTTCACAGGCCTACCTATAATCATTAGGGGTTTCTTGTCTGTTCTTCCCCATGGAGGGTCGGATAGGGTTTGAACAGGCATCAAACTTATCGATAAGTACGCGTGACCTTATGTTTTGAATATTAACGTTTCCAAGCCATTTCTTTATGAATTCTATGGAAATAAGGTTTTTGGCTTTGACTTATCAAACCGCTGATTGCGATATGAAAACATTTCAATATGTAATGCTAGTATGAATGTATTGTCTGTATATTTTTTAGTTCTGCTATTAGCGGGTTCTATTCCCAAGGTCCCAAGGTATCGGTCCGAATTATTTCGTACAATGTAGACAATAGTCAGCCTTGATACTAAGTAGACTGAAAAGATATAATAAAAGAGATTGCTACAATTATAATTGATCTTCGAAATACTTTTATTTCGACATTATCATTCCTATATGCAATTTATAATCACTTGTCGAATGGCAGAAATTTTGAAAAGATTTTGTTTAGAGTTTTGAAAAATAATAATTAGATTCGGCTCATATTCATAATCTTGGGGTTTTTGGGGTTGCTTAGTCCGAATTTGGGGTCCAAATTTTTTACGTCTAACTAAATTTTTTGTTATAATTCTCTTACCGTTAGCTATAACAATTTTTTTTAAGTCAAATGCAATATAGCTCCCGCCACGAAATACTAGTAATAAAACTGACAACTCTATAATAAAACTGAATAATTTTTTTATTAGGTATCATGTTCTGTACTATTATTTTATTATCAAAAAAATGATTTCGCTGAGAGTATCAACAGCAGGAAAATATTTATGATACAATATTTATATTTAGATGCTTAAGAACAAATACCTTACGTTTGCATCCTCGAATCAGTTACATAGTGTATTTAATATCTAATTTAATCCTAATTAATTTTATCATTTTATCGCAGATTTCTTTTAAGTAAATAAATTAAGTCAAGATGGCCCCAACCCAAGACACATTGCGTCCGTAACTGTGACTTAGCCGGTTCCCACGCCTTTCAAACCGCAACAAAGTAATCGAATGCGTAGACGCAATCATAATATAAGCAGTAGCTTAACGCCAGAAATAGGTACAGGGGCAGTATTTTCTCGGCCGAACTTGGCAAGAACCGACTCTGTGTTATCTCTTTAAAATATTTCCCGGTATCAGTATCAGATGACGACGAAACTTTAATCCTTAACCTTTAAATAACATTAAACACATAAAATCCAAAATTCTTTCGTAATTGTATGTACTTTTTAACACGAATTGTCGCTCGAATTGCTCGTCAGACAGTTTGGTCATGCCGCCCATTTTGACCATCAAATTACCATTCTTGAGTTCGTATTACATAAGCTGTATACAGCGTGTTACAAAAAATTATTCGAACAGTTCATTTATAAAACATCCTTTGTTTTTTTTTTTAGCGAAAGTAGCAAAGAACATACGATATTATACTCCTCACCACACGTCGTAAGAATTTAATACTTAGTTAATCCTACTAATATTATAAACGTGAAAGTTTGTATGGATGTTTTTTACTCTTTCACGCTCAAACGGCTAAATGGATTTGGATGAAATTTGGTACCAAGATAACTTATATCCTGGATTGACATATAGGCTACTTTCATCCCGGAAAAGGGTAGTGTTCCCGTGGGATTACTTATTCACCGCGGGTAACACCGCGGGGCGCAGCTAGTATTCAGTAGTGAGAAATAATGTTAGTAACGTCTTTAATAAACACCCAGACGAAATTTTTGCGAAATACCGTCAATATAAACTATGTGAATAGTTCAAATTCACATTGCACATATTCATTTCACGTTTTGAACTATAAATGTATTGCTGTCTGTTTGTTAAACAGTTCTCTGTTTTGTACCCCCTTAGTTCCATAAATATGTTTAAGACGTTATTTATTTATTGGTACAACCTTTTAGGATCAGCCTGTATAATGGCATACCGTACAACGCATGTCAGCCATAATAGTAATCATGTACTTTTTATTTGGTCCAGACGTAATTTTGAAATGATACCATCCTTGCATCACAGAAAATTTACAACATTTTTAACATCCAGTATGGAAAAATCATTTATAGGTGTTTGGTCATCTTTTATTCAAACAAAAGCACATGTTCTTTTGAAGTCCGCCAAGGCTTCCGACATGGTTTATCGACATTGGAAGACAAAGAGATAATGAACCAAACATTTGTCTTACTCGATTTGCTAAACAGACCTTGAAGTTAGACTTTATACCATTGTCAGTAAAATTTGTCACAGTTGAAAATATAACTGTAGGGTCGACTCTATTAAAGCTAGGCCACTGAAGAAATGTAAGACTTTTCGAGAAAGTTTGGGCCTATGGATATTCAGCCATTTCTTTACGAATTCTATAGAAATAAAGTTTTTTATTTGAGTTTGTCTTCGGTCGTGGATTCGATTCCCACCCAAGATTTGTATATCGCTCGTGACTGCTTCCATCTGCATATGGTATTTTTTCGACCCCAAATTTGAATCACAAATAGGTAGAAAGTTTCATAAATCTTAGCGAGCATCTACGGCGGATAGTTTAATTTGTTTTAGCTATAGTCAGTCACATTTTTTCACATTTGACTGGCCTCATAGCTCAGTTGGTTAGTAACCCTACCTTCTGCGTTGTAGGTCGTGGGTTCGATCCCCACTCAGGACAAACATTTATGTGAAGTTTGTAACATTGATGTTTGTTCTGTGACTGGGTGTTTATATGTATTATATGTATGTATTTACAAAAAAAAAGTATAGAAGTATTATATTAGTTGTCTGGTTCCCATGATACAAGCTATGCTTAGCTTACTTTGGGGCTAAATGGCGCTATGTGAAATGTCCATCATTATTTATTTATTTATTTACATCTTTGCACTTTTACATATATGTAATAGACCAATAAAAAATATCACATCACTGACACGACCTTGACCTTAAAATAGCAAGAAGTATTGCAATCGACCAATGACCATAAAATCATCATAAAAATTCTGTACCCATATAGCGGAGACTACTGGCTATTCTATCGCTGATTCGATGCGGGTCAATGGCACAATACTGACTTCAAACACGTATGGTTTCAGGTGCACTATGAATATAGGCGGAAGCGGAAAACAAATACTAAAAATAATAATAATAATAATATTGGTGGACATTTCACACAGCGCCATCTAGCCCCAAAGTAAGCTAAGCATAGCTTACATTATGGGAACCAGACAACTAATATAATACCTATATACTTTTCTTTTGTAAATACATACATATAATACATATTAACACCCAGACACAGAACAAACATCAATGTTACAAATGTTACATAAATGTTTGTCCTGAGCGGGGATCGAACCCACGACCTACAGCGCAGAAGGTAGGGTTACTAACCAACTGAGCTATGAGGCCAGTCAAATATATAAATATAAATCATACTATTCTAATAGATTTTGCCTGATGTCAAGCGACAACTTAGCCTGGATTTGAAACTTGGTCTAAAATGAGAAATATAAATATTCGGTTAGAAAGAAATAAAACAAAACTTAAAATTATTATTGACTGGCCTCATAGCTCAGTAACCCTGCTTTCTGCGCTGTGGGTCATGGGTTTGATTCTCACCCAGGACAAACATTTGTGTGACGAATATGTTTGTTTTGTGTATGGGTGTTGAATTGTATGAATTTACAAAAAAAGTCTATAAGTATTATATCAGTTGTCTGGTTCCCATGATACAAGCTATACTTAGCTTGTATCATGGGGCCAGCTTCAGCCCCAGCCAGCCCCATATTAAACATATCTTGTATTATGGGAACCAGATGACTGATAGATAATTATGTATTTTATTTGTAAATACAAATATATACACATATTTATACCCAGACACAGAACAAACAGCTATATTCATCACACAAACTTTGGTCGTGGGTGGTTGTTTTTTGTTTTAATTTTTAAGTTTATTTGACTTTGAATAATATTTGTTGACTCGGTTATATTTATTTTTTTAAATGAATTGAATTGTATTTAAATACGACTTTGATGTTATGTTGCCTGTATATTTACCTGGTATTATATTGACCTGTAATTATTATTATAAATAAAAAACTATGAACTAGGAATCAAACCCACGATGAAATTCACTGCAGAAGGCAGTCACTACCACTACTGTGAGATTAAAATATTTTGATATAATTATGAGTTTTTTATTTTGTTTATCAAAATTATGTTATTGATAATTATGACTACAGTCCTAGTGGCTCGTAGTAAAGCGGTTTCTCCCATCAACATAACCTCATCCTAATGCAGCGTATTTAGAAATATTATAATGATTACATAAGTAAACGGTCCAGTTACCAGCACACGTAGTACACTGTCGCGTTACACAAGTAGATTTAACCAACTGTATTTAAATGCGGGTAATGTTTCCGCAATTACTGTTAGCGCATTGAGTAAATCTAATGGATGGATCTAATGGACAGTAGACCTCACGCCAAGCTCTCCCGGGGAAGTACTGCATGTCCTTTTCTGCTGCCAAGCAAGAATGGTGTGGTTGCTGGTGAAATTACAGGTACGAGACATTCCACCAACACGTCTCAGAGTTACGGGTACATACGATACGACTTGGGTTTTGTTGTAACTAGTACTGGAGGACCCAAGTCGCAACGGTTGTGATGGGCAGAGGTTACCACTTAACACCAGGTGGGCCCACTGCTGACTTTGACCACCACACCACACGCCGCATTACCAGATATTCACTTCTCGCGATCATTCCTTCCACGCACCTTAAGCTATGGAATGACATTCCTTCTGAGGTTTTCTCTCGGACTTTCGATATGGGGTACTTTAGATGTCTTTGGAGAACGGTGACCACTTTCCATCAGATGGCCTGTTAACTCGGCTGCTTGTATTTATTTATTTGTTTAGGTTATTATTCAAACAAAGAAATGCGGACTTCTCTTGACATTTTGAAGTCTACTTCCTCCCTGAAAACTGGGCTTTGGAATAGCATTGCGGTGTTCTAATGTATAGTGGCAGAAATCATATCCAAATATGACTGCAGCTTTCATCCAGACACAGGGATTCCCAAAAATCTGTTCATTGTCATTGTCCTCAGGGTGGTATATCAAGGTTGCCTGGAATAAATCACTATTTAATCACTATTATTTTTGTTAAGAGCAGTAGAACTCTCGCCAAGTTCGTCCGGGGAAGTACTGCCACCATGCCCTTTTCTGCCGCCAAGCAGTAACGCATTCGCGTTACTGTGTTCCGGTTTGAAAGGTGTGGTTGCCGGTGAAATTACAGGCACATGAGACATTCCACCTTCACGTCTCACAGTTACGGGCGCATACGATGCGACTTTGGTCTTGTCATACCTAGTCTGGGAGGACCCAAGTCGCATCGGCTGTTATGGGCCGAGGTTACCACTTAACACCAGGTGGGCCGTCGGCTCGTTCCGTAAATGTATTACAAAAAAAATAAAAAAACTATTAGCAATTAAGCCGCTCATTGTATTACCTTAGCTTAATGATTTATCTTTAAGAAATTTCCATGTATGGTGATCAATAAAGTATTATCTATCTATTCTCAGGTTGGTAGGTAATGATTGGAAAGGGAAATAAGATTTGATATTATATCTGTATTCGTAAAACGTGTCTAAAGATTCCTCTTTGTCATGTAACTTGCGCATAGTCATATGTAAATATATATTTCAGATTTATGCAACATTATGCATTTACGGATACATTCTTCTTTTCGTTATTAGGGATTTAATTTTTTTGTTCGTAATTTTATAAATAGCACTATGGAAACTAAATACTCGCATAGCATACATATAATACATATTAACATCCAGACACAGTACAAACACTTATGTTCTTAAACATCATCTACGTTGTCTTTTTTGATAATTAAGTTTACCGAAACCCAATTATAATAAAGTATTGGAACATAACATTATAAATGAAATCAAAAATTGCCAATGTAATCAATTTTGCAACAGTCTCAAAACTAAAATTAATGACTTGTTAAGAACTTGGATGGTATCTCATTAATATTACACAGTTACTTGAATATGCAAATTACATATTATATGTAAGTAAATGTATATCATTGACGGTTTGTACATACATATTAAACAGTGTTGGTCTGTTCCGCTTGTTGTAACTTAACCAATTAGGTAAAGTTTACAAAGGTGACTACTTGGATGGGTGATCATGATGGCAGCCATCTTGATGGAATCACTAAGTAGTAAGTCTTAGGTTCGATTGTCACCCAGGATCAAACATTTTTACATTAAGGATTTTTGTGTGTTATGTTTATTTGCCAGTTGTCTGCTTAGTTAGCACAGTTTGTAGGGTTAGATGGCGCTGAGTGAAATATCCACCAATATTTACTTTAGTCAATGTAGGTCAGTGTTTTCAGAATGAGAAAACATAAGACAAATTATAGGATTTTCATCTATACAACTAAATAAAATTGGAGTGTCTGTTTGTAATATTAATAAACCGCTTTTTACTTATATGGATGTATACACGGTACATACCAAAACAACATTTTTTTCAACTTTTGTCTGTCTGTCTGTTTGTTCCGGCTAATCTCTGAAACGGCTGGACCGATTTTGACGGGACTTTCACTGGCAGATAGCTGATGTAACAAGGAGTAACTAAGGCTACTTTTCCGAGGGGTTAAATAGGGGTGCGTGATAAAACCGAATTCCACGCGGACGAAGTCACGGGCAACAGCTAGTATGAAATATATAAATAATAAATAAATAAATAATAAATAATGGTGGACATTTCACACAGCGCCATCTAGTCCCAAAGTAAGCTTGTATCATGGGAACCAGACAACTGATATACATACTTATATACATTTCTTTTGTAAATACATACATGTAATACATATTAACACCCAGACACAGAACAAACATCAATGTTACAAATGTCGCATAAATGTTTGTCCTGAGTGGGGATCGAACCCACGACCTACATCGCAGAAGGTAGGGTTACTAATCAACTGAGCTATGAGGCCAGTCAATATATATAGTCGATATAATTGATTTAAGAAGAAGTAGACGACCTACGCTATGCACTAGATCACACAATCTTTTTACTATAACATGAAGAAACTACACAGCATACTTATTATAAAAGATTGCATATCGTCTCGGTTGGTAATTTTATGCAGAAATTATAATTTATGACGCCCACGTATTGGGAAATTATTATAAGCAATCTTAAAACTGGTAATGCGTCATAATGATAATTTAAAATATTTTCTTAGATATCTATTTGATGGGCCGATTGAGGTTTGAAGAGAGGCTATTGGAAGGTAGGTGTTAGATGGTGGTTTAGGTAACATATTATTTTCAACTTTAAAGTGGATGGTAGCAAGGCTAGGCAAAAGAAACTAAATGTTTTAAAATTTTATAATATTACACTTTAATTTATAGTGTTTATTAATGTGAATTCCTATTGAAGCTTAATTGCAAATTGATTTAGATTATGTTTAATTTAGAAAGCTTCAGCCGCTGTGACATAATCGATAGATTACCAATTTATAGATAAGTACGTATTAAAATATGAACTAAATGTATTACGTTGTAGTGTAACATACCGAATAGTTAAAAGCTTCGATAATGGGTGCTTGCACAAGGTGATGTTTAAAGCTCGGAATAGAAAGGGCCGTACTGAGAGTAACAACGAAAGTTAAGTTCTGGATTGACTGGCTCACAGCTTAAATGGTAGTAAGTTTTCCTTCTGCGCTGTAAGTTGTGGGTTCGATTCCCACCCAGGACAATTTTATATTCGTCACAAAAAACATTTATTTTTGTTCTGTATCTGGCTGTTAATATTTATGTATTGCAAAAAAGTATATGTGTATTCTATCAGTTGCCTGGTTCCCATAGTACTATGCTTAGTTTGGGGCTAGATGGCGCTGTGTGAATTGTCTACCAATATTATTATTATTATTATTATGCGTTAACACTGACACTAAGGGAGGTTAAATAATTAAGGTATGTTGCAGGTAATGATTTTGGACTATATAAATACAAGAATAATAAAAGTTCATATGCTATATTCAATATATCATGCTCTGAGATATAAGTAATACAATATATATATATATATATGTTACGGACAGAGCCATTTCATAAAACTCGCTGCCTCGCTCACTCCACTAGTTTGTATAATTTAAGTAAAATTGAATGTTTTGTGTTTATTCTATACCTTTGCGATAATGTACAATATTGTAAACTACTTAAGACAAAGAAAACAATATGTGCGACGAGAGGAACCTATTGTAAGAAGCGAGGCGCAATAAGCACCCGTCTCGCTCCCTCCTCATTCGTTTTAGTCGCCAGTGAGATGCGCGACGCGAGGTCCAAGGTGGGAATAAAAGTAGCGCCATTTTTATTCAAATTCGTATTCCTGCTTGCACTCGAACGAATCAAGAACTCCGAAGAAATTGTAAATAACAAGCTGCGCTGAACCCCTGCTCCTTGGACCTCCCGAAAGCGACACCCGATGATTTTTTAATGAAGAAACCGAATAAAGAAAATTTATATACAGTCCACTGAAGTTTTGAATCAATCCTGACCATTTACACCCTGTGGCCCCCACAGTGTTCTTGGTCCTTCGAGCCGGATTGAATAAACCAACGGAAGACCGCCGGAAGAAGCCACAATCCACTGGGTGTACCGAACGGAAGCCCAGGGGACGAACGTGTATACTCTCCGAGCCAGTTGAACCAGTTCCGGGTGTCGAAGAGGTCCAGCAGCAGCAGCGTCAGCCAGCAGCGTCAGCCATCAGCGTCAGTCATCAACCGTCAGCCAGCAGCCAGTCGATCCATTTTAAGATTCGACTTGAAGACACGCCGTGCTCAACGTCGGGGCACTAGGGAGTGCTCGAAGAACACCGAACGGTGCGCCGAGCGTCACGTCGGGCACAGGGTGCTGAAAAACACCGAACGGTGCGCCGAGCGTCACGTCGGGCACAGGGTGCTGAAAAACACCGAACGGTGCTCCGAGTCTCCAGCCTGAGTCAATCGTCGCGTCGTGTTCCCCGGGCAGGTGATATCCGATACGCAGTTCTCTGCGGTCTGTGTCTTGCCACCACCTAACGGTGTCAAACGGTGTCAAGCGCAGGTTAACGCCTCACGGCGGTGTGGTGTGTTGTGCGACACCACCGGTTCCATCAAGAGCGCACCGGGGCGCGGACCGAAGTGCACTTCCTCGTCAGTAAGAAGGTACCGTGGTGCGGGGGCCAGACTGTAGGCACTGCCAAAGGGGTCGGACATTCCAGCCGATTACCGAGCGCCCCGTATTCACGTTCCTTCCTCTGCTGAGTGGATCCTACCCCACCCTATCCCTCACGATCCATCCCTAAAGGAGCGTATCCTGGCCGCGTGGCCAGTCCCTCCTGAAGGACTGCTAGGGACAGTTAGGTAGTGTGTAAGTGATAGTGATAGTGTTAGGGCTAGGGAGTGAGCGAGAGGCAACTGTTAGGCGCGTATATCGGGGTAAGTGTTTTTACATTGTTTTTTTTATTGCTTTTTTTTGGTGTTATTTTTTTTTTTTTTTTTGTGCGTTAGTACAGTGTTAAGATTAGGATCGGGTTAGGTACGTTTTTACGATGACTACTAGAAGTCCGCCGGTCACGAGGAAGAAGTCTGCCGCGCTTAGAGTTTACGAAGATTATCCCGCGTCTCCTTCGGAACCAACGCCGCCTGCCGTGCAGATGGAACCACCACACGCGACCGATCGTACCACAATGAGTAACGTCGCGACCGGGACTACAAGTAGGGACGTACCACAAGCCGGAGTACCAACCATGCGCGCGCCGTCCGTCCGTTCACATAGGTCAGCCGCCAGTGCAGTAGCTCGAATACGTCAAGCTGAATTCGAAGCAGAAGAAAGTCTTGCCATGATCCGAAGGCAAGAGCTTCAAATTCAAGCGGAACTTATTAGGAAGCGACTAGCCGCTAACGTTGCAAACATTCGCGAGGAAACTGATCGCGAAAGTATAGGCGCGAACGAAGTCAACCTATCAGAAAATAGGGTTCACGATTGGCTACAGCAGAACGTCCCTCGGGAGTCGTCTCAGGAACGCGAACCTACGGACACCGAGACTCGCTACAGATCGTCAGCGCCCAGAGCGAGAGGGAACGAACAGTACCTTCCGAACAAGGTTACTTTCGAGTCAGCTGTGAGACACCGATCGCCGACACCCACTAGGAACAACACGGCAAATGAAGAAAAAGGAATAGACCGGCTAGCAGAGGCATTAGAACGAATATCCCGCGGAAGAGCACCACCACGACAGACGCAAGATCTTCCATTATTCAGTGGAGCGCCTGGCGAGTGGTTGCCGTTCAAAGCCGCGATGAGAGAATCTACAGCCATGCACAGGTTCACGCCGACTGAGAACTTAGCCCGTCTACGATCCTGCCTGCGAGGCGAAGCGAAACAGACCGTGTCAGCGTTGCTATTCACCGCTACCGAACCAGCGGTGATTATGAAGACTTTAGAACAGTGCTACGGGCGTCCAGAGGTGATTATTGACCGCGCACTCGAAGACATAAAGAAACTGCCACGAGTAGGCGCGACCGCGAGCGAACTGAACTCCTTCGCGATCAAACTACAGAACATCGTGACGGTTATTTCTTGTGTAGATGAGAAAGGGTACTTACTGAATCCCATGTTAGCGCGTCAAGTCACAGAGAAGCTCAGTCCGCACGTTAAGTCTCGCTGGTGCGATTACGCAGAGGAACACGAACAACAGAGCGAGCCGGAAATAGTAGCTCTGTCCCGCTTTCTCATGCGCGAAGCAGACCGCGCAATGAAACACACGTTCTCCACTACGACGACAGTATCGAGACAACCGGTCATAGCTGTTCGAACGGAACAACGACCGCGCACTCAAGAACGGAAGCAGCGCCGTGTATGCAACAACCGAGAAGAAAACGGATTGTTTATGTTGCGGAGGAAAGCACGGCACTACGGAGTGCAGAAAGCTCAATGATATGTCGATCGATGAACGGTGGCGATGGGCAAAGGAATCCCATGTATGTTTCCGGTGTTTAACGAGTAAACACCGACGTTTTAAATGTAAGGCGAAAACTTGCGGTGTGGAAGAGTGTCGACAGTCCCACCACAAGTTGCTACATTCACAAGTTCCTGAATCCAAGGAAGATTCAGCAACCACAGCCACGGCACATACGTACGGAACAAACGAAGTCCTGTTGAAGGTGTGTCCGATCACGATACAAGCAAAAGACGGGAAAGAGGTAGACACGTACGCGTTATTGGATGAAGGATCAACTATCACGTTGATAGACGAAGGCATCGCCCAGATGATCGGGGCGGAAGGCCCAACCAGAACGCTACGCATCATGGGAGCAACCTCTTCTCAGACCGAAACCGAAAGCCAAATCGTAGATCTTAGGATACGAGGGAAAAGTCAAACGGACACACATCACATCAAAGCGCGTACCGTAAGAAACCTCACGATAGGAAGTCAGTCCGTGAGATCAGATCTATTGAGGCAGCCGCATCTGCGGAATATGCCACCGGAAATAGTATCTTATACAAATGCTAAACCGCGCGTACTGATAGGAGCCGACAACTGGCACTTGATAGTGACAAGGAAGTTATTAACCGGACGAAGGAACCAACCGGCCGCGTCACTAACCCAGTTGGGGTGGATAATCCACGGATCCGCGCCTAGAAGTACGGTCTGCAACGACAAAGACACCGTTTTGCACATACAAACACAAACGTCGAACGACATCGACTTGGACAAGGCCGTCAGAGCGCACTTCGAGATAGACGCGCTAGGCATTGCGATAAAGAGGAAACCCGTTCCTGCCGAAGAGCGCGCCAAAGAAGTGTTCAAGAAGACAGCCAAGCGAGTAGATGGTCGTTTCGAAGTGGGGCTGCCGTGGGCCGAGGATCAAACCACCCTGCCCCCGAGCTACAATATGGCATTAAACAGATTAAACAGCATCGAGAGAAAAATGGATAAGTCGCCCGAATTCGCAACCGCGTACACCGAGCAGGTGGAAAAACTATTTCAGAAAGGGTACGCTACAAAGTGTGAGCAGGACAGAACGAGTCCAAAGGAATGGTATTTGCCACACTTTGCGGTAACGAATCCCAATAAGCCTGGAAAGCTTCGAATGGTTTTTGACGCGGCGGCGCGATCCAACGGTGTCTGTTTGAATGATGCGTTACTTGACGGTCCAGACTTACTCCAGTCATTGTACGGGGTATTGTTCCGATTTAGACAAAAACCGGTCGCGGTAACGGCCGATATTAGGGAAATGTTTTTGCAGATAAAAATCCGACCGGAAGACCAGGTAGCGCAACGTTTTCTATGGCGAGGGACCGACCGAACCGGCCCGCCGAACAAATACGTCATGACATCCATGATATTCGGGGCAAGAAGCTCACCGTTTATCGCTCACAGCGTAAGGAACCGAAACGCGGAAGATCATAAGGACTCGCATCCGTTAGCTTTCCCATCGATCACGGAGAACCATTACATGGACGATTGGGTCGAAAGTTTCGATGACGAGGAGATCGCATCCAGAACGGCTGCACAAGTCCGCGCAGTTCACAGAAGAGCAGGATTCGAACTCGCCAGTTGGAGTAGTAACAGCGAGGCCGTACTAAACGACGTCCCGACGGAACTGAGAGCGCACGCACCCGTGGAACTTGCGTCGAACGCGCATCCGTACGGAAAGACGTTAGGCGTCTTATGGATAACGCAAACAGACGAGCTCGCGTTTAACTGCAACATGCCTAGGGTACCGGCCGAGGTAAAGAACGGGGAACGAACTCCGACAAAACGCGAAGCTTTGGCAGCGGTCATGTCGATATTTGATCCGTTGGGATTGCTCAGCCCGTATACCATAACAGCTAAGATCATGCTGCAAGAACTATGGAAGAAAAAAGTGGACTGGGACGAGCAATTACCACATGAAGAAGCGGCATCATTTGTTGACTGGCAACTTGACCTGCAGCGCATAGCAAACTTGCGCCTACCACGATGTTACTACGCACACTCGCGTAAATATGAACGGCAGCTTCACCTATTCTGTGACGCTAGTGAACAAGCGTACGCCGCCGTTGCATATTGGCGATTCAAGGGCCCCGAGGGTGTAGTAGTGAGACTAATCGCGGGGAAGGCAAAAGTAGCTCCAATGAAGGCGCAAAGCATCCCGCGCATGGAGTTACAGGCAAGTTTGATAGGCGCTCGACTCGCCGCGGAAATTTTAAAGAGTCACGGGGACACATCAAACGTAACATTTTGGAGCGACTCAAAGACCGTGCTACATTGGATCAGAAATGATGCGGTGAGGTACACGCCATACGTAGCACACAGGCTCTCGGAGATCGCAGAGTTAACTCGTCCCGAACAATGGCGCTGGGTCCCGACAAAGTGTAACGTGGCAGACGACGCAACGCGCAGCGGCTATACAGAAATGCGAAGCACGGACCGATGGTTCACAGGTCCCGCGTTCTTGTACGACGGCCCGGACCAATGGCCACACGAAGTAGATCAGCCTAACGTGGCTGACGATGTAGAGGTGAAGCATGTTACCGAATCCACATGCAATCACATCATAGACATGTCTAGATTCTCCTCGTACGAGAGAATGGTACGGGCATTAGCCTGCGCACTCAGATTCATTGACAAGTGCCGAAAGCGTGCGAGAGAGACAGACCTAGAATACGTATTAGAGTCAGAACGGTTGCTCATTCAGCAGGCTCAAAAAGACAGCTTTTACCCCGAGTACCTACGTTTGAAACGGGGGGAGAGCGTCGATAGATCGAGCCGTCTATTTAAATTAGATCCGCAGCTTCGGGACGGGATCATCCGTTTGAACGGGCGTATCAACGCGGCGGTGATTCCCGAAACAATGAAAAACCCACCGATTTTAGACGGAAAACACAGACTTTCAGAACTACTAATAGAACGAGAGCATATAGTAAACCAACATGTAGGTAGGGAGCAGATCGTGAATAACCTACGACAGCGCTACTGGATTTTGCGCTTGCGGCCGTCAGTACGTAAAGTGCTTAGTAGATGCACGCGGTGCGCGATAAGGCGGGCAAACCCAGGAACGCCGGTCAAAGGCAACCTCCCTAAGCTCCGTTTAGAACCATACGGTAGGCCGTTTTCAAAGTGCGGGGTAGATGGTTTCGGTCCCATGTGGGTGACTATAGGTAGACGAAAGGAGAAAAGATGGGGACTCCTGTTCACATGCATGGTCACAAGAGCCATCCACATTGAGACCCTGGCCAGCCTCAGCACCGATTCCGCGATCATGGCTATAAGACGAATGGCCGCGCGACGAGGTACGCCGAGCGTAATAATTTCGGACAACGGCACAAATTTTCATGGGGCAAACGTAGAACTAAACAAGGCTTATCAAGAATGGCTCCCCGCTCTCCAGAACTACGCAATGGCAAAGCGTATGGAGTGGCGCTTTATCGATCCCGGCGCTCCCAACCAGGGGGGAGCGTGGGAGCGCATGATTAAGACCGTCAAACGAGCCATTTCGGTAACTCTGAACGAACGCGCGCCCAAGGAAGAAGTTTTAAATACATTAATGGCCGAGATAGAACATACGGTAAATTCCCGACCGCTCACACACGTATCTGTAGACCCGCAGGATGACGAGGCGCTTACGCCTAATCATTTTTTATTAGGTTCAGCAAACGGGCTACCTTACGTAGGAGAATGTAGTGCGGCCGATAGAAAAACCTGGAAAGCCGCGCAGGCATTGGCGAACTCGTTTTGGGCACGTTGGCTCACCGAGTATCTACCTACTTTAGCGCCGCGCGGCGATCATAGGTGCAATAAGCGAAACATTCAACAGGGGGACGTAGTGCTTATCGCCGACGGTATACTACCCCGTAACGTATGGCCAAGAGGACAAGTAGAGGAAGTCTTCACCGGGCCAGACGGGGTGGTGCGAAGCGCTAGTGTCAGGACGCGAGGGGGAATTTTTAGGCGACCTGTAAGAAGGCTCATTGTCCTGCCGATAGATGAGGGCTTCGAAGATCTTCGCCGGGGGGAGACTGTTACGGACAGAGCCATTTCATAAAACTCGCTGCCTCGCTCACTCCACTAGTTTGTATAATTTAAGTAAAATTGAATGTTTTGTGTTTATTCTATACCTTTGCGATAATGTACAATATTGTAAACTACTTAAGACAAAGAAAACAATATGTGCGACGAGAGGAACCTATTGTAAGAAGCGAGGCGCAATAAGCACCCGTCTCGCTCCCTCCTCATTCGTTTTAGTCGCCAGTGAGATGCGCGACGCGAGGTCCAAGGTGGGAATAAAAGTAGCGCCATTTTTATTCAAATTCGTATTCCTGCTTGCACTCGAACGAATCAAGAACTCCGAAGAAATTGTAAATAACAAGCTGCGCTGAACCCCTGCTCCTTGGACCTCCCGAAAGCGACACCCGATGATTTTTTAATGAAGAAACCGAATAAAGAAAATTTATATACAGTCCACTGAAGTTTTGAATCAATCCTGACCATTTACACCCTGTGGCCCCCACAATATATATATCGAATATAATAAATATAATCGAAATTTAATAAAATCTCTTTGCAAATGTGCTCTGAAGAGATATAAATGTATGTGTGTTTATAAAGGTGTGTGTTCTTGAAACAGTGAAACGTATGTTTATACATATATAAAATAACTTGATGAAACTTACATGCCCCAAAACTACGAAAAAAAACGAAAAATTTAATATCTACACTTTATCTAACACATACTGGGCATTATATGTAATCAATATACTTCGGCAATGGAAAATTTTACAACGTAAGGACCCATTGTATAATTATGGGCAGGTCTGAACATTCTGTCAAAAACCATATAAAAAGCTGTGCATTATTATGCACTTCTATATTCTGATAGTTACTACTCTGTCTGCGTTGTGTAATCACAATTCTCAATTTGGAATCAATGATATTATAAAATATTGTTTAATATGAAATAGGTTCAAGTTCAATTTGCTTTCGAGTTCTGTGTCAAAAATCTACTTCGTTTTTCTTTAAGTCACAATGATACAGAACGAGCAGATGGCCTACCTGATGTAGTAAGTGGCAACCTCTGCCCATAATTAGCAATGTGACTTGGTAAGACCCAAGTCGCAATGTATGCCCCAACTCTGACATTGAAGATAGAATGTCTCACGTGCCAATTTTACCGGCAGCCACATCTTTATAATCGAAATAGTAACGCGAATGTACTGCTGGTGGCAAAAATGGGCATGGTGGCAGTACTTCCCCGGATGAACTTGGCGAGAGTTCTACCGCTCCTCAAATCTGGGTACGAGATATCGTCCCACCACGTCGCTAAATAGGTCACTAAACAAGTGGTTTGTCTAATAGGAATATATATTTTTCGTTGCCCCATTTACCAACGACACCTTTTATTTAGGAGATGGTGATATTCTATCGTTACATTATACATATAAAATAAAGTCTCTTCCCGGCGTTTGTACGCTTAGATCTTTAAACTACGCAAAAGATTTAAATGCAGTTTTCAACAATAGATAGAGTAAATTAATACGTAAAGTTTATTATTGGTTTAAATAATTCATTTGTTGAAATATGACGATTTTTACAGTTATTTATCCTTATTAAATTATATAAGACCATCATCTTGTTTAGCCGTATAATGTTCTTCTACCCGTGCGAAGCCTGGGCGGGTCGCTAGTTATGTATAAAAAAAGGAATCCCTCCATTAGGGGTTTCTTGGCTGTTCTGCCCCATGGAGGGTCGGATAGGGTTTGAACAGGCATCAAACTTATCGATAAGTACGCGTGACCTAATGTTTTGAATATTGACGTTTCCAAGCCATTTCTTTATGAATTCTATGGAAATAAAGTTTTTGACTTTGACTTTGACTTTAAAAAAATAAATGTACCTTTCAAATATATTAATCTCAACAAAATGGGGAACTTATTTCGTAAGTTTGACAGTAATTTTGATTGTGCGCTTTATAATGATTACGATCCAATTAATAGTGTCATTATGATTTCTTAACGCACTCGGGGAGTTTAATTTGTCTTGCACAAAGTAATTAACCGGCTTCATCACTGCAGGTCCGCATAACTGCAGTCATAAGATCACAGGCACATGAATACTTACATTTTCAAGTCTTAAAGTGGCGGGTGCAGTGCAATAAGACTTGAGTCCTCCCATACGTAAAGGAAGGGCCAATTTAAAAAAATGCTGATATAAACGGCTTATAATTTATGCCCTTTGTGCCTCTCTTTATAATAATAATAATAATAATAACATAATATAATATAATATAAATTAATATCGGAATGATCTGTTTAATTTTTTTTATGTGATTCAATTATGGATCGAGCTGACGACCCACCTGGTGTTAAGTGGTACCCGCTGCCAATAACAAACGATGTAACTTGGCTCCACTTGGGTCACTTCATCGCTACTATGGGCCTTAACGAAAACAAAATATATAAAGGAGAAAAACTCACTCGTCGTCAATTCATGCAATAAAGACGAGTTCGCTTTAAGTAGTATAATATAAGCGGAATATTTATGATGATTGTGCGTTACTAAATAAGTTATAAAGTAATATATTATTGTGCTTAATGCTTGCTTAATGTTTTATTGGGCGGAAACTTTATGATTGTCCAGACTGGGTATTGAATACGCAACTCTTCGTTTTACAGGCAGAATTAACTTAGCTACGCAATCGTTGAATTTTCTTTTTTTTATTTATTTAATTAATAATAATAAATAAATATTGGTAGACATTTCACACAGCGCCATCTAGCCCCAAAGAAAACTGAGTAAATAGCTTGTATCATGGGCACCAGACAGCTGATATAATACGTAAATTCTTTTTTTTGTAAATACATATCAACACTCAGACAGAACAAACACCTACGTTCGTCACACAAGTTGTCCTGGGTGGGAATCGAACCCACGACCCATGACTATGAGGCCAGTCGTACAGAAGTAAATATTTTTAGACAATGCTTACAACGGCTCCAAAAATCACGTTAACAATCAAGCGACACGTGACCCAAGAGCTAGCCTTATCCAGCTATTTGATTGAGAATTGCTATTCAGTGAGGCAATGCCGTGAGTGTTTTGGGCGCAATTCCACCTGGTATTCAATCGAGCTATCTATAGTTGAAAACGATGCTTGAATAGCTCATTCTGTTTGCACGTATTTTTTTATATATATTACGTGCTATTCACGTACGTCACGTCTGTTTAGTCAATCAGTTGTACTAATGTCAAAAAATATATGATCAAATAAATTCTATGTTCTACTGACCTCATAGCATAGGTGCCTTGTGCGCTGTAGGTCGAGGGTTCGATTCCCACCCAGGACAAACATTTGTGTGACGAACGAGATGTTTGTTCTGTGTCTGGGTTGATATGTATTAACAAAAAAGTTCTTATTATATCAGCTGTCTGGTTCCCATGATCAAGCTATTTACTTAGCTTACTTTGGGGCTAGATGGCGCTGTGTGAAATGTCCACCAATATTTATTATTAATTTGTCTGTCCCCTACATGGAAGGTCGGTTCTTAAGTAGTTTTAAGGATTTTAATTTTAATTTGGCTAATGTTAGTTTTAATTCTATTGATTTCAAAATATAATGAATAGTCTTGTCTTAAACGTATTGATCTCCATGTGAAAGTGGCCTAAAGCTAGATGCTTATCATGTGACTGTACATCTAGTGTTACGGCACTGTGATTAGCAATACTAGAGTTGAATGTGCAAGCGCATTAGGTTTCCGGTTGTAGGTCATTCCGAATTAGTATTGTGTTTGATTATGGGTTCGCTTAGACAATAGTGGGAAGCACAGAATGTGAAACACTAGATGGGCTGAATTATGAAAAATTAACGGAGTTATTGACCAAGCTAGTAATTTGACTTTCAAAAAAAAGGTAGGGTTTTTATAATAGAGTTTAATGCATGTCATGTAAAAGTAGGCATGTGCCTGATACTTCATTGGCCCTTCAAACTGAAACACAGCAATGCGAAAATTTCTATGGCGTTCTGGTTTTGATTGCGATGTCATAGATTCTGTATTGTACTAAAAAATATATTTGTTATTTGGGTCTATCAAAAAAATTGTTTGGATGTCCTGGCAGAAGTAGGTTTATTAAAAAAAGATTTTCTAGATGAATAAATTAGCTTAGTTACACAGGATAAGTAATGGTGGCGAGAATTTCTCTGAATAATAACTAACATCTATGTTCCAATGATACTGTTACAAAAAAATAAGACTTATTACCATACTATATATATATCTATTAATAAAACAAGAACAAAAACACTTCGTGTGAATCAAATTATGTTTTTAAATTAAGAACAGAAAGGAATTCACATTTTATATAATGGAGTGATTGGTGAACGGATGCGCGGGCGCAGGTCAACTGATCCGATAGACGTATGCTAGTTATTGAGCTTTTCCATTGCGTCATACGATACGATTCTTTTAGATTTTTGATTAAATTGTACTATCTATCTATTAGTCACTGGTTCTCTCGAGCCAATGTTGTAAAAGGATTATAAGTGCGCCTCAAAGAGGCTCTTTTCGTGCCGTTTTGAGAAAGTAGTATTGGGAAAATTCATGGGTGCACTTCGGGATATGAACCGGTGACCTCCGGATTTAAACTGGGATCAGCCACCAGACCAACAGGCTCTGGACTCTAGATTTACTAATGGAGTAGGATGGAAAACTTAAACATCTTTATCCATTTTGATAGTAATTAACCGTTTTCAGTAGCAGCCCTCATTTCTAAACTTAATAAGAAAACTATTAAGACAGCCATCATTTAATACAAATTTATGCTAACCAATTAGCTTTTTTGACATTGTTTTGACTGTAATACATTTAAAAAATAAATCTTGAATTTTTTGGAAATAAAATTAGTGTCTGGGTCATTTAACGTAGTTAATTTAATTTGAAACAATGGACACTCGTAATAATGTAACGTTTGTGCCTTTCCCCTTCAGATTATAAACGATGGCTCCGTCTTATAATTGTTTGCCACGTAATATTAGTGAATGAAAGGTGTTGTCTTACGATACAGTTTGATGTGTGTCTTGCTTGTTGATTAAAATAACAAGTCGAAAATTTCATAGCATGTACATAAAATAAAATTGCAGTAAAAATGTACGAACCTTCATATTTCGTCATACTTAAACAGTCATATTAACAAATTTTGTACTCAAAATACAAAATAAATATGATGATATTGCACTTAGCCTGTAGATAGATATATAGATATACTCTTTATTGTGCATAATTAACACCGTAGCTAAGAATTACAATTTTAACCTAAAATAATCAAACAAAAATATAAAAATAAAGTAAAAAGAAAATGAGAGTAGATAAGACTATGTAGTCTTATCGCCAGTATCCTATTTATTGACAAAATCCATCCAGCACTTGAGATTTTTTTTTTATATTATATTATAAAAATATTAGTGTCCTACTATAATATTCACAATAGCAATGAAATTAATATTATAAGTAGGCACCTCCAATCGTGTTATTGTAACAGAATGCAAGATTGTTATTTTTATGGTTTTGTTATGCAAAAAGTTGTACGTTTATGGGTTTTATAGCTATTATTGATTCTATCATAAGAAATCATATTCAGTTATGTTGTAAGCATAGTTTGGCCCATTCGAACATCATTTTATATAAAAATTGCTTCAAAATTCACTTATTAAAATTAATAAATAGCTATTATATATCTTATGAATACTGTGGTCATCCAGAAATATTTGCGTTTTAATAGAGTTTATATTATATAAATACTTCATCAAATGGGTATTACATATGTATCTATTCCAACTAATCTCGTGGTAATTCACCTGTCTGGTATTAATCTGTTAACATAAATAATGAGTCACGATCGCAATATTAATACTAGTTATTATGATATAAAGATACATAATTAATATTGTGTAAAATTCGTTTATAATCGTTAATAGCAAAATTTAAATCGTAAATTATAACAGCTTAATTGTCCATTTAAGAAAGTGAGGAAGTCGGCTTAGAGAGATGACATTTAAAGCAACGATCCTTTGAGCTTCAGTATTATGCCACACAAAGCACCATGCAATACATTTTTCCCCTGGAAAGATTGGATCCGTGGTAGGCTGGAAGATTTCATTCAGATTAGGTAGATTCAGATAGCCACCATAGGAACATGTTATTTGATTATATTCAATTATGTGTTTTTAATTTATTTACCCTTCTGTGCATATAGCTTTCATTTGTTGTATTTTCAATTCTTTTTCTTTGTGCTCAAGATGGAGTATTTAAAAATAATAAAAATTTTACGTAATTCTCCGATATCAACTCTCTCTGTACTATGCTAAATTACTGCGTAGTGTAACGGACCTCCCCCTTCCATCCGTCATAAGACACTCCGATCGAAATTTTTTCGAAAATATATTCTAAATCTTAATATTTATAATGGCCAATAGTGTGATCGAATTAGTGGTAGTACTGTACGTTGTGTTTCATAGTAACCCATTAAGTAGAAGGTTCTTTAAGAGGTATGCTGGTAGCAGACGTAAGACATGGTATTGGGTAGCGTAGTGAAGAAAGTCCCTAATGATAAATATTAGATCTGGAGAATTATAAATGTACTATTACAAAAGTAGATTTTTATAATTAATCAAAAGTTTGAACTAAAGGAATAGTACATACTCTAATTTAATAATGAAAAGTGAATAACAAGAATTTACTTAATACTGCTGTAAAAATTACAGTTTATTAATTTTATACCACGAACATAGTTTGTGGGCCAACGGCATCTTCACAAACTATGGCTCGACGCCCCTCCCCGCGCCATGCTATGAATTTCGACTCCTGACAACTCTAGGATTTGTCGTCTAGGAAATCCTCTATTCGTGGTATAATAAAGTATTATCCCATCGAACCTGCGGAACTTAACCCTCCTTAATCAAAAGAAGAGGAAAGGTCCTATTATTCTCCGAAGAGATTTAGTTAACTCGTATAACATACGAGCAAGAGTTAATGATGAAAAGAGTATAAAACTCTCCTATATCCACAATGATTTACTGTACTGTACCAGTAATTTAAATTAAATTATAAATAAGAGCTTGGCTCACTTATGCTAATGAATGTATTTCACATTCAGTAAGTTTCTAAACTCGTACTGAGGTTGTAACTGAGGTATAGTGCCATAATGCAGAACAAGCAGAGCACATTATCAATATATAAGATGATAATAAATGACAGTACTTAGCAATGTGTCTTAACCCTAACAATAATTCAAAACTGATCAATTGAGGTGGTTACAGATCTCACAAACCAATATGCTGACCATTTAGGTATTACAGCTAGGTGAGTCGTACCCCTTTTTGACCAGACCGCATAGCCTAACTAGCAATTCCGTGAGATATCTGGGTTTCTCAAACCAATATATCAGTACCGGTAAAATAAAGTAAGAGTAGGTGGTAGTTCGGCAACAGTGATAATAATGGATGATTACCAGTCTCACTTTGGAAAGCTATTACGAAAACTAGACACAGCTTAGTAATATCATAACATTGTTATTTGATAGCAATACTTATTCATAAACCTTTGTGCTCAACAAGCCGGCAAAAGCCAAATTAAAAATAAATAGCATAGTAAGTGTTAATGTATCAACATCTGTGAACCAATTTCATCATTCAAATATAAATCAATTCAATAAATTAATACAAAGTGGATATTACATCTTCACTCTATCTTATACTAAAATATAAACTATGATAGGTTAAATGATCTGTTGTGCACATCAGATTGGTAACGTGGACCAAGTTGTTTCAATATAATAAATATAAACCATTTCCAACTAACATCTGTGAATGTATCTTCAGAAGGCATTAATCTATACAATGGAGCTCCTTTACAGATAATAGCGGATCTAGCGTCTATTCAATAATCTAATCGTCTATTAAATAAATACTTTATTTACGTCTGATCTTTGAGATACTCTAATGTATTAGATAAGTGTAAAATTATTTATAAAATATTTGTTTATAACTTAAAACATAAAACCAACACAACTATTCTTGGAATCATTGATTTAAACCAGTAGAATCAGTATCAATAAATAAAAGGAACATCCGTATAAACTCTGAAATTATCAGTTGTGTACCTAAATACCTAAACTAGCTACAAATATGTGTGAGAGCAAAACAAGGAGTCGCGTCCTTACTCCGTATTTAATTCTAATTGTGCATGAAGATACAAAACACAAGAGATTGTAAATGTGCACCTTTCTAACTATTCTGACTAATGTATGCGAGATTGGCTTTCTCGACTTTGTATTCCTAGTGCCAGCCCTAAGGTCTATCTCCTGCAGGCTGTAGCCAAAGACAGCAGAATTAAGACGTGTACCGCGAGATGTGTGAGGGACCACATCAAATGGATCCTGAAAATAGATTTATTATGGGTGCTGAAGGCATGACCCACTTCGACAAGTCCCCATTATCCAAGTTCAGGAAACAACCAATGTGGGAGCTTTGCTGAGCCCAACAAAGGGAAAACTCAACACCCAGTTCGCTCAAATTGCCTGGGCCTAACTAACAAGGGAATCCCTGACTCCTGGCTTTCGTTGACACCGTGAGGATCAGGCCAGCAGACCATAAACCATGTTATGGGTTTTGGTATTCATCGAACAGATATTGATAATATTCACAACAAAATAATATAATGGTTAAGCCATAATAATTCTCTTTTATTTCTTTTTTTAGGAAAGAGAATCTTCAACATTTCATAAAATCTACACTAATTACGCACTTAACATATTACGTTCTAAGACGTCATCACAGCAACTACGCATTACAAAATCCTGTATTCACGAAATATCATGGAAACTGTTTCATGGGTGGAACCAATTACACTATTAAACGTGTATCACAAAACTATGCACATTAATGCAAATTTCTATTATAATTACTTGCAAAATCAATAATATTTTAATAAAAATCTGTTCGATTCACACATCTAAGCTCGCTATTCCAATCCGAATCCCCTGTCAAAACCTTTTTCTTTTTCCTGTAGCCTTCTGTCATCTTTCTATGTGGAATAAAAAGTATTTAATGCAAAGTAATGAAAAAGGTTTTAATAAAATAAATAGATTTCAAATAAAATACTCGAATTGATTATTGATTAGAAATTTTGGTGGTACAACAGAGTTGGGATCGTTACAATCGCCCCCTGTATTATAACGTAACTTGTGAAGATATAATACACCATTAACAAAAGATCAAAACTCACCACCAAAATAAAATTCATAATAAATGATTATAAAATGAAATGGCAATAGACAAAATATATGAAGAAGAACGGCAAGATAAAATGGACAAAATTGTAACAGTCGCAACCATTTGATAACAAAATAACATGAAATAAACAAATAAAAATATGAACAGATGATGTTAGAATAGCAAAGACAATCTAAACAAGGAAAGTTTACACAAGAAAGGAATGAAAACAGTTGTAAAAAGCCTATGTGTCACAGAACTCTCTGATTATTAAACCAAGACGCATTGTGCTAGTTTATAAATTTAAACAATTTTGTTGTTATTTTATGTAATTATTCTGTAAGTTATGTCAATATTTTATTTTTATGTTTAGTTTCATCTATTAAATATACAATAAAAAATAAAATAAATCAAACATTCCAAGAATCCTTATAAATATATTTTTTTTTATAGAAAACAAACTTCCATGACTATGGTATAAACTCCAAAATTTTAATACTCAAATGATAAAACTAGGAATTCCATGGAAAATAAAAATTTGACTATGTTAAATATCAAATTTTCAGTAAGTTTGTATAATTAGGTGAATACTTTTTTTTTTTTAAATAAGTGGAAAGAGCACATAATGCATTTTAAAATATTAAACCTTTGAGTAAACACCTAAAATAATCATGTAAACTTTAACTGAAAATGTAAATGCCATTTCTTCAGATCTAATCAATTCAATTGAATGTAATTAATAGAACATTAAATTCCAAAATGATGTAAGTATTGATTACACTTGGTAGCTTATTCAATAATCAATTTGTTAAAACACTTGTTATTTACATTATTAACAACATTACGCAAAACTGACCGAAAATAGTGTCTGAAATTGGTTACCTAACCAAATCTGAATAAAATCCATCAAGATATTTTCCTTTCTTCAATTCTTGATGTTTACATAAACCCCAATAATATTCACCTAATGCTTCTCAATTTGATTTGCCTCTACTTTAGGCTATATTGTCTGAATATATTTATTTTTAAAATAATAGTTATTATGACTTAATAGTAATAGTAGTGAGTGAAATAATTTTCACTCACTTTCATATTCAATACTCAATTCAAACAGCAAACAAAGTTTTATTTATTCATCAATAAACGGTTTCAAACAGTATTGAGTAAAATGTCTGTATGTATGTGTGTGTTGATGAACGTAAATGTTTTTAAACCGAACCACAAAGACACACAATCCAAACCATCATCCAAGTTTATAAAGTGACAAGCATAACCAACGAAAACAACTCACCAGTTTCAGCATCGACAAAGTGAGGGAATCTGGTTGTGAGGCAGATTAGTCCTAGTGACATCCAGTAAGCTCTTTCCGAGTGAACAAATTCCGTTTACTTGAGTCAAACATACAAGACCCTCCAGTGTCTATCCTCCCTATGAGTGAGTGCATCATTTGCCATACCCTATCACTTGCCACTCAAAATCAAAACCTGAACGGGGCCCCTCCATAATTCGGTGAATGTGCAGTGTGGGTACTATTCTTTCCTCATGGTAGAGTATGAATCTTCTATAGAATCAGACGGTACTGATGAATGTCTTTGGGTTGGCGCAAAATACAACCAGACCCATGCTGACTTATCCTAACACCAACTTCTCCACTATAAAAGACTCATTGAGTGTATTCTATAGTTTGTAACCAAATATTGACAAATCGCCAAACGAGAGGTCTACTTAAATTTTATTTTTAATGTTTATAATGAATCACTTTCCTTTAAATCCACAAACCCAAGTTATTTTCTTTTTTAATAATTACAACCATTAAATTTGCAAGCCTAGATTATTCATATTCAATCAAACTTTTACATTAAACAATTATAAGTATTAGCAAACTATAAATACTCTTTAATTAGGTTAGGTTCCAACTTCTGAACTTGAACTAAAGTTATTATCGAATTACAAATAACATGAATAATACTACCACCGTAAACAATTTCAAGTCATTCTTCAATACGCCCCCATATAGTTCTTAAAATTGAAAACACAAGACAAATTGCCTTGAAAATAAATTAAATAGACAAACACGAATCAATTGCAAATAAACAGTAATACATGCATGCCTTTTCTAAAATGTAATTTTTATATTACACAAGAATTTAATTTGAATAACTTTCAATTTAGATTAACATTATCTTGATTTACAACCGATTTGAAACACTGAAACAAATCAATAAATGTATACAAAAGAAATAAAAGTCTAAATCAATAATTGTTTTCACGGCCCTTTTCGAGAGCGTGGTGGTCTAGCGGTAATGACCCCCGAGTTTCAATCCGGAGGTCGCCGGTTCAAATCCCGACGTGCACCTATGAGTTTTTCGATTGAAAGATTTATGTGCGCAATACCACGTTCTCAAAACGGTGAAGAAATACATCGTGAGGAAACCGACATGTCCCAGAACTAAAAAATTCAAAGACATGTGTCAATTGCACGAAAGGAGCCTCTTTGAGGCGCACTTACCATCCTTTCACCACACTTGTTCGATAGAACCGGTGACTCGAAGAAGAAAAAGACGACCCCAATATTCTTAAGCTTCCTTAACATTTTCTCATTAATTCTCAAGCTCATTTAACATTTGGATTCTCATCAATAAAAAGTTAAAATTATTATTAATATGATCATTAATTATATTTATAAAAACATATTCACGCCCCCAAGGTTCTTAGCTACTTGCCAACATTTGAGACCCCTTTATCCTGGTCACGGCACCAATTGTAACGGACCTCCCCCTTCCATCCGTCATAAGACACTCCGATCGAAATTTTTTCGAAAATATATTCTAAATCTTAATATTTATAATGGCCAATAGTGTGATCGAATTAGTGGTAGTACTGTACGTTGTGTTTCATAGTAACCCATTAAGTAGAAGGTTCTTTAAGAGGTATGCTGGTAGCAGACGTAAGACATGGTATTGGGTAGCGTAGTGAAGAAAGTCCCTAATGATAAATATTAGATCTGGAGAATTATAAATGTACTATTACAAAAGTAGATTTTTATAATTAATCAAAAGTTTGAACTAAAGGAATAGTACATACTCTAATTTAATAATGAAAAGTGAATAACAAGAATTTATTTAATACTGCTGTAAAAATTACAGTTTATTAATTTTATACCACGAACATAGTTTGTGGGCCAACGGCATCTTCACAAACTATGGCTCGACGCCCCTCCCCGCGCCATGCTATGAATTTCGACTCCTGACAACTCTAGGATTTGTCGTCTAGGAAATCCTCTATTCGTGGTATAATAAAGTATTATCCCATCGAACCTGCGGAACTTAACCCTCCTTAATCAAAAGAAGAGGAAAGGTCCTATTATTCTCCGAAGAGATTTAGTTAACTCGTATAACATACGAGCAAGAGTTAATGATGAAAAGAGTATAAAACTCTCCTATATCCACAATGATTTACTGTACTGTACCAGTAATTTAAATTAAATTATAAATAAGAGCTTGGCTCACTTATGCTAATGAATGTATTTCACATTCAGTAAGTTTCTAAACTCGTACTGAGGTTGTAACTGAGGTATAGTGCCATAATGCAGAACAAGCAGAGCACATTATCAATATATAAGATGATAATAAATGACAGTACTTAGCAATGTGTCTTAACCCTAACAATAATTCAAAACTGATCAATTGAGGTGGTTACAGATCTCACAAACCAATATGCTGACCATTTAGGTATTACAGCTAGGTGAGTCGTACCCCTTTTTGACCAGACCGCATAGCCTAACTAGCAATTCCGTGAGATATCTGGGTTTCTCAAACCAATATATCAGTACCGGTAAAATAAAGTAAGAGTAGGTGGTAGTTCGGCAACAGTGATAATAATGGATGATTACCAGTCTCACTTTGGAAAGCTATTACGAAAACTAGACACAGCTTAGTAATATCATAACATTGTTATTTGATAGCAATACTTATTCATAAACCTTTGTGCTCAACAAGCCGGCAAAAGCCAAATTAAAAATAAATAGCATAGTAAGTGTTAATGTATCAACATCTGTGAACCAATTTCATCATTCAAATATAAATCAATTCAATAAATTAATACAAAGTGGATATTACATCTTCACTCTATCTTATACTAAAATATAAACTATGATAGGTTAAATGATCTGTTGTGCACATCAGATTGGTAACGTGGACCAAGTTGTTTCAATATAATAAATATAAACCATTTCCAACTAACATCTGTGAATGTATCTTCAGAAGGCATTAATCTATACAATGGAGCTCCTTTACAGATAATAGCGGATCTAGCGTCTATTCAATAATCTAATCGTCTATTAAATAAATACTTTATTTACGTCTGATCTTTGAGATACTCTAATGTATTAGATAAGTGTAAAATTATTTATAAAATATTTGTTTATAACTTAAAACATAAAACCAACACAACTATTCTTGGAATCATTGATTTAAACCAGTAGAATCAGTATCAATAAATAAAAGGAACATCCGTATAAACTCTGAAATTATCAGTTGTGTACCTAAATACCTAAACTAGCTACAAATATGTGTGAGAGCAAAACAAGGAGTCGCGTCCTTACTCCGTATTTAATTCTAATTGTGCATGAAGATACAAAACACAAGAGATTGTAAATGTGCACCTTTCTAACTATTCTGACTAATGTATGCGAGATTGGCTTTCTCGACTTTGTATTCCTAGTGCCAGCCCTAAGGTCTATCTCCTGCAGGCTGTAGCCAAAGACAGCAGAATTAAGACGTGTACCGCGAGATGTGTGAGGGACCACATCAAATGGATCCTGAAAATAGATTTATTATGGGTGCTGAAGGCATGACCCACTTCGACAAGTCCCCATTATCCAAGTTCAGGAAACAACCAATGTGGGAGCTTTGCTGAGCCCAACAAAGGGAAAACTCAACACCCAGTTCGCTCAAATTGCCTGGGCCTAACTAACAAGGGAATCCCTGACTCCTGGCTTTCGTTGACACCGTGAGGATCAGGCCAGCAGACCATAAACCATGTTATGGGTTTTGGTATTCATCGAACAGATATTGATAATATTCACAACAAAATAATATAATGGTTAAGCCATAATAATTCTCTTTTATTTCTTTTTTTAGGAAAGAGAATCTTCAACATTTCATAAAATCTACACTAATTACGCACTTAACATATTACGTTCTAAGACGTCATCACAGCAACTACGCATTACAAAATCCTGTATTCACGAAATATCATGGAAACTGTTTCATGGGTGGAACCAATTACACTATTAAACGTGTATCACAAAACTATGCACATTAATGCAAATTTCTATTATAATTACTTGCAAAATCAATAATATTTTAATAAAAATCTGTTCGATTCACACATCTAAGCTCGCTATTCCAATCCGAATCCCCTGTCAAAACCTTTTTCTTTTTCCTGTAGCCTTCTGTCATCTTTCTATGTGGAATAAAAAGTATTTAATGCAAAGTAATGAAAAAGGTTTTAATAAAATAAATAGATTTCAAATAAAATACTCGAATTGATTATTGATTAGAAATTTTGGTGGTACAACAGAGTTGGGATCGTTACAGTAGTAATGCTCACGCGTTCATGTCATTGGAGAGAGTTGATACCGGTGATATTACCGGTACATGAGACATACTGTCTTCTCGAAGAATCTAATGCAATGCAAGCTGAGTCTTTCCCCACGTATGTGAGGAAGGAAATAACAGACAAATTCTACTCCACAAATATGTCTATCAGAAATCTATTATAAAAAGTATCCAGACATTTCCAAGGACTCCCAGATGACTGAATGGCGTAGTGTTTTGACTAACCGACTAAAGATTCAAGCGCTGTGAGTCGATTCCCATACGTGACATTTTTTTTACAAAATTTACCAGCTCTAAGTGTTAAATGCCACGGTTCTCTTAGTTTATGATAGCGAGAGAGATCTTTGAGTCTCAGAGAAAAATGCAATGTGACTTGGGTCTTACCATACCTTACTACGAAGGACCCAAGTCGTACAGTGTTATTATAGAGAGGGAATACCGCGTAACATCAAGTGGCTACAATATACCATCTCGTCATTTACTTAAGTAAAAATAGAAAAAATTTACATGAAAAGGAAGCTAAAGTAGCGGTTTCTTGTCTGGTCTTCGCCACGGAGGGTCGGATAGGGTTTGAACAGGCGTCAAACTTAGTGATAAGTAAGCGTGACCTTACGTTATTAAGAATAATATTATTGACGTTTCCAGGCCATTTCTTTATGAATTCTATGGAAATAAAGTTTTGACTTTGACTTTGACATAATCCTAATGTCAGGACTAGTTTAATATACGTTTGCTCAGCTGTCAGAACTCAACAAATCTTAAAACACTTATTCTACAGTCGAAGAGTCTACGAGATCTTTTATAGGTTTGCGATAGATGTTACAAGAGGTGAATGTAAGAAAGATTATTGCACAATAATACTTTGCCTTTTAGATTTATATTCGAAAGTAGAATTATTAGTATCAATTGACAAGGCCGATAATACGATATGCTTTACCCAGTTGCAAATATATAGTATCATTTTCGTGAAACGAATCCGAATTAGAGGTTTGTTGTTAGCTAAGCTAGCTATCCTTGAAGGATTGGGAGGGTCCGGTGTCGAATTCAGCAAAGTCGTTGCTGATATATTTATAATTAAGGAAATTATAATTACCAGTTTTTATCTGGAATTCTAAGGAATAGTTTTGATGAAGATGTAGGTGATTGCAGCTGTTCTGTATCCTGCCTGCTAATACTTCTTCTTCTTCTTCGAGTCACCGGTTCTGTCGAACCAGTGTGGTGAAAGGATTGTAAGTGCGCCTCAAAGAGGCTCCTTTCGTGCACTCGACACATGTCTTCGAATTTTTATTTCTAGCACATGTCGGTTTCCTCGCGATGTTTTCCTTCACCGTTTTGAGAACGTGGTATTGCGCACATAAATCTTTCATTCGAAAAACTCATAGGTGCTCGTCGGGATTTGAACCGGCGACCTCCGGATTGAAATTCGGGGGTCAGTACCGCTAGACCACCACGCTCTCCCTGCTAATACTGAAAAAAGAAATGTTCTCTAACTTTACATTGCATGTTTTCATTATACACGTTGGCATGTTGGGGGAATGTACATGTGAATTTGCCGGGCTACATGACATGTTGGCAGCGTGCATGTAGACTATACCAATTATCGCGTAAGCACAGTGTAAGCTGATGTCAAAATACTACATACAATATCCGGTTTGTCGGTGTGAAAAGCAACTTGTCTTCCTATACCTTAGTAGGGATGAACAGGTGGGCCATCTGCTCGTGCCTTAACTGTTCACTACAACAGAAAAACTAGAAATTATGTTGTTCGAAATAAAAGTAAAAAAAAACTAGTTTATTCAAATTCAATAAAACACCTAATTAATTATTACCCTATATTTCTTTTAATTTAGAATGTAAGTTTATAATTTAAGAATCCCTTTGTTTCTTCTTATATAATTATTTTCGCTGTGTGCAAGTCCCACCATTGTAGAACATTGATTTGGCTCAAACCCACAAAATGTATTACCTAGTTCAGGCAGTCCAGACATCATCGCGTGCGAATCGCGTATCATATAAAGCATACACAAATCGCGTAGGGCTGCCAACAAAATCTGTTCGAACACGTTTCAATTTTTTTTATTTGATTTAGGTGATGGAACTATCTAATGGCCCACCTGATTTTAAGTGGTAAGTGGTAAATTAATAAATTCTTTAGATTACCTTTGTAATGGTTAAACGTGGAAATATATTTCATTAATATGTTTACGTAATGTGTATGATTTATCCTATTTGTTGGAATAATAAGTTACCAAATTGATAAAAAAAATCGCTGAAATAAATATTTGGATACTGAAACTACCCGCATCACCACTGTCTCTCTCGAATCAGTCTGACAAACCACCAAGCTCTTTCAAAGTCAAAGTCAAAGTCAAAACTTTTATTTCCATAGAATTCATAAAGAAATGGCTTGGAAACGTCAATATTATTCAAAACATAAGGTCACGCGTACTTATTGATAAGTTTGATGCCTGTTCAAACCCTATCCGACCCTCCATGGGGAAGAACAGACAAGAAACTCCTAATGGAGCCCTTTAAATTATAATTATTATCAATACCAAAATGTTTCTTCCATAATTATTTTATCATTTCTATCTTCGGTTGTACATGACAACGATTTACATATTACTTAATCTAGTATACAAAAAGAAAGGATAAAAGTGAAAGTTCTTAATTTTGGAGAATCCACTGTGTGACGGTAGCAATAAATATATTCAGTGACATACAATTTCAAAATTTGTCCTTACGGTATTACAAAAAAGGCGCGGAATAATATAACTGTTTCTTATAAATATGTATAAAATTACAAACTTTTGTACGTACGGCGGTAATGACAGCGGATGAGGTGATACTACCAATTATACCTACCAAAATACTACCAAATAAAACCTTACCAAAATAAACTTTAATGCCGGTTGTATTATTTTGGGAGTGTATTCCTTAATATCCGGTTTATTTATGTAAAAGTAAAAGCGTTAAAAAACGGCGTTACAATAAATGTCATCGCACTTAAAGAGTAAACAATAATCACGCTTTTTTTTAAGTCTTTAGTTTTGGGATATCCTCATGGGTACTTTCTCGTTATGAAGACAATGATTAAGTCATGTTAGTTACTACCGGCAGAAAACTTATCAATTTTCCACCACGGCACCTGACCACGGGTATTAGAACCAACTGCCACTACTCGAAGTAGTGTGGCGAAGATTTCCTCTAACAATTTCGAACTTTCAACTTGTAGGACGTATCTGTCAATGTGAGGGTATTTTCCTTAATACTGGTACTCTTTCGCGGCAGCGACATAAAACCAAAGTAGACGTGTAATGTACATCAAAATTAATTGATAAATGGTGAATATAGTAATAAGAACCAAAAATGAAAATATCTATATAAAATAAAATTTTGCTAAATGATTGGATAAAAAGCTAATAATCGCTATATAAATTCGAGTGCATATTTATACACCCAGCTAGCGATTAGGTACAAATATCAAGCGTACTATAACGTATCAATGTAATATCAAAAATAACAAACGAATCTGTTACAAACTCCTTCGTGATTTGTGACAGCCCTAGCGTGACGTTACTTTCGCTGCTGTCAGTGTCAAAGGGTCATTGGCGCGCGAGGCTTCGCTTGTTAACCATAAAGGTTGCATGATTGATGAGTAGGTTTTGTAATTTTTTCAACAGGTGGAATATTAAAAGTCTTGTTAATTATTGTTATTCGCACTAATCTACATAAAATTATGATGAAATGTTTTCGTACCTTCGATAATGTGGCATCCGGCCTCTTGCAAAACAAATATTGATTGATTCAGTTCCCCGTGTGGATTACAGTAGCTCGTAATTTCGAGGTGATGAGTGGTGAAATTACTGCGATTGCTTCTCCAGGTTTAACACGATTACTTTATCATGATTTCTGCTTTCCAAATAATCATTTTAATAGTATAAATTTATCTGGTTCTTTATGTGTAGTATATAAGGTAAATAAATAAATAAATAGTATTTAATAGTAATAATCATAGGGAATCCTAGCGTGGGGGTTAGTGTACATTCTTGCACTGTTATTGTCTGATTCAGTTAAGTATAGAACTTTCAATCTATGTTACCTATTTAAGTGCTTCGATGTCATGATGCTATTGGTAACAAATTAAAAAATGATCATTAATATTATTTCAAATTTATTAATATTAATTTGAACTCTATAAATTTTAGGGTCACCACACATTGGGGATACTTATACATTGTATATACCTGATTATATATCTAACTTAGATACATTGCCTGAACATTCTGTAAACCCGACACTAATTTTGTCAGCTGTGCATTTAGGATGAAGCGTATGTACGACCAACTAACATTTAGTACCTTGATTGTAACAGCACTAAACTCAAAGTGTGCTCCTAGGCTTTGGATACTTAAATCTTGCTTGCGAAATAATAACAGAACCAGTAGATGACCCACCTGTTGTTAAATAGTAACTTCTGTCCATAACAAAGCAATAAGACTTAGCTTCTCCCCACTTTGGTTAAACAGGCCTAACGTATGAGCCCGTAACTCCTAGACGTGAAGGTGTAATGTCTCAAGTGCCTGTCATTTCACCTATCAAACCGGAACACAGTAACGCGTATGAGTTACTGCTGAATAGTAAGGTATGATAACAGTATTACTATTCCTCACTCGCACATAACAATGAAAGCCTTGGCACAAATCTGTGTAATAACTATTACGCTTATGAACATATGGTATTCATCTGTATAATTATTCAAAAAATAGCCGTAATACATTTGTTTAATGGATTATTTTACAGTTTTGAAGTGCGTTGGAAACATTGAACTGGAGGCCTGAAGTTCAAGGTCTGAGGTGACGGACTCAATGATAATTCAGTAAGACAACTTGAGTCCGTCATTATAGTCATCAAGTGAAAGAAGTAGTATAGTAATTGAAATTTACTATCAAATGTAATACTAATATTATAATGAGGAAGAGTTTTTGTTTGTTTGTACCGAATAGGCTCCGATACTAGATACTGGATCGATTTCAATCATTTTTTTTTACCAATAGAAAGTTATCAGGAAGTAACATAGGCTAGAAAGATTTTCAAAAAAATGATATCATTAAGAGAAGGTCAATAATGTAACCAAAAGTAGCAAAATTTTGCGTATAAAATTAATTATTTGGCGTGCGCAAAAAAAATTTGGTGGAATTTCACACAGCGCCATCTAGCCCCAAACTAAGCTAAGTAAATAGCTTGTATCATGGGAACCAGACAACAAAAATACACATTATACAAACACACAGACACAGAAAAAACGCCTATGTTCGTCACACAAATCTTTGTCCTGAGTGGGAATCGAACCCACGTCTTACAGCGCTGAAAGCAGGGTTGGGTTGGTAATAAAACAACTGAGCTTTGAGGCCTGTCACTGAGCTATGAGGCATATATACGTATGAACAACATTAACCATTGCAAGAATTATAAAGTTGCAGCTTCATTGAGTCATTTGGCACTAATTTACATATTATATGACGTTACATAATTTTCAAAGAAGGCTTCATCCTAAAATTATTATTAATATTTATATGGAAAGTATAATTAGTGAACATAAAATTGCATAATGTAACGAAATGAATCATGATACGTATGCGTACCAATGTGATGTACGTATTGTATTCATTATATATCATAACTCATGAGGATAAAACATTCATTTTTAAGTAGAACTCTCGCCAACTTCGTCCGGGAAAGTACTGCCGCCATGCCCATTTCTGCTGCCAAGCAGTAACGCGTTCGCATTACTGTGTTCCGGTTTGAAAGGTGTGGTTGCCGGTGAAATTACAGGCACAAGAGACATTCCACCTACACGTCTCAGAGTTACGGGCGCATACGATGCGACTTGGATCTTGTCGTACCTAGTCAGGGAGGACCCAAGTCGCATCGGTTGTTATGGGCAGAGGTTACCACTTAACACCAGGTGGGCCGTCGGCTCGTTCCGTAACTGTATCACATAAAAAAAAACAGTTTAGTATCTAATACAATCACAAATAAACTGTGGCTTGGTTTTAATTGAATACTACAAGTATCTACTATTTACTGCTATCTCTGGCTTTCTCGGACCAGTGGAGTGAAGGTATTACAATGCTCCTCAAAATAGCTCTTCACTTGAAAATTTTCTTAAAAAATTTGTTTTAAAACCAAAAATATGAAATTAACATGTCTTAATAGATATGCATGATGATATACGTATATAAGCATAATTATGTGTGCTTATATACTATTCATTTAAGCCCTTATTTACACATAAGTGTATAGACATAAATATTATTTAAAATCATAGAGCTTTTAGATAGCTAAAGGCATCCAATTTACTGCCACATGATTGACCACTGGAAAACGATTTACTTATTTCGTCTGCGAGATTAATTCGATCTTAGTTAAACGCAAACGAATAAAGTTGCGAAACTTTTTATGGGTAAGGTTTGGTTGGAGTAACGTTTATAGTTATAAATTACTTTGATCGCATTTGCCGCTTAATATGAATTCGATCAATAAAAACTAAATTGATTGAGTATGTCAAAACATAAAGATTCTTTTCTTAGTTCAATATGCGAATGAATTGATATGATAACCAATTTTTTATTTAAACCAGCTTCAGATACAAAGTCTATCTAACCACTCGGCCGCGGCGCTTCTCCTAAAATACAAAATAATTCGAAACATCTGCCCTAAAGAGCTTATCTATCGATGCATAATATTAACATACAATACATTAATACACCCAAAAAGATCCCACAAAATTAGAGCAATTGACCATATCGTCCGAAAAATAATCACGCGACGCAATTAAAGCCAAAAGCGTTATGCTAATAGGCTCATCCATTTACATACATCTATTACATTCAAATAATCGCACCAAATCAATTACTCGATCAATCAGAACGGACCTAACCTTTTACCCAAAAAAAAAAAAATAGTTCATTTGTAACCCACTATCGTCCTCGCTAGTCCAGCGCTTATAGTTTAAAGTAAAAGTGTCGGCAGAATCCCTCGTATATAAGCGCGGGCGAATACTCCTCGGCATCACAACACCTCGGACAGTTCAACACACAACATGGCCAAGTGGAGCATTGTAAGTCATGTGTTTCGGAGTGCAGTGTAGTGACAGTGGAAGGACTAAGTGGTCAGTGAATCCCGAAAATCGGATCGGCGATCGGTCCAATCGGATTTGGTGTCGTAACAAGGACGTCGAATTGTCTCGATCGACAGTGTAATCGATATTGATCCAGTGATACTGATCCGATCAGATCAGATTAGCTCAACTCTATTTTGTAATCGTGGTTGTTGAGATGCATGTGTAGCAAAATCTACATGTTGCATTAAATCAACAATATGGAGCATTTTGATTTATAATCGTCTGACCACTTTCTAGTTCAAAGTTGAGACGGTCCTTTCACTGCCACTATCTACATCTTTAAAAAGATTTAGCTAATCCGTAGTATTAATATAAACGTCATAAAATTAGTCCATCTTAATTAATTACCCAAAATTATGACTTTGCATATTAATATCCAAACCAAACTAAGCTAGCTTCATCCATTGAAAGTGAATTACTTCTTTGACTGCATTACACTTTAAAAATACAAAATAATTTGAATGATTAAATCTCTTGAACTGAAAAGACACATGTTGCGAAGAAATACATTCAAAAATCAAAGTTTATTTATATTTAGGATCGTGTTTGTTTCGTCCACAGATCGCCCTTGCCCTGATCGGGTGCGCAGTCGCCGAGCCCCCAGTGGGGTACTCTTACTCCGCGCCATCCTCCCTTATCGTGTCCTCCGGGGGGCTCTCCAGCGGCGGCCACTACACCCCAGTCCCGGTCGGCCACCAGACCTCAGAGGGGTACCATGTCGACCCCCATCTACTCGAGAAGATCAAGCACATCATCCTGAAGGACGAAATCCAGAACCAGGCCTACCAGTCCGCCTCCTCCGGCCACGGATCCCACGGAATCTCCTCTCACTACGGAGCCCCCGCGCCCGTCTACGGAGTCCCCCACGAGAGGGTCGTAGGAATCGAACTGGACCACATCCAGCAGGGTCTTCAGGTGGCTCAGTACCACCAGGCTGAGGAGGGTTACGCGTCGGGCTACGCCGGTGGGTACGCCGGCGGTTACTCGAGCGGTGGCTACTCCAGCGGTGGCTACTCCAGCGGTGGTTACTCCAGCGGTGGTCACGGCGGCTACTCGTCTGGTGGTCACGGTGGCTACTCGTCCGGTGGTCAGGGTGGCTACTCGTCCGGTGGTCACGGCGCTTCCATCTCTTACTCGGCCCCCTCAATCTCCTACACCACCATCGGAGTCCCCTCGGGGTCCTACGGCGTCCCCTCCCCCTCATCATCGTACGGCGCCCCCCACCACTAAACAGTCATCTCATTAATGTAAATCATGTGATCGCATCCTAGATGTTAATATGTATTATATTGTTGTAAGTTTCTGTAAATAAAAACAACCTTTTTTGTACATTGATCGTTCATTTGGGTATTAATTTAATCGGTTAACCAAGTATTGCATAATAAAAAGCGAAGGTCGCTTTTAGTCCCAAATACATAGTTAGCTTTCGTTGCCTCTCGTTCCGTTGCCGAAGAAGAAACATCCACCGTAAGTGGTACCCGAGAAATGCATTAACAAAACTGCACATCATGTCGGGTTACATAGTGAAATGGAAAGTAGTGACATCAGCGATCGACATCCCACGTGAAGTGAATGTGGCTGGCTGGACCAAACACGATTTGGTGGCATTGTTATTGTCCACTCACTTTTACTTTTCGCTACCGGTTTGGAATAAGCTTTTACGAGAATGGGTGAGAGATGATTTTGCTAATCTGGCACTAGAAGTTTGCGCGGGGTGGGCCATACGCTATTCTATTTGCCGCTGTTATAATTCTCAAATATATCATTAAAATTTTAAAGAAGATCGTGATGAGCCTTACTTTTTTCTAACTCCGATTTACTGAAACTATTTTATTGGTTGATAATTCACACAACTCCATCTCGCCCCAAGCTAAACATAGCTTGTACAATGGGAACTAGACTAAATTGATAGAATACATGTATACTTTTTGAAAATAAATATAATACAAGTTAATACCCAGACACAACATACATCTATATTCGTTACACAAATATTTGTCCTGGGTGGGAATCGAACCACGCAGAAGCCAGAATTCCTACCAACTGAGCTGTGAGGCCTGTAATTTTTATTGAATTATTAAAGAAATAGGTGTAAAATATAAAATGGTTATATTAAAAAAGGTACAGGTAATTCTTGTGCCTTTTCGACTGAGTAAATATCATAAGAATCATGAGAAAGTATAATAAGTATCGTAAGAACTTGAACAAGCCAATATACACACATTAATATGGCAACAGAAGTAAACTGAGCTTGAACAAAAACCTTTGTATTTTGGCAAATTCGTAAACAAATTTCTTTTTTTGAAATGTATGAGTCAGAATTTCAAAACAAAATGGCCAGACCGCTGTGTGAGAAACGAGGAATCGTCCGCAACCTAGTTCTGAATTCACACTTGTGATTCTACCAACACACTTCTCATTATTCAGATTGTATTTAGATAAGCTCAGCATCAAAACATGCTAATTTTGTATGAGAATTTTAAGTCGACTTTAACCGTTTGATTTTTATATCCTAGAGTCAAAAACAGACAGACAGACAACTAAATAGTGACGTCTTGTCTATTCGTAATAGTAACTTACTACTTTTGTTTAATAAAATATGATTGTGTGACTCTTCTACTACCTGCTAAATAAAGTATTAAATTTATTACTTACAAACAATTGTCTTAGCAAGCATAGCTTAGGCCAAAACTTTTGATTTTTTTCTTACCACCGAATATATTTAAATCAAAACCTAGAAGTATTGAATATTAGCGATGAATCACGTGAATGTTTTACATAACAATTCAGCGATATTAGTGACTAAATTAGTGCTTAATCCATGCAGTGTTGCTTTCTCTTGCAGTGCGCGGGCGCAGGCCGAATCTTTACTTGCGTGTTGAACGCTAGCCGTATCAATGGCCAGTTATTTGGATCTGTGACAATTATTGATTATTTTATTTTTTATTATATTTATGAATTGAATTAACACAATTTTAATAATATTTAAACGACTTTTATATAAAATTAAGGACCATTTGCATGTTTCATATTATTTTTTAATGGAACATCGGTCTAAAAAATAAAAAAAGATAAAAAGATTGCCCACACTCACTCACTGAATGATCACTAAGAAATTACAAATAATATTAGTCAGAATTTAATTTGTGGCTACATTTTAAGATCTTTTTGAATGTTTTTATTAAAAAGCTTCATGACCGATATAATTTTATGCGGACGAAGTAAGTTGTATCTCTCCCTGCGAGGGCTCCCTAATATTTTGTCGTGTATATAATTTGTTCTAGGGTCATATTATCTTCTTCTTTGTACGTTCCACCTGCGACACAGATAATCTTAGTTCAAAAGTATGAGTGTTTAATCGAATTTATTTATTTATATCACGCCACGTATAAATGACCAATTCCAAACTGGGATCCAAGTTCAGTTATTAAGAAGATCTAACAGAACACAATCGCATAACACATTACATAAAGCGAAATGTGTAATCTCACGTGTCGGAAATCAAAATAACGGCGCACTGATTGAATAAGACCATAATTGCAACTAATGAAATATCCGGATTTCTAGATAATTGTCAGAACAAATTGTTCAATTTTCGTTCGTGTGACCTTCTTGTGAGTCATCACTCAGAGATGCAATTTAGAAAAAAAACATCCAAATCTATTTCAACTCTTTTCAAGGGTTTTTGTTTGTTCTTATTTTCCATCGAGGACCAATATGTTATTTCGTGTAAGTGTACACATCATACCCACATTTCGTTAATAAACAAATTAAAATTGGAAGACATGTGTCGAGTGCACGAAAGGAGCCTCTTTGAGGCGCACTTACAATCCTTTCACCACACTGGTTCGACAGAACCGGTGACTCGAAGAAGAAGAAGAAGAAGAAGATAACAAATGATTTCTAGCCTCAAAGGTTTGCTGGAAGAAAACTCTTTTTAGGGTTAAGCTCGCCATTGTACATATTTTTTTATATATGTTAATTTGTTTAGTTTTCTGTGTACAATAAAGAATAAAGAATTATCGCGTGTTTTTGTAAGGACTTTATTTTAGAAAATGAAGTATTTACGTATTTTTGAAACAAAAAGTGTTTTGACCCTTCACTCAGAATTTTGTAATGCATGTGGCCTTTCTCTCAAAGGTTTTATTAACCTTATTAGTGTGTACTTGAACTTTCTGATCTTAAAACTTATTTGAGCGAATTCTTCCCCAGACGTGAAACTGCTATCTTCAACTATGTGTCGAGGGCCTTAACCTAAGGCTAAGTACTTCTTTACATATATTGAATATTAGTTTTAAACTCGGGGTTTGAAGGAAGTAAACGTAGAAGCAAAAAAAAAAAATTCACCGTTTAATATTTTACATGGAAAGTTGTGTCTCTCTCGTCCGTGCTGGTAAAGTACACATTTTTTGCTGCTTGAATGAAGGACCGCAATACGAAGACAATGTTCAAAAATATACTAAAATATATTATAAAATATTAATAGGAAACGCTACATCAAATCCTGTTTATTCACATCAAAATGTATGTGCGCCTACCAAAACTGCGAAGGAAAACATCTTGAAGAAACTGGTGTATCCTAGTGAATAATTCGAAGAAATTGTGTATAGAGTGCATGGAAGGCACTCTTTAATCTTTTCACCACACTGCTCCAATAGTGATACGTATAAAAATAGTAGCTGTAGCACACAGCCATTTATGATCTAGTCACCATCACCAAAACTCGTGTTTAGTAGAAGCAACGTTCTTTTTATAATTATTTATATCTTGAACTGTTTATAAAAATTGAGCAATCGATCATTTCTCATGCATAACCCAGTATCGCAACTTTCGGGCATTTAGATTGTAGTAACGCAGGTTTTCTGCTAAAGTACCTTTTGTGTGATGTATGGAATGGTCTGTCTGTGTGACCTATTATACATTTATATCGGAGCATATAGGATTGAAGGATCATCTATACAAATAAATAAAATTGGAGTGTCTGTTTGTAATATTAAAATAGCCGCTTTTTACTAAGTGCATATGGATGTATACACGGTAAACCAAAACAACATTTTCTACAATTTTTGTCTGTCTGTCTGTATGTTTGTTGCGGCTAATCTGAAAAATAGGTGGACCGATTTTGATAAGACTTTCACTGGCAGATAGCTGATGTAACAAGGATTAACTTCGGCTACTTTTCCGAGGGGTAAAATAGGGGTGCGTGATAAAACCGAATTCCACGCAAACGAAGTCACGGGCAACAGCTAGTTATGAATATACATTAACGTTAAGTACGACCTACGTACAAAGTCGAGTGACCATGTGAACTTACACTTATTAAATGCGAATTGAACCGATTCCTGTGTCTCAGTGCAAAAGATCTCAGGTTTACTAAGACGAGAACTGAACCCACGACCTCTGAGCAAAACTTAATGAAATTTAAAACTCATAACAATAATCTCATTCGAACAATAGAAAATTACGAACATAAAACGCGGAAGGCAAATTTAGAGCCGGACAGACAATGAGATGAATTTATGTTAATTACATGGATGGCTAATAAAATGGCATAAGAACTCAGCATTTATGTAATGCTGATTAATTTACATGTTTTTTGCGTTAGTTTCTCGCTAAATTAAGAGGCGCCCGTGAGTGTTACCAAATATATAATGAGGTATCTATTGAATACAGATGAGGCTGAGAAAAGAATTATGACCCGAACACACAGGAAACGTATTTGTATTATGTATTTATTTGTAAAAAGTATATATGTAGATATAAGCTGTCTTTCCCCCAATGTACAGCTATGTATATGAACACTATAAAACATTATTATTAAACTCTGTATGAACAACTAGTGCCTTAGATACTCAACTTGGCAAAAAGCACAAGAAATACTTACTACTTCAACCTTAGTTAACAAATCGACTTTTCCAAGGACTACCCCAAAATGAAGAATTCGTTACACGCTTTATTTTTAGATTCAAGTGCCGTGGTCGTTACGTTCGGATGTGAGAGGATCGTCGGTGGATCAACACTGATTTGCATTGAATAGTCCGCAAGGTTGGGGAAGGTCCTCGCGTTGGTAATCTTTGGTATTGACCATAAAGTGCGTCATTCACCTACATTAATGTATTTTGAAATCCATGATTTACGAAAAGTTTCCACTGTTTTAATGTGATTAAGTAATTATACTACTTAACTGATTGTGTCACTGGCTCACCCAGTGCGGTGAAGACATTAAAGTGCGCCTCAAAGAGAGTCCTTCTAGCATATATACAGGCCGGTTTCCTCACGTTTCACTTTACTGTAATGAGAATGTGGTAGTTATGTGATACTGATGAAATATATGATGTAAAGCGGAATTCCGGAAGCGAGGTGGCTGTGCGTTGGCATGGATTGATCTTACTTTCAATCTGGAGGTCGGTAGTTCAAATTTTATTTGGCACTACTGAGTTTTTCAATTGCTAAATTTATGTACGCATTGTTCGCTAAACGTGAACAAAGAAAGGGATATGTTAGATCCATCACTCTAAACTCGTTTATCATGGGTATAAACGATCATATATCTATCGACTGGCCTCAATGTGCTGGAGGTCGTGGGTTCGATTCCCACCCAGTACAACATTTGTGTGACGAACATAGATGTTTGTTCTGTGTCTGGATGTTGAAATGTATTATATGCATGTATTTACAAAAAAGTTCATAAGTATTACATCAGTTGTCTGGTTCCCATGACACAAGCTATGCTTAGCTTACTTTGGGGCTAGATGGCGCTGCGTGAAATGTTCACCAATATTTGTTATATATTTAGTTCAAATAACATCAACAGTTTACAAGCACTTACGTAGGGAAATCGTGTTACAGGATCCCTGTGGTAAATTTATGACTTTAAGCATATAAATGATTCCCATTATTGCTTGAGAGTGGGTAGAAGACGCAACCAATTGCATAAGCCACCTGTTTAGTTACAAAACAAGGGCTTGTATGGACACGCACAGAAACGTATGATTCACTGCACACTTATATATGATCTGATCTACTCTCGACACTGAACAGTATTACGTAAATAGTACATAATAGCTAGTAGGCGGTGATTATGTTGGTAAATTAGTAACTGCAAGTTATTTTACTTTCTCAAACATCTTAGTGAGAATTCTCAAACTAAAAATTAACTAAAAAACCTTTAAGTATAGATCCTGGATCCTCCGACGCTTTAGGGAAGCGGCCAAGAAGTAAAATCCCTTTCATTTGCTGTAGTCTTAAGTTATTAATGTATGTTAGTCACTAACCTATCTATTTATATGGGCCAATGTATTTAATACTAAGTAGCCTAAAATAAATAAATTATTATTATAGCTTCCAAGAGGAACTCATATGAAGATTAAAAAAAAGGGAAAATAAATAAGAAATAGATAACAATAAAAAAACAACAGAGTAACAAATAGTGTGATGTGTGCTACAACAGCAAAAAGGTCTCGACTCAGCATTTATCTGCTGCTGTGAACAGCAGACACTGGTATTCTGCCGAGACCAAAATCAGTCAGTCATTAAACCTTGTGAGTTATACTATACGATATACGATATCGATATATATACGATACTGTTATTATGTCCAAGATTGTATAGGATTTGAATTTAAAGTATTACATTCTTAACCCATTTGCATGCACCGCCCGCGACAGCGTGTGTCAATAAAGTAATAAAAGCTTACGAAACTAACATTACTTTTCTTTAGGCCTCTAAGGGACCCTAAATTTATCGATGGTCCCATATTTGCTTACTCCAAAAAGTTTAGCCCCAACCGGGGATAGAACCCTGAACCCCGAGCTTTGTACGCTGTTTGACTGTAATTTTGCTACACAGCCTGGCATTCGATATTTCAAAATATGCTTATTTGTCAATACGAGAGCTTCCTAAATAATTTTTTACCTTGTTTTACTTAGTTTGGCCAATTTACTTCAAGAATTCATATTTGTATAATCTGGGATATTCAGTGAGTTATTTAGTTTTTTTTTAGGGATTTTGTTTAATTAGCACATAGAGAAAAGTAGAGCTTTCGCCCTTTGTCTCTCATTCCGTTGCTATAAGTATTCCAAATAACATTCACATAGATATTTCTGAGTGACCTAGCTGTTTTATGGTTCAGGTGTCTTTTTCCAATGCTAAGTTCATCCAGTAACAGACAACGGCGGTCAGTTTTAACTGGCATTGCGTAACTGCAGTACTGCGACAAAGGGTCGACAATATCTTTATGGTTTTGCCCTACAAACCTACTATGTGATGATTACCATGCGTGCGATCACTTCGATAGGACATTTCTAATTATGCAATAATGATCGTGGATGATGACATAAATCTAGATTTAGGATGTATTTGATTATTTTTGATATTTATTTTCTATATTCATTACTGTTTTATTTTTATTTTTATTACTGTGTTTATTATTACTGTAAATAGAGGTTATAATATTGCAATTTTCCCGTTTCTCGAAGATAAGTACAGTATTGTCTACAGGCACAATCAATATTTTGTATATATAAAATAACAAAAAAAACATAAATAAATATGTAAGATTTAACAGACATAATATTTTGACTAGAAAAGATAAGATAATGTTCGTACAAAATCTCATAATGGAACAATTTACTAAAATATGACGTTGGTTGCTTGTGGAAAATCAGTTACAGAGACGAGATCACCACGTGTCAAGTATATGTTCATAAAGTTTTATAATAATTTCTTCAATTTTATGACGTTGAAATCTGTCTATTACAAGAACCTTTGTAACTCTGCCTACAATGCAAAAAAGTATTTATTTAACAGAGCATCGCGTTGATGTCTTTTGATCCGCCAATGATTCGTATCAGCTGTAGTAGATGTATTCAATATATTGTAGATGCGAAAATGTCGAACATATTTTTGTGTTGACTTTTACGGATAACTATTAACGTTTAATTTTTAGCCTCATTATATTTTATTTGACTAATTTTTACTGACTTCGTTTAACCGAATTTATTTTTCAAATATATTAACAGTTTAACATAAAAAACTGAAAAGTTTGGTTGAATATGTAAAGCAAAATTTTCGAATATTTTCCACACTGCAATTCGAATAAAAATCTTCTATGTAAAATACATATTATAATGTCAAAAGAAATCTAACAATCTTGCGTTTGACAGGTAACTAGACGAGACGTGGATAGATAGATTCTTAATGCAATGGCCGACTTTGCTTGTAAGCTGATTCTTAGGTTCAGTGTCTGGGGACGGACTTAGTGTTTTAGTTGAGAAACTAACATTTTCTTAATAATTGTTCCCGTAGGATCACTTAATTTGTAAAAAATATATTTAAGGCGAGATGCCTAGGCACCTTAGTTACCTAAGTAGGGAAAGACCTGAGTTACAATACTTGTTATGGGCAGAGGTTACCCTTAAAACCAGGTGGACCATCAACTCGTACAGTAACTTTATCACAATAAAAAAGTTCATTAATTTTGAAAGGCAATATAATCACAAAATGAAAATGGAACTTTTCTTTGGTGGGTTTGTTTGTTCCACTTCAGGGAGGGTCAAATAAGGATTGAGCTGGTCCAAACTATATTTATACGTGAACTTATAATATATTAATTGGATATATGACGTTTATATACCATTTCTTTAAAAAACAATGATAATATCTATTGTCTATTGCGCAAAGATTCGCTGTATCGCGTATAGTTACACAGATAAAAAAAGAAAATACCCAAGAAAAACTTTATGCATACGTCTCATGTTTGCCCCGGCTGAGAATCGAAATCGGGACACATCGCTCAGCAGCCAGTGTTTACCAACCTAGTAATTTATTTACGTAGCAAGCAGTCAAAGACAATAAACATTTTTCAATGTATATTAGTACCAATTTGAACAATATTTCAAAGGAAAACCTAGTAAATTATGTTTAGGTACACTTCAGGTTTTTCAAAACATATGACTGTTTTGAAAACCAAGAATTATCACCTTTTTATTTATTTATTAAGTTTTTATACTGTTTGTTCTATATCCATTTGGCTTTTCAGATTCGACCCTGTGCCTGACCGATTGCACAACTTTGAACTCAATAAGGAAATTGCGAGTAAAGACTTTATCCTTGTATCTGGAACGTTCAGTTGCGAAGGATTTTAATTTGTTACTCTCACCGGCCATCGTACATACACTTTCAAATATGACTGTCAGATTTTATTATCGTTTGTATAAAACAGTCGCAACGCACTGGCGTCGCTGAAAACCAGCGGGGCACAGCCGCAATCTCTTTCATGCAGCATTATGCTGAGTGACGACCAAGTTTGTCGCAACAATTGCCATTGTTTTAGTATGCTGTAAATATGAGTATTGTTATGATTGTAGGTTTGTAATCAATTTATTTTGACATTTTTTGACATCACTTATGACAAATTATGGTAATTATCTTTGTCATTTTTAACGGACTGATTTATTAATGTACTTAATAATAATGTAATTATTTAGATATTAGATTATAAGATAAGTTGAGTACTCTATTGCATTGGGTGTGCCTGTAAGGATAGATGTACAATGTACATATATATGAATAAATAAATAAATAAATAATAATAATATTCCGAGATAAAAAGTTAATGGAAGAAATAATAATAAAATTCTCTAAATATCTGTGTAGCACAAATAAATTAATTATGATGGTTCCTTTATTTCTATATTGTTTTTAAAGCTTTTGTCCATCTGTTTTGCCGTGGATTACTTTTCGTGGGTGGTGACGTGATAAGTAGTGAGTTGATCGTCACCATTGTCTTCTCACGGATGAGATTTTATGGGAGCGTAACGTAATCTTATAAACTCTTAGGCTAAGAAATGGCTTGGAAATATTCAAAACATAAGATCACGCGTAATTCTCGCTTAGTATGACACCTGTTTAAGCCCTATCCGACCGTCCATAGGGAAGAAGAGCCAATAAACTCTAGGAAGGCTTCCTTTTTTTGTCAACTCCAAAAATGTGTGTAATATCAACTGTGCATAGTCGCGCGATGAACAAATCGCGCGTCATATGCTCCTAACCGGTCTAGAACTAGAAAATCCGTCCGTTCGGCCACTTACGCCCAGGTATGAGATGAACTCATTACGTAAGATTTGACCAGTGGAATGACCAGTTAAGTGCTTGGTGAAATTCACTCTTATTATACATATAAGGATTTGTTGTTTGTGTATAGTGTTGTAATAATGAACTAGCTGTTGTCCGTGATTTCGTTCGCATTCCCGTCAGAATAGTAGCCTAAGCTATTCCTTAGAACATCAGCTATATGCCAGAGAAAGTCCCATCAATTATCAATCGTCCAGCCGTTTCACAGAACAGACAGACAAAGAAACAGACAGACAAGGATTTTTAACATATACATCTATTAATTGATTTATTTGACATTACAAAAAGTCACTTCAATATTATTTATTTGTACAGATGAATGAAGCATTTAGAGGCTGTTCCAATGTTAAATACAGGGTGTTTATTAAAACACTTTGTGCCTGATATAGTTTGGATAGTTATTAATTTCATAGCAACTAAATAACTTAAATTACATAATATTGATATGCAACAGAATCGTATGTTTTTGATTGATCATTATTGAATATACGCATTACATACATACATTACATACACAAGATTTCTTATTTGATCGTAGTCATGGCTGTCAAGATTAGATTTCTGCTCTAAACTCCAATATTTACCCCATAATACAATTATAAACATTAATAAAATGAGAAAATGCACTCACAACATATATATATATATATATATTTTATGTAATACAGTTACAGTACGAGCTGACGGCCCACCTGGTGTTAAGTGGTAACCTCAGCCCATAACAAGCGCTGCGGTTTGGGTCCTCCCCTACTAGGTACGACAAGACCCAAGTCGCAACGTATCCGCCCGTAACTCTGAGACGTGTAGGTGGAATGTCTCGTGTGCCTGTAATTTCACCGGCAACCACACCTTTCAAACCGGAACACAGTAATGCGAGCGCGTTACTGCTTGGCGGCATAAATGGGCATATATAAACGAATATTATACATAAAGCTGTAATGTATCTGTGACACCCAATCTACCAGCCAGGTAGTATTAGCGTCCATCTCGCGTAATCAAAACGACTATCATCATAATGATATAATCAGGCTGGACAAAAAGTGATAATGCTTTATTCGTGTATGAGTACATTAGATGTGGGTACAGTTAGGTACGAAAGTGCTTTTGTTAATCTCCGGTATTTGAGAAGGGTAATAGTGACTGAATTTAACAATGCTGAGTTTTATATCTTAGAGAAGTGTTTCAATTTTTGATTGCACCAGAATATGCTATTGAGATCAAATTGATCCACAGTAAAGAGTGTACCGAGGTATACTACTTTAAGGAGCCATCACTGATATAAGTCAAAGTCAAAATCAAAAACTTTATTTCCATAGAATTCATAAAGAAATGGCTTCGAAACGTCAATATTCAAAACATAAGGTCACGCGTACTTATCGATAAGTTATATATAAATTTCTATTTCATTATTTACATCTATTATACTAATTCCGAGTTATTGTAGGGCATAATCAAAAGTCTAAGGGTGAGGAAGAACATTGCAAGCAATTCTGTTAAGTAACTGCTAAATAAAGTCATAATTCACTAATAATAAATACTATGCGATTATTATATAACTATTTTGAAAGTATTTATATATCTATATTATGTCACCATTATTAATTTCACTGCCATCCATGAATCTCGCTTGCATTAATCGTATTACTTTCATAATTCAACGATCAGTCAATCCTAAACTAAATTAAGATAACATAATAATGGAAAAAACCTTTGACTTTAGTAACGTAATTTTTCACTTTAAAATTGCAACATACATTTTAGCTTCCAAGAACTTTCAACACACATTATCAGAAGTAATTTCAAAACAAAAGTTACTCAAGTAAACGTTTACTCTGTCACTTGTGCCTTTTACTGTATCTGCCAAGCCGGACATTATGCGTCTGCGTAAGATTGATCGCTCACCTGACGCGCGTAGAGCTAAGAATGTTATAATATATCTAGAAATCAATTAACAATGATTCAGCTCTGTTTTAAATCAATTTCGGTTATATTTACTTATATTTCTTTTATAAAATCAAGAGCCACACTTTTAATTATATTTTGCCACTGTTTTACTCAAAATACATAGCTCTAATTATAATAATAAAAGAGGTTTAATAATTGAATAAGTATGTTTATACCACAAAAATAAAATTAATATAATAAAATAAGGTACAACAAAAGTACTAGACCTGTCATGTACTAAAACGTAAATGAAATAAAATTACTGACTAAAAAAAGTTCTGTTAGCAGAAACAATTACAATAACACGAAAGATAAGAGAGAAAGAGAAGAGAGAGAGAGAGAGCGAGATAGAAGAAAAAAGATGAGGGAAATATATTTCTATTTTTATTGCCAGGTCTAAAAATTCATAGCCGACACCAGCAAATAGGAAGTGCAACGGTCACCGGTGAACGTACCTACACTTGGATACCATCTTGCTGCTATTAGCGATTCTATGCGTGACTGTACCTACATATTGATGTGGTTATGTAGTGACCTGACGAGAGCAGTCGTCTACAAAATGCTTAATACAATCATGGGCTTGTAAACATTGTTTCATATAGTTTATAAGGGGACTGGCACTGGACTGACAAATAGATCAAGATTTTGTATCACTTTACGTTGTGGGTTTAATTTGGTAGACAAGTGATCATCTCATCACTGTTATTGCGTTCCCTCGTATAATAGTAACCACTGAGTACTCCCCTAATAATAATAATAATAAAGATAATAATAATGATAATAATAATGATAATAATAATGATAATAATAATGATAAAAATAATGATAATAATAATGACAATAATTTTATTTCAGATAATAATCCATATACAATCATATACAAATTCAGTTACTTATTTAATCATAACTTATACTTGAGGTATGACAAGATGATAGGTAAAGTGACATTTCTTTGATTTTAAATTTCCTGGTAAGTACGGTAAATACTATGTTGCAGGTATTTACCGTACCAATTTCTGCTTGACGGCAGAAATAGGTGGCAGTAGTAAACTCAGTAACTGCTTCGTCTCTCACGAGGCATCATAATAAGACTGAAGAGGTTGCCTCACCGAAGGCGACACCTGCGGTCAATTGTAATACAATCTATACGAATAAATAAAATTGGAGTGTCTGTTTGTAATATTAAAATAACCGCTTTGTACTATATGCATATGGATGTATACACGGTACATATACCAAAACAACATTTTACCATTTTTGTCTGTCTGTCTGTTTGTTTCGGCTAATCTCCGAAACGGCTGGTTCGATTTTAACGGGACTTTCACTGGACTTTCAGATAGCTGTTATAAGGAGTAACTTAGGCTACTTTTCCAAGGGATAAAATAGGGATGCGCGATTATACCAAATTCCACGTAGGCAACAGCTACTTTAAATATATGTCATAGCTAACTGGGTGTGAGGCAGACATCATCTGCCAGCGCGGCGCGGCGCGGCCAGTTAGCCGCTCACTTTCGCGTTGCGTAACACCGGGTGAACTTGCTGGCGCGCGATTACGAAATACTGCTCCTTATTACATCGAGTGTGTGAACTTGATACTTATTTTGTTTGTACATGTGAATGAAAGTAGTAAACTTATATAAACTAGCTGTTGCCCGCGACTACGGCCGCGTTGAATTCGGTTTTATCGCGCACCCCTATTTTACCGAAAAGTAGCCTAAGTTACTCCTTGTTATATCAGCTATCTGCCAGCGAAAGTCCCGTCAAAATCGGTCCAGCCGTTTCAGAGATTAGCCGGAACAACAGACAGGCAGACGGACAAAAACTGTAAAAAATGTTGTTTTGGTATATGTACCGTGTACATACATATGCGCTTAGTAATAAGCGGTTATTTTAATATTACAAACAGACGCTCCAATTTTATTTATTTGTATAGATTTATAAAGTTATAAATAATTTTAAAATAGCCCCTTTTTCGCTGGAAGCATGGATAAAAATGTACGGCACAAAAAGCAACATACATTAAAAACTTAAGCTCATTACTTATGGTAATGATATCTTAATTAACTCCTCGGTCCAAGATCAACACCTTTGAATTCACTCACACAGAAATTCTAGGGCAGTTGCTTGAGTCTGTTTATTCTATCCGCTCAAATAGTGGCGAAACAAGCAGGACAACATTTTAATTCTTTATAAACTTAACAGTTACGTCCACATTATCATTAATTGTACTGTCTCGGTAATAACACCATGACTTTCATCAATACATGGAAATAAATTATTTTAATTGACATCTGAAAGTTGACATGATGCCTTGTGTAGCTTTAAGCTTTAGTGAGCAAGTTTGTGAAAGAACTATTAATCATTTTACTTTTAACAATTATTTGAATCAACAATTGTATTAAAGAAAAGGAATGTTGAAGGAACGAAAAGGAATATGACATTCTCATACATTTTATATTTCATAATGGCGTTTACAATTACAGACGGTAGCCGAGTGATAAAAACCCTCACTTTCAATTCGAAGGTCGCTGGTTCAAGGAGTTCCAGAGAAGGTACTCCAATGAGTTTTTTTACTTGAAGAAATTTTTGCGCGATACCTTAACTGACTTACTTATTATAAATTGGTTCATACACTTTTACTCTGTCTGTAGTCTAATCTTAGACACTGTAGTAGACATTTTAGTCACTAATAAATTGTATGATTCACGAGGAAGATTTCTGCGAATACCCGTATGAAGGCAGGTTGGTTTGCTAATAAACGTTGTAGGAAAATAATAAGAGAAATATCTGCATATTACATCTAAAAATTAAAGATATCTCTATAAAGATGAGCTGCTGTAGCATTTAAGGTCATTAATGCTGGCTTGACGAAAGTAAGCATGTTTCCCCCTAGTGGGAATAATATTTTCTAAATCATAGCGTCTTTATGTCATTCCCAAACGTTCTTCAGTTTCCTATTAAGGTATATTATATATGTATATATAATATTAATTATGTATAATATAATATTTAAAAATGTCATTTGTCATAGGCCCAGAAGCTAACCACGGATATCCCATATTTCCTCAATAAATTATGGTTATTACACAATATGGTGTATATCTACCATGGTGAAATTCTGCAGAGTGAGTCTACAAAATGTTGCCAGACCAAATTAGTTACCAGTTTGTATTTTTCATTTTGAGAACGTGGTTAAAGACATGTAAATGTCTCGACGCAAGCAAGCAAGTAACCATCCCATGCAGCCATATCAGAATACCATCAAAAAATCTGGCCAAATTATCGATAAAGCAACATTGTATGAGTTTTGGCTTCCGATAATTCATTAATTTCACCCGTTTTGATAGGTTCGCGTGACCGCCCCCAGCCAGCACAAAGATTCTTCTACCCTGAGAGACATAATGAACCACATAGGGCATAAACATGTTCATACTAATTCTTATAAAATCGTCGTGGTATTTACTATTAAAATCTCGTGAACTTTGAACGGGTTATTTCATAGATGTATGTTTGTTATATGTGTAATTATTTTGTGACAGATATAGCAATTAAACAAATCGTAGTTCTGGTCTGTGAAAAAATACTTCATTTATGCATTCATTGCGTTTGTTTGAATTTACTAACTTACTAATAAGTTAACTCACTCCGTCGTATGAATTTGAGTGAAATGGTCTTATCAGCGTTGTCTACGTGATGCATAGAGACCGAGTTTGTCACTATGTGCTATGGTTATATGCCAGTTATGTACAAATAGGGACTAACTGCATCCATCAGAAACGTCATGGTAAGTGACAGTGGGTACTGCCGACCAAAATAAACCCACCTTGCATGAATGACAGTCTGGCAAAACGAGCATTGACGGACCACTCATACATAAGGAACTCCATTTCATCGAGTCCCATACAGGACATAGTACAGGCAATCCCGATAGACAAGATTTCTCAATTGTTTCTCTATGTGACATTGATATCTATTCTGTGTCTGGGTGTTAATATGTATTATATGTATGTATTTACAAAAGAAAAGTCTATAAGTATTATATCAGTTGTCTGGTTCCCATGATACAAGCTATACTTAGCTTACTTTGGGGCTAGATGGCACTGTGGGAAATGTCCATCATTATTTATTTATTTATTGGACATTGTACGCAACATATTATCATGTTGGGCATTTATACGATCATTCAAAATACTAGTAACATATTTTGCCTGTCTCCTCTCTACATGATTACTACTCTAAGGAAACCGCACATGTTTCATAATTACCAGTAATGCTATAACATTTACAATGTAACTGATGAAGATTCCACTAATTCGTGTTGTACATGTAGTTATTATTCAATTACTCTTTATTGCTCGTTGTAATTAGTCTGTTTTACTCGGAATTTTAATACTTCTTGTTACTATTATTGCCAGTTTTGTAAAGACTAAAGTTAATTAAAATTATTGTGAAATGTATTACGTATACCTAATTAATTTTGAAATGTTAATATAAGGTTGAGTTTTAAAATTTATACCAAGATCTATATTAAGTATAAGAAAAGAACTTTAATCAAAATTTATCGAAAATCTTAAGGCAGAAAAATTCTTAGCATATCCCATCCCATCACCCGGGAATAATGTTATAATACTCAAAGAAAAGCAAATAATTCTTATGTGTTTATGTGTCATCTGCAACACAGGGGATCTTATTGCAAGGATATATGTGTGTAAGCATTTATTACGATAACTTTGTTTTATAGTATATTTCTATTTGAATAAATACTCTACTCTAATACTAGTAGGAGTGTAGGATTTCTTGACGCTTTACCCGAATAAATTGAAATAACATTACACCAAAATTGCTTCAATATCACTCACGCTTATCTCCGCCCAATGTCTCGTTATTAAGAGACGTTGTAATTCTGATTAGGCAGATTTATTGGGCGGGCGGATCGGGACTTTGTCTGTATGTGGGGTATTGATGGGAATTTCAGAGAGAGGTAGAATTTATTATGAGCTATTATGGGAAAATTTAGCTCTATGAGAAATAGTTAATATCTGGAATTTTCAGACAGTATGTGGCCTCGGCTGGTATAGGTAACTGGAGTTTTATCTACCACGCAAGTCCAACCTGGATTGGCAATGTTACATGATATTCTTTTGAATCTATAACAAACAGAATTCTTATAAATATTTTTTCAAAAAATTATTTTTAGCCTTTTTTTAACATTAGAGATATTTAGTCTATAGTGTATAAGACAAATAAGTAGTAAGACAACTATTTAGTGCATCTAAACCTTTAAACACACGTTTTAACCGTAACTGATAATATACTTCAGTTTAGGGTCGAAAAAACTTTCCACACAACAGAATGATCAGAATAAAAGCTGCAGTCCTAATTAGCAATAATATTTAAAGCAAGCCGAAAGCTAAGCGTAATTTATATCAAGACAATATTAGAAGAGAGAAATGAACGGAGAATGCAATAATAATAAATAGCAATAAATAAAAGGATTCAGTCGTTGCTTGTATTGTATGATACTAATCCTGAAGGCAATGGTGTGGAGTCGAACTGAACTAACAGATTTCAACACAAATTTTTAAAAGAGATGCATGTTTTCGCGTATGAAATCATTGGAAATACATATCAAAATATAGTAGACTAGCTGTTCCCCGCGGCATTACTCGCGGTGAATAAGTCATCCCACGGGAACACTGCACTTTTCTGGGATCAAAGAAACCTATGAGTTATTCCAGGATATAAGTAATCCTAGTACCAAATTTGATCCAAATCCGTTCGACTGTTTGAGCGTGATGGGCACACAAACAAACAGATTTCTTAATTGTTTTCTTCATTCTGTTACTTATTCCTAACGTGTGTTAATTATTTGTAAAAATATTTAATGTACACCCACAGCACATTATTATATTTATAGATGAAGAAAATTATGACATTAAATGGACGATCAGTCCAAGTAAATTAAAACATTTTTAACAACAAATTTAAAACATGGATTTGATAAATGGAATGACAAGTTTTCACACAGTGAAATGTAATGACAAGTTTTCACACGGTGAAATGGAATGACAAGTTTTCACACAGTGAAATGTAATGACAAGTTTTCACACGGTGAAATGGAATGACAAGTTTTCACACAGTGAAATGTAATGACAAGTTTTCACACGGTGAAATGGAATGACAAGTTTTCACACAGTGAAATGTAATGACAAGTTTTCACACGGTGAAATGGAATGACAAGTTTTCACACAGTGAAATGTAATGACAAGTTTTCACACGGTGAAATGGAATGACAAGTTTTCACACAGTGAAATGGAATGACAAGTTTTCACAGAGTGAAATGGAATGACAAGTTTTGACACAGTGAAATGGAATGACAAGTTTTCACACAGTGAAATGGAATGACAAGTTTTCACACAGTGAAATGGAATGACAAGTTTTCACAGAGTGAAATGGAATGACAAGTTTTAACACAGTGAAATGTAATGACAAGTTTTCACACGGTGAAATGGAATGACAAGTTTTCACACAGTGAAATGGAATGACAAGTTTTCACAGAGTGAAATGGAATGACAAGTTTTGACACAGTGAAATGGAATGACAAGTTTTCACACAGTGAAATGGAATGACAAGTTTTCACACAGTGAAATGGAATGACAAGTTTTCACACAGTGAAATGTAATGACAAGTTTTCACACGGTGAAATGGAATGACAAGTTTTCACACAGTGAAATGGAATGACAAGTTTTCACAGAGTGAAATGGAATGACAAGTTTTGACACAGTGAAATGGAATGACAAGTTTTCACACGGTGAAATGGAATGACAAGTTTTCACACAGTGAAATGGAATGACAAGTTTTCACAGAGTGAAATGGAATGACAAGTTTTGACACAGTGAAATGAAATGACAAGTTTTCACACGGTGAAATGGAATGACAAGTTTTCACACAGTGAAATGGAATGACAAGTTTTCACAGAGTGAAATGGAATGACAAGTTTTCACACAGTGAAATGGAATGACAAGTTTTCACACAGTGAAATGGAATGACAAGTTTTCACACAGTGAAATGTAATGACAAGTTTTCACACGGTGAAATGGAATGACAAGTTTTCACACAGTGAAATGGAATGACAAGTTTTCACAGAGTGAAATGGAATGACAAGTTTTGACACAGTGAAATGGAATGACAAGTTTTCACACAGTGAAATGGAATGACAAGTTTTCACACAGTGAAATGGAATGACAAGTTTTCACACAGTGAAATGTAATGACAAGTTTTCACACGGTGAAATGGAATGACAAGTTTTCACACAGTGAAATGGAATGACAAGTTTTCACAGAGTGAAATGGAATGACAAGTTTTGACACAGTGAAATGGAATGACAAGTTTTCACACAGTGAAATGGAATGACAAGTTTTCACACAGTGAAATGGAATGACAAGTTTTCACACAGTGAAATGGAATGACAAGTTTTCACAGAGTGAAATGGAATGACAAGTTTTGACACAGTGAAATGGAATGACAAGTTTTCACACAGTGAAATGGAATGACAAGTTTCTACACAGTAAAATGGAATAACAAGTTTTCACAGAGTGAAATGGAATGACAAGTTTTCCCGCAGCTCTCAAATAATTTCAGGTGCAACAGATTTAATATTTCTTTTATAGTAAAGACTATAAAAGAAATGTTAAATCTGTTTGATAACATTATTTTCGGAATCCTTTGATTTGAAAATATTGTTATTGCAATACAGATATCTATAAATATATTATATTAACGACTTTTTACACCATTTGGACCGAATTTGAATACAATATATTCTCCGCTGTGGGAAATCTATTGAAACGGCTACTCCACAGCTCCCGCCGCAAAACTAATCCAAGGCAGCGCCGACTGTTACGGCGATTACTTTAATTGGCTCAATCTCCATTCAAAACCACCTCGCGGTTCCCCCCCACCCACCCCTCGGGGGGGTCACCAGATTTATAGCGAAAGGGTAAGGCTTCTGATCCCTGTTTATGAAGGAAGATAGGGAAAAATGGATAGTGGCTCCGACACTGCTGGTTTATTGAAGGCTTTTAATTTCATTTGAATAGGGCTGCCTTTTGTCTGGAAACTTGAAGTGTAGAATGTTATGTCGAAGAGTGCGGCGTAACTTGTGCGTTCGTTCCTACATGTATTGTTAGACGAGATATTAAAGATAACATAAAGTTACAAGCCAAAGTAAAATGATATTGGGATTGTATAATATGTAACTTGGGTCCTCCCCTACTTAGGTGTGTAGACCCAGGTTGCATAAAATTGTATCAGTAACTTTGAGACGTGAAGTGGAAATGTCTGACATGCTTGTAATTGTAGTTGACGCTAGTTTTAAAGGTAATCTGCCTCACATTTTGCTGAGAATTATGGTATGTGTTTTTTCACAAAGTTTTCACGAAAGCTGAAGATTCTACAGTAAAATGTGGTAATAATAAGTTATTGTATTATATTGCAGATACACTTTTTTTATAAATATTTGTTGGCATTTCGCACAGCGTCATCAAGACCCAAAGTAAGTTAAGCATAGCTTGTATTATGGGAACCAGAGAACTGATATAATACATACTATAACTTTTTTGCAATTACATGTAATACATATTGACACCCAGACACAGATCAAACATCTATATTTGTCATACAACGTTTGTCCTGGGTGGTCAAACCCACGACCTACAGCATGGAAGGTTTTCTCTCTCTCTCTGGCCAGTCGACTGTGTTGGTATCAAAAAAAGTATTTTAAACAAATAAGGGAGAAAGAAAATGTAGTTTTCCCAGGATACGTCTTGCTTCTGAGCTTGTAGTATTTGCCGTGGCCCCGGGGTGTGCCCGTAAGTAGATAAGGTAAGAGTGCGCTACATCACTGCCCGCCGTGTTTTCATTAGGCGGGTTTAACGTATGACGCGGCGGGGGACTAAATCTTCATTTTTGACGTCCCACGGGTACTTGCACAGATCTAGGGACTTTTGAACGGACTTGTGTGACTTAAGCTAACTGTAAATAAAAGATTTTATTTGATACTTAGTTTATTTTTTATTGTTTTTTCCCTGTGGAATTTTGATGATTTGCCTATTTCACCATAATACTTGTTATTTCCGAAAATCTGACTTCTTTAAAGAAACTTCCATTTAAAATTTCAAACTTACAGGCCTTGGCGTTTCATATATTTTATGACGCGTCAATTCAGTACTATTATCATTTACATAATAAGAAAAAGATTTGCTCTCACACATTGGTACCTATCACACAAGTTTTTGCCTAGTTTAGGGCCAAAATGGACCGCTTAAAGATAGATAAGCAGTATTATATAAAAAAAAAATGTTTTGTATTCAAATTCAAATACTTGATACAAGTATCCTCTTTTTGATGTCGCATCCAGCAGCTATAGATCTGGCCCCACATGTCTGGTCCTCAACGCGGGGACAGCGCTAATGTTGATATATCGAGGAGAGTTCGGACGGACAGACGCACAGAGATGTTAAATAATAAGGATTGTGTTGTTTATACACACAGACCTTTTTAGATGTTGAGGTTTGGACGGGATGTTTTTGCTTGAATACGAACAAAATGTGGACTTTTTTCTGTATTATATGTTTTACTTGGTTCAAAATTAAATTAGGTTTTAGGAAATCGCTGGCATTGTAGAACATATGTAGTAAGTATATGTATTCTTGTAGATTTTAGGATATTACTTTTTCGGTCTTAGTGTTTCTAACTTTTGAGACATTGCTAATTTGAGACAATTCTACGGTCAATCGCACACAGATAAAAACTCTTTCACATTATTTCTCATACTTCTGCACAAGGATTCCCTGTGTTGCAGGTTACATATGACACTAATACACAACTCAAACGTTGAAGAACAAATGTTTATGTTTATCACAAAAAATTTTTCACCAGTGGGTTATCGAACCTGGGACCCTTCGTATTGCAGACAAGGCGACTATGCTATGGAGTTGTCAAATTAACAATACAGCTCACTATACCAACAACTCCAATTAACAAGTTACACGTTTATCTTACTTAAATGGAAACAGTATGCTCAGATTGCTCAGTCCGGGAGTAGAACCCGCACTGAGTGAGTGATCCCCCCCCGGCCGCCCCCGGGGAGTGTTTCATCAATCCGCCGCATGGATCGGTTTTAAACCTGATGAAGATTTACAGAAGTCGGCTGTGAATTTATTTTGAAGGCATTTCACGCATATGGTATATACAGCGACTTATAATAAAATTAATTTTTTTTATAGACTTTAACTATCGAATTTTTATACAAATTCGACAGTTAAAGTCTATAATATATTAACAGAGAGCATGAGCGGCTGAGTGGCAAGAACCGTAACTTTTAATCTGAGTGTTGTTGATTCAATTTCAAAGCAAGCACCAGCGAGTTTTGCAATGAGGTTTTTTTTTTTTTTGTATTATACTTACGGAACGAGCCGACGGCCCACCTGGTGTTAAGTGGTAACCTCGGCCCATAACAGCCGATGCGACTTGGGTCCTCCCATACTAGTATGACAAGACCCAAGTCGCATCGTATGCGCCCGTAACTATGAGACGTGTAAGTGGAATGTCTCATGTGCCTGTAATTTAACCGGCAACCACACCTTTCAAACCGGAACACAGTAACGCGAACGCGTTACTGCTTGGCGGCAGAAATGGGCATGGTGACAGTACTTCCCCGGGCGAACTTGGCGAGTTCTACTGCTCTTACTAACATGAGACAGCTTTAATAGTTAGCAGCTCGGAATAGAGCTGTTGTAACGATACGGTTAATAAAAAGCTACTTTATGTTGATTACAAACGTTGCTGAAACTCTCACAACGTTCAATTAACTCTGGCAATAAGAATGATGTATGGACGCGTCGATCCGTCTCTGGGAACAAATATGACCCGGTACAGTCGACATCGTAATTAGCTGGACCTCGTGGTCCACTCAGTACATACTGATAGCGATTCTATAGCCAAAATACTAAAACTTATTTTAAATCATTTTCTCATCTTAGTGATCAAAAAGAAAAATATCACTTAAAATATCACGTGATCAAACTCAGTAGGGGAGGACCCAAGTCGTGTTGCTTTTTGTTATGGGCAGAGGATACGCTTAACATCAGGTGAGCCATCTGCTCGGTACATAAGTTGCTCTCCGTATGTTACAGCGAGCCCTCTCGTGATGCTGGAAAATATATTATCCACTGACGCGATTGGCTACTTGATAGTGTTGGAAATGTGCTCTACTTATCGGCTCTGGCGGGCGTAGTGGTTAATAATAGACAATTAAGCCAAAAAAACTTTATTTCCCATGAACGCTGAAATAAAAAAAAGGACGTGTGGCACTCGGAGACTGCCGCGGTAAAGCTATTGCGCGTGATATTTCAAAAAGTCATTAAAAGTTCTGGTATTTATCGATAGATGGAACTAAAAAGTATGACCGCTGTGCCGGTCGGAGTGGGGGGTGTTAGGTGTTTCGTTACGGAATTTCTGGATTCGGTCTCCACGCTCAAGGCCCGCGATAGAAGCTATGCAATAGCTTAAAACTCTGAAACGTCAAATATCTTATTAAAAATGACAAGGTTACACGCATTTATTACTAAGTTAGGTGCCTATTTGAGCCTTATATGACCCTCCATGGGGGTTTTGGGCTTGACGACTGATGAGGTGTGATCGATTCCTGAAATGAGAATATGTTTATATGATAGCTAATTAATTGAATTAAAAAATGAATAATATCTTCATAATACTGTGAGTGCACAGTAGGTAGTTTTAATAATAAAGATTTTTATTTTTTATAAGTCATTTAAATTGTCATCTCATTTCCATGCAATGGTTGAGTTAGTAAATTTATGACGATGGTTTTTCTAAAATTAAAAAATCATATAAAAGAATCATCTTAGTTAAATACAGAAATTTTTAATTATAACCATAAAAACTTTTAATTAAATAAAATGTCATCGAAATTGGTTAAATACTTTTGTGTGCTTGAATATACATGAATAAATAGATAAATACTGGTGGAGCATCATTAAACCAGTTGCAACTTAACTCAGGGGCTCTATTCTAAGTTCAACGAGCAAAAATTTCTGTCGAATAAATGCTATAGATAAAAAATAAAATACAAGTTACTTCTCTTGATTTTATTTTTCACTGAAACATCATCTTCGTTCGATATTAACTGAGAATAGAGCTGATGGGACCTTGTTAATATTTATTTAGCCAGGCCAAAATGATAACGTTTACATGAAAATATCGATCGAACCTTACTAAAAAATTTTTTGAATCAGTTCGGATTCCTTAGCGGGAGTATGAATCTTGGGGCTTAGAATAAGGACCCCTGATAATTTCCAAAAGGCAGCAAGCTGTGAGCTGAAACACACACGTCACTACATCACACAGATAACTTATCATGACGGCTGATTTATTGTGAAAAATGTGTGTGCACAAGAATTAGGAGAATTTATGAATGCGATTTCAAAGTCTCGACTTATAGGAGTATTCAGGCATACAACGGAATTCTAGATTGTGCGATTGAAATAGTCTTGGATTTGGCTTCGATAGTCCGGTTTTTTGCACCACGTCATTGCTCAAATCTGCTCATGCTTCAAAGCGTATTTGCAGAGCAACACAGTCCTTTCTTGCTAAGAACGCAGTTTGATGTGCACTCCAAGAAATTTTCACAAATTTATCGTTGAAAATTAGTAGATATTCATAGTTTAACATGAGTTTTAAAGTTTTAAATTTAATACACAATTACAATTAGGTGTTACGCAGGTAAATAACGAATATAAGTTTAATAACTTTGTTTTTAAATTGACCGTATTCTTATCTAGTATATTCATGTAATTATTACTTTCTGTTGCCGCAATATAAAGCGCAGTAAACTTGTATGTTTCATCCTGAATGTTGAAAGAACTGCTATTTATAAGTTGCAATGAATCGATCTGAAACTTATTTATATAACAATACACCTTACCTCGTAACAAATCAGGTAAAAGGTAAACACAATCTAAATCAAATCGTGCAACACTCCCGCGCAGCGCACACACCGCGCCGCGCCGCCATCTATCAATCACCGGTACACATTACACATCTCGCGCTTCCCGCCACCACTGATAGATGGCAGCACACGTTGACAGATTAATCGACCCGATGATGTTTTTATACGCCGTTTGATGTGTTGTAATAACATTAAACCGATTTTTCACGAACTAATGTGTGTTTATTTTAATTTTCTCTTGTAGCAAATTGTTTTGATCGTCATCGATCGTAGGAAGTGTTCACTTCAATGATTGCAGTTAACTGATTTTGGTGTATAATACATTATTACGAGTATTTGGCGGTGGAAATGAGTTATCTCCTAATCCCTCGTATCTGCTTCCACGTGGGACATATGATTATTTGTTTCCATGCGTCTGTACTGGGGCAGTACTTTCTTGTACGAACTCTGCATCATTTGGTACTTTTTGCAAGAAAAGCTCTTTGGTTTTTTGGACTCTTTGGATTTGAATTAGACTCAAACTGAATTTCCTACCATTCAATTACTAAACCAACAACACTTACTACACCATTCCAGTCATTATTAATATTTAAATCACATACAATAGCGATTAAACAGATGAGAAGATTTATAATAAAACGGTTTAAAAGCTCACTGGCTGTTCTAAATATATTTTTATGATTTTTATAAGTATAGCGTTTATCACGTCAGTACAACTCTTTCAGTCCAGTTCAGTCTTTTGCCACCCCGAACGGACCCCAAGTAGTGGCAGATTGTAATTCTACAGTGTACGTAAATCGGGGCAGACGGTAAACTTGGCAATATTTTTTGAGCCACGCCAATACAAAGATCCAAAATGGCGAAAATGTTCTGCCATTAGATTTATCGCGTACAAAGGCGGTGCTTCATCTCGACAGGTTTATGACGCTCGCAGTTTTTACTAACAGCCTCCATCGCTATATTTATGGCTTAACTTTTATTAATTATCTAATTAAGAGGATATTGAGACGTTCGATTGATATTATGAAATTTAATATTAATATGTAAACCGTTTTAATTTCATGGGGGTTGACTATTCTTGATTTAAAAAACATAATTCTGCAGTAAAAGAGATGGCAGTAATTCCCCGGATGACCTAGGCACAAGTGCTACAGCCGTAAAAAGTTTTTAGCTAACTAATTCTAGCGTTCGAACGCGCGATCATTTTTCAAGTGCTCCTCAGGGTTTGAACCAAGGACCTTCAATGCGTAAGTAAGCATCGAATGCACCAAACAGCAGCTAAGAAATGTGATATGGCAAAACTCGCGCTGTCTCGCGACTTTACTCCGGCTCATGGAAACTACGGGAACACGAAAGCTTCATTTTAAATGGAAACTCAATACATATTTGAAAATGGCAAAACGACACCACGGTACATTAGGCCCCAAATACACGGGCCGTAGGGGAAAAACGTCCCATCACCCGGGGCGTTCCGACCCATAAATAATAAATACTAGCGGTACGTCTACAGATAATGGTAATTTACGGCCGGCGACCATTGACGTCAAATCTTTGGCAGTGGTTACATATTTTGGAAAATATTTGACGTTTGATAGGTCCGTAAGTCATTTTGTTTGGACGCTGGACATCGTAGATTTTATATTGTGAATGTCGCTAAACAAAGATGTTTTTTTATTTGTATTTTTTTATATGTAGTCATAAATGTAACATATCAAGTACTCAGATTATTACAAGGATCGTGCTCGCGAAAAAGGGAGCTTTAGGGGTTTCTTGACTTTTCTTCTCATGGGGGTCGGATAGGGTTGAACAGGCGTCAAACTTAGCGATAAGTGAGCGTGACCATTTTGAATATTATTGAAGTTTCCAAGCCATTTCTTTATGAATTCTATGGGAATAAAGTTTTTGACTTTGACTTTGATTTAGACATTATAACACCACCACTCAAGTTTATATACAGTTTTGAGAGTAGAACTTGTGGTGTGTTCTTCAGGTAACGCTACCATATCATCTATTTCTGCTGACTACTTGTTCTGGTTTGAAAAATGTCGTTGTTGGCATAACAATTCGGGCACTTATGACATTTCACCTTCACGTCTCAGAGTCACGGACGCAGGGAAATTTGACATGGATCTTGAAATAATGATGTGTACAAGACTGTACTGTTTTTATTACTGAAGAAATTACCACTTAACTTTAGGTGGGCCATATGCTCGTAAACTTAACTTACTAAAATGAAAACAAACAAAATGCTGTAACAGTCCTGGATTTCGACTTATTAATATATCATTAACAAATTAATTATATGTTAATTAATTCGAAGACATGTGTGTGCATGAAAGGAACCTCTTTGAGGCACACTTAAAATCCTTTCACCACACTGGTTCGAGAGAACCAGTGAATCGAATAGATAGATAGATTAATAATAAAGTGTTAAAATAAGTTGTTCCAGGAAAAAGTGGCAGAAATGAGCTGATTCTGACATCTATATGCGTTATTATAACCCTACATACACCCTTTTCGGGAAAAAAAATATAATTTTAAAAGTTTCTTGGTTTTTCAACACAAGATATTCACTCGCAAAGGCTTTGATACACTTGGAAGTTGTACACTTATCAAAGTCTAATATTTGAATTACTCAGTTTTACAAGTTGCAGTTTTAATACTTTATAAAATAAAAAAAAATGTTTTTTTTTAATAGTAATTCATTACTTTCACGCAATAGAGCCCGTAGTCGTAAAATTATCGGTAATACGCTGAATCGTAACAAACGTTCATCTCCAAAGACGCGAATCGAATAAATTACAAAGATATATTATTATTAAAATTTGGGCGCCAACTTTAGGACATTAACTTCGGGATGGTGTCAGGACAGAGACACACCGAGCGGAACAATATTTAATTAATACATTATTTGAAATAACAACAGGTCAAAATTCAAAGCTTAAAACACGTCACAATTGTTAATTTACGTAAGGCAGACGTTTCATATTATAATTCAGCATATTTATAAAAAATATTAAAATTAATCTTGGAATATACGTGTCAATTAATTAAAATCATATTGAGCATATGAAATGCAACATTGTATGAATTCTTGATGAAAGAAATCGCTTGGAAACATTAAAATTATTGAAAACATCAGGTCACGCGTACTTTTCGCTGGTTGACGCTTGTTCATTGATTTCATTTAATCTTATGGATCTACATTATCTAGGCACTGCTTATACCTGCTAGACACTTGAGACTGTCTTTCATCTAAAAGCCGACAATCTGCAAAAATGCCTTAACTCGGAAGATGGACTCTATAATTTATAAAAATTCTACAAAACTGACGAATACAATATCGTTTCTATATAAATTGTAAGTTCTCAGTGCACTCCAGTGTTTACCACGGTTTGTGACATCCGCGCAAATTAACGAGTCGCCGCACCGACGTGAGATCGAAGTGATAACGGCCCTTCCGAGGCCGATCCGATACGTATCCGGGACGATCCGATACCGGGACGGAACCGCGTAAATCATCGGCACCGTCTTAGCTCGAGATCGATTGTGATCGCGGTGAGTTATGAATGCTTGATGATCGTTTCGGACCTTAAATGATATTAGGCCATGCTGGATGCTAAATTACCACGGCCAAATCGTTTCAGGACCTTTGGTGTGAGTGAGAATTAAACATCCGAAAACAGATACTTCTTAGTAGTACTTGTTGCCAAGTGCATTTGTAAAAGTACTGCCATCATACCCATTTCTGCTACTACGCGGTAATGCAATCATGGGAATGTGTTCCGTGGTTGCTGGTGTAATTACAGGCACTTGAGACCATCACGTCTCAGTGTTGAGGGCGAATATGATACGAATTGGTCTGGGTTTTACCTAAGTTGGGGAAGACCCATGCTGTATCGCTTTGTTATGGGCAGAGGTTACTTCACACTAGGTGGGCCATCAACTCATTCATAACTTTTTCACATAAACAATATAAGATATAATAAAAAGGCCTTGATACTTTTTGCTCATAGTAAGCTATTTACGAATCAGGTGACTCGGTTACGAAAGTATGGTCTGATAGTACCTTTTCGTATTTTCTGTCAGGTTTAAGTATTTTACTAGTCAATTTAAAATTAGTATGTAAAATTAATATATTAATTAGTATTCCATTTGTTTGTTGTTTATGTCAATATATGCAAATAATATTGTCTTTCAAGAACCACTTTGACATCACATTAAATATTAACGCCTGGTAGCGTCACCTACTTTTTCACAGTCGAACCAAAATGTACAAAATGGTTTCAATATGGTTAGTGACCATACCGTACTAGGTCCACCTGGTGTTAACTCTCGGAACTACGGAGCGAAGTCAATACTGTAAGTGAAAGGTTCTCTTGCGCAGGCTTTTAAGGTCGGTGAGCATGTAAGTAGCGACACCTATGATATATACTTTGAACTTTCAGTTACATCCTAGGCTGTTCAATTATAAATATTTATTGATTGTTTGGTCTGGTTTCTTGAAAAAATCTAAATTATTGATAGGTATTGAAAGTTTTGTCTGAAGCTCATTTTAGTAATGTATCTGAGACATATTAGCGTTATTTAATTTTCCTAAAAATCAAAGAAACATCTTTTAGAAACTAATATTTGGAATTTTTTTAAATCCTTTCATCTTGTTTTGAATTTAACACAAAACTTGGGGCATTACCCAACAAATACAGAGTAATCAACGTTTCAGAGAATGATTTATGTCACCACTTGCCGCGCTCTCCGCTAGATGGCGCGGTGGGTAAGTGGCGCCATTCGCTTATACTTACTTTAAGCTTGGCGTTGTGACCGCCTTATTTATCGCGCCATTACAGCGCGGGCCTAAATCATCACGTGACGGCCCGTGTACGTGGGCCCTAATGAATGGAAGCGCTGCCCAAGAAGTTTTTTCTTCATAAAATTGTAAGAGCACTTAAGGGAATCTATTAGACGTTATGAAGTTTGATTTATACGTCTCTGTTTATTGTCCGTCTGTGCGTTATGGGGGTTGATGGTAATGCTTTCTACTACTATGTAGGTACCTAATACGAGTAATTTTACTTACTTATTAATTAAAAAAAAAAAATATACTAATTATATTTTACTTATTGGTCCTATATCACCAACTGTATTCTGTAATAAATGTTTTTTCAAATCTCTCAACCAAACATGGGGATGTTTAGGAAAAAATTAAATTAAGCTTATCTACATAGCAATGTTACAGTTTTCCGGCATTCTAAAATATCGTGCGACACTCGAAAATTATCCTCCCTTATTACCTACAAAGGAGGTGATAATGAGTTGTTGCTATCGTGAATACAATCTCTGTCGCAGAGAGATTAGGATTCTGTAAATTATAGATACTTGCCGAGGTATAGAATAGAGGAATTCTAAAAAGCAACCTTTGTTGATACACCTAAAAAAAACTTTCAAAAAAATCGTCACCAACTGACTGTAAAATTCTTAAAGACTTGAAACAATCAGCTTCAAATATCCAAACAAAACAAACGATTACATAGAGACCTCCGAAAATGTTATTCAAACTGAGATCAAACATAAATATGACAAACGCAATGTACCCACAGAGCGCATACATTACATTATCGTCTTTGGTCACAAAAGGCTGAAAAGTCGTGCGTCGCACGTATCGCCTTATCGTCTGTTCGAACCCTTACGTTACAGAGAATTATGTTTCGGCATAAAATGTAGGCGAAAGCGACTACAATCCAAAAATATCTTTAAACTCATTTTTGTTCTCATTGGGCCTGTATATTTCTTTTTCCAATTTGAATAAACATGTCGCAAAGAATATGAAAACTGTATTCATATGACTCAATTATTCCTCTACAACTAATAATTTGGATTTACTTTCTACTCTGTAGATCAATTAAGGTGTCATTTGAAAATACATGAGTGTTTATGTAGTTATGGACACAGCGTGGTGGCCCAGTGGCGCAGATCCCGAGTTCCAAACTGAAGGTCGCTTGTTCATATTTTGAAGCGCACCCATGAGTTTTTCACTTGAAAAATATCTGTCTCCACGTTCTCAAAAAGGTGAAGGAAAACATCGTGAGGAAACTAGCATGTCATAGAACTAAAAATTCGCAGGCATGTGTCAAGTGCACGAAAGGAGCCTCTTTGAAGCGCAGTTTAATTCATTCACCATACTAGTTCGAGAGAGGCAGTGACATATTTAGTAGTAGATATTTCCAAAAAATATTTTTTTTATCTAGCAATTGTTTGATCAATAGTTACTGGTATGGAAACAGAAGAAAAGTGTCAAGTAACTGTCTCCCGTAACCGACACCAAACAGTCGCTTCTGAGGGCGAATTATCGGGAGTCGTTCATTTGATTTATGTACACAATTATTGGGTTATTCAGGTACGATGTTTTGTGCGATCCGAACCGATATAAGTTTTAGACAATGAAAGTAATTTAATGTTATGAAAGCCGCGCTGTGACGCTTTCGTGTGTAGATGACTCTTCGGTTCCCGATTCATATCTTGATTCATTTGATTTTAATGGCCCAAATTTATGGATCATAATATTGAGAATTGAGCCGGAGTTGAAACAACGGAAACTTTGCACAGTTATTTGTTTATATAATCATTTGTTTCTGCCGCTGAGCAGGGCACTAGCGTTACTGCAGTATTATTGTGGGAAGAGTGCCTCGGGCCTGAGAAATTTGAAAGAAATAAGAAAGAAAAACATTTATTTGACCACACACAACCACACAAATGAGAGGAAACATTTATATAAACTTAGTATTTAGTAAGGCCAAAATAGTTCCTAGTCTTAGCTTAAGGCCATACTGCACCATTAGGAGTCAGTGCGAAATTACAGTCATCAAAACACATAGAATAAAATATATTTCCTGATAGAATATCGTTATTTGATTTATTTACAATTTCACAGCCCTTTCAATGCTATAAACTATAAAAAATATACAACATAAAATGTTCTATTATCAAAGTTATTACTAAGTTACCAAGTTATTCCAGCAGTGCAGCCGGAAATGCATAAAATCAAATCTATCTACCAACTCAACCTCAGGGAAATGCCTTCGCTAGTTCGCCAGAATCTATCACTGTCTTCCCACGAAACTAGTCTGCATAAATCCCACGAGTATAACACGATTTTGACATATCATTGATCTATCCGGCAGGATAACCTCAACACCTAGCGACCATCCCTGGAGACGTCAACTCATACCTGTATTACTTCTAGTAGCTGCACAAAATCGACTCTTACATACAAATTTATTCCATTACAGCTTCCATAAACAATACCTTTTCGTCACCAAACCAAACCCGGCAATGTGTATCGTACAGTGCAAAAGCTTCTGCTATCAATACCAGTTAGCATACACTGGTGTTGTTATTTACAACTCTAAAAGGCTTTATTAACATTCACGTTTAGACTAAAGTGGACCCTAGAGTTATGACCGTAAGGTTCATTTAACTGTGGCCCGTTGAGGCTTTTGGGGTTTGCGGGAATAAGCAGTAGAGTAGATAGTTTGAGAGACAGCTCCTATCAACCGGTGACAACTACATATTGTTTAGACGTGTGTTTTATTTGCAGGTGATCTCTGTTTAGAATACTCTCGAAATTGTCTCGAGCCGGATCGAATACATTACTCAAGTGTCGATTCCGAATGGTGTTTCTTGACAATTGTTCGGCTGTCAGTCTGTCCAGATATATGTTGCTTCATTTTATACAGTAGAGCATAATTTTTTTTTTTTTTTATGTGGTACAGTTACGGAACGAGCCAACGGCCCACCTGGTGTTAAGTGGTAACCTCTGCCCATAACAACCGATGCGACTTGGGTCCTCCCTTACTACGTACGACAAGACCCAAGTTGCGTCGTATGCGCCCGTAACCCTGAGACGTGTAGGTGGAATGTCTCTTGTGCCTGTAATTTCACCGGCACCCACACCTTTCAAACCGGAACACAGTAACGCGAACGCGTTACTGCTTGGCAGCAGAAATGGGCATGGTGGCAGTACTTCCCCGGACGAACTTGGCGAGAGTTCTACTGCTCTTGAAATATACAATCTGTAGCCGTTAAATTCGCTGTATGTCCAGAGTTTGTCCGGGAAGTACTGCCAACCAACATTTCTGCCTTCAATCAGTAATTTCTATTTGGTTTAGAAGGGTTATCTGTGCCAGCGAGGCTCAGTAAATTAAGTCACTAAAAATCCTAATTAACGATTAAAAAATGTTTGCCTATTAGATACCTGCTTGTGTTTGTTAAGTAGAAATTGAACTGGCCTTACAACTCAGTGGTAACTGTGCCTTATGCTCTCTAGGTTGTGGGTTCCATTCCCACCCAAGGGAAACATGTTTTGTGTGACTGACATAGATGTTTGATCTGTGTATATACCGATATATATATCAATCGATAACCGAATTCCACGCGGACGTAGTCGCGGGCAACAGCTAGTATAATATAGATGCTTTGTTATATATACGTAGGTAACTAAGTATTATTTTTGATGTAATACAAATGCCAATTAATATATGTGAGCGCCTTCCTTGGCCTCGGAGGCGGATCCCCCCGCCCGAGGTGTGCCATGTATCGGAGTGCAGATTTAGAGACCGCGAGATATCTACTGATGTACTAGCTGATACACGGACCGAACTGTATTGATACTTTAAATAAATACGTTGGCAATACTGTTAGTTCTATGGAGGTACTTTTATGCCCATTTCTGCCGCCAAGTAGTAACGCATTCGCGTTACTGTGTTCCGGTTTGAAAGGTGTGGTTGCCGGTGAAATTACAGGCACAAGAGACATTCCACCTACACGTCTCAGAGTTACGGGCGCATACGATGCGACTTGGGTCTTGTCGTACCTAGTAAGGGTGGACCCAAGTCGCATCGGTTGTTATGGGCAGAGGTTACCACTTAACACCAGGTGGGCTGTCGGGTTCCGTAACTGCATCACATAAAAAAAAGGTACCTAAATAATATATGAAACCAAAAAATCTGAATAAATACCTCTATTTACCAAACATACATTTAATAATACAGATTGTGGTCCCCGCACTAGACTGTGACACAAGAGACCGGATTACAAAAACTAACCATTTTTTTTCTGTATACAGGACAGATACTACAAGAAATAATGTGATATAAATTATTACATTTGAACAATATTTAAATTAGTATAACGAAAAATAAATTAATAATTCACACAACCTCAAGATACAAAATTGAAAACTGAAAAAAAAAATTGAATTTTTTGGGTTCGAATTGGCATAATTATCATTTGACAGTATATAATTCTTAAGTAATTACGCTGTGAACCCTAGTTTTATAAATAAATAAGTTAATAAGGAACCCAGGCTATGTGTATATATATTGACTGGCCTCGCAGCTCTGTTGGTTAGTACCCTACCTTCGGCGCTGTAGGTCGTGGGTTCGATTCCCACCCAGGAAAACATTTGTGTGAGAAACATAGATGTTTCTTCTGTGTCTGGGTTACTAGGGCTAGATGCGCTGTGTCAAATGTCCACCATTCTTACTATTAATAATAATAATGGTGGACATTTCACACAGTGCCATCTAGCCCCAAAGTAAGCTAAGCATAGCTTGTATCATGGGAACCAGACAACTGACATAATACATCTTTTCTTTTGTAAATACATACATATAATAGGTACATATTAACACCCAGACACAGAACAAACATCTATGTTAAATGTCACATAAATGTGTGTCCTGAGTGGGGATCGAACCCACGAGCTTACAGCACAGAAGGTAGGGTTGCTAACCAACTGAGCTATGAGACCAGTCAATAATATAATAATATAAATAAATAGTTATTGCATTGAACTGTAATCGTCATGGTGGTTCGGTGAAATTACAGGCACTACTAAAATGTCAAAGTATCAAAGCCACGCGCACCGCCGCGCCCCGTCCGCTTCAGACGAAGCGAACACTCGCATTACAACAAATCATTCAGCCGGTGCCATGGTAACGATTCCATTCTTCGCTTGATTTATTTCACATTATTATTAATTTTTATTATAAAATACAGAAAGAGTTAGTTGCCCGCCTCATCTGATAAGCCATATTTATGTCCGTGCTTTGAGAGTTTTTTAAATCGACAGCTGTTCAAAGGTTTCAAGTTAGGTTGGGCTCAGATCATGAGTAAACGTTTAGGGATGACAGCCGAATATAGTAATTAGTTTTGGGTTCCAAAATCTTCTTCTTCGAGTCACCGGTTCTGTCGAACCAGTGTGGTGAAAGGATTGTAAGTGCGCCTCAAAGGGGCTCCTTTCGTGCACTCGACACATGTCTTCGAATTTTTAGTTCTAGGACATGTAGGTTTCCTCACGATGTTTTCCTTCACCGTTTTGAGAACGTGGTATTGCGCACATAAATCTTTCAATCGAAAAACTCATAGGTGCACGTCGGGATTTGAACCGGCGACCTCCGGATTGAAACTCGGGGGTCAGTACCGCTAAACCACCACGCTTCCAAAATTATTTGGGCCTACAAAACGCGGGTCAGGCTTGACTGAGACAAAATTTCAAAAGAAAATTATGTTATTGAAACATATTCTTGACAGAAGACAAAAATCATAAAAAAGATATTGGATCCATAGATCACATGTTGAAATTGGTAAAAGAAATAATTGTGAGGCAATCAGTGAGTACTAAAACCAAATTATTTTAACGTAATCTGGATCAATTTGAAGCCCGCTTATATTATACTTTTAAGGTTATGAAAGACGATATTAGTTTTATTATACGCAAGCGGAGCCGAGACCAATACTTCCGTCCCTGTACCTGTATATTTCCCCTGCACACCCTACCATGATACAAACATAAACAGTAAATAACATCTATAAAAATACATTGCAAAAAACAAACAAACCCAGCATTTTCCAATCAATAACCCACATAAATAACCCGGAATAAGAATTAAATAAATCAAGGAAGACAAAACGTCAGTGCAAGATGGAGCTCATCAAAATTCAAACAAGCCCCACCGCCGGCACCGCCTCGAGATACCTACGTATGTATGTATGTATGTATGTATGTATGTATGTATGTATGTATGTATGTATGTATGTATGTCATGTCAACCTGCTGCTGTAGCGAGGTACAGCTCCCTCAAGGAGGTTGTGTCGACGAACAAACTTCTGAAATGTTTACTTCGATATTTTTATTTGCGTGTTTGACAACATTAGCACTCTTTTTTTATGTTATACAATTATTGAACGAGCCGGCCACCCACCTAGTGTTAAGTGGTAACTTCTGCCCATAACAATTGAGGTGACTTGGGTCTTCCCCTACTAGGCTCGACAAGATCAAAGTCTCATCGCATAAAACCTCCGTAATTCTGATACGTGTAGATGGAATTTCTCATGTGCCCGTAATTTCACAAAAGGAATACATTAACGCGAAGGCGTTCCTGCTTGGCGGCAGAAATGGGCATGGTGGCAGTACTTCCCCGGATGAATTTGGCGTGAGTTCTACTGCTGTTTTGATATGAGATTTATGCGGGATGTCAGATTGTAAGCTAAATCATTATGTTAGTTTTCATGGGAAAATAAAGTCGGTGATGAAATTACCACTTACTCGTCTACGTTCCCTAGTGTAAGCCACAAGGTAGTTCTATAAGTTACGTAACCCTTTTAGGAATAAGTATGTAACACCCGGTGTAAATTACACATAACTTTTAAGCGGTAACCTCTGCCTATAACAATACGACTTAATCTCTCATTGCATTTTGACGTATGCAAATATTTCGTAGTGACCCTATAAATAAACGTGAGTAAGCTGTGTATCCATAAAAAAATGCACCTGTCGTGGATCGAACCCGGGACCCTTCGATCGTCCACAACGTAGAGCTAAGTAGCAGTTCACACGCTACTACGGTTCAAAAAGACAAAAGTCAATTAAAACCAGCTATATATTTTATTTAGAACCAGTAAATTGTAACAATGAAATATAATCACAATAATATTATTAATTGCAGGTTTAAACCTGTACAGATCATAGCTGAATATATATGGTTTGAAGGCGTCATTTTGAATTATTGCATTCTGATACCTAAGAACACGTGGATTTGTTTTTACATCTGGGCTTTTTAGGTGGCAATTAGAATCATTGTGTTTTGTTCCACTTCAGTTTTGTTCTTCAAAGGATATAGATAAAAAAGATATACTTTAGATTTTATGTAATTGAATTATGAGGTTTTCAATAGATAGTTGGAAATCAGATTCAATTCCATATAAAAATTGGAAATACGCCAATAACCCTTATTGGTAAAACCTAATAACGTATTGTTTGAATTTTGAAGTATTACATTTTACTTAATATTGACGTTATAAGTTAGGTACTCGAAAAATGGACAGTTAAATTAAGGTATTTGATAAACTCGCGATAACCTCCCTTTTCTCCAAAGTGATGGAGCGGGTTATTAATGACCAACTTCTTCGGTATCTTGAAGAACACCAGCTGATTAGTGACAAACAATACGGCTTTCGCCGTGGTCGCTCAGCTGGTGACCTTCTTGTATACCTCACTCACCGCTGGGCTGAAGCCATAGAGAATAAGGGGGAGGCATTGGCAGTCAGCCTGGACATCGCGAAGGCATTTGACCGCGTTTGGCATAAGGCATTAATATCCAAGCTTCCAGCATACGGACTTCCCGAGAAATTATGCAATTGGACATCCAGCTTTTTATTGGAGCGGAGCATAAAAGTCGTAATAGACGGTTCTTGCTCTGCCACAAAGCCCATAAATGCTGGTGCCCCACAAGGTTCTGTGCTATCACCAACACTGTTTATTCTGCATATCAATGATATGTTACGTGTCCGTAATATTCATTGCTATGCAGATGACAGTACTGGTGATGCTCAATACGCAGGCCGTGCAAATATTTCTCGGGTCTCTGTGCAGCAGTGCCGAGGCAATCTCGTTTCTGAGATCGGGTCATCTCTGGAGCAGGTCTCGGACTGGGGTGAACAAAATCTTGTCCAATTCAATCCGAGGAAGACACAGGTTTGCGCGTTCACCGCCAAAAAAACTCCGTTTGTCGAGGCTCCTACGTTCCAGAACACTTCCCTTAGCATCTCAGCAAGAATTGGAATCCTTGGTGTCGACATTTCGAATGACGTCCAATTCCGTGGTCACTTGGAAGGCAAGGCCAAACTGGCCTCAAAAAAACTCGGAGTCCTGAACAGGGCGAAGCAGTACTTCACGTCGGGTCAAAGACTTATGCTTTACAAAGCGCAGGTACGACCCCACGTGGAGTACTGTTCCCATCTCTGGGCTGGGGCGCCTGAGTATCAGCTCCTTCCACTTGACCGGATTCAGCGCAGGGCAGTTCGAATTGTCGACGATTCCAAGCTTACAGATGACCTAGAGCCCTTAAGACTACGGAGAGACGTAGGTTCTCTGTGTGTGCTCTATCGTCTGTACAATGGGGAGTGTTCTGATGAACTGTTTAGTCTGGTGCCCGCGGCTAAGTTTCACCACAACACCACACGCCGCAAAACCAGATACCATCCGCACCACCTGGATGGCTGGTTGTCCACCACCACTCGCTTCTCGCGATCATTCCTTCCACGCACCTGTCAGCTATGGAATGATCTGCCTTCAGCCGTTTTCCCAGGGAGCTTCGACATGGCGACCTTTAAGCGTCGGGTTAATGCCTATCTTAATGGCCGGCAGCGCATTAGCAATGCCTCTGGTGTTGCAGATGTCCATGGGCGACGGTGACCACTTTCCATCAGGTGGCCCGTTAGCTCGTCTGCTAGTTTTTAACATAAAAAAAAAAAAAAAAAAAAAAACTAATTGTGTAATTGATTTAGAAGATTAATAATAATAATAAATCAATAATTATTGGTGGACATTTCACACAGCGCCATCTAGCCCCAAAGTAAGCTAAGCATAGCTTGTATTATGGGTACCAGACAACTGATATAATACTTACTTGTGTAAATACATACTTATTACATATCAACACCCAAACGCAGAAAAAACATCTATATTCGTTACACAAATGTTTGTCCTGGGGGGATCGAACCCACGACCTGCGGCGTAGAAGGCAGAGCCGTAAGGCCTGTCAATATATATTCACAAGTACATTTCAAACTGTTTTTTTTATAATTGTGCGTAATACCATAAATATCAAATAGTATATTACAAATCTGCCATAAATCGACTCTATCCCACCCATCACATCCCATCTAATTTATATTCTCCGATAACATCTAAGATCTGTGCCACAGAACAAGTCCCTCCGGTGAGGCGCTAGTTTCTATGCGAAAGCACAATTTTTGCGTCGCGCTACGTTACTTCCAACGGCCTTCACTTGTAGAACGATTTCTAAGGGTGGAACAAAACGACAGCGCGCGCGCAAGTGCCCGACAATTAAGTTCATTCGTTCATTTTGTTCGGTCCGTTCATTCGTTCGTGGGCTGTACGATGTGTCACTATTGATTTGTGATTGATAATTTGTACGATTTATTGTAAATAGGGAGTTAGGACTCTATTTGTTCGACATACAGTTCAACTACATTTGGTAAGCCCCGTGAGGTTGAGATGCCCATGGTTATGGGAAATTAGTAGTAATGATTAGTATTTCCAGATAAATTTATAAATCAAAAACTCAAAAAAAAACTGGTTGCTTTTAAATTACAAGATATGAAAATTTTTCAATCTTCCATTCTTTGTCACATTGTATTTATCTCAGAATAAAAAAACAACAGGATATTTTAACAAAAAATTTATATTCCAGTATTCTTCTCAAATATATTGGCTGTTTGAATATAAAGCATTTTTTGACAATTACAAATTATATTTGGATTTTTTTATGGACTGATTAGCTGGGATAAGGAGTTTCAAGTGCCTTCCGAAGTATGGAATGACTGAGTTATAAATACCATGCCTACCAAAATCTATTACAACGATTACTCGTTCAAAAGTATGTTGATACCCCTACTAGGATACGCTGTGTCTTAGGTGGCGTGTATACTCAACGCAGACTATTGCCCGCGCCAGGATAGAACCCTTCGTTTTTCAGGTGTACTACTATGATACAGCTGTCCAATGTTCAATTTCGTACAACATAGAAATATGTAACTGGATTGCGACCTCTCGTTAGGTCGCCTCGGCATCGAAACTTGATAATTACGAAAACAATAAATAACGCGACTTAAGGCGTGACTATTTTAAGCTGAGTCCACAAACACTGGAGAAAATATTTATCAATAATATTTGAAATAAAACTAAAAGGTATTCTGATTGATAAATGAATAAATGAGTATTGGCGCATAGATAAACATATATTTAAAAAATGTGAATAGTTATATATTTGTGGAACGAAAACTAAAGTAAATGTTTTTTTTTTAAATCACTTTAATTGGTACAAGGTTTCTAATAGGTAGGTATAGTCTGCCAGAACAACCAATAAGACTATCTTTCTTCTGATAAAGTATCGGCACAAGTCACAAATCATAGCTCCGATCACTCTGTGAACCCGCAAAGAGATGAGTCTGTAATTTCACGAGATGAGGCTGTAATTTCACTGACGCCCATACATTCAAATCTCAATCTGTACATGTAATAGATGACGCTAATTCTTGGCAGTGGAAATGGGTGTGAAGTTAGCATTTAACCGAAACTTCGATCTGCTAGATACACTCATAGTTTTTTACAAAAAATTTCGAATCAAAGTTTTATTATTTATGGTGTACATCTGCCTTTACCCATGTATCATGTAGGGTTGAGAGAGTGACACACTCGGCTCAGTTAATTGCTATAAACACAGAAATTTGGAGAACAAGATTTATTTCGTTTTGTTACGTTAACAATGTGATTGTCCGTCCGTAACGTGATGCAGGGGTATGAAAGTTTGATTTTGGATTCAGATAACGAGATTTACGAAAGAGAATGAAACCAATTGGGTTTGCTGAGTTAAAACTTGAACTGAAACCTAGGAGTGACCGTGAAATTATAGCGACATAGGTGCCTATACTTCTATGGTGCTTGTATGGTGCCTATATCGTTATGTCTCAAGGTGGCAGGTATCTCAACTATAATAATAATAAATATATATTGGTGGACATTTCACGCAACGTCTAGCCCCAAACTAAGCAAAGCTTGTACTATGGGAATCATTTAACAGAATACATATACCTCTATACTTTTTTGTAAATACATACATATAAATACATGTTAACTCCCAGACACAACAAACAACAATGCTCGTCACACAAATGTTTGTCCTGGGTGGGAATCGAGCTCACGACCTACAGCTCAGAAGGCAGAGTTACTACCAAGTGAGCTGTGAAGCGAGTCAAAACTTGACATCATACAGTATTAAAATGTTATTAAGATAATTATAGGGATTTAAGCAAACATCCAGACGAGAGAAGCACCCGTCTTTGCTTAATGTATAAAACGCTTAAATAAAAAATATTTACGTAAGGTAAGTGTGTAACGGAATCCACAAAACAGTGTTGATTTTATAACCGTATCGCCTTGTAAATTAATATTATACTCACTTATTATCGATTTTAACTACTTAAGAATACACCTGATTATCGTCACGAGTGGCAATCGAATTCATGTATCGATTAAACGCAATCATCCACTGCATTACTGTAATCGATTTTGAAAATATTTTCGATGGTTTTTCGTTATAATAAAAAGTTTTACGAGTTTTAAATTGACGATCTCGCGGCGCCGAAATTGATCCTTTCAAAGTCTTGACACGTTCGATTTTGACCTGATTTGGGCTTGTTTCCATTATATCATAATCGTTTGACCGTGTGACGAAGAACTGAGGACATGATATTCACTGACATTGAAAATGTGGAGAGCGTGGTGGTCTAGCGGTATTGATCCCCGAGTTTCAATCCGGAGGTCACCGGTTCAAATCCCGACGTGCACCTATGAGTTTTTCGATTGAAAGATTTATGTGCGCAATACCACGTTCTCAAAACGGTGAAGGAAAACATCGTGAGGAAACCTACATGTCCTAGAACTAAAAATTCGAAGACATGTGTCGAGTGTACGAAAGGAGCCTCTTTGAGGCGCACTTACAATCCTTTCACCACACTGGTTCGACAGAACCGGTGACGCGAAGAAGAACTGACATTGAAAATACCTGCCGCTTTATGTACATGCACTTTTTGAGAGACGCATAGACTTGGTAAAAAAAATTGTAATTGGACCAATATTCCACGAATATTTATTATATATTTAACCATTAAAAATAAAGTTTACTTTCGATGTTTATATTGAAAATAAAATCAAATATGTATCATTACACGGTATAATAATTACGAAAATATTAGCGTCTCATGCTAATATTTTCGTAATTATTATACTAAAATAAAATAAATATTATATTAATATTAATAAGGTAAATATTATAAAAAATTGACCTATTCATATTTTATGTATTATCCACTAACGACAAAATGTGAAGTCTCGATCGATTGGACTAACCAATGTTCACGGCAGGCATGTGCCGTTGTAGAGCATGTACAGCAGTTGCTCCATGTCGGATGCCTTCGTTGGTTGCCTCCTATGTGGATAAGTAGGTGCAATGGAAACGCGCAGCATCCGCGATGCGTCCGCACATCAAATAGCGCGATTACGCCACGACCGTTTATGATTATCGCGCCAGTGTGAAAGGCAGCCAATTTGCCGTTAACGTGGAGCTAAGCGAGAGGTTTTATAGATCCGTGTCTTAAGGAATTAATTTAAAGTACATTTATTAAGGCTCATTATTGTTTTAAAAATCTGAAAACTGTTGGTCAACAATTATTGTTTTCAATGGAAATCCCTGTTTTGATTGCACTACAGATTTTTGCATTCAATTCATTGCAACCATCGTTGTATCGAATTGAAATGACTAATACGAGATTAAACTAAGAAATCATCAATAATATATCGTTATCTTAAATAATAAAGCCTTTTTTTTGTTACTATTTCTTCGAAGCTAAAGTTTCTGATAACATATCAACTAATTACAATTTTCTATTACAAATACGTACAAAATTTGGATATTTACTTTAAGTATTTAGCAAATGCTAACCCTGTTTGTCGTAATATGTAGAGATACATACTCTACAACAAAAAAAAAAGGCTTTATCGTTTACACAACGATATATACTATTGAAGATTTTTTAAGTTTAATCTGGTATTATACACTAAATTCGTAGAAAATACAACTTAATGAATTAAAAATGGACCAATTTAACAATAAAGCATTTGTTAGTTAAATAAAATAACAAATTTGTTTAAATCTTCATTGTTATTATAATATGACTTACTTGACTTCTGAACTAGTTGAAAACTGTATTTCGGAAGCTATGTCTTCCCCCAACAGTGGGCATCAGAACATTTAAATATAGGTACTATATAATTAGTAATACACTCTATCGACCACTTTCTTTGTTCGTATCAAGGCTGCACCGTGAGTGATTGTATTTTTACGAGCAGTAAATTCCCCGTATGCTTACGTATCGAAACGAACATTATTCCTAAATTGCAATTTACGATGTTCGTTTTACAACATGAAAGGACCATAAAAGGCTGTCACTCGCAAAAAAGTTGAAAACAATATACATAAACATGTCAAAATTGTGATTTCACCGCGTAAAGTTAACGCTGGATATTTGTAATAACCACGATGTGTGCTTGATACCATTTGAATACCGTGAAACTTGTGCACTTTATAAAGAATTCGCCGAATCCTCTGTATAGTATTTCATTGAAATCTTTATGAATAAAATTTATGGAAATGACTAACATTATTTGAATAATATATTGATATTATTGAGAAGTTACAACTGATAAGATTACAGTTTTAATGCGCATCTGAAGGGATTCAAACTTTATCGTTATTTGAAACATCCGAAGTTTGCTGGTTATGTTCCTCTGATAGAAAGAGCCAAGAATGGGGACTGGTCTGTAGCCAAGTTAATGTTTTTATGATTCAATTTAACATTAATTGTTCATATTCAAACATAAGTCGATTTGATATGATTGAGAATATTAGCGACAGTTTGAAAATACAATTTTTGTATTGTTTTGTTTTATATTTTCTACTATCTTTGACAATCTAATAATACACCTTTGTATATTTACTGATACAGGCTGATGTTTTACTCTTCCTTCCGCATCCACCAACAAAAAACGAAACACCATAAACCAAGATAAAGCGATCCCTAATCACGTGTCAGGCGTCACTCTGATAGAAATAGGTGTTTCTTATCTCGGGATTAGTGAGATGGCATGGTTTATGGGGAACTGACAGTGATTCTTTTAAGACACTGCGCACTTATTTACTTTGAGATAAAACACGATTAATAAGGGAGAGGAAAGTTTACCTGGAAACTGATATTACTATCGATTATTATAATAAAAAAACATGAAGAAGAAGCAGACACATGACCTTCTAACTTGTAGTGAACTTAGTGAATTCGTCAAGTAATTTCCAATTTATTTGGTAATAGCTACGCCCCGCGTTGAGTAAGTCAACCCACGGGAACACTGCATTTTTCCGGGAACAAAGTAGCCTATGTGTTAAGCCAGGATATAAGCTATCTTGATATCAAATTTCATCCAAATCCATTCAGCCATTTGAGCGTGAAAGAATAACAAACATCCATACAAACTTTCACGTTTATAATATTAGTAGGATTGCCGTCGGCTTACTATTTGTACGCCATGGTGTTAGTTCGTGGGTTGGAACTAATGCTCGAGGTGAAATAAACCATCCTGATGAAACTATATCATATTGGGGGGCAAATGTTTGGCTGGCTAGCTTACCTCCGTCAAGTTCTTCAAGAAAAACTTCTAGTTCCCAACCCGGTTGTTGCGTAGCGCCACCTATGGTGACATTGTGACTTATTATCTAGTAGGTAGTAAGGTGCAAACCAGTAGTTAGAAAAAAAATACACTCGGATAACATATATTAAACTTTTACATAAATAAGGATTATGATAACTAAATTTATATGTTAAAATAACAATATAATACGAAATTAAATTCAGCGCTGAAATTTCAAAACAGCTTCTCGTACCTTTAGCAACAAAAAACAAGATCAATATTCGTTTTAATTAGATTCATTTGTCCAGGATGTCGTTCAAAGGCAACCTCATATATAACCTAGAACTGCAGACAATTTAAAATGTCAAGCTTTTATGTGCATGATCTCATCAAGTATATAACGAAACAGGATTTTAAAATATGTACCAACAAAAAAAAAGAATTTTTGGAAGGCTATTTTTCTTGATATACTTATGTACGTCATCATAACTATTACAACATTCGTATTATAAATGAAAACTTTATTCGGTCGCCATGTCTGTAAGTAAAGGCAAAATAAATAAATAAATAATAAATAATGGTGGACATTTCACACAGCGCCATCTAGCCCCAAAGTAAGCTAAACATAGATTGTATCATGGGAACCAGACAACTGATATACATACTTATATACTTTTCTTTTGTAAATACATACATATAATACATATTAACACCCAGACACAGAACGAACATCAATGTTACAAATGTCACATAAATGTTTGTCCTGAGTGGGGATCGAACCCACGACCTACAGCGCAGTAGGTAGGGTTACTAACCAACTGAGCTATGAGGCCAGTCAAAACTCAGAAAGACTCGATTTTTTATGTGTACATTTTGTTCGAGCCAACGGCCTACCCGGTGTTAAGTGGTAACCTCTGCCCACAACAACTGATACGACTTGGGCCCTTCCCTACTAGGTATGAAAAGACCCAAGACGCATCGTATGCGTCCGTAACTCTGAGGTGTGTAGGTGGAATGTCTCATGTACCTGTAATTTCACTTGCTTACTGGGTTGCGTTTAATTACATATTTATTTATTTATTTATTACCTGATATTACCTGATGTTACTTGTTGTGCCTGCGTAGCCTGTGGCAGCGCTGCGCATCGCTTTATTAGGTTACTGAAAGAAATTTGATGACTTTCACAAATAGATTCAAAGGGAATGAATGTGTATATTTATAAATATTATGTACAATTCAGACAGGCCTTACAGCTCAGCTGGTAGTAACTCTGCCTTCGGCGCTGTAGGTTATGGGTTCGATTCCCACCCAGGACAAACATTTGTGTGGCGAATATAAATGTTTGTGTACCAATATTATTATTAATAATTAAAGAACTTTAAATTCCATGCAAAGTCAGGACAGGTCACGTATTAAAAAATACAGAATCGTCTGATAATCATATAAATAAAATCGATTTATCTCATTAATATTTTCCCCGGTCAGAGATCAAACCTCACGCAAACTTTTCTACGGATGAGAACTTAGCGCTTGATTATTTCTATTACTGATTTGAAATTCAGGTTGACGAAATCATTTTATGACTTTTAAAATACTTAGATTATATAAAAAAAATGTATAACCACTACAAATTGTATCTGTTCTATAAGTTGAAAAAAAAACTATAAAACCTATTGGCTATTAAAGATGGACTTTAGTGTGCTTAAAAAACCTTGTGACATATTTGCCCAAAGAGACTGAATTGTCACAAGGAGTCGTTATTTACCTTTCACGTCCATTCATATCTTGCAGTGTCCTTATTAGTTTGACCCGCCAGATTTGTATTATGTACAGTGACTGACGTGCGGTTGCCTCGTAAAGTTTTATTGTTTCAGATTTTTAGGAGACCGTAAGTTATTTGTAAGTTTTCATCTCATCTCTTCACAATTGTTTTTGAAGAGTTAAAAATTATATAAATTCTGTGAGAAACTTTATTATAGAGAAAAAAAGAATATTAATTTATGCAGTAAATACGTGTCCAAACTTGTTTGATTTGTTTTCGTTTGTTTATAGCATTTGTACGTGAAATGGGAACATTACGTTGCATACAAGTCTGTAATATGCAGGTTGTACCTAGATGAAAGATTTATTTTTAAGGCAGCGTTGTAGTCTTTCCAAAGAAAACCTTCAACCTGTAAAATTCATAGAATCAACGGACATAAAAGATTGTTACTCCATTTAATTTTCCACTTGAACATACCATTACAAATTATGACATCGTTTCCAGAAAGAAGTAGACGGAACCCCTTGAATTTGATATTCATAAAGACGGTACATTCGTACAACGGCCAAATCCAAAAGATTGCGTTTTTATTGTAATAATATACGTTTTTATTGCGCCTGAATTGGTCATCAGGAGGGTGGCCGAGAAAGTTCAGATAAGATTGGAGATAAAGAAGTCGGAATATAGATTTGGCGATAATGCGGACGTTGGAAGCAAAACTACGAAGATGATGGAGAGGACACAATATACAAATAATCTGATTCCTCTAAGTTATATGAAAGACAATGTCAATAGCTACCCAACCAATATGTCTGTATGCTTTGAAACGAATGATATTGCGGTCTCTTTAGCTTTAATTATTCTCAGTAAATAAAAATGCAACGGAAAGTTATCACAGATATTTTTTTATTTCTACTTGCGTGGCATATTAGTAATCAAAGTTAACTAGAATAATTACGCAGTTCACTCATTAAATAGTTCCAAAAATAATAATAAATATATAAATATTGGTGGACATTTCACACAGCGCCATCTAGCCCCAAAGTAAGCTAAGTAAATAGCTTGTATCATGGGAACTGGACAACTGATATAATATTTAAATACTTTTTTTAAAACATACATATACATATCAACACCCAGACACAAAACAAACACCTATGTTCGTCACCCAGATGTTTGTACTGGGTGGGAATCGAACCGACCTACAGCGAAGAAGGCAGGGTTACTACCAACTGAACTATGAGGCCAGTCAAAAATAGACAAAGATTCCATATTACATTAATGAATTATTCATTTTAATAAAATGTTGTAAGAAAATAAAATATATAGTCTGTAGACTGGATTATAAAGCTCCTACTAGCTAGTAAAAGCACAGTGTGGCCTATCTTCGACTTGCCGTGCCTTACTTGTGCCATTGTCTGCCAATAGCGCTGTCAAAGCAGTGTCAATGTCTTCGCCAGCTACCATTCCCGTTTTTCCTTTATGCCTTTACTCTCTGACAGTAAGGCACTAATATAAATCATCACTACATTAAATTCTGCCGTGTTCCTCCGTCAGCATACCTGTATAGGCTAATCTCAAATACTGTAGGAATACTGATACAGTTTTCTCTAATGGATGGAATAATTTACGAATAATTTAGGACAAGTCCGGCCGTCACTTAATGCTACGCGTGCGAATCTGGGACGGGTAGCTAGTCGAAGATAAAACACAATTAAGAAATGTCTCCGTAGCATAAATTGGTAATAACCATGCTTGTGAAGAGAGAAGTCGCGGGTTCATTCCTGGCCAGGACAAACATGAATGTGATGAACAAATTTTGTTTTCGGTTGTTGATTTTTCGAATTTAGTATTTGTGCGCAAGAGGGAATACTATTGCAGTAGTAATTTTTATAAGACATTTGCGATTATGAAATTTAAAGCTAATTTAATTTAACTTATTAAAATCATTAGTATATTTATTTGTAAAAATCCAGTTTAGGAAATAATCGAGGATAAAATATCAAAAAATATCATGTTACCTTTCGGTTCGTAGATTCATGTAAGATGTTGTTTTTTCTGAGAAAATAGGGATAATAGGAGTTTTATTGAAGTCACGGAGATGGACATTGTACAACTGAGACGTCAAAGGCGGTTCATTATAATTTAACGACAGGCAAAATAATATTCTCTTGTTTAGATAACAGATGAAGTGAATTTGATACGAGCTTTTATGTTATCAAAGGATGTAAAGAATTCGATACGACTTTCATGTAAATAATTTGATTATTATGTGTATAATTAGTTAATATTACAAGAAACTATTTCAAAATAATAGCAAAAATCAAGTTTTTTTTTGAAATACCTTTATTTCGAATTGGTTTTTGGAAGTTCATAAGTTCATATCAACTGTAAAATTCATGTAGTTATGGTTTTGTCTGATTCTGATTTATTATAAGCTGATTGGCCCATAACATTAATACTTGAGAATTCAAAATCGTATATTTAAATAAAATTCTTGCTTATAAATCTCGTACCTTACCTAGTTTATTTTAATTGTTGTATTATTTAAACTTTACGCTCTTTAACCAAATGTTTGTGTCGGCCGGGGATCGAAACTGTGACTACCGTATTCGAAGATGTATCAACTTACTATGTAGCCGTATGCTAGATAAATTTCTCGAATTGACCACAGTTTATAAAACTAAAAAACATCAAAGTGTCTATTTATATATTTCTATACCCCTTTAACCCTCAATAACAAAAACCCTATAAGGAAAACCTGTTTATTTCCATAAGACACTGGCTTTGGAAACAACTTGAAAACTCCGAAAAGAAGTGGGTTAGAAGGGTCAGTGGCTGTAGACGACAAATCATAAGGTCCCTCAAACAAATGCGTGAAATATGAACACAGGACCTTTATCATGGACACCCAAAACATCTATACGCGTGGTACAAGTTTAAGGGGTGTTTTTAAAATACATGACAATTGGGGTTTTAAAAATGTAGTTAGTACAGTAAGGATTGACTTTAGACACTCCATCTTCCAAAAACAGCTAAATATCTTAGCTAAGGAACCGACGTATGTAAAACTGAAAATTCTAATTAAATCTGTTAAAATCTTAACCTGGCCTGACGATCCCCAGTCTCGAAACAAAGAGGATCAAAATTCGAAATTAGTTGGTCTGAATAGACCTTTAGATATGACCTTGAATTGACTAAGTATCGTTTATCAATCCACATCGGGTTGATATGGTATATTACGGTGTTTTTCTCCACTGTCGACTGTAAAGTAAAATATTTGCTGCAACGATGCATGAGCGAAAACTTCGTACAAACTAAAAATACCTGTAAAATGAATTTGTTAATACATAACTTAAGATTTGAAGACAATGCTTTTGAAACTGCTTCGGAAACATAGTACCCAGTACCTAATGGTAAGTAGTATCGATAAATATATCGATTTATTGGAAGAGCTAGGATGTAGGTTTAGAATCGCTCTCGCCACCGTCTCCCACCACTCCTCAAGTTCACGTAAGACGTTATTTATAGGCGAGAGGCGGCCGTGTCCAAAAAGCTTAGTTGTGTCAAAAGTTGAGCGTTAAATCATAGCCCACTATCTGAACAACGCAGGCCGGACAGTGCCCACTAGTGTTGTGTGCGAGTCCATTGATGAACATGACACGGGAAATCGGACGTGATGCTAAATCGTACACGAGAAATAAATTTATATTTTAAATGTTGATGAATTTCGTTATATAGCTGTTATTTGTTAGGTGCATATAGAGGTATATTTATGGGTACAAAATACATAGCAACAAGTCTGACACTTGTGAGGCGTAGCTGTTATGCTATTTAATTTTGATTACATAGAAAATATATAACTGTTAACACACCCAAATAATTATTTATATCCCATTTTGACATTCTGCACTATGAGGATTCGGAGAATAATCGAGAAAGACTTTCTGAGGTGCCGATGATTATATTTTTTGAGTACCATGTTTTTGAGGCCAATATAACTTATAATTTGAACGTAGCTTCCTTCTAATGTACAAAATAAATATTGTTACAGACTTCACCAGCTAACCAGGTACCTGACCACGCATCAAGTTCCCGCGATACAATGGAAACACGTCGAGCTAAGTGATCCGGCACAAAATGAAATATGATGACACTTTCACACATTACAATACGAATTTTTCGTGTAAATGAAAAAAATATACTTTTCGCCACAAAGCTAAGTGGCTGAAAGCTTTTATACGCTTTATTTTCTATTTGGGTAAATATTTTGACTATTACAATGCTAGTTAATAAATAAGATGTTGAGCAAAATAGAGCAATGAGGCTGTTTTTTAAAAAAAATATAACTGGTTTTTCTTTGAAATTTTCCAGCTTATTATATCAAACACTTACCTATATCTATCAAGACATCCTAAGTGTGACATAAATATAATCTATCTATATAGTAATTGAAATATCATGTTCAAATTCACATTCACTTGATTCATCCTCTAATATGCTGTCACATATACAACCTGTAGGTCGTGGGTTCGAATCTTAATGTTGCCTTGAGTTTCCCTAGAATGAAAAGAACTTCAAGAAACCTCATCACTGTGTTTAGTTCCCAATTGAGGCTTTTTTGGAAAACCCTGAGCCACATAGTCTTATACAAGTCTTATTACTATAGTCTTACTACCTACTTGATCTCATCAGAAATTATGTACTTAGGGTACAGTACATACCTAAAAAATTAAAACTAAGACTGCCCCGCCAAAAAACTATTGGCCATATTGAATGCAAAATAAAATATTTATTTGTCAGTCGGGATCATGTAAGGATAATATAATATGTAATATTTTTTTACATCCAAATCTGTTCTGACATTTAAAAGTTATAGTGGAATATCCTAATATACATACATAGGATATGAACTCTGAAGATATTACATTCCAATTTTGGGGTAGACGTGAAATAAGTATCCCTGTCCTGTGTTTGAAAAGGTTTGAGCCAATACAAGTAAATAATATGAATGCAATGTAAGCATATTTACGTCTTCGACTTTACCAACTGATAATATGCCAAACCGTATTTATATATATCATTTAACCGTATACATAATTATTTAAAAAAAAACAAACAAATATTTTACAAGACAATGGTTGGCACGACCCGATGTTTTGATCTTCCAAAAATACACTAGACATCCGCAACAATTTCGAATCGTCGACATTACGACCCATAGAAATAGCAACTAATAGACAGGACATACAGACAGACAGATTGATGGTCAGACTGTCGCGAATGTGATCTACGACAGTCATTATTTGTACCATATTGATGTTTATTATGGGAGCGGATGTTTGGGTGGATACTTTTTAAATGGGGCGTTGCTGATCTTGAGCAATTACCTACTGGATCCTCATCTCACTGAATACGTTGTGTGCCTAACGGATGGACCACACACATTTTGGACGTTTAACGGCTTCTAGCAAAGGTGGATATCGTTTCGATTGCCAGCCGAGGATAACTTTAAGCTGATCATAAAGTTTTTTCATATTTTTAAATGTGTGTGTGTTTGTGTGTGTCTGTGTGACTGAGATTTTAGGAGTGTAGATTTTTAACAGTTCGAGGTAAGCCGGCATGTCCTAGAACCAAAATTTTAAAGACATATCATCTACAAATCCGAATTCGTTCTTGTAGTAGAAAGAGTTGTAGTAGAAAGAGAGCTTCAATAACACTTTTGGACAAAGTTTTTGATTGCAAGATTCGTGAAGTTAATAGATTTATTTTTCCTAACTGATCTGATCTCCATGATAAAACAGTAGCATCCACTTTCAGTCAATATCAGCGTAATAATTCAATTTAAACAGTATTCGACGATAACCACTGGTTACGCTCAGGTTAATGAGATTACACCTATATTATTTATTGTTAATTGTACAATATATATTGCACAGTATAAACAGCCAAGCAATTATAGAGATTTCGATCGATTTTCATTAACACAGCAAGAGTTATTCGATGTGTTTTATGAAATTAGGTGCAGCCTTCTGATAGTTAATTAGAAATGAGCGAGACTAGAGACATTTTGCTATTAATGTTGGTCTATAAAGTCATTTGAAAGGTACATATATTTTAATTTAAAAGGATAATTGAATGAACAAAAAAATTTTGCATTATTGTCTATATATGAGTTATGCTCGAACACATAAAAAACATCAGAACTTTCTCCTTTTTGAAGTCTGTTAAAAAGTTGCCAACTTACTCCTTATATCAGCTAACTGCTAGTGAAAATCCCATCAAAACCCGGCCGGAGATTAGCCGGAATAAACAAACAGACAAACAGGCAGTTTTTTATAGTCGTACTGTATATACTATCATATTAATTTCGTAATTCATTCATGTACATTAGAAACGGATAGTACATTATTATCTATTTGTTTAGACTAAGTTCATGTCGTACATAAGTATCATATCTTTTCAAGTCTAATCTCGGGATGAATATTGAAGGCGCCTGAGAATTCATAACTTAGGTTAAAGTGGTTACAATGCTTATTTTTATGATTTTCCTACAATAGTGTGATCAATTTAAAATTTCTATCATAATATTATATTTGCGATATTTTTTTATGGTTTATCACATAAACGCGTAGCTATAAAGTCTAACATTATAAGTAATCGTAAAACGTCTATTGGGTGTAAAATTGAATGAAAATTTGTGATTGGTGGATGGAGATTTGTGTGTGTGAGTAATCGGCCGAACGAAGGGTTGGCTAAGGAAACCTGAAAGAGACTTTTTATAACAATATGTTAAAGATAATGTAACAGGTTATATTATATATCAGTCACGCAAAAAACTTAGCAGCTCATAGTTTAACTCTGCTCTTGCGTTCAGGGACAAAGGTATGACGGACTTATGGTTTCAAAATATTATATATAATATATAACATGCATGCAAATTATTAATATTTAAACTTAAATTTATAAATATAATAATAATAATATTAATGTTTGAACCATTCATAATATATTTTTTTAAACATAAAGGAATTATAAATCCTTATATTTATTATTTTATCATAAATTACGTCTCATATTTTTGTGTATAATATACATATTACTTGATTATTCCATTTGAGATATTAAATTTTTTCCCCTTGAAAAAACAAAAAATATGTTTCTAGCTTTTGGACTACGAGCATATAATTATGTATATTTTATTCTAAAACATACGAAATGTTAGCAATATCCATACTAACTTACCCCGGTATAAAACTTCATAATAGCTACTAAATAGTAATGTTTATCGACAGTAAACGTCGAAACCTTTAAAAAAACGTAATAAATATATCAAAACAGTTTATTCATCCCGTCATCTCATTTACTCGATTAGGGGCCGCATCAAACGCCCACGGAGCTGAGACCTCTACAGGCGACAAGCTGGTGTGGAAGAAGTTTTCGCTACTGGGAACATAAACTTGAAAACTGAGGGTAAGGGATGGGAGTAGATAAATATCCTGAGTTTAAAGGCTACAAAGCTGTTTTGTTGAAGTGATAAAGTTGGTTTGAATCATATACAGAGAAAAATATATAAAACCTTCTGCACTGATTCTGCATTACAAACCTTGTGGGTAAACACACACACACACACACACACGCACACACACACACACACATACACACACACACACACACACACACACACACACACACACACACACCCAAACACAAACAGACACACACACAATATATGTCGTATAGCATGCGAGATAAGAGAAATTTTTTAAAATGTAGAAAATATTTTTAGGTTTATGGTTATGTTATACATAACTAGAGATACCTTTAATTAGCTGTAAGTATTTATTATTAGTTTTATTTTTAAATTATTTATACTATTAGTTTCTTAATAAATAAATGCCTAAATGATGTTTGCGCTGGCTTAAGATGAAACCTACAACTCTCATTCTAAATGGTAACAGGTCTCGTCCCCGTCTCGCGGAAAGTTTTGAGAAAATTTACTTATTTATTGATGGACACTGCCCAGCGATCATTTATTATGAAAATACGTTTATTTACTAAATGAAAAATATGAACGTCCCAATTTCAAATTTCCCTACACATTTTTTTACGAGCTAAATTGAAATATCGACTCACTGAAAAATGGATCTTAGTCGGGAACATTTTCTCGCAATGATTTTTTACGATTTGTAACGTCGCTTGAAACCGGAAGAATCGTTTGATAGACTTTAAATGTCATTTTTGGATAAAGACAACCCTGTATTGCTGGTAGGAAAATTCAAATAACTTTAGGGTGAGGGGTGGGGAGTGAAGGGTGTTTATCCCAAGCAGTGGTCACCCTTGAGTGCGATCACGGAAGGAAATGTGCTAATAGAGAAAAGATGTGGAAGAAACGAATTATTTATTAAGATATTCAGAACATATTGCAAGTAGTGTAAGCTGTAAAACTTGTGGCAAGTTCAACTAGGGAAGTACTGCCATCATACCCATTCTGCCGCTAAGCAGTAATGCATTCGCTGTTCCAATTTGATAGGTGAACAGATACGTGAGACATTCCACCTTCACGTCCCAGAGTAACGGGCGCATAAGATACGACTTAGGTCCTGTCGTACCTACCTAAGTAGGGGAGGATAAAAGTCGTATTGCTTGTTATGGGTGAAGGTTACTACTTAGCATCAGGTGGGCCATCTACTCGTTCCGTAACTTTCCTTAATTTCCGAGCAAATTAAATACATTTATTTGTTCTTTTAAAAGATTTTATATGAAAATAAGAGTACCCCCCCGTAAAAACATATACAAGTTTTTATCACTGATCAAGAGATATGCCTGAATTTAAACAAAACCAAAATCAAAAGGCAAATTTTTCAAAATCATATTATATCAAATCGTAAATTACGTCACAAATTGAATTTTATATTATTTAAAATCGAAATGAGGTTATTTGACGTCGGAATGAGCGGTAAACGGGATCGGAATGGATTAAATAGTTGTAAAAGTTAATCCAAATAGAGTGGATCGTAAAAATTTAATGAGATCAATGTATTTGGATCGGTCTCACACGTTTTATCACCGGGATATTAGGGAGATACAAAATATAAATAAGATGATACAGAAATAATAAAGATGAAATGGGAAAACTGAATTATACAGTTGAATCATATATTTGAAAAATGCGAGAACACACACACACACACACACACACACACACACATACACACACACATGCAATTTTAACTGCACACTAGGGGTACCCAAATTCAGTAGGATATAAATTTTTTGGCAATCCATTTAGTTGAGTAGGTATTTATAAAACTCAGTATACCAAAATTAAAGTGGGAGAAAAGATATTACCTGGCTATTTGGCAAAAACAGACTGAATATAGTTTTATCTCTAAATAATTTTTAATACAAAATCGCTGTCTGTCTTTGTCTATTTCTCCGCTTACTTCTAAACCACGCAATGTATTTTGATGCGGTTTTCACTAATAGAGAGAGCTATAAACGAAGACGGTTTGTGTTATTTGTAAATTATCCGCACCAAAGCCAGGGCGTGTCACTAGTTATACGCTGTATTTGAAATGAAATAATAATACTTAATATTCTTCTCAAACTTGTATTAAAACGTTCCACTTTACGTAAAAGACTTTTAATTTCAAGGCAAAAGCTACAAAAAGTATTCATAACAGAATGAAATACAAACCCCCCCCTTTCACAATAAAGGGCATCAATCAAGTATATTTACGGCTCGGAACTAAAGCGGTCTTTTTCAGTATAAACCGAATAAATTAGGATGAAAGCTAAATATTTAACCGACTTGTATACGACGGCTCCTCCTAAATGTAACGCATAAATTCGGCCAAGTAAAAAGTCGTCAACTCCCTGCGACGTTAGTATTGTATGGATACGCCGACTACTACGAGAGCGTAGTGGTCTAGTGGTACTGACCCCGAGTTTCAATCTGGAGGTCACAGGTTCAAACCCCAACGTGCACTTATGAGTTTTTCGATTGAAAGATTTATGTGCAATACCACGTTCTAAAAACGGTGAAGGAAAACATCGTGAGGAAACCGACATTTCTTAGAGCTAAAATTTAAGACATGTGTCAAGTGCACGAAAGGAGCCTCTTTGAGGCACACTTAAAATTTTTTCACTACTTCTTTCTATCGAAACAGTGACTCGAATAGATAGATAGCCGACTACTGTACTGTAGTGAGAACGAATCAAACTCAAACATAGTGATAAGTACGCGTCACTTTATTTAAATATTGAATATTACTTATTGACGTTTCCAAACCATTTCTTTATGAGTTCAATGGAAATAAAGTTTTTCACGCAATCAATGCTTTCTATAAATTTCTTCTAGTTATACTATCAGCTTGGTTAATTAATGGGATATGAGGCTTGCAAACGGTGGATAAGCAAAACATTTTGATAATATACTTTCACCTCGAGCCAAAACTCAATTGAAAGTAATAATAAATACTTTGGTGTATATTATTACTTTTAGTGGAAGCACATTCGTGATAGAGTGAGACTAAGTGACAATATCTACTTAAGTATAGCAAGTTAATGCAGAAAAGTAAAATTCCTGAATAATTGTTCGCAAAAGCAGCGTACATTTCTGTTCATAATTTATGCTATAGCACATGTTTAGTTCCGATATATACAAAAAACATTTACAGACAAACACAAAATTTCATTTGTATTGCAACATAACGTTTTACTGTTTACGAAACTTACGTGACTCTGACACAATTGTTTATTCGCAAATTGTAAACATATAAGCAGGACAACCATAGTCGTATCCATACAATTCTGTCGCGCTATTGCCATTAAACGCAATAGTTACGGGTCCAAAATTTATTGTTTTTCATCTTTGAAATCTTAGCTGAGTCAAGTTGTATAAATCATACGTTAATGCCCAGCATTATACAAATTCAAATTTATAACCCGATGAAATTACGAGGGTGGGGTGATTACTACTAAATGATAACGTTCTATAGATATTGGACGATGGTCGTACAAAGGGGATGGTACTTGCTTTGGAACAACCACATAACTTGTTTTGGAGGTATTTTGAAACGGGTAGTATTAAAAAACACACACCCTTGCACACGAAAGGAGCCTATTTGGGGCGCCCTTTAATACTTTCGCGACACTGGTGGAGAGGGCCCGTGAAACGATTAGAATTAATGCCCCTGCACTAAAATTTTCTGAGTCACAGGCGGCGTGGACACGTACAAATACAGAACACAACATTGATCGTTGTCTATTGGAAGGTATGTTAGCTTTAACAATTAATGCTTTATTAATTTAAATACTTTTGTTGGACACCTACATGCGATTAATTTCAGACCTAAACATAACTAATTTTGTTGTTATACTCAAAATATAAACAAATCCCAAACTAAAATCTAAGATAAGTCTGAGAACTGAAATTACCTAGGTTTTTACTCGACTAATTTGATCAAAAAAAGAAACAAAAACAGACCATTTTAAAGTAGTACAAATAAACCAGACACTTAGCCACATTCAAACTCAATTTAGATACGAAATTGAAACCCAAATTTAAAAATGGAACTTTAATCAATTCGACTAAAGAGATCCCGATCAAAAAGGCCGCATAATCAAAAGCAATTATTATCAGCCAGTGTGATTTATAACGATTTCTGAGTGTAAACCTCTTTTCTTCCATTCGGGTTAAATTGAACGATCAAATCGCCACAGGGCTGCGCCATTGTCTTCTACGTGATAAAACAATGGGAATCAATCTGGTTGCGGTGCTTATGTACATATCACTAAATCGAAAATTCATTGATCTAATGTTAGATTAACTGAGGATGAAATACCTGATGCAAATGGACGAGTCTAAAGTTACCTGATAATAATTAATTATTCTTCTTCTTCGAGTCACCAGTTCTGTCGAGTGTGGTGAAAGGATTGTAAGTGCGCCTCAAAGAGGCTCCTTTCGTGCACTCGACACATGTCTTCGAATTTTTAGTTCTAGGACATGTCGGTTTCCTCACGATGTTTTCCTTCGCCGTTTTAAATAATTAATAATACCTTAAGATATAATTAATTACCATCCTTATTTTAAATTAAGCAATACTGTTATTAATAATAAGCTTTGTTCTTAATGTAAATTTATAAATGCGCATGCAATTTTTTTTAAAACAAGGTTTGGCACACTAAAATACATTGTTATTTACATACAGTTGTTCAAAATTAAAAACTATTTAGTTTTTAATTGCTATAATTAGTTTTTGCCTTTATTCAACCCTTTGATAATAGTTTATATTTATTGTCATCTGTCAACTGTGTTTTTATCAAGTTGAATACGAGTAGGTAACGTCAAAATTTGTAAATAAATAAATAAAGGTGACAATCCTAATTACAAAGTGGAATTTCCCGTGCGAATGCATTTATTTGTTGGTACAGGACAAGTGGGATGGTAGCTGGGTGACCACATGGGATGTATTTATAATATTCATTTCGGATACTGTCCTGCTAATGATTAGTTATGCGCGAAGTTTGGCCACTCTGCGTAATGTTGATTGATGGTAATGTACCACGGACGGTGCAAAGGGTACCTATTTTAATGATATATCATATTTGGGTATTTATAATAATTAGGGATGATTTACCTGGCCCTCTGGTCATTTTGTTTACTTTGTTAATGAACATTTTTATTCTGGTATGTTTAATAGAAAAACCCGTTGGGAAGTTTGTTTTTGATGAAAAATTATGTTGTCTTTGGTAATATTGGGTGGGTATTTTATAATTGTTAAAAATTTACGATTTATAAACATTCTCTATGTATACGCATCAACATATGAATGAGGACTGACTGACTGACCGACTGGATGAAGGAATGACACCGTTCAGATTTGAAATTTTGAGGGGTTGCACCTTATAGGCCGAAGGTGGACACTTTTAGAAATTCGATCTCAAATTGCCCGTTTTCTAAAAACTTTTCTAACTTAGATAGATTATTCATATAAAATATCCATGTGTATTACCATTTTTGAAAACTTGTAGTACTTGTGTGCTGATGAGAGCCAAATTTTTCATAATCTTTGATGTTAAGGAAACTTTAAATATTAAAACCAGTGCTGCTCCAATCAACCCTCGGTCCAATGATCTGCAAATACGATAATGACTTGAATTATGATATATTCTAAGTGTGTGAAAAATCTGAAGGTCGACAGAAGACTTAGAGGGGAAGGAGACATTCATTAGTTCTGACCCATTTATTAAGGTGGGTGATTAATTTAGTATTAAATTTGTTTTGTATAAGTCACCTATCGCATTGTCTGCCAAACGAAACTTGAGTTAATGTAAAGCGGCGCGCACACTGAGCAAAATACCGCTTAGATCCGCGCCAACGCAGATAAGCGTAGCACTTAGCACACAAACTGTGCATAAGTGTAGCTTTTTGATGTTACAACCGAACGTACGCTCGGGGGAACAAATACAAATGAAAAACTAAACTATACATTCAAGTTTAGAACAAAAATGTATTAACAATAAAAGCACTCTGAACTAACTATGATAGCTTTAATGATCACGAATTAATTGCAAAATAAACATTCAGTATTGTTACTTATTATTTAGTTAGACCCTCTTACACTGATGATTCGTACTTGTTTGTTTGAAAACGAGCATCTTACATACATAAACGCGTAATAAACAATACATAGAATGCTGAATAAAGCTATATACATACTTGAGCGTGGAGACCGAATCCAGAAATTCCGTAACGAAAAAAACCTAACACTCCGACCGGCACAGCGGTGATACTTTTTAGTTTTTCCATCTATCGATAAATACCAGAACTTTTAATGACTTTTTGAAATATCACGCGCAATAGCTTGACCGCGGCAGTCTCCGAGTGCCACACGTCTTTTTTGTTTTGTTTTGTTTTTTTTTTATACTACTTGGTTTTTTTTTATTTGATATTTTTTTCCGAATGCCCAGTAGTTCTACTAAGACCCATTTCAAGGTTATCCATTCATTACCGGACAACCTGTATATACCACTCCAATATTCATTATAAGGGAAGCACCACTTGTTTTTACACAATAAGGTTTTTTTTTTGCTAATTGTGACTTAGCACGCGAAACTATTGCAATGTAATTTGCCTGAAGTTGAGCATTTGCTCATCTTCATGGAGACCTTTCTAGTTAAGAAGATTGTATATTCTGTATTATAACACCACCTTGCTTTATTATAATCTATCGGGAATTATGTATCGAGTATTCAGCAGGAAAATATCGGTCCTATTAAACTGTTTTTCAGAATAAGAAAAAATGGTTACGTCTTAATTATTTTTGTACGTTTTTTTGACTGATTTATATGAGGTCATTGATATATTAAGTTTGTGGATGAAGATATTTACGAAACAGTGGTTTTCTCAACAGTACGCGTGTACGGAACACTCCCTCTCAGTGAGGCTAGACTCATATCGTATGCTGATTGGATATGTGATTAAGTCAATAGCTTGCGTTGTGTGCGCTGTCCTTTACATTGTTACAATAAATCGATATATTATCAATATATTAAATCTTGTATTTTTATTACCTTCTAGTTTAGATTAGTTTGACTACACATCACCTAATTATAAAGACATACGTATGAAACGGTAACTTCAAGCAATGTTCGGATTTCTAAATAAAGTTAAAAATTTGTTTATATTTATCGTCAATATAGTCACAAATATATGAAATAATGATATTAACTGTCCATTTCAATGTTTTGTTCTCAATGTTATGCACGTTAATATTATGTGTACATATTGACACAGTTGGTAATAAAACCGCCTTCTGAGCTGTAGGTCGTGGGTTGGATTCCCACCTAGGACAAAATAATATGTACCTACTTACATAAAACTATATTTTTTTTTTTAGTGTTGGACATGTCACATAGCGCTATCTAGCCCTAAAGTAAGCTAAGTATAGCTTGTATCATGGGAACCAGACAACTGATATAATACTTATATACTTTTTTTTCTGTAAATACATACATATAATACATATTAACACCCAGACACAGAACAAACACCAATGTTACACATGTCACATAAATGTTTGTCCTGAGTGGGGATCGAACCCACGACCTACAGCGCAGAAGGTAGGGTTACTAACCAACTGAGCTATGAGGCCAGTCATATAAATGTATTCTATCAATTGTCTGCAATGCTTAGTTTGAGGCTGTGCAAAAATGCTTACTAATCCACAAATTTAATCAAATAAATATAATAATTTAGTTTACAATTACTGAGTTTTAAATTTTTTATTAAGCTATAATTTCTTTTTTGACGAATCGTTTTGTATTTTATAATTTGTTGTGGTCGCATGATGTATCACAAATATAAAATACTTGAGAATGGATATCCTTCAACAATTAAGCCGGTTACATAACGTTGTTTTTTCCGTCGGCAGGCTAACGACATTACCGTGTAGTGAAGCTAATAAATCGCGCGGCGCCGCGGCGCGGGTTCGACTCCCGGAAAGCATGTGTCTTGGTGATTTGTGACGTGCGATGGATGGGGGCGAAAGTGCGTCGGCTGATTGAAACACTGCCTTTTAGTTTTTTAATGTCGGGCTCGTGTGGGATTTTGGATTAGGTCGGTTTTACTCGTTCAATTAATAGTTTTAGAATGTTATTCTGTGGATTGTATGGTCGGTCGTGTAGATATTTATTACTCATTTTTGAAACTGAAGTCATTGTTCACGTCGCTATACAAAAATAAATGCGTTTTTATTAAAAAGTGCATTTAATTAAATTGTTAATATTCGCCTACAATAAATAACATAATGGACATAATAATCATCATCAATGTTCTAAAAATATTAGGTTTTTGTATCATTTGTATGTTAAAATGAGTTGTGTCTCACGTTATTGTTTTTAGTTTTAGTTTTAGTTATTAATATCTGTTGTTTTGTGCAAAATAAATACTCTTTCTATCTTTCTTTCCTTCTTTCTTTAAATAAAATAAAAGCCAAAAAAGAAAAAAAGATGATAAATATTTTTTTATACTTTGTTTCAAACTCCTGTTTAAATACATAATTGTTTGGTTAATTATGTTGAAGTAAATCAATATTTTTACTACATAATATATTTTTTTACGAAAATTCTATTATGTATGGCACCAATCCAATTACGTAGGCATTCATAAGTTCACAGTAGCTCACATGTCATACAGAACCCGTCATTTTTTCGAGTTAATGAAGTGATTTATCGCTTCCTTCACGCAGGATTGCCGCCGCGATGGAACGCCAAATGTGTACGTGACTTTATAATTTGCCGTGAAATCGCAAGTGAAAGTCTGTCACTTTAGTGAATAACTGACAGATGGGACGTCTGATCTGACATTGTGTGTGATGCTGGATTCAAAATTGAGATAATTAGGACCTGTTTTTGAGACCACTAAACAAAACGTTGGGTGCAAACGAAACTAAGTTTAAAAAGTGGTGTACAATATAATACGTACTTATATTATATACATATATACTGAAGACTGCCCTCATAGCTCAGTTGATAGGGACCCTGCCTTCTGCGCTGTAGGTCGTGGGTTCGATTCCCATCCAGGACGAACATTTGTGTGACTACTGGATTTTCATGTGAACGAGTCAATCTTTTACGTAATTACCATCTAGTAACCCATAGGCCCTTCAGTCGGCGCAGTTCGAACGGACCTCGATATTATTCAGGTACTTAGGTAGTATTCGGGTACTTCGCAAAATTCTGCTGGAAAAGTCATGGAGACGGTAATATTTACATGATTGGGTATTCTTCTTTACTTGGTATTTTGTTACCATGTGCATAGTATAATTTAATACTACTTCCATGGTGTAATGATATGTGGAAACAATGGCTTAGGTGTTATAAATATGAAGTTTATAATTTGTAGCCAGTGAATTTGTACATTGAAAATATTAAATTTATACGAGAATTTACCGATGGTGGAATAACCGACTTAGTTGAAGAAATGTTGAATACTTGAAACTGAAAAAAACCTTTTTTCATGTATAAACTGTAAAACTTAAAATGATTTAATGTATCCCGAAATATAATATTGAATGCAATGATTATTATAGAATATACCATTTACTTGGAAAATGTGACTGCTTCTTTGTACTCTATTTTATAATGGTGTACAATAGAGACATAATCTATCTATCTATATCTCAAGTAGAAATTATATCCACACTTTAGTCATTTTTTTATATACATTTTATATGCTGACAATACCGGCATCTACTGACTTTTTGTACTCTATTTTATAATGGTGTACAAGAGACATAATCTATCTATCTATATCTCAAGTAGAAATTATATCCACACTTTAGTCATTTTTTTTATATACATTTTATATGCTGGCAATACCACCATCTACTGACTTGTTAAAGCTATCTTAGCATATTGCATCTCTCTAAATAACACCATTATTTCCCTCCCGTCCCCCACATCTCCCAGATACAGGAACGTTATCGCGAAGAAAATATTTGATGGCCGAGAAGGCAAATTGAATTTATTATTTAACTCGCTGTCTTAGGTTCTACTGTTGAAGCGAAGCGATGCCATTTTATTTATTCTCCAGAGTATAAGATAATATAAATAAAAATGCATGTAAACTAAATTAATTAAATGACATGTAAGCGTATGTTTACATTTATTGTTAGTACTTTATTCAAATTTCTGTTTCATACAAGAATAAAATTCGATTCGATGAGACTTAGCATAAGATAAAATTATCCTATGCACATGACAACAAAATACCCGCCATAGAAGAATACAATCCCAGCCCCGAAGTAAGTAAAGTATAGTTTGTACCATGGGAAAAAAAAAAAGGAATCCCTCCATTAGGGGTTTCTTGTCTGTTCTTCCCCATGGAGGGTCGGATAGGGTTTGAACAGGCATCAAACTTATCGATAAGTACGCGTGACCTTATGTTTTGAATATTGACGTTTCCAAGCCATTTCTTTATGAATTCTATGGAAATAAAGTTTTTGACTTTGACTTTGACTTTGGAACCAGACAACTGATATAACTCTTATTTTTTTTTTGTAAATACATATATTATACACATTGACACCCAGACACAGAACAATCATCAATATTCTTCATACAATTATTTGTCCTGGGAATCGATCCTACAGCCTACAGCGCAGAAGGTTACTACCAATTGAGCAGTGAGGCCAGTCAAACACTAATTTGACAAAATTTTATACAATTTATTAGCGTGATAAAAGAATAAATTTCTTAAAATAACAAAAACAAATACCTATTTATTACTTTGTCATAGCGTGGCGTAGCAAAGCATCGTATCCTGTCTGTATAGATATAGGGCACAAGGACAAGTCGCGTAATCAGGGAGGCGTCTGTGAATATTTATGAAGAGCCCATTGACGAATATGAGAGTGGGTAACGAAAGTTTTTTTGAGGTTACAACGGGAGGCTGGGGACGCGTTGAGGAGATGAAGTTGGAAACTACGCACTTTCACTTTTGTGCTTAGTTTTGGACATTTTCGCCGCAAACGCGAAGAGAACAAAACCCTGTTTGCTTTGTTTTTACTTGTATTTGCCCGCGGCCTGATTCTCTCTGTATCTTTTAATTAGAAAATGTGCATTTAGGGTAAAAGCCTATATCATTTCTGGGACCCGAAAACCAAATAATCACGTGTTCTGTTCTTTATTGAATGAAGCAATAACGAACAAACAAACTCGCATTACTTTAAAATTATATTAGGAAGAGGGGCCTACTCTCAACAAATCAGAGAGAATGGAGTGATGTTTCACAATTTTTATGACTGACTGATGTTCCATTTTATATTCTTGGATAACGTCTTTTCACTGAAGGGGTAGGCAGAGACTGAATAGGCCCCTTTTCACCTTGCGGGCCACGGTATCGGCAGATGATAGACATGACAATTGGTGAGCTCATCGCCGCCATCATTTATTTTTTTACAATAATTCGGCGAACATTTTCCTCCAGAATTTCATACCCAAAATAATCCGGCAGTCAGGACAAATCCACCAACGACATTACCAATAAGTGACAGGCCTCACAGCTCAGTTGGTAGTAACTCTGCCTTCTTCGTTGTAGGTTGTGGGTTCTATTCCCACCCAGGACAAACATGTGTCTGACGAAAATAAATGTTTGTTCTGTGTCTGGGTGTTAATATGTATTATATGCATTAAAGTCCGAGTATAATGATGTTTCTTTTGCAATAAATATGAACATATTTCGTCTCTTCACGAGCCTTCTGCAGACACTTAGGCCGGACATATTGTGTTGCCATCCCCCTGAAAACTGTTTTTCAGTAAATATATCCAAGCCTGGTTAGCACAGTGACAAAACACAAAATCGGACTTTATTTTCATGTAAATAAATAACAGCGCAAAATTGATTTACGCACAAAATTAACGAAACAGCAGTCTATTATCCCAAAGGAAAAACATTTCAGTTTCACCCCAAGCAAATTTTGCAGGCAAAACGTAATTATAAGCAATAAATAACTGCGTACACACATACCTACTTAAAAAGAGACACTCAAAAAATTTATAGCCTATTCCTTAACCACCCCCAGGCGAAGAATGGCACGAAACAAAAGAAAAAAGCAGGATCACTCAAGGGCGAGGGTAAATCTTTCTGAAGAGAAAACAAAATGTATTGCTTGATTGTAGGGGTAACATTGAACTGTTTTATTTAATTTGAAGTTCTTAAGTAGACTTTTGGTAGGGCTGAATTTAAAGTTGAAATTAAGTCACAGAAATTCTCAGTCTGAAATACTTAAGAGTAACTTCGCTAGTTCAGGAGTAGTCCCTCGTTGGGCGCCAATAAAATGAAGTCATCAAAAGTTTTAGCTATTTGGTTTGATTGTAAAGGTTTGTAAAGATAGATAAAAAAGTAGTTAAGTTACATCGAAAGACACATGATGCGTACATGTTGGCACATTCTCGTGGACTAGAATTCTTAGGTGGCATGGACACATAAAATTACACAATACACACATAAAGGTCGAAAAAAAAAGCTCATATATATGTTTGCCTTAGCCGGGGATAGAGTTAGTGACCCTTCGTTTTGCAGGCATGGTTTATATCGACTTAGCCACAGAGCCGGTATGTTATGTGTTAGAAGCAACAATTCAAAATTATGACTTCTTTTTCAGGCTGTAGAACTTGTGCTATGTTCGCCCGAGGAAGTACTGCCACCATAACCATTTCTGCCGCCAAGAAATAAAGCAATCGCGTTTCTGTCTTCCCGTTTGAAAGATGTATTTGAAGTTACTGGCACTTACGATGATACTTATTTCTTTGTTGTACCCTATGTAAGCGAGGACCCAAATCATATTAATTTGTTATGGGCAGACGTTATCACATAACACTAGGTGGACTATCTGCTCCTTCCATTACTTTTTCTTATTAAAAAAACTTTGCTACCTCAACGTTTGCCATTTTTCGCTTTTTTAGCGAAGCAGTCAAGTGTAATTAAACGGACACAGGCAACAAAAGATCGAATAAAAGAAAGAAAGAGAACGAATCGCAACTGAACACAATTAAAAACAGTAGTTTAATTTCCCCACACTTAATCCCTCTAACATCAAAACAATCTCCGAGTCCCCAAACCACAATGGCGCCGAAAGCCGCCTTGTTGACTTGACATAGTTGCGCGTGCGCATCACACCGCGCCGCCTTCTCCAAACGTGTTTGCTGAGCTCTCAAGTGCTTCGGTCGGCGGCTTGTGATAATTGAAAGATGATAAAAGCTGTGATAAAGAACCACTCACATTTTTACAAGTATAGACAAATATAATCATATATCTATTCCAACTCTAGGTCATTTACATCTTTATTAGTAATAAAATAATTGTATATGTATTCAGGGATATACTGACAACAATTATTTACTTCAAAATATGTTTACAAATATTTATTCTTTTAACTCAAAGTGAATGTGCTACACGGGATTCGAATGGATGTCACATCTCCAAATTAGTATTTTTTATGTGTCAGTTTACTCAAGATTAATTCCTTCACTATTAAACCTTGGTATTGATTTATTTAATCTCGTCAATTTCTAATGTTCCCACTGGTCAGTTTCAGATTCAATCGGATGCCCAATCCAGGTTGCTATATATCACACGTCTTCACTTTAAAATATTCGTTCCTAGGGCAATCAGTTTTTATCGCGGTTGACCATTTTGAAAACTACAAACTCGACCTGACCCGACTCTACCTCAGGATCGAGCTCAAGTTCTGAACCATTGGGTCACCAAAATCCGTCTCTCTCGCTGTTTATTTACCTAAAATATCACCAGCATCTTCTACCATTTAACAAAACCTTATTTTTCCTCATTATTTAACAAAATCTAAAATGCTGAAGTGTACTCTGTGCGTCCAATTGAGTCACAACCCCCCATACAATGATGGAGCGCTATATATTATCCATAATATGGCGAGCAGATGTTGCTACAGCATTAAATCAATATGACGACAAGACAAGTGTGGTGGCTGACGTTCCATCATAACATAACACACTGTACGCATTAACATACTAAGTAATTAGTTACAATTATAGCGCATGCTGTGGAAAGCACATTTACTTAAAAGGCGACTAAAATATTGAAAGATTCACGAACACATAGTCAGAGATATAGGTATATTCGTTCTTGTGTCTTTATCTCGTCCAAATCAACCTTTCATTGACTCGTCTCACAGCTCAATGGATAGTAATTCTGGCTTCTGCGTGTAGGTCGTCGGTTCAGTTCCCACCCAGGGCAAACATTTGTGTGAGGAACATATGTTTTTTCTGTGTCCATGTTAATATGTATTACATGTATTTCAAAAAGTATATGTTTTCTATCAATTGTCTGGTCCCATAGAACAAAAATTAACTATGAAACTCTACCAATATTTATAATTACTAATTTCATATATTACAGCAATACACGGTTCAATATTATATGTGGGGCTTGTACAAAAACAGTCGTCGAGTGGCTCAATCAGGGGAAACATCCGCAAGACGGCATCAGCTCGCGGCAATAAATCCCAACTTTTGCGCCGATCTGCCGTAAATCTCTCTGATGTATTAGCGCCGACCGTGCCCTAGCGCGAATTAAAAATATAATGTACTGAGGGAAGTTTCCATAGAAATACCTATGTTTATCAACCTATAGGTATGATTTTACCTACCCTACATGATAAAAACTGATTGAAATTATGAAGGAACTAATGCCTATGATACAGGCCCGGCCTAGTTTAGGCATTAGAGATTTTTATGTGTATACTTTCTCATGTAAATTAATTTAACAAATACTAATACCTCTTTAAGAATTCGTTATGCAGAAATACATTTCCCACTCGTAATTTCATGATAATATCTAATATATTGTGGTTGGCAACGATATTCTGAATCAGAAATTTGAAATAAAAAGATTTTTTGAAAAAGCGTTCGCTGCCTATTATAATCTTCATAACATTTCGAACTAAAAGACATGTTATATTAAACTGCGTTTTACATACACAATTTTGTATTTCATAAATAGTTGTTTCAGAACCATAAAAAAGTCAATGACCACATAAATTTTGATTTATCACACTTTCGTGTCTCACATTGTCCAAAGTGTGAAACATAAAAATAAATTCCACAATATATCACTCAATACACAACATCCTCATCTCAAGTTGCAGTCAAACTGTGGAGGACATAACAGGAAACGACTAGTATAAATCAAAACCTGGTACCTATTATACAAATAAAAGGACAAAACAAAAAAAAAATGCACAAAATTCGCAAAAAGAATTACAAGCAATAACATGCAGTAGTGTTAATATCGCCCAAGATATGTTAGGTGCTGTCGTAGGAAAATGCGTCTAACCACGTTGTGATAAGGTGTTCGTCAATGGCAGATGTAAGTATGGCAGTGATTTAGGCCCTATCGGCCGTCAACCTGATTAATGCCGCAGTAAATCAGCGGATTACGACAATGCGAGAAATGACGAGTCGCGGCCGGATCGCAAACGATACTTCCATTGGCGTAAGTTAAGAGAAACTAATTTTGATAAATATTTTTTTCATAAAAAAATATTTCTTAGATACCGTTATTTCTGGCCTCAGTTGGTAGTAACCCCTTCTACGCTGTAGTCGTGGGTTCGATTCCCACCCTGGACAAACATTTGTGTGACGAACATACATGTTTGTCCTGTGTTTGGGTGTTAATGTGTATGTATTTACAAAAAAAAAATAGTATATCAATTGTCTGGTTCCTATGATACAAGCTATGCTTAGCTTACTTTGGGCTAGACGGCGCCGGCGGTGTGTGAAATGTCCTTCAATATTTTCGTTTTGTTATCTAATTAACACTCTATCTCGCTTTTGATAATATTCATTTATAGAATAATGGAACAGAAATATCTGTTCATTACATTTTATGCAATGTTTTAGTGATTTTTGATTATTGTTTTTTTAGACATTTAGTCTGAATTTCCTGTCTCTTTGATTTATTTACGCCTCACATTTTTATAGGCTAAATGAACTGAAATACTAAAACGAATGATTACAAAATATTAAACTAGTAAGCATTTACCAAATCGCGTAATGTAATGGCTTGCACCAAGAAATCGCTTGTATCGAATTATTGAGTAAACACGCGGCGTAATCGCGGGATCGTTTCATTTAGACGTGAGGGTATCCGAGAAATATCGACAAGAATATATCTAATATTCACCGGCAATTGCTAGTAATAGGATTTGCAGGAAAAAATTGCATCCTTTGTGCGCCACAGCGCTGAGCTGAGCTGCGAAATATTTAGCAAAAATGTTTGTTTACAATTTATCTAGCTTATTTACCATCTGCCCCGTTTCACTATATTAAAAATTAAAATAGATCAAATTTATGGACTTTTATAAACCTTGAAGTTTATGTGTTGTGTGTATCTCCGACATACAAAATACTTTTTTATTTCTATAAACCATTTTAAATGTCATTTTTAGAGATTTCAGATTAAAGAACTGATGAACAAAGCAGGAATTTGAACAGCAGTGACAAATCCACATAAATAATCTGCATAATATATTGAGATAGTATATAATATATATATTAAAGGAAATACGCGCAAACCGACAGTACATCACTGAAGAATAAAGTAACTGTGAAGTAATGTAACTGTAGCACTTAACAAATAATTCAAATCATACAATTGGCCCCGTTACAAAAATAGTAACACAAATTACTAAATTTTATGCGAAAACTAGCTGTTGCCCGCGACTTCGTCCGCGTGGAATTCGGTTTTATCACGCACCCCTATTTTACTCCTCGGAAAAGTAGCTTAAGTTACTCCTTGTTACATCAGCTATCTGCCAGTGAAAGTCCCGTCAAAATCGGTCCAGCCATCAGAGATTAGCCGGAACAATCAGACAGAAAGACAAAAATTGTAAAGAATGTTGTTTTCGTATATCGTGTATAGATCCATTGCACTTAGTAAGAAGCGGTTATTTTAATATTACAAACATACACTCCAATTTTATTTATTTGTATAGATTTTGAATAAAAACATGTATAAGATGTGAATTTGCCACAGCCAGCTCCACACGAGGCGGTCGCCCCACTACGACATAAATCAATTTGTCAGTTACAGTGTGACATGAGGCCGACTCACTCGGTGCCTGCTTTTTGAATGAAAGTTAATGTTTTATTGTATTGAAATACATTTTATACACAAACATTATTGCGATAACTTAGGAATGATTTTCAAAAAGTTGTGTAATTCTTAATTATTAACATAGAAAGTTCATCAGAATTGAAGATCAAATTTAAAAAAAAAAGAATTTTTTCGAATTGCCAGATCAAAACTGTATTCTATATTAATATTTATATTGTTTGCTTGTAATGTGTATTGTGTGTCTTAATAAAAAAAAAAAGACGTGTGGCACTCGGAGACTGCCGCGGTAAAGCTATTGCGCGTGATATTTCAAAAAGTCATTAAAAGTTCTGGTATTTATCGATAGATGGAAAAACTAAAAAGTATCACCGCTGTGCCGGTCGGAGTGAGGGGTGTTAGGTTTTTTTCGTTACGGAATTTCTAGATTCGGTCTCCATGCTCAAGGCCCGCGATAGAAGCTATGCAATAGCTTAATAAATAAATAAGTAAATAAATTGACATTTAATTTTACCTTTATATTTATGCAAAAGTAGACGGCTTCAGATTTATTTGAATAAGTAAACTTTTATTATTATTATCAGCCTGCATCCTCCCACTGCAGGGCGAAGGCCTACATTCTTTACATACTTTATTAATAATTGTAATCCATCCACGCTATATCAGATTTCAACTACAGCTTAATTGCCTGTAAGTTACGGCTCATTCCGGCTTAGAATACAAAATTATCTTTACATGGGACTTAATTGTTAACATTATCAGTATTCTAGCAACAAAAAAATTCTACCTTCATGGCTTGTCTCATGAAAAAGATTCAAATACAGCTACAATTACGCTTAATTTTGTGCACATAATTTATAAATTTAACTTCCCTATAAAACTAATAATATTTCAAATGGAATATATTTGTGAATTAGAAATATTATTTTCACAGATCACTTCTTTAGGTATGTTTACTTTGAAACAAAGATAGGTCCTTAAATTTTTGGGATAATTTTTTTGTTGTAGTTTTTAAAGATCATCATCATCATCATCTCATATGACTACTGATTAGTTACCTATTTTAGTGACTACAGCCAGGCTTCGCATGGATTAGGAATTGGCTCTCAAGAGAGGCCTGTGGCTATCTTGGCAGATTTACAAATTGAAAGTAGAATAGCTGGACAGAAGGTCATCTAACTTTGACACTATAATTCCTCGCAATGTTTTCTTTCAAAGAAATATTTGGTTCATAACGGAGTATAATAAGAATTATACCACAGCTACATATTTCAGATACTGAAAGAATTAACATGCAAATAATGTAACTGCTTGAGCCGCACCTGTCACCTGGCAACTTCATGTTTTGTCCAAAAATCGCTCCCGAACTGCAACATAAACTCTCAACTGTTTATGTCGAAAACTTTTTTGTACATATCCGAAGGGCGCAAACTTTGTGTTGTTTGTATGACACGATTTCACATAAATCACACAAGCCAAGCATTATGTCTACGTTGAATGCCGATAACACTTTTCAATCTTTCTGATTTTCCTAAGCAATCTTTTTATCTTATAATCTAGTATTCCTTCATAGGACCAATTTTCTGTACATATTTGTTACTGGCCTCATAGCTCAGTTGGTTAGTAACCCTACCTTCTGCGCTGTAGGTCGTGGATTCGATCCCCACTCAGGACAAACATTTATGTGACATTTGTTACATTGATGTTTGTTTTGTGTCTGGGTGTTAATATGTATTATATGTATGTATTTACAAAAGAAAAGTATATAAGAATTATATTAGTTGTCTGGTTCCCATGATACAAGCTATGCTTAGCTTACTTCGGGGCTAGATGGCGTTGTGTGAAATGTCCACCATTATTATTATTATTATGGTTGAGAAGTTTTAGCCACAAGCACTTTTTAGGTCTAGAACTCGTTCTAAGTTTAGTGTCACCATATCTGCGTAGTGCACTTGGACTGACGTTGCAGGCAAATAAGACCCTTATCTTCGTGTCCCGGTTGAAGGGCACATCAAACGACCACATAAGCATGAGTGCAGCTCAGTTGTTCAGTTTATTCTATACAACATGATAACAAACTCAAAGATGTAATAGTTCTTTACATTATAAACAGAAATATTTATTCAACGAATTTCAGAGTTTTGAATGCTCAAGAGTGCTGACTTTTGATTAATTGTTAGGGCAAAATTTTCGAAAAAATATGTAATACTGAACACAAGTAATGCTTAAGAGTTTGTGGGCATTTACCACTAACTCTTAATATCTCATATGATACAAGAAATTTTACCGTCAAGTGGATGTCGACTCTTATTAGATTATTTACTTCTTCAGATATGTTTTATGTCATTCAAAATAGAAAACCACTAAAATGTTTACAGCGACACCGCCAAAGTAGCCCAACCTAATTTAAATGGTCCATGTAAAGTTTTTCAAGCAATTGTCACCTCGAAGTTTTATGGCCCATAAAATCCATAGACAATAAAATGGTGGATTTAGAGTCATGTACCCAATGAGAAGACGTTTGGTTTATGGTTTGTCCCACGAGGTTTGCGTCACCAATCCTAACTGATGTACCTCGTAAAGTAGATAAATAATGTTCTTGGGTTTTATTGAGACTGATGCATTTTGTCAGTATCTCGTTTTATTGTCCGATTATAAAGCTTGGGTTGGCTGACCGAAGATTCTTGACCAATCGATGGGCTGTTGACGATTTTGATTCAAAATTCGAATCTTTTAGTAGCTTGTTTGAATAGTAGTGATTTTTTTACAATCAACCCTTTTAAATGATCGTTTATTTCAAAATTTTGGTATGGTGGATCGTAGACGGGAAAGTCCGAGTGGCGCATGGCAGCGGTAAATCCACAAAAGAGTCAAGCATAGTTCAACGTACCCTCCAAAGCACGGAAATGCTCCCTTACAATGACAGTAGTGCAAACCTGATCTGGAAATGACCACCGTCTCTTTTCCCAATGTAGAGACCGGAAAAAGTTCTTTTTTCATTACTGGTAGACACGTAAACGCTATGTAACCTACACATTTATGTAATCAATGAAAAGCTCTGAATAAGCTCTACCTCGCTGGTACCCCAAGCGACGCAACTTCCCAGATAACGTAGCCAAACTATTCATAGCCTGGCAGTAGGTAGCTAGAGAGCGTGGTGGTCTAGCGGTACTGACCCCCGAGTTTCAATCCAGAGGTCGCCGGTTCAAATCCCGACGTGCACCTATGAGTTTTTCGATTGAAAGATTTATGTGCGCAATACCACGTACTCAAAACGGTGAAGGCAAACATCGTGAGGAAACCGACATGTCCTAGAACTAAAAATTCGAAGACATGTGTCGAGTGCACGAAAGGAGCCTCTTTGAGGCGCACTTACAATCCTTTCACCACACTGGTTCGACAGAACCGGTGACTCCAAGAAGAAGAAGAAGAGTAGGTAGCTACACGTTGGATTCGTTAACCACATAGGGGAACCTGCTAATATATAATGGCTTAATGTTTTTTTGTAATTTCACCCATGGCCACCTAGTCCCAAAGTAAGCTAATCATAACTTGTATGATGGGAACCAGACCACTGATATAATACTCATATACTTTTTTTAATACATCCATATCATACATACTGACACCCAGACAGAATAAACATTTATATTCGTGATACAATTATTTGTCCTGAGTGGGAATCGAACCCACGATCTACAGCGCAGAAGGCAGGGTTACTATCAACTGAGTTGTGAGGCCAGACTGTGAATAAAGCTTTGACTGAGAGAGTTCTTAAAACAATGGCAGTGATAAGCTCTTCACTTATCATGACTATGTTCCCATGAAAGTACATTTATTTTCATTTATTTATTTATCAGTCAAATCCAGGTTTACACCGTGTAAACACAAGGACTTTCAAGGACTCGAAAATTCACAAAGCCAAAACACAAACCAGATCCAATATCTGATAATGAAAATTTTCCTATCGTAAACAATAGTTTTGCATTGTTTTTCGTACATTGACTGTCCCGCATGAGCGAGGACCCGCGGCCATCAGTCGTCCGGCAATCTAGATCGCAAAATGCGATACAACAAAATGCAGCTCATAATATCTGCCGCCGCTGTCATCTAACTTAACGAAACATATTATACCCAAGTACGGTGTCATAAAATAGTCCAAATTACAGGACCGATATCCAAAAACAATGCCCTGATCACATGGAAAATAGACACTAAATTGTACTCTGGTTCAGTGAGAATAAAGTTCAATTTACATGTTTTTCCAGACGCATGCAACTATACGAGTGAATAAGTTTTTTCAATTAAAAAGAGACATAATTTATTTCACCGTCATCGACCAAATTTGTGCTTTAATTGAACGTCGTAAGGTTGAAATTCCTATTAAGATGCAGATCACGTAGAACCTTGCAAAATCGAAAAGGTTATCCACGAAAATGTTAATATAATAGTTGCTTCAGTACTACGGGTTTGTTGGCGTGAAAGCATAAATCAATTTTATAGCCCCATCTAAATCAAAAGCGTTTTAATGGGCGGCCCACGTCATATCATAGCGTAGTATGATAATTTACTGCTACTATGTGACGAATGTTAGAAATAAAGGTCCCTCCTTGTCCCCCCTTCGTCCCCATGTCCCCATCCCCCCCTCATCGTCGCAGGGATTAGTTTTATGCCCTAAACCGTCGTCGTAAATATGTCACCCGTATCTGGTAGGGAGTGTGTCATGTGAGATAATTTTTGGATTTATTAAGTGTAGGTCGGCTTCTTTGCATACATATTCAAGTTGTACGTTTCGTTGTGTACAAATTGACGGCTGACCGAGGGATCTAAGTGAAATATGTGGTCTGATTGTAATCAAACTTTCGACAACTTCCAATTTCAATGGTAAGTAAAGCTTATTACACTGTAAATGATTATATAAATGATAAATCCCCATGGTCTGATGTCGCTCTGCTCAACGACACACAAAACATCCTGTAATATCTTATTTTAGTATATTATGTAGTCATAAATGTAACATAGACCTAAGTACTCAATTGTTAGAAGGATCGTGCTCGCGAAAAAAAAGGAAGCCCTCCATTAGGGGTTTCTTGACTGTTCTTCCCCATGGAGGGTCGGATAGAGTTTGAACAGGCATCAAACTTATCGATAAGTACGCGTGACCTTATGTTTTGAATATTGACGTTTCCAAGCCATTTCTTTATGAATTCTATGGAAAGAAAGTTTTTGACTTTGACAAAAAGTATTCTACCCCCAAATTTTTTCAACCAACCCCTTTTTTGCTGTAGTCATGTTATGAATAATGAGCTCATGAATAATTGCCCTACAGTTGCGTCTTATTTGAATCGTGATGGTACCACGATTATTATTGTCTATGGATGCCTCACGGAATGTTTGGGTGACTTACGCTATAGTATGTTTCATTCGCTAGGCAGAGAAAAGTATGTGTAAACTTAGTTAGTTTGCTGCCAACAGAATTACCACCAATATATTCCTTATTATATAATAGCGATAAAAAATTGAAAACATTTAATACGTGAGAGAGATATATAAAATACGTTTCTTACTTCATGTCTCGATCGACGCACTGCAATGCGAATTCTACCTTCTTATAATTGTATGCTGTGTTAAGACCTTTGTGTAGGGTTTTACAATAACTTTTCCTTCAGTCAGTCTAATTCATCTACTAAGTCATGTTCACACGTTAGTGCAAAACTGAATCTGTAATAAAATTGTCAAAAACTGAGTCAATCAAAAGTTTTCCCAGTACCCCAGTTAACTTGGAAACGCCAGCTGTGTGCGTGACTTCATGAGAAAACATTAATTGTATTATTGTATAATAAATATATAAATATTGGTGGACATTTCACACAGCGCCATCTAGCCCCAAAGTAAGCTAAGTAAATAGCTTGTATCATCGGAACCAGACAATTGATATGATAATTAAATACTTTTTTTTGTAAATACATATCAACACCGAGACACAGAACAAACAGTTATGTTCGCCACACAAATGTTTGTCCTGGGTGGGAATCGAACCCACGACCTACAGTCCAGAAGGCAGGGTTACTACCAACTGAGCTATGAGACTAGTAAATGTACAATAGTTATGTTAAAAAGACCCACATATAAGTGCCTACTTACAACTGATGACCTCATTCGAACGTTTTCACGTATCATAATATAAACAACACAAAATTTATGGTAACACATAAATTTCATTAATTACATTCGTCGCTTGATTAATGGCAGCAACTATGTAACAAAAATATTTATTTAATATATTTAAAGACTTTTTGACGGATCACTAATTTTTAAATGCAATTTAAAATGTAAATTACATGTTTTTTATGTATTTATGAGGCGGTTCAATCTTGAGATGCGAGAATCTAATCAATAAAAATATGAAGAATGTGAAATGAAATTAAAAAAAAAATATTTTTTTATTCTCATTTTGTTTTTTATTGTTTTGAGAGCCATTTTTTTTGTATAGAGAGAAATAGATAAAAAATAAGGCTAATTATATTAATATTTATTTTATATAATAATGCATTATATTAGACCTATAATATATAATTCATAATATACATATGATGGTTGTCAAGGATCAACGGTCAGATCTAGGTATACGAAAATGCAAACTGAAACATGGATCGCATTATACAGGGTTACAGGAAAAGTCGTGCTAGATCCGTTAAGGGCGTGGAGTACCCATCATTTCTGACTTATTTCACTATGAAACACCCTACCCTAAACTTAACCCTTTTCGAGATATTCGACTTTTAATTTTTTATTGAATAATGCCGATTTTTAGGCTACGAAATTTATTTTTGTTTATTTTGTGTATCTTATTATTATTATTATTGCATTTTTACATGTGTAATAAGATGCTTTAGGACATCAATCATTAAAATAGTGCATAAGTTAATTGAATAGACCGTAGTAGACAAGTGAAAGTAAAAAAATAAAAAATATATTAGCAAGCTTATTTTTCTCTAAGGGATATCTAAAAAAAATATTATGACACTTGTTCGGCAGATATTTTTTAAAATATCTACGTTTCATCAGCTATCTAACGAGGTCTAACAATCTAGGGTTTGTATTACATTTCGTGGAAAAAAGTAGAGAAAGACCCAGATTTTCTAAGAAATATCTTGTGGACGGATGAGTCCAAATTTGATAAAGATGGCATAACCAACTATCACAACGTCCATTACTGGGCCCCAAAAGAACTAAGGAATCCCAATAAGAAAAGAGTGAAAGGGTCCCAACGAAGATTCAGCGTGAATGTGTGGATGGGCATTATCTCTAATCATTTGATTGGACCTTACTTTCTCCCGGATAATCTAAATGGGGAAAGCTACGAAAATTTCCTGAGAGCAGACTTGAGTGATTTGCTGGATGATCTGCCACTCAACCTGATCAGGGACATGTGGTTCCAACACGATGGCTGCCCTGCCCATTTCAGGAGAAGTGTCAGAGACTGGCTGGACACAAATTATCCAAACAAATGGATAGGACGAGGTGGGCCGTTGCCATGGCCAGCAAGAAGTCCGGACCTAACTCCCATGGATTTTCATGTATGGGGGTGCATGAAAAGTCTTGTGTACAGCGAGCCGAATCCAGTTTTGTCTGTGGAAGACTTAAGAGAAAGGATTGTGGATGCAGCAAATAAAATGAGGACCACGTTGACCACTGGAGTAGTGAAGACTGGTCTCCGTAGAAGGATGCGACAATGTTTCAGAAATAGAGGCGGCCATGTTGAACATGAACTGTAGAATAAGAAAAAGTTGTGTGAAAACCTTTAATAAATGACATTTCATGCATACCTAATGTTTTATTTTACTTTTTAGGGCTAAGTATAAATTTTCTTCTCCACTGTCGCCTATGAAACTAATTTTTTTCCAATGCATTTGAATAAAACCCTAGATTATTATACCTCGTTAGATAGCTGATGAAACGTAGATATTTTAAAAAATATCTGCCGAACAAGTGTCATAATATTTTTTTTAGATATCCCTTAGAGAAAAATAAGCTTGCTAATATATTTTTTATTTTTTTACTTTCACTTGTCTACTACGGTCTATTCAATTAACTTATGCACTATTTTAATGATTGATGTCCTAAAGCATCTTATTACACATGTAAAAATGCAATAATAATAATAATAAGATACACAAAATAAACAAAAATAAATTTCGTAGCCTAAAAATCGGCATTATTCAATAAAAAATTAAAAGTCGAATATCTCGAAAAGGGTTAAGTTTAGGGTAGGGTGTTTCATAGTGAAATAAGTCAGAAATGATGGGTACTCCACGCCCTTAACGGATCTAGCACGACTTTTCCTGTAACCCTGTATATTGGAGGTCGCTGATTCAAATCCAGCCATCAATGAATACACCAATAAGTAAAATATGTATATATGTGACCTCAAAGATGTGAGGATAAAAAATCGTGAGGAAGGAAACCTCTAGAACCAAACAATTCGAAGACATTAGTCAACTACACGAAATAAAAGAAAAAAATATTTGTGTCTTTAATATCTCATTGAGGAGTACTTTAAGCGTAACCTCTGTCCATATCAATAATGACGCAATAAATACATCTTAGGAACTCTCTTATTCAGGTTGGAGAATAAGTCTCCAATAACTTCGAGACGTCAAAGTAGAATGTGACATGTGTCTTTAATTTCATCTGCAGCTACAACTTTCAAATCGGAACACCTATGCCTTACTGCTGGGCGGCAGAAATAGGTATGGTGCAGTACTTCTCTAGACGAACATAGTTCAAGTTCTACTGATTGAACTTCATTTAACTGTTAGTCATGCTATCGGAACCATGAATCGGATTTCATTGGGTTGATATCAGCCATTCAAAGTCAAAGTCAAAGTCAAAAACTTTATTTCCATAGAATTCATAAAGAAATGGCTTGGAAACGTCAATATTCAAAACATAAGGTCACGCGTACTTATCGATAAGTTTGATGCCTGTTCAAACCCTATCCGACCCTCCATGGGGAAGAACAGACAAGAAACCCCTAATTAGATTTTAAAACCTAGTATTTTCAAAAAACCATTATAGTGAAAGTTGCGTGCTGTATATTCACTATAACTCAGAACACATCAGTGTAATTATTCACTATGTTCAAGCTAAATCTTTGGGTCTGCAATTTTGTAGATCACTGATTGAAAGTTCTTCATTACACGCTGTCCAATGAAACCGCACCGAAAGCCAGGAGCGAGTGCATAGCGCTGATGCACTCCGGGATATAGATCAGTCGGCGTCATTGTGTCATTTCAGTTGAAATAAATAATAGCTGGCTGTCGATTGGTGGCCGGCGGTATGTAATGCTGCAACAAGAAAAAACGTTACATAAAGGAATTTATTGTAGAAAGCGTTAGCTGACCGTAGAAAGCGTTACATATTCGTAGGAAAGCTATAACAGCGATGAGCTTACTGAAAGAAAAACTGAAAAGAATATAATTAATTTTTTCTAATTGTACTCAACACTTTTTCTTCTTCGAGTCACCGGTTCTGTCGAACCAGTGTGGTGAAAGGATTGTAAGTGCGCCTCAAAGAGGCTCCTTTCGTGCACTCGACACATGTCTTTGAATTTTTAGTTCTAGGACATGTCGGTTTCCTCACGATGTTTTCCTTCACCGTTTTGAGAACGTAGTATTGCTCACATAAATCTTTCAATCGAAAAACTCATAGGTGCACGTCAGGATTTGAACCGGCGACCTCCGGATTGAAACTCGGGGGTCAGTACCGCTAGACCACCACGCTCTTTACTCAACACTGATTACATACTATAACTAGGAGAAATTAATCTAAGAATGAAATGCCTTGGTGACTGCCGTGTACAATGTTTGCGAAAAAAGCTCTGTGTTCAGCATATGCTGGGAACACAAGATCCCCAGCGCTGGTTTTCAGCACACGTTCATGTTTTCAGGACAGTGCTTCCCGCAATAAATTTTCTGACCAACCTGTGTAAATAGTTTTAACACTCATATTTCTAAAACTGTAATCGTTTGGACGCATTTAAAGTAATTTCCAATAAATGTTTACTACCTTTCAAGAGCAGTAGAACTCTCGCCAAGTTCGTCCGGGGAAGTACTGCCACCATGCCCATTTCTGCTGTCAAGTAGTAACGCGTTCGCGTTACTGTATTCCGGTTTGACAGGTGTGGTTGCCGGTGAAATTACAGGCACATGAGACATTCCACCTACACGTCTCAGAGTTACGGGCGCATACGATGCGACTTGGGTCTTGTCCTAGTAAGGGAGGACCCAAGTCGCATCGGTCGTTATGGGCAGAGTTTACCACTTAACACCAGGTGGGCCGTCGGCTCGTTCCGTAACTGTATCACATAAAAAAAAACCTACCATTATTAAAAATGTTTTATCCTAGTAGCAATGTTACGTCAGTTATTTCGTTGGATCCAGCGCTCCGATCTGTATATCTCCACAAGTGTAAGAGATGCTATTGTTTCACCCTTCGATCATAAACTGCAATGAAATAGGAGCAACGTGCTTTTGTTTGTGAGTTATTATTGCATTTTGACATGAACCAGCGAGGAATGCAGTATTGTATCACATTACTTTAAGTAAAAATACTTTTTATGAATGATTTCAATGATTCAACTGAGGGATGATTTAAAAGTTTTACTGGTCCCTCAATAATGTAGACTTCTTGTCTACTTAAGATTCCAGCCAAAGTTCTAACCATTCCATCAAAGCTTGAAGTATTCTAGAAATCAGCAAATGATATCTACCTCGCGGAGAAATAGCAGTGCAACAGTTTTTTTTTTTTTTGTTATGTAGTTACGGAACGAGCCGACGGCCCACCTGATGGTAAGTGGTAACCTCGGCCCATAACAACCGATGCGACTTGGGTCCTCCCCTACTAGGTACGACAAAACAAAGACCAAGTCGCATCGTATGCGCCCGTAACTATGAGACGTGTAGGTGGAATGTCTCATATGCCTGTAATTTCACCGGCAACCACACCTTTCAAACCGGAACACAGTAACGCGAACGCGTTACTGCTTGGTGGCAGAAATGGGCATGGTGGCTGTACCTCCCCGGACGAACTTGGCGAGTTCTACTGCTCTTAAAACAGAAATACAGAATCGGTCGGGAAAATTGCTGCCATCACGCAGTTTACTCATATTTGTGTTCAGTTTTGAGGGCAATGCATGCAAGCACATACGACAAAAATATTCCTCATGGTGCAATAATTCAAATTGAATCTTTGGATATTTAAAATGGGGTAGGTCCTCATAGTATTGTAATTTCCTTGCAGAGGATACCGCAAATCATATAAAAATAAATACCAGGCACTCGAGACATTCCACCTTTACGTGTCAGAGTTACGGACGCTATGCAATTTGACATGGATCTTGAAATAGTTGAGGGAAGACCCAAGTCGTGATGTTATTTTTTTATTATACGGAAGAGGTTATCACTTAACACCCGGGTTACCCAGGTATGCCGTAACTTTAACACATAAAAAACAGGGTCAATTATCTGGTCGCGTCGCTACTTTGGCTACTGTGTACACGTAAGCCATCTGGTATATTTATAAATGCAAGTTCTAATTAGTAAAATGGCTGAAGCAGCATCGCATAACACCGACCACAGGTATAAAATAAATCATAGGATTGTTTCATTTCATTTTATTATGCCCGTGTGCCAGTCAAGCCGACTTTTGTACAAAACAGTAACTATAAAAATGTTATTTTATGATTTTAATAACTTTACTGTGGAACTCTAAATGTGGGGTCCTGTTATGTACGACGGGTTTTTAGACGATTATATTTGATTGGATGTTTTGGTTAAGTTACTGTCTTCCGCTGTGTTATCGGTAGTTTTTATAAATATGTCACTGTCATCTTTTTTTTATGACAGTGTAGCTGTTGGCCTTGACAGCAGACTTGACAGCGATTACGCTGGCTTTTGGTGAGAGTGGGGACTCTCAACCGGTAAAAAAAAACAATTCTGTACAACGACACTTAGGTATGGATCTCGAGTTGGGTGTTGCAAGTCAAGAATAATAGGAGAAGACGCACCCTGGGCGGGTGAATAGGGAAATTATTGTCACGGAAGGATCCATCCGTAGAGAAGAGCGCGAGAGGTCCAACCGTAGAGCAGAGTGCGAGAGGTCCAACCGTAGAGTAGAGTGCGAGGGGTCCATCCGTAGAGCAGAGTGCGAGAGGTCCAACCGTAGAGTAGAGCGTGAAGGGTCCATCCGTAGAGTAGAGCACAAGGGGTCCAACCATAGAGTACAGCGCGAGTGGTCCATCCGTAGCATAGAGCGCGAGGGTTCCAACCGTAGAGTAGAGCGCGAGTGGTCCATCCGTAGTCCTATGAATTATGTGGTGACTTACACGTCTGAACTTGTTCCTGCTGTCACTTAAACGGAATAAGCACATGGATAATATTTGCAAAATATATAAACATTAATAGCAAAGGTCCATTTTATGCGTCGTATTGCGCCCGTAATTCAAATACTTGATGGTGGAATGTAGTACCTGTAATCTCAACGGCAACCAAACTATTCGAACCGTAACGCAGTAGTGCACTGGTTGATGGCCGACATAAGTATGGTAATTCCACGGACAACTTGGTACAAGTTGTACTCTCTGGAGTTTTTGTATCATTATTGCAATTTTTAAGATCATTTCTAGCCAAAAACTATATCTATAATTTTTTGTCAATGAATTAAAACGCAGAATTATAAACACTTCAAATTCATGCTTGTAAATAATTGTTTTTATGCCTTGTAGTTACGGAACGAGCAGATGGCCCACCTCGTGTTAAATCATAACCTCTGCCCATGAGTTATAATCAATTTATTCATTGATTTAGGACTTTTTTTCTACAGGACAGGTTGAGACGGTGCGGGCCAATAATGACGTGGAATTCAATGCCATAAATATTATCCTCACGACTTCGGCGAGCACATCTTGTTAACTTTGCTTTTCTACAAAAACTCAGTTACCAAATATAAAGATAAAGATAAATTTTCACATCAAAAAACTATAAAGTCGACAGCTGAAACACAAAGCGACGTAACCCAACAATCGCAACATTCAATTGTAATCTTTTAGCTGTGAGCGACTGACAAATGTAGCCGTCGACTGTCGCCTCGGCTGCCGACTGCCGACTGCCGGCCGGGTGAAAAATTACGTCACTTCATTGGGAAATTAATAGTCCGGGATTTACATGGTGCTTATTGAAAAAAGTTGTGATGTTGTGTGACAAATACGAGATCGGGGGACGGGAGTTATAAAATTAATGACTTTGAGGTCCAGTACCACAGTTTTTTTTTTTTTATAAAACCAAATAAATATAAAAATATCCTAAAGTATGCATAGATATTATTAGATAATAGAACAACTCGAGCATTAAGTTTTTTCCATCATCACCAATCTCCCAATACATCCCTTAGACCAACTGACGGCCCATAAAGCCCACCCTAAGCAGCACTAAATAACGGCCGCCACCACCAAGCTCCATAACTTACCCCCCCCCCACCCCCCCACCCCCCTTCCTTCATATTTCCATCACACGTTGCTGGCAAAAATAAAGATTCATTATCAGGGCGATACGTCAGTGGGGGTGATTCATAACCAATAAATCAATGGCATAGGGCGCAGTAATAGCCCAAATATTGTTGATTAGGGTGTAGGGCTGTTTTACGGGACCAAGTTTTTTGAGCGGGGTGAGAGTTTATTTTGCGAAAGACTTGGATGTTAGACGGTTCTGTAGCTCAGTTAGTATGAGGGTTTTTCCTAGCTCAGTTAATTTGATTGTTTTGACCTTTGAATATCTGTAAGACGAGCACAAAGTTATTTTCTTAGGTACTGGATATTTTTGTCTCGTTTTTTCTTTCTAGATTAAACCTGTCAATTAAGCTAAAGATAGTGGGAGTTTTGAGTGTTTTAAATTACGATACATTAAGATATTAATTCTAAAAAATAATATACGTAGCTTTATAGAAAGTCAAATCTAAATCTCAACCCATTCATATCACCGCTCATAACATTCCTGGCATCAAATTAAAAGAGCTGTAAGCACAAAATTGACATTTTATTGAATAGCCAGCACAGCTGAATGACAGCCGTCACCGATAACATCGTAACTGACAATTGACGAAGGATCACCGATCGACAATTGCAGATACCGCTTTCTGGCGCGTGATAGACGCGAAACGAGATACGGTTCTGTTTTATTTAATTTTAGAAATGTTTTGGATTTTGTTGTAAGTTTGGTTGCAACTGAATACTAAAAAGTTTAAGATTATTAAAGTCAAATTTAGGAATTTTGGACAATTATGATTTTTATATTATACCCACCTAGGTCGCTTGTATATTATCCTTTGTATTCGCGTGGATAAATATTTGTTTACCGTCTGACTTGGACTACCACTCATAGTTTCTAATATCCGCTACGGATGGAAGCTAAAAACGAAATGTAGAATTGGAAATACGAATTCGATATTTTAGATAAAAAAAAAAACAATTATTCATTTCTATAAGCAGATAAATGAGTGTATGCCTTTGTTTGTTAATAAAAATATTTCTTATTAACATTAAAAAAAAAGAAATTTGTGAGTTTTTTTGTTATCAGCGAGTCTTATGACACATAATAAATTAATATGCAGATGTTATCCATAATATATGATTTTAATAATACAGGAGTTAAGTACATATTGTAAATCATATAAAGTTAAGTTTATTATTGCGACCTCTTCTCTAATGTGCCCTAATATTTTAAGTAACAATGATACCAAATTACACATTTTTTTTAGTAGAGTGATAAATGCATTCCTTACAGAATCATTATAGTAAAATTCAAAAATCCCGCTTCAAAAGCAATAGATAAAAACGTCAAGAGTATCGCAAGTCACGCTGCCGCCGGCATCATTTCGAAACGAAAAAAACTTACCAACAGGAGCACACAATAAAAGTTCCATCGCCCGCGCTGACATTTGTCAATCATCCCCTCTGTCAGCTGTCAGCTGTCAATGACAATTAATGACGTCCCATACAAAGTTTTATGGCTTTTACTATCCGAATTGTGTGAAATGATTAATGCAATCACTAATGCAAATCCTGTCGGGTCAGGCACGGACGGACTCGTCATTGTATTTCGCGTAGTTTTTGTATAAAATTGATTTATGTAGTTTCGCAGTTATAGCTAACGACCGTGGGCGGTGTAGCGAAATTAATCGGGATTTTGTGGAATTTTCTAAATGGTTGTTCATTGTTTGGGTAAATGGTGTCCTTTGGTAAGGAATGGAGTGTTGTGCGGTTCCGATGTAAGTATTGAGTCTGCAGTGTGAGTCCGATGTAATGTTAAAATTTTTATTTCAGAACAAATTACACAAAGTTACATAATATAACAAGAAAAACGTTCAAAATAAAACTTGATTTTAAGAAAATCGAATTCATAATTTGCTAAACAAACTCTTTTTTATTTATTTATCCTGTACAGGGTCCAAAGACGCAATATATTTGTGAAATTAAGACTATACGTATAGGGAAATGATAAATGACTGTTAATATATTTAACATCTTCGTTTTTACAGAAATATTTTAGATTGGCAGAATTATAGTGGGTTTGCACCAGTAGCCGATTCTGGCTGGTTTTTTCTCCTGGTATTAGACACTATAACATCTTATGCACTATCTGAAAATCTGATTGCAAAAACAGCTGAACAAATAATTGTCAGAATTTGAATCCATATTATATCACGTGTGAAATAAATATAATGAAAAAATATAATATTGTAAGAATTACTTTTAATACTATTTTTTTATGTAATAAAGTGAGATTTACTTAAAATATTGGAATAATCAGTCGTGAAACATGAGCTATGGTTATGTAGACCGAACACAAGTAATCATAATAAAATCCATAAGCAAAACAAGCGTCAAGCCAGAAGCGATTGCGAGTTTCGCACAATACTGAATTCAAAAAAATAATCGTACATTCTCCATTTCTCAAAAACTTATTTAGTCACATTATTAATAACTTCTAGTTATGAGATGCAGCAAGTCAAATGTTCTTAGCTCTTAGCAAAATCTATACTTATATGTAGACTTGAGCTAAGAGCTTTTGGGATTTTGAGCTTTTGCATAAATAACATGAATTTAGACATGACCTGTCGTGTATCAGATACTGGACTTACAACAAAATTGGAGTAAGGTATAGATAGCATGGTTACCCAGTGGTAACTACTCTGAGTTTCACTCCGGGGGTTGCCGGTTCAGATCCAGATACCTATACGATGAATTACTAAAGATGGCGCACGTAGTAGATATGTGGGCGATATTATATTCTCACGTAATTCGTTTACAGTACGTTTGTATTGTTTTGCGAGACAAAGTATCGAAAGTCCGTCCACACTTGTTTGAAGCGACCTACCGATGTGCAACGCATTAATACTAGTACCTTTTAGTACCAAAGATATATCGAATTCAAAGTCAAAGTCAAAACTTTTATTTCCATACAATTCATAAAGAAATGGCTTGGAAACGTCAATATTATTCAAAACATAAGGTCACGCGTACTTATTGATAAGTTTGATGCCTGTTCAAACCCTATCCGACCCTCCATGGGGAAGAACTAAGAATCAAACTCATTTTTATCTCTAAACCCGCTAATGCTCAACGCTTACGTCCGCATGTCACACTTTCATTACATTCACGAGCGTAGCGTCGCCCCGTCAATGTCCCGTCCCGTCACTGTCACGTCACTGTCGCCGTCAGGCCGCCGTCACTCACCTGTCACGTTCGCGAGTGACAGTTCGTTAATTAGACTGTAACATAACATTACGCTTATTATAGTCGAGTTTTGTTCTCCAGATACTTATGTGAAAGTATTCATGCGATCTTTGGCTCGTTAATCCAGGTTTTCACGTGAAAAAAACCTTGTCTTGATGATTGGGAGTGAAAGGTTTATAAGGAGGTTATGTCATTGAATGATAACCTCGATACTATATGGCTGTATTTTCTCTCGAGTATCCTTTGCCGCCACCGGATTTGCACTAGCGACCTTCAGATTGGAAGTAAACATAATATATTTTATTCGACTGGTCTCACAGCTCAGTAAGTAGTAACTAGTAGTAGTAGTAGTAGTAGTAAGTAGTAGTAAGTAGTAACTCTGCCTTCTACGCTACTATTGTCGTGAGTTCTATTCGATGTATGGTATGGTATGTATGTATTTAAAAAAATATTGTCAGTTGTTTGGTACCTATGCTACAAGCTATGCTAAGGCTGGATGGCGCTGTGTGAAATTTCCAACAATATTTATTGATATGTATTATAAAAGTATATAAGTATTCATAAGTATCCTTTGTCCGGTTCCAGTGCAAGCTATTATTAGATAGGGGCTTGATGGCATAGTATACACATATTTTTACCATTTCCAACAATATATTCGATTTAGACAGTCTATTTTTCAAAGTGGCTTGCATCTGAACAGTGGTAGTAGAGAGCGTGGTGGTCTAGCGGTACTGACCCGGGAGTTTCAATCCGGAAGTCACCGGTTCAAATCCCGACGTGCACCTATGAGTTTTTCCATTGAAAGATTTATGTGCGCAATACCACGTTCTCAAAACTGAAGGAAAACATCGTGAGGAAACCGACATGTCCTAGAACTAAAAATTCGAAGACGTGTGTTGTGTGCACGAAAGGAGCCTCTTTGAGGCGCACTTACAATCCTTTTACCACACTGGTTCGACAGAACCGGTGACTCGAAGAAGAAGAAGTGGTAGTTCGTTATTATCATATTCATATAGAAATACAGTAATTCTAGTTGTGAATCAGCATCAACTAGAAATGGACAATTTGTTTCAGTTAGCCCTTATCACACGAATTTGTAGCGTGTTCTTCGTTATTATAGTTAATTACGTACTATAAAAATATATTAAATAATGTGTTTTTTTTATGTATATAGTGACGTGCATCAAAATATTTCTTGTATGGAAACCTCTCTTGTTAAGTTTTCCCGCACATTTTTGACCGGAGGTTGGTAGCTAGTCCAAAACAAATTTTCTTTACGATTTTTTCCTTCACTCAGCTCGAGTTCATTTTAACCCTTGACCTACAGATCTTAAGCCAATGACTCTACCAACAGTACCTTCATCGCTTTAATCGCTTTTTGGAAGAGCATGCAGCCAATTCAAAAAAAATAACAAGTCCAACCATTTAACTTAGTTGCAGTAGAACTTATACCAAGTTTCTCCGGAAAACTACTGCTACCATACCCATTTCCACCACCAAGTAATAATGCTTTCGCGTTACTGTGTTCCAGTTTCAAAGATGTGCTAGCGGGTGGAATTATTGGTACATGGAAGAAACCTTCATGCCCTAGAGTTACGGGCGCATACGTTGCGACTCAGATCTTGTCGTACCTATCTACCTATGAAAGGATGGACCCAAGTTTGTTACTATTATTGCTTATTATGGGCGTAGGTTACTTAACACCAGGTGGGTCATCTGCTCGTTTCGTTACTTTATCACATTTTAATTAACATAAAATAAATAAGACCACTTGACTTTTGAATCCATATAATAATATATTCTCACGACCGTTACAAAACGTTACCATATCACTCACCCATAAATCAAATTTTAATCATTATGGGTTATTTTACGAGCAAACAGATGGTTACTATTCAGTTAGATGGGATTAGGAGCTTATTTTTTCGCTAAAGTTCTGTAAAGCTCCCGCACAGACTATTTCAGTTTTGATGAGATATTGCTCGCTTTCTTGGGTTGGACGATCCTTCTGGCAAACATCTGAAAGTTGCAAATAAGTGTTGTTTTTAATAGTATATACCAATAGATAAGTCGTGTTGTATCTTATATATTTGTTCTCCAATATGATGCCTGAATAATAAATGTTATAATACTCAATTGCTATACAAATTAGACATAGACATACATTTATTTTTAATTTTTAATTATATATCTCATACAATTTTAATTACCAGATCCTAATAATAAGTTAATAAGTAAGTCAAATGTAAGTTTCCCACTTATGATTAACTCTATTTCCGTTTAATTTGGACCACTGCTTATAACTTTTAATATACTATACATTACTTATTAATCTCGACTCTTGACTCGTGACAAATATTGACTGGACCTTTATAAAGCTATGCTTAGCTTAATTTGGGGCTAGATGGCACTGTGTGAAATGTGTGAATATTTATTATTATGTTATCTGTAATAATTGTGTTCCTTTTCAGTGTGCGCGTTGCGCGGGCGCAGTCGCCGCGGTGACGAGACCTGACTGACATAAATCAATTGTCACTAACGGCGGTAATCTCGCGGGAGCAATGGCGCATCACACAATAGTGTGGATACGACTTATGGGATAATAGGCACTTCTGGGCGCTTCAACGCAACTTCCATTTTTAAGGCTTTTTGAGTGGTTTATGAATACGAAATGTAAAGTAACTTAAAAATAAAACTGTAGCTTGTAAGGCAGTATTAGAACTCTAACAAGTATTTTCAGTTTTAAGTTGTTAACAAATGTTATTAATAATTTTGAGCTAACAGCGTCACTAGGTCGGTTATTAACTCTGCTCTCAGATAACGTTACCGGAGATCTTAAATTTCAACGCTTAACTTAAATAAATACTAATAAATAATAAACTTATTTAAATAAGCATTGCAACTTGCAGGTATTATTTTTAAGTTTTAGTTACTGTTAGGATTAAAAAAAGCTACAAAATAATAGTTTAGGCATTTTGACTTAACTGCCATTTAATGAATTTATCCTTCAAGCAATATTTTAGCTTGGTTCTAATTGTTTATAATTAATTAAGTTTAAAACTGCCATCACCATGAAATTGAACGACATTTATTTACAGTTTTTAGATTAAAAGTCTTATCCATATATTATCAACGCAAAGGGCGCTCGCACCGCTTAATAAGCCGTCTGAGTAGAGCCGACGACAAAAACATAGTGGTACCGCGTTATCTACAGCCGTGGGATCGATTCCCGAGTGATGTCATGTGCACATGTCAAGGTTGGGGTTCAAGTGGTTCGCTACGAGGAGCGACGTGGTCTGGAGTGGTCGGCACAAGGTTACGTCGTTTGATCCATTATCAGTTTCATTGCACATTAGTGCACTGCATTTAGTGGGTGTCGTGAAGTATCTTACATACTATAACACAGCTGTTCCGTTTTTTTTTGTAACTGGGTGTTTTGTGGATATGCATCATAAACCCAGCTCGTATTATTGTTACGTGCAGAGGTTACCATGTAATGAGTTGTATGAGGGTGAGCCATCTGCTCGTCCCGTAACTATACCACATAGAAAAATAATAAACGTGAATGTATTACTTTCTTTACTGATTCATATTGATTATTTTAATTAAAGTAGTAATCCACTGTTTCGTAAAATTTCTGGGTTGGCATGTTTTTTTATAAAATTAAACTTTAATAAATAAATGATTTAAAAATAATATTTATTGTTCCCATTGAATAAATCAATCTTAGTAATGTAATCAATACACGGGTGTAAATTGAAACCAAAAGAGTTCGAGTCACCGGCGTAATGGCCGTCTGCTTACTTTTGTATAAAACAAACTTCAGTCTATAAGGCGCAACTTACAAGCTTTATATCCACTACACTTTGAACTCTTATGTTTGTTAACGATGAGAATATTATGAATGTATCGTTCATTACAGAATATTCCAAAAATATATAACACGGTGTATAATACCGCCAAAAAATTTAGTTTACTAGGGTTGCTTCTGTGCACTGTATCCACTTTAGTAATAACTCTCTGCGCAAAGCGAAGGGTCCCGGATTTGAATCCCAGTGAGTGTGCATGTGAGTGCAAAAATTGTAATCTGGGTGGGTTTCACAGGGAATAATTTATTTGTTTATTTTTATTTTCGTACTTTGCAAATACCAGTAAACTAACATCCAAATAAAAAAACCTTGTTCTCAGGTATTGACTGTCTGTCTGTGTTCTCTGCTGGACTACATTTTATCAGCAACTTTGAAAGTCAACTCACTTTTAACTTAGACCGCACAACCGCGCCCTGTTTCGTGCACACGTCAGTCACTGCCCATCAATCACTGTTCAACACGACTGTACCACTCATATTTCAGAGATCACCCCTACAATCGACCACCCTTATGCGCGCCGGGATAAAGTTCAAAATATAAGTAAGTGAGGGTAGTTTTTCAATCGATTAAGTGCTGTTTCGGTTAATGAGTTGTACAGTCATGAGGTATGGTTATGAAAGGTCCGTATGGTAGATTTAACAGGGAGATTCTATGGTGCTCGCTCTTTGTTATTCATTCGGCTGGCCTCTTTGAGGATTCAGTGCATAAAGCAAGGTTAATAAGTGTGAAGTTTAACTCACTTCCATACATTGTTTTGGTATTTAGCCCGCGGTTTCGAGAGGCCGGTTCTTCAATGTCCTTGCATTTGCATTATGAAAGGCTGGTAGAGCAGTTACTTGACTTGGGGACTTGCGCTAAAGAAAATATGTTACCTATAAGTCAATTCAGGTTATAGTTCTCATCCTGAGACCATAAGTCTTTTATGTGCGTGTAATTTTCAGCACTTCCCACTTGCTAGGCGACTCAGACGGGTAAAGTGACAGTACTTCTACGAACGAACAGACAATGCTATTTCTACAAATTAGCATTAGTCGGTTTTTGTCTTTAACAAATTAAATAAGTACTAAATTCTCAATAAGAGAGAGAGAGGGAGAGATCTCTCTCTAAATTAGCCGACAGCAAAAAATCTTTATTATTTTTAATAATAATAATAATTTATTTACTCGGCAAAATGAGGTCTCTCTCTCTCTACCAGAATGTTTGTGGTCTGTTAATTTGTGATGAAATATTTTGAAAGATTTACTAATTACCTTTACAAAGGCTATGTTTTGAAGAATATTTGGGTCCGCTATTCACAACATGTCACTTGCACTGACTGAATTGTTGATCACGTTCGACTGAACACTTTGATTGACGTGCCAGTGTATTGATTGACTGACGGTAACCTCATCACCGCCATTGTGTCGTATTGTTTGGTTGGTACGACAGGTTGTCAATTATATTACCATTTCGAGATTTTAGTATTTTCAATTATGTTTTTGTTAATTATTTTTGTGACTGCTTTTTTTTGTTTGGATATATATTTAACTAGGTTCTATAATGTCACCTGTTAATTTGTTTAGAGTCAATCTGTCAACTGAACTTAAACTAATAGAAAAAAAAAAGATTTAAGTAATTCATAATTTTGTTTACTCTAAGATAACATATAAAATAAAATATAATAAGATATTGAGATAATATAGAGAGATATATAGAGATAATAAGATTGACATTTCACACAACGTCATCTAGTCCCAAATTTAGCTTAGCTTGTACTATGGGTACTTGATATTTTTGGAAATAAATTATGTATATATGAATACATATTAACACCCCGACGCAGAAAACCATCTATGTTCCACACAAATGTTTGTTTTAGGTGGAATCGAACCCACGATCTACAACAGGCAGTGGACACCCACTTACTCGTAGCTATCAGGCAAGTCAATAGTAAATATTCTGGTTTTATTTTTATTCTCAATAACTATTTAACAATTAGAATGGAAGGTTTTTTTTTATATGTAATATTAGATTTCATGTAACCTTCAGGCAACAATTTCATTCTTCCAACAAAAATTCATTTTGTTATGTTGCTCTCTTGTTATATGTGTTAATGAATAATGAAGCTACTCTATCTAATACCGTGTAGTTAGTAATTGAGCGCACGATCAAAGGATCACATAATGTCAACTAAAGTAACGAAGAGATCAATCTAAACGCGTTTCTAAAGTTAAATATCTAACTCTATAACTATCAGAAACAGACAAAAACGTTAAACAGTTGGTCGAAAATACCCGCCGCTTCATGTGTGCCCGTGCCCGTGCCCGTGCCCGTACGTCACAGCCAGATTGATGGACTTGTATACAGGGTGGCGGAAAACTGTGTGTAGTCCTGACAAGTAGACCCAAAAATTCAAGTCATACATAAAGAAGGGTCTGGTAAGTAAAGCTTATTATACTGTAAATGATTATATAAATGATAAATCCCCATGGTCTGATGTCGCTCTGCTCAACGACACATAAAACATCCTGTATATATCTTATTTTAGTATATTATGTAGTCATAAATGTAACAAAGACCTAACTACTCAATTGTTACAAGGATCGTGCTCGTGAAAAAAAAGGAGTCCCTCCATTAGGGGTTTCTTGAATGTTCTTCCCCATGGAGGGTCGGATAGGGTTTGAACAGGCATCAAACTTATCGATAAGTACGCGTGACCTTATGTTTTGAATATGGACGTTTCCAAGCCATTTCTTTATGAATTCTATGGAAAAAAAGTTTTCGACTTTGACTTTTAACTTTGATCTTTAGAATCAGATGTCTAGAATACATCTTACAATTATAATGTTCTTTTTCACCCTGTATGTGTAGCACTGATAGACGGGGTATATATCTGCATTGAGGGATGTATATATGTCCGGGTGTTGCGGGCTCCACTCACAATCCGTCACCGTCACGATGCAGGGGGGAGAGGGGCGAGGGGGGAGTGGGGAGAGGGGGAGAGGGGAGAGGGGGAGAGGGGAGACGGACAAAAGGGAAATTTGCAGGTGTTTTTATTTTAATCAGGAAGTAATTTTAAATAAGGCCACACGTGTACAAGACTGTTAAAAATACAAATAAATTACAATTCACAAATTTTTTTAGTTTCATCCAACTTTCCATTTTGAAAGCAATTTGATTATCTTCTTATTTATTTAAAAGCAAACATTGCTTATCCAGAGATGATTCTAAAGTTAGTCAGAACTTAAATTACAATCAAATAAAAAAAAAAAAATATGATTCATTGGAAATCTTAATTTTTGTGTCAAAAATCAATACGTCAAAATTTTGAATTATAAACCACCAAAAAAAAAACTGAATCCCCCTATATTTCATCAAAACCCAACAATGCCATTGAAAAATACAAAAATTTATTAACGTGCAAATTTATTGCACCAAATCGCATAATTTGATAAATGACGGTGTCACGATTTTTTTGCCGTCTTTTGTGTGTGCACGTTACGTGCGGGCGATAATGGACACATGTCGTGTCGTGGCATCCATCAGGGAGACGGGACGAGACGGGACGGGACGGGACGGGACGGGGCAGATGCGGAGTGGCCGGCTATTTGTTTGGAGTGCACTCGCTTTCAATGGCACTGGGAAATCACTCGAATGAGACGTTTAGTACAGCGGTTTCCGAAGTGAATACGTAGAAAATCTGGCTACGTGTCTACGCTTGCTATTTTAGAACTGTTTAACGGTGTAAAGTATTTCTTGCTAATACTCTTTGCTTGACATGTCAATTTGACGGTCAGCTAAGATAGCTTAGCTAAGCAGTATTCATAATAAAAAAAGGAGTGTACCGGAATCCTGGATTCAGTTCCCGGCCGGGGCAGAAAATTAATGTCAATGTTCAAAACGCGGACGTTAAGTCCCAGGATTTTGCCTCATTCAGGTCTTCCTATATAATAAATAAAACTAGAAAAGGGAAAATGAAACTAGACAGCAGTGGAAGTGTGTGCCTTAAAAACTAAAGTGAGACTAAGAAAAGTCTTTTCATACACTTCACACTTTACGACTACGTATTTTTGGTTTAAGGACATATTTGTTTCCATAATACTAATATTTTTTCTTTCACCGTTTTGCATTAGTGGTATTGTTCACATTAATTGCATGCAAAAACTCATTGTAAAAATTCGGCTGGATGTGAAACAGTTATGACCAGATTGAAACTCCGTTTGACTGAGCCACAGCGCTTTCATCTGTTTCTACATGTATCTAGTATTCTTCTTCTTCTTCGAGTCTCCGGTTTTGTCGAACCAGTGTGGTGAAAGGATTGTAAGTGCGCCTCAAAGAGGCTCCTTTCATGCACTCGACACATGTCTTCGAATTTTTAGTTCTAGGACATGTCGGTTTCCTCACGACGTTTTCCTTCACCGTTTTGAGAACGTGGCATTGCGCACATAAATCTTTCAATCGAAAAACTCATAGGTGCACGTCAGGATTTGAAGCGGCGACCTCCGGATTGAAACTCGGGGGTCAGTACCGCTAGACCATTACGCTCTCGTGTCTATCTATCCAACAAAAAGAATTATGAAATTTCCGACAATAGGTTTGTAAATAACTCTTTATAAAGTTGCACATGTTGAGCGAATGGTTTGCTCCTGTTTCCAGCGTCATTCGTCTCTGGTTTCCAATAAGGGGCGATAATGGACACATGTCCTGGCATCCATCAGCCGGGAGACAGCCGCGCCCGGGGCAGATGCACTTTGTTTTCAGAGAGTTATGGACCGTGACGGAGTTTTAGGATTATGAAATAGCAAAAGCTACATCAGGAAGTTCATTAGGTAAACTTTGAAAAGTTTTGGAGGTAAAAGATATGTTATAAGCTTCTTACGTAAAATTGTCTTATACACTAGCTTTTCAGTTTGGAGATGAAACATTATGATAAAGTTAAGGTAGGAAACAACATAAACACTTTAAAAAAACGGTTTGTATAGGAAGGTGATGTGTACTTTTTTAAATGATGGATATTTTAGGTTAGACACTATTTTATGTTTCATTTATGCGGCACTACATAAATAACTTGACAGTGTCTGAGAACTAAATGCTACCGTTTAGAACTGTGCGCGCCCCGGACCACGCACGAATGTGGGTTACTACTGGGTTAGAAGATACGGTAAATAAATTAGCCTTAACATGTACCCACTTAGTTTATTTACAATATGGTCTGTTAAATGTTATTGTACCTGATCTATAGCAAAAAAAAAACACCTAATTATAGGCAGTAAATTCCCACGTTTTCAAGATAGTATAACCCATAAGGGGAAATGTACCCGCTCCCTGAGGCTTTGCGAAAACTTAAACTATGCAACACCGCCTATAATTGAAAAATCGGCCTCCAGTCGAGCCATCCTTGCACCGTTATCAGCTGAGTGATGGCGCCTGACCCACTCGTTCAGTAAATACCCAGATTCTGATCGCGCTATAAATGATTTACTCCCTTACTCAGGTCGGGTAATACGTGGATGGATGTCGGTCAATGCCCTGTCGTTTGTCTCACTCGCGGCCGGGTGACGAGAATCGAAGCATTCTTGACGATTCGAGGACATTTTAGTTTTTTCGTGAACTGTAAAGTCAAAGTCAGAATTCATAAAGAAATGGCTTGGAAACGTCAATAATATTCAAAACATAAGGTCACGCGTACTTATCGCTATGTTTGACGCCTATCCGCACCATGGGGAAGAACAAGCAAGAAACCCTAATGAAGGGCTTCCTTTTTTTCGCGAGCGCGTCAAGTACACGAGTGTAGGTATGTATATGTCTTAAGGTAGCAATGATGGATCGTGGGTTCGATTCCCACCCAGGACCAACATTTGTGTGGATGTTTGTTCTGTGTCTGGGTGTTGATATGTATTATATGTATTTACAATAAGTATGTATATTAGTTGTCTGGTTCCCATGATACAAGCTATGCTTAGCTTACTTTGGGGCTAGATCGCGCTGTGTGATATGTCCACCAATATTATTTATTACTTGTATATATAGGCAGCCAGTAGTTCAGCACAAACGTTTTCATTTATTCCCATAGGTGACACTTAAGTTAGGTGAGTTGTTGTAACAGATACTCCCTTCCCGGTCGGGTAATGAGTAAATTGATGTCGCTCAGCGCCCTGTCATTTGTCTCACGAATCAGGGCGGCGCGGGCGAGAGACGAGAATAATTTTTTGGAAATTGTTTTAAAGGGTGGTTTATTATATTGTAATAGCGGCAATATTAATAGAAAGAAGAAAGGTTGCTTTTAATTTTAGATTTTATTATTGTTAGGAAGTTCGAGGAATCAATTAGGAGGCTAGGGTTTTAGGTTTTTGCTATGAGATAGGAGTTTTTCTTCTTAGCATTTAATCGTATTTGTTCAAGGTCTGGGTTATGTGGTACCATGTCGTAAATTCTTATACTCAGCACAGTTTCGTGAGAACCACTTATTACAATTCCGCACTATAATTATTAGCTTAAATTAAAAATAAAATTAAAATTTGGTGGGCATACGCCATTTAGCCCCAAACTAAGCATAGCTTGTACTATGGGAACCAGACATCTGATAGAATATTTATATTTTTTTTTATAAATACACACATATAACACCCAGACACAGAATAAATATCTACGTTAGTCACGCAAATCTCTGTTCTGGATGGAAATCGAACCCACGACCAGAAAGCATAGTTACTACTGAGCTGTGAAGCCAGTCTGACATTCTGGTAACTAGTCATAAAACATAATTCTACGTTTTAAATTCCAACATAAAATATGGCATATACGCAAACCAAGTAACCTCAGTCCCTCCCTGCGTCACGACAAGATTACAAAAAAGGATTCGCGCGGTACGGACCAGTTCTGGTTACGGATGTTGGCAACTCTGAAGTTAGCCGCAATCTTTTGTCTTTCCATGCAAGTGAAATACATTTTGACTACTTCAGTGTTACCAACTTTAACAGCCAGAAACGTATTGTACGGATCGCTCCCAGTCAGGTCGGGTAATGAAATTACAATCCCAAAACACAAAAACTCAAAGACATACATAAATCAATAACGGCTCAAATTGAAAGGTTACATCCTACTCTCTGATTAATACGAAGCCAGACCTAAATCCCCATCCATCCTGTCATAAATAAAATATTATAACAGAACTGTAATTAAACAAAAAGAACAACAAGGAATTATTTCATTTGGTGCCATAAAAACATGATTAACAGCATATAAATCAAACTATCCATCTCTGTTGGCAATAAATTGCGGGGGTGCCCGGGGTGGGGGCGGGGGCGGGGGGGTTGGGAGGCTGTGGTATTCATTAATTTGATGGTATAAAACAAAATCAGTCAGGAACCTGCTATTACACTCGGACAGGAGTATAAACCAGCAGTGAACTGAAAATCTCTCAAAAAATTCGAAGACATGTGTCGAGTGCACGAAAGGAGCCTCTTTGAGGCGCACTTACAATCCTTTCACCACACTGGTTCGACAGAACCGGTGACTCGAAGAAGAAGTGAACTGAAAAAGTAAACCTTCCTAAAATAATCATGCAACTTATTCAGGGTCTGAAAATCTAAATATTTTGACTGGCATCATAGCTCAGTTGGTACTAAGCTGCCTTCTGCGCTGGTCATGGGTTCGATTCCCAACCAGGACAAACATTTGTGCGTCTAGTATAGATGTTTAATCTGTTTCTAGCTGTTAATGAGAGCGTGGTGGTCTAGCGGTACTGACCCCCGAGTTTCAATCCGGAGGTCGCCGGTTCAAATCCCGACGTGCACCTATGAGTTTTTCGATTGAAAGATTTATGTGCGCAATACCACGTTCTCAAAACGGTGAAGGAAAACATCGTGAGGAAACCGACATGTCCTAGAACTAAAAATTCGAAGACATGTGTCGAGTGCACGAAAGGAGCCTCTTTGAGGCGCACTTACAATCCTTTCACCACACTGGTTCGATAGAACCGGTGACTCGAAGAAGAAGAAGCTGTTAATATGTATGTATTTATAACAAATTATATACAAATATCAACATGACCTCTCCATCTCGTCTTAGAGGGACAGGCGTAGGTAATGCTTTGACAATTGGACCATCCCATACTTGGGTTTTCTTGAACTAAATGAGAACCCAAGTATTTGGGTATGGGTAAGGGCATATTGGGATCATTGATTTACTTCTTCGTCCCTTGACTCAATCACAAAATATTTCCTGTATTACAATTAGATATAATCTAGATACCATTGCCTGGAAGAGATCGCTTCTTAGCGATAATACCGTCAATTAAGCATATAGGTAAGTCGTTTCAATAATTTATCGCTTATTTTCACTTGTATTATATCACCGCCAAGTTCCTAAAAATTAGCGTTTTCAACTTGAAACTAACAACTTTGCATCCCCGGGAATGTAAGGGTAAGTCCCGCAGTAGGGCGGGCGGGGGGAGAGAGTTGGGGGAAGAAGGGCGGTTGTGGTATTCATTAATTTGATGATATAAAACAAAACGTCATTTTAATTAGTCACCATTATGAGACGGTGACAGACAGCGCCCGCGTTTGTCTTGTTCAAAGTAGGCCGGTGGGGTTGGATGGGACGGAACGGAACACACGTACTTTTATTTTGTCCAAAGTTAACTTCAACTTTTGATAAGGCAGTAGTACTGAGTCAAGAAACCAACTGAGACGCAGAGCTTCTACGGTGACACAGACACTACCCTCGTATGAGGTCGTAGATTCAAAACCTACAGTTTTGACATATTTAAAAAGTGAACATATTAAGAAACGACAGGAATGGAACCCTGTAATAAGTTGGATATTGCTGAATTACACAAACCTACCAAGTTTATTTAGCCATTTATTACACAATTACATACATAAAAACACGCCTGTGTCCCGGAGGGGTAGGCAGAGGTCACGGTTTTCCACCCGCTACGATCCTGACATACCTCAACTTCATCCACTCTCTACATTTTTCATGCATGAAATTAGACTTAAAATTACATTTACCTTCCGCTTGAAAATATCTTCTCAGATATATGTAAAAATACTTTAAAACTTTATTTATTTGTAGTTTACTTACCTCATTTATTCTTGTGAAGTATTTAAAGCGTCCACGTTGGTAAACCGACCCCGTGTATTGTCTCACCTGTGCGCTGAGGGTTGGAGTGACAAGTAGGCAAGTATTTCGCTGTCCCCTCATCCATCGCCGCATACCGACGACACTCGACTTGTATCGTGTGACAAGCCAGCAATGTACGCCGCCCTTTGTGTAATTCCCGTGCCGTATTAAGGCGATGAATGATGTCATTATCATGATTAAGGCGCGGACTCACAGTTGAATTGTGAGTGATTCTGAGGGACAGATTAAGATGCGGTGTGTACGCGGTTTTAAGGTCGGCTGATTAATATTTTGTGTAGACAGATGGATGGATCATTTGGAAGGAGCCCTTGGTACTGTGGAAATGTGTATCGTGCTATTCCGTCACATTTTCGTTAGGCTTTAACATTGGAGGTTTTCCATCGGCATGGAGGGTCGGATAGGGTTTGAATCGCATCAAACTTATCGATAAGTACGCGTGACCTTATGTTTTGAATATTGACGTTTCCAAGCCATTTCTTTATGAATTCTATGGAAATAAAAGTTTTTGACTTTGACTTTGCATGCTATCAACAATTTTATTGCGATTAAATTCAACGAAATAATCCACCCAGAATGAAATAAATAAATATCGGTGGACATTTCACACAGAGCCATTTACCCCCAAAGTAAGCTAAGCATAGCTTGTATCATGGGAACTAGTTATGTTGGACTCATTATACTTTATTGTAAATCTATACAAATAAATAAAATTGGAGTGTCTGTTTGTAATATTAAAATAACCGCTTTTTACTAAGTGCATATGAAGATCGGTATAATTTTTATTTTCAATTTTTGTCTGTCTGTCTGTCTATCTCTTCGTTCCGGCTAATCTCTGAAAGGGTTGAACCTATTTTGACGGGACTTTCACTGGCAGATAGCTGATGTAACAAGGAGTAACTTAGGCTACTTTCCGAGGAGTAAAATAGGTGTGCGTGATAAAACCTAATTCCACGCGGACGAAGTCGCGGGCAACAGCTAGTACAAACATATAACACATATCAACAATACATAACAACACATATAACGTGTTGATTCCTTTCTTTTATGAGTAGTTGAGATGGTATTCAAATAATACTAATCTGCACTAAACGACTTCGGTATACATACTTTTTTTTTTTAATGTAATTTATTTACGTAACGAGCCGACGGCCTGGTGTTAAGTGGTAACCTCGGCCCATAACAGCCGATGCGACTTGGGTCCTCCCATACTAGGTATGACAAGACCAAAGTCGCATCGTATGCGCCCGTAACTGTGAGACGTGAAGGTGGAATGTCTCATGTGCCTGTAATTTCACCAAATACGATATACTATGGATATATCGTCTGTGAGGACTTAAAAGTAAAATTGAATGGTCATCATTATTTATATTGTTTTTGTTAATGTAAACTTTTTATTTTTATTTTTAATTCGGCACTGTATGCCATGGGCTGTTTTTTGGCCACATGTGAGTTTGTAATATTCGGTTTCCATCAATCGAAAAACTTACGCTCGTGAAAAAACTTAAAGCTTAAAGCTCGTAAGGCACAAAATGTATTTAATGTAAATTAATGTTTCACGCAGCCTTAGAATAAGGCCCATAAAACTATTCCAGCATTTATAGTGTTATGTTTAATAAAGGAGGAAAAATGTAATTTGATCGATTTGTATGTTCTGATAGTGCAAATCTATTCTAGATTTAACAGAAAATCTTTTCTCAAATTTTCTTAAAATTACTCAAAATTTGAACTCAAAACTGAATCATTTTCTGTGTTTATATCTTTGCTTATGTATTTTCAATACTAATGTAGGGTATGTATTATGTATATAGGTAGATAAGGTATTGTAGAAATAAAATAAGCATTTTAAAGTATGTAACATATATATTTCTTTGAGCTTTTAATTGCATTTTGAAATACAACATAAAATATTAAATAAGATTATTAAATTTGGTAAAAATCAATATTCAACACCATTTTAAAGAATGAGCAAATGTTTCTCGTCAGAGATAGCGTATACATTAATATTTGTCGTATGTTCGTTATATCGATAAAATGATAGATTTTTCGTTAAAATTTTGTCAATATTTTGTTGAATATTCGCGACACATCCGCGAATCTTTTCACAGAGTACAATTATAATAAAAAATAATATTTGCAGTAGTGTTCAATGGTATACAATTTTAGTAACATATTCAATTAATATGCGATTCTGTTAATAACTCAAAGTGAATGTTTCTATAATGATTGCCCTTTACTGTTTACGAAACAGTACGAGATGGACGTCGTTGATTTCAGTTGGCACCAACAGAATCAGCAACATTATTGGAAAATGTTGAAGATCGTATCACGAATATTTGTATCAATTTTCTTAATATTTTGATATAGTTGACCTTACAATAGACTGTTTACAATATTTTATAATTAAATATAAAAGAGTTTCCCCTCAAGTAACGTACCGTATATGCATATCGTATAACTGTTACAATTGGAAGATGCGAGTTGGTAGTAGGTACCTACCCCACAAATTTTTGAATGTCCTAAACGTATACGCATGTTTTCGTTCCTTCTCAAATAAACAAGAAAAATGTATAATCGTTATATCACTTTTAAATAGTGGTTGAATTCCAACCGAATAATGCGCTGGTATAATGGTATACAAGTGTCACAGACGTAGTTTATCTAATATTATATACTTATTACTAAATAATAAATAGCATCCTCGCAGTGAGAGCGTACCTATAGCAAATTTACACTAAAGAGATTTTATTATATTGCATTCTATGTCGAACATACATCTATGTACAACACGAACTGAATTGAACTGAGATTGAATCCCCGAGATTGAAGGCGTCGACGGATCTCTGATTCACGTTAAAAAAAATTAAAATAAAAACAAATTCAAAATATACATAGATAAACTAAACTGACATAAAACCTTAACACAAATTTACATAAAAATTAAGTAACACAAAAATGATATTGCAACGATTTAGTATAAATACTGAAAGTGAGCGCCGACCGGCGCCGGCGCGGCGTCGCCCGCCATCACAATGCGAAAGGCGAATTGCAATTTAAATTACAAAAGTAATTTTACATTATTATTTTTTTAAGAATTATTAGCAAAAAATATACATTTACAAAGAGATCGAATCAAACTTTTATGACTTAATGTGACTTATATGTACAATTTATCGAAATGGAATTACAAGTAGTGTGGAAGATAAGCCCAGACTCAACAACCGATCACCTATAGGCAATATTTTCAAAATATTCTCTTAATCTAAACGAACGTTAAGACGTTTGGCGTATACTTAAGTCGCTAGTCGTAATTACACTAACCGAACTATGCGGTGAACGCTAACAATAATCACCTAAATAATTAAATTGGCAAAGAGTTACGAAATACTTAGCGTCGCCGGCGCGACCTAACCCTAGCAAGGTTCAACGTAGCGGATATGGTATCATCACAACACGGCCGTCCGGGCCCTACACGTACTTGCTGGAGAGCTGCTTCGCTAGCTCCGTGTACTTGAGGAACTTGGAGTGCGGGCTCTCGTCGAACGAGCCGGAGGGGCTACGCGGATCCTGCGGCGAGGCGGCCGCGGAGCCCGCGCTCTTGCGCCCCGGCGACGGAGCGCCCGCCGGCGCCTTCAGCGGTACCGGCTCCGGCAGCGCGCCGTCCTTCACGAAGTGCATCTTCGACAGATGGTGCCGGTACGCGCCCTTCGATATGAACGGCGTGTCGCACAGGGCGCATTTCATTATGGAGTCCGTCACCACGGCGTCGTTGCACGCCCAGCTGAACGTGAGGATGCTGGGCGGGCCGGCCGGGGACTGGGCGGGGGCCGGCGCGCGCGACGGATTGTTCTCCGTTTTGTCGCACAGCTTTTGCAGCGCGGCCAGCGGGTGGCTGCCGCCGCGGCGCGAGGTGCCCGCCTCGCCGGACGACCCGCCGCCGGCCAAGTTGTCGAACATCGAGGAGAGGGCGCCGAGACTCGAAGCCGGCTTCCTGTCGGAGCCGGGAGTGTTGCCCGAGCGGTCGCTGCCGGGGCTCCGCGGACTAGCGGCGGGGCTGGGGCCCTCGCTTTCGCGCTTCGGCATTGATGGCTTTATGTCCTCGTCGGCGCCGCTGCTGGGACGCTGGGGCTCATCATCATCTTGTAGCTCAGTCTTCACGCGAACACCAGATCCGGGACCGCTTAGATCCACTCCATTCTCACGATCATCATCTTCTATCTCTTTTTTTATCCGAATTTCGGTTGGACGATCCTCAGAAGCTGGAGTTTGGGAGCCGCGCGTGTCGGGAGTGGTGCGCGGAGTCATGTGATACGAGTCCATTTTTCTATCAGGAGTCAAAGACTCCACTCTACTGCCCCCGCGCTCTGACATGGAGCTAGATTCGCTACCGCTGCGTTCGCGCCTCCCGTATCCCTGATGATGATAGCTGCGCAGCATACTCATCGTTTGGGGATCCACCAGTGGTTTGGTGTAGTCTACGCTCTCATCTATGCCTAATCTCTTTAGAATACTAGAACCGATTGGCGCGTGAGGAGCTGCGCCGGGCATTCCGGGAACCGAATGCCGTGATCGAGTGTCAAAACTTTTCTCGATGAGTTGCTCTATTGCGTTGAGGACCGATGGAGAAGAGCTCTTATCATTGCTAACATTTGGATCTTTGGAACTCGGAGAGGAATCGTTAGCTGAAGAAGGCGAGCGATGGTGGCCGGAACCGGGAGATGGCAACTCCTCATTGATGCTCTTACGTCCGTCGCGGCCCGTCGGAGTGATGTGGCCGGGCACGTCAGGTGGGATTATGTTATTAGAGAGGAGCGCGCTCTTCAGAAAGTTCCTTTGACTATTGGACATGGGCGCACCTATGCATTGTCTAATGTGTTCGACAAAAACTGCAGTTTCAATTTTGTCACCGCATTTCTCGCAAGTGATTCGGCTTCCAGTCCCGAAATCCCTGATTGGCTTCCCCATGGGAACACCGTTACCGTCTCCATTTTTGAACTCGTGTTGAGCTCTCTCTAGTTCTAGAAGTTTTCTGACCGGTAAGGACTTCTTTCGCTTCTCACGAGTTTGACGCCTTCTACCTCCGCTTTCTGTAATGGATCGCATAATGTGTTCTTTGTAGTGTGAGTTCTTAACCATGTGATTGCTCAATTCCTTCAAGGAGCTAAATGCTTGGTCGCAAACTTTACAAGTCAATACTGCGCTGACATGGCTGCTGGTGCTGGTGGGGGGCGCTGCATTATTGGCACCGGGAGTACTCGAGCTGGAGCCTTTTGATTCATCCGAAGACTTCCACGAAATGATTTGCTCCTGCGATATGATGTTTGTGTAGTGTTGGGTTCGCTGCATGTGACTTGTCATCTCAGCCAATGAACGGAAGCTCTCAGCGCACCACATACATTTCAATATTTGCCGAGTTTGCTCCGCTCCTTTACCTAACCAAACGTCTTGGCCTCTGACTAGTTTTCTCGGAATAGGCATGTTCTCTTTGATCAACATGTTTAGATCACTCTGATTCGGTTTCGATGAGCCACTAGAAGACGAAGAGTGGTGAGACGGCGTAGAAGGAGAACTAGACGGTGGGTGCAGGGACGGCGGCAAGGGAGCGCCGGTAGACGTCGGAACGGGAACGTTGACGCCGCAGTGCTTGGCTTCCTTCATGTGAACGGTCAGTTCGGCCAGCGAGTTGAAGCTCTTTTTGCACCACACACACTTCAGAACGTCCTTAGTTTGGTCGGCCCCTTTGTTCAGCCAGTGTGATTGCCACGCGGAGTGTCGTGCGGCGGCATTAGGCGCGAGACCGGCGCCTAGGGCGGCGCTCTGGACTGACCTGAATAGCTCTTCACCGCCCAGTCGGCTCAGTTCACTCATCTTTTCCAACGCTTTAGTTGCGTCACTGGGAGTCGGTCCGCCATGTTTCAATTTACCGTTCCAGTCGGCGGGGACACCGCCCTTCGGAGACATCTGGCTCGCAGCCGCAACGGCGGCTGCAAAATAAGGCAAATGCTGTGCGACCGGCGTCGACCACGGCGAGGGATTGGGCTTAAACTCGGCCGGCCTAGAGCTTTTCCTACTCGGGACCGGGGAGGGCGACTCCGCCGGGCCCCGCTTCCTGGTGCCCACGGAGAGATCGAGGGGGCCATTTTCATTTTTACTAAGATTGACGGCGTCTTCGTTATCGTCGGCGTCGTCGTCGTCCTGCTGGGGGGACTCACTGCGTCGCCTGCTGAAGTCGAGGATGTGGTCCGACCGCTCGGGGTCCGTCATGTCCTCGTGGCAGGACATGAGGAGTCTCTGCTGGGCGGCGGCGGCGGCGGCGCCGAGGTACGCGGCCACGGCGGCGGAGTGCGGGGGCAGGAGGGCGGCGGGGAGGGGCAGCCCCGCGCCCGCGCCGCTGCGCCCCGAGTACACTGAGTCGTTGGACGGACAGCGCGGCGCCCCGGAGGATTCCCGCGACAGACATCTCGGGCTCTCCCTGCGGACAAACAGAACAACGTCAAACGTGTAATTAGACCGCGGGGACGTCATAATTGAACGCCGCCGCGCTCGGTGGTGCCTGTCGGCTGTCGCGCGAACCGGTTACCGGCATTTGAATATCAAATGTAAACAAAACGAATGCACGTTTTTTATTACCGCCTTCATAAATTAATTGTTAATTTGTGACGATAAAATAGTTAAGTAGTTTAGAAAACGAAGAAGTGGCGGTATTAATTAAATAATGTATTCTCAATAATAATTTAAGTAAATTTAATTTGAAGTTTGCTACCATATTTAACTCCATAATATTATTTACTTAATTTTAGATCTTTATCAAAGTTTTAAAATTCTTGTTGATGTTCATATTTTGAATAATAAAGATTAAGAATGATCACGTATATTAAGAAGTCAATAATAACCGCGAGATATCTCCAATCAATATTTTATTGATAAAAATACAGATAAGCAGTAAATAAAAGAGGAAATATTTATTTAAATATTTACTCAAAGAGATACCTAATATAATAAAATAAATTCTGATACAAATGTTATGAAAGGAATAATCAAATCGTTTATAATATTGGTAACAAAGAATGATATAAAAATATCTGAATCAAGTTACCTCTAAGAAAGTAAGAATGGTTACTATTTCAAAGTGAATTTCCAAATCGCAAGTATTTAATATAAAATAACTAAGTATTTATAACAAAAGTCCATAAATTTTTCATAACTCAAAACGGTATTTATAACAAAAGATACGTTTTGGTGTTAGAATTAATAGTCCTGTTTTCCGAAGAACGAACATTTTAAGAGAAATCAAATACCTAATACGTGTGGACTTTTCCTCAATTTACAAGTTATGTTCTATTGTGATATGAGTATTAAATTATAAATTATACTCCATAACATTACAGTTAATTTGAAATAAGTAGTTATAGGAACATTACTTCTTTCCTAGAAACACTTAGAAAATTCAACTGCTCAAGTAAAAAACAAGAACAACCGAAAAACCGGAGAAAGTAATTCGAAATCCACGAACAATTAGAAATGAAATTAAACAGATGACGAATAACTCAAAAACTCAAAACACTTGAACAAATACAAAAACGTACCTCACGTGGTCGGTCTCGACGATCATTTTCGCAATTTTCTCAAAATAGTCCAGTTTGCGAGAGCGACAGAACGCTCGGATCCATCCAATATATATAAACACATTTACATGACACACAGACAAGAACAATAGTGAGAATTCCCAAAGACAGCAATGTTTACTTGTCGCACACGCGTCGCGACGCCGGCTGCCGGGAGGGAAGTGCGCGGTGCCTGCGGCGGCGGCGGCGGTCCCGCGCGGAATGAGACGCGCGTGATTTACGACCCGCCTGCAGCGCCCCCCGCCCCTTCACCCCTCCGCAGAGCGAGACGCACGCTCCCGGCGCCGGGCGCGTGGCCCGCGACAGACAGAGACAGATATACGTCGCACTCGGAGGGGTGGCGCTGCGTAATGCAAGCGTGCGTGCGATGCGCGACGTGGACGTGCAGTGACGGGAGAGATTGTTCCGATGACAGGCGGGCGATGCGACGGAGCTACTTACTACTCCGCATGCCTTACTTATTGACGATGATTCGTGACGGCCAATAATAATAATATTGGTGGACATTTCACACAGCGCCATCTAGCCCCAAAAGTAAGCTAAGCATAGCTTGTATCATGGGATCCAGACAACTGTTATAATACTTAAAAACTTTTTTGTAAATACATATCAACACCCAATATTACTTCAACAAGCCTATAATATAGTCTTTTTTCATTATTGTACACAGAAAATAAAATATACAAAAAAGTCATAAGTGATACATGTACAAAGGCGAGCTTAACCCTACAAAGAGTTCTCTTCCAGCAAACAGTCTAGCCTTATATTTTTATTTAGAAGGGAGTCGTTTGTACATGACGGCCTCAGTATAAAAGACTTAGAAGATTCCTCGTCGGATTGACGGTGTTGACATGACAATGTCACGTTAACAAAACGCTGGGACGAGTCCCTTTTAACTCAAGGACAGACGGGCACAGATTTACGCGTATCATTTACAGATTTCCTGCGCTGACAAACGGAAATATTCGGACTCATTTCCACTACAAGACGTTATGCTTTATGGATGACAATACAGACGTCAAACAGGAGACATTAAAATGGTGATTTAGACGTAATAAGGTCAACCTAAGATGACCTCATACGACCCTAAGAAAGCAAATTCCTATAGTGATGAATCAAGTATGTCAAACTTAGTTAAACACTTTATTGCACAAATAAAACAGAAAATACAAAGTATTTAGAAACAAAATAAAGTTCAATCGGGGCTTATCGCTTCTTATAAGTGTGTATTTGTGTGGCTAAAATGAATGATTTTCTTTCTTTCTTATAGCGATTTCTACCAGGCAACCTAAGATATAAAAGAAATATCATGTAAACAAACTTGACCCGAACAATATGAACTGAAATTACCCTGTTCTGCCGATAAGCACGATTTGAGTCGATGTTTTTTTTAATAGAACAATGGCGCCATAGTCAGGTGGGTGCGGGTTCAATCCATCACACACCATTTATGTGACATGTATTGTGGTCTCATTTCCTATCGCCATAAACCAAAATTCCAATTTGCTAAAATGATACAGCTGTAATACGACTGGCAGTCAGTTATTAACCGGCCTTCTGCGGTCGTGGGTTCGATTCCCACCCAGGACAAACATTTGTGAACATAGGTGTTTGTCCTGTGTCTGGGTGTTGATATGTATTATATGTATTTACAAAAAAGTATTTAAGATTATATTAGTTGTCTGGTTCCCATGATACAAGCTATGCTTAGCTTACTTTGGGGCTAGATGGCGCTGTGTGAAATGTTCACCAATATTATTGTTTTTTGTATAAGATTAGGGCGCAAGGTATGCACATAAAAGTAGAGTTAAGCATCGTGCGGGCCAGCGCGGGCGTCATGAAGTCATGGGGAACACCTGACACAATGAATATATTTGCAAGGTGAATTTTAAAACCAGCCCATATGTCATCGAAGCTATAAAAGTGCATGGACACTTATGTTTGTGTTTATCTAACAGAAGTTGTGACCTTGTTATTTTTTATCCGATTAATGGATCTTTAAAAGGCATTACCTACAATTTTCACACAAAAAATTTTAGAAACTGACTTTTAACAAAGGAATAAAGTTTATTTATCGATTAATAATTTACCTTCACTCTCACAGATTAATTAATGTGACGATGAATATGACGGCGCGGTATAAAACGACGGAATAGAGGAAAACGTTCAGTTCTAAAAGATTATGCAAATCACGACCCAGATATCGATAGTCGTGCTTTCTGAATGCGTCATTATCTTGATATTACCTTAAGCTTATCGTATCTTAAAAGGACAGCCAAGTTTATGATTGAAAAGTGATTCATACAATTCCGCTAACCAGATTATGGACATAAGTGAAAAAATAATAATTAATATGTTAGTGATATCATAAAAGAGGCGACTGTCAATACAGCACTGTCAGAATAATAGAAGTGCCTAGAAAGAGCAATATTTGTATATAATGACTTATTCACTTTAGTATGTAACTAGTATCTTGATTGCAGAACTCAAACATAAATTCTGAATAAAATACTCAACAAAAATCTAGAACAATATTAATTACTATGTTCAGAATCATTCTCAAACGAGAAACAACATCACAGTGGAACTAGGAAACCGGATTAGACGTAGGTGGTTTCACAGTGGAAGCAAAACAAATATGTACAAATACAAAATCTAAACAATAGACCCTCAGGATAGAGCACTAAAGCTCTTAGACTGGTGTATGATTGATGAAGTCTCTTCACAGCAACTAATTGACATTGATGGAACAGCCAACGAACAAACGGAACCAGCCTATCACTCTGTTTAGGAAAACTTCATTCAACTTAACGTGAAACAAATAGAGTTTAAAATTGATAGGTTTTAGTGTAAATAAGAAAAGGATACTGTGGTAATGACAATCGTACCTGACATATGGACGGATGTGAGATAAGGCGAAGATTTGTACTTTTGAAGGAAATGACAGATTTGTATTCCAATTAAAATTGGATATTAATTATAGTATTATGTATTGATCATGTGAAAAAATCACCGTTTTACATTTTGATATAGTTATTAGTAATAGTATGCCGCTAGCAAATTTCGGATGGAAGTAACAGAGTTTTTATTGCCTGCGTAATTGAAAAAATAAAAGTTAGAATAAGACATTTCAGCAATAAATGTATTGAATTGAATTGAATTGAATTTTTATTATAACAGCAGCATAGTATGTAAACCAAATAAACAAAATAAAATGGTATATTTTTCTTCTTGATATAATATAGAACTATCGATATCTGATAAAAATTTAAATCTGATAAATATTTTGTAAAGAGGAGTATGCAAAAAATGCTAAGTATGAACTTAAAGGGCATTCCAAAAAATAGTTAGGTACGATTTATTAGCTACATTCACGATAATTTGTCTGTCGTTATTTTCTAGATGAACAATATCCAGGCATTTATTTAATCCTTACCTATTGTATGTATTGAGAATGTATATACTTAGATCGATATTAGTAACACGTAACATTTTATAATCGCAAACAGCTGGCTTATCGCGACCTTACATGTTGATTTACAACATTAACTCAAATAAAACGTGCAAATAAACCTTGAAAACTTGTTTTTGTCAATGAGTATTAGGAGACACTTTTAGAAAAAATATCAAACAAGGCTCACATTCAGCAGGATCGATAGGTCTGTCACAAAATATTTTCATATCATTTGTGACAACCTATAAATGTCATTACACCGTATCAATCCATTTGTTTTCATCCACCGTGTTCACTTTATCTCTATCTAAATCTAATTTCGTCTTTATGACACCTCCTTAAGAGTCATCATACTCGAATTTGGTGGTCGGTGTATTGACAGATGACAAGTGATCTCGGAAAACAATGGGATCGTTAAAGTGTGTATGTGACGAGCGGACCACCGCAACGCCAATAGTGTCTCGAGAGTGCAATCCATCCAGCGAGGTGTGGGCGAATCAAGTTGTCCGTTTCAGATACCGATGTAGACTGACGTACTGTTGCCGGAATAGTGGACAACAATAAACAATACAACATCTGTGTCAATCATTTTTCAAAATCTGTTTGATAGCTTTTCGGTTTCATGATCTTCACAAGGTCTCCATAAAAATTCAAAAAGATACGACAATGGTGCAAATATTTGATCTAAATTTAAGCTTGACACAACTTATTTTGTACACAGAATCTTGATGGTTCATTTTCATGTTAAAGAAGATTAGTTATATACAGACATTCATACACAAACATTCAATATTTAGTATAGTTAAATATAACTGCAAAATGAGCGTCACCCCAGCAAATATGACGGATGAAGGAGTTCAAACGGACCTCAATCAATTACTTTCACGATCAGATGGATGTTATCATCACATGGATGGATAGTTTATGAAAAGAGAATTTCCACCTAACAGCATTATTGATAAAGGGAACCAATTAATAATTCTAAAGCGCGTTGAGTTTCAGTGGGTTGCACAAGGTTTTAATAACCTGACCTAAAATTTGATAACCGATTTTGAATATCTAAGACTTTGACTAAATAAGCAATTTGCAACAGTGTTAGAAATAACGTTTGATCGTGTCTTGAATGCTAGTTTATTATTGATAAGATAGAGGTATACAGAGCATGAAACCGATAGCTGGAACAAATTATAATGAAATAATCGCAAAAAGAAAAATGGTGATTCAGACATTCGATGGCATTCGGCAATAGACCGGCAATAGATAGGCAAGCTGTTTTGTATTGTATAGAATAGATCATTAGATTCAAAATCATTTGACAAACGTGATATGACCAAACACTAATTCATTTTTTCTTCAATGAAATGAAATAAAATGTTTATTAGGGCATAGATTGTAATTAAAGTTGAGTCCCTGTGACCCGGGAAAGTTATTTGCCGAATAGTCTCATATACAATTTGTCTTACGCTACTCAGACGCATAACTATTAGTAATTTTAAGCCAGACTATTTGGTACTTTACTCGAAGGTGACAAAATAAATAAATATTGGTGGACATGTCACACAGCGCCATCTATCCCCAAAGTAAGCTAAGCATAAGCAAGCTTGTATCATGGGAACCAGACAACTGATACAATACTTACATACTTTTTTTGTAAATACATATAATACATATTAACACCCAGACACAGAACAAACATCTATGTTGGTCACAAAAACGCTTGTCCTGGGTGGAGATCGAACCCACGACCTACAGCGCAGAAGGTTTACTAACCAACTGAGCTACGAGGCCAGTCAAACATAAAACCTCACACTAGAAATAACAAGTAAACGAACTTGCAGATACACTTTGATAATCTATTAAGTGCTAAATTAATATTGGAAATTAGTACTGAAAACTAAAAATATGCTCACCATGCTCTATAAAAAGCATTTTCTTGTAAAACTGATTTCCGTAAAGCAGACGGCGCGTCCGTTTCAAACACTAACATCATAACATTAACAGTTTTATCAATTTGTAACTGTGTTATAAAATTAAACAATATCGCTTATCTATTGATAAGTAATCGATTTTAATATGTCTAAAATAATTTATTTCTATTATCACAAAACAATGGGTCATGGATATCAAATGTTAATTCGATATTCGGTCCAAGAACAAGGTGTCTTTTGAAAATCTGAGCAGAACAAATTCAAAATAGAACTGAAATGATAACAACTATAATCGACATAATATTTTATAATATGATAAAGTTATGGAAATGGTACACCTGATGTTAAGTGGTAACCTCTGCCCACCACAAGCAATACGACTTGGGTCCCTCCCTACTTAGGTATACTCCAGACGCATCGCATGAACCCGTAATTTTGAGACGTGAAGGTGGAATGTCTCTGCCTGTAATTTCCTTGGGACCATACCTTTAAAAAGGAACACAGTAACGCCAATGGATTACCTACTACTTGGTGGCAGAAATGGGTATGGTCGCAGTACTGCCCGGATGAACTTGGTATAAGTTCTATTGCTACTAAAGAACTTTTGGAAATTAGTGTGCATGCCATTGGTATTGCAATGGCCACCCAAAATAACGTTCTTACAAAACAAATATTTCAAGAACTGAAGAATGCACGATTGTATTATAAAATAAAAATAAATAAATATCGGTGGATATTTCACACAACTTCATCTAGCCCCAAAGTAAGCTAAGCATAGCTTGTATCATGGAACCAGACAACTGATATAATACTTGTAAATACATACACTAATAAGCATACTGACATCCAGACACAGAATAAATATCTATGTGAGTTACACAAATGTTTGTCCTGGGTGGGAAACGAACCCACGACCTACAGCGCAGAAGAAGGGTCACTACCAATTGAGCTGTAAGGCAGGCTCAGCAGTAAGAGCGCGTGACCCTGTTATTTTTAATTTAACGATTTGACTTATGCTCGCCCCTTATTTTCAAATTGAATTGAAATATACATAGTTTTCTATATTTATTGGTTATCATTTAATTTTAAATCAACACAAATATGGTGAAACGAATTAGCGAAGTAATTTCAATTGATTAGCAAAAAATATTAATTTTGTTTAATAAACTAATCAATATCCTAAAATGACTTGTAAATGAGTCAGTTTTTGAGTTTATACTAATAGTTTATTTCTTTGTTCACAATAAAGTTATATTATTATTATACTTAAAATATTGTGTCTATGGTGCGTCAGTTACAAGACCGGGAGGGACAGTCGGTATACATATGTTAAGTAAGACCTAAGTGATGTCAGGATATGGTTTACCTTTCAGCATTGGGATCCTGGATGAGGGTCGCGGGGATGCTGTGCTCGATGTCACCCTCTGGTGCGGGGGGAGGGGAGGCGCCGGGGGTGGGGGGCGCCGAGCGGGGGGCGCTCTCCCCCCGCGCCCGCTCCCCGCGCTCCTTCACGCTGCCTTCGGGGCTGTTGCCCTCTTCTGCGGACAAGGAGAAACAAGAGTTAGGACATGGTTACAAAGGTTTTTTTATTATTTGATACAGTTACGGAGCGAGCCGACGGCCCACCTGGTGTTAAGTGGTAACCTCGGCCCATAACAACCGATGCGACTTGCGACCCAACTAAGTACGACAAGACCCAAGACGCATCGTATGCGCCCGTAACTCTGAGACGTGTATATGGAATGTCTCATGCGCCTGTAATTTCATCGGCAACCACACCTTTCAAACCGGAACACAGTAACGCGAATACTTTACTGCCTGGCGGCGGAAATGGGGACGGTGGCATTACTTCCCCGGACGAACTTGGCGAGAGTTCTACCGCTCTTAAAAGTTAGTTTATTAAATACCTCATTGTTTTCAAGTGCTTCCAAATTTATGATGTTCCAATTTTACCCACATGACTAAATCACAGTAAAAAAACATAGGAGTAAGTTCATAATATAATATAAAAATAGTTCTTTAATCATCCACGTTAGTAGAATACTAATCGATACAAAGGTTCTTGAGATTGTCTACACTCAACTGAGAGATGAACTTGGGCGAATGGTCGGTGGAACTTCTGTAAAGTAACTCCACAAGTATTTAGGTTGGTATCCACAACCATGATAATGAAACAAATCCTGTTGAGCGACATGATAAAATTACGAACTGTTTAATTTAGACTAATCGGACTTTAAAATTAGCCATTCGATATGTAATTCTGGAAAATTCCTATCTTGATATATCAATTAATAAAAAGAATTAATATAATCAATCTAAAAGACAAAAACAGTTAATTGATGAAGATAAGATAAAACGAATCCTTATTACAAAATAAACAATAATATGTTATCATTTCATAGCAATAATCATATATATATATATATATATATAGTGGGTAAAACTGACTGTGACTGTCTGTGTGTATTTGTCGGTCACAATTTCAATACTTTGTATTATACTAAATTCCTTTATTATCACTATTGAATGATGTTTTAAAAATAGATCTGTCTAAACAGGTTAGTCGACGAATTCATCACTACCTTTTAATACGAATACGCGGAATGTTTTTTGCGATCACAAAGAACTAAGATTTTATAGAAGTGAAATTACATAATTAATCTACAATTGGAAAAAATAAACGTACGTTTATACGCCAAAAAATACTCTAGTCTGAACGGTAAATTGGTTATTGGTTACCTAATCACCTGCACTAATTTACATCTCACTGTGCAGACGTGGCTATGAAATTTTCAAAATAGTTTCGACAGAACTGATGCGAAAATATCGGTTCGCGTTAAAGCAAATATTCGATTAGGAACACTAAATGATGGATTGGAATTTGTCACGAAATCAATTATTCACTTATCTAGTGACATAATTACACGGATAAGAATTGATGGATAGATAGGTCACCTATCAGTTACCTGATAGATAGGCTACTTATCAGAACCTAAAGATAGTACCTACCTACCGTAGTTATCTATACCATCTACCCGCAGTACTAATTAGGGATTAAACTTTGATATTGAGTCACCATTTGTACTGTTGCTGACAGACAACCACAAAGTTTGAATGTAGTTACAAAAATTGACGTTATGTTTAAAATTATTAATTACTTATATTATTATGTCGATTCTTGACAATCAGTATTAGTATTACGATTGAATCGAGATGATCGTACCCTTACCCAACAATTCAATAGGAAAATCATAACATATTCAAAACGCTCTAAACACAGCAGATATAGATACATACAGCAGATAGCTACCTTATGTTTCATTACTTGTAACTCGAGCTTGTCTTTTCATTCGTAATTATTTTTTCTGTGCGGGTAGGCACTGAGTAATACCGCACTTTTGAGTTGAAAAGTTGTTAATTCTTGCTACGCTATTTGGCATAATCATTTAAAAACCTGTATTTACACTGTAAGTGATTTTTTGTAATCTTTAGAGATAAATAAAATTTCTCGAACCATATCTAGTAATATTCCCCACATTAAACAGTCAAAAACCATTACTATCCTAAAAAATGAAACCAACTAAGTGGTATTTTCTTGAATGTTCCTATATTAATTGCGAATAACTAACTATGCTGTATAAAAGTCGGCGTAATCCACGCGTCTAATCAAAACGAAAAGCGACAAAGCGATCTAACCAAAAACAACAGCGGAGATTTAAAAAACTCAAGTCGAAACCGGATACCGCCAAAAATCGCGGTGCAGTGTGGTCCGCTTATTTTACTGCCCACTGGACCGTGATTCTGAGCTAATTGATTAAAACGCAGCGTGTCAATCGGTGGGGTAAAGATTATAGAACAGAAGCCAGTGGTGGATTGCGTACCTACTTATATAAGCAGCATCAAAGTTGAAGACAGAAACTTTATTTCCATGGAATTCATAATGAAATGGCTTGGAAACGTCCAACTGCACATACTAGTATGATAGATTTTATCAATTCTGATGCTATTCTGTAGTAAAAACAAAACAGATTAATTGATTATCCATAAGGAAGCAGCAGTAATAATGTTATTTGTATTATTAATTAATAATATGTTAGTGACTCCTATTTAATTTTTTTAATTTTTTAATTTAAATTAATACAAGTTTTCTCAAATGAAACGGGCCCTATGTTGTCACTATTTTAATGTCAGTCATCGCCACCGATGGAAAATTCGGAAAAATTTTCAAAACTCCCCTTGCTAATTCAAGTGAAACAGTCCCCTCTATCTTATAAGTGAAACTAGAGATGATGCACTAAGTTAGTACTAAAAGATATATTTTTAACTGATATACAAGAAAAACTTTGATTTATTTCTAACTTTTCAATAAACAAGTGGATTAAAAAGAATATGAATTTCTTATAAGTCTTAACTCTTATAAATCTAGTTGGGTTACGCCCGTCTAACGAGTTCCGCGATAACGTATGCAAAGTGTTAGCTGGCTCCCGCACCGAGCGCCTCCGGGCTGGTGCAGTGGGAGCATCAAAGGCCGCGTGCGCATGACCGGCAATGTTCGCTGACGTGAAGATGATGCTGTTGATACGAACAATTGAACAAACCCACTGAAAACTGGAGAAATTGATTTTAGATCTACCAGTCTCATTGGCGCTATTCACAACTAAACGGCAGTCCAAATCGATACTCCGCTGAAATCATCAATCCGAACTATCATAGAAAATATTGTATACCTCAATTCACAGTCAGAGAAAGGCTGACTAGTCAAAAATCACGGAGACAATGGGCGAATTTCACCGAATCCGAATCGATACGGCGACCGATTATATCGATTAAACTTTTGTTCCACGATTATTCGAATCAAAAGCCGAGAACGATTGTATCGAACCGTGACAAAATAGGTCGAATTTAACGATTTCTTAGATCAATTTGAGTTTTAAGATAATCTTAATCAAACATCTCTTTGGTTTATTAGCTCAATGGGTGCGTTTACAGTTTTGTGGAACGGATGACTGTAATGTCTCAAATTGGAAGATCTTGGCGCCTTTCAATACCATAATGGCCATTTAAATTTGTGAAAGCGCCTCAAATTAAATGTAGAGGTCAACAAGTTCTTTTCTTTTGAATTTAGTGCTTTTCAATGGATGGTGTCGTAGGAAAAGTAGTTTTCTTTGTTGGAAATATAATTTTAACTTATCCGGAAATATTAAAATATTGTTGGACATTTCACACAGCGCCATCTACCCCAGAAGTAAGCTGAGCATAGCTTGTATCATGGCCAGACAACTGATATAATACTTTTTTGGTAAATCAGAGGGTAATGATAAGGATTCATGGTTCCAAATATTAATATCAGTTTTCTGTAATAAAAGACACGTCGTAGGTTCTCAGCTTGAAAAATCTTTAGTGGTCGCACCCCACACTTTGTCTGCGTAGATCGACCGATATGTAGCTTGAAACTCTACCGTCATCTTGTCTCAAGAGTCAAGAGTCGCTTAAAAGTTGTTCAACAATATTTCATCTTACACGTCGAAAAATATTTAAAAGTATAAACGATACTGCCTCAGTTTTAGTGTCTAATTTAAACACTTAAGGAGCTTTTAGTATTTAAAAAGCTAAATTAGCCTACATTACTTAGTAGTGTAGAAAATATTTTCAGGGAAATGTTTATGAATACGCCAACAACGTATATGTTTATAATGTTTCCACTTAAACACCATTTTAGTAACAGAATGCAAATTTCTGTAATTTCTTTCTTAGTACGCACTTACGACCCATAAAGATCTAAACATCCAAATTTTAATTCTTATCGACTAGCAGTTTCATGCGTTGTCTGTATGTCAGTCAGCGAGTACATACATTGTAATCACCAAGTAGGTAAGAATAAAAAAAGAAAATAGCTAATCACTTGGGCCGTACTTAGAGTCATAGATTAGTGATTGATTGTCAAATTAGTGTTTTATCTTTTTCAACTGAATTCGAAACTACTAGGCAAGGAGAATAACAAATCAACTAATCAAATCAATCAACGTTTCTAAATAAGGCCCTTACAATCAAGCGATAAAATAGAATCACCTAAAATTTCCAAGGCAAGATGGGGAGGCAAGAGGGCCTTTAATAACCCCTTTTTAAAATAATTGCATACAAAACTAGTACATCAATTTAACAGCTTTTAAAAACAGCAGGCGCAGCTTGGTTTTAGTAGCAGTAGAACTTGTGCTAAGTTCGCCCGGAGAAGTACTGCCACCACACCTGGTAATCTGCCGCCAAGCAGTGATGCACTCGTGTTGCTATGTTCCGGTGGAAGGGAGTTGGTGCCAGTGAAATTGCAGGCGCATGAGACGAAACATCCCCGTCTCGAGGTGATAAACGCAACGCAATGCAACTTGAGTCATCTCTTACTTTAGTGGAGAGTACTTGAGTCGTATTGCTGTTGTCTATGAGTGGCTCAAGACCGTTAAAAATGGAAATCTTTGGGGGAGGCCTATGTTCAGCAGTGGACTTTTACCGGCTGATATGATGATGATGATGATGGGCGGCGGTTACCACTTAACATCAGGTGGGCCGTCAGCTCGTTCCGTTACTAATTCACATATAAAAACAGCAGGTGCTGTCTGAACCCGTTGAACAGCTCGACTACCCGCGTAATCGCTCAAACGTCACTATCGGATGATCGATCGCGGATGGGTTGCCGCTATCGGACTGATAATGCTTAATTTCGCAACGCTTACCACTGTTATGACCGTTTGATAGCATTTGCAAACACACGTGATAATGGCTACTTGAACATATATTTTATTGAAAGTTCTATCAGAAATCGTATATAACATGTGTTAGTAAATATTGACAGGCCTCATAGCTCATAGCTAAGTATATAAGTATTATATCAGCTTACTTTGGGGCTAGATGCCGCTGTATGAAAATACATTGTTTACATGGATATTTTGAGTGTGTGATGGATAAAAATAGTAAATAGTAAGGCTTATGTAATCGATGCAGAAAATGTAATAACCTAACGACAATTTAATTAATTATTATTATTATTATTTATTAATTTACTTAGTGAAATGTTAAATTTTGAAGCAATAGCAGCTTCATACGTCATTACCTAGTATTTAGCCTTGACTAGCTTTCGTTCTGTAGATGGAGGACTCCAAAAAAATCATAAGGAACCCTCAACAAAAGTCCAATAACAGAAAATTATCCGCCAAGCAACTGAAGTGCCCGGGCTATCTGCGTGTTCCGTATATTAATTTTAAAGAAAACTAACTTTTTATCAAAGTATTATAATTACCCTATTATGTATATGATGGCCTTCAGATCAATTTATTCATCATAAACATCCCTTGTTGAAATGACAAACATTATTTATTCAAACTTTTCATTCAAACAGACCCGTTTTTCAATTTCAATGTACGGTCCGCATAAAAACCAGACGGCAAATCTAGAAGTACTCGTGTTAATTTCCTTAACTTTTTCTTTAATTATTGTAGTAAAGAAATATAATATAACATAAAATATTATAGTGACTTTTTTATTATGGACAAACCATAACCAGAGAACCTTAAAAAATTGTCTGTTTTAATGTTACTTAAAAATACTATACACCAAGATAATAGGTACTTATCAAACATTCAATTTTATTGTTATTTTATTTAGTACACATAATCCACAGGCTTTAATTTAACACACTAAAATCTTAATTGACTCGTCTTACCCAATAAAGGATTAATCAATTAAATTCTCCCAACTTACAACATGAAAAGATATGCTTAAAGTTGGACAAATAAACTATACGAAGAAGCATCAAAACTATGTAACTATAAAAATTTCACAGACGATTTAACTTCGCAGCACAGTTTGGATCCCTGATTCAATGTCCCACCGGACGGGCACAGCACGCGCGAGTCGGTCGGCCCGACGCGACGCGACGCATCATACGAGACATGTTGTATTGTTATGTAGAGCTATGTATTGAGAATCGGTGGTGGTGTTTATAGCTTAAATTCTACTGATGTCGCTCTGCTCAACGACACACAAAACATCCTGTAATATCTTATTTTAGTATATTATGTAGTCATAAATGTAACATAGATCTAAGTACTCAGTTGTTACAAGGATCGTGCTCGCGAAAAAAAAGAAATCTCTCCATTAGGGGTTTCTTGTCTGTTCTTCTCCATAGAGGGTCGGATAGGGTTTGAACAGGCATCAAACTTATCGATAAGTGCGCGTGACCTTATGTTTTGACCTTACATTTCCAAGCCATTTCTTTATGAATTCTATGGAAATAAAGTTTTTGACTTACTATAATTCAGGTGCCCTGTTATGATTACCATGTCTGAGAACATAACGGGTGCACCTGACTTGTGCTGCCAGGTCAAGGTTAAACTTTAAGGCAAAAGTAATATAGATACCAATACCAGATTACATATTAAAACGTATTAAAAAAAATGTGAATACTTTTTACACTTAGTTCATTTGTTTCGCTCAATAGCTGAGTACGAAGCGTGATTTACAATATTTGAGTTAATAAATAAAAATAGTAACTATAATAATAAATAAAATATAAATAATAACTAAACACGGAGTTTGAAGCTCGATCGATGATTTCGTCAGTTTTTTTCTAGTGGTGCTTTGAGTTTGTGCTGCCGACTGTACCGGCCCGTCTCCCGCGGTATCACAGCCACCGTGTGATTTTCTTGCACCCGACATTGCTCTTTGTTATGAATGCAGTTTTTTCGCCAGTGATGGGACATTTTACTTAACTATTTATAAAGGTTTTTACATAAAAACGTTCAATAGTATTTTCTGTTATATTAGAGAGAATAGAGAATATTACTTATATTTTGAAGAATTTATTTGCCATTTTTTAGTTGGCTTCGATTACCTCACCGCTAAGATTCCACAAGGTGAAAAGTGGCATTATTAAGTTATGTCTATCCCTTCGGGGAAAAGGCGTGATCCTATGTATGTTCGTATGTATCAATATTGTAGTATCTAAATATGACCGAATGTCCTTAAAATAGTAAAGGAAAACATTAGGAAACCGGAAAGGAGTCTTGCAGGATTCACCACACTGCTTTGAGAGAGTCAGTAGCAACAATAGGTAGTAATTTAAAGTCCTTGTTATCTTGACTGGCCACATCATTTGGTAGTTGCTGCCTTCTGCGCTGTAAATTGTGGGTTCGATTCCCACCCAGGACAATTTTTTATGTGACATTTGTTACATTGATATTTGTTCTGTGTCTGGGTGTTGATATGTATGTATTTACAAAAGAAAAGTATAAGTATTATATCATTTGTCTGGTTCCCATGATACAAGCTATACTTAGCTAACTTTGGGGCTAGATGGCGCTGTAACAAAGAAATAGTAGGCAAGTGTCCCCGAAATGTCAAAGTCAAAGTCAAAGTCAAAAACTTTATTTCCATAGAATTCATAAAGAAATGGTTTGGAAACGTCAATATTCAAAACATAAGGTCACGCGTACTTATCGATAAGTTTGACGCCTGTTCAAACCCTATCCGACCCTCCATGGGGAAGAAATTAATGAAAAAAAAATGTAATGAAAACATTAAAATCACTGTTTAGAAAACAAAGTCATACAGGTATTTACAACCAATAACTTTACATTTAGCACGAACAACGTTCAGGCAATAAAGGTTATAATTTACGACTCTGATAGTTGTATCTACATTATTATCTATAACCTGATTTATCGCCCCCATGGATCGCTCATGCTATTATTAGCATTAGCATATTATTATACAATTTTTAATTTGTTGCTGGAAACAGTTTAAATGCTGAATTTCGCGTCGAGGTTATCCAGCCCTTGTGAAACTGATATAAGTTGTGAAATAATAATAACATTGGTGGACACTTCACACAACGCCATCTAGCCACGAAGCGCTCGTAGCGTGTCTTTTTCGTTATTTCGTTACATGAATAGTTGAACCAGCGACTCTCAGTATCCAACAAAGACGATAATATAAAACAAAAATATTACAAACTTATTAAAGTCTTGTATTCTCTCTTCTTGAAGTCTATTGTATGTCAATAGAACAATAACTCCAAACAACATTTTTATGTCCAGGTTTGAAACGAATGGGCTTAAAAATGAAGATAAAACTAATTTCATAATGTTTGACGCGAAGTCAATTACTCCAGCTGTGATTTTAATACTTTTGTTAAACGTAATTTATTGTAAAAAAATTCTTATTCTCTTCACAGCGAATATATATTATAACTACCATATACTGCTAAAATTTTATTTTTCGAATCATTAGTATTTTATATCAACATTTTTAATTGAAAAAAATGTTTTTACCTATATATAGCCTATTGCAAACCTAATGCAATATGAGATAAGAATCTGAAGAAACCTTGGAATTTTTGTTAATTTATTTTTGTACCATAAATATTTGCATTTCAAAATCTTTATTATACCTAAATCTTTAATAAATGATTATTCAATTTATATTTCATCATCATCATCATATCAGCGGGTAAAAGTCCACTGCTGAACATAGGCCTCCCCCAAAGATTTACCAATTTGAACGTTCTTGAGCCACCTGCATCCAGGGATTTCCTGCGATCCTGACTATGTCATCAGTCATCGGGTAGGTGGGCGCCCTACACCGCGTCTGCCGGTTAGTGGTCGCCATTCGAGAACCTTTATTCCCCAATTTCTATTTGAATAATTCTAATACAAATGTTAGCTGTGACTGAGTGTAAGCGTACACGGGCGGGAATGTACCCAAACGTTTGTAGAGCGTAGAGTCCCGAGCGCGGCCTAAGCGAGGCACCTGTTGCGCCCGTGACGTCACGAATGATTCGTCATTGTCCCGCCGCGGCCGTGGTTTAGTTGACACTCCAACTGATTCCCAGGAAGTGGCTTTGTTAGTAAACGCGACTGTTTCCATTCTCCCTGTCAAATCACGGAGCTAAGTTCTGTTTGTTAGAACATTGAGTTATTTAGGCTATTTCCATTCTCCCTGTCAAATCACGGAGCTAAGTTCTGTTTATGATAGAACATTGAATGATTTAGGCTGTTTCCATTCTCCCTGTCAATCACGGAGCTAAATTCTGTTTATGTTAGAACATTGAGGTATTTAGGCTGTTTCCATTCTCCCTGTCAAATCGCGGAGCTAAGTTCTGTTTATGTTAGAACATTGAGTTATTGAGGCTGTTTCCATTCTCGCTGTAAATCACGGAGCTAAGTTCTGTTTATGTTAGGACATTGAGTTATTTAGGCTGTTTCCATTCTCCCTGTCAAATCACGGAGCTAAATTCTGTTTATGTTAGAACATTGAGTTATTTAGGCTGTTGTACAGTTCAAACTATGCCGTTAGTAACTGAACTATAATTGCTTCAAATAGTTTTGCCCGGCTGGGTCTTAGATTCGATCCCCGGCCGGGACAAGCTTTGTGTGAGCATAAAGGTTCCTTCTTGGGTTTTGGTTGTTCATGTTGGGTGGGTGTCGCCTGCGACCTGCGACCTGCGACTCAGCGGATCCTAGGGGAGAAGTATGAGTGCGTAATCGTTTATTTTATAAAGTCAAAGTCAAAATCTTTATTTCCATAGAATTCATAAAGAAATGGCTTGGAAACGTCAATAATATTCATAACATAAGGTCACGCGTACTTATCGCTAAGTTTGACGCCTGTTCAAACTCTGTGTTACCTAGTTTCACTTCAGGAATATTGCGAGTTAAAGTGCTGTAATACTATAAATCGCAACTAGATTATAAATTTACTGGTTTTCATAACATGTTACAAAAGAAACAGCGAACAAGTTCAAAGCTGTTTTGTGCGCGGGCAACAAGTGACGATTCGTTGGTGTTCGCGATTTTGTGTCAATTTTGTAGGCCGCGTTGTAAGGTTGCCACGAATTTTTGTATTGTTGTGCATGTCATGTCATGTATAAGACTTCCTGTACATTTTTCATGCATTCACTTCGACGAGTGAAGCTACAAATATTCATCTGTTTTGAATCCGACCTGGCATACACAGGAAGCGAAATATAAATAATGGTGGACATTTCACACAGCGCCATCTAGCCCCAAAGCAAGCTAAGCATAGCTTGTATCATGGGAATCAGACAACTGATATAATACTTAAATACTTTTTTGAAAATACATACCTATTACATATTAACACCCAGACACAAATATCAATGTTCGTCACATAAGTTTGATTTCCTGTGTGGAAATCGAACCCACGACCTACAGCGCAGAAGGCAGGGTTACTACCAACTGAGCTGTGAGACCTATCTTAATCCATTTCTATTGGATATCAAAGTTGCGATCATAACCTTGAGACACAAACATGCTAAGTAGAATGTAACATGTAAATAGAACTCACGCCAAGTTCGTCCAGGGAAGTACTGCCACCAAGCCCATTTCTGCCGCCAGGCAATACTGCGTTTCGCGTTACTGTGTTCCGGTTTGAAAGGTGTGGTTGCCGGTGAAATTACAGGCACATGAGACATTCCCCCTACACGTTTCAGAGTTACGGGCGCATACTACGACTTGTGGGTCTTGTACTACTTAGGGGAGGACCCAAGTCACATCGGTTATTATGGGCAGAAGTTACCACTTAACACCAGGTGGGCCGTCGGCTCGTTCCATAACTGTATCACATAAAAAATGTAAGTATGACGTGTTATTCCACCGGCTCCTATATTAGTTATAATATCCGCCCAGTATGCTGTCAGTACGACCTCAATCCCTAATACATATAATGATTGAAGCTAGATTTTGTTTCGTTGACTGACAGTACCAATCAATCAGAGGCTGATGGATAGCGACGACACTCGATTCCCGCCATATTAATTTAACTTGGTTGACATTGATTGATACAAGCGATATTAACGCGATATATAATAACGGGCTTATCGCGCTGAATAAAAGTTCAAAACGGATATCACTTACGTCGATTTATATTGGAACCTTCAAAGATAATTATCGATGTTTAATATCTTCAGAATTGGTTCACTCATGGGGTGGTAATTCTATTGGCTTCAAAATAGTTTTATTTCACGTATCTCTTTCTTTGCATCGTGAATGAAAAGAGACCGAAACAGATCGGAATTTCAAAGATTCATGAGACTCAAAAGAGCACGGTAGCCAATAGGTAGAGACCGGAACTCTTTATATCGAGGTCGCTGGTTCAGTCAAACTCATCAGTTTTGTTTCCATAGAATACTTATTAACAGTGACTTGGGAATGTGAGTTAGTAAAATTTAAATATAATGAAGGAAATCATTTTTTTTAAATCGGCATTTTATGTCCTACCATGGTGCATTCGAGACCATGTGATAAATGCCAATCTGGATTGAATTTCGTTGGTGGCTTGAAGCAGCCAATCTAACTTATCGGCAGAAGATCTTCCTAAAATTGGTACGGTAAAGTCCTGATGATTGAAATAGACTTAATTAATAATGGCATCACGATTTAAAAAGGCTCACACGGTTATTAATGAAACAGCAAAAACTATTATTACGCAGCAAGTTCAATGTAGAGCTCCTTGTTTTGACATTGGCCGTGATTTATTGGATGCTAATGATCCGAACAAAAAATCATGACTTGATGAGGTAATATAGTCGTCATTGCTTTGTTTGTTTTAAATTATAATTTAAATATTGAAACGGATTTAATATTAAATGTTAATAAAGGATATTATGATGCATTAGGATATATGTGAAAATGTTGTCTGCGAAAATATTTCTATCACGTGAAGTTGTTTCCGCGATTTTTTTGCTTTGTTTACGTTTAATAAATCATTCTTTTATATTTCTAATAGCTGTTGCCCGCGACTTCGTCCGCGTGGAATTCGGTTTTATCACGCACCCCTATTTTACCCCTCGGAAAAGTAGCCTAAGTTACTCCTTGTTACATCAGCTATCTGCCAGTGAAAGTCCCGTCAAAATCAGTCGAGCCGTTTTGGAGATTAGCCGGAACAAACAGACAGACAGACAGACAATTTTTTTTAAAAATGTTTCGTTTTATGTATGTACAGTGTATACATCCATTTGCACTCAGTAAAAAGCGTTTATTTTAATTTTACAAACAGACACTCCAATTTAATTATTTGTATAGATGTGTGTAATGTATATGTGTGCTAAATAGCGAATAAATGTTTGTCTATGTCTGTGTTTGTCTAAAATATTTCTGTCACGTGAAAAATTTTGTCCGCGAAAATGATTTTTATCATGTTTTTTTCTGAAGATGTAGTTTGACGGTAGATATCGCATTTCTGTGTTACGATTTGTAGAAATCTTGTCTTGAAGTAATGAACTGTCAGAACCCGTTCTGGTTGATGGTGAAGGCCTCACTGAGATCTTCTGCAAGCTCATCTTTTTCTAGAAGAAAATCGTCCTGAGATCTTGCCATTATAACTTCTTCAAAGGTTAAATTTATCATTTTATTTATATATACCACATAACACCCCGACTCATACAAAAAGAGTGGGCGGTATCAGCAGACAATCAAATACAGTTGTCGTAAAACAAATATTTAATTGAGGATATTAGTGTCAATTCTTATCTATGCAGATAAACTAACAATTTATGAAAATGTCTTCACTGACCCCTCGCTGGACGACAAATACTGCATATTCATTGACAAATCGGTCTACTGAAATCTTCAAACTCAAAGTCTAAGTCAAAAACTTTATTTCCATAGAATTCATAAAGAAATGGCTTGGAAACGTCAATATTCAAAACATAAGGTCACGCGTACTTATCGATAAGTTTGATGCCTGTTCAAACCCTAGCCGACCCTCCATGGGGAAGAAGAACAGGGCAAGAAACCCCTAATGGAGGGATTCCTTTTTTTTCTTTTTTTCTTACAACTTATAAGTCATTACTTATAAATACCAAATAACTACAGGCATTACACTCGTGTACACTCGTGTTCTCCATTCCATTCGGGAACTCAGTAACCACAGGTACCTATTCTTCAGTACAGTGTGACCGGCCCACTATCCCTTCAGCTGGACAATTCATTTTCATTTGACTGGTCTCATAGCTCAATTGGTAGTAACTCTGCCGTCTGCGCTGTAGGTCGTGGATTCGATTCACCCAGGACAAACATTTGTGTAAAGAATATAATGTTTGTTCTTTGTTTGGGTGTTAATATGTATTATATATATTTATGTATTTACAAAAAAAGGTATATATGTACTCTATCAGTTGTCTGGTTCCTATAGTACAGGCTATGCTTAGTGACCTTATGCTTTGAATATTATTGACGTTTTCAAGCCATTTCTTGAATTCTACGGAAATCTAATTTTTGACTTTGACTTTGGCTTCAAACGTTTCTGACGTCCACGATACAATCTTAACCCATTGTGGAGACCCTTGATTCAATTAATCACTTGTATAAATCTATTTCAAATTATATACCTACTCTATAGTAAACTAAACTATTTTCTCACAAAATTCTGTTATATAATAAAAAAAGTAAGTAATTTTTTATTCAGTAAAGTTATTTAACCGTTTTTGAATAGTCTGCTTAGATAAACAGTTAAAATACAACCTACGAATCTGTCAATCCCGTTGAGTCACAAACCCCAAAGGAGCAGTCACAAATCGTGGACCTCGTGAACAATCCGGTGTTAGCCGACCCGGCCCCGATCCGTACCCGTCCCGTCGCCGACACGACAAACGGACATCATTTTCATTAGCGGCGAGACACCGATTCATTTATACTAATGTTGGATTGTTAGTGAAAGACTTATTGCCTTTTTTCCTGTTACAAATGTTGCGGATGGGTAACTGCGATGGGTATTTGAGGGTTGATACTTGATGAAGATGGATGGACTGAAATTCTCACAGTCATATTTTTTGACTCAGCATAGATTGTGGATAGATTTCGTAGTTAGCTTAGACTTAGGGAGAACTTAGCCAGGTACCTTTAAAAATAAATCAATCAATACATTTAAGATCTTTGCAATATGGAAGGTACTAATGCCTTTGTTACAAACACGGCCTAGACACGGCAATAGAAGTTTTAGTGTACATTTGGCAATATACGACTACTCTTGAGTAAGTTAAGTTTAAGTTAAATGTCAATTTATTAATAAATATTTGTTTATATTTCAAAATCTAACATAATCTGTTTACCTATTATATGATTGTATATTACAGACTTCTACTGTAACTAAATTATCTTTGACTGAATCTATTTTATATCTGACAAAGTCTCAACTTCTTTTTCTCGAAAAAAAATTCCTATTAGCGACATTTATATTAAATATAAATATTTGAGCAAATAAATACAAAAAAAGAAATATATTACGTATTTATATACCTCAGCACATATGTATTTTGGATACGGAATTGGTAAACATTTCTTGAGCATTCTTGCAAGCAAGCTTGTCAGGATGTAAGCAAGTAAAAATGGAAGTGTGTCCTGGGTAAAATAAAATGGTTGAATTAAAAACCCAAAAACCTAATTTTTATGATAAATGCTCTGTTATGTTGTGTGGTACGTCCATAGAATCAGAGACCTTATGTCGATGTTAAGTCAAAAGAAATATACATGTATAATGTATTTGTTCCTTATTTGCATAAGAATTTCTACTTTCTAATGGCTTGCGCATTAATAAGTTAAGTTTATTGTGTAACCTTTATTTACAAAAGAATAATTCCATTTGTTGCAAAATATTATACTAATAATATTCTTATAATTTGTTTAGTAGGTCGAATTTAAAATTAAATGGAAATAAATATTTTTAAGGATGGTTGTATTACAAATATAATTAAGGATAAATAAATAAATATAAATATCGGTGGACAATTTACACACCACCTAGCCCCAAATTAAGCAAAGCTTGTACCAGACAACGCAGAGTTTTTATTTTGTAAATACATTTCTATTATACACCAGATAGAGTACAAACTTCTATGATCATCACACAAATGTTTATCCTGGATGGGAGAAGAACCCATGCCCCACAGCATAGAAGGCAGAGCCGTGACCAATTGAGCTGTGAGACCATTCAAAATATTCTCTTAAGTCGATCATTCGAAGATTCGATACAATTTATGAATTGGTGCAAGTTGGTTGAACGTTTGTCGATCAGTTCAGCACTAGTGCCAAACTTAGGCGGGCCGTTATTTAATGATAAAAATGATATCTAAATACACAATCAAACTGCCCATCAGTCCTCCCATCAGTATTAGAGCTAACGGTTAATTCCCATTAATGTATCTCTCGGTAGAGTCCTCGCTAAAAGTGGCAGCGTCTCGGAGATGTGAGATAGTGCGGCTATCACTTGTAACTACATGTGAGTATGCCATGATGGTGCACAGTACTGATTGCAGAAAACTAATCATGCTTCAGGTTTATTTCTTTTAATTTTAAGACAGTAGTAATTTTAAGAGCAGTAGAACTCGCCAAGTTCGTCCGGGGAAGTACTGCAACCATGCTCATTTCTGCCGCCAAGCAGTGACGCATTCGCGTTACTGTGTTCCGGTTTAAAAGGTGTGGTTGCCGGTGAAATTATAGGCACATGAGACATTCCACCTACACGTCTCATAGTTACAGGCGCATACGATGCGACTTGGGTATTGTCGTACCTGGTAGGGGAGAACCCAAAACGCATCGGTTGTTATGGGCCGAGGTTACCACTTACTACCAGGTGGGCCGTCGGCTCGTTCCGTAACTGTATCACATAAAAAAAGTAGGTCAAAGTAAGACAGGACTCCCAGCTAAGTTGCTAGTAACCTTGCCTTCTGCGCTATAGGTCATGGGTTGTAGGTTCTTACCCAGGACAAACATTTGTGCGACGAATATAGATGTTCTTTCTGTGTCTGGGTATTGATATGTATACAAAAAAAACGTATATAATTATTATATCAGTTGTCTGGTTCCCATGATACAAGCTCTGCTTAGCTCACTTTGGGGCTAGATGGCGCTGAGTGAAATGTTTAAAAAAAATGTTGTGACGTAACCTGTTATTGTCCAAGCCACTAAGGGAGAGAATAAATTAAACAAAATCATTAATTTGCTTGTCACACGATATTGATAAAGAGAAAGGATGCAGCAGAATTCTACTCAGTCTTATTCGTACTTAATCACTGCCTCCATTTTTACTTCTGCCGCTAATCAGGAGTACTCCAGTTACTATGAAGGTGCAAGGTCATAAGATAATTTTTCACAAGTCATAAAATGCGGGCCCAGTAAAGTGTTACTTGGGTAATTTCATTCCTAAGTGCACATTACGCATCACGTACTTAAAATGGTGAAGAAAAACATCATAAGGAAACGAGCTATGAATACCCTATAACTAAACTAATTTATTTGACATCAACCTATCCGGATTGGACTCCTGTGGTAGATTGAAACTGAAGACCATTCTTTCTCGCTTGCCAAGAGTAGGCTTATGTTTGAACATCACGGGCTGGTACAAGCTTACTGGTTGACTATTAGTTACGAAGACTGGCCTCATAGCTCAGTTTAGTAACCCTACCTTCTGCACTGTAGGTCGTGGGTTCGATCCCCACTCAGGACAAACATTTATGTGACATTTGTAACATTGATGTTTGTGCTGTGTCCGGGTGTTAATATGTATTATATGTATGTATTTACAAAAGAAAAGTATAAAAGTATTATATCAGTTGTCTGGTTCCCATGATATGCTTAGCATACTTTGGGGCTAGATGGTGCTGTGTGAAATGTCCACCATTATTTATTATTTATTTAGTTACCAAACTGTTTTAAACTAACGTAGACGTTAGAAACTTCACCTTTGACGGTATTCCCATTGCTGACGCTACATTTGATCCAATTGGGCATGCAGTACCTGTTCTAACGCCATCCTCACCAACGTAGAGGCGGGGCCACGTTTTGACCAATGATTTCTCTCCGTTCGGGCAAAACTAATTATACTGATTTATGCTCCCATTGTCCATTGTTGTATCCCGTACCGTATTCGTGGTTGATGGTTGCTTTACATTTTTTTTTTGTTGATGATAATTAGTTGTTTAACTGGTTTGTTGATCGGCATTGCTGTTGTAATTACATATTGGTTGATAAAGTCGGCATTCACGGCTAGGGGCGAATATAAATCAACTGAGACAAGACAATATGATCTATTCAAAAAAAAAAATGGTTGACATTTCACACAGCGCCATCTAGCCCCAAAGTAAGCTAAGCATAGCTTGTATCATGGGACCACCAGACAACTGATATAATACTTATATACTTTTCTTTTGTAAATACATACATATAATACATATTAACACCCAGACACAGAACAAACATCAATGTTACAAATGTCACATAAATGTTTGTCCTGAGTGGGGATCGAACCCACGACCTACAGCGCGGAAGGTAGGGTTACTAACCACCTGAGCTATGAGGCCAGTCAAAAGATTCCCTGATAAGTAAGTGACCCAACTTTTTTCTTGCTTTTGATGTTTATATTCTTTTCTTCTTAGGTTTCTTAAGGGTATGTAACACATTTGCACCCGTTGATTTGTCAATTTATAAAGACGATATAACCATGAGGTCTCCTTAACCATGATCTTAAAAAACTATCTTAACTCAAAGTGATAACATCCATGAATAACAAATAAAATATAAATAAATATATCATATATAATAATATATATAAATCTTCCCCATGGAGGGTCGAATAGGGTTTGAACAGGCATCAAACTTATCAATAAGTACGCGTGACCTTATGTTTTGAATATTGACGTTTCCAAGGCATTTCTTTATGAATTCTATGGAAATAAAAGTTTTGACTTTGACTTTGACTTTGAATAAATCTTTATTGTGGTATTAATATGGTTGTGATGAGCTTACTTGGCAATTGAAACTTCATCTTGATACCGTTGGTTATGCAAGGGTCTGGACTAATAATTATTGCATGGCTTTTCATAGACCAGATAATGTTAATATCGAACTCAAGATTTATCTGGCACGCGAGCCTTCAAAAGGCAAGGAAAAAACAAAACAAACAGTTCAACAAACAACTCGGTTACAAAAAAAGTCCATTCAATTTTGACACGTTACAGAAATCGCGCGCGCTGTCTCTCCCATTGTACGTCTTTTCTCTATGTCTCGATACTGGTAAAAAAACAACTTTCTGTTTGACTGTTTGTCTTGAGTTATATTAGCGATAATATAATAATTTCCTCAATTCAGAGATAAGCAGAAATTTTGTGCATGCAAGGCACGGGTTATGAATATAGGCAATGAGTTTTAAGACTAAGATCTTGTACTACCAGGCTTTATGCAAACAAATGATTCTGACTAGCCATTATTTTTATAGAAAACTGAAATTAGTGAGCCCGTCCATAATACAAATGTTGAATTAATTGTAATGATACAAACTAAAAAACTTTCAGTAGAATAAAAAATAAGACTTTTGCCTGTGTATTGTTAATAGCGCGCGCTGAAATGCTAGCCTTTGCATGTCAACCGTTGGTAAGGAGAGCAAGCAAGCGCCAGTCAATAATATATTCGTTTGCAAAACAAAGCAGCAAATCAATGCGTCCGGACGGCAGCTGCGCCTGCGCCTGCGCCGCGTCGCGTTACGTCGCGTCGCGTCGCATTCACCTGTCGGTCGCGCGTGCACGTGGGCGGGGTTTTACATTCGGAATGCAACATTCCAAATTCGAACGCCTTTTCGCGCTTTTTTCTTTTCCCATCAAGCCACCGGAATTCGGGTGCGATATTTCCCCCGGGGTGGAATGCGCAGGCTGTACCGGGACTGAGATATTTATTCGTCGTTTAAGATTTATGCGGTGCTTTGGTCCTTTTGCCCCGATTTATTGGGATTCAAACCAGCTAATGTATGGGTTTCTGGTTTTGGTGACCACCGTCAGTCAATGAGTTTTGTGCTTCGACATTTTTTTATTTATCTCATTTTATTTTTTATTTTGATCTGTGATAAGACTATTGATTTCAGATCTTTGATTTAAAAGGACAGTAAAGAGAAAAATGTTCTTGAGTATCATGGTACTGCAACGATGTATCTAGTATTGTTTTCATAGTGTTTAAAATTAAAATGAAAATCAAAGTAATTATGAATTTAAACGAGAATTGATAAATTCACAAAATTCTTCCGTATTCATACCATAATAAAAAAAGTGATCAAATAATTTCGCTCGTGGTAGCGTTATCAGAATTCAGTATCAAAAATATCAATGACCACGCAAACGGGCACTTTCTTCGGCCAATTTCAATAAATCCATCATCATGAGGAATAATTCGTGGTTGGTATAATCGCGTGCCGATAAGTATGTAGGTCAGGTGGTGACGGGCTATCACTCAAAACTAAACGGAAATATAATATATACACACACACTACAGACATTATTACGAAAAAGGTGTAGCAATACATTTTTGTGTTTAAAGTTGCCAATTTATAGTAAGTTTTACTTTCAAATTTAATTAGCGATAGGAAAGAAGTTCATAATTTAAAAAGGAAGAATTGTTCACAATTTTAAAAGGAATCAAAAAGGTCTAAATTGAATTTAAAAGGAGTCAGTCAATTGTGACAGCATAATTACGTAGAAAGATCCAAAAATATTATGTGTCGCAAAACTAAATAGGTAATTGTGAAAATATTAGTAAGTACGGCACTATAATAGTGTGGGTAATTTTTTTTTTTTTTTTTTTTATTATTATTTCAAACCCCACAAGCTCTTAATTTAACACAATAAAATCTTAATTAACTTATCGTCCAATAAAGGATTTACATTTTATATAATTTGAATATATGAGATAGTCGAGTTTACCAAACAGTTATGTAGTTAACTAAAGACAAAATTTACACAATTTGAACTAACAGTTCTATTTTAAAAAATAAAAGTTTAAGACAGATAGAACAATCATTTTTAGAACATATATGTAGCTTTATATAGCTTTGTTATCTTGAATCTCAGTGCTTACATCAAGTTTAAATCCTTATAGTTTTTAATATAAATTTAAGTTTTTGTTACCAATAAGTAATTGAAATATATATAATCGCAATTGCTACACTTTTCTGTGAGCAATTCAAAAACACAAAATACAGGATCGGGGCTCGGCCGAGTGGCTTCCGGCGACGCAAGATTGATCGCCGCGCACAATTATGAAAAGTGATTCCGTGATAACGGCGGCCAAGTGGTAAGCGAACGCCGTTACTATTACGATAAGTTATTTCAAACGTGACATTTTATTTCCATATTCAACCGTTGCCACACCGTACCAAGTTCAATATTAATTATATGGGTAAATCACAAAAATTGCAATAGTCAATATACGAAATGTATACATTTAATTCTTAAAAAAAATGTTAGCCGTCACGGGACGCCTGGCAGATGTGAAACGTCGACATTATTTTGTAAAAGTAATATGCAACGCATGCCGTGGCGACGCGTCGCCACGCCAGAAATCGGTTTTACGTGCGGCTATAGATGTTTCACATCAATAGTACCTGGATAGTATGATGTATGAAATTGACTGTTTTTTTTTTAAGTTTTACTATCTGCTACATAGTTCACGTATTATTTTTACCCATGTTACGAATGATTAGAGTGAATGATTGATGAATGATTAGAGTGAATGATTGATGAATGATTAGAGTGAATGATTGATGAATGATTAGATGAATAATAATAAATAACCAACGATCATGAACTAGTCAACTTTATTGAAGTCAATCTTAACTAATTGTTTAATTAACGGTTTAAAAGATAAAATCAATACATCAAAAATATCATAAACCTCCATTTAATCGCTAGTATTTTATGAACTACGCGGATCCTTTAGTCCGTGACTTTGTAGCACTATTGTAAGCTTCGATTGTACACCTCCACCTTTAAACTGCACGTGAATTGATTTTAATGTTTTAAATAATGAAACTTATTTTGAGACACGAATCTGTACCACCACAATACGTTTAGTTTTTACTTATTTAAGCTAAACTCGCATTATGAATAAGACATTTATTTTATTTTATTTATTTTATTTTCTACGTTTAGGTACAGTAACAGATAACAAACCAAGATAACAATAATTTTCTAAGTTAAGTATACATATCATAAATTTGTTATCCACTTACAACTATACACAATACACATAACGAGTTGTTAGTTTAAAAGTAATGAAAAGTATGATATATATTTTAAATAAGTAATTCGATCGACTAGTGAAATTCTGGCTTATTTTTTACATCACAAGATACTGTTCAAATGATGACCTATTGCTTTTAATAACGCGAACAACATTATCTAGTAATATTGATTGACATTTCTGGATCACAACATTATTTTAAATGTTATTAGTAACTTCAGGAAGTCTCGGCGATGACAAATGTCGGCGCCGCCCAACCGTTTCTAATTTTGTCAACGCTCCTTCTTTATTAAGATGACAATAAAACTGTCAGAAACCCCTTTTAATTAGAGCACTTTAGTATAAAAACATAAATTAAAAAGTCAAACTTTTTTTTAACATACAGTTCAAACTATTTAAAACTAAACAGTGACGTTTAAGAAGACTTATTATAATATCTTAAATAATTTACAATATTTTTTCCAAAACATATTTTTTGATATCGAATAAATCCTTCTCATTATTGAAGCGAAGGAGAAATGCCGCTGAAATACCGAACAATAAGTAAATATAAATGGGATATGCTGGCATCGGTGGCGACAACGCTTCCAATTTCGGATTCGATCGCATTACCATAACGCGAGTGCGAGCCGAGAGCCGAGTGCCGGACGGCCGGACGGACCGACACATACGGATACACAAACAATTTATAACGTCATTTATAAACAAAGAAAATTAAATTTAGACAAAAATGTGAAAATGAAAAAAATAACGGGAGTGAAGTATGTTCCAGGTTTCTATAAAAAATATTGAAATGCCATATAGCGTTATGTCACATGCCCGTACATTACAAATAAATGATTCTGATTCTCGGTTCAGGCAACCTTTCCTGTCTGTCAAGTAAACCGTAGCGCGTATTACTCTAACAGCAAAGTTCAAAAGTGAAACAAAAAGCGCTGGATTATGTACAATCCAGAATTTTAAGAAATAAAGGTGCAATTTAGAGATAAAAGTTTTTTTGAGATGGCGCGTAACAGCTAACAAAAAAATCAAAAATTCAAAAAACAATCAAGTTGTACCGATATTAAGAAAAACGTACTAATACACACAGTTCTTATCGTCTGACGAACTTTTCCATCACGTCATAAAAATAACAAAAAGTCATCAGAAAAATGAAAATAAATTCACTCGGACAATTCATACGAAAAGTGTGCTTAACTTTAAAACAGCACTTCTGAAGCTCCCGACCGGTCCGTGTGTCGTCCGCCCCGACACTTGGACTATTTTATGTTGTATTTAGATGCACATTAAACGTCCAGTGATCGGGTGCATTACCATACGGTCTGGACAACTCTCCGACCGCACTCGTGTGCTTACCAGCACATATCTGCTCGAGGGATATATTTTAACGTATCTCGGAGACACACAAGTGAAGACAAGACTATATTAATAATATTAAAATAAAATATCAATTTTAATAATATAAAAAAAGTATATAAAATTATTAATAATATTAAAATAATTTAAATATTAAAAAATATAATATTATATTAATGGCCTTAAGAATTTGACTGTAGTCTCCATGATCACCAAACGCGAATACATAAAAAAAAACTATGGAAATATTTCTTATTTATATTCGTGGCCATGATTTGTAAGATATGTTATACATTACGAAGGTTATGAAAAGCACATGGCATGAATAATCGAAATATAGCATAATGTTTCGTCCGTTCAGCTAAGTCACTGGTTCTTTGGAACCAGTGTGGTGAAAGGATTTTAGGTGCACCTCAAAGAGGCTCCTTTCGTACACTTGACATATTATAAGACGACGGTTTCTTCACGATGTTTTCCTTCACCGTTTGGACGGTGCTATTGCACAAATAAATTAATCAAGTGAAAAAACTCCTTCATTTAAATTATTTATACCCAGGTCTAATTCATAAGACTGTTCACAGCTGCGTATTAAGATTAGAATATTGGCACTTTCAGATACTGAACTCATTTCCATAAAACTCTTGAGAATTTGCTGACTCCCTTGTCTTTGATCTTAGCGGGTGATTGGATGCAGCTTGTTTTCAAGGGGTGCAGCTTACAAACTATCTGAAACGGGGTTTTAATATAACAAGTAACATGTCAGAATGTACGACTTAGATATGTTGGGACACAACGTTCACAAGCAAAGCTTATGTTTTGAAACAGGATTCTGCTCGCAGTTTCGACTGAAATGTGCAAAAAAATAGCCAAATTTCAACCAAATCGGCTTAGTAGTTTAGGCGTGTTTAGAATAGAAACAAACGAAAATATTTTAACATTTATGATATGAGTAAGATTCAAAATAAATTGAATTTGTAACTTTAAAATATTATTGTGACTATGCCAACCTAAACTTTATCAAAAAATGTGTGAAGGCTTCAAAATAAATACGACTACGGGGTGGACTTCTTCTTCTTCGAGTCACCGGTTCTGTCGAACCAGTGTGGTGAAAGGATTGTAAGTGCGCCTCAAAGAGGCTCCTTTCGTGCACTCGACACATGTCTTCGAATTTTTAGTTCTAGGACATGTCGGTTTCCTCACGATGTTTTCCTTCGAAGGAAAACGGGGTAGATTAACTTATAAACAGGGTTACTTCAAAGACTTTTTTACTCATCGCCAGCAAACTTCATTTGAAATTCAGCACTTAACACCAATTCGGGGTAATTACAACCTGTGATGTGAAAACAAAAGGCATCTCGGCCGACAGCCGAGTTAAGAATGCAGCCTCGCGCTCGCCGCAGATGCGACCACATTTTATCGTCTCTAATGATCGCACCGGCCGCGTAATGAGGGAGGAGGGCCCGGCCACAACCAATAAAATATTTATGAAACCATCCCCACACTAATGGGTGCCGTCATTCTCTGCAAAATTATCATTAAAAGGACAATGCATCCTATAACGTTCTAGACGATTCGTGTCGATACGGCGAAGGATACTGTTTTCAGTCTGGTGGATCTGGTGACTCCAAACATTACCTATTATTGAAAAAAGGACGCCTTTAGGGGTTTCTTGTCCGTTTCCTCATGGAGGGTCGGATAGGGTTTGAACAGGTGCCAAACTTAGCGATAAGTACGTGTAACCTTATGTTTTATTATTGTCGTTTCTAAGCCATTTCCTTATGAATTCAATGGAAATCAAGTTTTTGACTTTGACTTTGATGGGATTGTAGGCTGATCTCACAGTCGGTAGTGACTTTGTTGTGACTTATGGTCTGTAGAACTTTTGTGTGTTGAATATGTTGTTTTGTTTCAGAATTATAATTAAAAAGAAGTATAAACTCCCATATAGAAAGCTTTGCTTAATACCTGCCTCACAAAATTTCCAACACCTAATTGAAGTATTTATCTAATTTATCTATTAAAAAGTATTTTCAAATTCTAAATTCACTGTAGCAAGAACGCTTCGTATTGGAACGCGTAAGATGTGATCGAGAGTCGCTCTGTACCACTCAGCTTCCACGCTGTCAAAGGGAAAACGCTCGTTAAATTTCGTTCTAACCGATCCGTATCGTCACGACGCAAAATATGGACGATGTTTTATGTAAATACGAAAGTATCCAGTGATTGAGGAGATACGCAGATGGCATCAATTAGCGGCTAGCGCTATTGTTTCAGCTGAATAATTAAGAATCCTTCGCGTCTCACTATCGCATCTCCGATCGGGGGCCGAATACCGAAAGGTAATAAGTCGCTGCAGCCTCATTTGTGCCTTGAAAAAGGACAACCGAAATTTAGGGTCATTGTTTCTTAAATTTATGGAGTGTCTACCGATTGATTTGTAGGTTTTAGGGTATTATCGCACGTCGACGCGAATTTATTCACCCGATATACATACAATGGAGTTTTAAATGCGCGGTAGGATTGGCCGGCGGGCCTGGGCGGGCACCGGCGGCGGCGCTGGCCATATACGCGTGTGTCGTGATGCACATATTAAGTTAGTTCTGTACATGGACACAGTGAGAGTTACGATACGCGCCGATGAGGCGGTCGTGAGCGTCTCTCAGGATTCAATGCCCGCGCCCCGCCCGGCGCCCGCCTCGCCAACATATACAATTATCTGATGTAAAACTAACGCTTGTAATTCACGGCTGTACATTCAATATTCATACCCCCGAGCTAAACCTCTGCAAGCGGAAGTCTCCAGCGATACACAAACGGAAAGCAAAACACGAACGACAAACCAAATAAAAGGTACTGTCACAAAAAGACGTTAAAAAATCAATCTGTAGACAACGCACTCGCTATCGGATGCGCGCTGGCGCATTAATTGGACCTGCCGATCTCGGGGGAGCGGATTTCACTTCTATAAATGGCGAGAGGCTTTATGGTATCGGCGGGGTGCGTTGTCGCCGTCAGCGGTGCGCACGCGCAGCCTTGTAATTGGTCCGAACACAGTTGACATTTACATGCGGCAAGATGGCCGGCGATGCGATATGGCACCGGTAATTGACAAATAGCTACAGGTGGATTTATAACTGGGTCTGGGCGGCTTTATCTGCGATCATAACGTAGGAAGGTCAGCCGGTTTAGCTATATAAACTAGCTTTTGACAGTGCAGCTTTGCCCGCGTGCTCTAAGTAAATGCATTGGGCTCAATATTACATAATTCGATGCATATTAGTAGAGCCCAGTAACTTAGAAATCTGACACCAAAATCTCATCTGCAGCTAATTCTTTGGATTTAAATTGGGTAGACCCTATGAAAGATTCCTATTCCTAAGTCTCCCTGTGGATCATCCAGTCATTTTAAATATTTCTAGCCCCTAATTAAGCTAAGTACAGCTGGTATCATGGGAACTCTATAACTGATATAAAACTTATATATTTTTTGTAAATACATAAGTTCAAAAATATCAACAATTACCCAGATACAGAACAAACATCTATTTTCGTGACACAATTTGTCCTGGGTGGGAATCGAACCCACTATAGCGCAGAAGGTAGAGTTAGTACCAAGTGAGCTGTGAGGCCAGTCAAATATAGTAATATAATATGTACCACGTATATACGAGTACATCCTTTAAATTGAACATAGTACCATTTATTTTTTAACATTGAAATACCACAAAGAACATAGTATAGCGAACGTTGGCAGAAAAATTTCAGGTTACGATATTCATCCAAATAATCTTAGTAAAATCAATTAGCCACTATACACTGCTTCCGTCATTATGAAACATCTTGATACTTGAAGAGGATACTCATTTCCCGGTTAAAAGGGTTATGATCGATCAAGACGTCATAGTCTGGCGACTGTCTGGTGAGTGATAGGGCTGCCAATAATCCATAAAGATTATTATAGATATTTAAACAGAATATTGAACCTTGTACACTAAAATAAACAAAAATTATGCATAGAATAAAAAATATTTAACCAAGATTAATAACAACGCGTCTATAGTTTTTTAAGAGCAGTAGAACTCTCGCCAAGTTCGTCCGAGGAAGTACTGCCACCATGCCCTTTTCTTCCGCCAAGCAGTAACGCATTCGCGTTACTGTGTTCCGGTTTGAAAGGTGTGGTTGCCGGTGAAATTACAGACACATGAGACATTCCACCTTCACGTCTCAGAGTTACGGACGCATACGATGCGACTTGGGTCTTGTCGTACCTAGTAGGGGAGGACCGAAGTCGCATCAGTTGTTTTGGGCAGAGGTTACCACTTAACACCAGGTGGGCCGTCGGCTCGTTCCTTAAATGTATTACATAAAAAAAAGTAACCTAAACAATCAGGAGGTAATATAAGTGATTACAAATACACAAAACATTTTGAAACAACACCTACAAAGACATTGTGTGTACACGGTGTAATATTGATACCCAATTTGCACAGTGAGGAATTCATACCAACTATGAATCAAGTTTTACATATATCGTAATGTAAATCCATTGTCAACCTATTATACCAATTTATACAGTACACAGTAATCACCTTTGCAGGAAAATCCTATTTAATTAGCAGTAATAATCGGAATCAATGGATACATCTCCCTACAAACATTCCTGTCAAGTTTTAAAATGTTGGTAGCAAAAAGGCTGGCCGTAGCAAACATGTATAAAAATAATGTACGTGTTTTTTTGTATAATGTGCCATGCCATAATACAATTATATATATACGATTAAATAATCCTAGTGCATCGGTATGAATGTGCCATTAAAGCTTCTCAAAAGGTGTAATGCGAAATACAAAGAATACCTTTACCTTGTTTTATAAAGATCATTCATTTTCTCTAGGTTAGTTATTTAATATTTGCATGGAGAGTTTAAACGGTGAAGTGTGTATCTAACAATTTTATACTAAGACCTTACAACCATACTTCTAGCAAATAAATAGAAAAGAGCAGCGTGTATTGACAGCCCTATCGATGATTGATACAGACGGGCGGACAATCGCGCGATCTATCACGCGACGACAGGGCGGGCGGACCGCACCAGCTCCATCTCAACTCTGTGCGGTATTGTTTTAGCTAAAATGTCGCTATACACAAATATTTATAATAAATCATTGTTTAAAAATAAAATTCTAAGATAAAACTTATGTGTTGAGATTTAAGATAGGTGTTTTTTTTACTAAGTTTTAGGCGGTTTTGTCCGACCTAGTAAGGCGCCGAGCAAGGAGTGCCTCTCTATCTCAAACTTCTAAATCGTAATACTACGATTACAACCTGACATAACAGAAAATATTACCAGATGAAAACTTGGGCGTCATCCATTATCCAGTTTTTATTTAATACGAACACAGCAAATTTAATTAGAGATTCTCCAAAGATTACTGTGTTCAGTAAAAATTGGTATAACAGGTTGACAATGGATTTACATGACGGTTATAAGTAAAACTTACAATTTTTCTGTGTGAATTGTCCACCAATATTATTATAGTTTGTATTAATTCCTATGCAAATTGGGTATCAATATTACACAGGTGTAGCTTATACCTTACCATTACCCTGTCATCATAATGAATTAATTTTACCCTAATAATGTGATAAGTCCGTTTATCGCGACATCGGCGCCTGCGCAAATGATCAATCTCATCTCGCAGGTAAACATCGCACCCATAATTGGTGTCCATTGCTGGTGACACTTCCATTTTCACATACAAAATAAGCGTCACTCCTTATTGTGAAAGTTGTAAGGGCGATAATTGAATGAATGCTTTAGTAAATAAGTTCTGATACAAGTTATTTGATAAATTAATTAACAAAATGATGGATTCGTCCGAGCAGACGTAATGATTGATGATTCGTCAGTAATTTTTGTATCGACTGGCGCCAAATGTCAGATAGATAGAGGGATTTTGGTAATATGTTTTTGGCACAAAAATAATGAAGCTTTTAGAAAATATCTATAAGACATCTACGACAGGGAAGCTTGAGTTAAAAAGATCATTAATCAATATCTTAGTAGTAAATAAAAAACATGTCAATACGATTCAACACGCCCGTCTATGTTTCCGAGGATGAACAATGGTAACAAGGTGTCCAGCTTGCGCTCACAATGCTGGCAAGTCAATAAAACTCAATAATTTACTGGCATAATGTTGATTCATAAACGATTTTATCCATCGTCTAAATCCTGATCAATTGGCATTTTTCGCAAGACGCCGCGTTCGGTAGGGTGTCCACGATAAACCTGTCACGGCGAGACAGTCCGATGCCCGTCGCGTCGCACTTATCAGCGGACATAACATCCTCAAGTTTACGACAGCCCCGCGCTGTACACACGCATAAATTCCACACAAACGTCAAGATCGCCCGATTTTATTTTACGGATCAAGGAAATTGTATCGATATTTCAACGATAACTTTATTGTGAGGCGGATAAGATACTTTTTATGCCTACATTTGTTAGATTTTAATAGCGTTTGAGGGCTTGAGAGGCATTGAGGCGAGTAAATGCATAACATACCGAATTGATGTTGATAATTATTATTTATTGTGATAGCAGTAAACTTCGGACCGTATCAGGACCTTTCTCAAGTTTAACGATTTTGAATTCTGTTTAAAATCTCATGATATCTTACATAAATTCATTTAGGTACGCGTATCCAACATTGACGACATGCAACACGGCAAAGAAGGTAAAAAGGGACCCATCTAGATCGCCCGCAAATAGACTCAGAACCGGTCTCAGTACAGGTCGCTTCGTGTAATTCTAATTAGGCAATTGAAGCGGCGGCGAGCGCTAATGGCAGCCGTTCGTTGCCATAAAGCAGCGCAATCTGATCGTGTGAACACGCTGTCCGCGTGTCCGCGTGTCCGCGCCGACATGCGATGCTTTGTCACCCTATTGCCCACGCGAATTGATGGGGGAAGGTGCGATATGTTTGCACTCGTAGATGTGACTTGCCGATTTAACTCGTTCAATGAGAAACTTCTTACCTCATTGTACGATCTCGCATGTGAGAGGTGAGACTGGTTCATGTTAAAATTTTAAATTTAAGTGTATTTTTCTCGAAATATATAACTTGTGAGGAAGCTGATTCATTCTAAATCAAAAAACATACTGTATCAATAGAACCTTTTAAGAGAAGTAGAACTCACGCAAACTTCGTCCGGGAAAGTACTGCTACCAAGTCCATTTCTGCTGCCACGTAATAACTGTGTTGCCGGTGAAATTACAGGCACATGAGACATTCCACCTACAAATCTTAGAGTTACGGGCGCATACGATGCGCCTTGGGTTTTGTCATACCTAGTAGGTGAGGACCCTAGTTGCATCCGTTGTTATAAGCAGAGGTTACCACTTAACACCAGGTGGGCCGTCGGCTCATTCCGTAACTGTATCACACAAAGACAAAGACAAGGATATTTATTTGCATAAACATGTGTAGGTTAGATAGTAGAAGGTATAGTCACAACATGTCTTACCAATAGTGGTGTGCAAAATTAGAAACTGAGGCAAGCCAGAGCATTAAACTGTGACTTTTTTTTTATTTTATTTGATTTATTGTATTATATATATATTTATTTTATTATACAGGGTTACAGGAAAAGTCGTGCTAGATCCGTTAAGGGCGTGGAGTACCCATCATTTCTGACTTATTTCACTATGAAACACCCTACCCTAAACTTAACCCTTTTCGAGATATTCGACTTTTAATTTTTTATTGAATAATGCCGATTTTTAGGCTACGAAATTTATTTTTGTTTATTTTGTGTATCTTATTATTATTATTATTGCATTTTTACATGTGTAATAAGATGCTTTAGGACATCAATCATTAAAATAGTGCATAAGTTAATTGAATAGACCGTAGTAGACAAGTGAAAGTAAAAAAATAAAAAATATATTAGCAAGCTTATTTTTCTCTAAGGGATATCTAAAAAAAATATTATGACACTTGTTCGGCAGATATTTTTTAAAATATCTACGTTTCATCAGCTATCTAACGAGGTATAATAATCTAGGGTTTTATTCAAATGCATTGGAAAAAAATTAGTTTCATAGGCGACAGTGGAGAAGAAAATTTATACTTAGCCCTAAAAAGTAAAATAAAACATTAGGTATGCATGAAATGTCATTTATTAAAGGTTTTCACACAACTTTTTCTTATTCTACAGTTCATGTTCAACATGGCCGCCTCTATTTCTGAAACATTGTCGCATCCTTCTACGGAGACCAGTCTTCACTACTCCAGTGGTCAACGTGGTCCTCATTTTATTTGCTGCATCCACAATCCTTTCTCTTAAGTCTTCCACAGACAAAACTGGATTCGGCTCGCTGTACACAAGACTTTTCATGCACCCCCATACATGAAAATCCATGGGAGTTAGGTCCGGACTTCTTGCTGGCCATGGCAACGGCCCACCTCGTCCTATCCATTTGTTTGGATAATTTGTGTCCAGCCAGTCTCTGACACTTCTCCTGAAATGGGCAGGGCAGCCATCGTGTTGGAACCACATGTCCCTGATCAGGTTGAGTGGCAGATCATCCAGCAAATCACTCAAGTCTGCTCTCAGGAAATTTTCGTAGCTTTCCCCATTTAGATTATCCGGGAGAAAGTAAGGTCCAATCAAATGATTAGAGATAATGCCCATCCACACATTCACGCTGAATCTTCGTTGGGACCCTTTCACTCTTTTCTTATTGGGATTCCTTAGTTCTTTTGGGGCCCAGTAATGGACGTTGTGATAGTTGGTTATGCCATCTTTATCAAATTTGGACTCATCCGTCCACAAGATATTTCTTAGAAAATCTGGGTCTTTCTCTACTTTTTTCCACGAAATGTAATACAAACCCTAGATTGTTAGACCTCGTTAGATAGCTGATGAAACGTAGATATTTTAAAAAATATCTGCCGAACAAGTGTCATAATATTTTTTTTAGATATCCCTTAGAGAAAAATAAGCTTGCTAATATATTTTTTATTTTTTTACTTTCACTTGTCTACTACGGTCTATTCAATTAACTTATGCACTATTTTAATGATTGATGTCCTAAAGCATCTTATTACACATGTAAAAATGCAATAATAATAATAATAAGATACACAAAATAAACAAAAATAAATTTCGTAGCCTAAAAATCGGCATTATTCAATAAAAAATTAAAAGTCGAATATCTCGAAAAGGGTTAAGTTTAGGGTAGGGTGTTTCATAGTGAAATAAGTCAGAAATGATGGGTACTCCACGCCCTTAACGGATCTAGCACGACTTTTCCTGTAACCCTGTATATATTATATATATATTTGATTTAACTGTGACGACAAAATTTCTTGGACTCTATATTGATAGTAATATGAAATGGCAATCCCATTTAAACTTTGTGCATGGTAAAGTGATTCAGTCTGCCTATGCTCTACGCATGCTAAAAAAAGTAGTTAACCAAAAAGCGGTAATTGCCGCATACCATGGTAATGTTGTGTCAAGATTAAGGTATGGGATCATTTTTTGGGGAAATGCAGTAAAAATTGATCGATTATTTATTGCTCAAAAGAGTTGTATTCGAGCAATCTGCGGCTTGAAAAGAAGGGATAGCTGCCGTCCTTATTTTAAAAAGCTCAATTTCCTGACTTTGACGTCATTATATATTTATGAAACGGGTTTATTTATAAGGCGTAATCCTTATCTATTTTCTCATGTAACAAGCGCACGACGTCAAGATTATTTGCAACTTAGGACTAATGTGACAACAGCTTTATTTAGTAATAGTGTTTTAGTAATGACATGCAAAATTTATAATAAATTACCAACGGACATTAGGGAATGTAAAGATATTATAATTTTTAAGACTAAGCTTTTTTCTTATTTAATCGATAAAACATTTTATACAATTCCTGACTTTTTTAACAGTAGGGACTAGTATTTTAATTATTTTAATATTTTGAGTGCATATTTACAGTATTACGGATTATTATTATTATTATTATTTTAGTTATGAATTTGATATGTGTTATTGATTAATTTTTATGTGTAAATAATTTGTACGCCTTATGGCAGATCACAGTGTACCTCATTATAGCTACCTATTAAGATCTTGTTTAACCTGTGTATCACAAATAAATGATTTGAATTAAAATATGTGAGAACCGATATTAAAAGATTTTTTTATTTAAAAATATAAATTGACAGTAATTATCAGGGGTGTCGAGTCTATTTAACCGCAACCAGTGATCTTGAACTACTTGCGCGCCTTGGAGAACCTTGAAAATACCAAGATTCGCATTCTTACTAAAAATTCACCCACACAGACGGTGCCGTCACGACCACGGATATAATAAATTGTTGAAAAACAAAGATCGGACGCGGCAACAGCGATACACACTCAACGTCTTATTGATGGAAGCATTTCAAACGTCGTTTAGATAGTGGTGTGGCGTTGACGTATTATTATTGTTGTCGTAAGGAGACAAGCGCCGAGATCCGTGCGAATGTGGATGTGGCATATTGAATTTAATGTTTCATACATCCGCGACTGTTTATTTGTGTCTTGATAAACACCAAACCCGGTTTGAGTTTTATCAAATTGGAGACAAAATTTAAAAAGTAATCAAAAGGTTATTCGGTTTGCAGCTGGTTTGTATAATCAGAGTTAATATTATATATTAAATATAAATTTTCTCAGAATTTTTCAAAATAAATCCAATCCTACTGCTTTCATCGTCTCTTTGCTCATATCTTTAACCAGGTGAAATCAGTTTTCTTTAAATGTAAACACACATCTTATAGCCCCCGTAACCTCATGTGCCTATATTTGGTACCTGGAAAACAGGAATTCAAATACTTGGCAGTAGAATCAGGTACGATAGCAGTACTTCCCCAAACTAACTTTTAACAAGATCAATAATTGAAAAAGTCATTTTATTGAAACGATTTTTCTATTCTCACATCCAAAGCATTTATTTGAATGTCGTTCATAACTCTAGCGCCAGACGATGAACTCTACTCTACCATTTCAAATGAAGGTATACGATTCTCTTCAAATAAATTGTTGGAGTTTTTATAGCAAATTATATGCTGTGGCGCTATAAAAAGAGACTGACAACTTTTTTCTTTACATAAATTTATATCAAATAGGTACAGGGTATTTCCAAAAAATATAACCTTTAAGTTACTATTAGTCATTAGCAATTTTGGAAGTTTTCGAAGATTTTTAGAAATTGCTAAGTTCAGCTGGGTCTTCAATAAAGACGCACACAAGTTAATTGCAACGCTCAGTACCACAAGTAGCGCACAAAATAATAAGGAAATTTATTATGTCCATGAGAGCCTAGAAGATGGATACAAAAGGAACTTACAGAAGTCAAAATAGTTTTACCTTGCGTGATATAATACTTACCACAATGATTGCTCAAAGTTTTCTACAAATGATACGATGTAACTGCCTACTTTTAAAATGCCCGTAAAGTCGGCTTAGTAGTTTAACGACTTAGAATCATTGTTGACAAAATGGACATCGTTGGCTACATCGCGTCTTCAAAATGAAATAAAACATTGTGTTTGGGTTACTGCACCGATAAAACGACATATTGAATCCACAGAATTTTGGCCGTAAACTGAAACCGTGACATCTCAATATCGGAAATAATTTAATACCAACTCAATCGTAGGACGCTAACTTTTTATTGTTGAAAAGATTCGATCGTAAATTCAACTGGACGTACATAAACGTATTTGAAACAACCGACAATAAAGTACTTCAAAATACGATGTGTTAAATGTCCGAAGAACAACAGATAAATATATTATGGCTTGTTGAATTTGAAGTGTTTTAGGGCCGTCTTTACTCGTAAGCATTTTTGATCGAAGAGTAGGAACGATGGAGGGCCAAACAGTGATCCTTGTGTAAACCTTGTAAATACACATATAAAATAATATCATTTTTCATATTAATAATTTATTAAAATCAGTTTCGATATAAATACTAAAGCTTGTCACTGTGTATATTGTAATGTCTAACAATGTCAATGAAAGAATATTAATTTAAAGCTTGCGTTTATAACAAAATTTATTGCTAGTAAGATTGATTCCAAATATTCATAGTTTATGACAGTAACGTGTCTGCATTAACTAGGGATATAAACAAATCGGTGTTTCCCAAAGAAATATAACAAAATTAAATATCCATTAAAACAATTTTAATAACAATGAAAATGAATATCGTCATATACGAGCTAGTAAAACCATCGTATATAAAATCATTGGGAATCGTTAAAAAGACGGACTATCCGATTTCGTATCGTAAAATGGTAATAAAACTTTTTGACTGACTTTTAATGCTCTTCTAAATGATCATAAAACATAAGATCTGGAACTAATGTCACTCGGGCAGAATGGGGTCAGCGTTGTTCAAATGTAACTCTCAAATCATAACATCAATACAAATAAATAAAATTGGAGTGTCTGTTTGCAATATTAAAATAACCGCTTTTTACTAAGTGCATATGGATGTATACACGGTACATATACCAAAACATTTTTTACAATTTTTGTCTGTCTGTCTGTATGTTCCGGCTAATCTCTGAAATGGCTAGACCGATTTTGACGGGACTTTCACTGGCAGATAGCTGATGTAACAAAGAGCTAGGCTACTTTTCCGAGGGGTAAAATAGGGGTGCGTGATAAAAGAAATATATAAAAATAAGTTACGTAACTGATATTAAAATGCCAGGTCAACGGTGTTTTTCCAACTTTTGGACGCTATTGTTAATATAAGTACTTATTGTTTATACCTGATAGGGTTGCGTCTGATTTCAGTTCAAATACTAGTCGAATCAGTGGTGGTCAGTGGTGGAACAAACCAAACATATACAGGGTGTCCGGTAATGAATGGATAACCTTGACCTACTAACCTTAACCTACTACTTGGTTTTTTTTTATTTGATATTTTTTCCGAATGCCCAATAGTTCTACTAAGACCCATTTCAAGGTTATCCATTCATTACCGGACACCCTGTATATGTCAACATATATGTTTAAAATAACGTTATATTTCAGTTTATGTCAATTAAATTATACCAAAACTAATTATTTTAACTACCTAATCTATCCGGTTTATGCATGCAAATGATCTTATTTATCATAATTTTGTCAAAAATTCATACACTCGTAAATATGAATCATTGCTATTAAACATTTTGAATGTTCAAATTATTAAATCGATAAGAGCGTGCCATTATGAATTCCATTACAACTATAATATTAGTTTTTGATAAATATGAATATTTTTAAGCTATTGCATAGCTTCTATCGCGGGCCTTGAGCGTGGAGACCGAATCCAGAAACTCCGTAACGAAAAAAACCTAGCACCCCCCACTCCGACCGGCACAGCGGTGATACTTTTTAGTTTTTCCATCTATCGATAAATACCAGAACTTTTAATGACTTTTTGAAATATCACGCGCAATAGCTTTACCGCGGCAGTCTCCGAGTGCCACACGTCTTTTTTTTTATTAAAATCAGAATAATATACATGTCAAGAGAAAAAAAAAACCGATGGATTTGGATTTCATGATAAAACATCTTCGTAAATAAGGCTAACTAACTTTTGTATGCGAGTTTTTTGAAAGAAACTTTTTCTAATTCACATTAATATTATGTTTGTAAATGACAATTATAATATTTAATTTGATTTATTCATAAGTAAGTATTAAAAACATGAAGACTTTTAATGTGATGAAACCCATCTTATTTCAAGCGAATACCTCTGACCATAACAACAGCCAGCGTAAGTTTGGAAACATCACACATACATAGTGAAAATCTGTAATTGGGATTTAGTTGTAAATTCTCAATTGTATATTTTCGTAAATGCTGTTGATTCTATAATAATAAACAAAAAGAAACGCCCCCAGCTTCATTTCTTCCTACGATCATCAAGGCGATCTTGTTCTTCTTCGAGTCTCCGGTTCTATCGAACCAGTGTGGTGAAAGGATTGTAAGTGCGCCTCAAAGAGGCTCCTTTCGTGCACTCGACACATGTCTTCCAATTTTAGTTCTAGGACATGTCGGTTTCCTCACGATGTTTTCCTAGGCGATGTGATGATGAAACGTCTCGTAATAGTGTATGTGTGTGTGTGTGTGGGTGTGTGTGTGTGTGTGTGTGTGTGTGTGTGTGTGTGTGTGTGTGTGTGTGTGTGTGTGTGTGTGTTTTATTTCACGTTGGCACGATTGGCAGTACAAAAGTGGATTGGCATATAATTATGTGTCTAAAAATAATACTGTGTTCGTATGTTATTTCACAACATTCTAATACGAACGCGTACACGAAAAGCATATTTCACGCCACCAAAGTCCCCTATAAATCAACTCCTTAGAAATTTTACACCCACGAATAAATCTTCAAAATTGAGTTAATTATGACGGAAGCTAACTGTGGAACGGCTACTCAATCATGTAACAAAACGTACAAAAAACCTCAAAAGGTAGCTGGCGCCGGTAACAAAAAACTGTTTCATCTCATAAATGATGAATCTGATGAAAAAGGGCTAAGAGGCGTTGAGAGGGACGGAAAGGATGAGACGGCATCAATCAAGATGTTTATGATCGACGATACGATAACGACTTTATTATGCCTGCCATTGTCAAAAAAGAGCTGTAGAACTCGCAAAGTTCGTGTGGTTGCCGGTGAAATTACAAACACATGGGACATTCCACCTACATGTCTCAGAGTTACGGGCGCATACGATGCGACTTGGGTCTTGTTGTACCTAGTAGGGAAGGACCCAACATAACAGCAGGTGGTATAACATAAAAGTCTAACCTTTATATAAAACTTATTTGCCATTTGTTTTTAACTGTAAAATAGAGGATGCATTAATAACTAATCCAATATATAATTACAAGAATTACCACACAAGAAGCCGTAGGGCGGATGAAAGTAATACATTTAGATGGGTGTCCGCTACATTTGTAAAATGCTCTCAATTCTCAGTAAGCAGTCATCATGAACTGAAGCGCTTATTTATTCACACCCAAGCGTATATGTATATCAGTTGTCTGGTTCCCATGATACAAGCTATGCTTAGCTTACTTTGGGGCTAGATGGCGCTGTGTGAAATGCCCATCATTAAAAAAAAAAATGGTTGAAATCAGATGGGTAAGCAAGTCAGCAGATATAAGGCAAACGACTATTAGACATTTTGTTAAATATAATAATAACAGTGGAAAGTCCGAAGCCCCGCTTGATAACAATTCGAAAATGATTTAATATATTACTATTTAAATATGTAACATTTTGTTTTGTCTACTGAGGTATTGATATTAGCATAACTTAATTTGAGCCGGATATTTAAATCATAATAATAAATCAATAAAATTTTACTACTAAGCTTAATGACTTATTTCACATAAATTGGGTCTCCTTATTATATTAAAGTATTTTATATAACGCCATTAAAAAGATATAAAACGTCCATCTATATAACTTAGCCATTTTATAATGATAACTTTTGAAAGTTTTGAAATCAATTGACAATCAAAACGACATAAAAACGCAGAAAAGCTTTACGCAGAAGAGCCAAAAAGATCTAAGTGTTGCGTTTAAACGCGAGCGACATTGAAACTTAAGCAAATGGGAAATGGTTCATTTTCGTTAAGCAAACACGCAAATCCTGACATTTATTCCAGTGTTCGAATAGTAAAAAGCCATAATGAGTCAAAACCCATCGCAATAAGGTTCAATTTCATTTGGCAACGCTAACCACGAAGGGAAGCTTAAGAAAAAAAAACTAAATGCAGCTACCGCTCCCGATCTTCACGTAAACCGACGTTTTATGTACTTCAAAGAGAGATTCAGTTTTACGGCTCATGCATACTTAATTAATCGCAAGTTGCAATATGTACGGAGTTTATTCATTGCCAAAACGTATATCAACATTTTATTTGACATGTACGGTTTCTTGTAAACGTGTAATTAAAATGTAACTGTGGATTGTAACGGGGGTAGCTATTTGTTACGAAGCAAGCGGACAATCCATAACAAACAGTGATATGACATTTTTTTATGTAATACAGTTACGGAACGAGCCGACGGCCCACCTGGTGTTAAGTGGTAACCTCGGCCCATAACAACTGATGCGACTTCAGTCCTCCCCTACTAGGTACGACAAGACCCAAGTCGCATCGTATGCGTCCGCAACTCTGAGACGTGAAGGCGGAATTTCTCATGTGCCTGTAATTTCACCGGAAACCACACCTTTCAAACCGGAACACAGTAATGCGAATGCTTCACTGCGTGGCGGCAGAAATGGGCATGGTGGCAGTACTTCCCCGGACGAACTTGGCGAGAGTTCTACTGCTCTTAAATACATCTAAGCGTTTAAAGTTCCTGTGCTATCAAATTTCGTAAGGTGAAACATTAAGACGTTATAAACTATATTTGTAAATTATTAGCCAATATTCTCAGAAATCAGAAATTCATTAATAAAGCTCTTAATTATTTTTAACTTAATCAATAAAGCACTAAAGACATAATCATCGAAAACTCCAAGCTGGCCACTCATTAAACTCCCAACCGTCTGCCAAGACCCCCCTAATTGATAATTAGTATTCCTCTCGACCACTGTCCAGCCTACGTGCCCCGGGGGTCGCAGGGGGTCGCAGGGGGTCACCCCCTGAGGGGGGCGGTCACTGCGTCAGCACGTCTACAAGACGTCTGTTATTGACATAAGATTGTAACCTTTGGGAGAGACGTGACGTGGCTGTAATTACAACTGCATTTGAATTTAAAATGAGCCTTGATACGATTACAGAAGATTCAAATTGATTTGTGAGATTATTTCGACTGCTATAGTGTTGCAATTGTCAAATAATTATAATAAATAAAAAATAATAATAAATAATGGTGGACATTTCTTACAGCGCCATCTAGCCGTAAAGTAAGCTAAGCTATATAGCTATATATAAGCTATAGCTTGTATCATGGGAATCAGACAACTGATATAATGTTTATATACTTTTCTTTTGTAAATACATACATATAATACATATTAACACCCAGACACAGAACAAATATCCATGTTACAAATGTCACATAAATGTTTGTTCTGAGTGGGGATCGAACCCACGACCTACAGCGCAGAAGGTAGGGTTACTAACCAACTGAGCTATAAGGCCAGTCGATTTTTTTTAAAGTTTAATTTTATTTAATTTTATGCGGAGTTATGCGGTCATCTATGAATACTCCAAAATTTTGGTTTGTTCCGACACTAGTCTGTATAATAAACATTATCTTGATGGCATTTCATAATCTTAAACGCTATATATATGTATCAACAAACTTTAGCCCCCAGACTAGTTTGAAGTTCTATAATCGTCTCTTCTTATTCTGTGTATAAAGTCTCTAACAATTGTATCCGTAAAATTATCCAATAAGATATCGGTACAAAATAATCACATTGAATTTTATTGAAGAAAATAGATATTGACCAGCTCCTAGAACAATAACAATAATAGTCAACCATTGCGCTACCAGAATCCATATTTATTCATAGCCTAGGAGATATTGACTATTTTCTTACGTCATTCGATATATTTCGGACAGCAGTCGTATTTGAGTATACCACGCGATGGTTACTAAAGTTGTCGTTAAAATGACACTTTCAGAAACTCTTTGGCTTCTGGTCTATTTAAAAGACAGCCGATGACTCAGTGCAGGCATTAAACCCCCGACCTAAGATTTCAATCTGTTAGCGACCGGCACCGATCATTGTATTACCATAATTCTATATAAATTATTCATTGCTGACCTACCGCAATACCGCCTCAGGCTAGCCCCACCCTTCACGAACTTATAAACGACGTACAAAAAGCTATACTTGCCATATATTGACTGGACTCACAGCTCAGTTGGTAACCCTGCCTTCTGCGCCGTAGATCGTTGGTTCGATTCCCACCCAGGACAAAAAGTGTAACTAGATGCTTGTTCTGTGTCTAGGTGAAATGCATAATATGTATGTATTAACAAAAAAGTATATAATCAGTTTTCTGGTTCCCATGATACAAGTTATGCTTACTTTGGGGCTAGATGGCGCTGTGTGAAATGACCACCAATATTATTATTATACGAGATTTTTTGTGTGTATGTAATTGTTTTTCTAATAAAGCAACTCTTGAAAATAGAGCCCGATTGTTTATATCAACATAGAACCCCAAAACGTTAAGATCAATTTGTTTGGTCAATACTGAAATTTCCAATTTAAAAGGCAGACTTTTAAAATACAGAATTAAGTGTAAACATGTACAAAAACATTAACTAGGTGCAGTGTTGTGCTGCAATACAAAAAATCAAACAAATATGGAATAAATGCTGCTTTTTGGTTTACAAATTAATCAGAAACAGCCATAAATTAATAAAAAAACGTATGATAAGTAAAGCTTTGGTTCTCACCAAGGTTGCCCCTTAACCCTTTAATTCAATTGTCTCATTATTCATTGAGATTCGTAATCTGAAAAACACGACCCTACAAGACCCACCCGGACACTAATGAATCAGGTGCGCTAAGCATTAAGCGAGTCTGCTCAAGAATGCTCGCTGGTGAGCATTAAGCATATTCAAATCGGATACATGCCCCTTGATTAAAGTCGCATTGCTGAGTTTTTCAACGATTATTGCTTGGCTTGAAGATTAGTTGGGAGATGGCTGTAGTTTTATCTGTTTAGTTCGAATGAGAAATGAAATTGTTTTATTGTAAAGAAAACTAGACCAGTAGATGGAAAAGTTTTAGTCTGTCTGTCTGTTCTTCCCCATGGAGGGTTGGATAGGGTTTGAACAGGCATCAAACTTATCGATAAGTACGCGTGACCTTATGTTTTGAATATTGACGTTTCCAAGCCATTTCTTTATGAATTCTATGGAAATAAAGTTTTTGACTTTGACTTTGAGTAATCGTCATGAGTTGAGAAAATTGTTTGATATCAAGTCATTGATTAAGTTATGTACCATTTTCAAAGTTTTCTTTAAGATTTCAAGTAGCTTTGCATCACACATCATCGAGAGAAGCATTATTGACGCAATCTCTAATCCTTTCACTACATTGGCTCGAGAAAGCTAGCGATACCATAGTAATAGTTATGTAGTCAATTTTAAAGATCGATAAATGTAGAAAATAGGACTTATAACCGCCGACTAGCTATGGACTTGATTTAATGAAAAGTGCTTTGAAACATCTGAATCTCCACAAAAAGTACTACAACTACAATCATTTTACTTTGCAGTCTAAAGTCCTGTTCATAAATACTAAAAATCTAACCAGCGTCGCAGGCCACGCGAAGATCAGATAGAAAATTGTTCTACCGAAGTAGAATATTTTCAAGCTCTTGTTCTTGACTCAAAAGAAATGCCTCAAGTATTTTACTGCATCTATTACCCGACAGTCTAGATAACAAAACAGAATCCAAAAAGCAGACATCAGTATCTAAATAAGGGCGGCTTCAGACGGTCGCGACGCACGACCTCCTAAATATTCCGATTCTTCGCTTGGCGATCCTTATGAGATGCATGCGGCAGATAGCCTATTTGCCGGACTCGCTTCGATGCACCAACGAGATATGGTAATCGCGAGTCGCCTGCCTCCGCTACTGTGATCCAACCTTAATCGGTGACTGGCCCTTGGGTTTCTAGTGTTTTAAAGTTGAGATAACAGTCTGCATAGTCAAGTACTCGAAATCAGAACTTCAATCTAAATTACATAATATTTAAAAATAATATGAAAAATTCACAAATCATGATGCTTTAGAGTGTACACATCAGAGTTCTTTAAAATTATGAATCTTCAGGTGCTGTGCCTCTCTTCTTTTCACCTCGTTTCCTCTTGAGCCGTTATTGGACAAACATTGGGAAAAGTAAACTAATCATTGCCTAAATTCTGGTGAAATAAATTATTTTTTCTTCTGATCAGCACAGAAAACTATGGAGTAGGGCGCAGCAAGCCGAAAACAAATCAAAACTGAACAACGTTCCTAACGAACTTGTCCCTTACTTTGTCTCAAACACTAACGAGAAAGTCTAACAAAACTACAAGTACTCGCATCCCCCCCTTTAAGGCAAAAATAGTACAACCTGTCCCCACATCCCTAAACTTAATTTGCAGTCAAGTCTACCTTAAAATCAATTATGCCTGCGATTGTTTCGTTAGTGGAAGCAAATGTTTTTTGTTTCCCATCGGTCCTCTTGTCCCCCTCGTTCTCCCTCAAAGCTTTACAGGCAGCTAGTCCATTACATTCATAACTATTATTTACCATATTGTATTATTATAATTTAAAGAACATGAGGAATCGTTTCAAACATTTTACGTCTCAGTGCTGTTCACACCAATTTTCGAAGACAAAAGCAATAAAAAAATACATATTTTTTCTATTATTTCTGATTTTTTACGTCTCTGATATATATAGTTATATTGATTTCATTGGAACAGCCATAATATTAAATTCATTTCAATCTTAAATGCAACGAATGTTTGTCAAACCGAAATTCTTTTTATGCAGTACCGTATTCTAAATCAGCAATTCATTTTCACTGTAGCTATTTCTATCCGAGTGACTTAGCTTCATAAATGTTACCTACTGTTCCATAAGGTACTCTTCGTAAGTGACCTAGCTGTGTCTAGTGTCCTACTCACCCCCCAACCCCCCTACTCTTTTGTATTCGACGGACGGCTGTCTGGAGCTGGGATTCTTTTGATGAACTTGGCATTAGAGATGCACTGTAATTCGTTTCGTACAATTGAGGATAAAAGTTTATGTTGTTAATTCTGTTATCTGATTTGTTACTTCGATCACTTTATTCAGACTAACAAAGGTAACAAATGATTATGTTTTATGTAAATATTTACTAATTTTAACATGTGACTTTGCTTTGACTTTTTGATATTAAGGGAGCGATTACAGATGCGAGTCCATCATGTTTTTCTCATACAATGTTTTTCTACGAATAACTGTATAGTGCATTTACTTTGAAAGAATGTACCAGTAGCAACTCTAAAGTAGAAATAAGCAGAGTCCCTTTCGGATAAAAACAATTATCAATAAAACCCCAATAAGTATTCAAATAACACGTAAATGCCTCAGGGGTCGACACACCTTATTGCTGATAATAAAACTGTATATCCAACAAATTATCATTTTTTCAATAAGGGTGTTCTCAGACGTTCATATCATGCCAAAGACATTATGGAAATGAACCAATAGTGATTAGGCCTTAATTCGTCAGTGTGGAACGTGACTACGAAACGATCAGAATTGTGTTGCCATGTTATGAAGGTAATTTTTATCAATCAAGCTTTGTTTCATTACAAGAGTATCGATCTGTGATATTTTAAGTTTATCCGTATCGATTTGTGTGACTTAAAAAGGTAGTCTAATGAATAGTAATAATTAGGAAAAATACTTTTTATAAAATATTAGTTTAGTTTTTCACTTTTGTAAGCATTGATGATGAAAGATCTCTTCCCTTTCCACCCGGTCCCATCGTTGTTCATTCATTCGTCCTCTCTACATGCCCAAACGATCTAAGCACACCCCCCATCTCAACCGTATCACTGTTCTTTCTATTACCTCTGATTAAACATTATTTTGGCCAAATTTGAAACAAAAGTTTTGAATATTAATATTCTTTTTATTCTACTTTAAGAAGCTTGATAAAAATATAAAAATGTTGTTCGACACAGTTTTGGATAATCAATTTTTGAAAACTCCAGTTTTCCGGACTGCTCTGAGTGCCCTCTCTCATCTTGTTAAGGTAAACGAAAACAAGAGAACTCATCAACATTTGAGATAAAGAACAACACTTTGTTTTTAAAACTCACTTACCAAAAGTGACCCCAAAAAGTGCTTACCTGAAAACAAAAACAGGCAAACATTAACAATTGCACCCTGTTAATTACAAAACCATAGATTTACGGCCTGAGGCGACGCCAATTATGAGTCCCATAAAGCGAAGGCATTAGGACCCTCGGCCGACCAGAGTAAATATAATAAATACAGCGTCAACATACGATGTACGAACTGTATTTAGGCAACAATATACAGGTGTCCGGTAATGAACGGATAACCTTGAAATGGGTCTTAGTGGAACTATTGGGCATTCGGAAAAATATATCAAATAAAAAAATTATTGTTTTTTTTTTTTTGATACCACTTGGTTTTTTTTTATATTTATTTATATATTTTTTTTATACAGACGTGTAATGATATCTATTCAAAAACATTACGGTCAATGGTATCTTTTACTATGAATTCTTCTGAGATGGTACTGTGAAACATTTACCAACTGATCGAGTTTCAGGGACTTATCCGAGGCACGTACGCAGGTAATCTCGGCCTGACTCCTACCTATTGCAATACTCCTACGAGGGGGTTACCTATAGTAGCTACATGCATCTGTACTCAGTTACTGTAACAGTAAATGAACGACTTACAACAATAAAATGTTGACTACTGAATACCTATTGAGTATTCATAATGTTTATTTAGTTAGAGAGGATACTAATACAGAAATGTAGTAGTTGAAGAGAAAAACGACTCTTTTAGAAACCAAATGTGGTTGAGTATGGAGTATTCATAATGTCATTTAGTTAGAGAGGATACTAATACAGAAATGTAGTAGTTGAAGAGAAAAACGACTCTTTTAGAAACCAAATGTGGTTGAGTATGGAGTATTCATAATGTCATTTAGTTAGAGAGGATACTAATACAGAAATGTAGTAGTTGAAGAGAAAAACGACTCTTTTAGAAACCAAATGTGGTTGAGTATGGAGTATTCATAATGTCATTTAGTTAGAGAGGATACTAATACAGAAATGTAGTAGTTGAAGAGAAAAATGACTCTTTTAGAAACCAAATCTGGTTACTGATATATTTTTCTATAGTTTATTTTGGATTTCTTTAACAATTTGATAAGACAACCGCATAATTACGCGAGTATTGTTTATAGAAAGTGTATTTAGCGCTTAAATATGCGCTCTACATAGTAAAATATGCCTCCACTGGCATGTGGCATATTTCTCCTGTGTCCCCCCGCACAAGTGCCGGCAAAAGGACGTTTCCCTAATCCATTTACGATATAAGAGGTATAAATCAAACTTAATACGAGCTACACGTGATAACGCACACATGCATAACGCCAAGATGGCGGCGCGGCGCGGGCGGGTGCGACCGGATTAAAAATGACGGATGTTTATAGGTTTTCCGGATGTCGATGTATTTTGAATAAAATTATGATTCCTTTTTGGAATTCATTTGATCTGCATAGACTTAGTGGAATTAAACGTGAAGTATGGCTGTGTTAGTTTAAGGGAAGGTAGAGTGTTTAAGGATGAATTTTTGACTGGTAGGTATTTTTTTAAGTAGCTGCTTGATTTTGTACAATAAATACATATTGGAAAGAAATATTGCGTTTCTTATGTAATTAAAGTTCGATAGATTGTAAAATTATTTTATAAGACCTTCTTTCAATTAAGAAATCTTAAGCACCAGTCTCTGATGTCTAACATCAACAGATTATAAAAGACTTAAAAATAAACTGAATTTTTATTGCCTGAAATCTCTCCAGAACCAACACAGACCATTTCTCAAGTCCATCCTAACGCTGACTGCAGTAATATTACTACAGCGCTGCATAAAAATGGTTCAACACAAGGCAACATCCACAAATCGCATTTCATTACATCAAAGAAAATTCACACCCCCAACATACCCACACACACAAAGCCACAGATGAAGCGCAAATGTGTGCAAGGTGGCATGAAAATGGAATTAAGGGGGGTAAAATGCAAAGGAATCAAGCGAGGGCGGGCGGGGGGCAAAATTGTCCCAGACCGGACACTTTGAACGAATTATGACGGTCATTATTAGAACGTGGACAGAATTAAATTGCCTCCCCCCACCCCCGCGCCCGGCCCCTACCTTCCGGCTAAGTAGTCCGCATAATGATACCTGTCTGATACTGGCAACACTTATCTGTTGATCTGTATCGGGTTTTTTGAGTGGATTTGGTGGCGGTTTAGGTTCGATTCTAGCGAGGGTTTTGAGAAGGTGGTGTGCCTTTTTGATGTAGCTGGGTTATAATGTGGACTCAACTTGTGACTGAAAGAAAACTATGTAACGGTGGAGTAAATAACTAAAACTTGGAATAAATTAGTGTTAAATATTAATTTTAGTGTTTTCGATTGATGCGTAACTAATTTAGTTTTCCAAAACACAAAATTAATTAGATCAAATTACAACTATGCGTACACACAAGTAGCCTTGTATGTCTTATCCGAGATAGTGTTACTAAGTCTTCTATTCAGATCGTAATCTCAACAAACAATATCATCCGAGCCTACAATCCTCAAAAAGCGTTAGATAAAAGATAAATTTACTTAACATAATCAAACAATACAGTGTAAACATCTTTGATTCTCAATGTATTAAACTGGTTAAATACTAAAAAGTACACGGATTGGGGTCGTAGATAGTTAAGGTAAACAGTACCTACATACTTGTTGATAGTTTGTTCAACGGACTAATACTTCGGGTCGTCAGTTTGATATCTGAATTCTTAAAATATGTATTGAGAACTTTCGTTTCGCTGTCAGTTGGCTGGCCAATATTCAAAGTAATTATTTTCTGCCTCTTTATTACAAAATTTCCGATTCAAGAGTCAAAGTGAAAAGCAAAAATCTTCAATAAACTTTATAAAAAAGGGGACCTACAACTTCACCTATTTCAATACTAACCTTTTATGGGTAAGTCACACCCCCTACCTGAGTACCTTGCAATCTGAGAATCTCCTGTCAAAGGAGTTAAAGTTGCGAGAATTTAAATATCACATCACACACACCAGGTTTTCCATCTTTGCGTCTATCTTTTTTTTTATGTGATTGAGTTACGGAACGATCCGATGGCCCACCTGGTGTTAAGTGGTAACCTCGGTCCATAACAACCGATGCGACTTGGATCCTCCCCTACTTGGTATGACAAGACTCAAGTCGCATCGTATGCGCCCGTAACTCTGAGACGTGTAGGTGGAATGTCTCATGTGCCTGTAATTTCACCGGAAACCACACCTTTCAAACCGGAACACAGTACCGCGAATGTGTTACTGCTTGGCGGCAGAAATGGGCATGGTAGCATTACTTCCCCGGACAAACATGGCGTAAGTTCTACTGCTCTTAAACTGTTATTACTTATCTGTTATTATGACGGAAAGAAGCAATTCTTCTCACATCCTGTGAGTAGTATGATTATTATTATAAGCAGGGCCGGATCATCACGTCTCTAATTACATAAAAGTACAAAGAAGATAGCTCCTTATTTATTTATACACAAGATAGCTTTACTTACACAAGATAAATTTGCAAGAACAGTGCAAACATCGCACATAGCTTAGCGGTGTAACGAGCTCAACGCATTAATTCCTGGACCAATAGCGGGCAATCAGTAGATTTGCTGTAATCTCAGCGAGAGTAACGCGGTAAACTGTGAGGTGTACGGAGTTAAGTTATAAGCGTATGAATCGCGAAGATATCGAAGCAACGGAGTTTAAATCTGTATTATTAAGAATCCTTAGGTCACTGGTTGAAGTGACAAACATTTTGGAAAAGCATTCTCCATGACAATGGGTCTCGGACAGAGCTGAGAAGCTATTATGCCATCTGCTCGATCCATAACATACTGAACTAGTAAGAAAAATGAGCTAATGTGTCCAGTCTTCAGCTTCTCATTAGACACTGCCACAGTGGGACGGTCTGATAATACGTGGGTCACGTTCAGTTACCACCACTGGGGTAGACGAGTTCTTGAGTAGATAATATTATAGCAAGTAGGGGACAGTAGCAAAGAACACATCCAGAACAAATCAAGCGATGATATACAGAAAACGGCAATCGAAAATGAAATCATATATTAATTTTACAGAAAATTCATTGAACGACAATGTATTCGTCCTTATTCCCAAGTCTTAAGACGATATAAGATGGTAATACTTATTTACAAAAGGATAAACTTTTATTGGGGTAGACGGTGTATGTTAATTGTACATTGGTAAAACAATATTGATATATGTGTAATATGCATAATCTGCGGACATTTGGAGATTTGTAATATACAGATCCAAGACCAAATGAGGAAACATGTTTTAAGATCGTAATGAATCAGAATTAATAGCTGTGACTTTTCAGATAACCTGAATAATTTTGAGTTAATTATTGCATTATCTTTAGTAGTTTTTAAAGTGCATGAAGTAAAGATTATCATTTCTCAAGTTGTGTGGAAATCACTTTCTAATATTAAAAATATCACTCATGCCTATAGTAAGCATCTCGGAGTTAGTAGGATAATAAAATTTGATTGCAACTATTTAAATCAAATCTTCATACATACAATACACTGCATGTATTGTTCACCCACTCCCAACATACGTAACCCAACACAAAGCCACTCTCGATACAATAACAATATTTTGACAACACTAATTCTCTCCGTTATCGTTAACTCAGTCTATTAACACATATAAATTTAGGGATGTGAAGTGAACTTTGCAAAATATCGATGAAATGTAAACAAAAGGGTAATGTGGGGTAAAACAGGGTAAGCCCGTTTATCGACGGTTGGAGTCAGCAAAGAATATTATAACAATGGCGGAGCTAAATACAGGACAGGGGCGGTTATTACAATATTTGCTAGGATCTCGTTATTTTTAAGTATCCGTGCGTCTGCGGTTCTCAAATTTTGGGGGCGGTTGATTTATGGGGTGCCATATCATATGACGGTTTATAGGTGCCGTGCCAACGTTGGCTGTAATTGAATTTTAGGTTTCATTACTTTGATACGGTATAACACAAAATGACCCTGGAGATTCGTATTTACCCTTCAAAATAATGTGCCATCATTTAGGTTATCTGTTCGGTTAAATAACAGAATACAGATTAATTATTGCCTCTAATAGAATTGATTATTGTAGGTGGATTACTTTTCATAAGCTAGGAAAATAAAAAGATTCGTGAACCTAAAACTACTTTAAGTTGTTTGCCAACAGAATCACTACCAAAGAATGATTTTCACATGATAAAGAACGAACAATAAATCCTACTGTACCAGGGCTAGCTTTTGAAGAACCGAAATTAACTCAAAATGTCATAAAAGTACCAAACTAATGTGAAATTTGTTAACACTCGCATAGACAAAAACGACCAGTTACACGAAAACGATAATTAAATAAACTATAAATCTACAAAATCCATTTAGCAAACGAAACAAAGCCGAATAATAACTTATGAAAAGTTTGAGAGCCACCCCGGGCGTCATAGCGAAACGACACAGTGTAAATTATAATGTTTTATGGTTTAATACTGCAGATAAGGCGAGGGAGAGGTGGGGGGTGGAGCCTATTATGAACCGTGTTAACCGGCCGCCGCCACCGCGTGACATACAGACAAACGTTTTCACGGTGAGATGTTTTGGTGTAATTCCTTCGTCTTAATGACTCCACTGGAAGGGTGTTGGCATATTCTCAATGTGCTGGAGTGAATTGGGCTGTGGAAACTGGAGTCAAATAAGTTTCCACTAGATTATTCCTTCACTGCATAAAGATTAAAGTCTAACAGATTAAAGTCTATTAGAAAATTGGCTGTTTATTTCAATTATTTCTGTAACAAACTGGAATAAAATGCTCAAACTCAGTCGAAGTCTGCTCCACCTTTCTACATCATTTAATTAAAATTAAGTTGTGCTCGGAAACAAAGGAAATAATGAGCTCAATCAAAGAACATTGCCTCTGGCTTTGGTGTGTTCTCGGAGTGGTAAGGGTTTTGGGATCGATTCCCGTAAGTGGTAAAAGATACGTGACATGCATTAGAGGAAAGTTAATTACATTTCTATATTACCGTATCACGAAATGGTGTTATGTATTTAATATGACTTGTTAAATGCATTAATTAGCGTTTTTTTTACTTTTAGCTTACACTTAAATTAGCAGCGTCACTAGTGTAGTTGCAAGGCACTACAACGCACAAAATCAGAATCATTTATTAGCTTAAAGCCTGGTAGTATGTACAACATCTTATAGTTACATAAAATAGTTTCAAAACTCTGTCATTACTTTTGCTATATTTATTATTTGATTATACTATTATTTGACAGGCCTCATAGCTCAGTTGGTTAGTAACCCTACCTTCTGCACTGAAGGTCGTGGGTTGGATCCCCACTCAGGACAAACATTTATGTGACATTTGTAACATTGATGTTTGTTCTGTGTCTGGGTGTTAATATTGTATTATATGCATGTATTTACAAAAAAAAGTATATAAGTATTATATCAGTTGACTGGTTCCCATGATAAAAGCTATGCTTAGCTTACTTTGGGGCTAGATGGCGCTGTGTGAAATGTCCACCATTATTATTATTATTATTACATGACATGCAATAATTAAGGGATATAAAAACACAACACAAACATTAAAGAATTAAATTAATACATAAATATTTTTACTGACTCCATACAGTCGACTAGCCATTTCAGATATACTCTACTGTTTGAAGGTGTTTCATGTGGGTGAAGGCAGGCCGGCCGCGGCCACCCGTCTCGGCACACACACCCCAGAATATGATTTTTAACGAGCCATCCCCAAGTATGTAATTGCCTCTGAATGCGTTTCGTAATGATTATTTATGTAGAGGGGTAAAAGGGGGTAAACGAGTGTGGGGATGAAAATTATTTTTTATTGTCCCCGTAGCTTCTTCGCAGTGAAAATTATTGTTAAAACAACAGAAGGGAAATTACTGATTAAATTTAACTTATTTGTTGGATTTTGAGATTAGTTAATTAACCATTTCTTTGTGTTTTTGGTTTGCATGTGCCGTTGTAGTAGTCTGTCGCGTATTTTACACTACTTGACGATATAATACTAAATATTATGTAAAATTAATAAGTTTTTTTGTTAAATATGGTAGGGCGTATGGTTAACGACAGTAGGTGATGATTTTTCTAAATATTCCGTTCACATAACTTTAACAAAATAAAAAGTGCATTCCCCGCGAATCCGAGGCCCGCATAATAAAATCGTAAATCGCCCGCCACAGTATAATAGTGAAATATAAATCGGGCCGCGGTTTGGCGCCGGCGGACCATTGGCCGAAATTTTTGTCACTTCAATCACGCGTTTTGTAACGCCAGTGTGAAAGTCGCGCGTACGAAATTCGGGTAATTATTTACCGAATATTGGTTAAATATTTCCCGAATTTCGGGAGTTACGATTGGGTAATTTAATTTTGTTGGCAGATGTTTGGATATGGTAACCAGTTACGATAGGCTAACAACTGCAACCTAACTTAATGAAAGCGGTATTTTTTACCCACTAGGTTGCTAAATTGGTTAATATACGTTGATGAATATGAAGATTCTAAAATAATGCAAAGTCAAAGTCAAAGTCAAAAACTTTATTTCCATAGAATTCATAAAGAAATGGCTTGGAAACGTCAATATTCAAAACATAAGGTCACGCGTACTTATTGATAAGTTTGATGCCTGTTCAAACCCTATCCGACCCTCCATGGGGAAGAACAAACAAGAAACCTCTAATGGAGGGATTCCTTTTTTTTCGCGAGCACGATCCTTGTAACAATTGAGTACTTAGGTCTATGTTACATTTATGACTACATAATAACACTATTAGAAGTGTACCTACATTAATTATATATTGATTGTAAATTATGTATATGTCATTTACGTATAATATATTTATGAATTTTGACATTACTAAGTGGAACTTGTGATCTTGTGGACTAGTACACACTTCACAACATATTAAATTAGAGGTCAAATTGTATTCGATTTAATAATGCTAGTACTAATTACAGAAAATACATTTAAATCTTAAGTAGTACTTACTATACAATTCACAAACCACATACATTCTCATCTAAAAGGATTGGTACGGTCAACAAAAAAACTCATTAAAAAAACAAAACCGGATAAATAAAAGAACAATAAAAAATGTTTAAACCAAGCGTTCAAAATTGAAACACTACAAACTCACAAACGGTCAGATTTATAAACCTAAACCGACGCTAACACACTTTCACGTGTCGATGGATTCGCGTAAAAGCCTAAAAAGCCGAAAAAACGCCGAAAACGTCGAAAACGCGGGAAAAATAATGAAAAAAGCCGATTCGAGTAGTGTAGGTACATGCATCTTCCCGTCGACTGACAAATGGCTATAAAATGGAAGGATGAGGCGCGCTTTACACGCGCAAAATCATTCGCCAATTCTGACGGCTACAGGGTAACCAGGCGCTTGCGGGGATGGCAGTTTGATGATGTGTAGCTTGGCATGTGTCGGGGTGATTGTGACGCACTCACAGCGTAGCTTCTCCGGTCGATTTCAGCGTGCTGATGAGGTAATGTAGCAGTGGTCTTCACGTGGATGGGTGACCGTTAGCGAAGTTATATAACGTTTGAATTTCGGTGTTCACTTTAGTTTAATTTATATCCCGGCTGCATAATTTGATGCAGTTTTAGCAGCAAAATTGACTATTGTCTCATTTTGACTTGCCAATGAGTAAATTTGCTTGTAAATATAAAAAAAAAATGTTTTCGTTTTTGTATTATTTAACTATCAAGCAGTGAGAAACCTAGCAGAGTATTTATCGTGTCTAAGTCTTGAAGTAACCATATTATAATCTGTTGAGCTGTGTCCACGGAGACCGCCCAAATCCGCCCCAAGGTCGTGGTAACCCTATCCCACTTTTATCCAAACGCCATCAATAAAAGCCTTTTAAAAAACAAAACCAGTGACGGCACTAGGGTACGTTTTCGCGCCGACACTGGCCGGCAAATAAATCAACCGACACGCTAGTATGGAGACGGATTTTGCCGAATTGTGGCATTTTATGACCCTTTGATTTACAACAACACTATTTCGGTGCGTATTTTAATTTATTCATCACTACAGTAAGCCGGAGTCTACATCAATAACTGAGTTGGAATGAATGATTCGGCAAACGTGAAAAAAATTGACTGTTTTTCCGAAAGCTCTTGACTAAATATATTTAATACCATTTGTATACCGCTGTAATGGAAGAATAAAAATCATATATAAATAACGACTATGTAGCTAGCTAGTGTATTCGGCCTTAAGAAACAAACACATTTTTTTGAGGAAATAAATTCAAAGTATCACACAATTTTTACGTCGAAATATCATGCCAAAATACATGCTCTTACATACATCTCAATACATTTACGACAACATGCCTGCAATAATAAATTAACGATCCGCGTTGTGCCAGAACAACTTTTCAATCTTGCACATGCTCCGTGCATTGCTCAAATTGACAACAAACGAATTCAACATGAAATATACAAATTGACATTTCGGAAATCAATTTATTTTTGAAATTGATTGTCATAACTAAAACAATAACACGGACTCGTGTTTTAGACAACTGTTTGTTACAGTTTATGCGTCAGGCGACGTAGGGTGTCGTTTAGTATAATTTATTGATAGGTAATAACGGAATCCACCTGAATATATATAAATCATGAAATTTACTAATTATGTGAACAGATGTGTGATGAATGCTCGGCAATGAAACACAAAGTTAGGCTGTGAAATAAGTCTGTACGTATCGTAATTTATGGCAGCAAATAAGAATGATTAAAATTCTGTAAAATATATGGCAAGACCTGTTTTATCATTACTGTGAACAGTTACAATGAATTATTGCTAACTATTAGCTAAGTAAATAACCTAACATTAAGTAAAAATAATGTACTACTAAACATACACATTTAAATAAAACAGATGGTGAGCAAGTGAACACTTTTGCAAAAAACAAATCCCCAATAAAACATTCACTCAATAAAAAACAACTAAAAGCAAAAAGCTCACTCCACCCTTTGTCAACCGGAGTGACTTTGACAGACACCGCATCATGCTGATCAACTGGTGTCCCTACGCCGCCCTCTCGTTCGCTCGAGCTCTCACTCACTCATTCATGCATTCACTCTGGTTTCGAGTGATCACTGATCACCTTACGTGCCTTTTTATGCGAAATCCGATTCGAAAAAGGAACAAAGAAACTTTTTGACGGTTATTTTTTGAGTTATTTATTCTGTTCTTATGATTTTGTGGATTGGGATGGTTAAATTCTAGATTATTGTTTTTAATTCATTTGACAGGAGGCTTTCGTAACCGACTAATATAATATTATTTTTGTTGTTATGTAAGTCAACAATAAAATTGTCATTTAAACGGCCTCTCTAGAATTAAGTTTTTGCTTAGTATATGGCAACTCAGGTTTCAGATTCTAAATGCAGGATTGAGACTCACTCCCGAATCTGTATCCATTCTTTCGCACTAAGTAGTTGACAGCTTAGCCGTAAGTATTACTTTTACGAAATTATATTAACGAATGTAGATATCAAATTAAAGTAGCACGTACCTCTATATTGTAGGTTGGTTTTGATATTTCATTACAACGAAAGTGCCGTCGTGATGGTAAATACTTTTGTTAAATCTGTTATATCTGCTTTGGTATACATTTAATGGTCAATTCATGTATTCAGGTTTCTAGTTCAAACATTCATTAAACATTTCAATTTACACTCACAATGTTTATTTCAACAGGTTTGCCTCGGGTGTGGTCCGGGTGACAGTTGACAGCTGACAGTTGACAGCTGACAACTGACGGATGACAAGTGACAAGTGCGTTGTCATGACAAGTCACGGCCGAGGTATATAGAATGTTTGGCACTTGATGGTGTCTTATGTTAGCTTATGTAACTTTTTGAAAAACCTTATTTTTTGAATGTTTCAGTTTTGAGTAACGTTATACAAAGTACAAACAATTATTCAACGGTGTAATGTGAAGAAATAGTGTTTGTATTATTTGCTGATTAGGTATATTGATACTGATAGTCGGTTGTTCCTAAAATGTATATGATGAATCAACACATTATCATTTTTCCCTAAATATCAGTAATTTTTTTGTTAAGTTATAAATGTTTAGGTCAGAATGATATTAAGCGACCTTTGCATTTAAAATCCGGCCTCTGTTCGACTGGCTTCTTCGTGTTGATTAATTCAACTGCGTACTTATAATATTCTTTCAGCATAGTTACTGTATTTATTATTCTAAATAGTCAATAATATATTTTTTGATATTCAAAAAAAGTATCCTAATCTTGGCAGCAACGTATGGAGGCATCTGTGTTATTGAAAGTCTACATTGACCAATAAAAACTGAGTACGTAAAGCTTCACAAGCCTTGCCATCGAAAACCTTCCGCAATATAACCGGCGCGGGCGCAACGACAGCGATAATGTCGTCTGTCCGTCTGTCATCCCTCGGCCGAAATTACACCGTCCGTACATCAGCGCGCGCGGGTGGTCACCTTTCCACGAAAAGCGGAAAGTGTTCTAATGACGTGTGATATTGGAAAAAATAAAAAATTTGGCAGGTTAAAGTACCTAGAGGATTTTATGAATGAAAATGGATAATACATCGTCAAGGATCAATGAAATATAAGTAAAGTTTTTCGTGAAATAAAGATTTCACGAAAAACGAAGAACCATTTTAATAAGTCCTGTCCTACGGTATGACACAAGATAAGATAGAGGCTTTTGCGCGCGTAGCCTGCAGCAATCGCATTTTCATAGATGAGGCCTCAAGTGAGTCAAGTGACCGAGGACAGGACAGCACGATTGGCTTAACAATATTAGTATATCGGCGATGTCTCGTGATCTCTCACTCGGATATCGGACTGCGACACCGTCAACAGTCGCAATAACGCAAAAACTCCAAACAATGGACATTAATAAGACGGTGGACCGGGCCGGACGTAACGGCGCGGGCGGGCCGCGTAGGGATGCGCTTATTAAAACATTTTCACCCGGGCAATATCTGACGCGACGTGCCACAATATGTGCCCAGCAAAACTCTGTCCGCATGTGACGACCGGTGGGAATCGCGCCGAGAAAACTTCATTAACTCCGACGACCCCCACCCCCCCTGCCCACCCCCCTCCCAGTCGTTGGGGGGGGGGGGGGGGAAGGGGGGGTCGCCCGTCGCTTATTACGTCTCGAACGTGCCGCGAAATCGAAGAAATGTGACGTAAATACGTGAAGCGTTCGGAAAGAATCGTTCCGCTGATTGGCTCTTTGTGCTTGGCTGACCGTTAATTTGATCTGTATCTGAGGGTCCCATTTTTTTCGTTATTATTGATGCCGTCGTGACGCCGCCGGCGACGTCGCTGCATCGTCGTCGGGCGATGGTTTCCGATTCGATAGGCTTCGAGATAAACTCGCGCACTATTCCGAGTCGGTGCACAGCGGAGATAGACGGACGCGTCGTAAGCAAACCTTTTCCTCTTTACATCACCCAGAACTAATCAGTGAACGGGACGATATCCGCAGGCTGTTGTAACTTGTATTAAAAACCGGACACCAATTATGTATCATTTATATGCTCTGACGTGACAGCAGGTCATAACGATTCGTCTAAAATTTAAAAATTGCTTCCTGAATGATCTTTTAACACCTTTTCTGTCTAACTGCACCATTGCTTCATATTCATAAAATAGATTAATTTGAAATTTACTGGTCACTAAAGAGTCTCATGTGCTTGAAATGGAGAGATTAATTTTTTATCAAATTTTGTCTATCAGTAACTAGCAGGTCGAATTTCATCTGCTAATTACCTAAAAATACTTACAAAGTATTTGGTTATTACTGAATAGTTCAGTAAAGACACTATCTAGTACAGTTATAGGTACACTCTTGTGTTAGTACGACTCCGAAGTGTGATGTTGAGCGGTTCTCAAACTGTCGGTTCTTGGGAAACAGTAGTTATACACTGGGAATAGTAGAGGCGATATGACTCTCCCTAATTAGTGTGATGTAGGCCCAGGGACTAAGGAAATATAACTTGACCGCGTGTTCATTTCCAACAGTTTGTAACTTTCATAAGAACATTTACAAACAAAGACACATTTTATTGGACCACTGGGTTTTGCAAACTTTAACAAAAACACTTTTCTTCTTAGATATGTAGTCACTGAAGCTTAGAAATGTCTTTGTGTTATTAAGACATGACCAGTCATGGAAAACTTCATTTGAAAATCCTCTATTGAAATAAGTAAATAAATATATATGGGAGAAGAAAATATAATACACGAGTAATCTACAATTATATAATACTAGTAGACGATGGCGTGGGATTTTATTTTGCCGCCTATTAAATACAATATTCCATACAAATTATGAATCCCATTTTCACCTCCTTAAGTCGACATTCCCAAAACTCCTTGTTAGCGAATGATACGAATGCAAAATTTCAAACTTTTACAGTATTATTCATGTATACAGAAGGTTAATAGTTACCTTTCATCAATACACCAATAACTTAGAAATAATATACCCTGACCATAATAAACATTTTAATAATAATCGTAAATAAATGTTACTTGATGAAAGAGCATCTTAATGAGTTCTTTTAAACTTTGCATACTTTAAATAGTGATGGTAAGTAGATATGTTTATGAGGAACTTTACGACTCACATTTTATCACTCTGTAATAAAAACTTTTTAGGGAATGTTATACGCTTCTGAAGTGAACATGAGCTTACTGAATGGACCACGCGAATATGATACGATAAAACTAAAATAATGTGGGTAGGTACCTTTACATAAATGATTGCATGATAATGAAATGATATTAGATTAGCAGCTTTTCGCTCGAAGGCGAAGGTACAACCTCAATAGACTACTTTTCCCAATATGGGTTGCATTTGAGAATATAGACATGACAGGTGGTGAGCTCATGACCTCCACTGAAAAAGCCCGCGAATAACCGCTATGGTAATAGCGGTTTGTTTATTATTTTAATATTTGTTAAAGTATTGTTATATCGACAATGGCTTTGTATATTATGACTAATAAAATGGTATTAGTATTTTTTGTAGTCAAACGCAAGCTTGTAACAAATAAAATTGGCCTCAGTACAATCGTCCACGAAAGCCCGCGACTGGATTCATCTGAACTGACTCTTATCATCCAACTCTGCTTTCATACAACTCATCTCGGTCGATCATAAAAACTAAACATGGTAACTTTAACCAAAATAAACAAACTTTGCCCACAAATATCGCAGGCCAAAAACTCTGAACAGAAAGAAGCAAATTGACACAAAAAACAGCAGTTTGCAAACGTGACACGAAAACTGCAGTTCACTAATACATCTCATTGTAAACTTCCAAACTTGGCATACACCCCTGGAAAAAAAAGCTTCCCACCCGCGCCAGCTATTTATTCGAACAGCAATCCAAACTTCTTCGGCAGTGTGTCCCCTGAATTGGGCAGTCGCTAGTTCTTGGAATTAGCTAACTTCGGACTGTTTACGTGTTTTGCTAAGGGGATGCCTGGATCGAGGGTGACTCGGAACTATTAACTGGATGAATGCTTTGACGGTGACTTGATCAAATTTTATTGACATACTAACTTTTAATGGTAATTTGAATGCGTTGCTTTTGAAACTTAAGCTTTATGTCATCAGTTATAGGGCTCAATATGGCGTAATTTGTATCACGTTTGCAAGTTTTGAGTGATTAAAATATAGTACAGTAAATGAGAGTGCGTGCAATAATACTTTAAAGTATTCTAAATGTTATCTAGAAACGAACCTGTATTTATAATATTTACATTAGTTAATTTAAAGTTTTATCTTTTCCAGGGGCTTCGTAGGGGTTATAAAAGCGCCATACTGTAAGCGTAACAGTAGACAAAAAATTATTTCTTTTATATTTCTGTTTTGGGATTAGACGAACCGACGGCCCACCTGGTGTTAAGTGGCAGAGGTTCTGCCCATAACAACCAATGCGACTTGGGTCCTCCCCTACTAGGTGCGACAAGATCGACTAGTCGCAACGTATGCGCGTGTTACTCTGAGACGTGTAGGTGGAATGTCTCAAGTCCCTGTAATTCACCGGCAACCACACCACACCAGAACACAGTAAAGCAAATGCGTTACTGCTTGGCGTGAGTTCTACTGCTTTTGAACCTCGATGAATTATATTCTATGAAGAGAGGAATTGCTCCATTCTGCCACACGCCCCAGACGAACATTGAAGATGGGGCAAAGCATACATATCTATATTACCTATCACGAAAGCGTATAATACCTACCTATATTAATATTATCAATACTCAAATGGCCCCATTGACCTATCGATGTCGCTCGAAACAGCTCTAAGCACTATACCTCCCGGGGCGAGTGCATTAATGACATTTTTCGCATGTTTCCCCCCACCTCCCCCTCTCCCCCGAGGAGACGGGACAGCAGGGAGAAGGGGGAGAAGGAAGGTGGGCAAGGCGCGGACGTCTCTCGTCAATCAGTTTGGCCCGACACGTGACTAGAATGGCAGATGGTAAGACGATTTTTATGATGGTCGAGTTAACTGCGCGATTATTCGCCGGTGTAATCTCGGTTTATGTTTGTTTTTGTTGAGTGATAATGGGGGAATGGGGTGTTTTGCGAAAATGGATCAATTCGATCATAATATTGGTGGACAATTCACACAGCACCATCTAGCCCGAAAATAAGCATAGCTTGTACTATGGGAACCAGGCAACTGATAGAATACATAATTATATACTTTTTTTTTGTAAATATATACATATTAACACCCAGAGAAGGATCTATAGGTATTCGTGGCACAAATGTTTGTCCTGAGTAGGAATCGAAGTCACGGCCTGAAGGCAGAGTTACTACCAACTGAGCTGTGAGGCCTATCGATAGGTTTTGGTGATTTGTCCTAATCTAAATGTACATAAATAATAAAAATATATTGGCGCACATTTCATACAACGCTATCTAGCCCCAAACCAAGCATAGCTTGTGCTATGGGAACCAGAAAACTAGCTAGCTTTTTCATTGTAAATACTTTCATTTAGTACATACTTACCCATACCCATAGAGTAAACATCTGTTTGTCCTGGGTGGGAATCAAAGCTGCAACCTAAGCGCATAAGTTATAGTTACTATACTACCGTCTGAACTATGAAACCATTCATATAATTGATTTGTTGGTAATACACCTTTGCAATAATTCTGTAATGAATTATACAATTTAAATTATGATTGTATATAGAGGTAGAATGTATGGAAGTTATATCAATATGATCACGTTTTATTTTTAAGTGGATCAATCTAGAAAGATAAATGAAATTGGATGTATTTTTGACATTAATGACTGGGTGGTCAGCAAAAATGGGTGTAATAGCAGTACTTGACTCCGGACATTGGTTTCTTCCTAGATAATATATAATTAAGATTTGTTTTTGTATGTTTTCGGATTAATTTTGTTTGTTTTTCCTCTATTTAATAATATTTATAATTAATAATTTTGTATTGCCAATAAAAACATTTTCTTTCTTCTTTTTTTTCTACTATACAGGACGCACTCGCAAACACATGTAAAAAAAACACTTAATTCTACTGAACCAGCTATAGTGGGTTCTACTGCACTTTGGGAAAACCATTTTTGGGTACCATTTAGTCATTTCTAGTATCACCAATGAAACTGTGCGGTCATGTATACCAACATCATAATCATCATCATCATATCAGTCGGTAAAAGTCCACTGCTGAACATAGGCCTCCCCCAAAGATTTCCATTTTGAACAGTCTTGAGGCACCTCCATGCACGGATTTCCTGCGATCCTGACTATGTCATCAGTCCATCGGGTAGGTGGCCGCCCTACACCGCGTCTGCCGGTTCGTGGTCGCCATTCGAGAACCTTTATTCCCCAACGGTTGTCGGTTCTTCTAGCTATGTGGCCTGCCCATTGCCACTTCAGTTTGCTTATTCTGAGAGCTATGTCGACAACCTTGGTTCGTCTGCGGATATCCTCATTTCCTCATCCCCAACTTAGCATACAACCCAAATAATCAGGCCAAACAAAATCCGACTAAATCACGCGCACGTCCAATCCCAAAGTTCGGCGCATCATCGCAGTTTTCTCGTTTCTGTTTCATTATAAAAACGAATATAAACGCGAAGTTCCAAGTTACTGTTATTGCAACTATCTTCCACGGTACGGCTCAGAATGTAAGTTTTAAAATTATTTTGCTTAGCAGCTAGCACGCGACTTTTCCTGCATCGGTTACTTTTTGACTTGGTACCTATTTTATTCCGTGTTTAATTTTTTGACTTTTAATGTAATTGACTCTATTACACAGTAGGTTGATTATTTATTGTGTTTTGTATTTGTGTAATGGATATTGTTATTATTTTATTTCATTTTAATTAACTTTTACTGTATAAATTATGTATTAATTGGTGTAAATGCCGTTCCGATTAAATTAACTAAATTAAATGAATAAATAAATTGCTGTCATTACTGGCAATGTTGCCATTGCACTCAAAACATTGCCCGTTTTCGACGATGCATTACAAACAGGGGAATGTCCATGAAACGTAACGCAACCATACTAATATATATACTTTCTGTCGCAGGGTAAGATGTCGCCACGACATTCAGCAATCAGAAAACAATCAGGTCACGGCAGAGGTAAAACCAAACAAATTTTCCCAGATGTCATTCCGATGACGGCCGAGTGACAGCCGCGGCTTGCCAAAACTAACAGAAAACTACGCGGTAGTGATCAATCATTACGTTTTACGTCAAATGTATAAATTATGCTTTCAACAGCGGAAAATGAACTAGACAGCTTGGTTTGAGGAATAGAATGGGGAGCCATCCACAAATTTTTATTTAATTTAAGAGCAGTAGAACTCTCGCCAAGTTCGTCCGGGGAAGTACTGCCACCGTGCCCATTTATGCCGCCAAGCAGTAACGCGTTACTGTGTTCCGGTTTGAAAGATGTGGTTTCCGGTGAAATTACAGGCACACGAGACATTCCACCTACGACTCAGAGTTACAGGCGCATACGTTGCGACTTGGGTCTTATCGTACCTAGTAGGGGAGGACCCAAGCCGCATCGCTTGTTATGGGCTGAGATTACCACTTAACTCCAGGTGGGCCGTCAGCTCGTTCTGTAACTGTATTACATTAAAAAAACTGTCTATTCCTTCGGGCGTATCCCGTTGAAAGATCAGAAAGGCAATAGTAAAAACTATTCATTCCACCGGTTGTCGCGACAAGTCACATCGCGTCGGAGAAGGACTAGAAGTTTAATACCGTCATTCTTTCTCGTTGTCACATATCCATTGGCGTTTCATTCTTCAGCGATTGTGCATTTCCGATGGAATAAACGGTAATGGATGGCGCCCTACCCCGTGTTGACTTATAATATCGGTGCTTGGTTACGTGTCTAGTTTTTTTTAAATATTTTCGTAGTAACATTTAAATTAGTAGGAGTTTTTCACGCTGACGGTATTTTAACAAGCGGTTGGTTCCAGTCTGCAATCATTTATGTGATTTCAAAGTTTCCTCTCAGACAGTAAAGGATTTATATTTTTTTATGAGTGTAGGCCACAATAACCGCCGGCCCATTAACCTTTTCAAAAATAATAATTTTCCATTTGTAGTAAGGAAGGCACTAAAGTTAAATAGACGAATGAATTAGTCATTAACGTAGCTATTAGTATAAAAAACCATGAGAAAACCAGTGAACTTGTTTGACTTATATCCTCTGTCCTCTGAAATCTATCCTAGCGTCGTAGGGGCGGCCCCCTAGCTGCTACCCCTAGGCCGCGGCCTTACAGCCTATTGACAAATCCAGGACTGCTCTCGGACTTGAACTTTTGTGTTGTGTCTGTGTATCCACGGCACACATGTGACGCATGAAATCCTATTGCATGAGTATATATGCATACACATATGTATACATATAAAAGTGTAGTAAATTTTTGCTACGCAATAATTATATAGTTTTTGACTGGCATAGGTAAATGTTTTTATTTTTAAGCAATAATTTAACATGCGTTAAATATAAGTTAAAATTAGGTCTTGAATCTTATTTACAATTATTATTGCAACGATTTCGTTAAATATAAAACCATTCAAAAAACATTCATAACACGGGCCTCCAAAAACGAGCAAAGCACTAAAATTATTTTGGGCACGACAAACGTTCGTCCCGTCCCGTCAATCAGACGTCATCGAGTGGATATCTGTCCGTCCGTCTGTCCCGACGTCTCTGGGAATCCGCTTAATCTTTATTGACATTACATCCTCACTATTCTGTAACAGCCATTTACACGATTCTAAACCGTATTGCTTAGCCGCTAAGGGCGTATAGGATGCTAGTTAATCGTGGGAGTAACTGAATGGTATGTTCATTAGTAGCTCGTCTTCTACTTAAGTAGACAACGTCTGTTATTATGATTAGTATTGATGGTTTTGTTATGATTTTTTATGAGCACACGGCTACTTGCACTGAATAATTAATATTTAAATATTACACTAACCGCAGACCAGACTATCATTTAATTACGTTGATTTTAATTACTTTAATTACATTTGTTCACGGAGAAAACTAATAGACGATCCTGCCTGATGCACTTCAGTGATTTAATGTGTGATTTTGCACCGATTTCCATTTCAATTTACATCATACATTTTAAGTGCAGTAGAGCTCGCGGCAAGTTCGGGGAAGTACCGCCACCATGCCCATTTCTGCCGCCAAGCAGTAACGCATTCGCGTTACTGTGTTCCGGTTTGAAAGGTGTGGTTGCCGGGGAAATTACAGGCACACGAGACATTTCACCTTCGCGTCTCAGAGCTACGGGCGCATATGATGCGAATCGGGTCTTATCTTGGGAGGACGCAAGTCGCATCGGTTGTTATGGGATGAAGTTACCACTTAACCAGATGGGCCGTCAGCTAGTTCCGTAACTGTATCACATAAAAAAAACATTGGAATTACAATTCGTTTCAATATTTAATTTTTATAGCGCTGGCGTAATTTAACCGCGACATCTGTGATTGACCAACCGATCACAAAACATTACAATATTTATATATTTAGATTAAATTATATAAGTCCGCCGATTGGATCCACAGCAAATGTACTCTTAGTATTAAGAATAGAATAGAATAGAATAGAATAATGTTTATTTTCATATATGAAACACATAATAAATTAAATTATAATAAATTAGGTGTACAAATATGTCTCGTCATGAGTCTAATTACTATTTTCTTATATTCTATATTTAATTTTTAATTTCTTAAAAACTACACATTTTGTCGCTGTAAAGGGGCGCTAGTCACAAATAATAAATAACAATAGTAATAACAATAATAATAAAAAACATTTGCGTTGGTAAATATTCGCTAGTCAAATAATAAATCTAAAACTATACATCATCTATTAAAGTACCAATAGTATCCAATAGAGATTATTATTATTATTATAACATATTTATTTTCAAAACTTTATAGTTATATACAACATTTTATTTAATATTTTATAAAGCACTGATATATACCTCTTTCGATTGTACTTCCAGACTCTACATATGCCCGGCTCTATTCTGGTTTCGAGAATCATCAGGTCGTTTTCTCTAGAATCAACACTCTGATAAACAAATAGAGACGCTCGCTCGAGTGCACGCTTCGACCTTACACTTCATCGGATCACTGTCAGGTTTTTGCTCGGATCAGTGTAACGAAAGATTTGTGTGGTTGAGCCGTTTGCATTTTATTTTATCATTAATTATTTTAACCAGTTAGTTAACTTTTAACTATTTATTTCATTATGTGGCTATTGCCAATACCGAGGCCAAAGAACAAATTCATAATTTTTTTTGTTCGTAATTATACGGATATGCATTAATTTCACGAGTTAATAGTTCGTTTCTCAGTCTTTCACTACATTAATTTATGAAACTTCATTTATATTTAATGTAAAAAAATGGGTGATCTAATAAATCCCGTATTTATTTACATTTGATTGATTACAAATCAAATAAAAATATCGATAACGGTAGATATATTGTAATGAAAAGGAAAACTCATTGTGCAGAGGGTTCCAACCTTGAAGCTTGATCAAAAAAAGAGGACCATGCTTGTCAGTCATTTCCCGTGGACAGTCAAGCAGGCCTGAACAAGCGTCAAATATAAACAAAGGCTTCCATTAACGCTTGTACCTACAGTGATCAACTTTAAAAATAGGTTTGTCGAAGACACGGCTTATCCACAACACATCAACAAACTTTTTGCTTGAAATTCAAACACATCACAGCTTGATTGACTGATATTTGTTCACCGGCGCGGCGGCGCGGCGCGGCGCGGCGTTCAACCTACTTACCTGCTGGTATTTATGCCTTTATTGATATTATATTCTCAACGGTCAATCATTTCAAAAGTTTGTACGAGTAATTTATTTAATATTTTAGATTGACAAATGTTTCTAATCTTGTTGCTACTATTTTGTAATAAAAAAATGAATCCAAAATGGTTGACCTCATTGCTTTGCTTTTGCAATAAGTTCAACCATTTTGGGTATAGTTTCTTTTATAGGAATGATGTAGGCTGCTCGCAATAGAATTCATAATAAAAATTGTTAACCATAAAATGGCCACACTGAGGTTCAAAGTCAAAGTCAAAAACTTTATTTCCATAGAATTCATAGAGAAATGGCTTGCTAACGTCAATATTCAAAACATAAGGTCACGCGTACTTATCGATAAGTTTGATGCCTGTTCAAACCCTATCCGACCCTCCATTGGGAAGAACAGTCAAGAAACCCCTAATGGAGGGATTCCTTTTTTTTCGCGAGCACGATCCTTGTAACAATTGAGTACTTAGGTCTATGTTACATTTATGACTACAAAATATACTAAAATAAGATATTACAGGATGTTTTGTGTGTCGTTGAGCAGAGCGACATCAGAACATGGAGATTTAATGGGGAGTTAATCTTGACATATCACATTTTGTCTACAATTGCGTCAGATTTCAAACGAATCAAAGCAGTAAAACTCATTACCCCGTTTCGCAAGTCAGTGACCACAGAGCTTCGATCTCACAGAAACGTCACAGGACATCGCGCTATGAAACTCGTAGGGCCTCAGGGCTGTGGTGACCGATTACTTGACTGCGGAGGTAGACATGATGGCTACCTCTCATCACTCAGACCCGTCTTGAAGTCTGAGCTTGGGATTTTGAACTACCAACGATGTCTACAGATAATTGCAAGACATAAAGTTACCTTAAGTAATTTTTTTGTTTAAATATATTCTTATTAGAAATTGACTTAGAGATATTTAAGGGAACTTTTCATAAAGTCTGGTAGACATTATTAAGTAGAGATACGTTATTTCCAATTTTCTAATATTTATTTTAAGAATGTCTTTAAACGGTTTTGGGATTTTCAAAACTTACACAAGGTACTTACGCATGTGAGTGAGTATTTAAAATATTTTTTAAGTTAGCTAAGTGTTAGGTTTTTCTAAAGCCAATTAATACTTTATTATTTATATTTATGATTCACTTATTATTACGTCAGATTTCATTTTTAAAATAAAAACATAATTTGGTATTTTAAATTTGTCGAGAGCAGCCCACAAAATCACTCAACTGTCACCGTTCAAAAATGGAACGCTTAGCGCTCGACGAGCGGACAACCGTCAATCAATCAGCTGGCAAACCAATTAATTGATTACGTCACGCAATCAATTACCGAACCATACACATACAAAACAGGAAGCGAACCGGCTTACAATTGTGGACACGCTAGCGATCAAACCTCGGCTGGAGTGAGAGATGATAACTGACAATACTTGGATGCAATCATTCTACATTTCGTAGTTCCTAATTAATGCTATAAAAGGATTTTATTTCTAATATATCGAGTCACTGTTTCTTTCGAACCAGTGTGGTGAAAGGATTGTAAGTGCGCCTCAAAGAGGCTCCTTTCGTGCACTCAACACATGTCTTCCAATTTTTAGATCCAGGACATGTCGGTTTCTTTCCTTCACGTTTTGAGAACGTGGTATATAGGTTTTTACTGAGATTGAGTGTAATTTCTACCACACCTACAGTTTTGAAATATATATTAGACAAAATGACAACCATAACTTCTTTGTTGTTTAAAAAACTATCCTTATAACTTCCTTGGCAGACTAGTTATCTTAAAAAGCCTATAAAGCCATCACACTAAGAAAATAGAGTATTGTTGCAGTAATTAAAGCCGGTTTACGCCACTCACTTCCTTGTGTTAGTCCTCTTTCGTTACACCAAAGATAGACATATGCACGATACAAGCTATTTATTACTCGTAGTTGTTATAGAGTTATGTCCAAAGAGATATGGCCAGGTCGTACCTCGTATTTTATTATTTAGGTTTTTATACAACACTACAGGTGCATCCCAGCTTTGCACGGGTACCACTTATTGTTTACTTATTACTTATATACAAAAAAACAATCAACGTGAATAATAATACTAACTACTCAGTACTATTAGTTCGTTTATTTGAGTAATTATACTCAAATAAACGAACTAGTCAGTACTACACTGACAACCATAAACATAAATATATATATGATAAAGGGTTGTGTACTAATGCACACATTCCTTTATCTTTAAATTAAAGCTACTTTCAATTATTATAATTTTAAAATGATTTGTAAGGTAAGATTTTTGTCATGTCAATTTAACATAATTTGCGCATGTCAATATTGCAAAAAAGAACGGTTTCTGCACAAGTCATTCCATATTTGGTTCGGATCAGAGATAAGATATGTCCGTTGCATATGGGAACCGGCCTTTACATCAATCATGTGTCTGTCCGTTGCGAATTCGTAATCGCCGAGTACTAGACGCTGTGTTGGAAAATATTTCTTGTTTGTAATTACGATAAATTCTGTGTTTGTCTTTTAACATCTTTCCATGTTTTCCGGTATGATTTTTAAATATCCAATTGGATTATTTAATACCTAGCTGCTATTACAAAAAAAACCCACCTCAAACTTTATTAATCTTTCTATTTTTTCTTCTTATAAGATTACTTCTTATATTACGCGTAATAGTATTCTAAATTCAAAACTGTTACAAGCGATATTTGTTTCAAAAACATTAAAAATATATTTAGGGCATGAAACCTAAAATTGAAATTTCAATACCTAATATAATTATCAGGAGGAATATAGTGTTTGATAAAGAGTTTTCATTACCAAGAATTATATAATAATTCCAGCGTAAATTTTTATTATTTTTAAAAACGTTACACAAGGATACTCAACCGAACGTAAGTTCTTTAAACTCACTAAACAGCTCTTTTGGGATTGCTCCTGAAAGACCCGCGTCTAGACTAGTCTAGACTTCAAAATGAGAAGTAGATTTGTTCGTTAAACAACCGTTTCTCCAATTTTGAGAATTTAATCAATTGCTTAAATTAGCGATCGTTAATTTTATTTGATAATCGAAAACGGATGTGCGAATGTATGATGTTGATATATACCAATAGATAAGGATAATTAGATATTTTGTAACGAAAATAATCAGCGCCGTCAAGTCGTCGCAGAAATGAATTAAAAAAAGTGTTAAATGTGTTAGTTGATCGGTAATTTATAGATTTAGAGGAAATCTAACTAGGTACCGCGGGAAATCACAAGTTTTCCCACGAATAACTCCGCCAATACTTCCTTCCAGTATCATTTTAATATAATCCAATTTCCAGTCAAACTTTCAAATAGTCGTGCTATTTTGCAATCTCACAATGTAAATCAGTTTCCAGTCCAAATCACAATTTATTTTTGAAATTAGATCTTGACCACACTGTTGTAGAGTCTTAGATTATTTCATGATTTTTATTCTCCATCAGTACATTCATAAGCAATGATTCACCGACCGTATAGAAACAAAACGAGTAAGCGTATTAATCGCATCGGCTATCTCTCGGATCTGCACAAAGGTATCGAACCCGCGCCCCCGGCCGCGAGTGATTGATGTGTTGAGGCGGGCACAAGGCCTATGCTTCACTTATACAATGTAGATTGACTAGGAGTTAGAAAATTATAGGACTTATTAGACTTATTTAAGTATTATTTGATAAAATAAAGAAAGAATAGATCTCTTCTAAGAAGAATAGATAATAACATTAAATTCTCAGATCCCTGATGCTTACCAACAAGCACCATTAGAACCGCGTACATACCTGCAACAAAGCAAATAAATTATTAACAATATTAAAAACGCTATAGCTGTAATTTTCCGTTTTAATTATCGAGCATTATGGAAAAATTACAAGAGAATTGAGATATTGGTAATGACTTTGATTTTAAAAGCACTTCAAAACATGTTCATATTTTATTTCGCCAGAATAACATCAGAAATATAACTATAATCCCCACAAAGTCATGTATGAAAATGATATGATATGAAGTCATGTGTAAAAGCTATATGCGCTTGGGCCGACGCTTCTGATCAGTGCGCAAGCGAGCGCCGTGTCAGATTATACCTCTAGATCCATGACGGACAGACGTTCTTATAAGCGACGCGATTCAAAACTCCATACTTTTACAGATATATCCTTTCATTAATATTTTTATTTCGATGTATACAGGATGTCCGGTAATGAATGGATAACCTTGAAATGGGTCTTAGTAGAACTATTGGGCATTCGGAAAAAATTATCAAAGAAAAAAAAAACAAGTAGTATCAAAGATATGTATTTTTTAAATAATATCGATGTTTTGATTGTTTTGTTTTCTTTTGTTGTATTTGTTTTTTATTGTTTTTTTTTTTATACTACTTGTTTTTTTTTATGTAATATATTTTTCCGAATGCCCAATAGTTCTACTAAGACCCATTTCAAGGTTATCCATTCATTACCGGACACCCTGTATATTACTTTTATTGAGTTCGACCATTTATTTTGTGACTCCTGCAACAGATTCCTAAAAATGACTATCAGTTTGACATGCTATACTTTATCATATGTATTTTCGAATCAGTTGCTATTTTAGTTAATCAGAACAGTAAAGCAAATTGATGCGTTACGCGATAGTAACACAAATGTTTTCGGCTATTTGTTCCACCTCACAGCAACAATGTGACTTTGGAAGTTTGTTCTACGGCGTAGCGCAAGCTACGCGTCAGTTCCTAATTCTTGCATATTTTATTATATTATATATCAAATAATATTTATTATAATTTACGTAGTATTGAAATAAAATATAAGTATTGTAACATTGGGTGTTAATATGTATTTATATGTATGTATTTACAAAAAGTTTAATGTATTCTATCAGTCATCTGGTAGTACAAGCTATGCTTAGTTTGGGGCTAGATGGCGAAGTGTGAAAAGTCAAAAAATAAAAAATAAATGGACTAGATATTAACTACCAAAAATGGTAAAAATATATGATATATTATTTCATAGTGGTGTCAAAACTTTATTTCCATAAATTTCATAAAGAAGTATTTGGAGTGAGTAACAGTAGAACTGCAGTATTTTTCCGAGCTAATAATCGAAAATACACAACAAATTAGAGCATTTCTGTTACTAAGCAGTGCAACACACTTGAACCAATTTTTCCATTTATTATTAAATATTTTGAAAATCATCAAGATTATAATTGATTATCAGCTTCGCTTATCAGCGTCAACCGTCCCACAGCTAGGTGCAACGTTCCACGTGTGCAGGAAGTCTACTCTTGTCTGTTACACTGACAGACAGATACTTAGTACTATTACTCTCTCTATATTTAATATTAAAGTATTATTTCAAGTGCTACTGAACCTAAGGTGCTATTTGTGGAACATTATTAATAATTATATCTAATATTCCACAAACAGCAGCCGTAACCTTATCAGACAGGTGCTCTTCATGGAATAAGTCAAAATATAAATAATCTATACAATGCAATTATTGATAATTGATTTTTGATAATGATTACATATTTATATGGAATGATCATTTTTTATAAAGACATGATTTGAAAGTCTGAATGACGAAGTCCATCGGAAATTTGTATTAATATTATATAATAATTATAATAATAATAATTAATATATTATATAATTTTTTTGGTTATTTTTTTATTTTACATTGATGATTGAGATACTTTCTCTTAAGTGACAAGGCATAATACAAGCTCCTTATAATGCAACTGTGTCCTCACGAAACAAAAAAGACACCCATAAACAATTAATGTTTTGTTAAGTTTTATTAATTTAATGAAGATAAGATGTAATTATAATACCAGGTATGAAGTCAAAGGCCACAAAGTGACAGTGATATCCAGTTATTAAGTCGCGTTGATAAATCTAAGTCTGCACACACGAAGTATCTATGATAAAATAGATTTGATAAAAGTTCAGTTTGTTAACACTGAAACATATGTTCAATACAGTCAGTTTTTTTTTACAAAATAAATTAATAAATAATGGTGGACATTTCACACAGCGCCATCTAGCCCCAAAGTAAGCTAAGCATAGCTTGTGTCATGGGAACCAGACAACTGATATAATATTTATATACTTTTGTAAATACATACATATAATACATATTAACAACCAGACACAGAACAAACATCAAGGTTACAAATGTCACATAAATGTTTGTCGATGTTGATCGAACCCACGACCTACAGCGCAGAAGTTAGGGTTACTAACCAACTGAGCTATTAGGCCAGTCGAATTAATAGACAATGAAGTGAACTTAAACTCTGACAGGAGCACGACCGTGCACTTTAATCACCTTTCCACGTTCAAAGTGACTTTACAGTGGTCTCAGAACCACTTTGTCAACCGGCATTATATCGTGTCACAAAAACGATAGTAATTGACAAATAATATCATTGATTGATGGTATGCGCGTTGAATGAGTCACATGATTAAAACATAATTTATTATTAGGATTATTTTATTATCTGTTCCTGTCTGTTTATTATCAAGTTATCTTTATTATTTTTATAATCAGTAGGATATATTAAAATTATCTTTTTACGGTCCGCAAGATCCGTAAGATATTTGTCATCACATTCGAGGCGATAATAAAAAAAACACTGAGCAAAAATACATTACGAAGTCCAAGTGCATAGAATGAGGTCACGCGATGGCATTGACCGCTGGACTCCTTCAATCAAGATTCAATCAGCGGAGATTGACAGAAGTGACACATGATTGACGAAATTAAACTCAATTTATATTTGTTAACGCACCATTTGTTTCTAGTGTAAGAGACAATGCTCACATTGTCCACGGAATGATTACCAAATATTTGAATTAAACAATTTATCCACTTTTCCTGCTATACTTTATTTACATATTTATTTATTTTACAAATTAATATTATGTTGTTCCAGCATTTGGCTGGAATTATTCTTTTGTGTGTTAAATTACAATCAGGGAATTGGCGTGGCTTGACACATTTTATTTTATTTACAGTCTTGTGACTTTGATATGAAACACTCATAATATTGATTAAGTTAAGTTAAATGTACCCATCAGTAAAACAATATTATACTACAAATAGTGTATTTATTATTAAGATGCAAAAGGTAATTGTTCAAGGCACCTATAAAATGATATATAAAGTGATTCGAAATCATCAATGTTAATACTCATGTCCATTCTAAGTAACCAGCCATTTTACGAGCGCCACACATGAAGCTAAACAGACTATCCGAGCACCAAACCTGCATCTACCTACAAGCATGTTTACAGCTCAGCTGTCGCGATATATTCCGAATCAAATTGTCGACCGATCACCGTGTCGACTCCTACGCCATAACTCTACAAAAACAACACACGGTGGCGCATGCAATAACCGACCTTATTCACAAGGCAGCAAGGCTCCAGATGGATGAATGAAAACATTCGGCAGATCTTTGAATAATTTGCGACCTAATAATGCCTTATGTTTTCCTGGTACACAAATGCGGAGTCATAGACGTAAGTTAAGGAAAGTAACGACAAGTGCCTGTCGATACTTAAAAGGGATAGATGTTTTATGAATTTACATAAATTGTGGATAATAAAATTAAAATGGCGGTTATAGTTTATATCTTATATGGCTTGATGGTGGCGACAGCCTGACTCAAGTATTATAATATATGTATACACATTACTATATTATTATTTTATAATTATGCGAAATAGTTGGAAACATTGCAATAGTGAAAATAATGGTTTGCGAATGGAAAATATGGTTTACGTCATGGGTTTCATACCAGTGGATAACCATTCACTTTCTTTACGACTAAATCGACTATATATGATGCAAGAAGAGATGTCGTAATGGAATTTACCGGATGTGTCTTTTGTGGTCTGGCTTAGAGATTATATAGCTATGGGAAATCCAACAGGTCTTTGGACTCGTTCTGAAGTCAGAATTGGGATACTAATGGAATCACTTATTGTGTCTTTTTGGCTTCTCCAACCAAATGAAGAGATGACAAGTCGATCCAATACAAATTCCAATTATAGTCTCGTCAAAAGAACCCACCTGGTATGGCATTGTTATTCTGAGAGGCACATATAAGAAAAAAAAACTATCCTCATAAGCTCATAAAATATGTAGTTTATATCAATGTTTGAGAATAAAGTAGCATAAAAAGTTATTTATTTTTAGACTTCTCTAGTAACCGTTTATTTTGTTTTTGTGTTTATGACTGACTTGAGAGTTTTGCTAAGCAGAATTATGGAAAAATGGTTGGGATGAAAACTAAGCTTCAACTAAAAGATACTAAAAACATTTAAAATTTAACTCAAAATATTAAACCTGCCATTTGTTCCGATTTTGGAGAACTTTAATACAACATAAGAACATTAAAACTTCCCATAATCATAGACCGAGAGCACGCATCAAAAGAAACAATGCGAAAAATATGAGCAAAAATTACATGTTTCGGACGGACGTGACGTACGTCTGATTGCCTGTCCGTCCGTCCGTCCGTCCGTCCGTCTGCACGTATGAGTTGTTTCATTACATTATTATGAGCGGCTGCTACGATTAATAATACTACTAATCGTGGCTCACTGTAATCACAGTGGCAAAGTATCAAAGTGCGCCTCGAAGAGATGCTTTTCACGCACCTTCATCTTCATCTTTTCATACACAGACATCTGCTTTACAACTGCGAATAGCTTTCTATTAATATGGATATGAATAGACCCAAGCCTACCTACCACCTATATTTTTAATGGTAATAGTGTTAGTAGTAATTATAATTGTAACTAACTAATCTTAATAGCTACAAATATAAATAAAGATTTTTTTTTCTTTCTTTCCAAGTGATGTGAAGCGGTATCCCCTGCTCAAAACAACAGCAAAATTATTGAGGCCCTACCGTAATAAAATACTTGAAGTACCGAAATAGAATCACATTCATCACTGGACTTGAAGATGAAACGTCTGATGTGCCTGTAATTTCATCCTCACCTTTCAAACTGGAACAGTAAAGCGAGTACATTACTGCTCGGTGGCAGAAATGGCAGGCAGCAACACTTTACTGAACAGACACAAATTCTACTGCTACTATGAAACTTCGATTGCCTAAATGCTTGCGCGTAAGTTGTCTTGTTAGAAAATACACAGAACTGTATTTCTATTTAAATTGTTAAAGAAATGTTTCAGAAAGGTCAATGTGTGAAATGAGTACATTACAAGTAAGTAGCTATTAGTTGTTTTGGTCTATTAAAACATATAATACTAATAAGCAACGCTAGTAGCTGTCAGCAGTTGGATGGGTATCAGTCGCCATGGATCCATAGTTAGTAGTAACTAGTTTCAGAGCAAAGAGCAGGGGTTCAATACGCGACTTGCTCCATTTGTTTGATCATAGGTCGTATTTGGGCCTTGGATTATTGTTGTGTCCAGCATAAAAAAGCAGAAAAAAGTGAGAATGTAAGCATTTTTTGTGCTTGTTACATGTTCTATTTTACATACTCTTACCACCTATGACTTTTAGTTATCACTGCAAGATTGATCATGACAAAGAAAGAAAGAAAGAAAGAAAGAAAAGTGAACCTTGTCATGAAAATACAAAACTCAGAGAAATGAGTAAGCTACTACATCGTACACGCCACAATGTGCTTGCCTTCTGACCTTGCTTCTGATTTCTGATTATCTAGCACAACCATACCTTTGGAATGGAGCTGCCATCCAACTTCCGCTTCAATATTTTCACCCACATCACTGTTCTCCGCAAAATTCAACCAATTCCGGAACATTAAATCATTTTAATTCCGAAATATCGAGCTCGTGGTACCACCATCAATCACACGTCAACCGACCTCACATCGCTAATTACCAACACACCTCGCACAAAACCGTATTAAAACGATGCAACGCTTATTTTAATTCATAATAATATCATGTGCGGAATAACTGACGACACAGTGCAACGTAACTGCAGCGAGACGCGCGCAAAACGCGAATGTGCGCCGGGAACATAGAGCGCACTATGTCCAGACACGGCGCGGATATACAGCGTTCCGAGTCGCGCGGGTTCTATCGCGCTCGCGCGCATTAAGTCTCCAGTCACTCTCAATCACTCAAGCTGTCCAGACGTCAGTCATAAGCAAGACGAACGGGGGAATGACGGTGGCCTCCTTTGAGCCACCCCCCCGCGCCCTCTCCCGCCGGGAGGGGAGGGGGGCGGTCAGCTCTTAAAGACAATTTACCGAACAAGTCGAGTCCGCAGTCCAGCCGGGATTCGTGCACTGATGAAATTTATTTGAAGCAACTTGTGTTGCACTCGCGCTGGGATTTCCATGACTACAAGTTAGGATGACCTTATTTGAAACAGGAATTAATGTCGTGTGCGACGGACATGACGCGTCTTGGAGATAAATAAGATATTCATCAACAGCGTACTATATTTCGGAGTTAATTCTTACACAGACGTACAACAGAAGGGGAACAGCAATATCGTGGAACAGAATACATATTTGTCATATTGAGTTCCGATTATACATTGGCGGTAACATACACACATACACATATATAAAAAACGCAACTGTTTGTCAAAGGAGTAAGCAGAGAAAGCAGCTTGCCACTTACCTCTATCTATACATAACTCTTTTGATCCATTCACTGATCATATTCTTAATAAAAATAAAACGAAACCAAGGCGATATCTTCAATCAATATTGTATTTTCACGAACCTTCAGTCAACATCACATCAAAGTCACACACTGTCCCGATAAAAAAACGCAACAAAACTCCCAGTCTCAAACGGTGAGTTAACATCATTATCGGCGACGGACTGCCCCCCTCCCTTAAGGCGGGGGTGGGGTGGAGGTGGGGTGAGGGGCTGGGGGTGGGGACACACGTCGCTCAAACGTCGCTACCAGACGGACGTCTTTGTCGACCGTCGCTTTATTTACTCCAGTGCCTTCGGAACAACTAGAAGTGACAGCGGCGTTTTTGCGAGCACCTAATTAAGAGCCCTCTTGTGTGAGATATTAAAATGGTTTTTGTTTGGGCAACGGAAAGTTATGATGCATAAATCATAAAAATAATTATTATTTTAAGCATATTCTTTGAACATATTTTATGCTATAACTGAAATTTCAAGTACCGATAACATTAATAACATTTGGAAAGTGACAATTAATGAAATTGATTTTTTCTTTAAGATTTTTTGACGGTATTTATTAATACATATAGACTTTTAACATAGATTTTTGAAATGTAATGTCTTACTTTTTTGAAAATGTTTTACACACTTCTGGGAGTATTTATCTAACAGTTGCGACAACAGATCATAACGAACGCATGCAAAATGCATTCGTAATGGATTCCTATACGACAGTTTACATAATAATTGTAATTTCCCTCTTCTACTATCTACAGATATATCTCTGTATTACACTTTAATACACGGTATCTAGTTAAGTATAAAATCATAATTTGTCAAGTCTGTCAGAGCATCAAGTCTACGCCGAGTTGATTCAATCAAACTTGACAGCTCAAAGTCGATGTGGGTCGGACACTGGCACTGTACCGATCGATTTTTCTCCTCCATGCCATGAATAAATAGAATTTAGAGACTTGCGACATTAAGGATTATAAATAAATAATAACACCCAGCCTTGACCCAACATCAGGATTCCGGGTATCGCTGGTAGCCTCCAGGAACTGTAGTAGCGGGAATCATCAGTTCGGGAATCGAATATTTCCGTCTCAGACGGACCTCGGTGACGCAGTGGTTAAAAAGGTTTAGTTGCTAAATAACCGCTTCAATGAATCTTTTCTAAATTGATAAGTCAGACTCATAAGATATACATTTTTTTTTCTTCACATTAATACCTATTACCAATACCCAAATACATTAAATAGTCAACCTACAGTTAATTTAAAAGCTGAAACGACACGACCTCATAAGCTCGACGACCTTGTTAAATATCGAGTAAATTAGATTTGCAAAGGGCACACAATATCACGACAAAACTTTATCTTCAAAGCAAATCTGCCTGACTGCACTCAATCACAAGGACGAACCCTGTACTATTAATTGACGGGCCACTCCATCATAAAAACCTTTAACAAAACAACTAACAACAATCAATCGATTATCAACTCTAAAATAATAGCATAAAGAAAACAAAATTGCAAAGAAAAAATTGTACAATTCCCTCGTCAACAAACATAATGCAGTGGATATCGAGTATTCGACTTTAAGCTGTATTGCAACGGATTAGAGTCGAAATAAGTGAGCTGAGTCAAGATGTGCAGCTGTCAACGGGAAACGTCACATATCACAATGCGAAATGTCAAAGAAAAGACGCTTCTGTCTGCGAGTGTACGTTTATAGAAATTGTAGAGAAAATATTAATACTGCATTGTGTGGTGCATTACCGAGCTGTGGGGTTGTTTTCAGATAGTTTTCAATGCCGTAGATATTTTAAAAAGGACTTTTCTTTCCTACAGCGAAACATGTAATTTGACAGAATTAAATCATCGTGCAGGCAAATAAAGACTGCAACGTCTTGGATTAATTAGTATATAAATACTTATTTATATTCAAACAAGTCTTAATATTCATGTCCACTCGACAATACACGAGGATTAAACAAGCGTACATCCGACTTTTGGACAAAATGGCGCCCCAGACCACCCAGTGCAGATCTTCAGTACTAAAACATACAATCACGACTTTTATCCAAAGGTGTAGGCAGGACACACTGCATCAACTTTCCACTGCGGTAAACAAATGTACCACTATTGTAGAAAAGAATACAATTTGAGGAAATGAGGAAAAGGAAAAGAGGAAAAAAAAAGAAAAAAAAAATTATGTATGTTACCATTTCTCCAAAATGGCAGACTTGTTTCACGTTCGTTCGTCACAGACATTTCAAGGTTATGAGCTTCGAAAAGCATTTTCAATGACCAAACGCAGAACGGACTGAAGAAAATACCATTCAATCCACAGTCAACACCGAAGTAATAACTTTCAAAACCGCAAGGAATCAATCTATCAATCAATAAATCTAAAGATTGAGATATACCACTCGTGGGGCAGATGGGGGAGTGGGAGGGGGTAGCTCGGTGGGGTGGAGGGGGGGGGGGTGTTTACCGCTCGAGACGGATATATCCAGCGCAGACACCCGTCAATCACCCGCGGTATGATGAGAATTAATATTTCACCAGGGACCCACTGCGTCTGAGATGTCTTGATACTTTGTCTTAGTCTGCACTGTAAATTAATTCCACTAGTGGGATACGGATGAAATTCAGACCCGCAATTTTACACACAACGAAATATAAAAAAAAGATTTATTAAACGTATACAAAGCAAAAATTGTATTTCACACACAATTTTTATTTCGTTATGTATTAGAAGTAATGTATGGTGCTCAATTCATAGTTATATATAAAATCAGATCTTATTACATATTAAAGAAAACCAACACAATACCAAATACTCCTAAAAGTTTAAGTTAAATCCTTATGTATAATTATAATTACTGTTTTTTTATCTGCAAATGCCTAAAAGGTTTATTGAACGGAGAGAAAATTTTTTTGGGGATATTCGCTCTTAGATATTCTTGTAGTTTATCTATGTTTGTCCATGCATCAGCGATACAAGGGATCCTAAAAAAACAGGATATGATTAGGTTTTTGTATGTAATAGAATTACTGAACGAGCCGACGGCCCACCTGGTGTTAACTGATAACCTCTGCCAATAAAAACTGATGCGACTTGAGTCTCCACCTACTAGGTAGGTACGATAAGACCCAAGACGTATGTGCCCGTAACTCTGAGACGTGTAGGTGGAATGTCTCATGTGCCTGTAATTTCACCGGCAACCACACCTTTCAAGCCGTTATTTAAAATGCCTGATTTATCCACGTCATGTCTTTAATATTGTGAGCATGATCTTGTCTGATCATTATCAATATATCAAGATATTTCGATTTTTATATAGCGTAATCTATTATATGTTCTCCATGGACAAAATAGTAATTTAAGATTTTTGAAAAGTATCAAGAACTTTGTATCGGGTACCTCTACAAAATACGTGTAGACGTCAATGTGGAATCAATCAAGTGCGGACCTCCCGCGGGGGGGGGGGGGGGGGGGGTTGGAAGCGGGGGGGAGGGGGAGGGGGGGTGACCCTTGACCTGTCGCGTTCGTTTCGCAATGTCAGCCTTGACGGGTGATGGATGGCTAAGGTGATCAGTTTTCCTTTTCTTCATGTTGATCATATTTTCTTGGGAAATTAGAAATAATATGACGGAATTATGTGTGTGTGCCAACATGAAGATATAATTTTCTATTATATATGACATTACTACTTGATTATTAAGTTTAGAAATGCACATCCGATTTTAAGCGGTAACTTTTGAATATGTAAATAGCAATATGACTTCGGATCCACTACTGAAGGCAATCGATCCAAACCAATCAACAAAAAACAATATGTAATTAATCGTGTTCTTTTTATACTAATATAAATAAATAATAAATAAATAAATGAATAATGGTGGACATTTCACACAGCGCCATCTAGCCCCAAAGTAAGCTAAGCATAGCTTGTATCATGGGAACCAGACAACTAATATATTACTTATATACTTTTCTTTTGTAAATACATAAATATAATACATATTAACAGCCAGACACAGAACAAACATCAATGTTACAAATGTCACATAAATGTTTGTCCTGGGTGGGGATCGAACCCACGACCTACAGCGCGGAAGGTAGGGTTACTAACCAACTGAGCTATGAGGCCAGTCATATCAATATGTTTCAGAATTATTCCAATAAAAAAAAACAATGTATATCGCACCATTACCACACACAAGATTCAAATTGACATATGATTCAAGTTTTCCCCTGACCCACCCAAACATCGCTCGGACAAGGTCACACGACAAATACTAGTACTACTACAATGCAGCAATGTATTTAATAGCATTATACCATGAAATTATCTATGTCACTTTGTAATCACAAAAATCACATTATAACCATATGGTTGTTTACCACGTTCCACGTTTCTTCATGTCTGTAGTGGGTGCAATAATGGACTGGGTCTTCCCATGCTTAGGTAGGGGATGGTTCCCTGAACTGGGCCATCTACTTGTTGTGTTCGATACTTCGTGAAACAATAATAGTAACTCGATCCTAACCCTTGTCTCTTAATACCGTGTAAATTACACAAAAAAAAAGGAGGCAGAAATCTTTAACATGGGCGTACATAGCTATTCTTATGTTGTTTTGATGCATATCCAGTCAGATATAATCCCAGTGTCATAATTAAAAAGAGAAACTCGTTTTTGATTGACATAATAAAATGATAAACCGAAAATTGTCAATCCTTCAGTATGGAATGATTGACAGTTTCTGACTTTAATTGACATGAGGCAAATTAAACTGCACGCCTGTCTCTTAAACATATTTTAATCGACGGATTTGCTTCATAATTATTATATTAAACATTGGAAAGCTAAGGTTATTACTGTTATAATGAAAGCTACACATAGCAATCTAAAGTTGGTTCACCATCTCAGTATCTTCAGGTTAACGTATGTTAAAGAGGCTGAACTCCCAAACGAATGCAGCAACGTCAAAGTAAAGAATTCAGCCATCTTCCGATAAAAACTGCCAACCCGACGACCCAACTGAACGTAGTCACATACGACCCTACGTTATTGCCTCACTAAATGGCCTAAACCGTCTCCCTTCTCGAGCCAAAATCCTCTCTACAGACACGACCAGAACAATACGGGTATGCTAAAATGTTATTCGCAGCACACGTGGGCCAGCCAGCCTGCATAATGCAAACGTACGTTAACTAAAAAGTAAGATAAGTGCATATTTATACTATCCGAACGCGATATTTCGCAGCGACCGTCACTGTAAAGTGTTCGATTACAATTTAATGTCATGATGGTGCTCGTTCGCTCCAAATTTAAATCTTAACAGAAGCCACTGGTTAGAGTAATCTCGACTTTAAACTCCTGAGGTGAACGTGCTTTTTCGTTTGATGTATATTGTGAGTTACGCTCGTTTAGTTCTTAGTTGAGCGTGCGAGGAGGACTCGAGCCTAGAAGTAGTCAGTAGAGACAGGGCGGTAGTCCGATTATTTCTTTTAATAAGCGTCGCAACAAAACTATCACTTTATTGCCTTGTGTCTCATTAGACCTGGCGAGAGTATCGATATAAGTTTAGTGTTTAATGCGTTATGTGGCGTTCGCTCGTTGTGTACACGTTAAAGCGATAACGAATTGTTTAGTGCTGGTAATACAAATAATAGAATAGAATAGAATAATCATTTATTAAAAAAGAAGAATACAAAATAAAACTTAATATAATTTACTTTACGCAAACTAATAAAAAATTTGTCTGTTTCTTCTTCTTCTCGTCATGGTTTACAATATTAAAAAGTAGAGCAAGCGCTATTTCAACAGAATATTCAATGAATTTAACAAAGAAACATATCTTGATGCAAACATGTGATTGATAAAAGGTCAAACCAAAGATACAATAATGTAAAATATTCCATGACGATCGTAAATTAACAAAAATCTAACATCTGTACCACACATCACATAATTTAGTAGATACAGCGCATATTAATTCGGTGACGGTAAAAATAACTATAAATAAACAAAATGACAAGTGTCATTCCAATGTGACATACTGTGGAAAATACGTCCCCAAATCAATGTCACAATGATCAGATTAGCATGAATAATTTTTGTCTTTTAGACAATTTGTAGCCAATTTAAAAGGAGCTCAGACGATTATAGCTCCTATCGTCAGGTATAAATCACACTTTCTAGTCATAACAAGTTTTGTGAATTGTCGTAAAATAAATCAAATTAGCGAAAAAGACGTTAGATTTGGGAAGATAATCGATTGTTGGCGCCAAACAGAGACTGTTATAAAACAAGTTGAGTCACTCTCCCAAACTACTGGAAACGTTTACACAACTAAGAGCAGTAGAACTCTCGCCAAGTTCGTCCGGGGAAGTACTGCCACCATGCCCATTTCTGCTGCCAAGCAGTAACGCGTTCACGTTACTGTGTTCCGGTTTGAAAGGTGTGGTTTCCGGTGAAATTACAGGCACAAGAGACATTCCACCTACACGTCTCAGAGTTACGGGCGCATACGATGCGACTTGGGTCTTGTCGTACCTAGTAAGGAAGGACCCAAGTCGCATCGGTTGTTATGGGCAGAGGTTACCACTTAACACCAGGTGGGCCGTCGGCTCGTTCAGTAAATGTATAAAATAAAAATAAATAAAAAAAAAGCTGTTATTTCTATAACTTCAGTTGCTGATGAAAACTTTTTGAAATAAATAATATTGCCTTAATTGCTGGCCAAGTACGAGTATATTGATGTTTTGTGATGATTATAGGTAATGACTGGCCTCGCAGCTCAGTTGGTTAGTATTCCTACCTTCTGCGCTATAGGTCGTGGGTTCGATTCCCACTCAGGACAAACAATGTTAATATGTATTATATGTATGTATTTACAAAAAAGTTTATAAGTATTGTATCAGTTGTCTGGTTCCCATGACACAAGATATGCTTAGCTTAATTTGGGGCTAGATGGCGCTGTGTGAAATGTCCATCAATATCATATTTTATATTATATACAGGGTGTGGCGTAATGAGTGGATAATAGGGTACCTGCGGGTAGGGGCCATTGTGGCGGTTCAGAAAAATATTTGTTATGCTCAGTAAAAGTGCCTCGGTTTTCGAGATATTCGACATTTTCGAAATTTAAGAAATATTTCACCCTTCGTCACTATTTTTGGCGCCCAGACTGCAAATGAAATTTTTTTTTCTATCTGTTTTTTGGATAGTATTCTTGGATAGATGTGCTATCGAATGGAAACTATTATTTTTATAACACAAGCACAGTTATGTTTTTAAAATAAGATTTCACTAAAATTTTACTTGCTTTCGTTTGTTCGAAAATGTCGAATATCTCGAAAACCGAGGCACTTTTACTGAGCATAACAAATATTTTTCTGAACCGCCACAATGGCCCCTACCCGCAGGTACCCTATTATCCACTCATTACGCCACACCCTGTATATTACCGCCATATACCTGAAAGCGTTATAGTTAAGTCCAGTAGATCTACACCTACTAAAATGTACTCTTTACGCCATCAAAGTTTTTGAATCGATGTCTCACCCACAATGAAACTGCTCAAAGGGATTTTGGACACTGTCTCCACGATTATTCATAGGAGTTCCTCCTCAGTCTCCACATCAGTTCATCTCACCTCAGTTACCACAATTCCTGTGAAAGTTAGAAATCATAAATAGGTTGGCCTCTAACGACAAGATGACAGACAGATATAAACCGGTGGATGTCCGAGAACATTTCACCTGGGCCCGCGGTGAGTCACAGATCGCGGATGTGTTGCAACCATTACCACAAACTTATGGCATGACAGATAAATTGCAGCGTACGATATGCTGACATATACAGGGTGTCCGATAATGAGTGGATAACCTTGAAATGGGTCTTAGTAGAACTATTGGGCATTCGGAAAAAAATATCAAAAAAAAAAACCAAGTAGTATAAAAAAAAACAAATAATACAAAAAATCAAAACATCGATATTATTTGAAAAATACATATCTTTGATACTACTTGGTATTAAAGATATGTATTTCGCGGTTTTATATTTAAATGGCTGGGGCTAACTTTGATAGATGACCTACTGACCACAGTATACCTACGTTCACAAGCCTTGGCAATTTCTGCGGCGTCTAAAGCACAAGGGACAACAGCAAAGCTCGTAATGATCGGTGACGCCCCTAAACATATCATACTGCTACCAAAATACTAGTGAACTGTCGCGTGCCGCGTCCATCACCGCTAATATCTGCCAGATGCCAATCTCAGTACATCTGGAGTGCCGTAGCCGGTCATCTAATGTCATAGGTGGCTGGCGCGAAGCCAGCAGTCGCAGGAAATACCGATGCTGAGTTATGGGGAATGTGTGGATTCCATCTAACGGCTGCTTATGAAATTACGAGCGTAGGTCTTCATCTTCTTCGAGTCACCGGTTCTGTCGAACCAATGTGGTGAAAGGATTGTAAGTGCGCCTCAAAGAGGCTCCTTTCGTGCACTCGACACATGTCTTTAAGTTGAAGAAAACGAGCGTAGGTGATAGGATAGTTTATCATTTATTATTTGTGAATTCGACTAGGTTAATTGTAAACATAGTTTAATGAACTGTTATAACAAACATAAGTAAGTTTAGTAGCAGTAGAACTTGTGCCATCGCCCGGAGAAGTACTGCCACCACACCTAGTAATCTGCCGCCAAGCAGTGATGCTCTCGTATTGCTGTGTTGCCGGTGAAATTGCAGGCGCATGAGACGTAACATCCCCGTCTCGGGGTGATGGACGCAGCGCAATGCGATGGTCATCTCATACTTTGGTGGAGAGGACTTGAGTCGTATTGTTGTTGTCTATGGGCGGCGGTTACCACTTAACATAAGGTGGGCCGTCAGTTCGTCCGAATCACATAAAAAAAAAGTATTTTATTCCAGGTCTGTATCACTTGTACGACTTTTTTTATGCGCAATTCAAATAGCATTCGATATGCATTGTATAAACTTTGAGAACTTTCCATTTCAAAGTGCAAGCAAAGTGCTAACAGTCATCAATACACTTCCGTTGCGCTTACAGCGAGTCGGTGCAATATCATCGGTGCAATTGTTTTCATTGATGGTGCAATTAATTAGGGAACATTCGCCAGATGCCCATTTACCGATCAGTCCGCTGATTGACCGGCCACTTAGCGTATTTACGCGATCTGCACATTTTCAAGCGCGGGCGCATAATGCATACGTCATCAGTTGAGTTATTCATGTTCTTACTTGTATAAATATATTACACATTTGTACCTGTGAACTGGAATTACCTGTGTCGCAGATGACGTGATGACAACAACATCTTACACAGAACTCAAATATCTGATAAGTACAGCTAACCTTGATTTTCATAAATTTTTATCAAGGACCAGGAATTGAACCTACTCGTAAAACTCGTGGTCGGGAAGGTTTGTTTACTTGGCTAGAAAGCTAGCCTAGGTATAATGTATATATATGCAGGATTAACGATTATTGCATCCGTTTCATTCGGTTATTTTACTATATAAAACTATAAATTGCCGCAATCACAGAAAAACTATTTTTAGGTAACATTTTTCTTTGTGAATAAGTTAAGGATACTACTTAGGTAATGGATGAACCAAGTTGAAATATATTGTGCCTGTAACTTTGAAACTTGGTAGTAGAATGTCTCATGCGCCTGTAATTCCACCGGCAACCCCACCATGCAAAACGGAACAGTCATGCGTATGCGTTACTAGTACACTGAAATTGGTACTGGGCTTATAAGGTATAGTGTCAGTACTTCCCAGATAAGTTCAGCTCAAGACCTACTGCTTACAATCAGTCAGACAAAATAAAAAATTGGTCTTTTACCTTTTGTTACTTATTCCTAATGTATCCCAGTTTATTATTTAAAAAATATCGAATGTAGGTACACGGCATGACTGAGATTTTATTATATAGAAAGACTTTATAATTGTGAAAGAATTATAACGTATTTGCTAAATAGAAGCAAGCTATAATGTTTCTATAACTTGTTCACAATAAAGATGTTTCTATTTTGTAGATCCGAGGAAATTTAAATAAAGGTGTGTCGTGTAGACATTGTCATTTTGGCCTCACGATTGAATCGTTAAATACAATAGTAATATTATGTCAAAATAACAGCCACACATTTAGATTAGGAGTTGAATTTTTTAGCATGAGATATATAAGTTATAGAGCCACTAACCCGACCTGTGACCTATCATCCTACGCATTTTATATTATTTATTTTCAAACATAATTTAACTTATGTATAACAATAATAAAAAATAATGTTTTTGTAGATGTTTGTCAACGTGACTATTAAGTTTTTAATATGTGCTAATAGAACTCCATTTTGGAATATCGTAAATTATTACTATTGTCTGTTCATTATACGGATTATTAACATAAAATATGAGGGGAAATTTCACAAAGCACCATCTAGCTGGACCCAAACTAAGCAAAACTTTAAACTATGAGAGACAGATGACTGATATAATACATAAATACTTCTTGTAGATGCATACAAACCCAGGTACAGCCAAACATCTTTTTTCATCATACAAATATTTGTCCTGGGTGGGAATCAAACCCACAAACTACAGCGCATAAGGCACAGCTCCTGAGCTGTGATACCAGTTAATTTGATTTTAAATTAGTCACTTTATAACCATCTTCCGTTCTAGCCCAAATATCTTTAGAGGCATAAAATTTAATTTCATACCTATTTATTTCTTTCACACTTTAAATTCTTCTGACTGGCCTCATAGCTCAGTTGGTTAGTAACCCTACCTTCTGCGCTGTAGGTCGTGGGTTCGATCCCCACTCAGGACAAACATTTATGTGACATTTGTAACATTGATGTTTGTTCTGTGTCTGGGAGTTAATATGTATTATATGTATGTATTTACAAAAGAAAAGTATATAAGAATTATATCAGTTGTCTGGTTCCCATGATACAAGCTATGCTTAGCTTACTTTGGGGCTAGATGGCGCTGGGTGAAATGTCCACCAATATTTATTATATTATTATTTATTCTTTAACCTCAAATATACATATCTGGGTTTAGGCTTTTCATTCTGCTATCTTGTGTAACTGTATCTTGACTATTCTGTGAAGGTATTCTTCCATCTGCCATCACAGCGTCTAGCCAAGTGTTCTGACCAGTAAATGAATCACATTTATTTAATTATAATTGCTTGCATACCTCTGGATCTTGAAGACGTTTGATTCTGTCGTCAGCTTGTCCTGCGTACATTGTTCGCCCACGTGCTCATAAAATATTAAAGTGACACATTATTTTTCTTGTTTTATGACATCGCGTATGATTTTACGATGATAAATAATCATGTCGGAGGAATCGCGGTCAGACGCCTACAACACTATGTTTTCCGTTTGTGTGGCAATATTAATAAATTTTATGAATGATTTGTTGATTTATGATATTAAAATTACATTTAAGTCTTCAATAAACGTTGGTTGCCGGTGAAATTACGTGCACATGAGACATGCCACCTTCAAGTATCAGAGATGCCAGTTACATATAAAAAATATCCAAATGTTACAATGTCAAAAGGATTACTAAACGAAATATGACTGCTTTTTTATATATGGGTGTAGGCAAGACTTAATACATAGAATATGTATCTAAACTTTAAAATTTATTTAAATATTTGTTACCTTTTTTCTATACAAATAAAGAAAATTGGTGTGTCTGTTTGTAATATTAAAATAACCGCTTTTTACTAAGTGCTTATGGATGTATACACGGTACATATACAAAACAATATTTTTTTACATTTTTGTCTGTCTGTCTGTTTGTTCCGGCTAATCTCTGAAATGGCTGGACCTATTTTGACGGGACCTTCACTGGCAGATAGCTGATGTAACAAGGAGTAACTTAGGCTACTTTTCCGAGAGGTAAATAGGGGTGTGTAATAACAGAATTCCACGCGGACGAAGTGGCGAGCTAAAGCTAGTATTAAATAAAAACTTAAGTCAGTTGTTGTGTTAGGACTTTGCAATATTTTAGTCTCTCCCAAACCGGCCATTATGCTGATAGGCTTGGCAGCAATAGTATTAATACAGACAAAATTCGATTGCGACTTATGTCGGGTTCTTTAGTTTAGTAAAAACATTATTCCTTCTATACAAGATTAAATAAAATTAAGCATTTGAGCTCAATATAATAAGTAAATTTATATTTTATTTTTATTTAACAACAGAATCTACAGCTCTTAAAATTACTTAGGTACTTACTTAAAATTACTCTTACACCCAATAACAGATTCAATTTAAGATTTAATTTTAATATTTAAATTTAAGATCTAAAAATAACTTGTAATCTGATTCTATAGATAAGAAGGTGGTGTCAAAGATCAAGGATGGCCATTACAGAATTAAAAGCGTTACATTGACAAAGATAAGTGATATATGTCACGTCCGCTGTTGACATGAAAACAGAAATAAACTGAAATTGTGTAAGTATAGTGTTCCGACGCGCACAATAATCATCACTCAGCAGTAACACACGAATAATGTGAATCATTAAATTTCGTCAATAAAACATGTCAGACTTTGCATTTCAAAATTATATATCCGTTTGTCTGTATGTTCACTCAGTTTTCATTAGTATTATTTTTTTGTCAAAGTATTATAAATTAAATAAAGTTATTATTCTGTATCCGTGAAACTTTGATTTTAATTAATTGTGATACAAAATTATGTTTTTTGAGTGAATCACAATATATTATATTTATTCATGATATATGCATGCTATTATCGTTTAAATGTTTTTTTTTTAATATAACGATTCTATGTTACTCTCTTATAATGTAACTTTTAAATAAATGAAAGAATTTTTAAATTCTTTCACTTATTTAAAAAAATAAAAGCATTTTTTGAGTTTATCCATTACAAACAAACATACCAAAAACCAAATCTTTATTTTTACAATATTACTTTAGATAGTATATTAATATAATATAATAAATAAGAAATAGCTAAATTAATTTGAAACACAAAGTAGTAAAATTTTGATTCAAAGTTAAATTTCGGTATTTAATTTTCATTTAGTTCCGTGAATTGAGAACTAGATGGCAGCACATGGTAGGACTAACTCAAATAACGTGACAGCTACAAGTTTTGCATTTCAGTATAACCATGCGCCAAAATTGTAGTGATGACTGTGTTAATGAGAGAGAGATTAAATGACAGTGGGAAGGCTTTATAATATCTCTAGGAAATTAGGCTCTACTTTAAGAGCCGTCTGCTCTCACCAAAAGCCCTCGTAAACGCTGCCAAGGCCATCTGCGGCCAACAGCCACATAGTCCATTCATAAAAGGCTCACTACTTCATGTCAAGGGAAGAGTTCCATATGTTCCATATATTCTTCCCCGTGGAGGGTCGGATAGGGATTGAACAGGCATCAAACTTGACCTTATGTTTTGAATAATATTGACGTTTCCAAGCCATTTATTTATGAATTCTATGGAAATAAAAGTTTTGACTTTGACTTTGACTATGAAATGCGTATTCTAGTGAATTATTAAGCTGTTCCGTGACTTACGTTAATAGTGGTTGTATGTAGAAGTATTGACCTAGCCCAGTGGTAAAATAATCTTTGAAAAACTCTGCTTGAAGTCGAGTAAAACTGCGGGCACAAGCTAAATGATGATGGTAAAACCTACGCAAACATACGTGTGAGATCCGACAGCATGCTGATAATTCGTCATCGGCTGACCGGCCTAAATACGTCAGTCGCGGACCACATATAAAATGGGATTTTATTGCCTGTAGATGATTATTAGGTTGCGACACAGTATAGTATCCGTTAGTAAGTGGATTTGTGATATGTGTGTTGTTGATCTGAATACGTACTTTACAGCAGCCATATGATAGCCACTGAACCACTGAATGATCACTATAACTGAACCATTTTTATATTTGTTAACAGGTTCAATATACTTACCTAATTGATAAAAAATGTATATTGTATATATGATAAAATTAGTTAATTTAGTAATCAATAATTACAATTTGTAGTTCATGAACTCTGACTAAATAACGTGCAACCCAAGATTTCAGTACAAATGGAGCCAGTAGAACAAACTGTACGTCTATGAAATAAGCACGAATCTCTCCACACACCTCAAAGGCCTTGTGCTGGTTATGGGCAAAGTATACCGGTAAAGAAAAGGCTGTACGTAATTGAAACAAAAAAATTCTAGTAAACGTAAATCCCCATTATCATACTAAAATTACTTATAGCCGTTAGCGCGTCCCGCGAGATTCGACCACTCAAACAGCTATTTCTGAGTTTACGAGTGACAGACAGACACACTCGATATATCGACTTTAAATTCCGTTTTTAAGAGGTTCTTGAGTGATGTTATTAATTAGGGTACCGTAGGAAATGGTCTCTATTTAGGGAGGATGTTTGTTTGATTGAAATATTACTCAATGTGTTTGATTTAATGTGGTTTTTATATTGGGAAAGGATTTTGTTCCGTCCCAGTTGAAGAGTTATAATAAATAAAAGATTTCAGGTTGAATATTAATCTTCATGTGTAAGTTAAGTGCACTTAAGTAGGAAATCAATTAAATAAATTTTGAGCGCTTGCTGTGCATTTATGTTATGTCTTGTGGATGAGTGTTACCTAAAAAAAAAAAACAGATGAGATCGATGCCTAAGATTAAGTCTTTGTTTAGACGCATTGATTTTTTCACTAGATAATTATAATAAGAAAATTTTAAAAAATCCAGGTGAATTCAAAGTCAAAGTCAAAAACTTTATTTCCATAGAATTCATAAAGAAATGGCTTGGAAACGTCTATATTTTAAACATAAGATCACGCGTACTTATCGATAAGTTTGATGCCTGTTCTAACCCTATCCGACCCTCCATGGGGAAGAACAGGCAAGAAACCCTTAATGGAGAGATTCCTTTTTTTCGCGAGCACGATCCTTGTAACAATTGAGTACTTAGGTCTATGTTACATTTATGACTACATAATATACTAAAATAAGAAGAGAAATAAGAACATCAAAATTTAACATGATTATGGTTATATCCGCATCATATATTCAAGGTAGAGCAAATAACAAAATCCACCTGGAATATTCATCCAATCGCATCATTTGTAGGGTTGTAAGCTTTACGATTATTACACCTGATACATTAATTTCTTGATAAAAACTGACCAATCAACATCAATAAACTCCAAACGACCGGCGAAGTGGAAGCACAAGTCAGTAAATCTCCTTTTAAGGCGCTTAATTCGATATTACGTGAAAAATTTCACCACCAATAAAAAGCTAGATAATTAAGTGAACACGGCTACCTGCCTGCTGCCTGCGCACACGCAGCCCTCACAGGTAGCGCATTCAAATTCGTATTTGGAACATGAAAAGTCAATTAGTGCGCCGCGTGGGGCTGTTTCTGCGCCATCTTTAATTACTCCGACAGCTGCGTTTGCGCATACGAGCTAACGTGGGTGTTACATAGGGTTGGATCGTTTTAATTAATGGACAAAAAAATGGGCGGAGTTTTGCATGCATAGGAAATTTTAAAGATTTCATATTAATGAAGTATTTATCCATATGTCTATTTTTGATAACTATGCAATATATCTTCTATCACATTTTTATTTATTTATTAACAAAATTCACAGCTCTTAACTAATACATGTTTATCTTATATACTAAAAAAAAAAGCCAATTAAGGATTTACATTTTACGGATCGTTATAATTTGGTTAATCGACGACAGTGATAAACTAATACAACATATCAATATCATTTAATTTAATTTATTTTTTAGTATAATAAAATATACAAGATTGCAAGAAAATTTAGATTATTTAGCAAAGACTAAAAGACGTCCATTCTGACGTAAGTTGTAACGTAAGTTGTTACAAATAAATGTTATTTTCTTTCTTTCTTTCTTTCTTTTCTTTCTGACTTCGTCACGCAAGACAATATTTCAATATTTTATTCTTCTTACTTCCCAACAAAATACTGGAGATATCACCAATATTTTTGTGTTACAGAACAGGTAAACTATACGACATGTAAAGTCGGTACAATTACAAAAACTTCATGTAGTCTTGTAATAATATTAGTATGATCACTAAGAAAAGCGACCATTACAACCCGTATACATTGTAAATAATGTATTAGCAGTAATACGCTGTGCCTAGGTTACCTAGTAGTCATTTTAAAGGTCTATCAATTAATGTACTAGTTAGTGTGTGCAAATTTCAACACAAAATTATTAATGGCTTAACTGGCCTCATAGCTTAGTTGGTTAGTAACCTTACCTTCTGCACTGTAGTTCGTGGGTTCAATCCCCACTCAGAACAAACATTTATGTGACATTTGTAACATTGATGTTTGTTCTGTGTCTGGGTATTAATACGTATTATATGTATGTATTTACAAAAAAAAAAATATATAAGTATGTATATCAGTTGTCTGGTTCCCGTGATACAAGCTATGCTTAGCATACTTTGGGGCTAGATGGCGCTGTGTGAAATGCCCACCAATATTATAAAAAAAAAAAAATTATACTTCAAAAATCTTACAGTATAAAATATATGAACGTTGGAACTTTGAGCCTCTGCCTATCATTTCCAGTAAAAAGGCATGAATTTCTGTGTGTCTAGGTTAGTTAATTTTTAGATAATCCTGTTTCCACATTATATATTCAGTATGGACACTATGCGCACGCGTCCCAATAAAACCACGAGACTGTCTGTCCATATTTTGAATACCCCTAAAAGGGGGATTCCTAAAGAAGACGTATCTCACCGCATCCATTGTCCATTGTTTTGCCCGCAGTTATTTATGACAGACCACAGCACCCTATCTCCTTCTATCTTGGGCACCGTATCTATGTCTATCTCGCTCGTCTAAGGCTTCCGTCGACTAATGTAAGCAAATAAATTACGCTTGAAAAGATAATTTATGGTATTATTCATGGTATTCCGTGGCGTATTGGCTGGGCCGGTTTTTGGACGTTTTGTCCAGTGATTGATTTGTGGACGACCAAATGAGTGTTCTCATGACAATGGTAGTCTCTTTTCAATTTTGGACGATACATTGTGAAATGCGATGTATTGGAAATGCAAGAACATATTCCGAAATGGGGATTAATTTATTAAATGCATAATTAACGCAAAGGTGATAAAACTAACTCATTTACAAAATAGGTGTGCTCTTTACTGTTTTCAGCGGTAAAACATAAAACTATGGTTGTAAGACAATGAAAAAATCTTGTGTTCATTAAATGGTGTAGCTATGTGGTAGTGGGCGAGACGGTTGCCTTACTGCGTGCTACGAACGATTTATATGATATTGGAATCGATAAATCTTAAAAAAACTTTAATGCCGCCGATGCCATCCCACCGGAAGCCGTCCCGATAATCGTCATTAGTGACGTCACCATCACTTCCCCCATTAATTAACCCACACGAATTTTTAATTAAAAAAACTCTATAAGAACCGAGTACAGGCGACGCGACGCGACGCGACGAATTCAAAACGTTGTCTCCGCGCCCATAAATAATTGGGACAAAACCGAGGGGTAGGGAGGGGGTGGGAACCCCCTCCGGATAAGTGTCTAAAATTTTCACAATCCGGCAATAAAAAGATAATTTATTAGAATAGCTCTTATTGTTTTCGTTATTTATGTGTATGGAGTAATGTAATCTAGCTCGGCGGGGCCTAAATAAATAATTTTCACTTTAATGTCCCTTCTTGCTTAATCTCCTGGCGGTCCCGTTCAGTCCGTTTCGTCCGTAATAGCCGCCCGAGGTATTTTTAGGTCTAAATAAACATGATTTGTTGTCGCATTGTGACAGAATTTAATTTTGCGAGGCCACTGTCGCAGATCTTTGAATTATTTTAATGATTCATTGCAGTTTTGGGCTTTTCACAGATTTGCATCGATAGCAAGCACCTTCACTTCCTTTGTTTTGACCGAATTACCTCGCGCAGGGGTGATATTGTATGTAAGTGAGGTTTCTACCACATAAGACATTTAGTAATTTAATCCCAAACGTTATTTTTTTATATTTTTCCCCGTTACTCTTCATCAGGAATTTTGATAATACTTGTATAATGTTATTTGATTTTTATTTTCTTCTCACAATACAATCATGATTTTCATGCCAAATATGGAGCATAGATTTTTTCCCGGCAATCTCTCTGACTTCCTCCATCCTTGTTGGTCTGGAAGATGCAGTATATTATTCTCCTATTGTTTATACAAAAATCCGTTTGTGAAGAACTATCATGTAGGTATATTTTAACAGTTAATGATCAAATCATTTCAACTTTCAACTAACGCTAGTTAACTCAACAAAATATGAAAAAGTGGGTCATCTTTGGATATTATTTTAATGTACCCAAAATATGTAAATTTGCATTAGTATCGCAGCAGGCCATCTCTGTTTCATCTTACACATAAGCCTTTTGTTTTTAACCAATAAAACCACAGGTCTAGCCGTAAACGTCGCGTAAGGCGACGCGGGCGCCGATGGGAATAACTTAATGGCTGTTTAAAATTTTAATTGCGTTTGATTTCTTGTATATTGATCAATTTATATTCAAAATAGATTTTATTGACATTAATTATTTATATTTTTATCTAATTACGAAAGGGAAATCTGAAATCGGTCTATTCTTTGTGTCTTGTTATTTTTTATGGGCGGATCATAAACTGAGGAATTCACCATATCTGATTGTGAGCTTCTTCATAACATGTCAAATGTCAATGTTTTAACTAGGTACCTATCATTTTGAGTAGGCTATTATACATATCAGGTTCAAATAAGCTACCTGTTTCCCGCAATGACTGTTATACGCAAAGTTTTAGATAGAATCACATCAGTCGAGCGAAAACTACCAATAATCCCTGCTTTAGTTCATTTAATAAAGATAAAGATAAGAGATAAGATAAAAGATAATTTATTCACATAAGACATGGTTAGTAACAGATGAAAGGTTGAGTCGAAGGATCTTCATGTCTCGATCAATGTGCTCGATTTTTTTTCTTTTTTTTTTACTTTTAGCTGATCAGTTAAAAATTAAAATACATTCTTAAAATTACATTTAGCCCTTTTATAAATTATATTTTTATGTACTCAAATATTATAGATATAGAGCAAAACGTAGGCCACTGAAATTGATTTTGCACAAAACTCGTTTCGACTCATTCAAAAGCTTTTGCGAAGACTTGAGAAATGATTTTAATTTTAATGACAATCTCATATTCCTTTTGGTTATTCATTTAAGGCATAAGAGACATACTTCTAAATCTCAAACTTAACTTAAATTTGTCGCTGTTGTCATAGATAAAGAACTCACAGCATCTGCATTAAATCACGAAGTACAAAACTCTAAAGACAAATCCAAAACACATACAGGCAACATGTACGAATATAAAACTCACACATGCAGATTTGAAAGCGGACGGTCTGAACTTCAGTGGCCATTCCTGAAAATTAGTGGACGTGGGAGTGGAAAGGGGAGGGGGAGACAATAGCACATGATTTACAACTACCCCCTATTATGTTTTGACTTTAATAAACAGAGGTCGTCTTAAATTTTGGTTGACGGTTCTTGAACTTGGGTGTTGAATTTAGTTTGGGGCTAAGTATTTGCAATCATTGTTTACAGGACAGAGGTAGTGAAGTCACACATGCTTTCTAAAGTTGTTTTAGAAAATTTTTGTTCTACAGAACCATTATTATAACTTTGAATGTATGTTTAATATATATTTTCTGAGTCAAGCTTGTTTAATCAACTTCAATTTTTAGAGTAAGTCGATAACCTGTGTAACACATAGGCTAGTTATAGTCCGGTACTACGCAGGCAAATTAGCGGGCTGAAATTAGTACATTTCGAGCATTCGATCTCTAATTTTTCAAATCATTATAGTAAACGAGCTTTTTATTAGTACCTGTTAAGGAAAAATACTAAACATCCATCGTCACAAATGGAGTAAGAAAAGCGAGAAAGTGTAATATTAATTCTGCTAAGCAGTCATGAACACTTATTTCTATGGGGTTCTAGGGTTTGAACAGGAGTCAAACTTATATAGCGATAAGTACGCGTGACCTTATATTTTGAATATTATTAACGTTTCCAAGCCATTTCTTTATCAATTCTATGGAAAAAATTTCTTACTTTGCTTTATGTTCACTGAAGAAATCCGGTGAAATGAAGCGACACTTTATTTATGTTGAGTGACAGGTTCCAAGCAATGTATAATATATGCTGCTGTAGAAATGAATAAATATAGCTACACAACGTCAAAGCATCAGAAAGTCTTGTCACTAAACTTAATTTTCTTTCGATATGTCAGGTGTCGAGCAAACGGCCCACCAGAAGTCAAGCCGTGTACCACAACAACAGTAATACGACTAGGATCATCCGTATTCAAGTATCTACGGGAATAACCAAGTTGCATGAGAGAAGATGCAATGTTTCATGTTAATATCTCAATCAGTACCCATCACCTATAAATGGGAATATAGGAAAGCGAGCAAAAACGGCGACACAAATAAATAATAAAAAATAAATAAATAATGGTGGACATTTCACACAGCGCCATCTAGCACCAAAGTAAGCTAAGCATAGCTTGTATCATGGGAACCAGACAACTGATATAATACTTATATACTTTTCTTTTGTAAATACATACATATAATACATATTAACACCCAGACACAGAACAAACATCAATGTTAAAAATGTCACATAAATGTTTGTCCTGAGTGGGGATCGAACCCACGACCTACAGCTCAGAAGGTAGGGTTACTAACCAACTGAGCTATGAGGCCAGACAAATAACTGCGGTCACTACATAATTATATTTGTAAAAATGCCACAAAAATAAAGCTACAATTAAAAAAAAAGGTCTCGTCTCCATACAAACATTCTCTATCGTCAACAGCTGAAACTACGTAAGTTACAAAAGTCAACTAAAAGTCCCAAAGTTGAACAATCGCACTCAGTTTTAATTAAAGGGACAGACGGACAGAAGTTTTGTCGTATACCCGGACGTGACGCTTACGTATCGGTCTCCGGCGTGACGGGTACCGGGTACCGGGTACCTCACCCCCCCACCCACCCCCCACCCCCACACACACCCACCCCCTTACACTTCTTTAGGTATTTATTTTACTAGGGTATTATTGAAAAGTGGCAAACCTAACATTATATGCGAAATTGATTGATATTCTTTTTGATTGAAGAAAGTCTGACCTCTTGAGTCTGAACTCTACTACGATGAAAAGCAGAATGAAACCGCAGAAATGAAACCTTGACACTTCAAAATAATGCGATATCTACCACCCTACCCGCAACGCCCGCGTGACAGATATAAAATGGGTACACACAAAACACATTCATACGTATGTATGTTTGTATGTATGTTACATTAGTATGGTAGTAACGCCAAAGTGGCTTACTCTACGGACCAATGAGTATTGATGTTACATTTACTGAAATAATCACATAAAAAAAACAGCACTTGCATACGTAACATAGTTCAAATTCCTTCACAAAAAGCGAATAATTTCTTATAAATTATTGCGGCCGCAAGAATTGAACTGATACCCTTCAAAGCGGGGGGGTGGGTGGCGTTGGGGGGGGGAGGGACGTGATTTATTGTGCTATAAAGTATTATAATTAAAAGCGAACTACAGGAACTACGGTTCAAGTTGGCCGTAAGGTATACCTTTATCTGTGGTGAGGTATTTTATGGAAATTAAAACATTGCATGTCACTGAAATTATATACAGGGTGTCCGGTAATGAATGGATAACCTTGAAATGAATCTTAGTAGAACTATTGGGCATTCCGAAAAAAATAACAACTAAAAAAACCAAGTAGAATAAAAAAAAACTAAAAAAACAAAGCAAATAAAACAAAAAATCAAAACATCGATATTATTTAAAAAATACATATCTTTGATACTACTTGGCTTTTTTTTATTTGATATTTTTTTCCGAATGCCAATAGTTCTACTAAGACCCATTTCAAGGTTATTCATTCATTACCGGACACCCTGTATATCATGATACACGACCTGTGCCTTATTGCGGCAACCTTTACATTCATTCATTATCCTTCTGTTTTAAGACATTGCAATCAGTATTGATTTCTCATATAACAAAATACAGCAAGTGCGCCAAGTGTAAGTCGGGCTCGCACGCTGAGGGTTCTGTACTACCACATTATTATAGTTTTTTATGATACATCAAAACATTGTAACCGAACTGTTCTTTAGTTTAAGTATGTTTAATATATCATACATTATATTGATGCATTATTTCCACCTAGCGCCGCAATTCATTGCCACTGGATTAAAACAATGAATATCGATCAATTTCAATCAGTTTTTAGATTTATTTCGTTTTCTTACTCTTGCACTTAAAATAAAAATTACTTTTGAAACATGTTTCATGCATCAAACATTCCGGAGCGAAGAAAATTCTCAAACCAAGCCGTCTTTGTATTGAGTGACATTCAAGGAAAAAATCGAAAAATCAGATCAGAGAGAAACAGTAAGTATATTTTCGAATAAACAATGACTCTATTAGCGAGGCTAATCTTTGGCCGAGGTTTCAGAAGGGCACGAAACTTCACTGAATGATTTAGGATAGCGACGCGCTGCGGCACAGTACGGACATACTTACGGACATACTTACATACTTACATAACTACCACTTGCGAACTTTATGGATGTTTGTTATGCATATTTTGCCGGTAAAATATGGGATACCGTCTGTAAATAATAACAGAGGAAATGTTTCTTGGATTATGAATTAACGTTCGTAATTGATGGATCCATTGTTGGTTGGGCTGAGTGCAGTACGAGGGGTCCGGTTTCGATTCCCAGCCGGGCGATCAAACGTTTTATTTATTTAGTCGAATTACACTATTATGGAGACGTCCTTCCTTTATAAAGTCACCATTCTCTAGCCTCAAACGTAATAATAAATATTGATGGACAATTCACACAGCGCTATCTAGCCCCATACTAAGCATACACAACCCGCGACCTACAGTGCAGAAGGCAGGGTTACTACTACCAATTGAGCTATGAGGCCAGTCAGTCATATTGATAAAAGTATCTGAGGAAAATCTTGATGTATAATATACAAAACTCTTCCGTTTGTACGTACGTGATTAACTCGTCGCAGTATGCTACACATGTATCGTGTATAAATATGACACCAACAAAAAACTTCAAAACCACGGAAGACATAAAACCACTCCAATGACATATAGCCCGAGCTCCCGCGACGAAAAAAGAACAGCTCAGAGCTTGACGTCTAAGTCGTGATTTATACAGTAAACACATAAATCTGACTTCTATCTGTCAAGTCGCGTCGCGTCGAGTCGCGTCGGGTCGCGTCGCCGGAAACGCGACTTCGCTACATAAATAATCGGTGTTGTTTCGACGTTGGGCAATATTATTTTGAGTTACGATTGTTTAAAGTTTTTATAAAAGAAATTTTTATTTTATTTTTTATATATGTTTATCAAGATATGCAAGATACGCGGGCAATGTATGAAAATTTTTCGCCTCAAGATATGTCTAAAAGAAAGAAATTTAGGCCTTTATTAAAATTATCTTCAATGTAAAAAATAATTAGTGTCCCAATTATATTATAATAACCAAACTAAACTTGATTAAGTGAGTCAATATTGAGCAATAAATTCATGACTGTGGCCTGATGAGCGGCTAGTTTTTAGAACACATTTCAAGAGTGAATTAAGGGAAAAAATATATATTTTCTCGCATGTAACTGTAAAATTGAGATTTAAAATACAACTTTGAAATCCAAGCTCGATTTCCTTTTATTTTGTATTTAAGTTATACTACTTACATCTACTTTTATTTACAGTTAGTTTAAAAATCCAGCTTCATGCCAAAAGCCCTAACTCAAGGCCGAAGCTCTCCCAGAGAATGCACGTATAATCTATTATAGAAGCGATTCTCTTTCTTAACTGTAACAGTCAAGTATCTGTGTACTTCTTTTCCTGCATTTAATTCGTATGTTACCGGTAACTATGTACTGAAGAACATTCTGCACTCTTTGGAAACTATTAGGAAAACTATTATCACAAGTTATGGCTTTAAAAATATTTATCCTTTAAAATATGAAAGTATCTTTCACTTTTAGACCAGTTAATTACTAGAACCTGAAAGGGAAATGCTATTTTTCATTATGTAACATAATTGCAGTCCGGTCTGAAGTGGCAATCTAATGTATTAAATAATACCGTACAACCATTAAGAGACGTAATACAAGTACAAAAGCCTTAATGGTTACTACAATCTATTGTTCATGTACTTCCGCCACTATACGTATCCTAAGTAGTTTTAACATTTGTAGTGTATATTAATGGTGTACAATAAAGAATTTTCATTCATTCATTCATTCTAAGCGGCATCTAGGCATCATGATTCGCCGCCGCCGTGTCGGCCGTGTGCGTCCAAGAAGTACAGACATTTCGTTTCTATGTTTCAATGGTCGAAGCTCGAGTTGGCAAGCGAGGCGTGCGTGCAAATATGACTTATTTATGTAAACTCTTCTTTGTGGTAATGCAAGTAGGGGCAGAATTAGTGCTCGTATCATACGGGGTTTATGTGCCCTACAATGTACGGTAATGTGCCCCGAAAGCTATGTCGATCTAGTTTTCGTAGAGAAAGCCAGTTTTCGTGAAATGGGAGAACGGATATTAGCGTTAGCGAATTATATTTCTTTATACATTTTAAGTTTTTTTGGACATTTCACACAGCGCCATCTAGTCCCAAAGTAAGCTAAGCATAGCTTGTACCATGGTAACCAGACAACTGATATAATACTTATATAAACCTTTTTAGTGTACATACATATAAATACCCAACACAAATTTCTTATTTGCTATCAGTGTTATAAATTACAGAACTAATATTAAGCCATTTTGTTTCCCCTATAATGTTCTACATTACCGAGACGCCCTAATTATTGCAGATTATGCAGACATTTGAATAAAAAAACGACAGCAACTCTATTAAGTTGGTCGAATCCAGGGATACCGGGTTCGTTTTCCGACGGAGATCAACAACTGCGTGATGGGCATGAAGTTTTTCTCTGCCATTGCACGTTTATATGTCGATCCAATTAGCCGTGTGTGTGTGTGTGTTTGTGTCTGTGTGTGTGTGTGTGTTTGTGTGTGTGTGTGTGTGTGTGTGTGTGTGTGTGCATTGGGCATACCGTCCAATGTAAACATTTAGTTAAACCACCGTTAAACAGCAAAAACAACATATTTTCGGAATCCTTAATCATCAGATCAAGTATAAAGCCTAATTTATAGTTAAACAAAAATTGTCACCACTAAAAATTTCAACGTTTCTTTAATAATAAAACTACATAAAGGGTGTCCACATAACTTAGACATTCATTAAATAAATTATGAATATCGTTTTATTTTGAAGCAAAGCTGAAACTTTTAAAGTAAATTTATCGGCTCCCCAATTCCAATATCTTATTTCTCTTCTCATGAAAAATCCTAAAGACATTGATACTTATCCAATGCCCCAACTATTTGAGTACCGATTCATATATAGAGATATGGGTGAAAATTATAAAGCATTTTATACTAGTACATACAAAAATAGTCAAATTATAGAAGAAACTTCTTTAATAATTTGATGGATAACAAAACGGACAATTGTTCACACCTCCTGATGTGTCACAGAAACTTGAGACTCAAAAAACCTCTACATAATCTGTCAAGACAAAATGACAACATTTCATAGCAAAATACCAGGGAACCTTTTTTTTATTGGGGTAAACTAACAGACACACAGTAATACTAAAATAAAATAAATACTTAAATAAATTATTCACTGTGGAACCCACACCGTTTACCACAGATAACAAAAGAAGAAAAGAGAAGAGAATCTAAGAATCTGTTTCATACAAGACGTCCCAGTGACACGGATGTGACACCCTGTATCGGCGAGGTGTCACGAGATGTTGTGAGATCAATCATCGGTTTCTTAACGAGTGGACCAGCTGTTGTGTATGGATTGATAGAGCTATAAACTATATTTATAGTCGGAATAGTTTTAGAATAGTTTGTGATGCGCGTCGTGACTGTGAAGTTACGTTTAGATGGATGTGGCGAATACACGGACGAGACATTGTTTAATACTAAGTATAATAATAGATTCGATGTATAGTAATACTAGATCGGAATGATAGGTCACTGATAAATAACGCACGACAAGAACAGATAAATAAATAAATAAATATTGGTACACAAACTCAGAATGACGTCTTAACTTCGCGAAAATGTCGGCAGAGCCTCTTTTGCGACCATTGTAGGACATTTCACACAGCGCCATCTAGCCCCAAAGTAAGCTAAGCATAGCTTGTATCATGGGGATTATCATATCGCGAGAACGTGGGCCAAGTGGTCAGTTCAGTCACCATGGTTTTACCACAAATAACTCAGCTAACACTTTCCTCCAGCAGTTTTTTTAAAGTATGAAAAGTATCCAGCTCAATACATACAAGGAAATATCGAAAAAGTCCTTTCGATAATATCCCATTATTAAAATCACTTATATTCACAGTTTTATATGTACGAATTTCTTATTTAAATTTCATGTGAATAACTTTTAAAGTGTGGTATAATGGTGTCTATTTGGTGTCTATTTTTTATTTCTTTTTTTTATGTAAAAATATAATAAATAAATAAAATAAAATAAAAAAATATTCCTTGACAACAAACTAAAAATATTTTTTTTTTGAAATATATGTCATTTGCCTTTGATTTGGTTTGCCATCAATATAATCGATGACATCTATCAGTGAAAGTCCCGAACATGGACTATTTACTGCCGCATCCATTGATTTGTAGGCGAGACGTCGCGGTAGCGTCGTAAAGTCGCCCACGACTCCGGAGCGACGCGACGCCGGGACGACGCCAATAAAACAGGCGGTATTGTCATCAGTGTGACCTTGCCGTATGTTCTGACACTGTGATACAATTCCAACATTAATCAAATACGTATATCGTGAGAAACATTATAAAACTGTTTATGTTGGTATACATTCCGACTACCGCAGATTACATTTCTTTCGTTTTGTGTATTTAGTAAAATCAGTTATCCTAGAGCGTGTTGGTCTAGCGGTACTGACCCCCGAGTTCCAATCCGGAGGTCGCCGGTTCAAATCCTGACGTGCACCTATGAGTTTTTCGATTGAAAGATTTATGTGCGCAATACCACGTTCTCAAAACGGTGAAGGAAAACATCGTGAGGAAACCGACATGTCCTAGAACTAAAAATTCGAAGACATGTGTCGAGTGCACGAAAGGAGCCTCTTTGAGGCGCACTTACAATCCTTTCACCACACTGGTTCGACAGAACCGGTGACTCGAAGAAGAAGAAGAGTTATCCTAAAAAGAAGAACAAGACTCCTACAAAAGAGAAAAAGAAAGACAAACCACCATCAAAAAACAATTCCTTATTACTTAAAGATTATTAACATCTAGAAATGTAAATTAACTATATTTTAATATACTTTACTAGGAGTAAGTATCTAGTATCTACTAACATCGTACAACTAATATTAACTATCACCTCAGCGCAACATGCAGAATTTCTTCTACTCAGCTCGTTGACAATCGATTGACGGGTGTCCACCCTTCAAACCCCTTTCCTCCCTCCTCCCTCAACAGCTGACCCACATCGCCGCCATATTTATATTAATTTAACTGGAATAAGTATATCGGACTGTGCATCTGGATTGTTTGCAGAGCTCGCAGGGTGGCTAGTTTCGTCTCTACAGATCGATAAGTGGTGGCCAAAGAAAGTGACGGAGTGGTTACCAAGAGATATGAAAAGGAGACATGGCAGACAGAAGAAAAGATGGCGGGACATATTTAACGAGAGAGTAGGAGCAAGTTGGATGCAAGCAGCACGAGACAGAAAACTGTGGAGGGACTTGGGAGAAGCCGAAGAGGCGACTTGTACCAATGTTAAAATTTATATTTAAATTTGTTTGTAATTTTAGGTAGTAGAATGAAAAGGCTTTTTGATTTTGATTTGAAGTGGTGGCCAAATGGTGAAAATTACTATAAAATAAGAATGAAGAATCTAAATAAATCAGCATGTCCTAGAACCAAAAAGTTTAACAAGTGTGAACGATCAGATGGACCACCTGGTTGTAAGAGTAACCTCCGCCCATAACAAGCCCTACGAATCAGATCTTCCCCTACTTAGGTAAGACAAGACCCATGTCGCATCGTATGCGCCCGTAAATCTGAGACGTGAAGGACTCAGGTGCTTGTAATTTCACCGGCAACCAAATCTTTCAAACCAGAACACAGCGAATGCATCACTGCTTGGTGGTAGTACTTCACTGGACGAACTCGGCATATGAACTACTTCTAGAAGCTATATAATAATTTATTTATTTGCCAATAATAGTAAATGTTAACAAAAGATAATTATCTAAGATCTAAGATCCATTCACACACGCTTATCAAGAGTAGCCAAAAGTCCCGGCAGAGGGAAATACATAGATCGTTAAGTGAAGCAACATTCACAGAGGCCATCACTTTAATGAAACTGAGCATTGCCGTGTTGCAGCTCGTCAAATTTTACTACAACATAAATCTCCAGGATAGTGCTCGCGAAAAACAAGAAACCCTTCCTTTAGGGGTTGTCCAAAGAGGGTCTAGAGATATGGTTTGAACAGGCGTCAAGTACGCGTGACCTGTTTTGAATTTCACTTATCGACGTTTACAAGCCATTTCTTTATAAACTCTATAGAAACATTTTTTTTTTGACTTTGACTTTCGACTTTCAATGCCACCTCTGACGTGTGTTTGTAAATGATCATTTCTTAATTCAACCACCATAAACTTGAATAGACTAGTAATAACGGCCATTGCAACCTTCTAAGCGAGTATAAATAACCCAAGTCAAATTATAACGCCGAGTTATTACTCAAAAAACATGAATATTTAACATTGCAAATGGGATCCGTCAATCGAGCGGATGAATTATGTGACATTTCGTGAATTATTGAATTCAATGTTTAAGTTTATGCAACGTAGTGATGGATACGAACGGTGAATACTAAATAAACCTCCACTTACAAATCGAGTAAAGCAAAGAATAAATAAAACACGCAGAACTTGGAAATTCTGGTTACACACGAAACGCGGCGGTAATGTTGACTGGCCTGGTTAGTAACCCTACCTTCTGCGCTGTAGGTCGTGGGTTCGATCCCCACTCAGCACAAACATTTATGTGACATTTGTAACATTGATGTTTGTTCTGTGTCTGGGTGTTAATATGTATTATATGTATGTATTTACAAAAGAAAAGTATATTAGTATTATATTAGTTGTCTGGTTCCCATGATACAAGATATGCTTAGCTTACTTTGGGGCTAGATGGCGCTGTGTGAAATGTCCAACATAAAAAATGTGCATTTACTGCAGTTTGCCAGTTTAGAATGAACATGCAAAAATAATATATTGAATTAATAAACAGGTAGATTTCGTTGCCAGCATCACCAACCACTCCAAAAATATGTCATCAAATAAATCATAATTAATATTTGTAATTACAAAACCAATAAACAGTAGAAAAAAACCTTATTTACAGTTAATTATTAAAGAAATAGAAACTTATAACATTCAACTTAAAAGATCACGCACTGATTTTTTTTCTAAATACAGTGGTTTTAGATTCAAAAATTAAACTCGATTTTCGACCCAAATCAGATTTTCAACATTAATGGCGTTCAGAACATCGTTTTTTATAATATATATGTTGATTAGGTCAAGTAATTTATCAATAATATTGACATTTGTAGTAAATTTTACATCCATGGTGCCTGAAATCAAAGAAAGAAAGAAAAATAAATATTTTATTCGTGGCACTAAGCTTACACAGCACATAAAAACAAGACACAATAATTAGTACGTAAAAAATAATTAAAAGTTATACATTATAAGTTGAATACAGCCTAATTGCCATAAAAAGGTCTCTGTCTCAGCATATTGTTAGTTGGTTACACATATTACCAGAACAATGTTGTAGTGGAAATCAATATGGCGCGTGCAGTGGCGGACGTCACAACGAAAGGACGGTCGCCTGTGTCCGTCTTAAATTATTTCCGGGACGTGATAACTAGGGGGAGGCTGGGGGGGGGGGGGCGCGTGGGGGTGTGGGGGTGTGGGGGTGGCTCCATTGTCTCTAGCTGTGATGAGTTTGAAGGAATGGTTGTCATTGAATTACTTTTTACTGCTGAGCTGGTCGTTTACATACAGATTTTCGATTAGGATACTAAGTTTGAAATTAAGTTGCGGGGCATGATTTGCCGTCGTTTGTTCTGTGTCCGGGTGTTGATACGACGGCCTTATAATTAAGTCTCTCCACACATTATAATAATAAATTTATTCAAATAAAACATGGTAAATATAAAAAATCGTAAAACTTATTTAGACATAGGTGTATATAACACGGGAGCCTGAACTAGGTAATCCTGTGTTTCAGACGAGAAGAGCTAACATTTAATCTAAAATAATCACTACTTTGTTATTATTATAGGTACCTACTTATAGCTACAAGTTATACATAATGTGTAAACAATTTAGAATTGAACGTAAAAGTAAACATTTCAAAAACTAAATAGACCGAATAACAAAGTCCGTAGTTACACATTTTTTGTAACTTATTACAGTTTTATTACAGTCCTACAGGCGATTGTATCCTAAGTCTCATGGTTGGACCAAATCTGAAAACACGGCACTGGACGGCACTAGACTTTTACATAAATCTATCCCTTTATATCGCTCATAAACGCTACAAATTAATTAGTTTGTAACCATAGCAACATAGCACAATTGTGTTGTCGCTTTAGGTCAGACTAGAAAAAAACTGTTTCTCTTATGTACGGCTTTATCTGTAAATAGAAACAATGTAAGCTAAAATCAAAACATCTATTCAAACGAGTGATAGAGATAATATTTATCTCCGAAGCATCGCGTTTACTCTGTTATTATTCCATTTCATATTTTCAAAAAAACTTTTATCAAAACTCAAAGCAGAGGTACAAAATGTTGTTTCGCGGCGGACAGACACGCGGACGTCGCGATAACGTCAAACGGGTTGAATTCAGCAGGAAAAAAAGTTAAAAATCTCTTATCTTGCTCTCCTGAGCGACAACGTTTGTCTCGAACGGGTAAAAAAAAAGTATCTACTCTAATATTATATGAAACTTAGCATTTACAAGTAACAAAATATTTTCACATTATTTGACCAAAATTAATGAGACGCGATGATATTTATTCAAGTATTTTTCACGTGGATATCATTGTAGTGGGTATCAGGAGGTATCAAATTTAGAACTTGAGACACATCCATATTAGGAAAGGTATTTATTGTAAGACGAACCTGTAAAACGACCGTGTCTATAAACAATAGATATCCGAAACCTACCTACTTACCTCACCCAGGTATTCATAAGAAATAGTATAAAAAGGGATTTTATAATTTAATAAACAGTAGTATGTAACCAGCATCCGTATGTTTCATTCCTCCGCGCCTCTCGTCGTCACAGACATCACATTTTCTTTTCTGCCGCCAAGCAGTAACGCGTCCGCGTTACTGTGTTCCGGTTTGAAAGGTGTGGTTGCGGGTGAAATTACAGGCACATGAGACATTCCACCTTCACGTCTCACATTTACAGGCGCATACAATGCGAGTTGGGTCTTGTCATTCCTAGTATGGGAGGACCCAAGTCGCATCGGCTGTTATGGGCCGAGGTTACCACTTAACACCAGGTGGGCCGTCGGCTCGTTCCGTAAATGTATTACTTATATAAAAAAAAAAAAAAAATATCACACTCATAATTACGTAACATTTTTATTCAAAAATATCCGAAACCGAAACCAATGTCCAGAAACCACTTAAAGCGTGTTAAGTCCAGTCCCAACCCCAACAAGTCCAACAAACTATGGCAAAGCCTTTCAATCGCCCACCCGTGGGAGACAATGGAAACGACCCGTCAACAATCAATTGAAAGTTTAAAAACAATACTGAGTTTTGGATGGGTTGCTTTTTAAGCTGACCTCTGTATTCTGACCACTGATTCTTTTGGGACGCCTGATACGAAAACTATTAAATATTTTCTGTGTACAACAAAACATGGGATATATCTTACCTATAATCCAAAAGTCAGAATCTAGAAAAAAACGCGTTTCTAAACCTGCGCAATGAATTAGATAACTATGAAACAACCAGAATACAAACTATCCCCATCGGTAGATAAGATACGACCATCAATAGTTTCCAAATCCTTAAAATACCGTTCGTGTAAAAAGAAAGGTACTGAGACAAAGGCGGGCGCACACCGACGCGAATTAAAAGTGCAGGTGGGGGGGGGCTGTCCGGCATTGATCTGCCGTTGACGCCGGACGATGGAGACGTCACCCCCGCCCGCGCCGCCCGCCGTCTAGGGTTGCCGCTGATGCAAACTCCGTTTCCGATTATGCACGTCAAAGAGTTTCAATCGCCCGACTTGAGAGCGTGATGGTCTAACGGTACTGACCCCCGAGTTTCAATCCGGAGGTCGCCGATTCAAATCCCGACGTGCACCTATGAGTTTTTCGATTGAAAGATTTATGTGCGCAATACCACGTTCTCAAAACGGTGAAGGAAAACATCGTGAGGAAACCAACATGTCCTAGAACTAAAAATTCGAAGACATGTGTCGAGTGCACGAAAGGAGCCTCTTTGAGGCGCACTTACAATCCTTTCACCACACTGGTTCGACAGAATCGGTGATTCGAAGAAAAAGAAGACTCGCCCGACTTACTGTGACTTCATTGGTAGGTATAAGATTTGTCTTGGCCGTCGGATTATTGAGGGAGTAACCAAGAAAGTGTTAGCTTTTATTCGTGGAAAAACAATGGCGGCGATGACCATACTACTCACACTTCTACGTACCTAGTAAGTGACATTGTAGCACACTAGATGAAAAGTGGCGTGAGTTTATGTGTGTATATTTAAGATGTTTAACAATTTGGTGCAATTACAAGCAGATAAGACGTTCCATCTTTATGATATGTAACCGATTCAGATTTTGCCATGTGTTGGCAAAATTTGATGATCCGAAAATATCCTCAACCCATAACGGGTTGAGGATATTATTATATATTTCGGATCATCAGTCCATCACATGGGCCTGCTTCCGTCAACTTACTGAAATAAATTCTGTGTGGTGGAATGAGTATTCTTTCAAAAAGATTAACCAAACAATTCACGCCAATAAGGTAAAAATAAGGTAATAATAAACATTCAATTAAAGGAAAACATCGTAAGCAAACCAAACATAGTATCAAATCATAGTAACTTCCAACTGTCACCTCTTAAATAATAGAAAATTATTAAAACTCTTAAAAAATATACAATGAAAAATGACCCACGTGAACCCAAGAAGTGTAAGGTGGCAGCCCTAGCCGAGGAGCCGCCCCCCCTTCCGTAAGGACGTGTGGACATGCTTAGCGATGTCGAATTGATAATGGTGTCTCGTTTTTTGCGAGTTTTGTGCTAAATTGAACTGAAATAGGATTGTAGCTTAATGGATTGCCGGAGTGCTCTCGATTTTTAATTAAAGAGATGTTCATAAAGGATTTCCAATTGGATATTGCTCAATCAGGTGACAAATTAAGTTACGGAGAAAATGTTTTCGCTACTGAGAAACATGATGTGTGATGTATAAATCAAAACTTTTGAAATAGTAAATAAATAACATATCTTTTTTCAATTGGTTCGGATAATTAATTAATTATATTAAAAATTCAGTTAAATATATCAGGCAACATTTAATCATATTGCAAAGCGATTAAAAAGTTACGCCAATATTTTATAATTGAAAGCGCCACGCCTTTTGTCTTCGTCAATTATAGCTACATTGTCCAAACGGGCAACTTTTAACAAAAGAAACCCGGCCGACAATGTATTGTAATGAAGCACAGAGAACGACCATCAACTTGGAATTAGACTGGCAACTATTCACAAATTAGTCGCCCCCCGACTCGTCCCATCGACCATCCACACTCGACCCATCCGTGTAGTTACACCAATATCATATTAAGTGGATGGGACAAAATGGACGGTGGTTAAGTATTTATGTTATTCAGTCTGACCCTTCAGGGGATTCACATAATCATACTATTTCTAAGCTTCTGTACTGAGCTTTTGAAAGAAATAAGGGCTGGCGTACTAAGTGTTTCGGTGGCTTTTGCCACGGGTGATATCAAGTAAATAGTAGTGATTTTATTTCTTTATTTGCTTCTTCTGGTGGTAACTTGTGAGTGCGTGGTGGTCTAGCGGTACTGTCCCCCGAGTTTAAATCCGGAGGTCGCCGGTTCAAATCCCGACGTGCACCTGTGAGTTTTTCGATTGAAAGATTTATGTGCGCAATACCACGTTCTCAAAAACGGTGAAGGAAAACATCGTGAGGAAACCGACATGTCCTAGAACTAAAAATTCGAAGACATGTGTGGTGTGCACGAAAGGAGCCTCTTTGAGGCGCACTTACAATCCTTTCACCACACTGGTTCGACAGAACCGGTGTCTCGAAGAAGATGAAGAAGGTGGTAACTTTTAAGACTGAACAAATAGGAGGATTTAAACTCAAATTACATAATAATTATAAATGTTGATTAGCTTATACTATATTTAAATGTTTTAGTCTAAAAATAAATATCATTGAAGCCACTTACCAAATTTGACTTTTAAATTGATCAAAAGTCACTTTAAATTTCATATTTTGGTTTGTTAACTTTATCTCATTATGATACTTTATATCAGACACTAATAACGCAATGAATTTATTTGTTGTTGATACTTGTATGCATTAACACATTATATACCTATCTGCAACTAATCACTTTGCCTTTATTAAAATTGGCAACACAGTAAAAGGAAGACGTAGTAATGAAAACAATATAGCCTACCTTCCAACCCCTCCACTGTACAAACTCAATTTCAATGTAAAGAGAATGCACTAAACAAAGTCCCCTGTCCTCGTAAAGTGCGGACGTATGGGCGCCGCCCGCCCAGCCGGACCTCGCCCGTCTTACGCCGTTTGACTGAGCGAAATCACTCAAAAGTTTTAATGCCTTTTCCTGGAGTGTGTTCCGGGCCGCCGCCGACCGAACCGGTGTGCGTGCGCTATACGTTGGGTGCATTACCGCCGAGTTCCTATCACGGTTTCAATGTATGTATGATGTGGTTTTAATAGTCAATAATCAATTGTATTTTATTGGTAGCTGTTTTACAAATCAGTTTCTAAGCTACATAACTTACAGCTGGTTGTGACAATATTTGTTAATAACTAATAATAAAAAACTAAATTAAAATTTATAATAATTCATAATAAAAATATTAAAAAAGAAAAAACAAAGTCTAAAAAAATTAATGCATATTACACTATAGTAATATAAATTCCTCAAAACTGTATAGTCTGCTCTAAAAGCCAGTGTTTTAGTTTTTGCAGTGTTTCCTTACATATACCTCTACATATTCCTTACATCATAAGAAAATTTGTATTTTTTATTTACTATACTTATACCAAACTGTGTCTTTCTTTTTTGCTGTAAATAAATAATTATTCATTTTCATTTCATTTTCATATGCGACTGTTGGTATTAGACCTTTTATTTTAGGCTGTGGACGTCTGTTCGGTCGCAACAACTTTTTGTCGGTTACATTTTGGAATCTGCATACTTTCGACAATGTTAGATTTGAACCTGGGCTTTCTGGCAGGGTTTCTCCGATAAACTGCTTAATGCGGAATTATATTAAAATTATAATTAAGGCCACGTGGTTGATGACTAGAAGAAAGTGTTTGCGGCTTACGTAAAGCAGATGCAAAGTGTGGAAGAACAGGTTCAGCACTTACTGGGAGAATTCTTATTGACTATATAATATACTAGACTATATATGACTGGCCTCATAGCTCAGTTGGTTAGTAACCCTACCTTCTGCGCTGTAGGTCGTGGGTTCGATCCCCACACAGGACAAACATTTATGTGACATTTGTAACATTGATGTTTGTTCTGTGTCCGGGTGTTAATATGTATTATATGTTATTTACAAAAGAAAAGTATATAAGTATGATATCAGTTGTCTGGCTCCCATGATACAAGCTATGCTTAGCTTACTTTGGAGCTAGATGGCGCTGTGTGAAAGGTCCAACATTATTATTATTATTATACTCAAACCTTCAGATCCAAAGTCAGAGATGTTCAACTCAAAATAAGCCTCCATTGTGAAAGGAAAATTGAATATCACAAAAGAAAATACATAAAACGGCAAATGAAAGGACAAACGGAAGTTTAATAATCCGTATCATGTACAATCGAGATTTAAAACGAAAAATTAATTGAATCCATTCAATTTCTAACCGCGTGAGTGACAGGCTCTATCTGTTAATACCCAATTATGTCACCCGCCACCCGTCACCTACCACCCACCTGCCCCCACAGGACAGTCCGTCAGATCTTTGGAGGTAAACGGCCCGTATTTTCTACATTATTATGTACAATAAAATATATCAGAGACTTCGAAGTTCGCATTTCTTTTAAATAAAAATCCTGTAAATGTATTAAAGGTAATAAAATTCAATTTAATTTTTTGACGAAGATATAGATATGTTAAGAAACCTTGTAAGATGTTTTTTACACAAGGCAGGACGAGATTTTTTCAGACTCTAGAACAAACTTTATACTTACATCATGTAAATGATTATTCCTGCCGGGTATCGAACCTAGCTCCCCTCACTTTGAAGGCGTGGTTGCAATTGCGTTGATGCGACACAGTAAGTTTACTTCTGCAAACATGATCTTATTTCTTACTGTTTAAAATGTATATTAGTATGGTTCCAAATAAACCTATTTTTATTATTAATCGACTCAACTACCTACTATATAACCGTCACTATCAAAGTCGAAATATTTCTGACACTTTCAAAGAATTATTTGTCACGTAATTTTTGAGAAAATCGTGAAGTTGAAAGTCAGCTGTCTTGGACACGTGTTGTCCGAGGGGACGAACTGTCGAACACAAACCATCGCTCGTTGTGCACAGAAGGAAACCATTTTATTTATGAATAGCTGTTGCCAGCGACTTTGTCCGCGTGAAATTCGGTTTTTATTAACTAAAATTAACTTCTAAACTATGTATTTAAATCCTATCGAGTAGATTGAATCGCCGTAAGTCTCATTTACCCAGAAAATATAGATCAATGTCCCAAAATCACTTTACTTTTTATAAATTCCATATACAATTAAATTCCCCACTGTGTTCATTGTGTTACAGATGAATACAATCGTATTTTAATCAATGTCTGGGAATGGAGTTACCAAGGTGACGAGTTCCGGGATCCTATTAAAATTGGCGCATTATCCGGGATTGCCAATCATCCCGGGATCACGGGATATGGGCGCACCTCTAGTAATATTAGAATGTGAGTTCTAGGATTGGAATATTCGTTTCATTTGCTACTGAAACAACGATTTAAATGTCATTCTGAAATAGTTGCAACAACTCTGTAGGAGTGACCACTTTTCACCTTGTTATGTTTCACAAGGTGAAAAATGGCGAGCGTAGACCTGACCAGCGGTGAGCGAATCGCTCCACAAGAACACTTTCTAGTTAATCGTTATTCCAAAAGCCAAGAATAATCTAATATCTTCCAATTAAGTATGCTTTTCTTCTACTCGTAGGTATATAGGCATATTATATGCGTGTGAGAGTGGTAGATAAGTGTAAATTACGATTTCAAACGTCGCTATAAGTTGAAGACCTTTACAATTTTTACACAAAAATAACAGCTTCTTTGGTTTTGGTTATGATATTTGCAGTATTCAAGATATTAAGAGTTCTAGTATCAGGAACAGGGTCAATTATATGAGTGTTTATAAAAATATGGTTTCTTACTGACATTTTAAAACGAGTCTTCTAAAGGTCTTCTTTGCTTTCCAAAATCTCAAAGCGCTTACCTGCAACAAGAAAAAATGAAATATCAGTTCCAAGTCTTTGCTCTTTAAGGTTATATAATATTTATACACATACAGAAAAAAGCATACAGACAAAGTTTCATCTAAGTCAATGGTATCACATAATATAATATATTATGTGATACCATATCATTATATAATATAAATGATATGATATGATATGATATATGATTATGTAAATATAGTATTCCCAAATACGAATAATAACATAAAAACGATTGTACCGCACCTTCAATCCCGGAAATTATTTCCCACTCTATAAAAATTTAACCTATAATAACTAACATTACAGAAAAAGGTTAACCCTATTGGGGACGGGGACGAAATCCATGCAAATCCGTCGTGTATATTAAATAATACATAAGTGGGGAAAGCGGGTCCGATGGGTTCAATAAAAAGTTGCCAGTACGTAAAATCAAATTCGGCGGAAGATGCTGGGATGCTGTAGGATTCGGCGCGCCGGTGCAAGGGTTGCCATGATTTGGCACTCACCAGACTTGTAAAGGTGTTTTCTTTATTCTTTATTCTTTATTGTACACAGAAAAAAAAAAAAACATCATAAGTTATACATATAAAAAGGCGAGCTTAACCCTACAAAGAGTTCTCTTCCAGCAAACCTTTGAGGCTAGAGAGAGGCGATTTTATAGAGGTAGGATGTGTACATAATAAACATAAATGAAAACTAAATTATTAAGTGCTTAAAATACCTACATACTTTAAACATACATATAAATACACCATAAATACAAAATACTATATATAAGCAAGGTGTTCCTTTATATTTTCTTATAAATAAATAAATATTGGTAGACATTTCACACAGCGCTATCTAGTCCCAAAGTAAGCTAAGCATCGTTTTTATCATGGGGTCCAGACAACTGATGTAATACTTTTTTTTTAATGTAAAACACATTAAATACATATTAACACCCAGACACCGAACAAACATCAATGTTCATCACACAAATGTTTGTCCTGGGTGGGAATCGAACTCACGACCTACAGCTGAGAAGGCAGAGTTATTATCAACTGAGCTGTGAGGCCTGCAATAGAACATGATATTGGGTTGCCTAATTTTCAGCGCTTTAAGTGACTGAACGAGCAGTTGTGAATCTGAAGGCAAAATCTTTCAGTCTTCTTTATATTTTTGATTATTATTTACATCCAGTTCAAGATAGGACGCCAAATTAGAGATGTAATTAAAACTCACTCAAAATACAAAATATGAATTTGATTTATAACGGTTAAGTATGATAACGTAGGTACTTTCAGATACTAAACTTGCACAAAAAGTGTTAAAAAAGATGCATTATATGCACAAAAACTAAAATAACAAAAAATGATAGTGATTATGATATATTGCAGGTAATTATAGAACTACCCCCAGATAATTGACGAATTTACTCAAAAAAAAAAATCACAAAAACACAATTCTAGTTTTTCTACGATTGTGTACTTATAGATAATAATAAATATTAATAATAATAATAAAAACTTTTATTTGAGTAAACCACATTATACAATTTTGTTATAGCCCTGGTTTCCGAACTAGCGTTAGCAGTATGTCGGCAACCAGTTCCTTACCTTACACAAGTGATAATTATTAAAAACACAATATCACAAAAAACACATGTGAATACTCAATAAAAACAGAACCGTATTAATATTAAGTAAGGATTTAATGAAACCTTTCAAACAAGTGTAAATCAACGACAAAAAGTCGCCCGTCTGCCTGTGTCCCGACGGACACTATCTTTCGATGCGACATTCCAACCGATATTAAATCCACTTCATTCTATAAAGAATTCCAATGGACTCCCCCATTCCCTTGTCTCGGCGTGTGCGATACATAACTGCGGTCGGTGATGTCGACTAAATGTTGCCAGAATACTTCCAACATGTTTTATATATTGTCATTTGTGAAATGTTATACTTTTACTTCTTTTTACTGAACTTACCCTTTCAGTTTGCTGTTCAGTATTATCATTAGCACAAAAACTATCAATTTGTAGGCATAAATTAACAGACTATTCTAATATTTAATAGGGGCTTTTAGTATTTTGACCTTGAATCAGTCAACTGCAAGCGATCAATCATAATATTTTTTATTTTTTACCGAACTTTAGTAGTGCGTCATGTTTATAGGAAAAAATGTATTATTAGCGTTGGTTTATTGCTGCGTAATTTAGGCATAAGCTCTATATGTATGAACGCATATTGATATCAGCAAAACCAGGAGCATTTTTGATGCATTACTATCTTGGTAAACCTCAGTTGCTTCAGCCTATATTTTATCCACATTTTGTAGCTAACTTATTGAAGCTTTTTTCAGTTTTTGGTAACTGTAATGTATTGGTTTTAGCCTTGCAATGTCTTTTTTAGTCATTTACCTGATCACCTAATTGTAAAGTGTGTTGTTTATTTTAATTATAGACAACGTTGTAAACCAAGAAGGAGTAAGTAGGAGTACACTTACCATATCTGAATCAGGTGGTCATGGTGGAGACAAAGCCCGTATCGTCTGGCAGCGGATCTGATCTTAGCCAGGTGCATCCATTGAATCGGCCACCATGCAAATACTATCGAGAAAAAGCAAACGGCCGTATCCACACGAGGGCGGCGGCATCGGCACGCGGCAGTCACGACAAATGTTTACACGGACAATATTGTGGCCGCAATCTGGGATCAGCCGACCAAATAGCAAGGATACTTATGTAAATCGGAACCTACCCCGCTTATTGTATATCTAATTTGATTTCTTTCGCAATACCGTGATGGTGTTCAACGAATATTGTGGGCAGGTAGCCCAATAACGCCGTACGTGCGCCTTTTTGGGGTTAAAAGATCACTGATAGGGTTGTTCCGGGGGCAACTTTTTAAAATATTTATGAACGGCCCTCGATGAGAGGCTGTTCTCCCATCCAATTTCGGGTTATGTCTTCGGTAAGTTAGTTATTTTGGAGGTATCTTTCAGGAGGGTCAAACTGTTTTTGGGAGTGTTAATTAAAGTATGTTGTATTCATGGAAAGGATTTTTGGTGCGCAGCTGGTTTTTCTATCATGCGGAAGGATTTCCTCGGGTACTCCGGTGCAATATCCGTGATATTACATTATAGGGGTGACCAGATATTGAAAATGAAGTTGTAAAAGCGAAATTTTGTTGACTTTTTTGAAGTTACCATAATACTCTTTCGTAGATGGTGAATCTAAAATATTAACAACTTGATTTTCTTTTCTAACCTTATTATTTGCAAGTCTTACTTTAACTCGTACATAATAAATGTTAAATTAGTATTTGACTGGCCTCACAGCTCAGTTGGTAGTCCCTGCCTTCTACGTTGTAGGTCATGGGTTCCATTCCCACCCAGGACAAACATTTGTGTGATGAATATAGATGTTTGTTCTGCCTGGGTGTTAATATGTCTTTTTAACAAGTATATAAGTATTATATCAGTTGTCGGATCCCCATGATACAAGCTATGCTTAGCTTACTTTGGGGCTAGAGCCAACTCACAAAATTAGGCACTGTCTTTAGTCTTTTTTTTTTTTTTTTTTTTTTGAATGGACATTAAGCTGTTGGCCGCAGATGGCCTTGACAGCGTTTACACGGGCTTTTGGTGAGAGCAGACGGCTCTCAACCGGTAAAAACTTAAAATTATACACAACGTCACCAAGGGCACCACTTAGGTTCGGACCTCGGCTTGGGGCGTTGCGAGTCGGGAGGAATTGGAGAAAATGCGCCCCGCGCGGGCATTTACGGAGATACTTCGACCCCGCCGGCGGGGTCGGTGCAAAGGTTGAGTGTTTTCTCTGTGGGGGGCTGACGATAGGAATAACTCCGGATAGGCGGCCGTTATCTCGTCAGGGGGGTCACCAAGTACGTGTCTTGGTCTACGGAGAGAGCGCCTAGCAGGGGGGACAACCGAGTAGTCGGGTATGGTGCGAACCAGGTGGTTCGGGTGGGACTCGACCGAATCATAATATCGCTGGGAGGCGAGTTTTATGAAGCGGGCTATAGACTCGAGACGCGCGTCTCGGTGGAGGGAGCGATTGCGTACGTACCAGGGAACGCCCGTGGCTTTCCGTAGGAAACGATTTTGAATAAGCTGTAGGGGGCGGGTTTGAGCATGAGCGAAAGCCACGGAGGCGTATGTCATGATGGGGCGTATGCAAGCTTTGTAAAGTCTCACCTTGTTGCCAAGGGACATTTTACTCTTCTTGCATACGAGGTTATTGAGGCGACCCAGTATAAAGGCCGCCCTGTTACGAACAGTTCTAATGTGTTCGTTGAAGTTAAGACGTTTGTCAAGGACGACGCCTAAGTAGCGGGCAGACTTCGCCCATGGAATGGGTTCGTCATAGAGAGTGAGGGGCTTGAGCGTTGGGCGTCGCCGGGAAAAGTACACCGCGGTACTTTTCGTCGGGTTCACCTCAATGCGCCACTTCGTAAACCATGCACCGAGTGCATTGAGTGCGGCTTGCAGCTTTATACGCACCCTATCGGCATTCCGATCAGATGCGTATAATGCTGTGTCGTCCGCAAACAGGGCGAGTTCTGTTTGGAACGAGTGGGGGACATCGCTGGTGTACAGCGTGAACAAGAGGGGGGCTAGTACGGAGCCCTGAGGGACTCCGGCTCGGATGGGCTTGGGTTCGGACAGCTTCCCTTCCACTCGATAGCGGAAGCTACGATTGGTCAGGAAGTCTCGTATGATGAGCACGAGTCTGTCTGGCACACCAAGTTGAGAAAGCTTGTAGACCAAGCCGTTGTGCCAGACCTTGTCGAACGCCTTTGCCACGTCTAGGAAGACGGCTCCGGTATCTTTAGGCCAAATGCCTTGAGAGTTTGAAAGGACGTGTTCCGTGAAGCGGAGGACCTGCTGGGGGCACGAGTGTCTGGCTCGGAAGCCAAACTGTTCGTCCGGGAGGAGTTTAAGTTCATTGACAATGGGCCAGAGACGATTAAGGAGGAGACGCTCGTAGAGCTTCCCCATGGTCTTGAGGAGACTGATGGGACGGTAACTAGAAGGCTCCGTGGCCTTCTTGCCTGGTTTGGGGATGCCAATGACATTGGCTTCCTTCCAGGCGTCGGGGAAAGTGCAATTGGCCATTGCCGCATTGAAGATGCTTACGAGGAGATAAATGAGAGCAACAGAAAAGTGCTTGAGCACTCTGTTGCTTATGCCATCGGAACCGGGGGATTTCCTCGGATGGAGATCCTTGATGACGTGCTCCACTTCGGAAGCTCTAATAATGGGCAGAGGGGGAGAAGAGGGGACTCGCGAGCTTAGTATGTCAACTTCACTGTTCACCGTATTAAGGTGAATAGGGTCGACATAATTAAGACTGGGGGCGCATTGGGCTTCGAGGCTGGCAGCCAACGTGTCGGCTTTTTCCTCGTCGTCGAATGCGGGGGTTTGATGGTTGGGGCGGTTAAGAGGGGGCATAGTCGACAGTTGGTCTGACTTCATAGACCTTGCCAAGTTCCAATATGCTTGGTGGCTCGGCTCGATCTCCGAAAGCAGGTCATCCCATCGACTGTTGCGGAGGTCTTTAATTCGTTTTCTCACCTGACGGTGGAGGGAACGCATTGTAACGCGGTTAAATTCAGAGGGGCAAGAGCTGTAACGTCGGTTTGCGGCGTTCGACTCGGTGATCAACCGTCTCACATCGTCTGGCAGGACCCAGCGATGATCGGGCACCACCGGGACCTGTTTCGACGATCCGCCAATGGCGGTAGTGACATGGCTGGTCAACGAGTCGACTGCGACAGTAATGTCGTCCTTAGTCAAGATGTCGTCTGGGATCCTATCCAAGTCGGGTGAGTGGATAGACTTGAGAGCAATCCCAAGCTTATGCCACTGCACCACGGTCTTGGTGGGAGGAGACGAGTCTGGGGGGGGGCCTAGTTGAAGAAGAACGGGTCTATGGTCGGAGTCGAGTTCGTACAGCGTTTCTATCGAACGCAACTGTAGGGTTACGTTCTTTAGCAACGCTATGTCCAAGACGTCTGGGCGATGATTGACATTACAAGGATAATGGGTCGGAGCTAAGGGGGAGATGAGATCAAAATTTAATTCCTGGATGAGATTGTCAAGTACGCGTCCTCTGGAGTTCGTTGCTACGCAATTCCAAAGGACATGCTTGCTGTTGAAGTCTCCAGCCAGAATGACTGAGCTTCCCAAGTTAAGAAGGGCTTCTATATCCCTTCTGAGCAAGTTTTTGTCGGGGGCAAGATAGCAAGAGGCTATTGTAATGGACGGATGACCGGTCATCCCTAACCTACACACGGAGGCTTCTAAGTTAGTGAGGGGGGGTGCGTCTATGGGGATGCAATGCAAGGACCTCTTGTGATAGATGATGGTACCACCTCCCCGTCCGTGGGCTCTATCATTGCGAACTGCTTGGTAATTGGCCATCCTGGGGGTGGCCTTGTTCGGCTTCAAGAAGGTTTCTTGCATTAGCATGATATCTATTTGATGGCGGGTCAGAAAGTCGTGGACGCGGCCACGCTGTTTGAGGAGACCGTCAGCGTTGAAGAACGCCAACGATAGGGATCGGGGCCTAAGTCTTTTTTTCGGGTGTCCTAACATATTTGTACCGTAAGGGGGATGGGCATAGTGCGCTTGAGGACTCCGATCAGCAGGGCATTGTTCTGGCACAATTTCTGCTTCTCGGCTTGGGTGGGGGCTTCGCGTATTAGCCGGGCAAGCTCGGCAGCTTCGGCGGAGGTCGAGTATGCGGCACACATTATCGTCCAGAAATCATCCTCCTTAGAGGGCTGATTGGACGGCGCGGGGCAGTGTGAGGCAGGGGCGCGGCGGGTCGGTGGGGGGACTGCGGTCATGCGGACCGCAGCTGGGGCTTTCGGGGCCTCAGTCCTGTGGACTAGGGGCTTAGTCCACGCCGAGGGGATCAGGGTAGGGGCTAGGCGAGGTGATTCGCTGTGGGGCGGGACGGCTACCTTGGAGGTAGCTTTCGGGTGTTGGGAGGGGGCCAGAGGAGCAGCTCGCTCCTGGTTCCTCCGGACCACCGCCTTGTTTGCCATTGGGGCTCTGGGGCACCCGCGATAGTTCGCGGGGTGACCCTCGGTCCCGCAGAGCACGCAAGCCGGGGGGCCAGGGGAGTCGGGAGTCCGCTTGCACTCTGCGGTGCCGTGGACGCCCATGCACTTCACGCAGCGGGGGGTCATCAGGCACTTACGTGCCGAATGGCCGTACCGCTGACATCGGTGGCATTGGGCGGGATAGGGACTTGGGTGAGGGGGCTCGACGCGCAAACCCGAGAGACCGAGGACCACCTCCAATTTCTTGAAGATGGCCTTGCCACCCGGAGTCCGGTCGAGGTGAACCCTCACCATGTCGTAGAGGACCTGACCGTTTGCACTACGCATACGGTGGACCTCTCGGACGGGGAAGTTTTGTGAAATGAGGTCAGCCTTAATGGCCTCCTCGCCGAGCTCCTTGGGCAGGCCTCGGATGACCACGGCAAGGGGTTTCTCATCGAACCGATTGTTCGTGCAGTGGGGGAATGGATGATAGCCCTCCGGGGGAGACTCCATCGTCTTAGTAAGACGACGGTGGTCATCCGGAGTGGGCACTATCAGACGGATAGTGTCCGAATGGTTAGATGCGCTAAGGACAGTGATGCCCTTGCGCTTGCAGATTGAAAGAAGCGTCTGGAGACGCTCCTTCTGCTCTAGGAAAATTGGAGGAGGGCGCTTTCCTTTCGGTGCTGATACCGAAGGAGCGGTGTTGGGGCGCGAGACGGCCGTCAGAGGGACGGCCGATTTGGCAGGGGGCTCGGAGGGAGAGGACTTGGTGCGAGGATTCTTCCTCTTACCGTACTTGACGGGAACAAAGTCCCCGTCAGAATCGTCGTCAGACGATTGCGGCATGGGGGTGAGGGGTGAGGGGAGGTCCTCCTCCATCTCTACATACTCCGGAGAGGACGTAGGCGACGGATCGGGCGACTCTGGGAAGTCGGGGATCGGCGTGGGCTGCGCGGTGGTGGCCGGTTGGCCTTTAGGGGGAGCTTGGGTACTTGATACCCTTTGTGCCGGAGGGGCCGCGGAGGGGACATTATTTTTGTTAGTTTTTATGGCTATAGGAGCCGGGGAGGGTGCCTGAGGGGCTGAGGCAGCAGCAGAGGGCTGGCATGAGAATGCCTCCAAGATATGGGGGTACCTCGTGAGGAGGAACTGGAAGAGGGCTTCCAAGTTCAACCCCGAGGTATCCATTCCGGGGGACACCGGATGGTGTGTCGGGTGAGTGATCCTCCCTGTCGGGGTAGACAGGGGGGGATGTGGCCTGGGTGTCCTACCTAATTGGTGTGTCTCCTTAATCTCTCTTACGGGAAGAGGAGGTGTGTCCTACTGCTGTCTGGTGTCGACTAGGGAAGCCCCCAAGGCCGGTGGTTCCAGACCCAACCGGATTTTGCGTTCCTCAGAAGGAGGAAAGCAGGCGACTCCGGGTCCGCGCCCAATCTGGTTCGTTATCACCGTTAGGTATCCCCAGATCGACCACTAAGCGTGGATTTTTGTTTTGACGGTGAAGTCAGAGAAATTAGATCGCCCTGAAAAGGGCGTCGTCCTAGAACGGACTGGAATGCGGCACGCTAACGGAGAGAAGCTAGCTTCTCTCGGAAAGCGGCGGCTTCCGCGAACAATGGAACACTCGCGCCGCTCTAATACGAGCAGGCGAGGCCTATTGTCCGTTGGCTTCTTGGAAGGCGGCGAACCGGTGTGGGCAGGCAGCCGGGTGGCTTCCTGGAAAGCTGCGAGCGGAGCGCACGCAGGTGCACACGGAGAGGTGTTGCCGGTCCGACGTCCAGCGAGCGAGTCTTCTCGACTCGACAATACCGTGATGAGTCTTTAGTCTAGAGTTTTTTGCCGAGGAAACTTAATAGAATTTTTTTGAATAGTAGACAAAACGTTTTAATTCGCATTTATATGTGTATTTATAAAAGAAAACTCCTTATTTTAAGTTAATTAAAATAAGGAGTTTATTTAAAAACTTACTACATACTTTTACTTTTTTTTTTACAATTTTTTGTAAGGAGTTTATTCTATGTTTTTTTTTGGTTTTATTTTTTTATTTTTAAGTTTTGTTTTTTTCCCTTATATCAAGTTTAGAGAAATTTATAATTTAACACATATTATTCTACATTTTAGGGTTCAATGCTCTTGAGTGTCACACTGTATCTATCCTATTTGTATAAAGCATAAGTTCTTTCACCCCGCCACGACAGCAAAAAGTTCACTTTTGTGTCAAATTTCTAAAAAGAGAAATCTGAAAAAGGCTTAAATGTGAAACAGAAAAGTAGCCAGGTAAAAAGTTGCCCGTCTGTTCAGATGTCACATTAGGAGTTCACATGACAAGTCTATTCATTATCCGGTAAAGTTTTGTTCTTTTGATTTGGTTATTTTGAAGGGGTAGTGCCAGTTTTAGCTAAACTTATATTTATTTTTCGGAAACTTTATGATTATAAACTATTTTATTATAATTTGAAAGTTGATAACTTCTTTAAGAATTTCCACAAATAAATATTTATGTGTATTGGAAGTACCCACCGGACGAGCGATATGGCAAAACTTCTTTCTACCCTCTGAAAAACTGAATGCAAAATCGGCCACGAAATAGTTCTCTTAGCATTCCCATTCACATTTTGAATATATCACGCGACTTATTTCCAGTAATTAAGAAAGTTATACACTTATAACTAAACTTCTTACTTCCAGTGACGTACAAATCAATGGCGGTAGTCGGAGTTTGGAATTGAGCAAAGTCAAGAAAATGCATTGAATGCCGGCGAGCCAACAAATCAACACAGTTGTAACTGCTACGTCAACTTAATTAAAACAGCGAAAAGTTGCCGATTTAAAAGCGGGCTCGAGGTTTGGTCTGCGGGAGGAGCGGACGCGATTTCCTGACTACACTCTACTGCGTCAGAGTATTTTGGACCAGTGTTGTGGAATAATTGAAGTGCACCTCAAAAAGGCTATTTTTATTCCGTTGACAAATAGCTTCGAGTTCTTGGTTATAGAACATTTTAGTTGCTGCTTAATGCGTTCCGTTACCATTTTGAGAAAAATATAATCCGCAAGTAACTATTTTTTTAAGTCTATTTGGTGTTTAGATTTGAACCAGCGACCTCCTGGTTGAAACCATGAGTTTGTTCTACTAAGCCACTACAGTCTCAGAACATTGACTTTTTACAATGCACAATCGGATAACTTGACATACCCATCATACCTATGAAGACATTGAAGAAAGATAATTTATGCAATTTTTTAAATATTCCAAAAGTGTGTAGGTACGGCCCGGACCTGAACCTCGCAATCCCAGCCTAGTAGAAACCACTCATCCACTGGGCAGTCAATGTAACATCACTTCGAAAGCCCTATTATTATACTCTGTATTAAATTTTATCAGCGGATATGTATTTAGTATAGTCGTCGCTCACAGTGTGTCCCGCGCGAAACCGTAGGCCACCGTCTGAGTTGGGAACTGTCGAACGTAAAGAAACATTTGTGAAATATACCAAATACCAAATAGCGTCACTTATTAAATGTTTCCAACTATTTATATGAACTACGGCCACTGCTAATGACTGCCTTGTAGGACTTGTTCAAAATACATTTTGTAAAATACTCTTGAGAGGGAAAACTATAAAGATTTTTTAAAGAAACGTTGTCTCTTTTTATTTGGCAATAAATTTTTAGGTACATCAATAAACACCTGTCAAAGAATACTTGTCAAATCTATTTTTTGTTAAAATTTCTGTTCCTCGTTCAAGTCTAATATATGGTTATCTATTAAGATATACTTTATCGACAGATCGTCTGTCATTTCTACTTGTGTCGTCGACGGTAGAATGACATCAGTCACGTCAGCGCAGACTTGTCAAAATCTCGTCTGAGAGTTACAGAAGCATATATATATATATATTTTTTTTTATTTTTTTTTTATTCATATATATGTACATCCATCCTTACAGGCACACCCAATGCAATAGAGTACTTATATTCTATTCATAACATAGTATTAACATTACATTACTATTAAGTACATTGAAAAAAACAGTCCGTTAAAAATGTCAAAGATAATTATCATAATTTTCATAAATGTGTCAATACATGTCAAAATAAATTGATTACAAACTACAATCATAACAATAAAAAATAATAATCACAAATTTGTCAATTACAGTACAATTACATTAAAAATCATAAAAATCAATATGATGCGATTGGATCTTGTCGTACTTAGGGGAGGACCCAAGTGGCATTGCTTAGGCCGCAACTGTATCACATAAAAAACTATCGATGAAAAAGATTAAGGTAAGACCAAAGAACACTTACTCATCTCTTGCATAAGTCGAATACCTCATCCAAAATATGACCATTACATACATTAGATTCAAACCAAATTCCCAAAATAGCTACTGTCCACCGGAACCGAATACAAAAATAAAATTGCCATCGAAGCAACCGCGCAAACTTATTACCAACTGTGTGACGTGCAAGACTGTCTTGTTTGTCTGTCCGTCTGTCCGTAATAAGCTGCATTCGCTGTATTTTTCATTTTGCTAACAAACTTAGTCTCGACTTGTCCCTGACAGTTGTGCTAAACCACCCGGTTTTACTTAACTTGGCAAAAACTCTGTTTGCACACGAAATCATTTGTAATTACCGTTGTAGACTGCAGTATATTTGATTAAGAAAAGTTTATTATAGAATCCAAGTCAGAAAAAGTGTGATTTGAAATAAATGAATTTTCAGGAGACATAAGGGCTTTATAATAATAAAAATGCTTTATTGTACACCATAGAACATTACAAATAATAATTAAAAGAAAAACTTAGACATTAGTAGTACAATGGGCGGTCTTATCGCTATAAAGCGATCTCTTCCAGACAACCTTGGGATGGAAAGAGTATTTAATAGCTAAAAAGTGGTTGGGAGTGTACTAAAAGCTAACAGTAGATATTAATCAAAAGGAATAAACTAATAAAAAACATAGTATAATTACTTAATAATAAACATAGTATTTTGGAAAAATAAACGTGGATTTAGTTTTCACGGTTGGAAGCATCAGTACTTATTTTTGAAGGTTGTATTGCAAAAACGTAGCACCGGTGATGAAATTCAGGATTTTTCAAATCTAAAGATAATGAGCATATAAAAAAAACCTAATTGCAGTAGATAATTTTAAACGTGGACAAAGTGAATATCTAAGTTTTAAGATATGAAAAAACTTTAAGCATTTATCGTTAAGTAAAACCTCATCAAGCACTATCCGTTCATTAGCTCCCATAGAATCACAGCATTAGCTCTCACCAATATTTCATAGGACAGCTAAGAAAAAAAATTAACAATTACCCCTCTACCCTCCCCCCCGCGCCGCCCGGTAGAGTCCACACAAAGACGCATCAAAGAAAGTCCTCACGTATGCACTTGATCGGGCGGTGCTAACATGACGGCGTCCATCGATTGGGGGTGAGTGGGGGGTGGCAGTGGGGGGGTGGCAGTGGGGGGGGTGGCAGTGGGGGGTGGGGGGTTGGAAGAAAGCTTTAAAAACAGAGAGTCGGCGTCTCCGCGACGGCCCAATACGTCCCCGGTCGGCCGTCGATTACGGACGCGGCTGCATACGCCACTGGACTGTTCGCATATCAGTGTCATGCCAAATTCAATGTATGTATTTATTTTGAAAATTGGGTTTTTTCAAGATATTTTAATAAATAATTATGACACTTACCGTGTCCACAGACTCTCTAGGACTAGTGCAGTTAAAGGATGCATGTTATATATCTATAACTTACTTATTACTTCCAGCTGCTTCCAACCGTGAAAACTAATTTATGACTACCTGTGCCTTATATATTAAACTATCTGTTTAACCCTTTCGTGAAATTGACCCATTCCGAATGTTTGTTTTGGGGTTTTCCAGTTTCCGCACGATTTTTTTTTTCACGATTAATATATTTTTACGAAGAAAAATAATTACGGTGCACATTTAGACTAGATTTAAATTTACATCAGCGACATCAAAATTGCATATCTCTGAACCACTAAACCACTGAACGAGTTCCATGGGGGCGAAATAATAAAAGACTTCTTGCTTTTGAGATATATATTACGTTGTTCCTTGGTTGGTTTTTTACACATCTCACGATCGCCTGCCGCTCGAAATGTCAAATGTCATCTAAACTACTAGTGTTGCCATCTAGTAGTTTAAAACTGGAACTATCCAACTCTATACAATAATCGGCTTCCGACATACTGCCTCCCAAGGACAATATTAACAAATTATTGTCCTTCAGAAGTGAATTATGACAATACAAATGATGAAAATAATACCATAACAAGAAGTGATCCAAACTATCGGAGATCACTGCATACTCTGCATAGGCAAGAAATTTTACAAACATTTACCGAGACACACATAATTAATATAGGTAGACCCTTTAGACTTACTAACAATTAACAAAAAAGTGTGTCACAAATAGCCATAGTAAGCGTGTTTAATCGCAAACTGGAAGTAACACTAACTTTGAAGTTGGTCGTTTGATAAGGGAATTTTTAGTGCGAACTGTTACTACTCTAGTAATATTGTGAGCATCCGGATGTTTGGTCACAATTTTTCCTAACAACCATCTACTTGGGGGCAAATCATCCTCTTTAATTAGAACCACATCACCTTCCTTGGGTTCTGGATTTTGATTTCTCCACTTGTATCTTTGCTGTAGTGTATGCACGTAATCATGAGACCAACAACGCCAAAAATCTTGAAGCATACGTTGCGTAAGTTGCCACCGTCTCAGGGTCGAAATGTTGGATGCTTCAAAATTTCGATCAGGTGCGGTGACCAGCGGCTCACCAACCAGGAAATGACCTGGAGTAAGAATTGAGTAAATATCAGTTTCGTCTTCAATCCTTAGCAAAGGTCTCGAATTGAGACACGCTTCCACTTGTGTCAGTACTGTAGAAATTTCTTCGTAAGTAAGAGTAGTACTTCCAATTACTCTCTTCAAATGGAATTTTGTGGATTTTATTGCTGCCTCCCATAACCCACCAAAATTCGGTGCACGGGGCGGAATAAAATGCCATGCTGTACCATTTGTGGCAAGATTCTCCATTATTTCTCTAGCTACGGTTGACTGCTCAACATCAAATAAGTAGCGTAGCTCACGTGCAGCACCCACAAAATTAGTTCCATTGTCACTATACAAGTCAGTGCAATGGCCTCGTCTTGCAACAAACCTTTTAAAGGCTGCCAAGAATCCTTGCGTAGTAAGATCGCTCACAGCTTCAATATGTACTGCCCGAGTAACCATACAAATAAATAGGCATATGTATCCCTTGTACGAGTGATGTCCTCTCCCTTTGGTAGTTTTTATATTTATTGGACCCGCATAATCTACGCCACTCCTTTTAAAGGCTCGACAGGGCGTCACGCGAACGGATGGAAGTTGACCCATGAGTTGGGTTTTCGTCGCTGCAGCGTTTTTCACACAAATTGTGCATTTGCGGACGAAACCTTTAACCAACTGTTTGGCTCCAATTATCCAGTATTTGGTGTACAGAAAGCTAAGCATCAACTGAGGACCACCGTGCAATGTGCTTTTGTGAGCATTATCGATTAATAATTTCGTAAGATTTCCTTCTTTTGGGATGATGATAGGATGAATTTTGTTTTCAGGTAGTTTTGAGTTCTCCAGTCTTCCTCCGACCCTCAAAACCTGCCTGTCGTCTAAGAAAGGGTTTAGAGACCGAAGCTTGCTGGTGTTTTTTATATTCTTCTGGCCTTTAATTGCTTTTATTTCTTCCGCAAAATATTCATCTTGGCACTGTTTAAAGCAAACTTCTGTTGCTTCTTCGATTTCTCCTCGACTCAAAATAGCATCTCGGTGTCGATCTATTCTAGGTTTATTCATGTTGAGGAACCGTCTACAGTACGCCACTACTCTTATAAGTTTGGTAAGTGAAGAATATCTGTCATAAATATATTCCTTATTTGTTGAAATATGCATACACATGCTCTTTGTAGCTTGTTCTAAATTTGTTTGTAGTAGTTTTGGCTTTCCTGGCTTAATAACTTTTGTCAACATTTTTTTCTCTTCATAAATTGATTCGGATTCCAATTCCCAAAACCTTTTGAGTAAATTGTTTTCTGTTGTCATAGTACCATGCATGATAATTAATTCTACTTGATTGGAGTAATCTACTAAACCTGAAATAATCCATCCGAACGACGTTGCTTGTGCTACTAGCTGCCCACTCGGACTCTTCATTACACCTTCCTTAAGGACCCGAGAGTAAACTTCAGCTCCTAACAAAATATCGATTTTATTAGGGATGTTATAATGAGGATCAGCTAAACTTATTCCTGCTGATTCAATCCATGGTAATTCTACCACTTCCTTCCCTGGTAGATAAGATGTAATAGATTTTAACACATGAGCTGTGAGAGTAACGCTCACGTTAGGCTCTATCCTGGATGTCAATATAAGCTGTACTGTAGCCCTCGAGTTAACTGCTTTCGCTCCACCTATACCCGAGATCGTTCTCCATGCGGGTGTCTTTCTTAGCCTTAGTAGCTGTACGACTGATTCTGAAACAAAGGACGCCTGCGAACCCTGGTCAAGCAATGCTCTGACCGTAAACTTAGTTCCGTTAATAGATTCAGCATTAACTAGAGCTGTCGCCAATAATACAGATTTATTATGAATCGCAGCAGTGTTTGCTTGTATTTCTTCTACTGATTTTTCTGTATTTTCTTCCACCGGTTCCTCTCCAAACTCATCTCCAGAGTCTTCTGTTATCATGGTAGACATGAACGACACTCTTTCCTTACTGGTAGTCCTCGGATGCAACAATGTATGGTGATGTTTCCTGCAAATTCTGCATTTAATTGAGTTTTTACATGATTTGGCAGAATGATTAACGCCCAAGCAGTTGAAACAAATACCACCTTTAAACACAAACTCCCGACGCGCATCACAATTTTCTGCTTGGAATTTTTTGCACATACACAATTTATGATTTTCTGAACAGAACGCACATTGGTAGGTTGGTTGTTCAGAACCAGCAGCATGCATTGACCGCGATTTAGTCCAAACTATGTTGGCTGGTTGATTTCTATTTATAGACTTTTGGCCAATAAATTCTAATGCTCTAAACCTACTCGTTATAAAAGTTTTAAACTGCTCAAAAGTTGGTAACATATCAACGGCAATGCTACTTGTTACATACAACTCCCACTGTCTGCGCGACTCACCATCCAACTTCAAGGTGAGTATATGTACAACAATTATATCCCAGTTAGATACATCAATCCCTAAATTATTTAATGCATGTAAACATTCAGTAGTGGTGTCAATTAATTCTTTCAGTCCTTGAGCTGATTCTGTTGCTTGATTTTTCTGACTCAAAAATCTTTTTAATATACAGTTTGACAAAAATTGCTTATTGTTATATCTATCTTCTAGTAGTTCCCAACATTTGCGATAGTTATCTGCCGCAATGGGAATTTGCCTGAGTAATTGCTCCGCTTCACCCGACAAATAACATTTTAGATAGTGTAATTTTTGTACATTATCCAATTTATTGTTGTTATCTATAAGAGATATAAAGAGGTCTCTAAAAGTAACCCACTCTGTGTACTTTCCTGAGAAATTTGGTATAATAATTTTAGGTAAAACAATCTGTGGCATTCCCACTACGAATTCCTCTTCTTTTTTAGAGACGGTTGACTTTCCGCTCATTGCAAAGTTATCTAAGATAGTTACAAGATCAGTTTTGTAATCTAGATAGCACTCTTCAGCTTTATCATAAATATCATCTTTGAAATAATCTTGAGCCTTTAGTCTATCTCCATAGGTTTCCAACAATATTCTATGGTTGTCTACAAATGCTACCCACAATTTTTCCACATTTTCGAGACGAACCTGAACATAGGCTTTAGTTATTCGATCTTTAGGAGATTTCTTAAAATTTGCCTTTGCTTTAGTTAAGTTATGGTAACTGTCCATTTGTAAAAGTATTTTCTGATCCATGTTTAACGTTTTTTCAACATAAACTATTGGAAAAATTTGTTACAGCTGCTACCCACAATTAAATAAAATATTTTCACAAACCATTAAGTTAAATTCAAATTATATTGTAAGTGTTTCACAATAAACACGTTTTTCAAAATTTGGGCATGGATCCCCCGTCCTAAACAATAGAAGTACTATTTGCTTGCACTTTAATGTTCCTGAATTTTCTTGAATTGAATAGAAAGTACTCACAGTTTTTCCTTGCACTGGATTTATCACTTATAACTCACATGTACCACTTTTCACCAATTCAACACGTGTACCAACTTCAAATCCGGCGTAGGCTGCGCTTTCTTCCTGGTAGGTACACCGTACCTCCGTACCTCCGTCGTCGTAATCCGTGTCGAAATTAATAAGCCTCCGGCTTCTCAATTCGGCCGCTTGCTGGCTCGTAGTCTGCTCCAGTTGCGGGCTTCCGTAACCGGCCACAAGACAGCCTTCCTGGATACAATTGGGTAGACCTCCGGCGCACGTTACCGGTAGGACACCGTTCCTTTCGTCGACGCTGGTTCTGACGAAGCTCCTGGGTAGCAACCACTACTACCCCTTCCGTAACCGGCCACAAGATAGCCTTCCTGGATACAATTGGGTAGACCTCCGGCGCACGTTACCGGTAGGACACCGTTCCTTTCGTCGACGCTGGTTCCGACGAAGCTCCTGGGTAGTAACCACTATTACCCTGATTTTAGTGTAGTACCGCAAACGATACTACTAGTCCTGCCCCCTCCAACAGCTGCTATCCGGTTCGAAGGACCATGAACGAGTTCCATGGGGGCGAAATAATAAAAGACTTCTTGCTTTTGAGATATATATTACGTTGTTCCTTGGTTGGTTTTTTACACATCTCACGATCGCCTGCCGCTCGAAATGTCAAATGTCATCTAAACTACTAGTGTTGCCATCTAGTAGTTTAAAACTGGAACTATCCAACTCTATACAATAATCGGCTTCCGACAACCACCACGAACCCAAAATTATTTTCAAGGTAATATGGGGCAAAGATTACATCTCAATCACAGATGTACAATAATAATAATAATAATACATCGTAATAATAATAATAATTATAAAAAACTTGTATCGCTCATATAATTACGTACTCGATACATTTATTGCTTTACATGGTAACTGCATACATAACCCTATCTATGCAATGGTATGGGATTAAACTGTTTATGATATTCGAGGATTTGTTTTTTTTTTATCATTTAGGGTTGCTTTGATTATCAATGAATCCACGAAGGGGTAATAGACCCTCTGTAGTTTAAATAATGAGCAAATGTGTCTTATCTCTCAGTGCTTATCATAATTTTGTTACATCCAAGCAGAAATCCAAATTAATACCAAAATGATATTAATAACTAAAAAAAATAATTTTCTGCGACTATTTTTTTATCATAATAACAGCTTTAAATGAACATAATATTTGTGCGGTCCTGTTAACTAAAATCTTACTAATACCAATATTATTTAAAATAAAAATTTAAATAACTTTTTCTGCGATTAGTATTTATATTCCTGTTGCGAACGTAACACGGAAACACACGAGCATTGGTAATACAACATTCGTTATTTTTCGCCACCTTCCTACCGTATTGATTAGTGCTCATTGCTGCACTGGCATGTTTACAAAACTGATTTTCTGCCGTGTATTCTGAACTGACTAGCCTCACAGCTCAGTTGGTAGTCTCTGCATTCTTCGTGGGTTCGATTCCCACCCAGGACAAAGATCTGCCGTGTATTCTGAACTGACTAGCCTTACAGCTCAGTTGCTAGTATAACTCTGCATTCGTCGTGGGTTCGATCCCCACCCAGGACAAAGATCCGCCGTGTATTCTGAACTGACTAGCCTCACAGCTCAATTGCTAGTATAACTCTGCATTCGTCGTGGGTTCGATTCCCACCCAGGACAAAGATGTTTGTTCTGTGTCTGGGTTTTAATATGTATTCATTATGTACGAATTTACTAAAAAATACAAAAGAAAGTACATATTATGTACTTTTTTATATAAACATGTATTCTATCAATTGTCTGGTTCCCATGGTACAATCTATGCTTTGTTTGAGGCTAGATGGTGCTATGTGAAATGTCCGCCAATATAATATTTACCCAATGGCACTTTTTTTCATAAAAAATGTATCTTGTATCAGCTGTATAGCTTAACTCACAAAACCTAAAGATAAAAGGCAGTGCAGTAGCCAGTGAGCGAGTGTTCGTGCCAGTGACATGTTGTCACGTCAGTCGAGCGCAGCAAGGAGCTCGCCTCAGTGCCAGTAAACATTTTCAAAGGCGAATTTAACCCGTCAGCTCAACATACTACGTTGACGGGCCAGAACAGAACCACCGATTACAAATACTTGTTTGTACTCTATCAACTATTACATGGTTGTAGAGGTTCTTTTAAATCTGTGTGTCTATTATTACCTTTATTTTCTACAAATGGATTAATAGGAGATTCAAATTTATATGTATGGTTTTCATCAATCAAGATCCGGAGGTCGCCGGTTCAAATCCCGACGCGCACCTATGAGTTTTTCGATTGAAAGATTTATGTGCGCAATACCACGTTCTCATAACGGTGAAGGAAAACATCGTGAGGAAACCGACATGTCCTAGAACTAAAAATTCGAAGACATGTGTCGAGTGCAGAAAAGGAGCCTCTTTGAGGCGCACTTACAATCCTTTCACCACACTGATTCGACAGAACCGGAGACTCGAAGAAGAAGAATCAATCAAGAGAAATAGATTGTTTTTTTTTAGATGTAGGTTACTCGTTTTCTTTAGTATTGATTTCTTTATTTTGCAGTCCATTAGATAGATTGATGATTAAATTATACCGGGGTAACCTTTTTGCAACTCATTTGATTAATATTTGACGCAATACATTATAAAAGGTCATACCAAATCCCTCACACACATCTCAATATAAGGTTATTTTTTTTTTATCCAAAATTATCTAAGTTTTATATGAGGGAATTCTGAAATTTAAAAGCGATTTTAATAGTAAAGCTTAAAAAAATGGTAAATTTTTCATGCTTCAATTCATGCCTTTTAAAATTTGGCACTATAAAATTAATATTTATTTAACTTTTTTCTTTAACTTTTTTAAATTAATATTTATTTATCTAACCTAATCTATTTATTTAACTAATATTTATTTATTTATTTAATTTTTATACTAAGAATTTTCATATTCAACCATAACTTTTATTCAATATTCCAAATGAAAGTAGCCCATTTAATATATCAAGTGTTTTTCTATATGCACCACTTTTTGGTTCTCTAAGTAGCTTTCGTACTTCGATGTCCTTTTGTATATATATTAAACAAATTTAACCTAAATATCTAACATCTATTTAAAACAATATTTTACAATAAATCGCATTTCATCGGTCATCATAAATTATACAATTCATGAGACAGGACATCGGCTCTGACATTTTAAAATACGTGTCTAATAAATTGTACTCAGCATAACTCATCTGTCAAACAAACATGTCAATAGCCGATTTAGCTAATGTCACCTTTCAAGGCTTCACATCTATCCATCATATATTACGCGTTTACATCATTATTAAAACACGGCTGGCTTAGGTTGATTATAGTTATAGTAAACAAAATATGTAAAGAGGTATCCACAGGGTAGGCAACGCATTGGCATCCCCGGGGATGCAAATGTCTCTAGGCGACGGTAACCACTTAACATCAGGTGGGTCGTCTGCTTGTTTGCCTATAATTACATAAAAAAAAAAAAAAAATGTCAGGAGACTCTTAGAACAAGTGGAATTTGTATAGCAATATTTAGAATGTTCTAGGTTTTTCTATGTTTAGCCAAACAGGCTTACGTCCCGGTGTAGCGCCGTTACCGCAGCCTAGACCGGGTACCCGCAACACCGGGAGCATTACTGATGCGTATTTCTCCTGAAGCTGCCTATGTCATACCTTACCGGGAACTCAGGAGGTAGCCCATTCCACAGCCCGCAAGTTTGCGGTAGAAATGTCCTAGTGAAACGAGTCGAGCCTGCCATGGTTTTACAATGTGTGGATGGGCCTTTACAATCTCGATATTGTTTATTAGATTTTAGATTATAGACACGTGTAAGTAGACAGTGTACAATATTACTGATTGAGTAACAAAATACGAAGATTCCGTGTAACCAAAATAAACTAATCATATGAGGATAAACTTTGCTTTTGTTCTTGGAAGTGTTTTGTTATTTCCTCCAAACAACTATATTTACCTTATTTTGTTATTGATATTTCGTTTTGTTATTGATGTTATTTTTGTATAACACTATCGGAAAGCTCAAAATGATTAAAATCATGCAAGCTTATTTGTGACGTCTATTCTATTCGAATCACTGGTTCTCTCGAAGTGTGATGAACTTTAAGTGCGCCTCAAAGAGGCTCCTTTCGTGCACTTGACACATGTCTTCCAATTTAACTATGATCAATTCTTGGGGAACCAAGTTGCTCGCGTCTGTATGCGATTACCCTTTGAATCCATACACTCCCGGATGGTGCATAAAGAGCAACCCAAAGTAGCAGTAGAACTTGTGCTAAGTTCGCCCGGGGAAGTACTGCCATCACACCTGGTAATCTGCCGCCAAGCAGTGATGCATTCGTGTTGCTGTATTCCGGTGGAAGGAAGTGGGTGCCGGATAAATTGCAGGCGCATGAGACGTAACATCCCCGTCTCGAGGTGATGGACGCAACGCAATGCAACTTGAGTTATCTCGTACTTTGGTGGAGAGGACTCGAGTCGTATTGCTGTTGTGTATGGGCGGCGCGGCGGTTACCACTTAACATCAAGTGGGCCGTCAGCTCGTTACTTCACGTAAATGACACAAAAATATGTGGTAATGACAGCACACCTAAAGCCTAGAGATGGCTTAATTGCTCATTCTCTACCACCAGCTTGCTGACGGCAAGTGGCGGCAGGTCGCGTCGCGTCGCGTCACGTCGCGTGGCGTCGCGTGGCGCTGTTGTCGCGCGCACTCGCGTTATCAAGCTGCGTGACGCGCTGTCGCTGGCATGCCCTCAAGTTTGTGAGACTCCGCTGGAAATTTCACTGTAGACTTACTCTGCACAAATGGGACAAGCCATAGAGGAAAGTTTATTGTATTTAGCATCTGTTTTGTATCTTGTAAAACGAAATCAGCTGTTTTGCTAATATCAGTTACGACATGGGTCTCTTTTCCATTTTTTCCTTTTCGAGGTTTTTTGTGATAAAGTTAATAAACGAGCAGATGGTCCACCTGGTGTTTAGTGGTAACCTCTACTCATAACAGGCAATATGACTTGGTCCTCCCCTACTTAGGTACAGCAAGAGCCAAGTCGCATCGTATGCGCCCGTAACTCTGTTGTCTTTTATTTGAATTTCCATAACTCTCATGTTTACAATACTAATTTTTTACAGTATTCTGACTTGACTCTCTTTATTCTGGCCTGACTAACCTCGCAGCTCACTTGGTAGTAATTCGACTCCTCTGTGGGTTCGATTCGACCCTGGAGAAACATTTGTTTGAAGAACTTATTATGTTTGTTCTTCGTCTGGGTATTAACTTGTATATTAACCAAAAAAGAATTAAAACTATCAGTTTTCTGATTCCCTTAGTAAGAGCTATCCTTATTTTGCGGCTTGATGATGCTGTGTGAAATGTCCACCAATATTTATTATATTTTCAGTTTAACGCGACATCTGGTAACTTGGAGCACAGTTTCGGCGTCAGTCACGTCAGGTTGTCTCCCGCCGATGACAGGCCACGACTGAATTGTTCCGCGCTAGTTTTGACACCCGACTCAGTCTTAGTTTATTCTAGATGGCGGGTGGCGGGTGTTATTGATTGTGCGATGCAACTATACCGCTGGTAATGCTGTTAGCGGTTTGTTTCTGCGAAGTAAACATTTCCTCACAGTAGTAGAACAAAGACTTTTTTTTTTTCAAATTTAGTTTTTATGTTGTATTGACCTTAAATATCATAGAAAATGTTATTATCTTAATCCCCATGTAATATCTTTGTGTGAACAAATAAATTTGAAATATGTTATTACAGTTTTACATATCCAAATTTGACGAAGATAGGGTAGTCCCTATCTTCGTCAAACTAGGCTAGTGCCTAGTTTCAACAATATATCAGGTTCACGTATTTTTAAACATTTGTAATTTTTTGTTTTTTTTTTAAATATAATAGTAACAGTATCTTGATTTAGTTTATTTTGTATGCAGTTACTCTTTATTTCCTATAGGTTTGAATTATGAAATAAAAAACTAATGGGGAGAAATGTACATAGGGCAAGTTTCTTTTAGTACAACGGTAATTAAAATTAATTTAATCGTGACATGTGAACTTCGTAAAATTTACCCTACTTACTGACGTTTACTATATCTCATATGATTAAGTGGTACTCAATATTTTAGAAAAAATGGGGATGCATCCATTACGAATTAAAAACTTAAAAACCTAATTATCTATTCAACCAGCTCCCCATCAGTCGTGGACTCCTCACATCCCCCCGCGACTGCACCGACCTACTTACTCCCCCCCCCCCCCCCCCCCGCTGCGTCCATAAACGCGAAGTGCACAATAACGAATAACGGCGTAATTTCAAACCGAGGATTGTAGAGCCGTCGGTCCACTTCTTACGGAGCACGCCCGTGACACTCATTTAAGACAGTGACGTGACACTGCAAGGGGAAGGGGTAACATCCCCCCTTCAACCCCCCCCACCCCCCCCACCCCGTGCCAGACGGATTGATATTGCCGGAACGTAAGATGGAGCGAATGCATACGGGAAATAAAAAAAATATATTGCATTTCGTATGTTGTTTCAGGGTAGGGAGTTCGGAGTTTCAATTTATTACTTAACGGCAGAAATTACTTCGTTTGTAAACTTTACAAGGACATTATAGCGTCTAGAAAATGTTATGTGCAAATACAGTGTAGGTAATATTTTGGCTCAACTTAGCCTAGGTTGTTCTATGGTACGGCTACAAGATGTTTGGTTTAACTTAGCCTAGGTTGTTCTATGGTACGCTACAAGAATGATGGTAAGAAATAAGAAAATATCAAAAGAAATAGTCAAATGATGAAAAAAAAATGTGAGCCGTCACGGGACGCCTGGCAGATGTGAAACATCGACATTATTTTGTAAGAAACTAAGTACCCCATCACTAATAATGTTTATGATTTGTCGTAACCTTGAACGGACCAATCAGCGCTCATGCCGTGGCGACGCGTCGCCATGCCAGAAATCGGTTTTACGTGCGGCTATAGATGTTTCACATCAAAAATGAAAAAAATAACAAATACATATGACACATCGTCAGTTTTGTTACCAGGTGAAGCAAACAAGCAAGTCTGTATTAACTAGTGCCTAACGATATAATCGACATTCAGTAAATTTCTGACATGTTCCATTGAATTTTATAGTTAGAACATAATTTGAAATGTAGCCAAAGTTATTAATATAAAAATGACAGGTACTAATCAAAATAATAAGTCAACAGGGGTTGTTTAAGTGTACAACTTTGACTTGTCCATAAAATGTAACATCACAGCGTACCATCCTTAAACTAAAAACCCTGCAAGCATTTCTATTTCACAAGGCATCAACTTGAAGTAGTCCGATGGACGCAAACGAGACGCCCGGCGGAGACAGTGACGTGACAACCCCCTACCCCCCCCCCCCCCCCAGGGGGTTGGGGGGGGGGGTGCGCGGGTGCATATTGACCCCCACCCTGGATAATAAGGGGGCTATGGACTGAGTCGTGCCATCTTAGTGGACTTGTATTTGAAATGGCGTTTTCAAAATTGTAGAAATAGTTTGGTTCGCATCATTAGTTCATAGCAACTCGAGTCATTGACGACTGATCTAAAGCTGATTATTGCTTATTATTGAATAATTATATACAGTTACCTAATGCATATGCGTTAGTGCTTGCTGAAATAGGCGCGGAAGTTTCATTTCCATTTTATAATCGTTTAATACTCGCTCGTATTTGAGGTAAGGATTGAACATTCCTATTTTTTTTTAATAATGTAATATACCATTTTGTCGTAGAGGCTGAGAACATTTTTTTATCTTATTTGCGAGAAAACGATAAGTTAATTCCAGAAAATTACGAATAACATCCACAGTATAATAACATGATTTTCAATCGCGTCGATTTGGAAGATCGCGTACATTTTTTTTTCGTTTGATCATAAATGCGTGGCCAGCTTTAAATACGCCAAAATACGCGGCGTCTATTATTACGCTGTTGGGAATTGATGGCATATGATTTTTATGAATTCCAAAGAGACGACGAATTTATTGTTTTTTGTTTATAATAAATGCATTTCAGAGCGCGGGTAGAAAAATAAATTCCTTAATATAATAAGACAGTTAAGTTATGAATAAGATCTATACTAAAAACCAATCTATCTAAGAAGCAAATGAGATACAGTTTTTAAATATATTCTACTACTTTATTCAGTGTTTATAATTATAGATCTTGTCTGAAATAAACTTATTTTATTTATTGCAAAGAAACGTAGCTGAATAGAAAAAATTAACAGCCTTCAACGTCTCACACAGAGCTAGCCTGTCCGTCACGTCATTTGCACAAAACGGAGCTCACAAGACGTCGACTTCGGACCCTGCGCCACCCCACCCGACCCCATCCCACCCCACGCCACCCCACGTCGCAGCAGATGGATTGATATTGCGCGATGCAGGTGAGCAAGGCGATCTTGGAACAATGGCGATTTATAAAGTTCCGACTCGGTATAGTGAGCTCGGGTGACTTTATGATTATGATTGCACGTAACTTGTAACATTGATTGTTTTTTTTATTAGTGCACGAAAGGAGCCTCTTTGAGGCGCACTTACAATCCTTTCACCACACTGGTTCGACAGAACCGGTGACTCGAAGAAGAAGAAGATTTTATTAATGGCGATAAATAAACTGACATAGGATGCGTTGCCTAATTGTTGCAGATACAACTTTTATGAAAATTTTGTGTCGCTCTAAATGCTGATTAGCGACCCTCAGCTTCGCTTCGAAAACAGGCCAGTTTTGTCGGAAATATATTATTTGCATTGTCCCATACAGAAACTTTAATCCGGAACATACATGGCCGGTGCAGTTACGTAATGCAATTAACTGTGAGAATTACCGATTCATTTTTGAATATTTTTTACATATACTAGTATCCAAAATGCTAGTAATCTTAAATATAGTAATAGTAACTTATACGTTGTAACATAATTGCAAGTTAATGAGATTTAGAATTACAAGTTTTAAATAATGTGTCGCTTTTTCCGACAAATTTCGTCACGCCGAGCTTAATTTTCCTGGTGAGTTGCGCGTGGTGTAAATATAGACTAGTTTTGTTTTTTATGTTGCACATTCCATTCCAGTGGGAAATCTACTCAATCTTCGTAAATCAGTTATCATTTCCGCCATAAAACATCAAAGATAGAATGAAAGCATATAAATACATATATTTCCTTCACACCTAATGAAAATGACTGACACAAATTAATAGCCTAAGTTCCTAACGAGAGTTGAAAAAAGCAAAACACATCCCTCTCTTACACTCCATAAAAACACGACAAAGACACATGTCTCCCCTTATTATCTTCAATTAAGAGGCCCAGATAATGTACCGTGACATACGTGACACACAACCAGATAAACCAGACCCGGTTTCACATAAAACTGAATCCCTATAGCAGATCTAGATACGCCGGTCGGTGATTTCAAAGAATTTATCCAAGCAGCGGTGTCATTGAAAAACAAATTCTATGTGACAGCAATAACAGCTTTGTCGATGGCAGCTATTATTTGGTTCGTCACTTCAGTGACAGATGGACCAGTGACTTTGACGGATAAGCGAGCGTTATAAGTGATTACGGAGGGATGCTGTAATCAGTTGGAATAATGAGCCTAGAGATTATGAGGACATCTTAAAGAGCAGTAGAACTCTCGCCAAGTTCGGCCGGGGAAGTACTGCCAACATGCCCATTTCTGCTGCCAAGCAGTAACGCGTTCGCGTTACTGAGTTCCGCTTTGAAAGGTGTGGTTGCCGGTGAAATTACAGGCACATGAGACATTCAACCTACACGTCTCAGAGTTACGGGCGCATACGATGCGACTTGGGTCTTGTTGTACCTAGTAGGGGAGGACCCAAGTCGCATCGGTTGTTATGGGCAGAGGTTACCACTTAACACCAGGTGGGCCGTCGGCTCGCTCCGTAACTGTATCACATAAAAGAAAAAAAAACTGGATATCACTTTTACAGAACACAATGAACTAGTCGACAATCGTCCGAAATAACGAGTGGACTCAAACAAGACTATTTACTACTCAGTTATCCTGTAGAATAAATACGAGTTTACGTAATCCACGGGAATGAGACACGAATAGATCCATTCCTATCGTTGCTATCATTCACACATTTACCAAAATAAACCCATCATCAGTATAACTAATTCATAAATCAACAGGTTTCGGCACACACAGAGCGAGGCGGAGACAACCAAAAATATAGGAAAGTTTTTTCATTTGGCTTTGCAATCTTTTGCCATGAGAAATATAATCGTACGTTTAAAAAATATAGTTTTTAATCTGTCACTTCGGCTACACAAAATACCTCTCAGTTCAGTTCAGTTCTTCTTTGGCTTTCGTGTCTTAGCCACACAAACTCTGCCAGTGTCAGAGTTAGATTACATTCACAAGTTGTTCTGTTGCTGGGTTTATTTAAAAGAGAATATGGCCAGTTTATTAAGCAGAAGCCATAGAGATAATATCTAACAGGAGTGCTTACTACGTTTGACATAAAAACTAAAAATAAAATGAATGAAATGAAAAAACGGTCTTGAAAGAGATAAGTTCTAAAGTATGGGTTTCCCTCTCGCACACATTGTCATTATAGACAATTATATTTTTATCACACCATATTAGACAAGGACACCTTGACGTAGAAGTTGTCTCTTTCGAGACCGCTTTTTGGGCCTCAGTCAGCCCTCCAGTTGTACGAAGTACATACTACCTCCATGCTGGGTTTATTTAAAAGAGAATATGGCCAGTTTATTAAGCAGAAGCAAAATACACTCCGGTCAGTGTTTATGACAACTTTTGACAGCTGTCAAACGAGACGTCAGCGTTTTGTTGTAATCCTGCGACAGTTTATCCGCATTCTACTCGCTCTCAGTACATCTCCGGCGTTACTTTATTCAGATAGACGTCGCTTCGATGTGACACCTATATGTCAACGTGAAGTATGTGACGGCTACACGTCATCTCCGTGATCTATATCTGTCATTCGCGTGGATTTCCGTGGAAAATTATTACTGATGGCTGAATTATTGGGATCCTCGTAAATTACGTGATTGTCTACGAGGAATAGTCGTGATTATGGTAATGTCGGTTAGCTTAGGAAATATTGGATGATGATTGTCAATCACAACACAATACTTATTGAATAGATAGTTATTATTAAGCGCAATGCTGAAATTAGGGACATTCAAAGATTTTGTCTTCCTTTTTTTCCTATTTTGTTAAGGGACGAATAGCAATACTACTAAGGTACCTAAGGTACAGGTACCGCGAGCTGCTTTAGGTCAGATATGCTAACTCAATTGACGTAAGGTAGTGGACTGGCCTCACAGCTCAGTTGGTAGTACCTGCCTTGTGCGCTGTAAGCACGACGTACATAGATGATTCTTCTGTGCCTAAGTGTCAATAAGTATTTATAAAAAAAAACAGTTGCCCGTACGCATAGTACATACATGTTTCATTTAATTTGGGTCGAGACGACGCTGTGAGAAATACACCAATATTTAAATGATTAAACGGTTACCTATGAGGTGGATGGGAATGCTAACGTGAATTATAAAAGCAACATGGTTTCAGGCCTTTCTAACTCTTATCGAAAATGAACATTGTTGCATTATCAAAGAACATGGAATGAAAGCTCTAAAACAACTCTATCCTTATTTTAAACGGATCGCATTTCATTGAAACAGCATTTGTCAGAGAGCGGTCCGTCAGACTCTCTGATGGATGCGCGCGTGACAGCTGAGTCTCATCCGCGCGAAGTGTCATCCGAGTGTCACTCTGACTGACTGTCACTTCCGTCGTATCTGTACTCTCACGTTATCTGTGGCGGGGCTCGATAAGATCCAATTTCTTGATGTTTGGAGTTTTTGTTTACACAATTTAGTATTGGTTTTTGTTGGGAATTAGAAATGTTTGGTTCTGTGGTTAATTTCGCTTACACAAAATTTCTCATTAACATCAAAACATAGATAAATTGACTAATTCTCATTTTTTTCTCGACTGAATTCTTAACAAAACACGAATTTCTAATCAATCGTTAATAAAAAATGCCTAAATAGTTGTTAAAGAAAAATAATGTCCACTGATGCCAGTAAAATTCTACTGTTAAATTTGGTCGAGAATTTCAAAATTAAATGTTTTAAAATTCCTATCGCACCTCACCCCTTCCTAATCAGAGTTTTCCCAAACAAAACAAGAGTTCCCACCCGTCTTGCTCGCTCGCAAATCAAGACTGGACGTTGCTTTTTGTAAGGTGACGTCGCGTCGGCGTCGGGTCATTAAATCCTTCCGTCGAAATGTTGCTTTTAGCACTTATTAAGTGCGAGGGGCTTTTTAAGGACGGATTAAACGTATTTTTTTTGTATGTTTCAGCGTAGTTCTTCTGGAAGTTTTTTACAGACAGAGTGGGGCCTTCACTGTGGTTGAAACTTGGGTGAGGGACCATTGGAGGCATTTACATCTAATGCTTCTTTTAAGTGCTTCCGTGATTTAGCAGGCACGTAAGCTCTGTTACATCAATCTCTGAGGTATCTCAAAAATTTCTGTAACATTCCCTTATTTATATCATCTTTCATTCTAGTATAATGGCGATTTTTTTATCTTCTGGTTATCAATCATTTAGATTACAAATGTGTAATTAACTCTTAAGAAACCTGTCTAAAATCATTATTATGGTCAGGTTTCTTAAGAGTTTATTTTTCATTATAATCTTAATGAACGTTGCTTTTAAGGTAATAAGGTTTGTTGCAAATATAATCTCGCAAATTCATTTTATTATCATTTTCACACTGAAATGGAATTAAAATTTATTCTTATCAAACTTTATAAAATATAAAAAATGCAACAACATAGGTAGCATACAATACATTTGACATTTTTGGCCAAATCGCCGATCCAAAGGCGTGTTTACACTAGCATCCGCACCCTAATTTTAAGGCTCATTTTATTGAGTCGCGCCTTTACAATGAGCTGATGAACGCAGACTTACTTTGGGGGATTATTTGATTGGCGCAGCGATTCACAACAGTTCCACAAATGTTTCCAAGCGGCGATAGCTTAGTTGGTAATCATGTGAGGATGCTATCTTTTGAAATCAAATTATATAGTGAAGGTGATTGGAGATGCAAAACATAATTCAAAAACTATATCATCTTAGTTGATCATATGTGATGCTCAACTGACTAGCTGCCACCCTAAACTTAATGCGATCACTAAGAACTAATTTTTAAACGACTATCTATTCTATTCTATTCTAGTCACTGGTTCTATCGAACAAGTGTGGTGAAAGGATTTTAATTGCGCCTCAAAGAGGCTCCTTTCGTGCACTAAACTTTAAACGACTAAGCGAAGCGACGTTCTCTAAATTAACTTGATCTTACTGTATAATATGATTTTTTTCTTACGTACAAAAAATCTATTCGGGATGTGATCATCATAAACTCTGTCTGAAAAGCATCGCTACCCAGAGTGAAAAATTCATTTTCATCAACTCCTTGCAGGGACGGGTCGTTTAACCTCACAGTGTGACAAATAAAGCGAACCTTACGGAGATCATCCTACTAGTCTAGTTTCTCTAACATATAGTCTTGTGTCGAAAAAGCTTCCGATTTTAAAGCCAGGAAATTTTTAGCAACTTCCAAATCCATTTAAACCATTCTCACATATTAACAATTTCCTCTCAAAATAAGCGAATTAAAATTGCCCGAAGTTCAAAGAAACTGCACGCCACATGAGGGGGTTTATTTTTAGATATTTACGTAAGGGTGGGAGGGGGTCACTCCCTCAGTGACGGACAGCCTTTGAGCTGGACTGCGGGTTACATGCACTATATAATGAGATGAGGTGTTTTTTGCACTTGTACAAGTGCAAAAAACAGTACGTTCAGTAATCTGGCATTGCGCTGTGAAATGGAGAAGTGCTTTTATGAAACGACTTACTTTACTACTACTACTACTACTACTACTTTGTAATGTGTTTATTCTTTAGTTAGATTATATTATAGATATATTATTTAGATAGGTACTAAAGAGGCTATAACTTTAATCTAACAGATCACATCTCATACCCTTATACAATAAAGTATTCAGAGTATATAGTACCTTAGTTTTTTCAATTTTAGCAAATTTTATTTCGAATTTCGTATTCGTGAAAGAAACTAACTAAACTTCAGAAACTTCAGAAACCATCTTTTCTGAAGATTTTTCTCTCATATTTCGTTCGCTCAAAATTTTCGACGTTTTTTGTGACGTTGAAGTGACGAACCGAATAAAATAACCAATTCTGATGTGAAGTGGTATTCTGGCCATAAAACCATCACCTATATTATCTGCACATACAGAAGACAAAACTTTTTCCCAAACCAGCTCAAATGTTTAATTTTTTTAATTTCAATAAAAAGTCAAAGTCAAAACTTTTATATCCATAGAATTCATAAGGAAATGGCTTGGAAACGTCAATATTATTCAAAACATAAGGTCACGCGTACTTATTGATAAGTTTGATGCCTGTTCAAACCCTATCCGACCCTCCATGGGGAAGAACAGACCAGAAACCCCTAACAGTGCACGTAGTTTTCAAAATTGTTGTACACTTTATTATTGCTTTTTCCGTAAGTGATCTAAATAACTGACATAAATCATATATAATATCATGCTGAAAATGTCCTCAAAGACTCACAGAACAGAATATCCAAATCGAAGCTAACTCTGTTACATTCTTCTGCTTTCCTCTTACCGTCTGCTGAAAAATCACCTTTAAACCTTCACTATATGGTACCAAATTGGGTGGCGTCTCTGATGAAGAGTAATGCAAGTAATTCATTCAGACCAAATGCAAGCCAGTTTGCTAATTATAAATCGAACGATATTTGTAAATGGGGGTAAATGTAGTAGGTATCTCTTTCCCTCCTTAAAGCTCTGTTAATTAAGGCCATTTAGCTCAAAGTTACTACCTTACAGGCTTTACTGTTTTTGACTGTACTTTGACAAACAGTAGAAGTAGGTAGCAATTAGTTAAAATGAACCTTTGGGGGACTTGACTGTTTATAAAGCAATCGTTTAAAAACCGACCATAGCTATTGGTAATGTTATTTTTGGAATAGCAATGACACTTTACTTTCAGTTATGAAAATTCCTCTGTTTGATGTTTTGATTCCAATTATGTACTCGAAAGGGTAGCCAGCAATAGGCCACTGTTCAGCGCTTAAGTTATACTACTATGGAAATGTGGACTAAGTAAGTGACAAAATGCGTGGTAAGAAAGTGTAAGGGGAACACAAGTTATTAAGTACTCTATGTTGTTATATTCCATACGAAAACTTTACTCACACGTAGTCTGGATTCAAACCATCGGTGGGTGGATTGAATTTGTAAGATTTGTAATTTATAACTCTGAATTGCAAATCAAAAATTTAGCGAAACTACTTGGAACATTCAAATTCTGTCGCAAAACTCTTCAAAATATCTGCACGACATACTTAAACACGTAACCATTCCACCTGAACACACGAATTCGACGCACATAAAAAAAAATTGATGATCTATGTTTACTTTACCCAAAAGAACTGGATAAATAAAATATACAGTAAACTCCGACCTGCCTACACAACAACAACTTGTACATATTTCTTTACTATTACCCCCCCCCCTGCCCCCAACCCCCTTACCGTTCTGAGCTCATGCTTACAAACTGTCGCATTACCGGTCATCCCCTACGAGAGAGTACCAACTCTACAACTCTAAGCCAAAGGAAATCCAACCATATACCTCACGCGACAAGCTTCGAAACAATGCAGCCGCTAACTTTGTATTGCGGGTAGGTTGACGTAAAGTAGACTTTATCCAGTCGTGTTTAAGGTAATGTTTCGTAAGTTAGTAGGCCGCCGCGGTAATGATAATTCTAAGCTAATGCCATAAGGAAATAAGCAGAAAGGTTTTACGGAATTGTTTGGCGCTGCTTTGAAGGCTGCGAAAACACCGTGACCTGGGGAAACCTACTTTTTGGATTATATTGGAGTATTCCTTGATATTTTGTACTGAATGTTACCACTGATAAAATACATAAATTCAAGCCTTTAAGGCATATTAAGGAGTAAGCAGAGCCACAATTTGCTTCGTTTCATTCCGTTTTACCCTACTGTGGAAACGTTTTTTGACAGAGTACGAAAGATATTATGGAACTGAGATGTCCAGGCCATGATGTTCACATTGGTAAAAATAAATAGCGAGATACAAGTTCTCTTAGTTAATGAACTCATGATTTGTATGGGATTTGTGAATTTTATAACTGAGCGATTCCGTGCTTCGAAGGACCCGTTAAAATTACCTTACTTGTTATACTTTTATTATTTTAATTCATTAAAATATGTCGGAAGCCTTCTGGCGATCTAAAAGCCCTAAAACTATTCTGGCAAGTGAAAATTTAAAATTTTTACAGTTAAGAATATCTGATAGCGTTTTATTATTTGATCTCCGTAAAAGCTCACACAAGCTGCGACTGCAGCAGTAGATATTAATAATAATAATAATGATAATAATAATATCATTTATTCCAGGTGGCAATGGACACATACACAAAACTTATTCTAAATAGATAAAACTAAACAATATTTAAATTAGATTATAAAAAAACATATCAATTAAATTAAAAAAGAAATCATAAAAACACACAAAAAAAATATAAGATGCAATTTACAACAATGATTTATAAATTGACAATCCAGTCGATCAGCTATTGCGGAAAGGATGCTAATGGAGTCTGCCCTCACCCGCCGCACCAAGGAAGCAACTCTCTTACGCATGGTTGCATAAAAAGAGTACACACGAGCATCAGCGAACGAAGAAACTCTACCTTCTGCACTGTAGGTTGTGGGTTCGATTTCCACCCACGACCAATATTTATATGACGAATATAGATGTTTGTATATTTCTGGTTGTCAATATGTATTATATGTATGTTTATACCAAAAAAGTATAAAAGTATTATATCAGTTGTCTGGTTCCCATGACACAAGCTATGCTTAGCTTACTTTGGGGCTAGATAACGCTGTGTGAAATGCCCTCCAAAATTTTTTTATTTACTAGCTGTTGGCCGCGACTTCGTCCGCGTTGAATTCGGTTTTATCACGCACCCCTATTTTACCCCTCGGAAAAGTAGTCTAAGTTACTCCTTGTTACATCAGTTATCTGCCAGTGAAAGTCCCGTCAAAATCTGGTCCAGCCATTTCAGAGATTAGCCGGAACAAACAGACAGACAGACAGACAAAATTTGAAAAAAATTTTTTTTTGGTATATGTACCGTGAATACATCCATCCATATGCACTAGTAAAAAACAGTTACTTTAATATTACAAACAGACACTCCAATTTTATTTATTTGTATAGATGAATATTTACTATGGTAATACTATGGTAAATACGTATGGTGGGAATACTTCTACGGACGAATAATTATTTTCAAAACGTACTCTCTTTATTCAATCAGAAAACAGTCAAATAACCGTAACACATATAACAAGCAAATACAAGACAATGCAGTAGCGCGGGTCATTGCCCACTATTGAGCGACCAATCGCGCTGAGTGAAAACTGCCATAAAAGGCTTGTGAATAGCCCAGCCCGCATACAGCGCCGAGGGTAGGTAAGCACGATGAGCCGGCACGGGAGATTACCTACATACTATCTGTACTTTAAAAGCGAAATCTGCTGAAATAGTCACTAGATTGCTACAAAAGAAGTGTATACCTACACACTTGTATTTTTGAAACATACATTTGCTACAAAATTGCCTAAAATTATCAAAATTTACATACATAATTGATTGGTGTCCTGGAATCTTTCAATTTTTTGACTGGCCTCATAGCTCAGTTGGTTAGTAACCCTACCTACTGCGCTGTAGGTCGTGGGTTCGATCCCCACTCAGGACAAACATTTTATGTGACATTTGTAACATTGATGTTTGTTCTGTGTCTGGGTGTTAATGTGTTATATGTATGTATTTACAAAAGAAAAGTATATAAGTGTTATATTAGTTGTCTGGTTCCCATGATACAAGCTATGCTTAGCTTACTTTGGGGCTAGATGGCGCTGTGTGAAATGTCCAACATTATTTATTTATTTATTTTTGGCAACATTTTACAAAAAAAACAATCGAAATTTGACAGTAAGCTAGACTAGAAGCTATTTCTTACATCTAAACACGGCCAATCGTCTTGAGTGAGAAGTGTCATAAACGGATACTCCAAGCACTGAGGACGGCGCGGCGCGCGGCGTAACGGAACGGAACGGTACCCGAGTAAAGCGTAGGCAAATTAGGCGTGGAGAATAGGCAGGTCCTTTCTGTATTTGATACATATTCTTTGAGACTAAATAAATAATGTAATTGTCAGTCTGTTTGTTGTTGTAATGTTTTTAAGTAGATTGGAAGATTTGTGTCGTGCCATAAGATGTAAATATCGCCGTGTATTGGTATTTCAAATTTTTTACTCACCAAAAGCTAAAATAACAATTTTTTTTTAATTCTCCTTTTTTTGGGTCTTTTAAACTGTATCTAATATTAATCTGCACTTTTCGTAATATTTTGTTATCAATAATATCCAAAAATTTGCTTCAAGAAATTGACAATCCTAGAATTAATTTATATAATTCTCTATTATAACTTTATCCCTAGAGATCTCTATCGTTTATCTCTACTAATTAACATAATTAGTAATTTAATTTTGATTTGCGCGCTACTAGCAACTCGTAGTTAAACTTGTATAAAAGATTAAGTATAACGACTTCTCTGTTTCTAGACGGGTATTTGTTCTGTGGCCGATCTAAATTTATGTCCTATTGTGTTCTGTGTTTAGGTATTGTTCGTCGGGTCATCGACTTGTTTAAGTGTGCGATAAGTTTTGTAATGTAACTTAAGTAAGGAAGTGGAGTGAAACAATATCAATGTTTGTAATTACAGCTATGTCGTATCAATCATTGTATTAATGGCTTTACAATTACAAATTCAAACGTTTTAATTTTTACATCGTACATACACGCCTGTTTCCCGGAGGGGTAGGCAGAGATGTCGGTTTTCCGCCACCTCTTCCCTGGTAACTTTCATCTGTTTGTGTGAAACAAATGATGCAGGCAATTTCATAAAGTATTCCCGATGAGCTAGAGACTTGAAACTATCAACATAGCTCAGATAAAAAAAAACCCCAAATTTCGAGGCCGTATTTTCTATCATATTAAAACAATAGAAGAAATTAGCGAATGCAAAGTTTTCAAATTCTCTAATAAAGTGAAAACATAGCGAGGAAAGTTAGCGTCATGCTAAATCAAAATTTGGTTTATGATCCCGTGGTAGATAAAAGCCAATTTAATATCGCTTGTTATTAGCAGACCTGTGTTTATACTGCGAAAGCATTTAGCAATGGTTGGTTCGCTTCTTAAAACACGCCACCATAGATCTGACCCAAAGAATTTCAGATCGAAAGTCATGCGGCCTTACCCCACTCATTAGGATTTTCATCGTCTCATAACGAATGAACGCAAAATCCATAAAATGTTATGGGATTACGAACCTGTGATGTATCAAATGCAGTAACGGTAGCTTTCAATACGAAGCTATACACCTGTCTATCTAGAAGGCTCAGGATGTCGTTAGTATATGGTGGCCTAAGTTAGAAGCTTAAGCGAATTTAATAAAATAAAATAATCTAAATAACCCAGTATTTTGATTTTAATGTATTTTTGTTTTTGTTTTTGGTTATTGTGTTGTTATTTTTATTGTAATTGTGATTTTTTATTTAAATAGTGATTTTAATGTTAATTTTAATTTTGTATTTCATTTTTATTTACAAGTAACACTCAGATATGGACACTAGTTATTTTTGTATTCTTCAGTGAATCGGCATCGGGATTGTATGTATGTATGTCAAAATAAATCTTCCACATCGTTAAAGCAAACTTTGAACGTGTACGTTGAACGTACAAACGTTGTCAAATAACTGTATTGTAATATAGCTTTGAATTGAGATAGTAACCTAAAATTGCATTATGTTGGTAACAGAGTTACGCAGTCAAAACTAAATTAGGTATGTGTAAGTGCTGTAAGCTAATGGTTAATTTTATTGTGCAATAAAATCCATAAATATTGGTTGAATTCATCAGTGAAATGTACCAGCGGTATTGAATGATTGCTTCATTGATTTTTGCCAGTTGTGTGATCGACACAACTGTAAAATTAAAAATAAGAAATAAAACCTTTACGAACAATATTATCGTGGAAAATATCAATGGTGATTTTTATTATCTTTTCAACACATATTGTACAGATAAATTTGACCACAGGCATTCCACTCTTATGTGGAAAAGTGCCATAAGCATCTTAAAAAAAACTCAAACGAAACTTTGTAAAAGCGTAATAATAGCCTGCCAAGTTACTCTGTAAAACTTATGTTGGAAAATTTTAAACCACGTTTAGATTTATTTGTATTTTGTATGTTTTAAACTGGAATAAAAACTTTGGAGACAAAAACTATGATCGCCAATTTTCGACACCCAAATTTACCCCAGCATAAAGTAAAAACGTGAAATATAAATATAAATATTGGTGGACATTTCACATAGTGCAATATATCCCCAAAGTAAGCTAACATAGCTTGTATCAGGGGAACCAGACAACTGTTATAATACTTATATACTTTTTTGTAAATACATACATATAATTCATATCAACACCCAGTATAATGCAGTTAAAAATCTGAGACTTAACTTCTAATAATTAATGTCAAAAATAAATATCCCCTGGTAGAAAAATGCAAAACTATTCTCTATTTATACAAAATCTATCATAAAAACTCTACTTTCAATCAATATGTGTCATATGTGTGTGATATGTGTATTTTTGTATTTTGTAATATGGACTTGTTCTGAAATAAAATTTATTATTATTATTATTAATATTAATATATTATATACCGAGGTAGATGAAGACTCGCTATCTCCTGCCGCTTGCACCACCCGATGTTCTTATGAGAATGCGATGTGACCATTCCCATGCTAATTTTATGACACGGGGTTGGTAACGAATGCCGCTGGTTCTGACGAATCCTGCGTTGATTGATATCTTAATGGCTATTGGTTTGTCTGCCTAGCCTTTAATGGGTGTAGATTGAAGATTTTCCCTTTGCGTTGAAGCGTGTTTTTTGCTTGGAAATTCTACTTCAAATCTATTTTGGTTGAAGTGTACAATTGAGGTTTAAATTCTACAATAAATTTACATTTACAAAAACTCTTAGCTTAGGTTACTATAATAAGATTTATTATCATAAAACTCCGACCCAGATTGGTGTTTATGAAGTCATCAAATGTTACAATGTTTATCTTCACCGTTACGACAAAGTGGATACGGGTTCTAATCCATTTCGTTGCACAAAACCGTTAAAAAGGTTAATTTATCTTGACTTTGTATGAGAACGTACGACCATAGAAACTAAATCCGCGTATCGCACACATAATGCGTATCAATGGGCCGGGCCTCTATCTCCACACGAAGTTTATTCAAGAGAAAACTTAGCGCAGCTTGAACCTGTGACCTTTTATATAAGCTGAGTTTGATCCCACAGACCACACCTAACTGTCACAAATCAAAACTAACTAGAAGAGTCACGCCTTACTCCCATTACAATGATGATTTATATACAAATATGAAATTAACTCTACGAAATATAATTTACAACGTATCGGGGTATGTCCGTGAACGATTTATGAACGTGACCCACCTCGGCTCTTTGTTTCCGACCAGATGGGAACTGATCATTGTTGGGAATAAAAATAATTACCTACGTGAGGAGGATAGATAAATTTTGAAATAGTCGACACGATGATAAAATAAAATATGGTCTGTTAGTGAGTTTAATTAAACTTGAGATTACGAGTTGACTTTAACATAAATTTATATAATTATTATCTTTTTTTTTTATGTGATACAGTTACGGAACGAGCCGACGGCCCACCTGGTGTTAAGTGGTAACCTCTGCCCATAACAACCGATGCGACTTGGGTCCTCCCTTACTAGGTAACGACAAGACCCAAGTCGCATCGTATGCGCCCGTAACTATGAGACGTATAGGGTGGAATGTCTCTTGTGCCTGTAATTTCACCGGCAACCACACCTTTCAAACCGGAACACAGTAACGCGAACGCGTTACTGCTTGGCGGCAGAAATGGGCATGGTGGCAGTACTTCCCCGGACGAACTTGGCGAGAGTTCTACTGCTCTTAAACTTACTATATTTATATTATACACTTATCTATATTGTTGTTATCTTTTTAGATATTTTTTGTGACAGGTCACTCTTAGGAACCCTGACAGTCTAGAGAAGCTAATGGTAGTTGACCAGGGCGATGGGAAAACACCAAGCGGTCGCTGACCTAGCCGTTGGTTAGACCTAGCCAAGACGCTCACTGGCCTGCCAATATCTAAAGCTATTGAGACCGCCGAGGACATGGAACAGTATAGTGCATCGAGTGATCAACAAGTCAAGACTATAGATTAGTTATTATTAAGCTCAATTTTTCATACTAGTAATACAAAATGTACTCGTCAGCCCAGCCCTAAACGACCTGACAAGCAACGCTGCGATCACACCATCAAGTCGTGATGACGACTGTACTAGCTTGTTAGGTTTTGCGCTATGTGGCGTAACTCAGCTAGTTTCCCACTATCTAGATCTGCTGCAATCTGGATGGAAGGGGCGATAGATTTAATTTCATAGTAAATCGTATTGTCATCGGTTGATTCACGACCGGTTAGCCATTCGGACCGGTTGCGAATCCTGAGATATTTCATGTGAAATTATTTTGTAAGAACATGACTCAATGTTCTACTACGAGTAAATTATATACTACATAAAATAATTACTTATCAAAAGTTATATTATTTGACAATTAAGTCGGATAACAATAGCAATAAAAAAAGTTTTGTAAAGTTATGACATAATGCTAAATATTAAGCCAGATAGTTTATTTTTAAGAAGAAAAGCACAGAATTTCATCAACACAATCTTTGAACAAAATCTTACTAAAAATGAATAAAACTTCAGCTAGCCATCAAAGCTTTCTGCTGTAATATTAATTATACCAAATCAATAGGAAGATACAAAAAAATTAATTTCGTCGTTCGTAAGATCTTTTTGACTTATCCAAAGAAATAAATATTTTATTGGAGAAGTTAAAGATTGGTTTTCCTGTTACCGAATAAAAAAATATTACTAAATTCTAATAAATATGTTTCAATAGAAATGCTAGCTTGCGGGCAAACCTACTGCCCTCAAATACGATACTATTTCCCTTTAAGATGAAAATATTTAATTCATTCGTTAAAACATACCCTTAGTAAATAAATGAAAAAATAAACTATATAAAGATACAAGTAGATGCATCCAAACTATTTTTATCATCCCAAAATGCCACGGAATGTTACTATTATAGCAAAACAGAAAAGACATTAAAAATCCTACAAAGAATTTCCTCACTCTCAATCGTCACATAAATCCAAAGGTCTCTAATCACAAATCACCAGCTTTTCAGTTCGTAACACGCACACAAATAACAGGTGTCGACAACCTTTCAGATTAACATTAGATTGCCACATGTGCACATAACATAAAAAGTATCTATATGTATGCCCAGCGGGAGACAAAATATTATTATTTTTAATCCTTCACTCAATGTAATCTAAAAGCTATTATTGAAAAAAAAAGCTGTTGAATTTAAAGTACTTGGTATTTAAATCCGTATAAGTAAGTTGGTTGGCAAGCATTTCTTTCTGATAAAATATTAGTTCAAAGTCTGCCCCCGGTCGTTTGATACCCATTAAAATAGATTTTATTACTTAAATATATTCGGATTTCGGATAGTCTTAGTGCAACATTTATGCTTGTAAAAAGCATGTATATATTTTTGTGCGTCCACCCTGAAGTAAGTAACTGAGTTTTTATCTTCCCAATATGTATTTCTTAAAAACTGCGATTGATTCGTCACAGAAACACGACGATTCAAAGTCATAATTATCCTTCATAGGACTATGAATGTTATAGGCATTAGCACTTAACACCAGATGGGCCGTCGGCTCGTTCCGTAACTGTATCACATAAAAAAAAATGTGTTCTCCGTCTCAAACACAACATCAAATATTTTCCGATTTCAGAATCAATTCTAATCATACAGCAACGTTCTCACAATGGTCGTCCAATTACTTAACAAAAAAAGGTTGGCCGCCCCTACCGTAGATCAAGATGTGTGCGTTACCGTGCGCGAGCGCACCACTTGACAGATTTATGTGGGACCCCCCCCCGCCCTCCCCCGCACCCCCGCACCCCGTCCCCGCTACGGCAGGCGTCAGCATGCCGGCCGATTGCGTGCGCGATTAGATAATTAACGCTGTGGTGGACGGAGGCCTGAGGCTCGGTAATTAGTGAAGGGTTGGGAATCGCAAGTTGCGTTATAGCTTTGTTTTGGGTGAATGGATATGGCTGTGGAAGGAGCAAATGGCTCAACTGGTAACCTCTGCCCATAACAAGCAATACGAGTTGGATGCTCCCCTACTTTGGTAGAAATAGACCCAAGTCGCATCGTATGCGCCGCGTAACTCTGAGACGTGAAAGTGGAATTACTTCATCTTAAAGCAGTAAGGCACGTGTATTGTGTTCTGATTTGAAGAGTGTGGGTGAAATAATGTTTCATCTTTATGTCCCAGGACGATTGGTTCATGCACTAAGATACACTAAGCCATTCTGGGAAATCTGAGTCATCCTAAGTATTATTGTGGTTGTGTTCACAAAATTCATACATAATTTGTCCTAGATTTAATAAGTGGTGTCCTATATCGAAGGAGACAGTCTTTAAATAACGCTAAATAGAAAATTCATCGTATACAGAGTGTTCAGCCACCAGTACAGATAGCTAAACAGGGGATGCATTTATAGCCACTGTCTCCAAAGTCGAGATAAATGTAAACTTAGAATTATATGTTCTTTGCAGGAATGAAGGCAAGATTTGTTACTTTTGATGATAATGAAAAATAGTTCCTATAATTAGAGCCACAGGTTAACGGCTGACTGAAATCGTTATTTAGATTTTCCGAGCCCCCATTCCATGTTAACTTTGTGGAAATTATAGCTTCATATTAGCGCTTTTGTGTTTTGCAGGGCATTTTAAGTAATCGCCCTGGGTTGGGGCGTTTGAGTCGATATACGTATATAACAGGACAGGACAACAAGAACAAGGACTTGGGTCCTCCCCTACTGGGTACGGCAAGACCCAAGTCGCATCGCATGCTCCCGTGACTCCGAGACGTGTAGGTGGAATGTCACATGTGCCTGTAATTTCACCGGCAACTACACCTTTCAAACCGGAACACGGAGTAACGCGAATGCGTTACTCTGCTTGGCGGCAGAAATGGGCATGGTGGCAGCACTTCCGGTGAACTTGGCGTGGCTAGTTAATTATTGTAGTTACGATGTAGCAATATAGATACATTTTATTTGGAAATAATAGCGAATTATAGAAAATACCCAAAGAGGAAAGAAAGTACATACACTATATACTTATGGTTCATTATCATTAAACCTTTCTCAGAATTCACTACAAACATTCGCTTCTCCAAGGTTTATTATTGTTCAACGCGAAATTGTAAATGTATCTCAGCCCGTGGCGCGTCACTCGTACAAATCATCGTCAGTACGTCCGCACGAGACATTAATCATTCGTAGTAAGAAGCGGTCCGCGGACGCGATTGGCCGCCACCGAGCGAACAATTATTCAAATCGCTCGCTCCCATTGGCCGAGAGCACATCCGTTTTTTAACTGTCATGATGGATGCGAGCCTTCGACTCGTGCGCAGCCTCATTGTTGTATGTGTGATGAGATGCTATCAATCCACGTCGATCCCTCGATATATGGCTCTGCCCGTTGATTCACTGCCCAGATATAGAGATGGCACTGAAATACTGCTTGCAATATGGCGATCGGACCTTACAATATCTCGTTGTATAAATCGCTTGGGAAATAAATAGTTTTCTTCTAAGCTGGGGTATTTCATTATCTTCATCGGATAAACTGGTAACAATATTTTAGTATCGTATGAACGGGTATTTTCACAAGTGGGAGGAAAATGGCCGATACGGGTAGTCAAAAGGCTCTCAATCTCGTCAATAGATTGACTTAATAAGCGTCGAGTGCTCGATAGCTTTATCGAGACGATTTATCGACAGAAACATCGATACACCCGGAAGTCAACACTAGTGCGCGGGAAAATGGCCGCGTATGCACGGGCCGTTTGATTGGACTACGAGTGTAACACTGTAAAGTGACATCCAGTAATGCAAATCCAACAACAAATTTGTCATTACTATGCATGTAGCGAAAACTGTACATTTCCATTATGTCTATTATTACTTAAGATAGAAACAGGTGTAATAAATTTGAATTTGCAAATTGATAAAAACGTGGTAACGTCATTAATAGTGTAAACAGTCAATTCCAAGAAATTATACCAATTTACATAATGCGGTATTTCGTGTCTATTTTTTGCCAACTGAATACTTTGTTTCAATTTATTGGAAAAGAAGGATTCCGTGCAGGATGTAAATTCACAATTAATTTCGATGAGTACAGCGATTAGTTGCAATAGCCACCTGTAGCGGCGCGGGCGGCGGGCGCGGGCGATGCATTAGTGTCCGAGTGGGTTTACTGCGTTATATATCAAGTGTGGCCTGCGTCCGCGCACTCCATCCACATCTGTCACTGGCCAACCATTACCTTTTTATGTATACAGTTTACGAGCAACTTAACTACTTTAAACACCGCCCATCGCATTGAAAATATTTAAACTCAATAAATTTTTATAGTTCGAATATACGATAATAGTTTTATGTTGGAAGTGACTTTATCAGAGGCGATGGCTTTTAAATTCGGCTTTTTTGATGGTTAATGCAATTTTGATTGTTTTTTATGAAGTTGCTTTACTGTTTCTGGTTCAATAAAGTTTTACAGTCGTCAACTCATCAAAGCATTCGATCTAATAATTCTGTAATTAATGTTTCAATAAAAGTAATTTATATATAATAGTGTGATTAACTAAACAAATACCGCGTATGGGATTTTAACTATCACTTCATAATGATCTTAGATGCTACATTTGAATCTGTTAATACGATAAATGGAAAGAATTTATTGGCAATCTTGGTCATCAAATAAATATAACATAAATCGACTAAAAGAACATATCCGTAGGTGCCAAGAATGTCGCGTGTCGGCATTCTCAAAATAAATATAAATATATTGTTGGATATTTGACCCAATGGCGTCATTTGGCATCATTACATCTAGCCCCAAACTAAGCCTTTTATAAAAACTCTATGGAAACCAAATAACCGTCTGAATACACATATATTTTCATAAGTACATACATATGTAGACAGGGCAAACACCTATGTCGGTACACAATTTTTTGTTTTGGGTGGAAATCGAACCCACGACCTATGGAACAGAAGGCCGGGATACTACAAAATGAGCCAGAACCCAGTTACATTTGAGTTCGTCGGCTGTACCCTGGTAGTTGCTACGATGGTAGTGAGTTTTGATTTCACCTTATTCGTAATCTGAACGCTAAGGAGTAGTGTGGGGGCCACAGGGTGTAAATGGTCAGGATTGGTTCAAAACTTCAGTGGACTGTATATAAATTTTCTTTATTCGGTTTCTTCATTAAAAAATCATCGGGTGTCGCTTTCGGGAGGTCCAAGGAGCAGGGGTTCAGCGCAGCTTGTTATTTACAATTTCTTCGGAGTTCTTGATTCGTTCGAGTGCAAGCAGGAATACGAATTTGAATAAAAATGGCGCTACTTTTATTCCCACCTTGGACCTCGCGTCGCGCATCGCACTGGCGACTAAAACGAATGAGGAGGGAGCGAGACGGGTGCTTATTGCGCCTCGCTTCTTACAATAGGTTCCTCTCGTCGCACATATTGTTTTCTTTGTCTTAAGTAGTTTACAATATTGTACATTATCGCAAAGGTATAGAATAAACACAAAACATTCAATTTTACTTAAATTATACAAACTAGTGGAGTGAGCGAGGCAGCGAGTTTTATGAAATGGCTCTGTCCGTAACAGTCTCCCCCCGGCGAAGATCTTCGAAGCCCTCATCTATCGGCAGGACAATGAGCCTTCTTACAGGTCGCCTAAAAACTCCCCCTCGCGTCCTGACACTAGCGCTTCGCACCACCCCGTCTGGCCCGGTGAAGACTTCCTCTACTTGTCCTCTTGGCCATACGTTACGGGGTAGTATACCGTCGGCGATAAGCACTACGTCCCCCTGTTGAATGTTTCGCTTATTGCACCTATGATCGCCGCGCGGCGCTAAGGTAGGTAGATACTCGGTGAGCCAACGTGCCCAAAACGAGTTCGCCAATGCCTGCGCGGCTTTCCAGGTTTTTCTATCGGCCGCACTACATTCTCCTACGTAAGGTAGCCCGTTTGCTGAACCTAATAAAAAATGATTTGGCGTAAGCGCCTCGTCATCCTGCGGGTCTACAGATACGTGTGTGAGCGGTCGGGAATTTACCGTATGTTCTATCTCGGCCATTAATGTATTTAAAACTTCTTCCTTGGGCGCGCGTTCGTTCAGAGTTACCGAAATGGCTCGTTTGACGGTCTTAATCATGCGCTCCCACGCTCCCCCCTGGTTGGGAGCGCCGGGATCGATAAAGCGCCACTCCATACGCTTTGCCGTTGCGTAGTTCTGGAGAGCGGGGAGCCATTCTTGATAAGCCTTGTTTAGTTCTACGTTTGCCCCATGAAAATTTGTGCCGTTGTCCGAAATTATTACGCTCGGCGTACCTCGTCGCGCGGCCATTCGTCTTATAGCCATGATCGCGGAATCGGTGCTGAGGCTGGCCAGGGTCTCAATGTGGATGGCTCTTGTGACCATGCATGTGAACAGGAGTCCCCATCTTTTCTCCTTTCGTCTACCTATAGTCACCCACATGGGACCGAAACCATCTACCCCGCACTTTGAAAACGGCCTACCGTATGGTTCTAAACGGAGCTTAGGGAGGTTGCCTTTGACCGGCGTTCCTGGGTTTGCCCGCCTTATCGCGCACCGCGTGCATCTACTAAGCACTTTACGTACTGACGGCCGCAGGCGCAAAATCCAGTAGCGCTGTCGTAGGTTATTCACGATCTGCTCCCTACCTACATGTTGGTTTACTATATGCTCTCGTTCTATTAGTAGTTCTGAAAGTCTGTGTTTTCCGTCTAGAATCGGTGGGTTTTTCATTGTTTCGGGAATCACCGCCGCGTTGATACGCCCGTTCAGACGGATGATCCCGTCCCGAAGCTGCGGATCTAATTTAAATAGACGGCTCGATCTATCGACGCTCTCCCCCCGTTTCAAACGTAGGTACTCGGGGTAAAAGCTGTCTTTTTGAGCCTGCTGAATGAGCAACCGTTCTGACTCTAATACGTATTCTAGGTCTGTCTCTCTCGCACGCTTTCGGCACTTGTCAATGAATCTGAGTGCGCAGGCTAATGCCCGTACCATTCTCTCGTACGAGGAGAATCTAGACATGTCTATGATGTGATTGCATGTGGATTCGGTAACATGCTTCACCTCTACATCGTCAGCCACGTTAGGCTGATCTACTTCGTGTGGCCATTGGTCCGGGCCGTCGTACAAGAACGCGGGACCTGTGAACCATCGGTCCGTGCTTCGCATTTCTGTATAGCCGCTGCGCGTTGCGTCGTCTGCCACGTTACACTTTGTCGGGACCCAGCGCCATTGTTCGGGACGAGTTAACTCTGCGATCTCCGAGAGCCTGTGTGCTACGTATGGCGTGTACCTCACCGCATCATTTCTGATCCAATGTAGCACGGTCTTTGAGTCGCTCCAAAATGTTACGTTTGATGTGTCCCCGTGACTCTTTAAAATTTCCGCGGCGAGTCGAGCGCCTATCAAACTTGCCTGTAACTCCATGCGCGGGATGCTTTGCGCCTTCATTGGAGCTACTTTTGCCTTCCCCGCGATTAGTCTCACTACTACACCCTCGGGGCCCTTGAATCGCCAATATGCAACGGCGGCGTACGCTTGTTCACTAGCGTCACAGAATAGGTGAAGCTGCCGTTCATATTTACGCGAGTGTGCGTAGTAACATCGTGGTAGGCGCAAGTTTGCTATGTGCTGCAGGTCAAGTTGCCAGTCAACAAATGATGCCGCTTCTTCATGTGGTAATTGCTCGTCCCAGTCCACTTTTTTCTTCCATAGTTCTTGCAGCATGATCTTAGCTGTTATGGTATACGGGCTGAGCAATCCCAACGGATCAAATATCGACATGACCGCTGCCAAAGCTTCGCGTTTTGTCGGAGTTCGTTCCCCGTTCTTTACCTCGGCTGGTACCCTAGGCATGTTGCAGTTAAACGCGAGCTCGTCTGTTTGCGTTATCCATAAGACGCCTAACGTCTTTCCGTACGGATGCGCGTTCGACGCAAGTTCCACGGGTGCGTGCGCTCTCAGTTCCGTCGGGACGTCGTTTAGTACGGCCTCGCTGTTACTACTCCAACTGGCGAGTTCGAATCCTGCTCTTCTGTGAACTGCGCGGACTTGTGCAGCCGTTCTGGATGCGATCTCCTCGTCATCGAAACTTTCGACCCAATCGTCCATGTAATGGTTCTCCGTGATTGATGGGAAAGCTAACGGATGCGAGTCCTTATGATCTTCCGCGTTTCGGTTCCTTACGCTGTGAGCGATAAACGGTGAGCTTCTTGCCCCGAATATCATGGATGTCATGACGTATTTGTTCGGCGGGCCGGTTCGGTCGGTCCCTCGCCATAGAAAACGTTGCGCTACCTGGTCTTCCGGTCGGATTTTTATCTGCAAAAACATTTCCCTAATATCGGCCGTTACCGCGACCGGTTTTTGTCTAAATCGGAACAATACCCCGTACAATGACTGGAGTAAGTCTGGACCGTCAAGTAACGCATCATTCAAACAGACACCGTTGGATCGCGCCGCCGCGTCAAAAACCATTCGAAGCTTTCCAGGCTTATTGGGATTCGTTACCGCAAAGTGTGGCAAATACCATTCCTTTGGACTCGTTCTGTCCTGCTCACACTTTGTAGCGTACCCTTTCTGAAATAGTTTTTCCACCTGCTCGGTGTACGCGGTTGCGAATTCGGGCGACTTATCCATTTTTCTCTCGATGCTGTTTAATCTGTTTAATGCCATATTGTAGCTCGGGGGCAGGGTGGTTTGATCCTCGGCCCACGGCAGCCCCACTTCGAAACGACCATCTACTCGCTTGGCTGTCTTCTTGAACACTTCTTTGGCGCGCTCTTCGGCAGGAACGGGTTTCCTTTTTATCGCAATGCCTAGCGCGTCTATCTCGAAGTGCGCTCTGACGGCCTTGTCCAAGTCGATGTCGTTCGAAGTTTGTGTTTGTATGTGCAAAACGGTGTCTTTGTCTTTGCAGACCGTACTTCTAGGCGCGGATCCGTGGATTATCCACCCCAACTGGGTTAGTGACGCGGCCGGTTGGTTCCTTCGTCCGGTTAATAACTTCCTTGTCACTATCAAGTGCCAGTTGTCGGCTCCTATCAGTACGCGCGGTTTAGCATTTGTATAAGATACTATTTCCGGTGGCATATTCCGCAGATGCGGCTGCCTCAATAGATCTGATCTCACGGACTGACTTCCTATCGTGAGGTTTCTTACGGTACGCGCTTTGATGTGATGTGTGTCCGTTTGACTTTTCCCTCGTATCCTAAGATCTACGATTTGGCTTTCGGTTTCGGTCTGAGAAGAGGTTGCTCCCATGATGCGTAGCGTTCTGGTTGGGCCTTCTGCCCCGATCATCTGGGCGATGCCTTCGTCTATCAACGTGATAGTTGATCCTTCATCCAATAACGCGTACGTGTCTACCTCTTTCCCGTCTTTTGCTTGTATCGTGATCGGACACACCTTCAACAGCACTTCGTTTGTTCCGTACGTATGTGCCGTGGCTGTGGTTGCTGAATCTTCCTTGGATTCAGGAACTTGTGAATGTAGCAACTTGTGGTGGGACTGTCGACACTCTTCCACACCGCAAGTTTTCGCCTTACATTTAAAACGTCGGTGTTTACTCGTTAAACACCGGAAACATACATGGGATTCCTTTGCCCATCGCCACCGTTCATCGATCGACATATCATTGAGCTTTCTGCACTCCGTAGTGCCGTGCTTTCCTCCGCAACATAAACAATCCGTTTTCTTCTCGGTTGTTGCATACACGGCGCTGCGATTCCGTTCTTGAGTGCGCGGTCGTTGTTCCGTTCGAACAGCTATGACCGGTTGTCTCGATACTGTCGTCGTAGTGGAGAACGTGTGTTTCATTGCGCGGTCTGCTTCGCGCATGAGAAAGCGGGACAGAGCTACTATTTCCGGCTCGCTCTGTTGTTCGTGTTCCTCTGCGTAATCGCACCAGCGAGACTTAACGTGCGGACTGAGCTTCTCTGTGACTTGACGCGCTAACATGGGATTCAGTAAGTACCCTTTCTCATCTACACAAGAAATAACCGTCACGATGTTCTGTAGTTTGATCGCGAAGGAGTTCAGTTCGCTCGCGGTCGCGCCTACTCGTGGCAGTTTCTTTATGTCTTCGAGTGCGCGGTCAATAATCACCTCCGGACGCCCGTAGCACTGTTCTAAAGTCTTCATAATCACCGCTGGTTCGGTAGCGGTGAATAGCAACGCTGACACGGTCTGTTTCGCTTCGCCTCGCAGGCAGGATCGTAGACGGGCTAAGTTCTCAGTCGGCGTGAACTTGTGCATGGCTGTAGATTCTCTCATCGCGGCTTTGAACGGCAACCACTCGCCAGGCGCTCCACTGAATAATGGAAGATCTTGCGTCTGTCGTGGCGGTGCTCTTCCGCGGGATATTCGTTCTAATGCCTCTGCTAGCCGGTCTATTCCTTTTTCTTCATTTGCCGTGTTGTTCCTAGTGGGTGTCGGCGATCGGTGTCTCACAGCTGACTCGAAAGTAACCTTGTTCGGAAGGTACTGTTCGTTCCCTCTCGCTCTGGGCGCTGACGATCTGTAGCGAGTCTCGGTGTCCGTAGGTTCGCGTTCCTGAGACGACTCCCGAGGGACGTTCTGCTGTAGCCAATCGTGAACCCTATTTTCTGATAGGTTGACTTCGTTCGCGCCTATACTTTCGCGATCAGTTTCCTCGCGAATGTTTGCAACGTTAGCGGCTAGTCGCTTCCTAATAAGTTCCGCTTGAATTTGAAGCTCTTGCCTTCGGATCATGGCAAGACTTTCTTCTGCTTCGAATTCAGCTTGACGTATTCGAGCTACTGCACTGGCGGCTGACATATGTGAACGAACGGACGGCGCGCGCATGGTTGGTACTCCGGCTTGTGGTACGTCCCTACTTGTAGTCCCGGTCGCGACGTTACTCATTGTGGTACGATCGGTCGCGTGTGGTGGTTCCATCTGCACGGCAGGCGGCGTTGGTTCCGAAGGAGACGCGGGATAATCTTCGTAAACTCTAAGCGCGGCAGACTTCTTCCTCGTGACCGGCGGACTTCTAGTAGTCATCGTAAAAACGTACCTAACCCGATCCTAATCTTAACACTGTACTAACGCACAAAAAAAATAACACCAAAAAAAAGCAATAAAAAAAACAATGTAAAAACACTTACCCCGATATACGCGCCTAACAGTTGCCTCTCGCTCACTCCCTAGCCCTAACACTATCACTATCACTTACACACTACCTAACTGTCCCTAGCAGTCCTTCAGGAGGGACTGGCCACGCGGCCAGGATACGCTCCTTTAGGGATGGATCGTGAGGGATAGGGTGGGGTAGGATCCACTCAGCAGAGGAAGGAACGTGAATACGGGGCGCTCGGTAATCGGCTGGAATGTCCGACCCCTTTGGCAGTGCCTACAGTCTGGCCCCCGCACCACGGTACCTTCTTACTGACGAGGAAGTGCACTTCGGTCCGCGCCCCGGTGCGCTCTTGATGGAACCGGTGGTGTCGCACAACACACCACACCGCCGTGAGGCGTTAACCTGCGCTTGACACCGTTTGACACCGTTAGGTGGTGGCAAGACACAGACCGCAGAGAACTGCGTATCGGATATCACCTGCCCGGGGAACACGACGCGACGATTGACTCAGGCTGGAGACTCGGAGCACCGTTCGGTGTTTTTCAGCACCCTGTGCCCGACGTGACGCTCGGCGCACCGTTCGGTGTTCTTCGAGCACTCCCTAGTGCCCCGACGTTGAGCACGGCGTGTCTTCAAGTCGAATCTTAAAATGGATCGACTGGCTGCTGGCTGACGGTTGATGACTGACGCTGATGGCTGACGCTGCTGCTGCTGGACCTCTTCGACACCCGGAACTGGTTCAACTGGCTCGGAGAGTATACACGTTCGTCCCCTGGGCTTCCGTTCGGTACACCCAGTGGATTGTGGCTTCTTCCGGCGGTCTTCCGTTGGTTTATTCAATCCGGCTTCCGATGGACCAAGAACACTGTGGGGGCCACAGGGTGTAAATGGTCAGGATTGGTTCAAAACTTCAGTGGACTGTATATAAATTTTCTTTATTCGGTTTCTTCATTAAAAAATCATCGGGTGTCGCTTTCGGGAGGTCCAAGGAGCAGGGGTTCAGCGCAGCTTGTTATTTACAATTTCTTCGGAGTTCTTGATTCGTTCGAGTGCAAGCAGGAATACGAATTTGATTTTTTTTTTTTTTTTTTTTTTTGAATGGACATTAAGCTGTTGGCCGCAGATGGCCTTGACAGCGTTTACACGGGCTTTTGGTGAGAGCAGACGGCTCTCAACCGGTAAAACTTAATATTATACACAACGTCACCAAGGGCACCACTTAGGTTCGGACCTCGGCTTGGGGCGTTGCGAGTCGGGAGGAATTGGAGAAAATGCGCCCCGCGCGGGCATTTACGGAGATACTTCGACCCCGCCGGCGGGGTCGGTGCGAAGGTTGAGTGTTTTCTCTGTGGGGGGCTGACGATAGGAATAACTCCGGATAAGCGGCCGTTATCTCGTCAGGGGGGTCACCAAGTACGTGTCTTGGTCTACGGAGAGAGCGCCTAGCAGGGGGGACAACCGAGTAGTCGGGTATGGTGCGAACCAGGTGGTTCGGGTGGGACTCGACCGAATCATAATATCGCTGGGAGGCGAGTTTCATGAAGCGGGCTATAGACTCGAGACGCGCGTCTCGGTGGAGGGAGCGATTGCGTACGTACCAGGGAACGCCCGTGGCTTTCCGTAGGAAACGATTTTGAATAAGCTGTAGGGGGCGGGTTTGAGCATGAGCGAAAGCCACGGAGGCGTATGTCATGATGGGGCGTATGCAAGCTTTGTAAAGTCTCACCTTGTTGCCAAGGGACATTTTACTCTTCTTGCATACGAGGTTATTGAGGCGACCCAGTATAAAGGCCGCCCTGTTACGAACAGTCCTGATGTGTTCGTTGAAGTTAAGACGTTTGTCAAGGACGACGCCTAAGTAGCGGGCAGACTTCGCCCATGGAATGGGTTCGTCATAGAGAGTGAGGGGCTTGAGCGTTGGGCGTCGCCGGGAAAAGTACACCGCGGTACTTTTCGTCGGGTTCACCTCAATGCGCCACTTCGTAAACCATGCACCGAGTGCATTGAGTGCGGCTTGCAGCTTTATGCGCACCCTATCGGCATTCCGATCAGATGCGTATAATGCTGTGTCGTCCGCAAACAGGGCGAGCTCTGTTTGGAACGAGTGGGGGACATCGCTGGTGTACAGCGTGAATAAGAGGGGGGCTAGTACGGAGCCCTGAGGGACTCCGGCTCGGATGGGCTTGGGTTCGGACAGCTTCCCTTCCACTCGATAGCGGAAGCTACGATTGGTCAGGAAGTCTCGTATGATGAGCACGAGTCTGTCTGGCACACCAAGTTGAGAAAGCTTGTAGACCAAGCCGTTGTGCCAGACCTTGTCGAACGCCTTTGCCACGTCTAGGAAGACGGCTCCGGTATCTTTAGGCCAAATGCCTTGAGAGTTTGAAAGGACGTGTTCCGTGAAGCGGAGGACCTGCTGGGGGCACGAGTGTCTGGCTCGGAAGCCAAACTGTTCGTCCGGGAGGAGTTTAAGTTCATTGACAATGGGCCAGAGACGATTAAGGAGGAGACGCTCGTAGAGCTTCCCCATGGTCTTGAGGAGACTGATGGGACGGTAACTAGAAGGCTCCGTGGCCTTCTTGCCTGGTTTGGGGATGCCAATGACATTGGCTTCCTTCCAGGCGTCGGGGAAAGTGCAATTGGCCATTGCCGCATTGAAGATGCTTACGAGGAGATAAATGAGAGCAACAGAAAAGTGCTTGAGCACTCTGTTGCTTATGCCATCGGAACCGGGGGATTTCCTCGGATGGAGATCCTTGATGACGTGCTCCACTTCGGAAGCTCTAATAATGGGCAGAGGGGGAGAAGAGGGGACTCGCGAGCTTAGTATGTCAACTTCACTGTTCACCGTATTAAGGTGAATAGGGTCGACATAATTAAGACTGGGGGCGCATTGGGCTTCGAGGCTGGCAGCCAACGTGTCGGCTTTTTCCTCGTCGTCGAATGCGGGGGTTTGATGGTTGGGGCGGTTAAGAGGGGGCATAGTCGACAGTTGGTCTGACTTCATAGACCTTGCCAAGTTCCAATATGCTTGGTGGCTCGGCTCGATCTCCGAAAGCAGGTCATCCCATCGACTGTTGCGGAGGTCTTTAATTCGTTTTCTCACCTGACGGTGGAGGGAACGCATTGTAACGCGGTTAAATTCAGAGGGGCAAGAGCTGTAACGTCGGTTTGCGGCGTTCGACTCGGTGATCAACCGTCTCACATCGTCTGGCAGGACCCAGCGATGATCGGGCACCACCGGGACCTGTTTCGACGATCCGCCAATGGCGGTAGTGACATGGCTGGTCAACGAGTCGACTGCGACAGTAATGTCGTCCTTAGTCAAGATGTCGTCTGGGATCCTATCCAAGTCGGGTGAGTGGATAGACTTGAGAGCAATCCCAAGCTTATGCCACTGCACCACGGTCTTGGTGGGAGGAGACGAGTCTGGGGGGGGGCCTAGTTGAAGAAGAACGGGTCTATGGTCGGAGTCGAGTTCGTACAGCGTTTCTATCGAACGCAACTGTAGGGTTACGTTCTTTAGCAACGCTATGTCCAAGACGTCTGGGCGATGATTGACATTACAAGGATAATGGGTCGGAGCTAAGGGGGAGATGAGATCAAAATTTAATTCCTGGATGAGATTGTCAAGTACGCGTCCTCTGGAGTTCGTTGCTACGCAATTCCAGAGGACATGCTTGCTGTTGAAGTCTCCAGCCAGAATGACTGAGCTTCCCAAGTTAAGAAGGGCTTCTATATCCCTTCTGAGCAAGTTTTTGTCGGGGGCAAGATAGCAAGAGGCTATTGTAATGGACGGATGACCGGTCATCCCTAACCTACACACGGAGGCTTCTAAGTTAGTGAGGGGGGGTGCGTCTATGGGGATGCAATGCAAGGACCTCTTGTGATAGATGATGGTACCACCTCCCCGTCCGTGGGCTCTATCATTGCGAACTGCTTGGTAATTGGCCATCCTGGGGGTGGCCTTGTTCGGCTTCAAGAAGGTTTCTTGCATTAGCATGATATCTATTTGATGGCGGGTCAGAAAGTCGTGGACGCGGCCACGCTGTTTGAGGAGACCGTCAGCGTTGAAGAACGCCAACGATAGGGATCGGGGCCTAAGTCTTTCTTTCGGGTGTCCTAACATATTTGTACCGTAAGGGGGATGGGCATAGTGCGCTTGAGGACTCCGATCAGCAGGGCATTGTTCTGGCACAATTTCTGCTTCTCGGCTTGGGTGGGGGCTTCGCGTATTAGCCGGGCAAGCTCGGCAGCTTCGGCGGAGGTCGAGTATGCGGCACACATTATCGTCCAGAAATCATCCTCCTTAGAGGGCTGATTGGACGGCGCGAGGCAGTGTGAGGCAGGGGCGCGGCGGGTCGGTGGGGGGACTGCGGTCATGCGGACCGCAGCTGGGGCTTTCGGGGCCTCAGTCCTGTGGACTAGGGGCTTAGTCCACGCCGAGGGGATCAGGGTAGGGGCTAGGCGAGGTGATTCGCTGTGGGGCGGGACGGCTACCTTGGAGGTAGCTTTCGGGTGTTGGGAGGGGGCCAGAGGAGCAGCTCGCTCCTGGTTCCTCCGGACCACCGCCTTGTTTGCCTTTGGGGCTCTGGGGCACCCGCGATAGTTCGCGGTGTGACCCTCGGTCCCGCAGAGCACGCAAGCCGGGGGGCCAGGGGAGTCGGGAGTCCGCTTGCACTCTGCGGTGCCGTGGACGCCCATGCACTTCACGCAGCGGGGGGTCATCAGGCACTTACGTGCCGAATGGCCGTACCGCTGACATCGGTGGCATTGGGCGGGATAGGGACTTGGGTGAGGGGGCTCGACGCGCAAACCCGAGAGACCGAGGACCACCTCCAATTTCTTGAAGATGGCCTTGCCACCCGGAGTCCGGTCGAGGTGAACCCTCACCATGTCGTAGAGGACCTGACCGTTTGCACTACGCATACGGTGGACCTCTCGGACGGGGAAGTTTTGGGAGGTGAGGTCGGCCTTAATGGCCTCCTCGCCGAGCTCCTTGGGCAGGCCTCGGATGACCACGGCAAGGGGTTTTTCATCGAACCGATTGTTCGTGCAATGAGGGAATGGTAAGTATCCCTCCGGGGGAGACTCCATCGTCTTGGTAAGACGACGGTGGTCCTCCGGAGAGGGCACTATCAGACGGATAGTGTCCGAGTGATTGGACGCGCTAAGGACCGTGATGCCCTTGCGCTTGCAAATTGAAAGAAGCATCTGGAGACGCTCCTTCTGTTCCAAGAAAATTGGAGGAGGGCGCTTTCCTTTCGGTGCTGATACCGAAGGAGGGGTGTTGGGGCGCGAGACGGCCGTCAGAGGGACGGCCGATTTGGCAGGGGGCTCGGAGGGAGAGGACTTGGTGCGAGGATTCTTCCTCTTACCGTACTTGACGGGAACAAAGTCCCCGTCAGAATCGTCGTCAGACGATTGCGGCATGGGGGTGAGGGGTGAGGGGAGGTCCTCCTCCATCTCTACATACTCCGGAGAGGACGTAGGCGACGGATCGGGCGACTCTGGGAAGTCGGGGATCGGCGTGGGCTGCGCGGTGGTGGCCGGTTGGCCTTTAGGGGGAGCTTGGGTACTTGATACCCTTTGTGCCGGAGGGGCCGCGGAGGGGACATTATTATTAATAGTTTTTATGGCTATAGGAGCCGGGGAGGGTGCCTGAGGGGCTGAGGCAGCAGCAGAGGGCTGGCATGAGAATGCCTCCAAGATATGGGGGTACCTCGTGAGGAGGAACTGGAAGAGGGCTTCCAAGTTCAACCCCGAGGTATCCATTCCGGGGGACACCGGATGGTGTGTCGGGTGAGTGATCCTCCCTGTCGGGGTAGACAGGGGGGGATGTGGCCTGGGTGTCCTACCTAATTGGTGTGTCTCCTTAATCTCTCTTACGGGAAGAGGAGGTGTGTCCTACTGCTGTCTGGTGTCGACTAGGGAAGCCCCCAAGGCCGGTGGTTCCAGACCCAACCGGATTTTGCGTTCCTCAGAAGGAGGAAAGCAGGCGACTCCGGGTCCGCGCCCAATCTGGTTCGTTATCACCGTTAGGTATCCCCAGATCGACCACTAAGCGTGGATTTTTGTTTTGACGCTCAAGTCAGAGAAATTACCTCGCCCTGAAAAGGGCGTCGTCCTAGAACGGACTGGAATGCGGCACGCTAACGGAGAGAAGCTAGCTTCTCTCGGAAAGCGGCGGCTTCCGCGAACAATGGGACACTCGCGCCGCTCTAATAAGAGCAGGCGAGGCCTATTGTCCGTTGGCTTCTTGGAAGGCGGCGAACCGGTGTGGGCAGGCAGCCGGGTGGCTTCCTGGAAAGCTGCGAGCGGAGCGCACGCAGGTGCACACGGAGAGGTGTTGCCGGTCCGACGTCCAGCGAGCGAGTCAATACGAATTTGATTTTTTTTTTTTTTTTTTTTTTATAACTGGACAATTTGCTGTTGGCCGCAGATGGCCTTGACAGCGTTTACACGGGCTTTTGGTGAGAGCAGACGGCTCTCAACCGGTAAAAACTTAAAATTATACACAACGTCACCAAGGGCACCACTTAGGTTCGGACCTCGGCTTGGGGCGTTGCGAGTCGGGAGGAATTGGAGAAAATGCGCCCCGCGCGGGCATTTACGGAGATACTTCGACCCCGCCGGCGGGGTCGGTGCGAAGGTTGAGTGTTTTCTCTGTGGGGGGCTGACGATAGGAATAACTCCGGATAGGCGGACGTTATCTCGTCAGGGGGGTCACCAAGTACGTGTCTTGGTCTACGGAGAGAGCGCCTAGCAGGGGGGACAACCGAGTAGTCGGGTATGGTGCGAACCAGGTGGTTCGGGTGGGACTCGACCGAATCATAATATCGCTGGGAGGCGAGTTTCATGAAGCGGGCTATAGACTCGAGACGCGCGTCTCGGTGGAGGGAGCGATTGCGTACGTACCAGGGAACGCCCGTGGCTTTCCGTAGGAAACGATTTTGAATAAGCTGTAGGGGGCGGGTTTGAGCATGAGCGAAAGCCACGGAGGCGTATGTCATGATGGGGCGTATGCAAGCTTTGTAAAGTCTCACCTTGTTGCCAAGGGACATTTTACTCTTCTTGCATACGAGGTTATTGAGGCGACCCAGTATAAAGGCCGCCCTGTTACGAACAGTTCTAATGTGTTCGTTGAAGTTAAGACGTTTGTCAAGGACGACGCCTAAGTAGCGGGCAGACTTCGCCCATGGAATGGGTTCGTCATAGAGAGTGAGGGGCTTGAGCGTTGGGCGTCGCCGGGAAAAGTACACCGCGGTACTTTTCGTCGGGTTCACCTCAATGCGCCACTTCGTAAACCATGCACCGAGTGCATTGAGTGCGGCTTGCAGCTTTATACGCACCCTATCGGCATTCCGATCAGATGCGTACAACGCTGTGTCGTCCGCAAACAGGGCGAGCTCTGTTTGGAACGAGTGGGGGACATCGCTGGTGTACAGCGTGAATAAGAGGGGGGCTAGTACGGAGCCCTGAGGGACTCCGGCTCGGATGGGCTTGGGTTCGGACAGCTTCCCTTCCACTCGATAGCGGAAGCTACGATTGGTCAGGAAGTCTCGTATGATGAGCACGAGTCTGTCTGGCACACCAAGTTGAGAAAGCTTGTAGACCAAGCCGTTGTGCCAGACCTTGTCGAACGCCTTTGCCACGTCTAGGAAGACGGCTCCGGTATCTTTAGGCCAAATGCCTTGAGAGTTTGAAAGGACGTGTTCCGTGAAGCGGAGGACCTGCTGGGGGCACGAGTGTCTGGCTCGGAAGCCAAACTGTTCGTCCGGGAGGAGTTTAAGTTCATTGACAATGGGCCAGAGACGATTAAGGAGGAGACGCTCGTAGAGCTTCCCCATGGTCTTGAGGAGACTGATGGGACGGTAACTAGAAGGCTCCGTGGCCTTCTTGCCTGGTTTGGGGATGCCAATGACATTGGCTTCCTTCCAGGCGTCGGGGAAAGTGCAATTGGCCATTGCCGCATTGAAGATGCTTACGAGGAGATAAATGAGAGCAACAGAAAAGTGCTTGAGCACTCTGTTGCTTATGCCATCGGAACCGGGGGATTTCCTCGGATGGAGATCCTTGATGACGTGCTCCACTTCGGAAGCTCTAATAATGGGCAGAGGGGGAGAAGAGGGGACTCGCGAGCTTAGTATGTCAACTTCACTGTTCACCGTATTAAGGTGAATAGGGTCGACATAATTAAGACTGGGGGCGCATTGGGCTTCGAGGCTGGCAGCCAACGTGTCGGCTTTTTCCTCGTCGTCGAATGCGGGGGTTTGATGGTTGGGGCGGTTAAGAGGGGGCATAGTCGACAGTTGGTCTGACTTCATAGACCTTGCCAAGTTCCAATATGCTTGGTGGCTCGGCTCGATCTCAGAAAGCAGGTCATCCCATCGACTGTTGCGGAGGTCTTTAATTCGTTTTCTCACCTGACGGTGGAGGGAACGCATTGTAACGCGGTTAAATTCAGAGGGGCAAGAGCTGTAACGTCGGTTTGCGGCGTTCGACTCGGTGATCAACCGTCTCACATCGTCTGGCAGGACCCAGCGATGATCGGGCACCACCGGGACCTGTTTCGACGATCCGCCAATGGCGGTAGTGACATGGCTGGTCAACGAGTCGACTGCGACAGTAATGTCGTCCTTAGTCAAGATGTCGTCTGGGATCCTATCCAAGTCGGGTGAGTGGATAGACTTGAGAGCAATCCCAAGCTTATGCCACTGCACCACGGTCTTGGTGGGAGGAGACGAGTCTGGGGGGGGGCCTAGTTGAAGAAGAACGGGTCTATGGTCGGAGTCGAGTTCGTACAGCGTTTCTATCGAACGCAACTGTAGGGTTACGTTCTTTAGCAACGCTATGTCCAAGACGTCTGGGCGATGATTGACATTACAAGGATAATGGGTCGGAGCTAAGGGGGAGATGAGATCAAAATTTAATTCCTGGATGAGATTGTCAAGTACGCGTCCTCTGGAGTTCGTTGCTACGCAATTCCAGAGGACATGCTTGCTGTTGAAGTCTCCAGCCAGAATGACTGAGCTTCCCAAGTTAAGAAGGGCTTCTATATCCCTTCTGAGCAAGTTTTTGTCGGGGGCGAGATAGCAAGAGGCTATTGTAATGGACGGATGACCGGTCATCCCTAACCTACACACGGAGGCTTCTAAGTTAGTGAGGGGGGGTGCGTCTATGGGGATGCAATGCAAGGACCTCTTGTGATAGATGATGGTACCACCTCCCCGTCCGTGGGCTCTATCATTGCGAACTGCTTGGTAATTGGCCATCCTGGGGGTGGCCTTGTTCGGCTTCAAGAAGGTTTCTTGCATTAGCATGATATCTATTTGATGGCGGGTCAGAAAGTCGTGGACGCGGCCACGCTGTTTGAGGAGACCGTCAGCGTTGAAGAACGCCAACGATAGGGATCGGGGCCTAAGTCTTTCTTTCGGGTGTCCTAACATATTTGTACCGTAAGGGGGATGGGCATAGTGCGCTTGAGGACTCCGATCAGCAGGGCATTGTTCTGGCACAATTTCTGCTTCTCGGCTTGGGTGGGGGCTTCGCGTATTAGCCGGGCAAGCTCGGCAGCTTCGGCGGAGGTCGAGTATGCGGCACACATTATCGTCCAAAAATCATCCTCCTTAGAGGGCTGATTGGACGGCGCGGGGCAGTGTGAGGCAGGGGCGCGGCGGGTCGGTGGGGGGACTGCGGTCATGCGGACCGCAGCTGGGGCTTTCGGGGCCTCAGTCCTGTGGACTAGGGGCTTAGTCCACGCCGAGGGGATCAGGGTAGGGGCTAGGCGAGGTGATTCGCTGTGGGGCGGGACGGCTACCTTGGAGGTAGCTTTCGGGTGTTGGGAGGGGGCCAGAGGAGCAGCTCGCTCCTGGTTCCTCCGGACCACCGCCTTGTTTGCCTTTGGGGCTCTGGGGCACCCGCGATAGTTCGCGGGGTGACCCTCGGTCCCGCAGAGCACGCAAGCCGGGGGGCCAGGGGAGTCGGGAGTCCGCTTGCACTCTGCGGTGCCGTGGACGCCCATGCACTTCACGCAGCGGGGGGTCATCAGGCACTTACGTGCCGAATGGCCGTACCGCTGACATCGGTGGCATTGGGCGGGATAGGGACTTGGGTGAGGGGGCTCGACGCGCAAACCCGAGAGACCGAGGACCACCTCCAATTTCTTGAAGATGGCCTTGCCACCCGGAGTCCGGTCGAGGTGAACCCTCACCATGTCGTAGAGGACCTGACCGTTTGCACTACGCATACGGTGGACCTCTCGGACGGGGAAGTTTTGTGAAATGAGGTCGGCCTTAATGGCCTCCTCGCCGAGCTCCTTGGGCAGGCCTCGGATGACCACGGCAAGGGGTTTTTCATCGAACCGATTGTTCGTGCAATGAGGGAATGGTAAGTATCCCTCCGGGGGAGACTCCATCGTCTTGGTAAGACGACGGTGGTCCTCCGGAGAGGGCACTATCAGACGGATAGTGTCCGAGTGATTGGACGCGCTAAGGACCGTGATGCCCTTGCGCTTGCAAATTGAAAGAAGCATCTGGAGACGCTCCTTCTGTTCCAAGAAAATTGGAGGAGGGCGCTTTCCTTTCGGTGCTGATACCGAAGGAGGGGTGTTGGGGCGCGAGACGGCCGTCAGAGGGACGGCCGATTTGGCAGGGGGCTCGGAGGGAGAGGACTTGGTGCGAGGATTCTTCCTCTTACCGTACTTGACGGGAACAAAGTCCCCGTCAGAATCGTCGTCAGACGATTGCGGCATGGGGGTGAGGGGTGAGGGGAGGTCCTCCTCCATCTCTACATACTCCGGAGAGGACGTAGGCGACGGATCGGGCGACTCTGGGAAGTCGGGGATCGGCGTGGGCTGCGCGGTGGTGGCCGGTTGGCCTTTAGGGGGAGCTTGGGTACTTGATACCCTTTGTGCCGGAGGGGCCGCGGAGGGGACATTATTATTAATAGTTTTTATGGCTATAGGAGCCGGGGAGGGTGCCTGAGGGGCTGAGGCAGCAGCAGAGGGCTGGCATGAGAATGCCTCCAAGATATGGGGGTACCTCGTGAGGAGGAACTGGAAGAGGGCTTCCAAGTTCAACCCCGAGGTATCCATTCCGGGGGACACCGGATGGTGTGTCGGGTGAGTGATCCTCCCTGTCGGGGTAGACAGGGGGGGATGTGGCCTGGGTGTCCTACCTAATTGGTGTGTCTCCTTAATCTCTCTTACGGGAAGAGGAGGTGTGTCCTACTGCTGTCTGGTGTCGACTAGGGAAGCCCCCAAGGCCGGTGGTTCCAGACCCAACCGGATTTTGCGTTCCTCAGAAGGAGGAAAGCAGGCGACTCCGGGTCCGCGCCCAATCTGGTTCGTTATCACCGTTAGGTATCCCCAGATCGACCACTAAGCGTGGATTTTTGTTTTGACGCTCAAGTCAGAGAAATTACCTCGCCCTGAAAAGGGCGTCGTCCTAGAACGGACTGGAATGCGGCACGCTAACGGAGAGAAACTAGCTTCTCTCGGAAAGCGGCGGCTTCCGCGAACAATGGGACACTCGCGCCGCTCTAATAAGAGCAGGCGAGGCCTATTGTCCGTTGGCTTCTTGGAAGGCGGCGAACCGGTGTGGGCAGGCAGCCGGGTGGCTTCCTGGAAAGCTGCGAGCGGAGCGCACGCAGGTGCACACGGAGAGGTGTTGCCGGTCCGACGTCCAGCGAGCGAGTCCGACCGGCGACGACCACGAATTTGAATAAAAATGGCGCTACTTTTATTCCCACCTTGGACCTCGCGTCGCGCATCGCACTGGCGACTAAAACGAATGAGGAGGGAGCGAGACGGGTGCTTATTGCGCCTCGCTTCTTACAATAGGTTCCTCTCGTCGCACATATTGTTTTCTTTGTCTTAAGTAGTTTACAATATTGTACATTATCGCAAAGGTATAGAATAAACACAAAACATTCAATTTTACTTAAATTATACAAACTAGTGGAGTGAGCGAGGCAGCGAGTTTTATGAAATGGCTCTGTCCGTAACAAGTAGAATGCCCGTATTTATTTGTCTAACAATATCTATAGTTTGAGAATATTAATTAAAGTAGGTTACCAGCTAAACAAGCGTACCTAATACTTAACTAATCCGTCACTTACTATTAAATAAAACAGGTCTATCGTAAGACTTATGAATACATTCTGAAATAAGTCGGTCAAAAACGTTGAGTGCAATTTATAATTTGTTAATATAACCTAAGTAGACTTTCATCATAATTGAATTACCTCTGCGCGTTCGTCTGTTTTTATTTCAAAAAAACGTACCGTTTTTGCCAGGAACAAGCTTACCTGAAACAGAAAACATTATTATAAGCAAATAAACGAGACAAAAAATGTAATTCCGCGCCGGAAGTGACGTGAATTGTTCAAGACATGAGCCTTGCCGTGACAAGTTAATTTTGGCCGCATCTGTGAATCCTGCAATTTGTGCATGTTACTTACTATGACGGACTGTAATGTAATTAATGTTTTATTTTATATATGCTGTGTTTAGCATTTTAATTAACACTATTTAGCTAAGAGAAGAAGAGATTTTTTAAGATTTTTGGAAGAGATCACTCTAAGTGATAATGCCGCCCATTGTACTCATTTTTAATATAGTGGTAATATTGTAACTATTATCCTTTGTTTAGTGTGTCAAAAAAGAGTATATCTATTTATCTATCTATCTATCTATCTAAGTCACAAGGGTATTTTTTCGGCAAGTATCTATTCAAAGTCTTTGTAGTGATATTTTGCGGTTATTTTTTAAATGTTGATCATTATACTGTCTTATGATTAAAAAACAATTGGCCAATCTGAATTGGTCTTTGATACGACAAAAAGGGTTTTAGGATTTCTTTGAAAATTTAATGTCAAACATAAAAAATAAGATAATAATAAACACGCCCGGACTTGTGTGATGTGTTTGTAGGGTTGAGAAAATAATGGCTGCAATGTGCTCACCACTTACCACGACTATGTTAAAACCCAAAGTAAACACAACTACAAGGTAAAATGTTGCCCTGCCTTGCCCTACGAAATCATAAAAACATCATGAATCTATATATGTTTTGTATCATAGTTTTGGCAACTGAATGCATCATACAGGTTACTTTTACGGTGGTTAGGCTATGTTGGTCACAAATTTGTAATTATGCCAGGGAGATAGTCTTACATTACTCATGATGCAACGCCAAGGAGTCAGTAGAGTTCCCTTTCCGAGCTGAGTGGGCAAGAACAATTAAAATTGTGTCAGCTTGTCTGTCCTTCTCCGGGGTATCGTAATTTCCGTGAAATAAAATGTAAATTAAACTCTGTGGCATTGGCAATAGGTTCCAATTATGTTAACAGATAATTGATGGATCCTCGATCTAATATCCGAGAGGATTTAAACTATTTCGTGTTGACTTTAATATGAATTCTATTTGTGAGTGTCTCAAAGATTCATAGTTTAGGTAAAAATTTAGTATTTTAAACGATTGTACCTTGTACCTGTCGCGTCAGAGTTTAAATAACATGAAAAAATCAACAAACCTTATCAATCTAGCTTAAAAATGCGTTCGAAGTATTGAAAATCTAGAAATCACACATAAGACTACCTACCAAATTGACAAACCCATTAAAATACCATCGTAACAATAAAAACCCACGCAACTTATCACAAAACAACATCAAGAACGGACGGGAAATATTTAAAGTTTTACTAATCACATAAAAACAATAAACTTTCAAATTAGACGTTTGAACGCGGGTTTTACGAGAATTAAATAACTGTTTTATCAACATTTGGACACGTCTATTATTATGTGGGAGTCGAATATGCAACACAGTTGAATGTTAAGCAATTAAACGCATTAAATTAACGATTTATAAGTGAAAGGTCGAATTTTATATTCATGCATTAAGAATCAGAGACAAAAGCGACATAAACTTCTTATTAATAATATGGCGCCTTAATATCTATTAATAATAAAAGAGATGAAACCCATTAGCAAATTGATTAAAACATTATCTTTGTAAGGTTTTACGAAGATAACCGAAAATAAATAAGAAATGTGAATGTATTATTTTCCACAAAGCAGTGAGCTGAAAATATTGCATTATAATATTATATTGCGCCCAAAATAGGCTCCTCTGTTATCTGTGTCGGTGCGCTTGACTGTCCTCATAATTTTTGGTTCTACGATATATCCACCATTCTAAGAACTTGGTACCTTTTGCATATCAATTTCAAGCGAATAAATTACACAGTAATTTGACGTTGCACTTCTGAATTTGAACCAACGATTTCAGAATTTAAACTCTGGGTAACCACTGGGTCACCGTGTTCTTAGTAATACAAACGCATTGTCTAAATGATACACTGTGTCATACATCGCTAGTTCAAAAACTAGGGCACACTGTTCTGGCACTTAAATATAATGACTAAGATTACTCCTCGAGACAGACTCAGTGATTCGATGTATAATCTTACAGATACAGACTATTGGTAAGATGGACTATAAGCTGCATAAATCCCATTCTCAAATCACACACAATAGGTCCAGACAGGTTGTAACAATACAGATAGCTGCTATATCTCCTACCTGCAGGATGCAATCAAGTCAATAGCAGTTATTTCAGTAATTGTAGCCGCCTCACCAGGCTCTGTTACAATACCGATACCGAAAACTGGCTACTATGACAACTCGATCGTAACTTGCAAGTTGACGAGCTAGTGAGTTATTTCCAACGGGCCCACTAACGGGCCATATTCACAATTATATCACAGCCACCTCACGAACCAAGTTGCGATGTGTTTTACGAATGGACAAATTAAGTTAACGTTTGACGCATTGTTTCCTCGCGTTTTCCTTTACCGGAAGCTCAGGTTCTTCATAGAATTCAAACTCAATATCTACAGATCGTAAATTTACATCACAGCCAATGCCAATTACTATTAAGAATTATTTTTAAGAAAAAATCGACTTTATCTTCAATGAACGAGAATGATTCCTCATCTTGGATTTATTGGATGACATATTTTTTCCAGTTATTTTGATTTAAAAAACAAACTACTGAGTCGAAATTATGAATTGTCTATGGGACCAATCTGAAAGTTTATAAATGACGGTGATATGATTTGTTACCACAAACCAATCAAATTGATAACCTCCTCCTATTTTGAAGTCAGTTAAAAAACAGAAAAATGAAATAACTCACTCCACATTATACGTAAGCTAATCAAAAGAATAGCGTCCGATAGATTTATTAACTGGCGTTCGTTGACAAGATGCCAATGATTGCACAACACGAAAAAGAATAAGATATTTTGAATTTCATTCGTAAAATTTGGACGATAATAAGAGATGTATGATGAATCATTAAATGTTTAATAAAGATCTGGAATATTATCTCATAACTAAAGATTTATTTAACAAAAATCCACATTCTTTAATCTGGCGATAGTTGACTAACGTTATTTGGTAATTCCCCGTGTCCATTACTCGGATTATATAATCTCGAAGCAAACTCGGCGCCGTCAGTCTTACAGCGAGCCAGTAGTAGGTGACCTGTGAGCCACATAACAAAAGCTAGACCAAGATCAACACACATTAGCTCTCAGACTTTGACTTGTCCGCTCGCCCATTATTTATTGACAGAGGCAAAAATACGTGGACACGTCCCGCCTTCGAAATTTAGCGAAAACTATTGCCTCCGCAAATGTGCCGAGTAATATGTTAAATTGATGCATCCAAATCTATTCGACTAATTATTTTATCAAAGTGTTGGCAGAAAATGTTCGTTTATTTTATTAAGGAAGCTTGAGAAATAACTTTGATTTCTGAATAAAGATTCAGCATTCATAATTAATTATACTTTAATCGTTTTATTTAGTCTAAATATGAAAAGAAACTAAACATATAAGGATACAAGAGATAATAAATATTATATATTATATTTACATAAATGTATTATTAATTAAACTAAACTAAATGTGTATAACTTTTGCCTAATCATATATGACAATTCGGATCATTACATAATTTCCGTAACGAAAAAAACCTAACACCCCCCCACTCCGACCGGCACAGCGGTGATACTTTTTAGTTTTTCCATCTATCGATAAATACCAGAACTTTTAATGACTTTTTGAAATATCACGCGCAATAGCTTTACCGCGGCAGTCTCCGAGTGCCACACGTCTTTTTTTTTATTTTAATTATATTATTGAAACTGTATCGTTGTGTTTAGTTATAAGTTAAATAATTTGCATGCTGTTAGCAGAAACATGGCTGTACCACATTCTATTTTAATAACTATTTTATATATCTATGTTTCGCAAATATATGAATGAACACTTGATTTGTTCCAGGCAGGTTAGGTCATGTAAGACATAGCTGAGTACAATGAGTAGGAACAATCGTAAGCCTGTCCAAGACACCTCACGAGATAGTGCGAGCTGAAGCTGAGCGCTGGATCTCGGGTGTCAAGCGCAACTCCGCACTGAGGCTGACTGCTGGATTTATTGACTATCTTTGGTAGCTCCGGCCGTCTTCATTACTATACAGTTGTGTTACACTTGTGAATAACCATGTAAGTTTACTATGTTGAGTGAAGAATTTTGGAAATTGAAGTTCATAGGAATGAATGACGAAACTATCATAATACTTTCTTGTGCCTGCACAATTTAACGAACGGCCTTACTAACTTGGTAGATAGATAGATAGATAGATGACACTTTATTGCTCACAAAATCGAAATAACAACAATCAAATACAAACAAAAAATACCAAATTTTTCATAGTTAACTTTTACATAATACATTTTAATCTAGATTGCAAGAACTTGTTGCAAGGCATACAATAAACTGCCAATTGAGAAATGCAGTAATTTTTAAACATTCCCTTGTAATATTATTATTACAAAGTAAGAAACTTCGCCAAGTTTCAATTCAAAAATATCAAAGCCAAAGTCACCATTTTATTTATTTTCACCAGTTTTACGACATAAAGGAACATTTTGACATACAATATTTAACCCACATAAATATTTTACATGAATGGTGCATTTACGTGCATATAATAGTGCATACAATGTCGGGCAGGATAGACGAGTGACGTCACACCAGTGGCGTGGAGTCGAGTAACAGCTTGAAGTTTACATCATCTGTTAGCTTAGCAGCGGATAACAGCAGGTGATAGCTTGTCATGTTACACAATCACTCTTTATTTAGAGTGCAAGTTACTGGAAATAATTTAATTTGAATACAAATTATTTAAGTTATTTAAAGTAATTGAAAATATTCATATTCCAATGTTTTTTGTTCCTTTTGCTGATTAAAAAAGTATAATTTCAATTATCCTATTCTAACAGTACTAGTTTTTCTATTTTGGTGGTAGATGGCGCTTTGTGAATTGTTCACCATTCATTTATTATTATTGGAAAACAGTAGGTACCATGTTTTTGTAAACATGCTTTGGCTTGTTTTAAGTTAGCTAAAGCATAGCTTGTATCATAGGTCCCAGAAAACTGCTATAATACTTAAATATATTGTGTAAATATGTCCATATAATACATTTTAACACCCACACACAGAAAAACACCAATCTTAGTCACATACATATTTGTCCTAGGTGGGAATCTAACCCCCCGACCTACAGCTCTGAAGGCAGTACTACCATCTGAGCTGTAAGGCGAGTCAATGTGTTGAGTTATTTATTAAAAAGTTAGTATTAAAAAATGGTAATCTTGTATTTGTAATCCGGTCTCTCGCATCACAGGCTTGCTCTAGTGCGGGGACCACAAGTAATCTATATTTTATAATGTTTTTTGGTAAATAAAGATATTTGATTTGATTTTGATTTAAAACCATGCAATAGTTATGTCGACTCCACGCCATCAGTGTCTGCGTTCGTCTGTTTAATTCGTCGGGGCGTCATCAGCGACCCCGCGAGACAGTTTTTGCATTTTATCATTTTGTTTTACTCGTCGCGGCTTTAACGTCCAAGTGTATGGAAAATATCACAATGAGGCGAAATGTATAAATATGAATGAAGTGAATAAGAAGCAGATAGTACTGACATCATCCAGAATTGATTGCGTATTATCTGATGAACTTACCAATGCATTAGATATACTTGTAAACTTGGTTATACGCAAATAAATAACTAAAATTGTGTATCGTATTTGGTTTATATTTTGTGGTGGTTATATACCATAACCCACATTACTAGTTCATGCAAAAAATATGTTCTTATAGAATCCATCTTTCGTTACTTGAACACATAATTCATCTCTTGAGGCATCTCTTGAGACGTTACAGGAGGTTTGAGGGCTGTAGCTAAAAAAACGGTCAGCAGAAAGCGTGTCATGAAACTCCTTTGTCATAAAACTCTTCGCCGCTGCAAGTGAGCAAGGGCGGACTAGCTAAAGTGGTCGACTTACAGTGGTCGACCTACAGTGGTCGACCTACAGTGGTCGACCTACAGTGGTCGACCTACAGTGGTCGAACTACAGTTTCTCAACAGTAAAGCCAGCGAAATAAGTGATCACTTGAACAGTTCGTCATTTCAAATCTCACCGATTAACATTGAATACAAACGAGGCGTACTTAGCGAGTTGTTCCGATAAGTACAGTCACGGAGAAAAGTTAAAGGTCGGCGGAGGATCGATGGCCGCAGATGTCGGTATTAATCGGCGAGTTTAATCCCTCCGCCCGGGGATAAATCAACATTAATTGCGCCTATTTATATTTATCAAGTCCGGCCGATGGCTAATGACTTTTGTACCCGATTGTATATTATATCGATTTCGGGTTATGAGATTGGGAATCCCAGTAAAGGACTCTTTTTTATTAAAAAGACTATTTTTTTGATTTTTGTTTGACTGGCCTCATATCTCAGTTGGTTAGTAACCCTACCTTCTGCGCTGTAGGTCGTGGGTTTGATCCCCACTCAGGACAAACATTTATGTGACATTTGTAACATTGATGTTTGTTCTGTGTCTGGGTGTTAATATGTATGTATTTACAAAAGAAAAGTATATAAGTATTATATCAGTTGTCTGGTTCCCATGGTACAAGCCATGCTTTGTCATAAACTAAGACTGTGTCATAAAATAAGGATAGTATAATGAAGCCCTAACAGGTTAAGGCTAAGAAGATGGACCAACATTTGTTTGAACTTGTACCGAGTAGAATAGAATAGAATAAAACAGAATAGAACACAAAATGGATGGGGCGGGGTGCCGAGTGCACCACGCACGCACCTTACAGAAAATGAAGTAGGCAAGTCCTTATTTTTAGGCACTAGGCAAATTCTCATTAGTCCTAGCATAAGCACCTATTTGTTTCCAAGGGCGACCCCAAGGACGAAAACCTCGTTACACATAAAGGTACCTAAATCTGCCACATTTGCATAAAAAACGTGGACTTATAGCAAATTGTGTTGTTCTGCTTCGTTGGTTTAATTCGGTCTTTATTAATATTATTTATGGGACACGAGTCTCCGTAAACCAACTCGGAGTTACGTCCCCTGGAATCTTAATTTACCTTGAAGAGTTACGACGCGTGTTTTGAATCATACCAGGCAACGTTTTTGGTGGGTTATCCGCAGACTTCAATTAATATTTCACATTGTAAAATGATAAAAATAAATTATAAACATACATCTGCCATGGTCATATAAACCCTGAAAAACTAACATTTCTATCTGTTGGATGCTGACTGAATCAGAGTACCATTAAATGTTGCAGCAACCAGCAAAAAAGTATTTCAATTCTTCATTATGACTGATGTAACATATAATATGTACAACAATACTATCCCTTGGTATATCTCGAATTCCGTCACGGATATAAAATACTGCCAACGAAAAAGCTCCAGAAAGCCATCTCATTTCGTCAATCGCCATTATTGCCCACATATCCTCGGCTTCATTGTGTTATTTCTAATAAACTATCTCTAGGAACATCTCCAGACATTTATGGCCGTTTTTGACATATTTGTGATGGTAAGACGCGGGGATTTATAGATTCCAAACCATTTCTTTCTGATTTGAAGTTCAGCGGTGATCTTTGTTTTTTTTTGTCTTATGATATACTGTTATGTGTTTTGGGTGATGCTGTTTTGTTATGATTTTGTTATTAAATATACCCGAGTAAGGCAAGAAGAGATTATATTATTTGTGAGTGTTTAAAATAAAAACATTTACAATTACTCTGCAATATAAATATTATGTCAGATCAAATTTTATGAACACAAACTTCGAATATCAAATAAATTCTATCAAATCACATAGTATGCACCCAGTATAATACATAAAAGTTAAATTATTGAATAAATCGAGCAATAAAATGTATGATGAAGCAAATTTTTCTTAAGAATCTCGATGAACGAGGCTAACTCGCAGTTGATAATATATCGTTTTATGTGGATAAGTTACAGAACGAGCAGATGGCCAAACTGATGTTAAGTGTTAACCTGTGTAGATAACTAAGCACTACGACTTGGATCCTCCCCTATTGGAGGAATAAGACCCAAATTACGTTGTCTGAAATAATTTTAATTGTCTTAAGAATTCTGATATATCATTATGAATCCTTTTTTATATTCCTCATTTATTACAAAAGCTCTAAAATACTTTTTTTTTTATATTAATGTTTTCGGCACTAGCGTGTCCTTTGACAGATTATGCTCTTCCAGCTTCTTCCATTCTGTCCTGTCGCTGGCTGTTCGTGGCCCCTCCGATTTACTTGATGTCGGCTACCCATCTGTTTATTGGTCTTCACGTTTTCCTTTCCTCCTCAATAAAAAGACTCCTTAGTTGATCAATAGTCTTTTCGTTTTACTGGAATTAGGTCCAATTTGTTTGTAGCGTGTAAACCTATATGCCAAATATTAAGACGCTATTTGAATGGTTTCGCTAAATTATTGCTTTATTTACTAAAAGATTGTTTCTCTGGTCTTCATTCAGGGCCCAACACACACTTTTTCCGGCATATTTGTGTGTTATATATATACTAATAAATATATTAGTAATTTATGTTTATTCTCGCCTTATGTTGAATGAATATCCTATGGCGTTATCATGAAACCTGGAAAAAAATTAATGCTGAAACAAACCGATAGGTGCTGTGAGGTAGATTTTACGTGGAGTAACTATGTAACTCGTAGTTAGTTAGCCCGGTGAAGCTTCACTAAGGTTTCTAGTTCTCCAGAATCAATGTAGGACTGAAATTAAACCACAGAACATACAATTTCACGCGACAACTTACAGTAGCAGCTCTAATTTCCTTCGTTCACTTAGTCTAGACGTATTCGTGTGCAAGAATTCTCGATAACGTCTCATTCATACGAGTGTCTCATTGGAAGCGTCCTCAGAGCCCTCGTTCGGTTAGTCTGGATATAATAAGCCGCGTAACCCGTTGAAAAACGAGCGTCTTGACACGACGCGACAGCTGCGTGCGACTAAAAATAGCTGCCGGACGCGAGATTCCGCGTTTTTCACTGTCCGAGCGCGCATCAATTCCTGTCCGCATTTGTTAACTAATGACAGATGTTTTACGCTCCTCATAGAAATGCCGCGTTTTCCTATACCGCGCCTACAACTCTAAACACTTTAAGTTATAGTCTAATTTCGTGTAACCTGGTAGAATGTTTGGTTGTGTCACAAGGTGCGCAAGTTGCCGTGTAGCTGTCACTGTCATAATGACAGCTGCGCTTAAGACGTGTAACCCTTTGAGAGGTACGCTTTTAGTTGACAATGCTTTGACTTCATCATAGGAAAATGTCAGTGTTCCAGGAGCTGTATGAAAACCCTATTATGTACCATATTAATTTTAAACATTGAATTACTTTTTAACTTGAATTTGACTTAATACCATTGGAATAAATCGTCCTACAAATCATTTTTAGCTAACACATTTTTAACCTTGCATTCTATTGCAGTACCTAGACTTAACTAATTATAACTTAAAACACATTGATGCCAAAATATTGGCCGAAAAGCTGAGAAACCACCGAATAAGGAATTTAATTACTTTTGGCGAGCATGATATTTTTACAGTTAAAGTATTCTAGTATTAGAAACTTCAGAATAAACCCTGATATAATCCACTGCAAGGTTTCTCCACCAATGAGCACTGGATCATGCTCAGAATGTCAGTGTCATAGTTGCTCGCGCGCAATTACGCGACAACTGATATATCGCTCGCGATTAGCGCGCGAATTGCACCCGGACGCCATTTCGATCATAAATAGGGCTGCCATGACGTGCCTAAATATATTTGGAAGTTCATTTGATCGTTTCCATTCAACGCATTTATGTGGACAATAATGTAGATTTTCACTTATAATTAACAGTCACATCAGCTGTTATAACCCAGTAATGTGTAAGAAAAATCTGTAAATTATTGGTAATTGCCGAATATTCGTCTGAATTTATAGACCTTATGTTTTTTGTTAAGAAACGTTTCTTTAAGTTAAACAAGGCAGTTTCCTCTCTACCATCGACACTAGATGAAGCATAGGGTCATAGGAGTAACATTATCTGCTGAAATCTGTAAATTATTGTCAATTTACTCAGTTAGGTTTTATTTTTTTAACGACGACGTTTTTATGTGAGTAAAAAGGTATTAATTTAGTTTATGTTTATAGTTGGTATTTAAAGTATTAATGTTATAATTTTAAGACTTATAGCATTGTCCCCAACCTTAGTTGTTAGAATTATGCTATTTTTATATAACTTCATTTGTTAATTTATAATACGATAAATAAATAAATATATATATATTAAGCTTCGATATCATAAATATGATCAGGGACTTAAGTTATTTCTTAGCTGTTATTTATTAAAATATACTTATTAGATATTTGGCCTTTTTTTTATTAAGAGCACATATTAAGAACAACTCATTTTTCTTCATATTTACCACTATTTGCCGACTCATTTACCAATAACTTCTCGTTTATTACGTTCAGACACAGACGTTTATTTTCTCCACCGCAGCAACATGAAATCTTATCTGTCGAGTGTCAGCTCGCTCGGTGCAAACCCTATCCAATCTGTCAAAACTTTCACCTCGTAGGATAATCAACCCTAATTATGACGCGCTATTTATGTAGAGTCGCGATGATATTGTGATATTGTTTACGACTGTACGTTTGACAAGCGGCATGCTAACATTTTACATGTCATCGTCTGAAGTCAGGCGACGGAGTCGTACATTGAACGGTCAGTATCGGCTGTTGCAAGATTGTTAATGATGGAGAAGAATTCGTCACGTCCTTCTTGTTTGATATCCATTAGTTCGTTCGTCATAACTTTATATATAAGTATCTAGTCTATGACTTATCTTGTTTCTACAGAATAAGCTGCGCTAGTTTGGGGCTAGATGGCGCTGTGTGAAACGTCCACCAACATTTATTATTTATTAATTTATACACAAATTTTAATACGCTTGTCGGACTATTTGAATAAAAACACGCCTTTTTGAAGACTTTGTACTTCACTCAAGTCATTAGCGGCTACTTGAACTTCATACAGTTAGCGCGACATAAATACGGAATGACGGCGCCTTGTCAGAGCGCCATCTAGCGTCGCCAAGTGTACGCCCCCTCGCGCCAGACAGACAGACATGACATATTATTGTTAGGGCTGAAACACGGGAAAATTCAAAACATCGAAAAATAATGAACAGTATTGATAAACCTACAAATATCCAAATATTGACAATTTAGAGCCGAGAAAAAGCCGTGCAAACTTTGCTTGGCGAAGTTAATCGATAACGCTTGCTGTGTTACACTATATACGAGGAGACGTTGGGAATAAATTTATATAAAATAAATGTGTATAAAAATATGTACTGCAAACTGATTCTTTATTATAACTTAACATTCGTATTTTTGCTTCTGCATGTCAGCGCCATCTATGGGCGACATATTTTCTATCCACAAAATAAAATATTACAATCGAACGGACATTTCTTGCAACTTTTGTAGTCTTCTTCTTCTTCGAGTCACCAGTTCCGTCGAACCAGTGTGGTGAAAGGATTGTAAGTGCGCCTCAAAGAGGCTCCATTCGTGCACTCGACACATGTCTTAGAATTTTTAGTTCTAGGACATGTCGGTTTCCTCACGATGTTTTCCTTCACCGTTTTGAGAACGTGGTGTTACGCACATAAATCTTTCATCGGAAAACTCATAGGTGCACGTCGGGATTTGAACCGGCGAACTCCAGATTGAAACTCGGGGGTCAGTACCGCTAGACCACCACGCTCTACTCTTGTACTGCTCTACTTTTGTAGTAGAATATATTGATGGTAGAGACAATTACTGATACCAACAGCTCAAGTTCAACCCTTGACTGTGTGACAACCCTTACTGTCGATACAACTTGATACACCTAAAGAGGTGTTTGAGTCAACGCTACCCCATAATGAACGTCAGGGCATTCATTTTATATGAAACGTTTTCGGAGGACATTCCAAAGATACTACAATTGAATAATTATAGCGTACATGACAGCTTCGATTCCTGGCAAGTGCTACGAACATGAAACACTAGCTGCTAGCTAATAAGTCATCCCACTGGAATGAACCTGGTGTATTTTTCTGGGATAAAAAGTAGCCTATGTTTCTGACTATGATTTATCTATGCCAGATTTTATCCAGATCCGTTCATCCGTTCTGGCGTGATTGAGTAATAAACATCCATCCACTTTTGCACTTAAAATAGTAGTAAGGTGGATTATGTTTCTTCTTAATGAATATGAGCATGATGAAGTTTTTCGTGCAGACGACTCCAATGAAGGAATAATAGTGGACTGATGAACGCAGGTAAAATGGGGGTAATTAATATGTATAATTCAGATTAGGTTGCAATCGAATGCAAAATGCCAGTATATAAACATTTTCATTCAAAATACACTAATTCCTCAGCATCATTTCTTTTTTTCACAAAATGCCATTTATCCGTAATGTCACAACTATGCATATCGTGAACGCTAAACTAATATTTCTTCAAAAAATATTACTACTCAGTTTCTACGTCTAAACTAGAACTAATAATGTGAAATTGTTGAATTTAAATTGTTTTGAATCATAAATCGTGGATCTAGGAGATGTCAAGTCAATAACAAAAAGAAACGTATTGATTCTGTCGTTCCCGGCATGTTTTACACAGATTTTATGTCCCTTTTACACAGTAAATAACGTAAACAGATCTACAATTCTGATCAATCAGTCAGCCCCGCCTTCTGTCGTAAACGACAAAAAATATCCATCTCCTCGAATAAAGTGGATAAACTACGTAAACCAGATAAAAATTCTATGCGATGCCGCTCAAAATAATTTAATTTTATCATTTTATGTCGTCTGAAAGGCAGCCAAAGTGATACAGCTGGATAGCTAATACAGTGGATATAGTCTTGTAGTGTATATTCGTATAACCAATCCATATGTAGTTTAATACAATTTAATTTATACATGCATGCCAATCGACTGGCCTAATAGCTCAGTTGGTTAATAACCCTACCTTCTGCGCTAGGTCGTGGGTTCGATCCCCACTCAGGACAAAAATTTATGTGACATTTGTTAACATTGATGTTTGTTCTGTGTCTGGGTGTTAATATGTATTATATGTATGTATTTACAAAAGAAAAGTATATAAGTATTATATCAGTTGTCTGGTTCCCATGATACAAGCTATGCTTAGCTTACTTTGGGGCTAGATGGCGCTGTGTGAAATGTCCACCATTATTATTATTATTATTATTAATCAATAAAACAGAATCATACAAGAAAATTTTTGTTTGCCTATCATAGTACCGAGCCTACCTTTGGTATTACAAAAGCCACATACAGTTAGAAACCAAAGTTACACAAATAACACCGTAACAAGGTAGGTCTTATCAATAGAACATTATATCTAAAATTTCTGTACTTCTAAAGTTCATTAATTCTTTTTCTTTTTTTAATTTATAGTTTATTTTATTTAGATCGTCATTTGTTTCAGACTAAACCTATTACAAATACAAAACATACATATTCAAATAATTTATTTTCTAAAATCGGATTGCAATTTATCGATTATTTTTCCAGGAACTAGTTAAATAATTTCAACTTCGCTGTTTCAGTGAAACTGTGGTAGCTGTATTGGATGAGCTGTGTCTGATACCTGTCGTCGTCGATAGATTCCGATGTCATGGACAGGCCAATTTATGAGTTACTATATCACCCAACTTATGTCCCGACATAATAAGTTTCGGAGCTAAGTTGAATTTATTGTTTATGGACGGAGCGGGCGGGTGGAGTTACTTTTAGCTTTGCTCGTAAGATTACTTACAAAGGTTGGATTTTATTAATTAATTAGTTTGTTGTCATTTGGAAGCTACGTTGAACGATCAAACATAATATATCTTCATTAGAATTTGCTCTCTCACAGGTGGTAGGGGTACACAGACTACATAACACAAAAGTCCGAAACCCTATAGAAAATTAAATTTTATAACAAAAATGCTTGCCCCAGTCTAGGATTGAAGCCTGGACTTGTCACTCTAAGGAATCGAATCGCCGATTATAATACAAAGCCTGAATAATCATAATCGAGCAACGTCCCAGACGGTCATGAAGCGGTTATTGTAATTTATACTGAACTTTGTGCTTCGAAAAGCACATAATAAGCATTCGAGCATTATCCATATTATCATTTAGCATTTGTATAGATTGGAAGCCTCCTAGAGAGCGTGGTGGTCTAGCGGTACTGACCCCCGAGTTTCAATCCGGAGGACGCCGGTTCAAATCCCGACGTGCACCTATGAGTTTTTCGATTGAAAGATTTATGTGCGCAATACCACGTTCTCAAAACGGTGAAGGAAAACATCGTGAGGAAACCGACATGTGCTAGAATTAAAAATTCGAAGACATGTGTCGATTGCACGTAAGGAGCCTCTTTGAGGCGCACTTACAATCCTTTCACCACACTGGTTCGACAGAACCGGTGACTCGAAGAAGAAGAAGAAGGAAGCCTCCTAGGTGACTTAAAAATACCGAGAAAAGTGGCTCGCCACTTTTCTCGGAGAAAAAAGCTGATAAAAATATGTAACTATGATTGATGATGATGATTATGCTGATATAAATTATGTTTTACCAGCATCCGACTGATAGCAATGATCACGGGGTAGTTGCTACGACATATTGAGTTGTCTTGATTTTAAATACGTGGTATTTTGGACATTAAACGGTGTATTGGTTCAGCCGATTCAAAGTACTTTCAGTGACCTTCGAAATTCAGGGAGGTATCAGACGGGCACCCTTTCAATAAATAATAACAATAAAATTATACTGGCCTCACCGCTTAGTTGGTACCCTACCTTCTGCGCTGTCATGGGTTCGATTTCCACACAGGACAAACATTTTTGTGACGAACATAGATGTTTGTTCTGTGTCTAGGTGTTAATATGTATGATAATATAAAAAAAAAACATATAAGTTTGTATATCAGTTGTCTGGTTCCCATGATACAAGCTATGCTTAGCTTACCTTGGGGCTAGATGGCGCTGTGTGAAATGTCCACCAATATTATTATACTTCTTCTTGTGGTAGAGTAATAAATTATATGCAAACGAACAACATTAATGCTTCATAAAAAAAACATATCTACCAAATATTAATTAACAAAAAATGATTCCCTTCAAGAACTTTAATTAAAACCCATAACTTATATTAACATTGAATTAAATATATTGAAAATGATATTTTTCCGGAACGAGCTGATCCCATGCATAAATAATGTATACATCAACTTCATTACGATGTCCCATGTATTTTATATATTGAGAGCGTGGTGGTCTAGCGGTACTGACCCCCGAGTTTCAATCCGGAGGTCGCCGGTTCAAATCCCGACGTGCACCTATGAGTTTTTCGATTGAAAGATTTATGTGCGCAATACCACGTTCTCAAAACGGTGAAGGAAAACATCGTGAGGAAACCGACATGTCCTAGAATTAAAAATTCGAAGACATGTTTCTAGTGCAGGAAAGGAGCCTCTTTGAGGCGCACTTACAATTCTTTCACCACACTTGTTCGACTGAACCGGTGACTCGAAGAAGAAGAAGATGTATTTTATTGTGATACTTGTCTCTTTTTAGACTATCTTTGGATTACATACTTTTATTCCTGATGATTATTTTTGGCTGACCCTAATGGTGGAATGTGCTCGATGGTTCAGTGGCATCAGTCAGGGGGTCACTGGTTCAAATCCAGCTTCCACATTTTTAAATGGTGCAAAAACTCGACACGGTCATATTCGATGCTTTTCTTGATAATGGCCATTACCAAGGTACTATTCATACCTCTTATTTCTTTTATACTATTATTTCTTTATAATACTACTTTTCTTACTACTCATTATTTCATGATTTTTGGTAGCAACTGACTGTTTACCCGTGGTAATGCTGCTAAATTCACTCGCGTTAATGAGTTCCAGTTTGAAAGGTGAAATGGTGAAATTACACGAGAGGTTTCATCTTCTAAGATATGTTCTATATCTTCTATATAGATCTTCTAAATGGTTGAAGGTCTTGCTGTGTAGCTCGGGCGGGCAGAAGATAACGCTTCAAATCAGGTGGATTACATAACGTAATTTCACTCACAACAACCTTACTATGCACAATATATGATAAGTATACATATACATTTTTTTTTAATGTAATACAGTTACAGAACTAGCTGACGGCCCACCTGGTGTTAAGTGGTAACCTCAGCCCATAACAAGCGATGCGGCTTGGGTCCTCCCCTACTAGGTACGGCAAGACCCAAGTCGCAACGTATGCGCCCGTAACTCTGAGACGTGTAGGTGGAATGTCTCGTGTGCCTGTAATTTCACCGGCAACCACACCTTTCAAACCGGAACACAGTAACGCGAAAGCGTTAATGCTTGGCGGCAGAAATGGGCATGGTGGCAGTACTTCCCCGGACGAACTTGGCGAGAGTTCTACTGCTCTTTAAACATGCTCTTTTTACATGTTGTTTATTATTTAGATCCTCATTTTGAATGAATAACTTGGTCATACATACAGGCTTTGACTGTACATTAAACGTTTCTTTAAATAATACACAATGTTATATGGTTGAGCATTATTTGAATAAACATGGCCGAGTGTAATGTCTTGCAGCGTGACATGCGACGTTGATGACTTTAATGTAACACACTGTATATAAGAGCTAATGTTAGTTGTGATGAGTAACTACTTTATTATGAGCTGGGAAAAAGCTTCTTTTGTAGTTTGAGTACAGCATTAGTTAAAATAAGAAATATTTCTGGGGTTTATTCTAATTAATATGTATCATATTGACTGACCTGTCAGCTCAGTTAGCAGTAACCTTGCCTTCTGCGCTGTAGGTCGTGGCTTCGATTCCCACCCAGGACAAACATTTGTGTGACGAACATACGTGTTTGTGCTGTGTCTGGGTGTTGATATGTATTATTATGCATTTACAAAAAAGTTATTATTATTTCAGTTGTTTGGTTCCCATGATACAAGCTATTTAGTTAGCTTACTGTGGGGCTAGATGGCGCTGTGTGGGAATGGAAAGGTGGTGTATGGTTGGTGGAAAGTTGGAATGTACCTTGTCATAGAAGTTTATTTATCTTAAAATAGTATAAAACATAGTCGCTATCTGTCTATTACTGTTTCTCCGCTAACTTCTAAGCCACGCAATGATGAAATTTTCACTAATAGAGAAAGCTATAAACGAGTGAGGTCTGTGTATATAATTTGTTAATTAATTGCCCTCGTGCGAAGCCTGGGCGGGTCGCTACTATATTATGTGTGTAGCTTATTACACTGTAAATGATTATATAAATGATAAATCCCCATGGTCTGATGTCGCTCTGCTCAACGACACACAAAACATCCTGTAATAGTATATTATGTAGTCATAAATGTAACATAGACCTAAGTACTCAATTGTTACAAGGATCGTGCTCGCGGAAAAAAAAAGGAATCCCTCCATTAGGGGTTTCTTGCTGTTCTTCCCCATGGAGGGTCGGATAGGGTTTGAACAGGCATCAAACTTATCGATAAGTACGCGTGACCTTATGTTTTGAATATTGACGTTTCCAAGCCATTTATAAAGGAAAATAGGAAATAGAAAATAGGAGTAGGAGAAAATAGGAATAGGAAAATAAAATTACTATGAATTCTATGGAAATAAAGTTTTTGACTATGAATTTGAAAGAGCTTACCTCTAGTATTACGAGAGATAATTATGACAACCTATTCATCAATATTGATGTATCCCGTGCTGGTTACGAGGAGTCGGAGGAGACCCCTCACAATAAGGTACGGAGACCCCTCACAACACCGGTACGCGTTGCGAAACGCACCGCAGCCTCACCCGGGGCCCATAATGTTCTGTTTTTGTCTCCGGCCTCCCCATAAATAATTCTAAATCGGGCCCTATTAGATATTCAAAGGTTAAAACGGAAAGCTGGTGCATTTTACTAAAACATTCTCCGCTCCGATCGTATATCAATCGGCGATAGCGTCGTACTCGGGTTCCTGGAAACAATGCGTGCGACTGCTGCCGACTGCCGACTGCCGACTGCCGACTGCCGGCTGCCGGCTACCTGTTGCCTGGTCGCGCGGTCGCGGTCGCGGTCGCCCGTGTGCGACCACCGGACGGTCCACTTAGGGATGCCACCAACTAACACATTGTATAGTTACACCATTTCATGTGTGTTGTGTGGGAATTCTTAAGTTTCATGTAGCTCAGTCGCTTAATGAGGCTGTGTGGTGTCAATATTACATGACATTACTATTACATAACTATTTTGAATATTTATAGGTTTCCTATATATTCAAAAATATAGGATGATGATGATAGGTTTCCTATGTGTCTGTCTATAATTGTTTTAAAAGGAAGTGTATGGGTGCCTAAATACCTTCACACCGAATAATAATAATTGTTTTTTAATATTGTAAACCATGACGAGAAGAAGAAGAAACAGACAAATTTTTTATTAGTTTGCGTAAAGTAAATTATATTAAGTTTTTTTTTGTATTCTTCTTTTTTAATAAATGATTATTCTATTCTATTCTATTCTAATATTTAATCAGTCATTTTATATGTACTAGCAAAACTTTGATCATCTCCTAATAAAATACACCAGCCAAGTGAATATTACACTCACGCACTGAAGGTTCCGTTAGAAATGTTATTTTTATTTTTTCATTATTTTCGGGATTCTTAGCGTACCTACTAGCGTAGTACTACTTAGCGTAGTACCTACTCATACTTGGGTAATTTTAGTTATTTTTTGTTTTTCATTAGTAATATTTTTATAGTAATATTCTGGTATAATATGCCACCTTTTTCTTCACATTATAAAGTAAAATTTACATGTAATTCGCCAAACCATTTCTTTGTTGGTCGAATAAACGATTATATTTTATTATTATTGTTATTATTTCAATTTTAATTTGCAACTGGCGCTCAGTTTGTAGTTATTTTTGTTGCTATAAAACACAAAAATAAAACAGTTGGCGGCCCTTGACGCGGCGCGGCGGTCAAACCCGCGACACCGGGTCGCATTCAATGATATCGGCCATCTCGGTAACGCACAGGATTCCCTTTTGTTTCGTGTCCACGAGACGGCACTCACTGACTGCATTAAAATATTTTGTGTGTCCACTGTTTGTGCATAATTAGGGTGCCGCCATTGTCCTCCCAGATCGAAAGATATAATAAACTGCAAGACTTTTAATGCGAACTTCAAGTTCGGACTGGGAATGTACTCGTATGGAAGCGCTGCTCACTTGAAATGCTAAAGAATGTATATAAATAGGACATACGTTGAATAAATTACTGGTTGTTTACTTAATACTTTGTTTTATTAGTAAATAGCTCTGTCTTGTATGTGATGCAATTATTGAAATTCAATCAAAATTAATTGATAGTTTGAATTTATTTACGATAATATTTACGAGATCGTTGTCACTCATTTTGAAGTTTCATTAATTAAAAAATAAGTTAGAATAATATAGAAGTTAACATTTAGATTATTGTAAGAAAGAAATTTTCAAGTCCAATTACGTAGTTCTTCGCTTATGAAACGATGGCCAACCTGATAAGTAAAATTGATCATTTACGAGAACATAAGAAGAAACATTACAAAAATCCGTGCATTTCTTAGTTTGGTGTCAGGTTTGATGCGAATTAAAAACTAGAATTGATCTTTCATGATGATTGCACCCACAAAATTGATACCTAAAAAACTAAGTAGGTATTTAACAATTTTCAATTTCGATATACGTAAATAATTTAGATCGCGCAATAAAGCAGCAACAGTATTAGGTATCTCGACATTGGGGCGTTTATCATCCGGCCGCTCGAGACGAGAGGTGTGCAATATAAGGCGGTGCGTAATGTTAGCGCACAGAGTGATAATGCCTAGACCGTTCATTAATTACCGCAGGTAACAAGCGGGGAAAGGCGACGTGGATTTATCCGATCCTCTCGTTATTTAGATCAGCGACGGGACGGTATGCGCCCCGCTATCTGATCCACGAGGATGTTCATTCTGTGCGATATGTTACCACCCTTAAATGGTACACAGAAGGCCATATTTTTACGTATATTTTTCAGTTTATTTATTCATTTATATGTCTTGTTAAACCTTTTTTAGCATTTCAAAGGTTTAATCCGATGCATTCGTAATAAGTAACTATCGTTTATGATAATCGGATTTTCAGACTTAAAATTTAAGTTTAATAAATAATAAATATTTGTGGACATTTAGCCCCAAAATAAGCTAAGCATAGATTGTATCATGGGATTCAGAAAACTGATACAATACTTATATACTTTTTTGTCAATACATACAAATAATACATATCAACACCCAGACACAGAATAAACATCTATGTTCATCACATTTTATTTATTTATTTATTTTATTTAATCGGAACGGCATTTACACCAATTACACCAATTAATACATAATTCATCCAGTAAAAGTTAAAAGATCACATCAATGTTTGTCCTTTGTGGGAATCGATCTCACGACCTACAGCACAGAAGGCAGAATTACTACCAATTGAGCTATGAGGCCAGTCAAATGTTAAGGGCAAAAACCGTTGCATTAGTCTTTACAAAATGTTTTTACCCACTCTCTTCAAAGGGTCACAGAGCGAGATGAACCAAGATTAACCAAATATTTGAATTTGCACAATCCCCGAAGGTGACATAAGGGGGGCGACACACATCCGCGGAAAGGCACTTTGACCGCGCTAATTAAACTAGGTACCTACCCCACTACCCCACTACCCCACTACCCGAGATGGCATTAATTAGCTTCTAATTAAACACAGGACATGAGTTGCCGGTAAAGGGACCAAACTGAGCGTGGGTGCAGTGTACTTGATTAATTAAGGTTCGGTATTGTACACTCTAATTAGACGCGACCAACTCGCATACTCGCACTCGCATACTCGCACTCGCATTGTATGAAAATGGTGGTATTGACAGGGGTACTGTTTGTTTAATGCTGGTCTCAAGGTGCGTAGCCTAGTAGCTTTGGCTTGGATTTATCTTAAATGAAGTCAGATTTAGAGTAAAAATAATTTAGAGTACGTATAATTTAAATAAATTTGTTGGAACTAATGTGACTAAATAATTATATAGGTAATTACCCAGTTAGTTCACTAAACTATTTAGTATAACTGCTTATCATATACTTATTTAATGTACTTAATATTTTTTTTTGTATCTGTTGTAACTTAGATTAAGGTAAATCCAATCTTTACAGCGTACATTATTTTATTTTTATGAAACTAGTTGGTCATTAAAACTATGAACAATAACTAAAATGATCTTTAAGTAAAATACATAAGTTCTGATATTATATAAGTATTTTTTACTAAAGCCCTAAACTAAATCATAGTGAAAGTTCCTCTTTCGCAAAACGGGGAAGGAATACATAGAGAGGAAATATTACTTCTAACTATCTGGATTGAGATCCAGTATAATGTGCACCTAACCACACTATCGTTTTTGATATAAAGTCTGTGTCCTTGCAGTAAAATACAGGAAAGGGTCAAATAAGTTAAGAGCAGTAGAACTCACGCCAAGTTCGTCCGGGGAAGTACTACCACCATGCCCATTTCTGCCGCCAAGCAGTAACGCATTCACGTTATTGTATTCCGGTTTGAAAGGTGTGGTTTCCAGTGAAATTACAGGCACATGAGACATTTCACCTACACGTCTCAGAGTTACGGGCGCATACGATGCGACTTAGGTCTTGTCATACCAAGTAGGGGAGGACCCAAGTCGCATCGATTGTTATGGGCCGAGGTTACCACTTAACACCAGGTGGGCCATCGGCTCGTTCCGTATCTCAATCACATCAAAAAAAAACCACTAATAACTTTTTATCATAACAGTGTTACAGATGCATTAGTATATTTATAAATCGCTCACGCAGCGACTAACCTTTGCAATATAAACTATAATTCGATAAGTAAAAGGATTATATTTTACGCTGCAATGGAAGCGGGTTCTATTCCGTACAGAGATTGATAGCGGCGTGATAGACACCTCGCATGATGCATGCGTCCGGCAAATTGCAGGATTGCCCTCCGAAGAAAGAACGTGTTTTATTGCACTTGTTATGGAAAGTACGTTCTGTTTTAACTGGCTAGAGTATTCTTTAGTAGTTTACGTCGAAAATTTTATAATAGTTATTGTGTTTTTAGTATAAAGTTTATGTTTATGCATTAGTGTAAAAATGTTGCTACGAAATTAGATGTCGCAAAAAAAAATACAAATGCATTTTTATGTTATTTAAAATATTAATAAAGGAATAACACCAAATGTATGTGCACGGTTTGTTTGGGAAGTACCGTCATCATACCAGTTTTGCCGACAAGAATAAGTAGGTCCATCCGCATAGAGTTACACTTACAAGAGTGTGGATGCCGTTGAAATTACAGGTAAATTGAAGCGAGATCTTCGTATACGCAGAGAGATTTGAATTGGGTTTTCCCTTAACTAAGTAGGAAGACATAACTAATATCGCTGCTTTCTCAAACGCTTAAATTACATGGTTGATTACCAAGACAAATAAGATTTTATTCCTTCAAAAATTCTTAAACAATTAAATGAAACGTAAACAATGGAAACCAATGTTTAGCGACATCGAACGCAAACCCGATAATTACCAGTTTTCCGTGAATAAGTAACGTGTGACGGCTTGTCACGCGACTGACGACACGACGCCGTGTGACGCGACGCGACGCCGTGTGACGCGACGCCGTGTGACGCGACGTCACGCCGTGTGACGGGTGACGTGGCGTCAGTCACGTGACGTGGTGTGACGTCACACGTACGTGCGGTATGCGCCGCGTTTTAGATATATTTTATTCAGACGGTAATGTTTGAACTAAAATTCGTGGAATAGTTCCGGGGAAAATTTTATCATGTATATTTAGCTACCCATCACACAGAGTGCTGCTTAGATGGTGGTAATTAAGAAAAACATGTAAATGTTTTTATTTTAATTAAATTTGCTGTATTTTTAACACAAGTCTTATGTGTTTTAAAATTCAATGAAAGTTGTCAAAGTGAAAACTTTTATTTCCATAGAATTCATAAAGAAATGGCTTGGAAACGTCAATATTATTCAAAACATAAGGTCACGCGTACTTATCGATAAGTTTGATGCCTGTTCAAACCCTATCCGACCCTCCATGGGGAAGAACAGACAAGTTGACTACAACAGCTCTTACATACTAAGTATTAATACCATTTCCGTAATTAAGTTATTTATGGGATGTTTATAATAATTTTAAGACATTTGTTTCATTCGTTAGTTTATCGATAGTGAAAGTTTATGATATAATACTATCATGTATTACAGACGTGTGTTTGTGTCCTGCGTGGAAGCTACGAACGGATATAAAAACTCCGTGGACACGGCTTTGTCTCCATCACTTCGCGTGGATATCTAACGTTAGCTCGATAAGCCGGCAACACAATACTATTTTTGAGTTGTCTGTTGTAATCTATACAAATAAATAAAATTGGAGTGTCTGTTTGTAATAATAAAATAACCGCTTTTTACTAAGTGCATACAGTATACACGGTACATATACCAAAACATTTTTTTCAATTTTCGTCTGTTTGCCTGTCTGTTTGTTCCAACTAATCGTTGAAATGGCTGGACCGATTTTGACGGCACTTTCACTGGCAGATAGCTGATGTAACAAGGAGTAAGTTAGGCTACTTTTCCGAGGGGTAAAATAGGGGTGCGCGATAAAACCGAATTCCACGCGGATGAAGTCTCGGGCAACATAGTTAATTATGAAAGTTGCCAACAGATGGCGTTACATGTTGCAATGCAAATTAAAATAGGCTAGAGGCTATAAAATCAAAGATAACTAACAAAATGTCCATATAGTGTGTCGCTTATAACTGCCATTATATTATATTAATAGTAATTTCCCGGTGCTTAGTAATTACGATATCAGGGTTGGCCACTGTCTCGCCTACCATCCGTCCTGGTAGTGTCTTGACGCAGAGACCGCCGCTGCCGAGGAGCGTACACACAACGCTGCTTCTGACACTATATGCTGTGTGGTACAAGTATTAAGATACTGTGTTGTATAGTTAATCTCATTCTATGGAGTTTCTCTCTCTATTTCACTGTGTTTTATTTTTATAACTATTAATTTTATTATCATTTATAAAATAATTTTTATTTGATTTAATTGTTATTGTGATTTATATTGACTTGTAACTTCTTCGTTACGAATAAATGAACTATGAACTATGTTTGTATGTAAAATGTATTTACCGAAACCAGATATTTATCTCAATATGATAATTGCATAGTTATTTATATATTAATAGTTCTTTTTTCCATCGAGGAGGCCCCAAAGTTTGATTTAGAATTCATGATGTTTTGTATTCATTTAAGACAAATGTCGCACAAATGTCTAATCGCCTCGTGACCATAGTTGACACAATATAGATGTCGTGACGTCATGAAGCCTTATGTAGGTACGCTATGGCCCATCTGAATTCATATAATTAATTAGTGGTCCTAATTAGAGCTTCATTTTTACTTATTCTATTATCATATGGAATAAAGTACATTAATTTGAATTTAGCAAGTCTTCTTCTTCTTCGAGTCACCGATTCTGTCGAACCAGTGTGGTGAAAGGATTGTAAATGCGCCTTTGAAGTAACAAGTTTGAATTAACAATACGTAAAGCATCCCGATTCTGATAAGAAAACATATTCTTCTAAACTTCTCATGAACTCGCTAAAGCGTTTAATTTGCGCCATCCATCCAAGATGAAGACAATTGTCACGTCACCGGCAGAGGTCGCTTTCGCAAACAACCACAAATCATAGCGTCGCGCGTCGGCCGCCCGCGCCGGTCAGACCCCGCCGCAGTGTGGACGATCCTTTATATTATATGGAAGATGAAGGCGGAATGTTTGGGTTAAGGTGAAGGAAACAGAAGCGCTGTTTATTCAGATACTTTGTGCCAATAAACGACTTATATATATACCATATATTACATTAAGTCAAATTCAAAAACTTTATTTCCATAGAAATCATAAAGAAATGGCCTTTTTCCACGAATGGCTTGGAAACGTCAATAATATTCAAAACATAAGGTCACGCGTACTTATCGCTAAGTTTGACGCCTGTTCTAACCCTATCTGAAAAGCACGAAATTATTATAAAAATAATCACAAATAATAAACTCGACTTATTATGTTCTATGTATTAGTATCGTATTAGTGTAGTATTATTATCTTAGTATTTTCTGTGTAATACTAAATTGTTTTTTGAACCCTCAGGGGTCAAATTGACAAAATCCATTTCTTAATATACGCCCTGTAAAGGGAACAGCCTTAAAATGTCAAGTCTGTAGGACTCTAGCTCCCATAGTGTAGGCTGCAATCAGTTTATCAGTTTGTCAGTCAGTTTTGTCAAGGTTCCTAATAACAAATGGGATTTATTATTTTGTACCTACTAGAATTATCAAGTCAAATGTTTATCTAGTTTCGCAAATGTCAATATTTTTACAATGAATAATAAAATACATATCATACTTATGTTTTGGGTATCTAGAAGAGATCGCATACTAGCGATAGGACCGCCATTTGTGCTATTTTTAAAACTTTTATTCTGTATTGTAAGTGTTTAATATGTAGTTTACAATAAACCATTATCTCTCTATTCATCTGCCTGTAACCACGAGAATACATCTGTTATTTAAAGGTATCGAAATGTTAATATCGTCAAACCTACAGAGCATTTCGAGCTTTGTTCTCTACATTTATAAATATGCTTTATAATGAGGCACGCAATTACATACCTTATGCCCTTATGCCCAAGGTATCATAAGATATCATACTGATAGTTGATTGCATCAGATTTTTCATACCTGCATACAGAATTAGGCCATAACTCACGGGCGAGTCGCGCGGATTAGCGACTGAGTAAGCGACCGGTCGCGGGAAGTAATTGCACCGGTCGCTCGTGTGCCGGGCGCCTCATTTATATGATATTCTTACGTCGAGACGCCTTCGATTGAGACTGTGTGTGTCTACATATTGAGATCATTTTATATAATGTGACAATTTTATATAAGTAGGTATAAATAAAAAAAACCTTGAGCTGAAAATCAGCGCTGTAACCTGTTGCAGCTCGTGCTGAGCTCAAGGCTTTTCACACAATGCTGTACGCGACAGCGTTCCACATTATTTTTTGTTTTATTTCGTGTTTTGCTTAGGTTTTTTTTGTGTTTTTGTGATGTTTGCCGTTGTTGTGTACAGTGTGTGTGTGTGAATAAATGTCTTCTTTCTTTCTTTCTTTCTTTCTTTCAGAGTATTGTAAATAATCTGACTATGATGGAGGAAAAACCTATGGTTTCTCATGTGACTGACTCACGTGAACATTAAAGTTATTAACATATTAATTAGGCAATTCGTTAAAGTGAGTTTTCTATCATCGTAACACTACGTTGATTCTATGATATAAGCATTAAACTAAAATTAGTTTCATTTTTATTTGAAACAAAACGAGATGAATTTCTTTAATGATTTGTTCATAAATATTTAATATTAAAATTTAATTCCACGAGGCCTCAAAGGTTTAGTTTCTTAGTTTGGTCTGGCTACAGATAATTTGGTTCAAAAATGGGTACTCTTTGAATGCACGACCAGTGAGAGACCAATAATATTACGGCTTGTATCAAAAAATTTGGATTTGTTGCAAAATCAAAAACGGAGCTAACTATTTCAAAGACGCGGTTATTATATCGACACCCCCCTTATTTTTTACGAATTCCGGCGCATGATCAGAAACTTCCGTTTCCTGGTCAGTATAAAAAAATGATGCTTTCTAATCTATATGTGTTCAGTAAAAATACAGCCCTTTTCATACATACATAATAATTGAAATTTTTAATCTCAACAGTCTATAAAAATTAACTAACATGAAGAACAGCCCACAAGCCACATGGGTATATCATTAAAATGTATTCACTAAACAGATAGTGACGCAAATGGTACCAACCTACTATTAGGGGTTTCTTGGCTGTTCTTCCCCATGGAGGCTCGGATAGGGTTTGAACAGGCATCAAACTTATCGATAAGTACGCGTGACCTTATGTTTTGAATATTGACATTTCCAAGCAATTTCTTTATGAATTCTATGGAAATAAAGTTTTTGACTTTGAATTTAACCACCAAAATGTTTGGGAAAAAACTGACCAACTGAAATTATTTTTAATTCATCCCTCCACCCCTTCAGGAGGAATAAACTCAAGATAAGACCGAACTAAATACAAAACTTACATCTCGGAGGTGCTACAAACCCCGTCCGACGTCCCGGGGCGGTCGTCAGCCGGAATCACTGCAAGCGTGCATACAGCCTTAGTCAGACCGGGATGGGGTTATACCACTTGGGTGATGAGAGAAAAGGATGGAGAAAAGACGTTTTGCAGTCGTCATAATTTCGCTCAGCAGACTAATAATAAAGATAAACCGGGGTGTGTGCGGGGGGGGGGGGGGTGTAAGTTATATACAGGCTGTGCAAGCTTGTCTCGTTAATATTTTATAAGTTGGTTTATTTATTTTTATATGGAATAATTAAACGTAACGGAATAATATATATGTGAAAAATTTACTAAATAAGTGGGAAGAGTTTTATTAACTCCACATCAAGCACTTAGTTGCTTCCTTAATAACCTTGAAAAAAAATTAAATATGAAATGAATACAAACAGGAAACTTAAACCCACACACAACTGACATGGAAAACACTAAAATACTAATGTAAACAATATAATTATTTACCTCCGCGAAATTCAGAAAAATCTAACTCTCGAAGCTCATACAGATCAATGTTATACATTACTATTTTATTTATTTATTTTATTTTTACAATTTTAGGAAATCTTACAGCTAGCTTAATGAATAGGTTAATAAATTAAAGGCTTACGGCTAATTAAAAGATTCCACATTTTATATGTAAGTACGAGTGGGTATATCTGTCTGCATATATAATGTATATAAAAATACTTTTGATACAATTATTATTATTATTATTATTATGACATCCTTTTTTGGACACCCCGTGTAAGGTAACGTATAAGCTCGGTGTTTTGGAGTTGGCTCACTTATTTCGAGGTTTACGTCGGCCGCGTCACTGTTTGTTCAAAATGGCAGAAATGGCTCTCACTAGAAATTTTGGGACGTTATTTTAACAATACCCCAGATAGTGGGACCAATTTACTGTTGGATGTTTTTGTTTGTCTTAATTAATTGGGAATTTTCTTTCATTAATTTTTGACAAACAAATGTTTACCCTTTCACACAAATATTATAATACAGCCGTCCCCTTATCCTAAAACATCGCTAGAAATCAACCTAACAGCTATAATGTACGGAGACCTTAGCAATAGGCAGCGCGAACCTTTAATTTTTTTTACGTTTTCAAGCGATATCTTTATGAATTCAATGTAATGAAGCTAATTCTATTGTCTATCGCCAGTAGAAGATACTAGACAATACGTATAATTTGTAGCGAAGCACAAACATACCTTCCCATTTCATTTCCCTTAAGGTTCTACTCAAAGTTCTGAAGACTCGTAAAGACGAGCTGGTAGGAATTTTATTCCATCTAACTGAGAGGTGTAATGAGCTAGCTATTGAGTATAACTATGAACGTGCTGTTTTTATCATCGCTTTTATGTAGTCAGTCCTTTCATCCCGATAACTAGAACCACAGGTTTAATACAATGTTGCTGCATAAGTAATGAAATTGTTTAACTGCGGTTTCAGTGTGTCATATTCCATTTTATTATCTCTTTGTACGAAATATCATCCATTTTCGTGACTACATAGCTATGATTAATGTATATTTTTGTTAAGCTAATATCTAACCAAATGTGATGAACTGAGGTTGGCCAGCGAAGTAATAGTACACCTTTATGTAAACAATTTATTTTGTATGCCAGTAACTATAGATGCATGAGTAAAACAATGCATTTATTGATATTCACATTTGGAAAAACAATAAGTTCACTCCAGTGATTCTCTTCAAATTCATCCCAACGGAAACATGCATTTTATATGGGATAAAATCCCGCAGAACTGTATAACTATCCCTTTATGAAATCACATATATCAGTTTTTAATCCACTTTCGCACTTATAATACTTAATAGATCATATGTTTTCTGTCAGACAAAATAAACAAATCATAATAAAAACATTTTTTTTGTATAATACATAAGTACAAAAGTAACGGTAGATTATGCAGCTCACAAGTAAACCTTTATGTTACTCTGTCAGCTCTATGTAGAGTTCTGAAGTTGAACTGTTAGCATAGAGAAAGCCTGCTTACGTAGAGCATTAGTAGACTATGCCCGAGCGCGCTGTATACTATTGTTATTCTGCTGTCTATATGCGAGTCCTGAAGTTCGTCTGTTTGCATAAAGAGGTGATTTTAAATACATGTGAGCTTGCATTTGAATACATTTTTAAATGAAAATATGAATGAAGTACCTGATAAATTCATACTCTTTGTAATTCTCGCCCGGTAATAGTATTAAACGAATTTATTTCGTTCCACTGCTGTCTGAAGGTAAAATAAAAGAGCCAAGTGTGAGTTAGACACGCATAGTAAGGGTTTCACCACCAGATATTTTTATTAGAATATGCAGCGCCTGTCCAGTTCATATTATTTGATATTTTACAGAGTTTGCGCTATGACATAACAGGTTTGATGCTTGATTTTTTAGATAGGACAAAAACATTTATGTAGCTACAAAAAGTTCGTTTTCTGACTATCTTAAACATAGAGCATTTAGTGTGATAACGTTTGCTGGTTTCATATAATAAATAAATAAATAATGGTGGACATTGTCACACAGCGCCATCTAGCCCCAAAGTAAGCTAAGCATAGCTTGTATCATGGGAACCAGACAACTAATATAATACTTATATACTTTTCTTTTGTAAATACATACATATAATATATATTAACACCCAGACACAGAACAAACATCAATGTTACAAATGTCACATAAATGTTTGTCCTGAGTGGGGATCGAACCCACGACCTACAGCGCAGAAGGTAGGGTTATTAACCAGCTGAGCTATGAGGCCAGTCAAAATAGTAATGATGTTTGGCACAATTCATTTCGTGTACGTTTCGCTGTCTTCTATAATAATATATCTCATTTGGTAATAATTACAGCCAATCACCAATAATTCCAATGAAACATATCTGTTCCCCATCGATTACACGTTGACAAGTTAATGCATCTGTCAAGCAGGGTGGTTGGCCAGCAATGTACGATGTCTAATTAGGCTGGTGGAAATCTCATTACCGATGATATGTCTCGGTAAGATCGTTTTGATTAGAAGTAGAATTTGTATCGTCTCTGAGCTGAACGTTGGAAAGATCTAATGTTAGAGTTTTGTCCGTAATTAAAAGTGTCCTAAAACTGTTAGCTAAGATTTCCGAACACCTAGGTTGGGAACTGTTTCTCAAAGAGGCAACCTATTCTATCATATTAGAGTCAATGTGGTGAAAGCCTATTCGGGTATTTGCCATAATCTATACATCTATATAAATAAACATAATTGGAGTGTCTGTTTGTAATATTAAAATAACCGCTTTTTACTAAGTGCATATGGATGTATACACGGTACATATACCATAACAACATTTTTTACAATTTTTGTCTGTCTGTCTGTTTATTTGTTCCGGCTAATCTCCGAAACGGCTGGACCGATTTTAACGGGACTTTCACTGGCAGATAGCTGATGTAACAAGGAGTAACTAATGCTACTTTTCCGAGGGGTAAAATAGGGGTGCACGATAAAACCTAATTCCACGCGGACGAAGTCGCGGGCAACAGCTAGTAATAAAATAAAAATGATAATAAAGCCTTTTATTTCCTATCACCTTATTATTACATGTATGTATATATTTGAAAATTCACTTAAAATTTTACGCTTTTAAAAATTTTAAACATGTTTTTCTTCGTTGGCGTTTGTTTGATTTATATATATGTATACATATATGTAACGTTGGTGACTGTCTGTCCCGTCACACTAAGTAATGCTGGTAAAATGTTAAGTGATATACAAGGATCGTGCTCGCGAAAAAAAAGGAATCCCTCCATTAGGGGTTACTTGGCTGTTCTTTCCCATGGAGGGTCGGATAGGGTTTGTACAGGCATCAAACTTATCGATAAGTACGCGTGACCTTATGTTTTAATTGACGTTTCCAAGCCATTTCTTTATGAATTATATGGAAATAAAAGTTTTGACTTTGACTTTGACTATGTGAGTAATCAGATGGCCCTGTGCCTTATGCCCGACATGTACAACAGCGTCCCACCCTTGTAAGTATTATGTCTAAAAAAGAAATTACTGCACGCAAAAATGATCTGTATTCTGTAGCCTTCATAGGTAGAGCTTCAGAGAGATCATTGACAATGATTGTCCATATCCGGTCCCGGTACAGTATTATGACGTCACACCCTCCACGTTGCACTGACGTCACCCCGCTTATCGCCACCCGCCAGTGACGTTGATGACGTCATTTGATATTGACCAAATGGATGTTTACAGATATATCTGACTGGCCTCATAGCTCAGTTGGTTAGTAACCCTACCTTCTGCGCTGTAGGTCGTGGGTTCGATCCCCACTCAGGACAAACATTTATGTGACATTTGTAACATTGTTTGTTCTGTGTCTAGGTGTTAATATGTATTATATGTATGTATTTACAAAAGAAAAGTATATAAGTATTATATCAGTTGTCTGGTTCCCATGATACAAGCTATGCTTAGCTTACTTTGGGGCTAGATGGCGCTGTGTGAAATGTCCACCATTATTATTATTATTATTATATACACCCGGTTATGGCAAATACAATACAATGAAAATGAAATTATGATATTGTATTATTTCATTTTTGTACACACTACCTCCATTCAAGGGTTACCTGTGTCGCAGACGGCATGGAAACATTTACAGCGTTAGCATCGGATACCCAAGATAATTTTAAACACCCATACAAAATGCCTCATTTGTTTCAATTTTTTCATTTCAAATTTCAATGTCATTTTATTGAGAGGCAGAGAGAGTTTCGTACCCAAAAAGAAAATCTGTAGAAGAAAATCGAAAGTAAAAAATTTAAGTTTACTGTTTTTGTTAACCGATCATAATAATACGTTTCCTGTATATCTTAATGCTCATGATAAAGTCATGAATGAATCTCATTTTACCCACAAAACAAACATTGGAACTCTTCAATTGCAACCAAACATTAATGATGTCTTTATATATACGGCTAACAAAATACTAGTGGAACCCATTGATTTGACCATTCCGAACTAATAACGCCATAACTATATAATTTATTACTCCAAATCCAACGTTCGGAAACCAATAAAAACTATAAAATATAAACAATATCATTATGACCGAAACTTTCCTATTTTACATAGAATAACCACATCACTTTGTCAGCGACCATATCACATTTAAATTTGAACTTTATTACAAAGTGTGTATAACTCACAGTGGTTTCATTACGGGGCTGTCATAATAGGCGATCAATTCCTAACTCTATTACACATAAAATTACAATCAAAACTTGTTTATTCAAGAGAAATCATAGATGAAATTGACATAGGCTGTGACGGTGATAAAAATATGTATGAGATGTTTAGGGTTGGGCCACACTTACCGCGGTTACGATGCCTGCCACTAAACTGTGTTAAATAAACAAATAACTTTAAAGCTTTATTCACGTAATAGATGAGCAGTTAAACATAATGAACATGAAGAAATTTAGTCCTATCAGTTATGTCTTCATAATTTCTTTAATGCTTACCTAAGTAGAGCAGTAGAACTCTCGCCAAGTTCGTCCGGGGAAGTACTGCCACCATGCCCATTTCTGCCGCCAAGCAGTAACGCGTTCGCGTTACTGTGTTCCGGTTTGAAAGGTGTGGTTGCCGGTGAAATTACAGGCACATGAGAAATTCCACCTACACGTCTTAGAGTTACGGGCGCATACGTTGCGACTTGGGTCTTGTCGTACCTAGTAAGGGAGGACCCAAGTCGCATCGATTGTTATGGGCAGAGGTTACCACTTAACACCAGGTGGGCCGTCGGCTCCTTCCGTAACTGTATCACATAAAAAAAAACATGTAATTAAATTTCGGCCTTAGATTTCTGACATTAAAGCATTTTGTGTATATTATAATTAAATTTAAAATTAATTATTGTAGGTATTCACCTACAATAATTGAACTTGCTAGCTTGTTTATTGCTGTTTTGCATCACTGCCATCCGATATCGTGAATAATAAACTAATTAGAATGGCTTCCGACTGAATATCGCACCTCTGCCCTGCGCGTGCGCCTACACACCTCGCGTACACACCTCCGTATATGTAACACTTATGAAGTTTAACGTCTGTTTGTACGATTACAACAAGAAAGAAATATTATTCACAGTTAATCGTGTAATTTGCAAGTTGCTAAAAGCTAAATGCAGATCAATGGAACGAGACGAAATGCTACCTTGTATCTTCTACTCACCGAACTATACTAACTATATATTTTTAATATTAATAATATAATATAATAATAATTATTAACTATACTAACTTTCTACTAACTAACGAAAGGAGAGTTGCACTTTTTAAATGTTTGGTTCTAGGCCAACCCCCTTTCCTCATCGTTTTGACAACGTGGTTTAGAGCGCACATGAGTTTCTAGCGAAAATCTCTGTCATAAAACTCAAATACGGTATCTGCAGGTTGCTGTTGGCTACAAAATATCTCAGACAGTCTAAAACTGAGACAATTTTGCCTTGTCTATTATATTGCTATACAAATAATGAATAACTTACGCTCGACAGTAGTAGAAATTCCTATAATCAAACATGCATTCATTTTAAATAAAAACTGAGACGTAATGAATCGTAAACTCGTAAGTGTTTGCATATTTACGGGAACAGCCACGGGTCAGCACTAGTTAAAATAAACTTGCGGGGTTATCGACAACACGTTTTTCCTATTTAATTTAGACATAAAACTGGTTTAACAATAGCATATCGACTTTACGGCGGCATAGTAACAATGGATTTTTTGAGTTTATATCAATATTAAAAACCTATTTAGTAGGAAAATTATACAGTGGACGGCGATGAAAGATTTTGTTATGAAATTAGAATAGAGAGTGGGCGGAGTTCGTGGGTTCAAGTCTTTTGATAGATTTATGATGTACATTTGGGACACATTTACATAATATCCATGATTATGAATACTTTGGTATGTTATTGGAAAATTCAGGTTAGATCAGACGATTTGATTTATAAAAATACCTGCTAAGTTACCTTTCATTAATTTACGCTTATATCTTCTCTGGTTTGGTTTTCTCGATGTCTTACCTGTAACCAAAACAAAAATGAATTAGTTTGACCAATAAAATAAGATAAATGATGACGGTAGTAGTCCTACTTCTTTCGAAGTAAACCTGAGAACATGTGGGTTGACTCAACGTACAACAACTGAAAAAAGGTCGGTTTTTTTCAGTTATTGTGCAACATGTTAGAATTTAATTACAAAATTTTTTTTGTACCTAAAAATAATATTTAACAATCAAAAAATAATAATAAACACATTAATATACATGTAAACAAAAATTAGTAGTTAGGTACCAAACCAAGCGGGTCCCAAAAAGGCCCAAAATTTGCTAGTCTTAGGTAAGAATGTATCATGCATATATTACATGTCGACATCTCAGCTAATAGGCTGATGGGATCGTTATGTGCTTAAAGGCAGAATTGCTTGAAGAACTTGAAGACTGCTAGAGCTTGCCGAGAATTGAAAAATTCTCTACTAAATTATGCTCAAGATCACTTACTTTACCGACATTTAGTTGCTTACCTGCTTCAGCGTGAACTATGTATAGTTCTAGAAATCGAACCAACTACCCTCTTTTATAATATTGTTTGAACTAAGTCTTAAAAAATGCCTGCCTTAAAAATATTCTTTGCTACACCCAAAAAGTGGCAATCGATACGTCCAGACACACACAAATCTGCAAAACAAACCGAAGGCTCGTCTAATCAGTCGGCGTCAGTAATTCCACCGTCGTCGGTAATTCCACCCTTAACCCTTTACAAACCCTCGGTTCAATCGCGGATCTTTCAAAGGTGTGTAAAACCTTACACTGGCCTTTAATTACGGGCTAGGGTTGTCACTTATTGGGAATTTGCGAAACATATTGAAAAGGATTTTTCGGTAACTTAAGTACTACAAACATGTACTACTACTCTTTTTTTCAAAAAATAAAATTCAGTTTGCAAAACCATTACCTCTAAAACCATAATTAAAAAAAATAAGATTATAAGTTTTATTTTGTTAATTAGTCTGTTTTTTATGTTATTTTAGATGTACGCGCATATGTTTACGTTACAATTCGGATTGCTAATTGTTTAGCTATGTATTGTCTTTAGAATTGTAATGTGTTTTGTGCGAATAAATAAATAAATATAACCAAATTTGATTTAATAATTTTGACGATGAAGCATTAGAACAAGTTTGAAGAGAGTCTGTGACTGAGTTTGAAGCAATATATTCGAAACAACGACGGTTAATATTTCCTTAATTATCTACCCGTGTGGACATTAATAATTAAGGAAATATTAATCGTCCATAATATTCTTCTGTCACTTGATAAAAGTGACAGCCCTATTTTCATTTCAGACTGTCCACTTCCGCAGTATGGGATACTTCATTTCGAGTGACGACGGAAAAAGAAGAAGCATCCGGTATTCTCTTGTTGGAGCTCGTCAGCCTCCAGACGCATGGAGATGTAGACTCGTATTCAGTCTTTCTATCTTCTCTTTTAAGTATTGGGAAATCTATGGAACACGATTTTTGCAACGAAGCTCAATGCAAAATATTTGGATGACCAACACAGAAACACGATTCGGGTCACTCTAAAACTAAAAATGTCACAGTAACAATTGTACCAGTGGACTGAATACCACTTATCATCAGGTGGGCCGTCAGCTCGTTTACCACCTACATGACGTAAAAAAAAATCACGATGTTTATTTATTTTACTTAGCTTTATGTATAAAATTATTGCAGGATTGACACAATTGAGGATGTTCGTATTTTTTATTTTTATTTATGTTATTGAGTTACGGAACGAGCCGACGGCCCACCTGGTGTTAAGTGGTAACCTCGGCCCATAACAATCGATGCGACTTGGGTCCTCCCCTACTTGGTATGACAAGACCCAAGTCGCATCGTATGCGCCCGTAACTCTAAGACGTGTAGGTGGAATGTCTCATGTGCCTGTAATTTCACCGGCAACCACACCTTTCAAACCGGAACACAGTAACGTGAATGCGTTACTGCTTGGCGGTAGAAATGGGCATGGTGGCAGTACTTCCCCGGACGAACTTGGCGTGAGTTCTACTGCTCTTAATATATTTAACGATTTATTTAACGTATTTGCATAATCTTCTGATTTGATAATAAGCTCAGTAGAGATGTACAAACTTCAACATACGCACTGGTTCCAGATTAATGTGAAATACAGAGAACGCAAGATAGGATTTATAATCTAGTGTCCAGCTCTGTTTAATTATGCTACTCTTTGTGTCGCCTTCGTAATCAGGCAAAATGTTAAGGACGCGACTTTGAAAACACATTTCATTTGCAATAAGACAGTTATTTATATACAGATTTTGTTACCTTGTCTATTTTTATGTTAATAGCAAAGATAGAAGCTTGAATTAATGACCCAATCTCATTGGAGATGTTTTTTTGTATTTTAGAGCGTGGTGGTCTAGCGGTACTGACCCCCGAGTTTCAATCCGGAGGTCGCCGGTTCAAATCCCGACGTGCACCTATGAGTTTTTCGATTGAAAGATTTATATGCGCAATACCACGTTCTCAAAACGGTGAAGGAAAACGTCGTGAGGAAACCGACATGTCCTAGAACTAAAAATTCGAAGACATGTGTCGAGTGCACGAAAGGTGTCTCTTTGAGGCGCACTTACAATCTTTTCACCACACTGGTTCGACAGAACCGGTGACTCGAAGAAGAAGATTGGAGTATTGGATAGTATCAATTTTTTTTTTATTTGTACATATTAAATTTCCATTCTTTATTCAAAATCAATCTCTCTATAATAAAATGTTTATAATGATAGCCTATGTGTAAAAATTAAGTCTAGTTCTGTGATTTCTCATGCCACAAGTGTGTCTAATCGGAAAATTACAAGTAAATATTAGAATTGGTACACATTATCATTTAATTATTACCAAAGTCTTTAGACCGTTTTTGTCGCAATATCCCGCGACTTTTATCCGCGTCCTTATTTATTTGTCCACGCCCGACAAGACACACGTCCTTACGACTTTTTTCCTCTTGAATTGTTAATTTGTATGGGTGGTACTCTACCCCCCTGCTCCCTAATGAATGGACTTCAACGAATGTGGAGTGACTAAGTATCGAGCGGGATTTAATTTACCGAGATGCGACAAAATAAGGTTTGATTGTACCGTTTCAAGAGTCTATGCCTTTGTTGGAATAAAGTATTATATACGGAATACTGAAAAGTGGGTAGATGCACGGCCATGAACAATTTTTTTTTTATTTGATTGATGTAAACGAGCTGACGGCCCACCTGGTGTTAAGTGGTAACCTCGGCCCATAACAATCGATACGACTTGGGTCCTCCCCTACTTGGTATGACAAGACTCAAGTCGCATCGTATGCGCCCGTAACTCTGAGACGTGTAGGTGGAATGTCTCATGTGCCTGTAATTTCACCGGAAACCACACCTTTCAAACCGGAACACAGTAACGTGAATGCGTTACTGCTTGGCGGCAGAAATGGGCATGGTGGCAGTACTTCCCTGGACGAACTTGGCGTGAGTTCTACTGCTCTTACACTGTCATGAGAGGTTGGTTAAATTAAAAGTAAAAATTAATTATCGACAAGAAAGGTAAAATTTAAGGCATATAAATATTATGAGTCTTCGGGTTTATATATTGTTTTATTAACAGGAAACGATGAATTTATTTTCCAAATCACTGCTATATTCAACTGGAGAAGTTTCTACTATATAGTATACAGTTCTGGCTATTATACAGCCAATGATTAAGCCGTACGTTAGACGATCCAAAGAGCCATAACAAACTAAAAAGTGTAACTTAGTAATTTTTTTTCTTTCACCGGAAGTGAGCTGGTTGGGGATTCGAACTCGTGACCTATGTTGTAAGCCAACGTAAGACGACTAAGCCGTCATCGCACATGGGACGTTACACATCCTTAGGGTGAAAGACACAATAACAATCAATAATATAATATACGTAGATTATTTACATAGATTAAAAAAATCCGAGCGGCTGCACTGCTTGCAGGCAGATATGGTATCCCTATGCAACTAACTTTATCCCGAAACTCTCAATAACACAATTAGGCACAATTATTCCACCTGAGCATTCACTCGTCAGGTTCAAAGACTGCCCACTCAACATGTTATTGTTCCTAGTAATTGTTTTCCAGATAACGAAACCTAACACAGCATTACCTTGTGCGGCCGTTCATTTTGAGGTGCTTACAGATTGGTGTAAGTGCACAGGGAGAGATTGAAATACATTTCTCTACTTGACTAGCCTCACAGCTCAGTTGGTAGGAGCCCTGTAGGGCATGGGTTCGATACCCATTCACGACAAACATTTTTGTGAGGAACGTAAATATATGTTATCGGTTTATGTAGATCTATGGGCAGAGGTTACCACTAACACTAGGTGGGCCGTCAGCTCGTTCCGTAACTGTAACACAAAAAAATAATCTGGGATCTATGTGTTAGGTAATATGAATATTGTATTCAGAAAATAAAGTTTTTTTTTTATTAATTTTAAATTATTTACCACAAGTGTCCAGATTATCACAAGAGACTTCGGTTCTTGCATTTCAGAGTGATGGTCGGGGTTCAAATCCGTGCACGGTAGCTTGAAAGATTCTGATGAAGTACAACGTTCTCAAGACGGGAAGGAAAACAGTCTTCTTCTTCTTCGAGTCACCGGTTCTGTCGAACCAGTGTAGTGAAAGGATTGTAAGTGCGCCTCAAACAGGCTCCTTTAGTGCACTCGACACATGTCTTCCAATTTTTAGTTCTAGGACATGTCGTTTTCCTCACGATGTTTTCCTTCACTTGAGAACGTGGTATTGTGCACATAAATCTTTCAATCGAAAAACTCATAGGTGCACGTCGGGATTTGAACCGGCGACCTCCGGATTGAAACTCGGGGGTCAGTACCGCTAGACCACCACGCTCTCAGGAAAACAGTGAACCAATAATTCGGAAGTCATGTGAAATCTACCAGCCCGGCTTGCTTCCCGAATTTGGTTAGCCGTATGTTTGTCCGTACAGGCGTCTTATCCTGCGGTGGAAACACTCCACTTACACAGTTTCTTTACGACTAAACAAAGATTAATTCTTATCGATATCGATAGTGTTATTAATCGCTTGATTTATAATTAATTGTTTTGTACAGAGTCGTGAGAACAAAACCTAGCTGATATTGTTACATAGCTGTTAATATTACCGAGATAGATCTATTGAAATGCAGCGACGACAATCAATAGTTTAATGTTCTCGAGATAATTAGAAATAATAATAATATAAACTTGTTCTTATCATTATAATAATATTTATTATATTATTTATTATATATATTTATTAAATGACCATCATATAAACAGTTCCAATATCGTTTAACTCATAATTAAGGCCTATTATGGCTCTGTCGCCTGTCAAAACCATATACCTTATTATTACCCGTTAGGAAGACCTTTTTTTTGATTGATTATGGAACAAGTCGATGGCCCACCTGGTGTTAAGTGTTAACCTCTGCCCATAACAAGCAATCCTCTACGTAGGTACAGCAAGACCTAAGTCGCATCGTATGCGCCCGTTACTCAGAGACGTGTAAGTGGAATGTCTCATGTGCCTGTAATTTCATCGGCAACTGCATATTTCAAACCGGAACACAGTAACGCGAATGCGTTACTGTTTGGAGGCAGAAATGGGCATGGTGGCAGTACTTTCCCGGATGAACTAGGGGTGTGTACTGCTCTTTGAATTAATTGTAAGATTGAGTTATTTTTTTTATTCCTGTCAAATTTCATTAAGAAGCTGATCAATTGAAAGAGGCGGCCGGAGGGGGTTGAAACGGGAGGATATCCGATTACCTCTCGATGCAACGAGGTTAAGGAATTACCGATCCCGTCCGGTAGATGGCGCCGGAAGATCTTTATTAGCACTCTGATGAATCATAACTTCATTGGATTCGAAAGACTGTAAAATGAAGAAAAGAATTTAATTTCATTACTAGATAGTCGAATGATATGATTAGCCCTGCCTACCCCTGTGAAGATATGTGATAGGGTTTGAACAGGCGTCAAACTTATCGATAAGTACGCGTGACCTTATGTTTTGAATATTGACGTTTCCAAGCCATTTCTTTATGAATTCTATGGAAATAAAGTTTTTGACTTTGACTTTGACTTAAGAAAGACGTGTGTGATATATTAATATGAATACACATAATATCATATTTTATAAAAATGCGGATATAAATCTACTTTCCAAACCGAAAACTATAAAACGGCCTACGTTCGATAAATTTGCCACAGAGTCATAAATACGGCAATTTATGGATGCGCCTTAAGACAGATGGGTGTAATTATGTTTCGTCACAGTTTCCGATGACCGCCCACGAGCTAAGCCAGCTGCATTAGCTACTACTAGCTAAACTGCATGAAGTATGAAGCTGCACTGAATAATATTCTTTATTGTACACAGAAAAGAAAATACAAAAAGTCATAAGTGATACATGTCACATCATCGTGTCTGTATTTAAAGTGTATATTGTTATTATTCCAAATAAATAAAGTTTATTATGTATAAAGGCAAGCTTAACCCTACAAAGAGTTCTCTTCCAGCAAACCTTTGAGGCTAGAGAGAGGCGAATATTTGGGTTTGAAGAAAAAAAGGATTCTGAAGTTATGATGACTCAGGTAGAAGTAATAGTAAACTCTATTTCTATAAAGGTATAGCTAGATCATCAGCCATCACAAAAAATGACTCACAAAGTGATTTATTTTTGTAGCTGCCAAAGGAAAGTTATTGGATTCGAAGACATCAGGCTGTTAATTTAATCCCACATCCTGCAAAATTATATTTACTTACTGCATCACATAAAAATTACCATACCGACTGCATTTCGCGTCATAATACACATTTTATTGTCGCATTCAGTTTTGAGATTTATATCTCTGACACATTTGACAAATTGTTTTAAATAAATTGAGATATCAAAGGTAAAAACGTGTTAATACATCGGGTAGATCAATGTAATGTGTCATTGCCGTATACCGTTATTTTATTTTATAATCCTTGATTCATATTTTACACTTAAAGCTTGATTACGACGGAATCATTGACTGGCCTCACAGCTCAGTTCGGAGAGCGTGGTGGTCTAGCGGTACTGACCCCCGAGTTTCAATCCGGAGGTCGCCGATTCAAATCCCGACGTGCACCTATGAGTTTTTCGATTGAAAGATTTATGTGCGCAATACCACGTTCTCAAAACGGTGAAGGAAAACATCGTGAGGAAACTGACATGTCGTAGAACTAAAAATTCGAAGACATGTGTCGAGTGTACAGGAGCCTCTTTGAGGCGCACTTACAATCCTTTCACCACACTGGTTCGACAGAACCGGTGACTTGAAGAAGAAGAAGAAGACCGTTATTTTATTTTATAATCCTTGATTCATATTTTTCACTCGAGCTCGATTACGACGGAATAATTGACAGGCCTCACAGCTCAGTTGGTAACCCTTCCTTCTGCGCTTTAGGTCGCGGGTTCGAATCCCACCCAGTACAAACATTTATGTGACGAACGTAGATGTTTTTTCTGTGTCTGGATGTTAATATGAATTATATGTATGTATTTACAAAAGTATATATGTATTCTATCAGTTGTCTGGTTCCCATGATACAAGTTATGCTTAGTTTGGGGCTAGATGGCGCTATGTGAATTGTCCACTATTATTATTATATTATTATAATGTGTTCTATAATTAAACCAAAACAAATTACATATTAAAAAAAGTACTTTAATTATCATTTGAAATAAATGAAAAACCATGATACTCTAAGAATGCAACATTATGAACAAAGAACATTAAATACTTTAAAAATTTAAATAAAAATTGAATAGCTATAAAATTCCGCAAATGTCACTATCATAACATGTATACATAACATATATTGTTTTAATGTATGAGTAATATTCGAGATGATTTCAAGCAGGCCTCTGCCTCTTAAGAAGATTCGGCCGGGCTCCCGTATGTAGGGATTTTTCAGCATTCAAACCGTAGCTCAGAAATTACTACGCATTACTGCTGGCGGAAGTTTTTTCTTTACACAGTACTTCCCCTGGATGAACTTGGCACAAGTTCCAGTATTTGAAAAGTAATCGCTGATTTAACTACGAAATTTCCGTATTACAATCACTTGTATAAGCCACAAATATAAACCAATCTAAGCGTTCACTTGAACCGAACAGACACATTACAAAGCGAATGCTTAGTTACAGGAACGGCAGCGGCGTACCTTCCACGGAGCATAAGAAGAAGATAACGAAGAGTAACGAGACATCGACGTGTGACGCACATAATATTCCTTTGTAGTGAGCTTCCCATTTTATTAGCCCCATCAAGCCGCTTGCGTGCCCCTGAGTTATCTAACGTGAGAGGTGGACGGCTAGCTCCAAGTGATAGCGGATAGCGAACTAACAAGCTACAACTTTCATGCGTTGATTCAAAGATATCTCCCATAATTAGTAAGCTATTTATTTCAGTGTCAGTGACAGTTCAAGGTCCCAAACCATCACCACGACCTCAAAATACCAAGTTCTCAAAACGGTGAAGGAAAACAACGTGAGGAAACCGACATGTCCTAGAACTAAAAATTCGAAGACATGTGTCGAGTGCAGGAAAGGAGCCTCTTTGAGGCGCACTTACAATCCTTTCACCACACTGGTTCGACAGAACCGGTGACTCGAAGAAGAAGAACAGCACGACAAGAATATCAACCCTATCCACATAGTTGCGCGTTTTTTTTTATGTGTTTTACGGAACTAGCCGACGCCGACGACCCGCCTAATGTTAAGTGGTAACCTCGGCCCACAATCGATGCGACTTGCGTCCTCCCCTACTAGGTACGACAAACCCAAGTCGCCCTTATCGTGTGCGCCCAAAACTCTGAGACGCGTAGATGGAATGTCTCATGTGGCTGTAATTTCACCGGCAACCACACCTTTCAAATTGGAACACAGTAAAGGTTGTCTGTAAGAGATCGCTTTATAGCGATAAGACCGCCCATTGTTTCACTTTTTTTTGTACATTGTATCTGATTGTTGTTATTTTGATTTTGTGAGCAATAAAGTGTCATCTATCTATCTATCTAAAGCGAATGCGTTACTGCTTGGCGGCAGAAATGGGCGTGATGGCAGTGCCTTTCCGGAAGAACTTGGCGTGAGTTCTACTGCTCTTCAATCCTCAATATGAGAATCGCTTGAAGTCGGGGCGCACTGCAAGCGGCCGTCACTTGGCTGTGGGTGTACACTATATTAGTTATCTTTAGGGATCCTCAATGGTTTTGATTCCACAATAACGTGTAACTCCATTCATGCGCTGACGCACTTTATTGCAATACCCGGAATGGACGGCTCGGTAAGGACAATGAACTTAAGCAACCTGACAAACTTTCTGCCGAACGAATTTACTGATTATTGATTGATTTAATGGAAAGTGAGATATGATAAGCTCTCCCTTCATGTGGCTATCACTCGGGATAGCTATCTGGGTTGCTTATACATAGCTGATGGACCATACTCAGATATTCTTGCGGACAATGCAGGTTCAAATATGGTGCAATTGCCCTAGAAAATGCACATGTTCTGTGATCAAGTATTCTAGATGCTAAAAATACGTTGCTTAAAAGAGAACATAAAAAAGATGTCAAAAAATGGTTTGTTCCTTTGTACTGTCATAGCATATTATAATATAAAGAGTTTGTGACTCGGACTTTTATTTTCATACTATCTATTAGAATCATATTTAGTGGGTTCGGATTTGTGGGGTATCACCGGCGCTAATGACTGTAGTAAAGTTTTAAACCAATTTAATACATGAAAAAAAATCGCACCAATCACAAAAAAAAGGTATATTTTGTGAAAACCACAATACATTTACAGCCTCTTGTTAACACAAGATGATAATAAACTTAACTAAAGGTCAATATTCATGTAGTTGAGACAGATCGTAAACCTCCCATTTAAGAACTAGAAACAACACCGACGCATTTCCATGTAAAGACATCGCAAATTGAAATATACTGTCCCGCGTCACTGCCTTCACTTGCGGCTTGTTTATTGAAGAAAAAGTGTCGCGAACCGGCGCAGGCGCAGCCGTGGGCGTTCCCGCATAAATATACGGCCTCCCTCTCGCCCTCGCGCTTTCCAACCTGAGTCAGAGTGAGAGGTGAGACGTAACAATGTAAATGATGAGGGATTATTTATTGCAGTCGTGGCACATTAGTGGCGGGGTGGAATGGATAGTTGACTATGACCGCAAGTAGTAAATTTTGAAAATTCGCTTCTTCGCTACACGGATTAGCCCTTAAAAGTTTATTGGCTTTCATGAATTCTTTAAGAGCAGTAGAACTCTCGCCATGTTCGTCCGGGGAAGTACGGCCACCATGCCCATTTCTGCCGCCAAGCAGTAACGCGTTCGCGTTACTGTGTTCCGGTTTGAAAGATGTGGTTGCCGGTGAAATTACAGGCACAAGAGACATTCCACCTACACGTCTCACAGTTACGGGCGCATACGATGCGACTTGGGTCTTGTCGTACCTAGTAAGGGAGGACCTAAGTCGCATCGGTTGTTATGGGCCGAGGTTACCACTTAACACCAGGTGGGCCGTCGGCTCGTTCCGTAACTGTATTACATTAAAAAAAAAAAAAAAAACGCTTCCATTGTGCAGCCACAGTAGTTTTCAACAGCAGCATCTAATACAACGTGTATTTAACTTGATGCGACACAAGCATTTACTAGCGAATTCCGCATAGTTATATCTCTGGCTCCTGTCACTATAACGAGAAAATACTACCTGTTAAAGTCATCATAAGCTTTTAAACAATGTAAGTTTCATAAGAATTTGAAGGAAAACATCGTGAGGAAACCGACATGTCCTAGAATTAAAAATTCGAAGACATTGTGTCGAGTGCACGAAAGGAGCCTCTTTGAGGCGCACTTACAATCCTTTCACCACACTGTTTCGACAGAACCTGTGACTCGAAGAAGAAGATAAGAATTTGTCCTGTAGTTTTGATCAAGAAGGTGATGCTATGCTACCCTGAAGGAACCTTAAGTTTCTAGAACATATTACATAGAGACATTTCGTAAAAATTCGATTCTGGTTGTGATAGTGGCAACAATCGTCCGCGGCGAGGAAGTGGACACAATGCGTAACGGAATAGACCTACTGTATACCATTCAAGACATTCGCCTCACAACTCTCGCATGAATGCGGCTAAATGCTATTTATTCCCGCCGCGGTGAGCCAGCTTTCTAGACTGACTGAGAAATAAATTTAGCGACAAAGGTACTCTAGATTTAACGTTTAGAAATGGTAATGATACCTTATTCAGAATGTTTCTAAAACGTAATATTATTCAAACACAGATTATATAAGATCTGAAATGTGACTGTTAATAGCAGCAGAATTAAATGGAGTTGCAGAGTTCGTTTGGAAAAGAACTGTTACCGCACCTATTTCTGCCACCAGGCAGTAACGCATTCGCATCACTGTAACTACACCTACTACTCCGGTGAAATTATATACCTATATACATCTCAGTTTTTTTTTTATTTTTTTTTTCAAACAGAATCTACACAGCTCTTACTTAAAAATATTCTTACAGCCTATAACAGATAAAAAAAATAATTATATCCTAGTATGACGAAATTGATAAGATGTTCCATTCGGCCTTCCCTTACTTAATTAGTCATAATCCTTATAATGGACGTCGCCCTATATCAGGTGGGCCATAAGCTTATTTCGTAACATTTTTCATACAAGTTTTAAAAATAAAGGTCAGTTCCAATCTAATTATTTACTACAGCTTCGAGCGATGTAACATTTGTTTAAAATATTATTTAAATTACCTTTTAAATCGCTACTAGATGTTATAAATACCGATCAACATGTGGATTTATGTGTTTTGATATCGTTGTCGAGTCGTTAATCCGAGATTTAGTGATCGAATCCAAATCAATATAGCTTTTTAACGGGCGAGGCTACGTTTGTGGTCAATGACTTGATATTATGAAGATCGTCCACATGTGATATACTCATTTGTAATCATTCTGTATTGACTGGCCTGATAGCTCAGTTGGTTAGTAACCCTACCTTCTGCGCTGTAGGTCGTGGGTTCGATCCCCACTCAGGACAAACATTTATGTGACATTTGTAACATTGATGTTTGTTCTGTTTCTGGGTGTTAATATGTATTATATGTATGTATTTACAAAAGAAAAGTATATAAGTATTATATTAGTTGTCTGGTTCCCATGATACAAGCTATGCTTAGTTTACTTTGGGGCTAGATGGCGCTGTGTGAAATGTCCACCATTATTATTATTATTATTATTATAATCTTAATGATTTCACTAGTGGAACCTCGGTCCTCTCATGGCAGTCTGTTAGGACAGGTCGTACTATAGGGGCCCACGTTGCTCGCGTCCTTAGGATAGGATTACCCTTTGAATCCCTACTCGTGTCCCCCGGGTGATGCGAAAGGAGCAACCCGAAGTAGTAGTAGAACTTGTGCTATGTTCACGCGGAGAAGTACTGCCACCATACCTGGTAATCTGCCGCCAAGCAGTGATGCACTCGTACTGCTGCGTGCTGGTGAAATTGCAGGCGCACGAGACGTAACGTCCCCGTCTCGTGGTGATGGGAGCAATGCAATGCAAATTGAGTCATCTCGTACTTTAGTGAAGATTGAGTCGCATTACTGTTGTATATGGGCGACGGTTACCACTACATCAGGTGGGCCGTCAGCTCATTACGTCGCTTAAATCACATTAAAAAACAGATTTCTTTAACCAAATTGAAGTGTTTAAAAATAAGCGAAGTTTTCGACCCTATTTCTGAAATTGGACTTAATAAAGAAAAAAATATGAACATTCGACGTAACTTCCCCTCAAACTCATCAATGGATCGAGAAGCAATCTCGTTGAGTTCCGCGTCACCGAGTCTGCGCTCACAAAGACCCCAGACTGTCTATGGACCCTAGCCGCGTCTGCAAACACCCGCCTAAAGAAGTGGAACAATGGACAGGATTCTGGATGGATAGATCGATTTTAGATTAGTTTTGATCACCAATTTATAATGGAAGTAGATTTTCGGGAGTTGGCGATTGGGTATTCATAATTTATATATGACACAGTATATAAATAACTAGCGACCCGCCCAGCCTTCGCACGGGTGCAGGTAATTTACAAGTTTGTACACAAACCTTCCAAGTTTGTCAGTCTTTCTAATCAAAATCCGTTGCTTGGTTTAGAAGTAAGCGGAGAAATGGACAGACACAAGTAAGCGACTTTGTTATACTATTTAGAGATGCTATAATATTCATCTTTTATATAGATCAAAGTAACAAACTTATTTCCATATAATTCATAGAGAAATGACTTGGAAAGATCTTTATATTCAAATTTACGTTGCAAACGACATACCGGTCTTCTAAGATGTTTTCCTTCGCCGTATTCAGAACGTGGTATGCGCACTTACTTTGACAAACAAAAAACTCATTGGAGCATCCGAACCGAAAACTCTAGAACAAACTCAGATACTACTCAGTCACTAAGCTGTGGAGAGACATACAACCCAGCACCCTAAGCTCAACGCAAAGCTTAATTAAAATTTCCTTGCAAATGTACCACCAAGCAATAAAATTACTTTCACATACGCTATTAAACGTATCCCAATAATCTGATCTAATTGAAAATACAATTACCCGTAGCGGTATATCATGGTACGCCGATAAATCATGTATAATATTGGTGATGTATCCTTGGTCCCGCGCCGGTAAGTGGCTGGTAAACTATTGTGGGTACTGGAGGGTAACCTGTGGGTACTAATTAAAGATAACACGCGCCTTGTAATGCAACGTTGTGGGTAATGACGGCGGTAAGGCTGCGCACTGGGAGGATGTAACTAATCCATGCGCTTTTTTATTGTACAAGAGAATTGTGTAACATGAAATTTCAAAATTTTTGCAGAGATTAAGTAAGTTATTGTTAGTTATTTGCGTGTGACGGCCCCTGGCTAAGAGTAATCCGGCGTACAAAGCGATGGTTTCTGAGTTTACACCTGTCGGAGTCAATTTTGTGTGGAGAGCATAACTTATTTCTCGGGTCATTGAAACATTATTTCCTTCCATATCATTTTGCTCAATTAATTAATTTTGAGTTTGACTGTACTGTTTTTTTTGAAACATCCAAACACCGCTTTGGGTCTGAATAATATTTTTGCCTAATTACATAATATTTTTGCTGGTACCACCGTAAATCATGCATGAATTTACATATACACAAATTTTGTTGACTGACATAATAACCAATAAATTGTTCAAGCATTACCGTAACAATCAATTCTAGTTATAGGACGTATATTACCAATTATTTACCAAAAACATTCGAATACAGCTATGTCGTACAAGTCTTTATTGGCTATACGATAAGTTGATTAAGATTTTATTGTGTTAAATTAAGAGAGAGAGTGGATTTTGTAATAATAATAAAAATAAATAAATATCCATTTCCCCACACCAAAAAAATAATTTACTAATGGGTTGAAGTGAATAAAGTTATTTATTGGTTGAAGTAGCTACCAGGTCTCAGTGTACCGCAGCCCTACAATAAAATAATAGCTAGTTATAAGGCACACGCATCGAACTCCTTACATAGTTCCCGGCATAAATCTCGCCTTGAAATTGTCGATAATCATCTTCTAGCGGATTTCATTACGCGGTTATTAGCGTTGCGCTCGGTGCGTCGCTTGCACCTGCGCTGGGGAATTATATACCATCCAAATGAGGTACTACGGGTGTGTAACTATCATATAACAAGTGCATCAAACAAATTAATAATAATAATAATGGTGGGCATTGTCACACAGCGCCATCTAGCCCCAAAGTAAGCTAAGCATAGCTTGTGTCATGGGAACCAGACAACTGATATAATACTTATATACTTTTCTTTTGTAAATCATCATCATCCTAGCCTGTAATGGCCCACTGCTGGGTATAGGCCTCCCTTTTCTTTTGCCAGCCCAATCTGTTCTGCGCCACTCTCGTCCAGGTTTTTCCAGCAGATTTTACGATGTCGTCGACCCAACGTGCTTTCGGTCGACCTTGATTCCTTTGATCTGATCTGGGCCACCACTCGGTCAAAACCTTACTCCATCTTCCATCACCACGTCTAGCCAGATGTCCGGCCCAATTCCATTTGAGGCTCATTGCTCTGTCACCAACATCGAAGACTTTAGTACGACGTCTGATTTCAGTGTTTCGAACTCGGTCCAGAAGATTTATCCCGAGCATGGCTCGCTCCATGGCTCTTTGTTTTTTTTTGTAAATACATACATATAATACATATTAACACCCAGACACAGAACAAACATCAATGTTACAAATGTCACATAAATGTTTGTACTGAGTGGGGATCGAACCCACGACCTACAGCGCCGCTCTCTCCGTAGACCAAGACACGTACTTGGTGACCCCCCTGACGAGATAACGGCCGCCTATCCGGAGTTATTCCTATCATCAGCCCCCCACAGAGAAAACACTCAACCTTCGCACCGACCCCGCCGGCGGGGTTGAAGTATCTCCGTAAATGCCCGCGCGGGGCGCATGTTCTCCAATTCCTCCCGACTCGCAACGCCCCAAGCCGAGGTCCGAACCTAAGTGGTGCCCTTGGTGACGTTCTTTATTCTTTATTCTTTATTGTACACAGTAAAAATAAACATAAATTAACTTATATAAAAAATATGTACAAAGGCGAGCTTAACCCTAAAAAGAGTTTCGTAGTGGACGTTGTGTATAATTTTAAGTTTTACCGGTTGAGAGCCGTCTGCTCTCACCAAAAGCCCGTGTAAACGCTGTCAAGGCCATCTGCGGCCAACAGCATAATGTACAGTCATAAAAAAAAATCCCTACAGCGCAGAAGGCAGGGTTACCAACTGAGCTGTAAGGCCTGTCAAAAATAAAAACTTAATTTGGTGATTTGTATTATTTCATCTTAAAACTTATATACAAGGACAATGTGAAAGCCTTAACGAGCAACAAGTAGCCATCCACAGGTCTCCCCCTCCCCTTCCCCCCTCCCCCTCCCCCTACCCCCTCCCCCTCGTCTTATTAGCCTCCCCGAAGTAATGACACGAGACAGCGCGGAGAGATTGATTGGTGCCGTCTTGTAGCTAAATCTCTCACTTACAGGTTGATTCTATTCGGGCATGTTCCAAAACTGTCGTTTTTAACATTTAATATTAGCATTGGACCCTTCTTTAAGCCTCCTCGAGGTAATCACAGAAAACGCTGCATATGCTCAAGATATTGAAATAAGTGCATCGGTGGCAGCAGTGTCTATGTATATCTATACAAATATATAAAATTGGAGTGTCTGTTTGTAATATTCTGTCAGTCTGTTTGTTTCGGCTAATCTCTGAAATGGCTGGACCGATTTTGACGGCACTTTCACTGGCAGATAGCTGATGTAACAAGGGGTAACTTAGGCTACTTTTCCAAGTAAAATAGGGGTGCGTGATAAAACCGAATTCCACGTGGACGAAGTCGCTGGCAACAGCTAGTCTAAAATATGTACACCGTCATGTGTGTCGTATTTTCTGTTAACAAAGCGTTTGAGTGAGGTATTATTTAGAGTACTTCTTATTATATTCCTGTTGGCAGTACCTAGCCTAAATGTGTACAGTTAAGACTGAAAATAATTTTGTTTGAATGCTCGACATTTTTACTACAACCATAAAATTCATCAGAAGAATCTTTCTATTGTAACTAATTTGATAAATAACGAATTACTTTTTATTAAAAACATTTTATGTTTTTAAATCTGCCCCCAAGGCCCTTTCCTTGTTTTCTAGCATTTTACTGGAAAGCCGGTTCCCAATCTTGGTGTGTCTCGTCAGATACAAGAGACATGCATATATTAATATATATTTTAAGAGCAGTAGAACTCTCGCCAAGTTCGTCCGGGGAAGTACTGCCACCATGCCCATTTCTGCCGCCAAGCAGTGACGCATTCGCGTTACTGTGTTCCGGTTTGAAAGGTGTGGTTGCCGGTGAAATTACAGGCACAAGAGACATTCCACCTACACGTCTCACAGTTACGGGCGCATACGATGCGACTTGGGTCTTGCCGTAGTAGGGGAGGACCCAAGCCGCATCGGTTGTTATGGGCCGAGGTTACCACTTAACACCAGGTGGGCCGTCGGCTAGTTCCGTAACTGCATCACATAAAAAAAAAAAAATATATGACGCGTAAAATAATTTGTGCAGTTATTGAATTAATGATCGTGGTTACGTGACTTAATTATTTTAATTCCCGCTCAGCAACATTTTCAAGTGTGAGTAAAAATAACCCGACTCTGTATTTCAAGGCTATAATAAGCTGTAATCAAATTTCAATCCAGACATAATTGGTATCGAGATAAATAAGGTACGTCCAACACATCTGTTTAAGATGAATCTTGATGAATACAAATTTCCTGAAAAAGTTACAATTTATTTAATGTATGCGTTAGCGAGTAGGAGTTAGGAGTAGTAATCGTGATCTTGTTAATTTTAATATAAAAATTTGACTTTCCTGTACGGTATTTTTGTATTGTTTTATAATTTGTACTCGTATTTATTTTTCTCATTACATTTTATCCCAAACGTTGGAAAAATAATGAATCATAAACCAAGTACCAACGCAGCCTCGCTTAAGACTAGCACGAACCCCAAACCCCACTTGTACCAGTCAATATTTCAAACACAAAGTAGGACTCCTAAATCAGTCGGTATAAACAAGTCCACAGGTGAGTCGGCGCTGCGCGGGCGCAGCTATAGATCAAAATGGCGAATATCGAAATGGCGTGCGTACGCGCGTCGTGATAGTTCGTGCCAAATGCTATATGATGGCTGTGTTTTGACATGATTGGTTTGTGACCTTTTAAACAGTATTGCGAAGGAGCTCAGTGACAAACATTTCTATACTCAATACATTAATGCAACTCTAGTGAATTAGTCGAGTCGTCTCCGACTTCAGACACGTAAATTTAGTTATATAACCAGTTAAACTCCTATCAGTTTTCACACCTTTAGGGGTGATTTTTCTTAGTTTTGTCGGTCGATACAAGAATTAATCCAAACTAGGTAATAACTAAAATAACGTACACCACGTCAGTATAAAGATATATTTGTTATGACATTTCGAACACAATTTTTCTCTCCTCCAATTTGGGGGGAGAAAATTAAACGAAATTTTAATCCATTAATTTCTGATACACTCTTAAAATTATCTATACCGAACTTTCTTTTTCTTCTCACTTATTCGGTACTCCTTTAACTACTACTGATCGTGTGTAACCGTAATCCATAATGAACCTTGACTCAATGCGTCAACGCTGACTTTACTATGTTACACCAGCTTATGTGGGGCAGGTTGGTATAACTATGCAGTAAATTATAGTGTCTCTGTGACCGGGTCCGTTGCACGAGACACGGCTGCACCTGCAAGGAATCGAACCGGTGAGTCACGACCTCGACTATGTTGCGTACTAACAGCGAGTACATATCATTATGTCAGTCAATATTCGTAATAAATGCAGGAGAATCAACGGAAAGAAAGCACGATGTAGGTAAATCCAGACAACAAATATTTTTGTTTAAATATTTAGTTTTCTAATTAATAGGAAACCCCGTATCATTAACAGAGGCAAAGAACCATATGCAAAAGCACTAATCTTATAGTAGAACTCATGCGAAATTTGTCCGGGGAAGTACTGCCACCAAACCCATTTCCGCCGCTAAGCAGCAATGCTTTCGCGTTATTGTGTTCCGGTCTGAAAGGTGTGGTTACCGGTGAAATTACAGGCACATGAGACGTTCCGCCTTCGGGTCTTGTTGTACCTAGGTAGGGGATTGTTCGAGAGCTTGGTGGTCTAGCAGTACTGACCCCCGAGTTTCAATCCGGAGGTCGCCGGTTCAAATCCCGACGTGCGCCTATGAGTTTTTCGATTGAAAGATTTATGTGCGCAATACCACGTTCTCAAAACGGTGAAGGAAAACATCGTGAGGAAACCGACATGTCCTAGAACTAAAAATTCGAAGACATGTGTCGAGTGCACGAAAGGAGTCTCTTTGAGGCGCACTTACAATCCTTTCACCACACTGGTTCGACAGAACCGGTGACTCGAAGAAGAAGAAGAAGAGGATTGATTGTTATGGATAGAATTTACCACTTAAGACCAGGTGTGCCATCTTCATCATTTCATTAAACAACAAAGATATCCAAAATAGAGAATCCACAATTGTAATCAATCAATATCCTCCGGTTAACCACCGTTTAAGCTCGGGTTTAATACAAATTTGTCAACAATATTAATGCCACTAAACAGGGGTGTTAACCGTCTCACGGTAAACACTATTGAAGGCACCCGGCTCTGGCGTCTCCCGACAATGTTATTGATAAAATTTATCAACGATCGAGCTGGGGTTGAGCCCGGGTGTAAGCGGAACGGGATAAGCGGAACACTTTACGCTAGCTCGGGTTGTTTTGTTTTATATACACAAGTTTTTAATTTTAGCATGATATAATATCTGTATTATATACTAGTTTGATGACTGCGTTTATCTCAATTTACGTCAAAACTAAATACATATTTATTTACAAATTAATCTGTTACTGGTTTTACATGGAATAATTTGTTGCACGAATTTTAGAAGATATCTCCAAATGTCAAGTTGAGTCACGTAATTAAAGTAATAGATATAACATTTAAATAATTGATATGAAGTAAATTTACATTACTTGATACATACATAGATTTTGATTTTACAGACATGAATCAAAAACTTACTTATAAAATGCTAAGTATAAAACTACTTGTAATGTTTTCACTAAATATGAAATTTTACAATTAAGATTATTATTCTATATGGGTAATATTTTGACATGAAAAAAGACAAAAATGTGTGATCTATTTCAAAGTCAAAGTTAATTGATCTCAGAACTTAACAAAAATAAAAGAAAGAATCGTTTCACATTACGACCTGAGTGTTGATTTAAATTTGCAATAAATTAGACTTGAATAACAATTTATTACTGTCGTGTTATTTTTATTGATCTATTAACCTTCAGACATCATAATCTTAGTATTGATTGCAGGTATTGAACATATTCTTAAAGTATTTTTATTTTAAATACTTAAGTGTTTTGCATTATTTCTCGTTGACTTCTTATTATTAAATACTTTCATTTGGGAAAAGTTCAAAATCTCAGCTCTGTTATAAATACAGTATCAAAGTACATACATACGTGTAAATATATTCTATAAATCATTGTATCTTCTGTTAATAGTTTACTTACTCTAATACACGTCCGTTGGCAATCCTAGGAACCACAGACGGGATATAATCAACGTCGCCCGGACGTCTACCACTCCAAATTATTCAGCTGCCAACCTTCAACTGATAATATCATTTATGAGGGTTCCCTCTATCAGTGGGGCCACGCATTGCTCCTTGAGCTAGGGACGTCACGCGTCACGACGCGTTACTTTCTCCGCGACACCTGGCAGGTAGCAACCCTAGTCCTGGCGGAGTTGGGAATTGTCTTACTGCAAGTTGCCTTAATCTCTGAGCCGATGGATGAGCTAAATAGTGGGTGACGGCTGAGCTGTGCCAACTAATTGTCTTTGTTCCAGTATCAAAGTTAGTGTTTACTCAAATTCAAACTAGACACTTACTCATACGAACAGATCTTACGGGAATATTGCATGAGTTGTGACAATATTAGGGCGTTGGTTTAGTGGAGAATGTTTCGGGTTATTTCTAGAGCCATCATCGAGATTTGATTAATCAGTAATCAATATTATTGCGTCATGCTAATATGACATTGTCTGGTGCGCTTTGAAAAGGCCCACCCATGACAGCAGCAATACGACTAAGGTATTTTCCTTGCTAATGGTATAAGTAGTAGGGGAGGACCCAAGTCGCATCTGTTATTATGGGCCGAGGTTACCATTTACCACCAGGTGGGCCGTCGGCTCGTTTCGTAACTACATAATATATAAAAAAAGTAGACTGTTGGAATAACGCACAGTTGGAATTTTAATATACAAATAAAAGCTTTGTTTATCACTTCTTTGACAATAAACATCCGATTGTTTCTTATAGTGCAGTGCAATAAAGCACTCGGAATTGAAATAATCGAATCACTCGCCGTAATCGATTCTGTCCCGTGACGGATGTTAATGTCTATTCACTATGGCCGGATTGGTGGCGCGTCCGTCTAAAATAGTGTGGATTACTAATAATTTATATGTACTGTCCGTTTTTATAGCTCCGACTTTGCGATTATTGAGTGCTCTGTTTCCTTAACCGTTTGTATTCGGTGTGGTGTGGCGTTAAGTTATTTTATTATTTGTTCAGAAAAATATGTTTATAAATGTAAAACATTTTTGATAATTTTGGGTAGCTTTACGGTACGGTTAAAACTTAAGAGTAAAACTCTAAAATATAGGTTAAAAAAATAAAAAAAATAACATGTGACTGTTTTTGATAAATTGGCTACTGCAGTCAATAAACCTCATCAGATTTGACTGACCTCTGCACACATCACAAAGCAACATTTTATTCGCATAAATCGCTTCCTTTTTATTTGAAACTCGCTTAAAAAGCTCCCTTCATCTCTAAACATTTAGATTTCATACATTCGTAAAATAAATGGATAACCCAAACTAAGTCACGCACGCACTATTCGAAACAAACTTCGCGGAATGAGATTATATTTTCCCGCGTTTTCATTCGATTACCTCGATTCAACCACCCGCATAATAAAAGGAGGTATCACCCACTCAAACTTTCAACAGCTTTCGATCTCTCGCGAATAGATAACGAATAACGATAAACCCCCATTCGATATTTATGCGATTGTCTGCGGAGGTATAATACCATCTCCGAAACGGTAACTCACGTCGCCAATAACAATTTATACCGATACCAAACGGTTATTGAATAGGCCATCGATAACGATTCTCCAAATCGAAAATTGAAACTTACAACATTAACTTTACTGCTCGCGATTCACATCACTGCCTTTCTATTTAAAACACTCGCCGTCCAATTCGATAACCAAACTTCATTTGTGTTAATAATAAATTAATTATCAAAATGTCGTGATAAATATATCGAGCGGAAGCTCGTCGACTTCGCCGTTCGCTTGTAAGTCGATATATCGATTGATAATCGACTTTTAGCGACATAATATGTCGGTATATTGTGAGTGCTTTCGTCAGTTATTTTTACATAATCATTTGGAACAGGTTCTGGCGGCAAATATAGCCATTATATGAATATGCAGCAGATATAATGTGCGGTGGTAGATGGTCGACACAATACTGCATGTAAGTCCACCGCCAAGAAAATCCCTTGCCGCACAAAACAAATCTCCGAAAATACTGCTTTGAACCAGTACCTATTTTTCCTTGTTGATAAATATAATATACATGAAAAATATACCATAAAATTTGCAATTTTATATCTGCATATTTTGATGGAATATTTTTGTCGACGCATTTGATTCATATAATTTCACCGCCGCGCTTTGTTACTCAGCTCGTCAGTTTTGTTGACAGCGCATTAAATGCAAAAAAAAATATGTGAGCCGTCACGGGACGCCTGGCAGATGTGAAACATCGACATTATTTTGTAAAAGTAATATGCAACGCGTCGCCACGGCATGCGTCGCCACGCCAGAAATCGGTTTTACGTGCGGCTATAGATGTTTCACATCAAAAAATGTGAGCCGTCACGGGACGCCTGGCAGATGTGAAACATCGACATTATTTTGTAAAAGTAATATGCAACGCATGCCGTGGCGACGCGTCGCCACGCCAGAAATCGGTTTTACGTGCGGCTATAGATGTTTCACATCAAAAACTCAAAGTTATGATTAAGTAGTTTTTGTGTGACGCTCGAACAAACAAATGGACAATATAATACAAGTTTAATATAAATTGTTTAATAGGGAAAGTGGCGAATAATGATTTAATTTCCCGAACAGCAATGGAACCAGCATAAGTTGTTTATTTTAAAAGTTCATATGAAGCTATGAATTTTATTATAATTTATAAAATAATTTTCAATATCCATCACATAATTTAATTCTAAATCGATAATTTATAATTAGCCTAATGTTATCCATTTCTCGTCTTCCATAAATTTGACGAAATGACATTCTGTAGCATCAGTCATGTATCACTCAAAAACGTTATTCAAAGTAAAATGAACTTCAAATTCAAGGCTTTAGATCCAATATGGATAGTTTTACTCGTTCAGCACTAGTGGGGTATTTTGAAGAGTTTGTCAGATTGATTATGAACTGTATCACGTTCCCTCAAGAATCAATATCGCAGGATTATATAATTTAGATACCGCGTATTAGTACAGAGTACATTTTGTGAAATGGAGACTAACCCAAAGTGTATTGTTTATTCTCTGACAATATTAAAGGTAGCGTGATACCTGAATCAAATAATTCACAACATATTTGCATACACGAATAATATCCGAATTGAATTATTGTCATTTCAATAATAACGTTTCATCGGAATTATAATAAATCTGTCGTTAAAATGAAAATGATTGTGTAAATCAATTTGATGCGATGTCACTTTTATGTGGCACGGACAAAATGTTCAGTTTTGGATTGATCCGTTATCGTCTGAATTATTCATTTAAACTGTGTGCATTCTTCACTGTTGCAGCGTGTATATTACTATATATTTTCCAGCAGTTGTTGCAACAAGTCATTCGAGAAGACCATGCTCGCTATTCCATCAAACGCATACAAAAACTCATAGGTGCACGTCGGAGTTTGAACCGGCGACCGGATTGAATCTCGTGGTCAGTACCACTAAACGACCACGCTCTCTGATACAAAGGCCATTGAATAATAATGACATCACAGTAAGTATGTGTCTCAAGATCAGGAGTCAAGCTACTGGCTGTCTGTCGAGTGCTAGTTCTCAGGTTTCATTCCCGCGCGCGGCGGACGGCGGGTCTGGAGGTCGCGCCCACGCCCCATCACGCACTCCTCATACACATACTGAGACCAGTGGCGGATTTACACATTTCCCAAGTATAGGCTGAAATTTTGCCGCCCTTACCTCTACAATTGTAAATTATCAGTTCTTAGATTATCTTTTAAATCCAACAATTCGATTCAAATTGCACAGGAAATAGTTTTTGGGTATATTTCTGAGTAATTGGTAATCAAAGCTCAATGATGACTAATAAGGCGGGGTACGCCACTCACGCAATAATTTACATTCGGTAAACGGAAAGATGTCTTGTGGACTTCTAGAGAAATCACATGAGAAAACCGTCTTACAGAGATCGAAAAGGATTCTGGATAAAAAAAGGATTCTCAGATTAACCGCCCCTAAAATAGGCCCTAGGCTCAAGCCTACTTAGCCTGCTGGTAAATCCGCCACTGACTGACACAGACACGTGGTTAAATACACGATACAAGCAGATTGAAGACAATTACCTTACCTAGGTCTTTTGATAGGTCTAATGTAATCGACTGGCCTCGTAGCTCAGTTGGTAGTAATCCGGCTGTAAGCCGTGGGTTCGATTCGAAAAATTTATGACGAATTGTTTTCTCTGTGTCTGGGTGTCAGTATGTATATGTATGTATTTACAAAAAGTATATAAGTATTATATTAGTTGTCTGGTTCCCATGATACAAGCTATGCTTAGCTTACTTTGGGGCTAGATGGCGCTGTGTGAAATGTCCACCAATATTTATTATTATTTAATGAAAATTTATTTGCACGCTGGTCCGACGTTTGGCATACCTACAAATGACATACATTTAAAAAGATAAAAAAGATAAAAGATAATTTATTCACATAAGACATAATATTAATGTATATTTTTGTTTTTTTTTTGTTCAATAACTAATAATTCAGCTATAACCTACAATCGATTTCTTGAATATAATATCTATGCTTCAAAAACTGTCTTACTAAACGTTATAAATTGTATTCTGTACTGCAGGGAAAACTAGCATTTTCAAAATTTGTAGTTATTTAAATTTAACTAAACTTAGAACTGTGCAACAATGAAAGGTATAAGAAGGCATTTTCCCACCGTGTATGGCCACACACACAGCGATTTACGAGGTTCTTGACAACTGTTTATGTATTTTATCGGCAACTAACGCTTAACGACTGGACTCGCCCTGAAATCTATTTTGTCAATATATTATCCAGAGTTTTATGGATTACAAGGAGTACGGACTTCAAGTTTTAACTGAAAAAAAAACCGGATATTTCACACAGTACCACCTAACCTGAAAATAAGCATAGCTTGTACTACGAAAACAAGTTTTTTTTTTAATGTAATTTATTTGCGGAACGAGCCGACGGCCCACCTGGTGTTAAGTGGTAACCTCTGCCCATAACAACCGATGCGACTTGGGTCCTCCCATACTAGGTATGACAAGACCCAAGTCGCATCGTATGCACTCGTAGATGTGAGACGGGAAGGTGGAATGTCTCATGTGCCTGTAATTTCACCGGCAACCACACCTTTCAAACTGGAACACAATAACGTGAATGCGTTACTGCTTGGCGGCAGAAAAGGGCATGGCAAGATAACTTATAGAATACTTATATCCTTTTTTTCTTTTTTTAACGTATCAATATTCTCATTACAGTAAAATCACAAAACATGTATTCTTGGATAAATTAATAGTGCGTTAAAGTTAATGACTGATAAAATCAGTTGTAAAACCACACACCCGTAAATTGTGCGTCGATCGGACGGCGTTTAAAAGACGGCAGCTATTCGGGACTCTATAAATCAACAATCGATGAGATCAGCCGATTCCGGAGCAAAGTGGGAATGTGAAACTAAATCGTGAAAACATTTTGGCTGTCTCATAGTCGTGACCGCCGCCCGGTGCCAGCAGAATACCAGTGTTGGGTTGGTACTTCCACCCTGACGTATACTGAGCTGGTGCCTTGATACAGTACTTTTTTTATATTATTTGGTTGTTTGGGATACGTAGGAAGTTACTAATTGTCGTGCTTGTTTGTTGTTTTTTTTTTTTCGATAATCTTACGTGTCCATTGTTTGTAAATAGTTTTTGTATCAAAATAAATATTTTTTCTTCCTTTCTTTCTTTCTATCACTTATTAAATGGCATTTGATACACTGTTTACGAATTGTGATTGAAATATTCAAAATATTCTCTTGGCATGTAAATAATCAATAAGGCAACATTAATGTTCCTAATTACCTTGAATAAACTCACCACTTGTCAAATCTATGATAGAATTAATGAAAATTCTTTATCGTACACCATTTAAATACAGTATAAACTTTAAAACTACTTAAGATACACGTACAATGGGCGGTGTTATTGCTAAGAAGCGATATCTTCCAGACGACATTTATCAACCAAAATCGATTTTAATGGTAACAGATTTGTAATTAGCTGTTGTCCGCGACTTCGTCCGCGTGGAATTCGGTTTTATCGCGCACCCCTATTTTATCCCTCGGAAAAGTATCCTAAGTTACTCTTTGTTACATCAGCTATCTGCCAGTGAAAGTCCCGTCAAAATCGGTCCAGCCGTTTCGGAGATTAGCCGGAACAAACAGAAAGACAGACAAAAATTTTATATAAAAAATATGCACTTAGTAAAAAGCGGTTATTTTAATATTACAAACAGACATTCCAATTTTATTTATTTGTATAGATAATCTACATAGCTTGACCTTTAGTAATTACGTAAGACAGGTAAGATATACTAGGGAAACTTCTAAAACTGATTTAATAATCGCCCACGTTAAGTTTTCCATTCGCATAGTGCGTGCGTTATCGGTCGGTTGGTCCGGCCGCCGCGTATCGTAAACATGAACGCGCTCAATGTGTGTAAACACTAGTTTTACGGCAATTCGATAGATTTTTGTTATTTTACGGTTATTTTTATGATTTACAGCAAACTGAATGATTGATTTTGTTGTGAACTCCGGGAGAGGCTAGTTTAGTGTGTAACTGATTTATATATCATAGGTACGCTGAGTAAATTTTCGAAATAATTTGGTTTGTAGTAAATTTACAAATATGTTGATTCGATGACATTTATTTTTTATGTTCTTCTTCAGGATCAGATAGGGTGTCAACAAGCGTCAAACGTAGTACAAATACTTTATAAGTAGAATTGAACGTATATTTTTAATTTAAATAAGTTTTTCAAATTCTCTTGGAAACAACTTTTGACTACTGAATCATGAATAGTTGCTATATGATCTTTTGCGGTTTAAGCCCAAAAATCCTCACAGGACACATTTTAAGCGTCGTAATCATTGACCAACTTTTATGGCCGTTTTTATTCGTGAGAAAACAATTGTTGGCCGCAAACTGGCCGTTTGCGGGCCGCGACGCGACGCGACTCTTTATGACGGACCCGTCGACTTCCAGTCTTTGTTTATTACTACCTTTTTATTGCGACAGAAGTTATTATGGCTCATGATTTGTTAGTTTTAAGAGATTTATGACCGTATTGTTTTTCAAGGCATATACAGGGTGTCCGGTAATGAATGGACAACCATGAAATGGGTCTTAGTAGAACTATTGGGCATTCGAAATAAAAAAAAAACAAGTAGTATCAAAGATATGTATTTTTTAAATAATATCGATGTTTTTTTTTTGTTTTTTTTTATTTTATTTGTTTTGTTGTTTATTTGATATTTTTTCCGAATGCCCAATAGTTCTACTAAGACCCATTTCAAGGTTATCTATTCATTACCGGACAACCTGTATATTTGCGAATTGCACGGAATACGATCGGATAAAGTAATTATTACATCATTTAATTAATGCTACTTATTCTGGAAGTTACTAGTTACATATTTTATCAATCAAAGGATAATATAATCATATCTGCACAAAAATTTGTTTAAATAATCAATAACTACAAATTACGCAACACAGAAATGGCTCTACGGGATAGAGTTAGTCTGGAATCCTTGTCAATCTAATATCCCAATTTTAGTTCTCTCTTGAGCCTGTTTGAGGCGCACTTACAATCCTTTCACCACACTGGTTCGACAGAACCGGTGACTCGAAGAAGAAGAAGAAGTTCTCACGAAATCAGGTTGTATATCTAACAAGTCCTAACCAAGACGGTTACCATTCCATAACAAAATATACCAAAGCATTACATTAAAAGAATATTTGCTTCAAATTCGTCACACGTGCAATATAAATTAAAGGGACACTTTGGTTGTTCATACGGATGGAGCAGAGACTTGCACAATCCAGCAGTCTTTGACAAAGGGGCACCAAGTGAAAGCAGTTGTAAATCAAGTTCCCAAAGGGCCATAAATTAGGTTAAACTATGCCGCAGTTTTTATTATTTAACAGTTACCTTATTGTGCGTACGGCACGCAGCTGTAGTGAATGGCGGCCGAGCCGTAGCCGTATCGACGGTCATTTCGCGTAGTTATGCTCACTACACTAGTATTAGTTATTTTCTAGGGTGCGATATGTTGGTACATTTTGTGATCAACTTGTGTGTAGCGTCGCTGTAACGAATTTTTTAACGCAACGAAATTTAAATTTTTTACAATATTTTTTCAAAATTATAGATTATAATCCTGATTTCACTGAGTACTTATTTATTTATTTATTAAGGTACCAACAGCTACTTTATGATTAAAAAATAAAACGAATTAAAAAGTTTTTCCAGACGATTAAAGGTCTCTAGTTTAAACATAAGCATAAAGCTAAAAATAATAAGTTCCTACACATAATTATAGATAACATAAAGGTAATATATATATAAATAAAAATAAAAGCATCATAAGTGTATGAGATTATCTGTGTGTGTGTGTGTGTGTGTGTGTGTGTGTGTGTGTGTGTGTGTGCGTGTGTGTGTGTGTGTGTGTGTGTGTGTGTGTGTGTGTGTGTGTGTGTGTGTGTGTGTGTGTGTGTGTGTGTGTGTGTGTGTGTGTGTGTGTGTGTGTGTGTGTGTGTGCAGTTACGATGTAAATTTTAAATGATAAGTTGTTTATTTTAATTAAAACTTTACCATTGTCTCCTTTGCCTTCAAAGGCGTACCAACAGTTATCGGACCTCACAAATGTTCTTTGTAACCTTGCTAACAGGTCTTAGAGCACCTAGCCTTCTAAGCAAACTTTGATGATCAACCCAAAGATTGGCATTTTAACTGTCCCCGTTACAGGCGTTTACAACTGTGCACTACCATGGGTGGTGGGCTGGCGGGTGAGTTTCATCGGTGGTGTCGACTGTAGCACACATCGGAAGCCCTCTACGTAAGCTCGCTGAAGCTCGGCTGCTCTATTTCCAAAATCGTAATGAAAACATGACGCCAGTCACTAGCACGCCGCGCCGCGCCCGTGCAACTTTACACCCATTACAACTGACAAAAACGCGTATAATATCTAAAATAAATATTATTTATCGTTTCACGGTGGCTTACTTTCGTACAAAAAGGCCCGTGAGTTATTACGTACTATTACATTTGCGTTTTGTAAAACGCTTTTTCTATGGCCATAACTTTATATTTATTGCTGGTTTGGTTGAATATTCAGAATCGTCACGTCACGGTGGAGTTCAATTGTTATACAAATTAGTTTCAGAGTGACCCCCGAACCAATATCACTCTTATTTTGATTGTGTTAAGTTCAAACTCTGTAAGCGAAGGGCAAACATACCTTAGTTTTGGACGTAAAAATTGTTATCATTGAGAGTGGCCGTATTTACAAATAACAAGAACTCACTTAAGTCGCATTTTGAATATAGTATTTTTTGTACACATTGTCAAAACTGATTGAAAAATTTTGTTTTGATACAGGAAAAATATAATTCAATTCATACTAGCCTATGGCTACAGAGCTAGTGATTAGACCAAGTCACTGCCTACAAAAGTAACATTCTTATACTAAGTACCTTTGTGACTTGAAGCTTCCTACTTCTTACACACTACATAAAAATAAAAACAGCAATTTTCTTAAATCACTTTTTAAAGTAAATATTAATAATGTATTGAATCTTAATTAAATGTAACAACAGATGAACGTCAGTCCACTTCTGCTATATATATTCTGTATATTCGCACGTTATTCTTTATGAATACGGGTGTCATCCCCTCGTGACTTTGATTAAACAGCCGTGGATGTCCGATTACTTAATAGAGACATCTCAGCGGCACACGGCATCACCGTCAGCACGAGGTTGGCAAACCCACGGCTCTTATTATGGGCGCAATGCGATGAGATCCGTCTCGCTATAATAGAGATTTACCAAACATGGCCGTCGGATCGGTTGTAGATTTATTGACACAGAGATAAAGATTACAAACACATGTTGATTTTGTCTTGGGTGGGTGACTTCATTTAGAAAGTTCATCAAATTAGTTTACCGTATTAAGGTTACGTTTAAAGTTTTATGAATAAAGCGAACTTTAGGCAAACTCATGATATTTCAGTCAAGATACATGAAATAAAAACTGATTACATCAGCTTTGTACTCAATCTTACGTAAGTTTTGTGTCTCAAACTAAAACAATCACGTATCAAACTATTACTTCATTCTTGAGGACGCCAGTTCAAATCTGAACGACTTCTTGAAATTCTTACTTATTTTTCTCCAATTTACATTAGTCGAAGAGTAATCCACCTTCGATGTTTATGTTTAACCGTAAGGAGTAGGCAGATAACTCATAGACTTACCGTTATCATTAGTGGTGAGCCAGCGGTATGAGGGTCGCGGCTGCTGCTTGGAGCGCATCTCTACGCGCACTGCGCCGACCTCACTGCTCTCTCATCTGTCAATAATATAACAAAGTCAAAGTCAAAACTTTTATTTCCATACAATTCATAAACAAATGGCTTGGAAACGTCAATATTATTCAAAACATAAGGTAATATAACACATACATCAATGCACTAAGAGCGTAGTGGTCTAGCGGTACTGACCCCCGAGTTTAAATCTGGAGGTCGCCGGTCCAAATCCCGACGTGCACCTATGAGTTTTTCGATTGAAAGATTAATGTGCGCAATACCACGTTCTCAAAACGGTGAAGGATAACATCGTGAGGAAACCGACATGTCCTAGAAGTAACAATTCGAAGACATGTGTCGAGTGCAGGAAAGGAGCCTCTTTGAGGCGCACTTACAATCCTTTCACCACACTGGTTCGACAGAACCGGTGACTCGAAGAAGAAGAAGTGCACTGGAGTTGTCCTGTATGTCGCGCGACTATGACGGCTAGTACCAGGTAACTGTAACGAGCTAGGCCGGCTGTTATAAAATAACGTTCGGCGGAATGCATGGGTTCAGTCAAGAATAATCGATCATCCATCAATTGGATTCAATCCAATGGACAATTTACACAGCGCCATCTAGCCCCAAAGTAAGCTAAACATAGCTTGTATTATGAGAACCAGACAACTGTTATACATACTTATATACTTTTCTTTTGTAAATACATACATATAATACATATTAACACCCAGACACAGAACAAACATCAATGTTACAAATGTCACATAAATGTTTGTCCTGGGTGGGAATCGAACCCCCGACCTACACCGCAGAAGGCAGAGTTACTGCCAACTGAGATGAGACCTGTCCTGTTATTAAAAAGACAACATTAATCGTTCTTTAGTCAAAATTCTCAAGCAATTTACGTACAGCCATCGGTTAATATTAACACGTTCAAGTAACTGGCCCGGCCCATAAGCGCTCTGTGGGCATTCACGTAAACGAAATGATGAAAACTCATGTACTTAGCATTTAATTTACTCCAAATTAAATTGTATCTATCACTAGTTAAGAGATTTATGACGGAAAAATAAACAAAACCAACCAGGTATTTTATCTGACATTTGGAATCCATCGTCTAACTAAGCAGACTATTTCAATATTGAAAACACATGTTGAAATAAAAAAGGTAAACTTATTACATATTTATAAACCAATTTCAATAAATCTATCAGTTTACACATATCTGAATAAATTATATAGGTTCTACGAATCATTGGATATCGCCCAGCGGTTCTCCCACGGAATATCTGGACACAATTCACGTCGTTTAATTGACTTCAAACTATCTGATCGACTCGCTTCTTGTAACCGATGAGTAACCGAGAATCCGAATCGTACGAAAATACACATAAATTAAAAAAAAAACTGTCATTAATATGAGACAAGCACGATGTACAAATTATAATTCAATTTTGGACTTTACCGTGCGATATTAAGGCACATAATTGTTCGTACGACATTGATTCGTAAAAGAAAAATCTGGGAACGTGGCCGATGTGTCACACAATTTATGAGTGGCGAGCGATGCGGGGCGACGTCTCTCATTCGGACTCGTAATAAATACAATATCAAGACAATGTCGTAACGCGATACGGACGATGCAACGATACCACTTATGATGGACACGTCCTCCATTGTTGCTGCTTTGATTAATAATGTTTTGGTGAATACGACCCGTCACTCGGCCCGCGTGGGTGACAACGCTGGATTACTTCAGAACCCAACAAACTTTCAAGTTAAAATATAACGGAACGATACCCTTATTATACCCTTGACTGGCCTTCTTCCTGTGCTGTAGGTCGTGGGTTCGATCCCCACTCAGTACAAACATTTATATGACATTTGTAACATTGATGTTTGTTCTGTTTCTGGGTGTTAATATGTATTATATGTATGTATTTACAAAAGAAAAGTATGTAACTATTATATCAGTTGTCTGGTTCCCATGGAACTATGCTTAGCTTACTTTGGGGCTAGATGGCGCTGTGTGAAATGTCCACCATTATTATTATAGGTCCGAATTTATGTGTAAATAACATACGCCAATTTAAACTCCATGAAATGTTAGTTATCAGAAATTAACGCGTCTTGTCTTAACGATTATTGAGTCGGTGGCTCGACGGGGCACATCAAACGGGCCCGGGCTGTACTCGGCTAAAGCCTTGTAAATCAGTCAGTTGATGTGGACATACGGATAGGAATCGCGCGCCGGATAGTGCCCGGCCATTGCTGCTTGCTGTTGAAAATTTTCATGTTATAAGTGGATTGAAATTTTTCAAAATGTATTAAAATATTTACTTGTGGGTAGTAATAAAAATGCGAGGTCGTGATAATTCATTTGACTACTTCTAATGAAATGAGTTTTTATGTTTTTTTTATTGACAGTAAAAGACTTGTTTATGATATTTGTATTAGGGATTCTTATTATTTATACATGAGACTAGGCTTACCTGTGTGTACATCAATAACTAGTATAAAAATTACAAACCACAAATCAAACTTTTGTCCCATATGGGATCGAACCCACAAACGTCGCTTCTCAAATAGTTGGAATCATCACCTAAGTGAGTATATCTGCATGTCATAAGCAACAAAAGTTTGTAATAAATTCAAGTTCATGAACCTCAAAATTAAATGTCGAGACATGAAAGTTAAAAAGAACATTCCAACTTTCGCGACAGACGCGATATGTTTTTTGATTATCTCAATTTGTTAGGTCTTCGGTGCTTTGACGGACGGCGCGGGGCGGGGCGGTGGCGCGGGGCGGTGGCGCGTCGTGAGGGGCGTGAGGGCCCCGTATGTTTCCACTTTATAGTGTCAATAAAGAATCGTCGCCGATAACAAGCTCAAGGGCATCACCATAAACTGTATACTATAGTGTTATTGGTGACTCGATTTATATACTTTTTTTACTCTCCATACAAGATCGAGACAATTTATTAAGTGGTCGGACCGAGTCCGTATTTTTAGGGTTCCGATGTCAATATCCAGGTAAAAAGTGTGTGCGAGTTCGTTGTCCATCTGTCTCAGCATATGTCGGAAAATAAAATTTTAGCAGTCACTTTAGATTTTTGTATAAATGCTTGTTATAAAAATTTAGTTAAGCAGCTCTGTAACCCCAAAATAAGTTCCCAAGAAGTTTTCTATTTATCCAAAATTGAAAATATAGCAACTCTACCAAACAAATGAAACAAGCTTCCCCTAGAGTCCACGGAGACTACAGGACACCAGAATACAAAACCAAAATACAAAAGGAAAACAAATATTAACTTATAAATGGATATTGCCATACGACTATTATTTACCTTCTAATATAAAAACAGAACAGAGTCGGAACCCTCGCACTGCAAGTCGAACTCGCTTATCCGAATGTATTTCTTGTTTTTGAGACGACCTATTTGATTTTAGTAGGTATTAATTGCTCGTAAATGGTTTGAAGAATGAACCGGGTGCTGAATCTAGTTCGTTTTAATACGCAGCCGTGTAATTTACACTTATTTTTATAGATTGAACACCTATTTTGGTTACTACCGTATTAATGGGTCATCAATATTTTTATTTCGTTACGAATCCAAATAACTTATTGAATAAAAATCAACATAATTGGAAAGTTATATTCGCTTCTCATATTTAATCGAATATCTTTATTTCTTTTACAATATGTTTGATTACCGTTTGCTAATGCCAAGATTATTTAATCTAGTCCACATAGTCCAGCCCCGTTTACAAGAATGAATACCCAGGTATATATGTTGTATATGCAACGAATGTGAAATTAATTTTAGTACAGAAAAAGATTTTAGCTACGACGAAAACAACAGCCTGTTGCGGGAAATTAGCAAGCCTATCGGCACCACAACAAATTAGAATAAGTTTGCTGCCAATTTTATTATGGAGATTTTGATGTGAAACATCTATAGCCGCACGTAAAACCGATTTCTGGCGTGGCGACGCGTCGCCACGGCATGCGTTGCATATTACTTTTACAAAATAATGTCGATGTTTCACATCTGCCAGGCGTCCCGTGACGGCTCACATTTTTTTCCTGACTATAAGTATATAAGACAATGATTACCTAGTAGGACACTCGTTGATAATCGATCTCTCTATTATGTTCAAGCTATCAAACTTATTGTCATGTGTACAGTGGGCAGGTGGTATTTAGGTAAGCCATATCGGCTGTCAAAAACGTTGTAAAATATGGTGGTAGCGGAGTGAGGCCCCGGCCGCGGGCGTGGAGCGCGCCCGTCCCTCACAAAGATATCAGCAAGATTTATTCCGCCTTCCACAATAGGGTACGTTTTAATTCTTTTCATATGCGACAGATTTATGTACGGACAGATGCGACGCGCCGCTCTGACTTCTAGATAACAGTTTGCCACCCTTTGCGGGTTGCGGGATGCGGGATGCGGGAACTTCGATAATGGGAACTACTCTACTAAAGGTACTGGTTAGTAGGTACACAAGCATATATGTACATATACAACATATATACAATAGCATGTAATAGCTGTAAGTTTTATGAGTATCTGAATTAAATATACATTTTAAATATACGTTTTGTTACATAAGTTGTCATTTCTAACAATTCTGCAATATATTTTACTGAACTCTCAATAGTGAAGATACATTTATAAATCTAATGTGTGACAAAAATATTTTAGGTTAATTTTTTTATGATTTTCTTATTAATTTGCAGCAAAACGCCACCAAAATCAGAAACTGGCGTTCAAAATTGTTGTTTCTTTCACAAATTTCGTGTGAAATGTTAAGCTTATTAGTAAAGTCCTTTCTACCTGAGTCAAAGATAAAAGCCCATTGAATGTTACACAACTTTTGTTTTGGCGATTGTTGGACACGTTTCAAAAGATGTAATTCAGTGTTGTGCAAATCGCAAGTGTTCATAATTTGTTAGGAATTTTGCATCCGCTGTGCTATTGATATTTAGGACACTGGTACATTTTTAAAATGAATGTTTATGAATCGGATGACTCTTAATACTTGAACTCAATACTCTGAAAGCATGACAACAAATTTAATAATGTTATGCACATGCCTTTCAAAATGTGAGTGTGTAATAGTTTTTATTAATAATGTAAGGTATTATTTATAATGTAAGTCAAAGTACTATTTAGTACTGCCACCATGCCCATTTCTGCCGCCAAGCAGTAACGCATTCACGTTACTGTATTCCGGTTTGAAAGGTGTGGTTTCTGATGAAATTACAGGCACAAGAGACATTCCACCTACACGTCTCAGAGTAGGGCGCATACGATGCTACTTGGGTCTTGTCGTACCTAGTAGGGGAGGACCCAAGTCGCATCGATTGTTATGGGCCGAGGTTACCACTTAACACCAGGTGGGCCGTCGACTCGTTTCGTATCTCAATCACAAAAAAAAAGTACAGTTTTGTTTATCAGCTAGGCTGCGATATGCCTATCAAGGGCTACTCCCCACTACTCAACCTGAATTATGATATTTTACAAAGAGATTGACAGCACAGGCAAGGCAGCCACCATGATTTCTTTCTCTCTTGCAAGCAGAGGGTGTGACCGGTGAAATAAAAATAACTTGCGATCAATTTACTCTCACTAATCCTGCGTTTATTGAACTTATCTTAGCTTCACATATACTGATGATACTGGCTTTAATTACCCCTTATCACATATAAAATACTAAAACTACCCCATCCCACCCCAAAGGGTTCGAATCACGCAAAAGGTCCCGAACGACATATTTATTACCCCATAAATAATATTTGTCATACATTTTAATTAATTGTCTATTATTTTAGGCTGATTTACAGTGACAACCGGAATCACCCGACAGGGGGCGTTTTATCTAATTAAAGAACGTGAGAGAATTTGAGAAGCTGATTAAAAAACACGTTAATTAAAGAAAAAACAGAACTGGCAGATGTCTTATTGATGTTTGAAGGGATCAATAGTATTTAGACCTTCAGTGAGGGTCACTTTTATATACCCCCGTTTATTTCACCCCATTTTTAACCCCAGTTACAATCAAACGAGTGATGTGACTCTTTGATACCGATGTTTTGTTTATATGCAGCGGGTACTACCAGGACTGAATCTGGACTACGTGTTACGACTTCCCTACCAGGGTAGGACATACGATATAGGATTCCCATTGCCCATACCCATTGCAATTATGTAAAATATAACCAACATCATTTATTAAACTTATTGTACATTGCAATGCTTATTACATATCAAGTTATTATGAAATGCCAAAATAATGTCTTAAAATTATTGGTGCGGCATTTATTTAGTTAGTTTATTTAATATTATGGTACTAATATCAATGGATTTTATTGTCTGAATGTACAAATTTGATTGATTGATTGATTTACATACAGATACTTTCACCGAAAACATACATTATACTCACCTTACGATTGTTTACCCCTTGCCCGGAAACCGGAGACCCCTGGATATGAAGGCAAGATTACTAGGCTGTACTCAGTCCTACATTAAACTGAGAATATATAGCAAGATCGCATAACCACCCTAGTTTTGAAAGATTTCACTGGAAGCCAGTGGTTATCCCCACTTTTTCAACCCAACTGTTAAGGGTCACACCACACTGCACCGCACAATTTCGTCACAACGCGAGACTTGTGAAAGAAAACGTCATAAATCTGTCAAAAATGACAGAACAGTTAAATTATGGACGAGGTCTGAGTGATTTGTGAGCCGCCGGCGCGGGCAAAAAATGATGGGACTTAATAGACAATGGTGCTAGAGGAACGGCCATGAGAAATGTATTTTTTTATACATTAGGTATTAGATGACGACATGGCAGATGGCCAATGTTTCGTTGGTAGGGAAATCTTCACCGGTCACTTCTTTTTCAGTCATTTAAAAAGCACAATATTCCAATGAAGCTGGTATAGGTTTACAAGTATCTATAAGTTCTCTCCTAGCGGCCAACTTTGTTGTAACTTCGTCTAAACTTGTACAAAATGTGTTTTTTTATGTTATTCTTTTCTTATAGCTGCAGCACTTGTTTTAAATGATATAGGTATGCGAATGTAGCCACTTTGCTATCATTTCGTCAGCCTTTTCAAATCTTCTTTTCTATACAAAATTTAATATTTGAATTTCGTGACTGATATAATCCACACTAACCATGTAAGTATAATCATTGCTGCAAAAAAAATAGCTAAAAATAGGAGCTTGCATCATGATGCAAGCTATGCTTAGCTTACTTTGGGGCTAGATGGCGCTGTGTGAAAAAACACTTAAATACCGATAACGAAAGACTTTTGAAAATCATGATAGTCAATTTAAACATTTTCAAAAAAATCAGCTAATCAGCCCCCCGCACGACATATTATCCCCCGGCTCGCCCTATGACGCTATCGCCGCCATATCGGAAACATAATTTGACGCGCCGACGGCTATGACAGACACATTTAATTACCGACCTCTCATTACCTGGATATTCGCGGATATCGATATCGTCGCCTTTAATATCAACGACACGATTGCACTCTACGGCATGCAAGCTATCACAGTTTGAAAAAGCTAAAACCTGAAAACAATGTGCCATACAACTCGAATTTTTGGACCCCATACCTGGATTCCTTATGATGTTATTGTCAAAATCAAGGAGTGCCATGCCACTGAAAGATCATTCAAAATCCCAATTTGAATTGAATAACAAAAACTAAATAAAAGTATTTGTATCTTCTCTCTTTTGTACTGACGAGGGATTTCAATAATTGGTCGTATTTCTGATACGTACTCTCTTACTTTAGTAGTTATAATATGAAGATCTTTCACTGAAGACTATTAACAATAATAGTATTATAATATTATTTATTTGTGTTGTGAACGGCGTTTTTTTGGTTTCACAGATATATTGATGTGGATGCGAATATTGAAAACACATAATAATTGCATTGGAGCTTTGCCCGACTACTTTAAATTAATCTTTCACAATCAGGGTAAGTACGGAATTAAAGCGTATAGTTATGGCATTGAAAGAGCAGTAGAACTCTCGCCAAGTTCGTCCGGGGAAGTACTGCCACCTTGCCCATTTCTGCCGCCAAACTGTAACGCTTTCGCGTTACAGTGTTCCGTTTTGAAAGGTGTGGTTGCCGGTGAAATTACAGGCACACGAGATATTCCACCTACACGTCTCAGAGTTACGGGCGCATACGATGCGACTTGGGTCTTGTCGTACCTAGTAGGGGAGGACCCAAGCCGCATCGCTTGTTATGGGCTGAGGTTACCACTTAACACCAGGTGGGCCGTCAGCTCATTCTGTAACTGTATTACATTAAAAAAAAATAACGACGCATTTCACGATGTGAATGAAAGCGCTAAAGTGCCCCGACTCGAACAAGGTTTTCGTGAAAAACGTCCAGTTTATTTGGCTCATTGGACTTTATTAATAAAGCCTTAATTAAGATATCGTATGTCACTGATTAATTTGAATGATCGCCCGTTAATTATGTTGATTAAAAATATGTCAAATGGAAATATTGACGAGAAGGCAATCTCTGAAAGCTTTTGCGTCTGATTTCAACAATATTTAATTAAATTTTTCTGTCGGTGAATTAAGCTGGAATAAAATGGAATTTTATTTACAGTAGGTGAAGGAAATATTAAAAGTTACAAAGATAAATTCATAAGTGTTACAATTTGTTTTGTTTTTTTGTAGTAATATTTTAAATATTACTGTAATACAATTTGAAAGAATATTATAGAAATATTTTAATTATAATCTATCGCTTATTTACGTAATATTACTACGTCTAAGCTAATTGCATATAGATATATTGTTGTCATCTGTAGGTTACAAAACGAACGAGAATTTTTGATGAAAAAACCTTATATAGCATAATAAGATAATAGAGGTACTAAGTAAAGAAAAAATCAAACAGGTTCTAGAATCTCGATTTGTTCCCACTTTCGGATTTTATCGCTTTTCAACAAGCTAAACTACACATAGCTGATTATTTTCAAAACTATTCCTATCTCAGTGATGTCAATATAACTATATCAAATTATTCCTACTCTCTTGTTTTTCCACAATCCGCCAGCCTAAACTTGACTGACCTCACAGCTCAGTTGGTAGTTCTGCCTACTACGCTTTAGGTCGTGGGTACGATTCCCACCCGGGACAAACGTTTATGTGACGAGCATTGATGTTAATAGTCTGAGTGTTAATATGTATATGTATTTATTTATTTATTACATGGAGAACCAACAGCTCTTATTTTGGAATTACAATGGATTAGCTACGGAGAGCTAATTAGAGGTTCTCGCTATTTATAAAAAAGTACATAAACGAATACTACTTATCATTTATCTGGTTCCTAGCTATACTTAGCTTTATATGGGGCTAGATGGCGCTGTGTGAAATGTCCAATAAAAAAAGTCACGACAATTAACCAAGCCAATAAAGTTGGAGAAACTATTAAACAACATAACATACGTTCCTTGTATTTTCGATATTGTTTTAGCCTGTAACCTTTCGTTTTTCAATATAAAATATGAAATATTTGGCTTTTAATTCTACTTAGAAGGTATTAACACCGACGCATTGAAATAGGTAATATGCCATACAACACTCAAATTTAATGATGACAACTAATTACCCCGTGATTACTATACAATAGCATCACATTGACATTCACCTGAGCACTTGACACTGTAGAGGGCGCTCCGCACTCTGTCAAACGTGACGTCACTACACACTACACAGCGAGACAGACCGTTTATATAATGATAGTGATATTTGAGTAGATACCTCTTATACCTATCTTATCTGGCTGATATCTTGACTGGCCTCATAGCTCAGTTGGTTAGTAACCCTACCTTCTGCGCTGTAGGTCGTGGGTTCGATCCCCACTCAGACCTTTATAGTATTACGAATTTTTTTAATCTGTTGTTCAGGTTTTGCCGAAAATTTGTCGAATGTAACGGCTCACATAGAGCCAGGGATAGGGTCCTTAATAATTAATTTTTGCCTTTAAATGTATCGCTTGGTGTGACCCTTCGTGACTCTTCATTACCGATCATCGCTCTGTCTCAGCCTTTTCCACTTGTTAAGGCCGCTATAAAGATTTCATTTCACACGACAGCACTCGCAAACGAATTCCGCTAGGATACACTGCATCAGTCGCTATCTAGGGTTGTGCCCGAGTGCACCAAAATATTATAACTGGTTTACATAAAAATATACCAGATTCGAATCTATACAAATATATAAAATTTAAGTATCTATTTGTAATAAGTATGACATAATAATAACTTTTTACAAAATATTCACATGAAAGTATATAAGGCAATTATATTAATTATAGCAAACAAGATTTTTTTACCAACCTTTTTTACAGTTTATTTTATATTATTTATTTATGATTAGCATAAAAATGACTAAATCACATACTACTCTCTTTGTCTCAAAAAGAATGCAACGCGGGCGAAGCCGCGGGCACAGCTATTGTTAAATATACGTTGAATGCGAGAATATCCTAGTGGCATGACTGAATCCAAAAGTTACTATTTCATACAAGTTCGGATGCAAAGCAAATTCTTTTTTTCAATGATCTGGCTTGGTGTTGTGCTAAGTACTACTGCAGCTAGATAGTACCTACTACTAGTACTACTACTGCTCGTGAGAGAGCGTGGTGGTCTAGCGGTACTGACCCCCCGAGTTTCAATCCGGAGGTCGCCGGTTCAAATCCCAACGTGAGTTTTTTGATTGAAAGATTTATGTGCGCAATACCACGTTCTCATAACAGTGAAGGAAAACATCGTGAGGAAAGCTACATGTCCTAGAACTAAAAATTGGAAGACATGTGTCGAGTGCACGAAAGGAGCCTCTTTGAGGCGCACTTACAATCCTTTCACCACACTGGTTCGACAGAACCGGTGACTCGAAGAAGAAGAAGACTACTGCTCGTGGATTATGTACGACACCGCGACCAAGCAGCCTCCGTGCTGGCAGTACTCACGAGTGTTGCCGATCTTTGACTTGTCCACCTTGAAATATTTATTGTGAGTCTGACCCGCTAAACATTCATTACATCGGAGCAGCTGAGAATAGCCCTTCTCAAAGTGGTATGACCGGACTGATGCCTACGCATCTTATAAACAAAGATCAAATTTTGCTCGTTCATTCAAAAATCTATCTTACACTGCAGATAATAAAGTATATAATGATGTAGATGCAACTTAGCGTTGCATATGAAAATATTGCGCATTACAAAATGAGGCAGAATTATGATGGATACTGATTCCACGGGTTAATAAGACTGGGGACGAGTAATTGATACACGACCCTTTGTACGAGGTTGTATAGTTTAAAATTGCGTGTCGCGGAACGAATCAATTTCAGAACACTCTCAGTCCGTGTGAGGATTGAATTTGTACGATCAAGTATAATTCTTTAAAATTTATTGCGGTAAGTAAACTCATCTGTGGGAAGGACATCAGAATGTGTCTGTGCTCAGAGTTATACTGATTATGTTTATATCCAATAGGTATCATGAATTTGATGGTTGGCTTCTTAATATTAATTTTTTTCTCATTTTTAACTCATAAAATGTTACCAAAGTAGTTAACAAACTTGAATCTATTTATTATATTATCTTTATTAACAATTGTGACCTCTTTTTAGTATTTTTTATACCAAATTAAGTTTCATCTGTATACAACGGGATTATCATCAAATAACTAGTTCTAGGCACAGTAACATGTGTAGCTAAACGACAGTTTCCGCACAAATTAAAATTGATAAAGAAGTTAGATATCGCCACAGTGTACCACCACGCATTAGATTCATCGTTCAACAATAATTTAAAGCATAAATAGCTAATCCAACTCATCTACCCGCTGACAGCGACATCGCCAATCGCCTCCAATTATATACGTACGCAGTACAGCGCACAAATCAGACGGACAGACAGACAGACGGACAAATTGCGTCGCCTGTTGCGTTTGGCAACGCGTCAGCTGCGCGGCCAGGATAAGTTATTTATGAGGACTGAGTTACTCGTATTGATGTCTCCGCTTTATTGATAAGGACACCAACATAGATACGGTGATGAAACACACAGGAGTAAACTCTGCCAGCATCGCAATTACTTTATCCAGGCCAGAATATAAACTTAGAAGTTATGATGCTATTTCAAACTTAGCAATACATGTAAAATTCTTACGACTCAAAGTACAGGAGAATAGTGCAGGAGTCACTAAGATACCCTGGGTCACACCCGGCATGAACTCAGCACACACAGCATCCAAGAGCCAGCAACAACCTTATAAGTTCACTAGATACATGTCATGTTTGCCCCGACTGGGGATCTAAGTCAGAGCTCCTTGTTCAAAGTCAAAGTCAAAAACTTTATTTCCATAGAATTCATAAAGAAATGGCTTGGAAACGTCAATATTATTCAAAACATAAGGTCACGCGTACTTATTGATAAGTTTGATGCCTGTTCAAACCCTATCCGACCCTCCATGGGGAAGATGTTCAAGGCAATACCAGTAACTTATCTATAGAGCCTTCGGTACAAACGAATCTGAGAACTTTATATGATCCAGTGGCTCCAAGAATTCTAGATGTCCCCCAAAATCGGTAGCTCTTGTGAGGACCGATAACTTATCGTGCTTCCAAATCATGGAAGCACTCAATTTTAAATGTCACTAATGTACAGGCAACTATCGGAATGATTGCTGCTGTTAACGTTTCTTTATCGAAACAAACTTACAGCCCCCGAGCTAAATTTAGTCGAAGACATTGCGCCGGCGCAGACTTTTGTGGTGGGAATAAAGTTTGGACTCGGGTCTTGGATGTTCCTGGTTGCATATCTATGTTTGTTTATATCACATGCGACACAGGAAATGCTTATTTACAAGTAGTAGTTGTAAGAGGATGTAATAGTTTCTATAACAAAGTAACGACGTAGGATAATGGTACAGTACAAGCGCTTTACCTGTTACTTTTTTATTAAACTGGCGTCTCCATACCTGGATTTAATTGGTGGTAAACATTTGCATGCAAACGTAATACCCATTTGGTTGGTTGCTTTAAACTTTTGAAAAAGTTAAAGCCACCATTACCCGATTCCATTTTAAAGAGACGAATATGTTTAGACAGTGCCAATAAGGGCCGGACCACACATGTACTGCACAAATAACTGTTTACAAGTAACAAGTGAACGGACTATCAGCTGTTGAAAAAACGTATTTGCCACAAGTTGAGTGGCCGGCGGGCGCGGGTTGTTCACAATTGAGATTCATGCGCGTCATGCCAACGCCAATGAAAGGACTGATTCATGGCGTCGCTAATAACGAGCGGACTGCGTGTGTGTTTGTCATAGTTGCATTGACAACGGGATAGATTGGACACTCTGTGGGGGAAACTGTTAAATGCTTAATTATATGATGAGATGTTGATATGTTTGGGCAAAGTAACAATACTCAGAATGTAAATGGTCACTTGCAGATATTAAATATACATCAACGTTGGTTATTTCATTTTCTTGTATGTTTTTGTCATTCTGACATTATATACAGTTTCAAACATTTAAACCTTAAAGGCCACATAGCTAGAAGAACCGACAACCGTTGGGGAATAAAAGTTCTCGAATGGCGACCACGAACCGGCAGACGCGGTGTAGGGCGGCCGCCTACCCGATGGACTGATGACATAGTCAGGATCGCAGGAAAACCGTGGATGTAGGTGCCTCAACACCGTTCAAAATGGAAATCTTTGGGGGAGGCCTATGTTCAGCAGTGGACTTTTACCCGCTGATATGATGATGATGATGAAACCTTAATTCTATTTTTCAGTACTGTCACAAAAGCAAAGCAACCAAACGAGCGAAGAAAAAATATTGAAGTGGTCCAAGAAACAAAACATTTGAACTCAACTTTCCGGTTGTGTTTAGTGTGAAATGCACGCTTAGTATATAACTGGGTAGAGCTTAGTACATAACTGGGTAGATTATCAGAATACTATCGACCGTGCAATAAAATGTTTAGTGCGCATCATGTAATGTCCATCCGTGCAATCAGCCGCTGTCACCCGTCCCGTCACATTACCGCATAACTTATGATTGAGTCTCCGTGTGTGTTGCTGTATTTTAAAACGATAAAATCGTGATATGTTTATTGCGGAGATTCGTTCTTTTACGGCGGAAATTCTAGATGCCGGGATAAGGAGAAACAATCATCATACTTTACAGGGACATATTTTACCGCACAAGCGGGGATTATACTCTTTACTGAATGTTTGAGTAGAATTATATGAAAATACTTTGGTCAGGTATGGTATTATCTTTATATGAATATATTATCTACTAATCTCTCTCGCTTTACTACTCATAAACCTGAAAACAAATCTAAAAAAAAGTATTTTATTTCATATGAAATTATTTCAAATATACCTATATAAACTACTATTTGTTTTTAGGTTTTTACAACAAATAATTTATTTATGTATAATGTAATTATTTCAATAGAAAATCACGTTTATAAAATATAAAAATAAAATCCAAAAATGCGATTTTTATACAAACTTAAGAGTCTTAAGAGAGACTTAAAAGTACTAACGGAAGAGCGTGCTCTCTGCCTACCTCTACAGGAGAAAGAGGCGTGAATATTGTGTCAGTATGCAAACACTGGTCTTGTTTATTTATTTTATTTATTTATTTATTTCAAATACTAAAATAACTTACAGCTATACAGCCAAAACGTGAGCCTTTCAGCTCTTCAGTCAGTTAGTCGAGCCACTACATCACTATCAGCTATAGGACGGATGAGTACACACATGATAGACTGCAGCAGATGAAATCATCACCTGCCCGCTTTTGTCAACATCACATCAATAAAATTAAAATTATAAACAATTAAGGGCAGCTGGCGATTTTACTGTTAATTGCTGTCATATCAAAGGCTATTAAACATCGCGTTGCAAATGTCACAATCTTTATAGTGCGACTTTTAGTTTTATATATACAAAAAATAGATTAATAATTGATTTGACTGGCCTCATCAGTTGGTAGTAACCCTGCATTCCGCGTTGTGGGTCGTGGGTTTGATTCCCACCCAAGACAAACATTTGGGTGACGATATGTATTATATGTACGTATTTAAAACAAAAAAGTATTTAAGTACCATATCAGTTTTCTGGGTCCCATGATACATGCTTAGCTTACTTTGGGGCTAGATGACGCTGTGTAAAATGTCTACCAATATTTAATATTATTATTTATTAATAGATTCCACGAAGGGGTAGACAAAACCCCAATAGGCTACTTTCCACCTTGTATCATTATCGTGGAACTGTGACCACGACCCACCAATAACTCAGGGTCTCAAACAACTTTATTCCAGAAACACATTCCTTAGTAATCTGACCGCCCGGCCCGCCTGGACAAAACTTACCAAATTATAGTTGCCCGCAAACAAACTGAACATGAGTTGGCGAAGAGGGGGAGAGATATCTATGTACGAACGCACTTGTACGAAATATGAGTTCTGTGCATCGAATGTCATATTTCAAGTTGTTTGCCGGCATCTACACTTGCAAATAAGGCCAATATAATTATATATTTCTTTTTTGGACATATAAATTTAGCTTATTAAACTTATTAAAGTAAGGTAAGCATAGCTTGTATCATGGGAACCAGACAACTGATATAATACTTATATACTTTTCTTTTGTAAACACATACATATGATACATATTAACACCCAGACACAGAACAAACATCAATGTTACAAATGTCACATAAATGTTTGTCCTGAGTGGGGATCGAACCCACGACCTACAGCGCAGAAGGTAGGGTTACTAACCAACTGAGCCATGAGGCCTGTCAAAATATATATTAATATTTTAAACTATTTAAGAAAGATGTAACTTAACAGTTTTTATGACTTTGTTTTTATTTATTTTGAAACGAAATTTGGTACATTTGTTAATAATGTTTTTCTTGTAATTTGAATCGTTCATTTTTGTAAATTCACATATTGTACTATCAAAAAAGGTAACACATTAATCACTAACTCTGCACTAGAATCATCAATACCGTGGCCATGGCTACACACAGATATACAACACAGACATCTGAAACCCGAAAACAAGCTAACTACGCAGAGACACGGCCGGGGATTGAACGTGGGACCTCTGCTGACAAGGTAACTATCAACTCACACATCAACCGTATTCTGCATACAATCTTTCAAAGTGCAATCCACTCGCTCGGCAAAAAACCGAAGATGCAAAAACACACAAAAAGGGCAAACGAAAAAATAATTAGCAAAATGTGCATACATCTGCACACGAATCAATACCCGGTACAATAGGTGACAAAAAATGAACAAACCGTCGCAAGAACAACATATAACTCATCTCAGTCAACGCCCGGGGGCTGGGGGGAGGGGGGTATTCTAGTCGTTTTTCCAAACCGTATCTTCATATCCGGTATACGAGAAACTCGAGTTGAGTGTACAATAGAGCAGGAGCTCGCGTCGGGATGAATACTTCATACTCGAAAAGATAATTATGCTCTTTTGAAATACTTAAAAGATTTTTAAATTAAAAATAGTCTTTATCTATATTTCTTTATATCGTTGCAATTGAACAGTTGTATAACCAAAAACTAACAGTATTAATTGTGCCAACCTGTGGCAAACAGTCAGTGAGTGATTACCTTTCAGTCTTTTCGGGTAATGGCTTAAAGGTCCAACTATTGTGGTTTGAAAACATTTCGTGTTGACATCGTGCGCTAGCTCCTGTGCTATACCTCAAACAATCAGCAAGCCGAGCGCCGCTGTTGTAGTCTCTATGTGCGTCTTGACAACGTTCGACGCGGGACCGAGGCGGAGACGAACTCGCGTTTGGATTACAAAACGTCCCCGAATACGTCGCAACAGTTTATGAATGGCGAGTTTTTGTCAGGGCCTTCGCATACACGCTACTTTTAGTTGCGTGCGATGACACTGTAAGCGCTGAAGCAATCCGATGTATTCATGTAATTATTGGGTGATTGAGTAACACAGGTGGTTTTTGAACAACTAAGTTGACTGCAAATATGTACTTAACAAATCTGCATTATGAATATGTATATTAGTATGTGTGTAGTAAGACTTGGTAGGTGGAAAGGTAAGGCTGGGATAATTTGTATGGTAGTTTTAGAGTCAAATCAGAATGGTTATTGAGATAGAGCGGTTAAAAGGTGTCTCATTTGAATAGTAGAGAAATGCTAACTCGAATGCCTGTTTTGGCGTTAAAAGCACAAGAAAAAATCACACGACAAGCGTAAACCTGACCTTAAATTATTTCGCAGATCAAAAAACCTACCCAAAATCGACCTCATAGGAATGTACCACCACGCCACAGAACACCTTTTCACTTGAAGAGGTTAGGTCCATGAAGGTGATGAGAAATGATCTGTTAATGGACCAAAATCACTGTCAACCAGTTCTCAATAGTAATCAAATTTCTATGCATCTAGCTGTCTCATTCGCTAGCGCTACGACGCCCGATTATCTGAACAATTGTATTGTGTCTTTGGAACGATTTTGCTCACGAGTCGCACGATTACTTGCGACCATCTGAACTGGCTCTAACACAAAAAGTCGTGAAACGTCGCTCGCCGCCGCTAAAAGTAGCGCGTGTGTGCGTATTGTTAATTCGTGAATGCAGCGTTCAACGAAAGGCGATACTTTCGCGTGTGGAGTTATTTATTGTTGGTTGTTTGTTTATTTGCCTGTTGGGGTGTAACGCAGGCTGTATGGAAGGACGGCTTTATCATTGTTAATGTCGACACCGTTCCAAACTTAGCCGATGATGAAAAAATATATTATACCGTTCACCAAGCTAAGTAAAGATGATTAAATTTAATTATAAAGATATTTATTCTACACCTTATTATAATATAGATAGGATATATCTTTATAGGATCTTATATCTTATAGGATATATCTTTATAGGTACTTTTTTATATATTTATTGATAATGATAGCCTGTTTAAACAATAGATCCAAAAGATTATCTAAGTTAACAATGTATACGAACTAACAATGTTATGCTACAGGATATTGAAAGTATTCTTACATCGGTAATTTTTGAACGGAAAGTAATTATATCTTTATACTCTGGCTACATAAGCTTTAATCACAATAAGATTCAAAGTTTAAAAATGCTAAGTTATAACTTCGAATTTATTCTTTAATTACAGAATTACCAATAACAATTTCGAAGTAGCTAAATCAAACATTATATACATTTGATGAGGTCAGTGCAAGTGACCGGGGGTTGCTGAAAGGGTTGCTAATCTGGAGATGGACGCGATTATGTTCAAGCGCAGACGATGATATCGATAGCAGGTGCCCCATTCCTAGACATGAGATATTACAGCTTTGAGATACATTTGAGACTCAGTTGTAATTTAAGTTTTGGCAAGGCACATGACATGTGTAGCCGGCCGGGTTGTACCAGGTTTGTTAGGGAATAGTTTGGTAAACGTTTTATAGTGAAAACAGATGTTCCAATTAGCAAATAACCTGCATTATATGCATTAATGCACACACATTATATTTTTTGTGTTATCTTATATAAAAAAATTGCAAAGTTTTTTTTATACAGTCTTGTGAATTACAATAATAAAATAAATAAATATTGGTGGACATTTCACACATCGCCATCTAGCCCCAAACTAAGCATAGCTTGTATGTACTATGGGAACCAGATGACTAGAATACTTTTTTTTGTAAATACATACACTTAAATATATATTTACACCCAGACACCGAACAAACAGCAATGTTCGTCACACAAATGTTTTTCCTGGGTGGGACCCACGACCTATAGCTCAGAAAGCAGAGTTACTACCAACTGAGTTGTGAGGCCTGTTTGAGTAATGTCATAGATATATGTAGAATAGCCAATAGTGTGGTAATTCTCCGGGCTTTCCACATCCAAGTGTCAGAGTAAGTACAGTGCGATAGCTCTAGCACAGTAACTAGGAGAACTTATGAAAACCCGCATGAGAAGTAACATCCCCGTCTTGGGGTGATGGACACAACGCAATGCGACTTGAGTCATCTCATACTCTGGTGGAGAGTACTTGAGTCGCATTGTTGTTGTCTATGGGCGGCGCTTACTACTACATCAGGTGGGCCGTCAGCTCGTTCTATCACCTCCATCACATAAAAAAAAACAAGCTGTTCTATCATTTTAATGATAACCAAAGACCCAAAAGGGCTTTGAGTTTTATCGTTCCTAGGTAGCTGCCAGTGAAATGGAGACGTCAAGGCGGCTCCTGTAGATAAGTGGGCGACAGGTATCCGCCAGTTCAGTAGCCAAACTGGTTCTAATTATGTTGTGTTGGGTAACGCAGGTATTGACTGTCATTTGAGATAAGTTAGCCATTAGCTATTTCGTCATGTAAACGATATTTGCGTACGATCTTATTGCAAAAACTTTGTTTCAATGGATTATTGGAAGTTTAGCGTGGCTGGTTTTTGCTTGCAAAACCTTATTTTATAGGAATTTACATTTGGTCAAATACGTTGATGCCAATAATTCAGTGCCAGGCTTATTATGGGTACCGTTTTGATTTTTTTCTGTATCGTATGTCATAAATAAATCATAATAAGAGAGAGAAATAAATAAAGCGTTTTTATCTAATGTTTACCAAAAATGAGTTTATTAATGGGAACTTAATGAGGACGATGAACTATCACTTAAAACTATTATCATGATAATTCAAGTAAAAAGCACAAGAAATTATGTATTTTCTATAAAATAGGGATCTTAAATTATAGATTTATGATTGAATATAGTTGCAACAGTAGAACCATCTCTGTATGTACAGAGATCATCCGGGGATGTACTGCCCTAGTGCACTAGTATTGCCGTGTTGTGTGATCAAAGATGTGGGTGCCGGTGAAATTACAGACACATAACGTTCCACCTTTATGTATCAGGGTGCGACATTGCGATGCAACTTCGGTTTTGAAACTTTAAGACGTCCCTAACTGCAATGGAGTTGATCCCGCTAACTATCAGGTGGGCAATTTGTTTATTCTGTACTTATGCACATATAAAAGGTGGAATTTGAACTGACGCCCTTTGAATCACACGTAGGTAACTGAGCTCCCGCGACGTGGGTGTAAATTAGCATAGCTTCATTAGGCATATCGTCCACTGTCGCCGCGGCTTTGAGCGCTCTTATTTTCACCTTTTTTGTTTTATCTGTTTATTTTTATCGTTAATTAACATTGTGTGCGGTCCGACGCCTTAACTGTAATTGCGGGCAGATACTGAATTAGTTTGCGAATTGATGGCTCTTAACGAAGCGCATGCGCATTGATACTCCCCGCTCGCATTTTATTGGTAGGTAACTTGTTTTTGGTTTTTGTATTAAACTCGCTTCTACTCGCGGGTTTACCCGCGCGATATCCGGATGGAATGTATACTATGTAATTTAAGATCCTACGTATGTTCAGATTTCAGCCAAATCAGTTTTGTGCTTAACAAGTAACAAATCCATCCACTCACAAAGAAATACTCTTAGTTAGTAAAATACTAGGGAGGTGTAATTACATATAATAGGACTAGTGGGATGGATTTGACATTGTAACCCTGACTGTTTTACTATTGAGAATCCACACTGGATGAAAATGTTAACTCTTTTTCATGGCAAAACAATGACAGCGATGAGATCACCACTTGTCATGTGTACTCGCAATAATGTGTAACCACAAAGTGAAAAGTGGTTCGTTTCGGCTTCGGAAATGATGTAACTTGAAGCACTGGCACCTGCATCAGCACTGGCACCTACACTGGCACCTACACTGGCACCTACACTGGCACCTACACTGGCACCTACACTGGCACCTACACTGGCACCAGCACTGGCACTGGCACTGGCAATGAGGCGGTATTCGTCCAAACCGAACAATCAGAAGAATTCTCGTTCAAATAAAATAAACACTGCTCTTTGCATAATTGTAATTGATCTCTTTCTGCGCGCTCATCAATATTCCAATTTCATCAAACTCAATTTGCTTATCAGTTGATAAGGATGAAGCGCGCCGCTCATCGGACCACGGACCACGGACCAGGTACACACACACCGCGCGACGTCACACGACGCGACGCGTTGCGTGCCACGCAATGCTAATGACGACCGCCGTGCTCTTGAGCTTTCATGTTTTAATCCACTGTGTTGTTGTACACACAATATAATAAATAATAATAAAATAAATAATGGTGGACATTTCACACAGCGCCATCTAGCCCCAAAGTAAGCTAAGCATAGCTTGTGTCATGGGAACCAGACAACTGATATAATGCTTATATACTTTTCTTTTGTAAATACATACATATAATACATATTAACACCCAGACACAGAACAAACATCAATGTTACAAATGTCACATAAATGTTTGTCCTGAGTGGGGATCGAACCCACGACCTATAGCGCAGAAGGTAGAGTTACTAACCAACTGAGCTATGAGGCCAGTCAAATATGTTCCAATATATATGGGAATTTGATTCCAAATTGCCCACCACCATACGAGTAAGGGGAGTTTAATTGCAACATATTCTCATGTTAGCAGTAAACCCAAAGTGAACGCAAATAGATGAATTTTCATTGTTTTCTTAAAACGAATGGGTTTTTATGTCAGTCAGTAAGTAAAATAAACAGAAAAATATATAAATGAATATTGGTGGTCATTTCACCACAAAATAAGCATTTCTTGTACTATAGGACCCAGAAGACTGATATAATACTTATTTTTTTGTAAATACTTTCATATAATTTATATTAACACCCAGACACAAAACAAACATCTATGTTGGTCACACAAATGTTTGTTCTGGTTGGGAATCGAACCCACCTACAACAGAGAAGGCAGAGTTACTAACAAATGAGCTGTGGGGCCAGTCAAATAAATTTACAAAACGTGGTCATGCAAACTTGTTGCTAAGTTTCGTGCTCCCTCCGAAGCTGAGAACAGACTCCTCAGAAGAGTAGAAACGTAATCATTGACTAAAATAATTAATTTCTTAGTTATTGGAAGACCATAACCCTAAAGCATTGTACCAAAATTCAAGGAGATAATTACAAGGGAGGTGTTGAATGATCTTTGACAAACAGCCTACCCATTTTTTTTTATGTAATACAGTTACAGAACGAGCTGACGGCCCACCTGGTGTTAAGTGATAACCTCAGCCCATAACAAGCGATGTGGCTTGGGTCCTCCCCTACTAGGTATACGACAAGACCCCCCAAGACCCAAGTCGCAACGTATGCGTAACTCTGAGACGTGTAGGTGGAATGTCTCGTGTGCCTGTAATATCACCGGCAACCACACCTTTCAAACCGGAACACAGTAACGCTAAAGCGTTACTGTTTGGCGGCAGAAAAGGGCATGGTGGCATTACTTCCCCGGACGAACTTGGCGAGAGTTCTACTGCTCTTTGACAATCAACCTACCCATTTACATGGAAATACATGAAAATCATGTTTTTTGTGACAGATTATATATATAAGGTCAATGCAATAAAAGTTTACGCTATATTTTCAAATATGGACCCATTCGAGACGTGAGTCACCGTCGACTCGCAAAATATCAACATCTTTACTTCCATCTTTGGTTACTGTCCGTTGACACGTTCTGACACCACGTTTATGTCATTTCTTTTCTAATGTATTAATTCAGCCTACGTGTCAATAAATATTTTTGATAATTATGTCAATGGCTTGCATTTACATAGTTCTATAAAACTGATTGAAACATTGAATATATTATTACAAAATGACCAATAACCATTTAAATATTTTTATCGTAACAATAAAATAATTTCAATATTGTGTGCTCGATAATATTTCGATTAAGACACAAGGGGATAGAGTTAACGATTATTTTACGGTTTGAACGTTGGGTTTTGGGTATTGACGGTTATTGTTATATTGAGTTAGATAGATGACAGTACGCCCACGTGATGAAGCCGTAGTAAACGTCGCGACCACTGACACTCGCGACCGTAATACTGTATAATAAGTCGCCGGTGTACAGCGTGCGTCGGCGGGCTATTAGCGAGTAGACAAGCCATGAGAGACAGCGATTCATTGTTTGCTTGTATATTTGGTCGTGAGAGAAAGCTATTACGATATACACATTATTTTAAGACTATTTAAAATAAATTACCACGACAGACTCCTACTACAACACCCTTTGTTTTAATGTATATTCAAAGAATTTAAATACTTTAATAATTTTTTCAATAACAAACTGTATTTTATGTTATAATATGCTAATAAATAATAATAACAATATGGCTTAATATGGCCCAGTTTTATATTTGCATCGATTCGAACTATTCTCCGTCTCAATTCATATTTGTGCAAAAGTTTAATAATAAGACACATTTTATTTTTCAATAAATAAATTAAAAAAATATTATTTTTGGAAATTTCACGCAGCGCCATGTAATTCCAAATTAATTAAACTTGTGTTTGTCGATGCTTAAAGATTTTTATAAATAAATACATTTCACAAAAATACTTCCTTATAACAGCATATACATCTGTGTCAGTCACTCTAATGTTAATCCTAGGTTAGAAACGGATCCACAACCTTTAGCGTATATTTCGATAGACATTACTAAAATTTATTGCAGTATAGAAGAAAATTTATAAATTTATGCGATTATTGCTACATTATAACTAAATTTCGAAGTATATGTAAAAAGAAGAAAAGCGAACAAACAGATATCCATGTTACGTCCTCTGTTCTCTCAAAAGTACATATTTTGTAAGTTTCACCGCTGTAAAACTAACAAAATACGGCATTGATATAAAACTGACATACAATACAAAACCTATCAATTGTTTATTGTAATATGCCGTCAATTCGCTGCAATAAGTAGGATTATTTACAGTCCGCTTGTCGCCTATGCCCTAACCCACATAAAGCCTGTACTTAATGTTGTTCTGTACAAACTAGCCGTAAACCTGCGACGTTACGTGACGCGTACTGTGATGTGTACTTTGTACATTTAATGTACTTGTGCAGGTATCGATATGGAGTTTTATTGGCAAGAACACTTTATAGCTGGATTTTCAATTGGAATTAAATATTGTTTGTGATTACGGATGCATTTTATAGCGGGTTCAATAGTCAGGACTACGATACGATACTTTTAGGTACTAGCATTTACAACGGGATGTTGTATTAATGAAAAAGAATTCAACTATTATTTCTGGGAAGCAGAAATTCTAAAACCACTCCCTCTTGTTATCAGTGTTGTGAAAGGATTAAATTACTCCTTTTGTCCTATTGACCAGTTTCCCCACAAGTTTACTTGCAGTTATTCACCCCTGTTTAGTACATTACGAGGCAGGCAGCGCATCAGTATCGCCTCTAGTATTACCAATGAGCGACCACTTTCCATAAGGTGGCCCGTCAGCTAAGCTGATAGATTTTTATTAAAAAAAGAGTTTTATTAAGAGTGATAACTTAAGGGTGTAGAAAATACTATTATTTTCTTACTCTTCTCTTGGATTACCTGTCAACGATTTAAGAAACATAAAAAACCCGGCCGGTATATGAATCCAGGGCAGAGACTTTCTTCCCTCCTTGTACCTCCCTGTATTTGCTCCACCTCAAGGACATTGCAGAAGACAGGCAGATGGCAGGTGTATAGCAAACAGTGTACAGATAAATGACAAAAACCTTATATAACTTAGATAAGTTAAGGTTTCTGTTTTTAATTATCAAAACCCGCGGTTTGACCACAATCGCGGCAAACATTTTGTAGCAAGACCATGCGCTTGCGCTTGGGTCTTGAAAGTTTGTTATGCAGTAACGCATTCACATTACTTTGTTCCTGTCTGAAAGGTGTGGTAGCTGGTGCAATTACAGGTAATTGACACTTTTCACTTCATGTCTCAGAGTTTCAGTGACCTGTGTCTTCCCACTACTGAGGTGTGATGCAAATTTTACTGCTTTGATATGGGCAGAGGTTAATACTTATCATCGGTTGGGCTATACAAAAGTTTGGAACTTATTCACATAAAAAATGTATGCTTATGTCTTCTGCGTTACATGGAATACAAAAAGTAACTTAAAAACTTCCAAGCATAAGTTAAAGTTACATTAAATTGTAAACATAGAAGCTTCGTAGCCCGTAGTCCGTAGCCCGTAGCTCGCAGCTACGCGAGACGAAGTGACGTCACTGAAGCAATATTAGATTTGCATCGAGTCTGTTTGCTTTGATTTTTAGCTGACATTGCGACGGTGGACAGAATTGCATTTTGCTAATCAGTGTTTTTTCATTCTCTCAGAAGGTTGTTTTCAATTCAGTCAAAAAATACATAACACTTAGCTACTGAAACATTAAGTAAAGTTTTTCAGTAAGATTATTTTTGAGTACCTCTATATCACTTTAGAATCTTCTCTTCTCTTCTTCTCTACTTCTTCTACTTTCTCTTTCTTTCTTTCTTCTTCTTTATTTTTCTTTATTATTAGATCTAGATTAGCTGTAGGTGAATATTAGCCACTGCATAGTTAATGGTTAGTTTTGGAAAAAGTCCAGTTCAAGTGACGCAAAAGTGACACGGACGTTTATTTATATAATAACTAACGTTTTTAAGTATAACATTTTTGATTTTTCCAAGCAGATTCTATGACAGTAAAGCATATTATCTCTGCCACAGCTAAACTGTTACTGAGCTACTACACTGTATACAAAACTGCCGGCCTCATAGCTCAGTTGGTTAGTAACCCTACCTTCTGCGCTGTAGGTCGTGGGTTCGATCCGCACTCAGGACAAACATTTATGTGACATTTGTAACATTGATGTTTGTTCTGTGTCTGGGTGTTGATATGTATTATATGTATTTATTTACAAAAGAAAAGTATGTAAGTATTATATTAGTTGTCTGGTTCCCATGATACAAGCTATGCTTAGCTTACTTTGGGGCTAGATGGCGCTGTGTGAAATGTCCACCATTATTATTATTATTATTATATTAGTAGTTATAGTATAAAAAACTTGACCATTATCTTAGTATATTGGAAATAAAAACACCGAAATCAAGATATTGAAGCTTACAAACAGACAATGTTTAAAACATCATCGTATCAAAACTCCCGACGGTACTGTCAACCAAACAATGGGCCGATATCGAACCTCATTATCTGATCATCTTCGAGATGGACGATAGGATAGGCGCTCACTGATTTGAAGAAACGCGGCGTTTTGACGGACTGATATGGACTTACTGACAGTTTAGATGCGACGTTTTGACGGCCTAATTTCGTCAATATTACCATTCCAAAAATACTGATAAAATTACTGATATTCAAGATGAATTTTGGCTAGAATTCAAAGAGGGTAGCGTACAGAGATATCCGTCAGTGATGTTCTCGGATCACTTAATGTCTTCACGATTCACGTGATGATGCATAGTGCATGCAACTTTTTTAAATAACGGGTTCCAAATTATAACATAGATTAGCACTTAAAGTCTTGAAATGTGTGCGAATAAGCATGGTGGCTCAGGTAGTATAGACCTCGTAAATTAGGAGTTTCACGGGTTCAAATCCAGTTGTGCCCCAAAGAGTGTTTCTCTTGCTAAATATATGTACCCTCTAGGAAGAGGTTCCTACAACTTATTGGCTTCCCCGAGGATGCAAATATCAATAGGACGGTAACTACTTAACATCAGGTGGGCCGTCTGCTTGCTTGCCTAACAATCACATAAAAAAAATGTGTGCAATCCTGCTGAATAAATCTATTTTTCAGAATTCGTTAACAAGTAGTACATAAGTCTTTTAAATAACGGACTTATAAATCCAGCTGATTGTTATTCTTAATTTTATATGGTTCTTAAGTAAATGATTGGTTTTGTACTATGGTTTGTTGGTATTTTTATAAATTAGTTGGCAAGTCAGGAATATTTTTGTGCTAGCTAGGCTCACAGCACAAAAGTGAAAAGTGTATATAGGCATTTTTCCAGTTTCAAAAAGGCACCCAAACATAATGATGACTTGTTCCCGTCCCGATGCGCGGCGCATCTAAACCACGAATCGGATCCCCAATAATGAGTTTCCTTGCGCTTTCGCAGTCCAGACAAAGCCGGGCGGGACAATAGTCAGACAATGGTTGGGCCAGATTTGCGTACGAGACGATTAATTTCTTTGTTGTAGCGGAGGGGTCAATCTTCGTTTTCAATTTTTGTTTATTGATTGTTTGTGATATTTGTACAGCCAGTTTTCACTTTTGTTTGTGGAAGTTCGAGAAATAATAATTTTCCCATTAAATCCCATTAAACATGGGGTGAACATTTGTACGGAGTCCGCACAAGGTAAATAAAAAAAATATTATAAATATATATTTGCAACAACACAGTGTAAAAGCAAAAATAAGATCTCTCCTAGGTCTGTTGAGAATGAATTACAGTTTTTCAATTGTTAAAAACTTCTGTCTGTCTGTCTGTTTGTTCCGGCTAATCTCTGAAATGGCTGGACCGATTTTGACGGGACTTTCACTGGCAGACAGCTGATGTAACAAAGAGTAACTTAGGCTACTTTTCCGAGGGGTAAAATAGAGGTGCGTGACAAAACCGAATTCCACGCGGATGAAGTCTCGGCAACAGCTAGTCATTTATAGACATGATCAGTTGACATAAACCTAAGTGACCTGGGCGACCTATATCCACATTAAGCTGATACAGAATAGCCATATTAAAGCCAATCAGCTCAGTTCAGACGGAAAGTATTTCCGTGTCTGTGACGAACGTATTTTAGAATTAGACGTGGTGTCTACGTTGATATATTCGATATTTGGGTCAAAGGTATTTCTATATGACCTGATTGACTATTTATTAAACTAAGCAATATTTTTACTGATACAGCATTGGATATTAGATGTCGGAGGAAATTGTTTTGGGTAATATTATTAGATATGAGGCCAAATTATCTAATTATTCACGTCTCAGTAGTAACTTTGCGTTCTGCGCTGTATGTCGTGTGTTCGATTCCCACAAGACAAACAAGACGAATATAAATGTTTGTTCTTTGGGTTTAAATACACATTATATGTATTGTATTTATATGTATTCACAAAAAGTATATGATAGCATTTCTCTTCTTCATATATTACAAGTTTTGTTTAATTTGGGGATAGATGGCGCTGTGTAAAAAGTCTAAAGTACCTGTTTAAAGATTGTTCTTTTTGCATTTGTAAATCCCATGAATCAAATTGATAACACTCGTAAACTCTGTTTAAACTGCTCAATTGTAAACGACCCGACAAACGATGCTTTTACGACTGGGCTTTGAACGCAATCACTCATTTTATCAAAAGTTGTGTTTTATGAAAGAATGATTTGATGAATAGAAACTCTCTTTCTATAAACTGACCCTTTCTTTGATTCTTTTATTTCTGAAGGACTTACAACTGGCATTATTAATTCTATATTATTTTGTGTATCGTTTCTTAAGGCACTTAAACACGATGTCATATTAGACTTTTCATACCATTACATCATGCTTGCATGCCTCAATCATTTCTTTTTTAAAGTTTAAGTAAGTTTTTTATTATTCTTCCTGGCAAAACTTACCTAATTTATTTATAAAAGGCAATAATAACAACCTTAGGTAGGCATTATTACTTTTATTATTGCCATAAAGAAAATTAATGCCGAAAAACAAAAATAAATGTGTCCCCATTAGCCCCATTAATAATATTTGTCTTGCGATGTACATCGAGCTATTTGTACATGAACATTTGATTTACAGACACGACATTAGCTCGAGTATAAAAGTCAACCGACAATTACATGCTTTTGTGCCGTATTAGACATTAATTCAAAATGGTACTGCAATACAACGTCCGAGATGACTTATGCGCGCACTCAACTTTGCACTTTATCATAACAGACGCACGGGACGCAATCCATTCCAAGCCATATACCGAGCGGTGTAGAGTTACATTCCAATGGAAAGGGCTGCCGACAGAATCAGCGAACGTTCCAATTGTCTTTGCAGCGGAGATTAAATTGATTTATAAGACAGTGTTTCGTCCGTGTGACGGTTCTGAGGAACTCGTAAAGTTCACGATCGTTCGCAGTTTTATGTTATGCGACTCCCTTTTGATGTGATGCTAAATCATCAGTGATTTATCGCAGGATTCCTAAGTTTCCGCGTTTTAGAATTAACTATTCGTAAGCTGTAAAATGAAAGTAAACCGTGATGCGTTGCGAGACAGCATTGCGCACAGAATAATGACACTTGTACTCATGTCACGAAAGAGTTTGATTTAATGCTACACCCGAAATCATTTCGGGGAATATCTTAGATTGTTGACGTGAATTGCAACACGGTGTGATTTGTTGCCCGTTTGCATTTGATCATCCATCATATGTTTGAGTTATTCGTGGTATCAGACAGGTACAGTGTAAGTATTCTGAATTCAGATAGATCAAATGTGTTATTTATGAGTAAGCACGTTAATTTGTTTATAATTAATGATGGTAATGAGAATCACTTTGTTAACTACATGCCCGTTACTGCAAATTTAACTCTTGAGTACTTGAGTTTCATATACATATAAAGAACCAGTGACATATGATGGTTTTCACTACCAAAAATGCATATAACTGATAAACAAAAAAAAATATTTATCACACTTAACATGTAATTTTATAACAGAATTGATTTGTAGGTATCAAAAAACTAACATTGTATTGTTGACGCCTTGCATTGCCAACCAATATATCTAAGGAATATTTTTAACCAGTTATTTAGACGCCTGTATCGGACAGACAGGACAGACGGCAGCGACCACGCTCAATTATTCAGCCGACACGTCCCACGGCCGCTTCTAGCGCGCTCTATATCCGTGTCCTTATGATTTACGCGGCAAGACCGTGTTCTGTCGACGTGACAATGACACTGACAGTAGCAATTGACAGCTACGTTTAGCCGGATTAGCTATTTGTAGTTCGGTCCGGGTTGATAGGTGATCCGATTTCAAGGTTATACTTACATTTTAACACTGAGTTTGGGATAATATGCACGTTTGAATTAGGTTTTGTATTAATAGGTTTGTTTTTCTTATGTTGTTAATTAATTAATTAACGAAATTAACTTTCGACTGTCATGGGACAGAACTTGGGGCGTATTCATTCGATTAAAAACAGTGCAGTAACTTTTAGCTCCGCAACAGTCAATCTAATAGGATGTCCACAATGACATAGACGCGCTACTTACTACTGGTTAGGACATACTGTGTCTAAGACAAAGCAAAAGGTTGGAACCATCCCTAATTTCACTAGAGGTTTCCCACGAGTTATTCCCATTACACGCCCCGCCTACATAGGTGTCATGAACTGAACACAAAAACAGTCCAAGTTGTAACTTATTTAAAAAAAGTTTCAATTGAACTCTATCGTTTACCTACTCTAAAAGAAAAGTGTAAAATGTAAGTGTATGTAGAATACATACAGATAATGCAGTGGATTTTTCTGTCTGACCTTACAGCTTAGTTGGTAGTAAACACCGCCTTCTGTGCTGTAGGTCGTGGGTTCGATCTCACCCAGACTGAACACTAATGTGACGAACATCGATGCTTGTTCTATTTCTGGGTATTAATAAGTATTTATAAAAAAAAAACGTGTTCTATAAGTTATCTGGTTTCCATAGTAAATACTATTTTGGGGCTAAATGGCGCAGTGTGAGATGTCCACTAATATTTATTTAATATATATTATTTATTTTCCCATTCCCAAGTCTGAGACAAGACATTCATTTAACACAATAGATTCCTACATTTAGCATGTCGACGTATCCAGTACAGCATCAGTAATTGGCGTGTTCTTGAAGGGACTTGGCGTGTTCCGTGAATATTCTAGTGGTGTTGTCTGTCTGGCCAACGAGACGGTCGCTGCTCGCTATATATACCACACTGTATATATGTATACATACCTGTGTACATACTGTTGCCTAAATATATAGAGCGCTTTGTACATTATTGGCCCGGTGTGAATAGCGAGTCTAAAATATTTCTTATCCTTTGAAGTAATTTATTTGTGTGTATTTTTATCATGTACATCGCTGAATGGAGGATTAGAAAATTTGGTACTACTACTACTACTAATCGTGTCACTGGTCCCCTCGAACCAGTGTGGTGAAGGATTAAAGTGCGCCACAGAGAGGCTCCTTTCGTGCACTTGTGACATCTCTTCGAATATATAATTCTAGGACAAGTGGGTTTCCTCATGATGTTTTCCTTCACTGGTTTGAGAACCTCGTATTGTGCATATAAATTTTTCGTGTAAAAACCTAATTGGTGCACGTATAGATTTGAACCCGCGACCTCCGGATTGAAACTCGGGGTCTGTAACACTCGAAAATTTCTCCCTATTCTTTTGAATAGGACAGAATAGTGACAGAGCTACCGTTTTTACGAATAAACCTCTTAAGAAAAGAGGTTGATTACATGAAGTCTCTTGGTAGTAATATATAAGAATTAAAACTCACGTTGGTCCGATCTTCACGCCAGAACCATCACAGGGGTCAATCTGCAAAAGAAAATTCATTTCAGCAAATATATTCTACTCTTAAACTAATCCACACGTGGCAATATAATTTGGGATTAATTTCATTGTTCGTCTCCAAATCCAATTTTAGATGTTTAACTGTAGGTTAACTTGACTATATTTATATATATCTGTCAAATTGACAAAAAAAAACCCTAATTTCAAGAAGTAAAATTTACTTAAAAGATCTGTTTCGATGCGATGACTTCAGCCTCATTATAACATCATTAAAACAATAATTTTACACTGAACATTTCAATTCCTTTGCCTTTCACACTGGTGCAATCCGCCGTAAACGTCTGCGTTAAACCGCTAACATTAATTATTCCGTTCAAAGACCGCCGATGTTTACTTACGAATATTTATGACTTGTCGAAACTGCAATAAGCTATAAGTCATCCGTTGACGCGAACACGTGACTAATTAAACTTAAAAGTTGATAGCACAGGACTTCTGGACAGTCAGCGGTAAACTCCAGTTAAATAAGTGAACAGCTAAAAATGTATATTCCGCCGTTATTCAAAACGTCTAGCCGCTTAACAAAAATAATAAAATAATCAGTTTCTAACTTACAGAGGTAGTTTGGGTAATGAATTAGTTTATTAGTTAGTCTTAAATTAGTTCATAAATTTTGAGTTTTAATGTATGTAATTACATATTGCATCACCTAAAGAAAGAAAGCGTAAGATAACTGTAAATCAGCCATGTATAGCAAACTTCAGCTGTATTACAAAGGCAACTGTGGTAAATGGTATGACTATCATACAACCTAATCGATGAACTCACAAAAAGCTTAAAATCTAGGTGCTTCATTAAATCGAGTATTTATAAAATAAATAAATTTCATGCGTATTAAACAAAGATCTTAAACTTAATTATTATAAACACGTATTATGACAGAGTTCAAAATATTTAAACTATTAGAAACAGATTTTAAAGCGAACTGTACGTGATTCCGTGGCTCAGCAAAATGGCATTTAATTAATTTTTGAGCCGGGGTTGTAAAACCATCGTAAAACGGATAATCGATTTATATTCAACGCTTGCTTGATGGTGAGATTGGCGACCTTTTTATTTCAGTATGAGGGGATCCTATCAAAAGCAGTGTTAATTATTCAATACTTGAATTTTGTTTATTAAAGAGAACTCACAAAACGATATAAATAAATTAAAGCAAGGAATAATATTTAAGATACATAACGCAATGTTAGGTTATAATATAACTGTAGCATTGTTAATTTTATGTTTAATAAATATATTAATAATCTCTTGAACTACTAACGACCCAACCAAACGTAAAAAAAAGAAAAAATCGAATCACTACATAGACATATGTATATATAATAAGAGCAGTAGAACTCTCGCCAAGTTCGTCCGGGGAAGTACTGCCACCATGCCCTTTTCTGCCGCCAAGCAGAAACGCGTTCGCGTTACTGTGTTCCGGTTTGAAAGGTGTGGTTGCCGGTGAAATTACAGGCACAAGAGACATTCCACCTGCACGTCTCAGAGTTACGGGCGCATACGATGCGACTTGGGTCTTGTCGTACCTAGTAAGGGAGGACCCAAGTCGCATCGGTTGTTATGGGCAGAGGTTACCACTCAACACCAGGTGGGCCGTCGGCTCGTTCCGTAACTGTATCACATAAAAAAAAAATAAAAAAAATAACATACACAAAGCTTTTAAAAGTTAAAAAGCGTATTACCAGTTGGAATTAGCCAAAGTGGTCAACCCTGTTGACATGATTTTCTGAATGATTTACCACAGCCGTGACCGATGTTTGAATTATGTATTCCACTTTGAAAAACGATTTTAGAGCATCGATTCTTAATGCATATTGCTTAACGTAGTCGACGTAGTTGTTAATAATAATCGTCACTAATGGCATTTAGTGGTCACCCATTACGGATAAGCGCCGCAAACATTTGGTTGACCAGATATATCTATTAGGAACAACATGACCAGGGCACTGTGAACGTTTCTTTCATTTTCAGAACGCTACTTGTCTACTATATTATTGGGAAGATCACATCCTTGCGTCACAGTGGAAATTAATACAAAAAAAATTAAACCAGTGGAGATCTATGATCTCTTATTAAGGGTTATCTTATTTAAGGAAACCTGTAATTGGCTAGATATTTATACTAGGATAATATTATTTCATAATTATTATGCTAGCTGTTGGTTTTCTTAATAAATAAAAAATAAAAAAAACTTTGTTATATCTAACATACTAAGAATTGATCTAGGAATTCCTAGGAATTACATTAGGCCCCGAGGCCCTTGAAGTGCATTAGGTGCATATCTTCCAAATTTTTGTTCCAGGATAATACATTCCGGTTCCTTATAATGTTTTCCTTGCACTGTTTTGAGAACATTGTATTGTGCATATATAGTTTAGAGGCAAAAATGAAATTGTGTGCACGTCTGAAACTGAACCAGCAAACTCTGCATTAAAACTTATTCTGTGGTATTACGTCTAAGAACAATTATTTATGGTAGTGTTGTGCATATGTAGCTTTGCTACCAATGTTTCTCTAGAGAGGGGAAACGATGTGTCATTGAAATCACTGAACAAAGATTTGTTAATTTTGGCAATAATCATCATTGTATTGGATAGTTTATGGTGTAGATAGTATAACTACGAGTATCAGTGGTGAGGGCTGGCAGAGAGACCGCACAGTCACGACGCGTCCATCATTCTAATTCCTTTGAGACGACATCGCTTGTCTGTTCTGTGACGGCAAACACCGGCGCGAAGGTGAGTTCCGCTTGCCACCCCAACGTTTGACTTACTACATTTTGCTTTTCTGTGTGTATTTTTTTCCAAAGCTATTGAATAGATTTTTCATTTAGGTACAGGATATAGACCTTACGAAATTTAATGTCACATAATTTAGATAGTACCTACATAGTACTTATTTAGTAGTAGTACTTAGTATGTATATTAGTATGACGGTCTGTCATATTTTGCGTTTATACTCCCCTGCAACACAGATTTTTTGATTTCAAAAAATATTCAATACCATTTACTTCCTTATTCCGATGTGGATTATTTTAAATACTACTGTCAGTAAAAAAAAATGTGTCTTCATTTAATCTTTGTGAAATAAATACGTTTAACAATGCAGAAGGTTAATCAAGGACTGAATGATTGATGGAAAGATTCATAAATATGTAGCGATCACAAAATTTATAATAGTTTTTTACCAGGCTTGCTACCCTTGAAGAGATTAGTATTTAAAATTTATATCAGTTTCAATGTCACATTTGTACTGGTAAGAATCAAAACCGTGGCGTAAAATATTGGATCGCAACCAATTTCGGTGGTAAGCGTAACAGCCCCGCCAATGACAGACGCCGACAAAGCAGCCGACAGACAACAGACCGATCATTTCTAATTGTGTGATTTGATACCAAAACTCATTGTTGAACGTGAAATCTTTATCGTTATCGGTTCAGTATTAATCTCGGATAGTTTCACGATTTCTGGACGTAATTAAAGGTTTCCGTACAGTTGTTTGGATAGCGGGAATTTTAGATTGGATTGTGGATTTTGTGTTTGTGACTGAATGTACCTACTTTTTTTTTATTATATCTAAAATTTTTATAGCCGCTTATAAATAAAATTCTAAATAATTCTAAAATTCAGACATACATTTTTTCAGCTGCAGTTATGAATGAGAGCATAATTAAAGATAAATGGATAAGACATCCGAATATTTTATTCACTTCCTGGCTTTATCATTTTTTATACCACCTATGGCTTGTGAGAGGATATCTTAATCACCAAACAATAATCACAATTTAACAATATCTTATCAACACAAAAAAAACATTGTAAATGATGTATACTATTTTTTACATGATGATTCGTCATTTCGTCAATCATTCGAGTGACTGATTCTCGTATTGATGACTTTAATTGTTGTTCTTTATTCGAGTATTCGGCCTGAATGAGTTGCAATTTTTATACTGTGAGAAATCAAAAGCTTTTGGCGGACTTTAAAAGTTGTACGTGTGTATTGATAAATCAAATAAGCTTGGGTACAGTTGACTCTCGAAGAAAGTTTAATCATAAATTGCTAATTTACACATTGTTAATTCATTTGCAATAAATTGGGCTCTTTATTACCGATAGTTTTTATATTAGAATTTTACTTAAAAGTTCACTAAGTTAATCAGGAGTACACTCTTTGTTAATATCCGAGTTACGTCTCTAAGCAAGTTTTTAATCAGTGACCGAGTAACTGCCAACCTTGTCAGTTTAATTTCTTTTTAGTGATCTATCTTGTCTGTGTTTTTATATAATTCTCGTCTTCTTCTCAGACGTTAACTCTTAACAGATTAATCGGATGTTAGCCGTGAGTAAGCCTTTTTTATGATGAGAGATTTGGCAGGTAAAGTCACCAAAGTGTAAATGTTTTGTAAAAGTTGATGATTTTATTTTATATTTGTATGGGCATAAGACATTTCATAACTGTCGAACATATATTGGTGGTATTGCGAGCACATTCTGTCATGGTACATAGATATGGTTACATAGATTTAATAAGTCCTAGTAGTTTAATGATGGACGATCATGTGATAGCAATCAGCCCGGTGCCGGTGTGGTGTCCGGAGACCCGCAACAAAAGTGTACACACGTTTGGATTAGATTCTTTGCTCATCCAGCCTCAACACCCGCGCATCAGCTCCGTATACAAAGATTGAAAAGCCGAACTTTGGTGGTACTGCGGTATTTCATTATCTTTGTAAAATTCTCAACAGCAGATCGAGTTATTGCACAAAAAATACTCTGTGTTAATATTGAAATAGATTATATTATATTATTACTATTGATTAGCTGAAATTATTGCTGATTAGATGTTCTATCAAAATGTTTAATTAGATGAGCTGAATTATTTAAGGGTAAGGATTGCTGGGTTTACCTTAGCACTACATATTACTCGTGTCGTTAACGTAACGTACTATTTTTTTTTAATAGATACTTTCAGTTTTATACTCTTTTCAATAATAAACTTCAGAATTTACTCCAAAACTAAAATTGTTGTCTGTTAGAGATCTGGGAATCAATAAACGATCAGAAAACCCTAGGCGTAAAATAATCTAAGAACTTCGTCGACACAAGTAATAGAAAAATACACTAAAATTTTTCATGTTAGCATAAAAATATTTCATCGTTTGAAAGTCGCTAGAATTCGTCAATGTAATAGCGGCGGCAACGCGCGCGGGGTTGTAGGGGGGGGGTGAGGGGGTGAGGGGGTGAGTTCTCCGAGAGATCTGCCCTCAGAGCGGAACCCTGTTGAATGCCGGGGTGACCACACTGCTAGTATAGGGGACATCACGTGATTTATTTATGTACAATTTTCACAATATAAATCTGTGTTGTAAGTGTTGGGTTATTTACTTAATGAGCCTTATGAACATGGTGTATATTATATGCATAAAAACGTATGATATAATATTGATGCGGATTTAGTGATGGCCAGATCAACTGCATCCCACTAGTTCTGCTTCATGAGAAGCACTCATATAGGAGAAGTCTTAATTTATTCATTTTCATGATGCAAATAGAATCGACACTATTTTAAATGTTACAGAATCTAATGATACGGAAACTAATACAACAATACACTTCTTCTTCTTCTTCGAGTCACCGGTTCTGTCGAACCAGTGTGGTGAAAGGATTGTAAGTGCGCCTCAAAGTGGCTCCTTTCGTGCACTCAACACATATCTTAAAATTTTTAGTTCTAGGACATGTCGGTTTTTTCACGATGTTTTCCTTCACCGTTTTGAGAACGTGGTATTGCGCACATAAATCTTTCAATCGAAAAACTCATAGGTGCACGTCGGCATTTGAACCGGCGACCTCCGAATTGAAACTCGGGGGTCAGTACCGCTAGACCACCACGCTCTCAATACACTGATAATAATAGATCTTCTGTATATTCCAAGTCTACTCTATATTAACATTAGCTTTCTTTGAACAAGCAAGAGCCATCATGAGCCCATGTAACTCTCGGAGCTGAAAAGATGTATTAACATTAAAACTGGCTTACATCAGATAAACAAGACTTATTATTCTTACAAGGTATAAAAAAACTACTTGACAGTACGTTTGTACTCTATTCTGTACACAACAGTGATTAAAATAGTTAATTAATTTTATTGAAAGTATTACCCAAATGGCAGGCACCCTAAAGCGAGCGTTAAGTGACGATGATCGACAAAAAAGAATGAAGTGGGATTTTATTAACACGCGCTTTCATCAATTTGAAGAAAAAATACAACTTCGAGTATAACAAATGATGTTGTTTGTTAGGAGAAAGGGACTTCGGAAAATGGGTCTATAGAAAGGTCTGTAGAGATGGCTAATATCCGGCTACTTCGGCCCATTAAACTGCAACTTAAAAGGTATTTATTTTCGAGTTATTTTTTATAAAACATATTTTGAAAATACTTTTATTATATTTAATGAATAATTTAACTTTTTAATTAACAAATGTTTTCTGCAATTCTCATAGACTGACTTAGTTCTTTGGTTAGGTATATGAAAAAAAAAGTAGCTAGTCGTAGCGCCATCTCCATTGAACTTTGGAGTATTCTTATGATCAAAAACATTTCATAAATGTTCAATTTTTCCGGCTTTTTCTATTCGCGAGGCATCCCTACGCAGGGGTCTGAAAAGGTGATGTATTATCGCTCGCTGATCCATTGCTCGCTACTTAGACACCTATTGATGTGACATGACGTCGCTTTTCGATTCTTCCATGAAAGCAAAGCGTGCGAACACCTGAGTGTTTTTTGACGTACAGCGAAAAACAACCGTGAATTTTCAGGCGAAGCCCTTGGAGTTGATGCCAGCGTGCCTTTGCAAATTTACTTATTCAGGAATAGTTTATATTTGTGTGGCGGATGCGTATTATAATCAGCGCAGTAGTTTCAAAAAATCATTTAAATTTGGTTGTCCATAGAAGTGACTTGCAAATATTTGAACGGGTCATAGATTATTTGCTTAATTTGACCTCATTTTCAGTGTTGCAAGTATGTATAGTGGAGGAATATACTAACAGTAAAATAGCCAGGTTCAGAAAAAGCAACAATTTAAAAGAGTTCGCTTTGAGAAAAAAACTTATGTCATATATTTTTCATCATAACACATTAAACTGCTTCTTAGCCTTTAGTAGGGGTTTGTAACAACAAAATATTTTATTTCAACATATATATTGTTTTAAGTCAAGATCCCAGCTCAGTTACAAATCTACAATTAATGGAAAGTGAATCCGTATGTTGTATGAGAACAGCCCGCTGAGAGGTGACTCAGCGCATTCTGCGCGTCTGTACCGACGTGACGAGCGACATGACTAATTCCACCTTTGGCTGGATTCACAACACAATGACAGAAGGCTGTTGATTTGGTGACTAAAGTTTTAATATATCTTTTTTAGTTTTTTCTTCCCCTTAAAGGGAACTTTACATCTCAGTAAAGGACAATCAACTTTTAATTTTTAAACTTTTAATTCTAAGGTTAAGACTTTGAATTCCGAATCGAAACAAAGTCTTTTATCGAAACCTACTAAGTATAAATATAAGAAGCTCGAAGAAACAAGTGCTGTTGATTTCGATGAGGTCAGTTTTTTGTCTTTTTCTTTAGGACACGAAAGGAGCCTCTTTGAGGCGCACTTAAAATCCTTTCACCACACTGGCTCGAGAGAATCAGTGACTCGTATTGATAGATAGATATTTTTTTAAATTCCAAACTACTGAGTTATGAGAATAATTTCAAGATGAATAAAAATAATTTCTCAATAAATTAAATCATGACTACAAATGAAACGAAACAAAAATTTCGAAAAAGTGTTGACAGAATGAGATAGAGATGGAGGACAATAGTGAGAGAGAATGAGATGAAATGAATGAAAAGTGATCTCATATTTTCGTGGTTTGGCGACTGGAACGTACAGAACCAAAGGCACAAACCAGTCATTTATATGCTAATGAAGGAGGCCTCAAACCCACTAACAATTTGATTGATCTAATAACGGCGGTAATGACCTGGTTTTACTGGCTTAAAATCAAAATTCATTAAAAAACTTAAACTAATAAAGTATGCGATTATGAAGCCACCAATCATCAGATTGGATTATCATAATTACCCGAGTGGTAGGAAACTGTGGAATTATGAGCTTAGCCACAGATTCCGTGTCAGTTATTTACACAGAGATTTACATAAAATATTGATACAACCGTCGGGTGATGACAAATAGGCGAATCTTAAGAGCAGTAGAACTCTCGCCAAGTTCGTCCGGAGAAGTACTGCCACCATGCCCATTTCTGCTGCCAAGCAGTAACGCTTTCGCGTTACTGTGTTCCGGTTTGAAAGGTGTGGTTGCCGGTGAAATTACAGGCACACGAGACATTCCACCTACACGTCTCAGAGTTACGGGCGCATACGTTGCGACTTGGGTCTTGTCGTATCTAGTAGGGGAGGACCCAAGCCGCGTCGCTTGTTATGGGCTGAGGTTACCACTTAACACCAGGTGGGCCGTCAGCTCGTTCTATAACTGTATTACATAAAAAAAAAAAGAATTCCCACTCGATGGATATCAAGTTTGGAATAGAGCGTGGCTTTCAACAGACCGAGTACACTCGTACGAGATAGGACGTATACGGAAATACACGTTTCGAGTATTATAACGTTCGAAGCGTTCCGTACCCAAAGGCTGGGACCTTATTACTATATCTAACCTACGCCGGTGGCAGCTGTCCTACTTTGAACGGCTGTATTACAAATACAAAAATACAATCCATATTATTAATAAAATCTCCATAGAAATAGTTCTATGGCTACTCCGGACCGTCATTTCTCGGATTCGGAACCGGAGTAGTGTGAAACCGCTCTTTTTGTTCTCTAGCTAGACAGAGTTAGTATATAGCTCGTTACGTTCGGTCACCGCATCATTTTCCCATGCTATAAGCTTAACTGCTTGAATAAAAACTAAAAACCATTTAAGATTCTCCACGATGGGGTACCTCTAATGATAAACGGTCGATCAATTTATTTCCACGCATACATAATCGGTCAATATGCGTTCGCCGTGAAAATGTAACGAGTTCAAATAGTTGTGGTTTGCTACGTGGCAGAAGTGGTAAAAAGCGAATACAAGGCAAAAGAATAATGCTGGTGATTCTGTTAGCAACAAACTAAAACTAATTTTAACTAATATGTTAAAATTTGTTCTGTTTTTGAAATTGTTCTTTCGTTAGCGAATTCTTCTTCTTCGAGTCACCGGTTCTGTCGAACCAGTGTGGTGAAAGGATTGTAAGTGCGCCTCAAAGAGGCTACTTTCTTGCACTCGACACATGTCTTCGAAGTTTTAGTACAGGACATGTCGGTTTTCTCACGATGTTTTCCTTCACCGTTTTGAGAACGTGGTATTGCGCACATAAATCTTTCAATCGAAAAACTCATAGGTGCACGTCGGGATTTGAACCGGCGACTTCCGGATTGAAACTCGGGGGTAAGTACCGCTAAACCACCACGCTTTAAAAATACCAACACTGCTAATTTCCTAAATCACTCAACTGATCCGATTAAAATGAAGAAGCAGGTTCCACCTTCCACCACCTGGTAGACAGTCCCTGCGTTTCGACACTGACATGCAAACGCAACAATACGAATCATATTTGCATGGCGACCGCGACTTCGAAAGGTTAAACAATTTCATGCAAATTACGCATGTCGATACTCCATAAACTACCTGCAAACAGACATTATCGTTAGATTATATTTACACCTGACGATTATACTTTGTATCTTTAAAAAGGCCTAATAGCTCAGTTGGTTAGTAACCTTACCTTTTGCGCTGTAGGTCGTGGGTTCGATCCCCACTCAGGACAAACATTTATGTGACATTTGTAACATTGATGTTTGTTCTGTGTCTGGGTGTTAATATGTATTATATGTATGTTTACAAAAGAAAAGTGTATAAGTATTATATTAGTTGTCTGGATCCCATGATACAAGCTATGCTTAGCTTACTTTGGGGCTAGATGGCAATGTGTGATATAGCCACTATTAAAAAAAAAAAAAAAAAAAAAAAAAAAAAAAAAAAAAAAAAAAAAAAAAAAAAAAGACGTGACATGTAAATGTAAGTTTCGTTACAAGTTCTAAGTTTCCTCATCTTCAGTATCGACAAAAGTCGAAGTTTATTTCTATCAGAATATATTCATAACACTAATGAACCATGGTGTGATGTTGCTCTGCTCAACGACACACAAAACACCTGTAATAGTATATTATGTAGTCATAAATGTAACAAAGACCTAAGTACTCAATTGTTACAAGGATCGTGCTCGCGAAAAAAAAAGGAATCCCTCCATTAGGGGTTTCTTGTTTGTTCTTCCCCATGGAGGGTCGGATAGGGTTTGAACAGGCATCAAACTTATCGATAAGTACGCGTGACCTTATGTTTTGAATATTGACGTTCCCAAGCCATTTCTTTATGAATTCTATGGAAATAAAGTTTTTGACTTTGACTTTTGACTTTGAATACATTTTCTCATAATGGTCATAATAGAAGTTTCTGGATCAAGGACATACAACATAGGAAACAAGTTTCCTATGTTTCCGGCAATTATTAAATGGGAATAAACCGCTTTCTTTCAGGTAATTTTTTTTACGCCATCGCAAAGGTTAGTAGGTAATTGCTGTTAGTGGAAAAGGAGGGATAGGTTTTTAACATATGACTTTTTGATGTGAAACATCTATAGCCGCACATAAAACCGATTTCTGGCGTGGCGACGCATGCCGTGGCGACGCGTCGCAACGGCATGCGTTGCATATTACTTTTACAAAATAATGTCGATGTTTCACATCTGCCAGGCGTCCCGTGAAGGCTCACATTTTTTTTTTTATATAAAACTTGTAAGTTGTGCTGCATTTCAAATTATATCTTTTCCTAGTAACACTCAAAAAATCTATAAGTATGTTTCCTCTCATAAATATCGAAATATCAAAAATATCACTGTACATTAATATTTTCGTACATCTTCACAACGAAAAATATCAATCCATTTTATTATTAGTCATGATAAAACTTGGATATTATTATGGACATACAAAAATACATAACGTGGTCGTATAGCGATCGTGTCGTGCGTACTAAACGAGACTCGGCTGCGCAACAACCATCGACACGCGATCTTGTACCTGCACACACAACCTTTGTATTAAATGTACATACATACATACATACATACTCGTACATACTTGAATACGTTTACTTAGTTAAGTCTTATAGTCTCAGTTGTTTTATAGTAAAAGATTTTGACATGCCACGTATTAATGAGAACCCACTGCACATTTAGTTCTACAGGTGGGAAATGTAATGAATTAATAATATAATAAATCCTCTTTTGTAATATATTGTTGGATATCCTGACTGCTGACTGCTGACTGATTGAATGACAATACACAGCCCTAACCGCTGGACCTAGCGACTTGACATGTTGTGAGTCGCGGTCGAATTGTGGCTAGATGGCGCTGAGTGAAATGTTTACCAATATTATTATTATTATGTGAGCCTTTTTTTTCTTTCGATCTTAGGTTGTCTGGTAGAAATCGCTATAAGCGATAAGACCGCCGATTGTACATTTATTTTGTTTTTTTGTACCTCAATATTTTGTGTTTTCTATTTTATTGGTGTAATGTGCAATAAAGTGTTTATCTATCTATCTATCTATCTTTTTGACATTGTTTAAAATTATAATATAGATTAAAATTAGAATACGTACAATATTAATTAAATTAGAACTCACCCTAACATTTGCATGCTAATCTTAGTAGAACATAATTGAAACTAAAAATATTATTAACATCTTTGTAATCTACATTATTTTCAAGCAAATAAACTATCTTTGTCTTTTGTCTTTGTCTTTGTCTTTGTCCTATTTCATATAATAAGACAAATGTTTAGCTAACATGACGCAGCTACAATTTAAGAAAGGAATGCTGGAAATTCGGCGATGAAGGGCTCTGAAATCAAAATAACTTTGATACAATTTTGCCAAGACTAAGACGCTAAATAAATAAATAAATAAAAAGACGTCAAATCATGCACTCAGTTTAACACTATTTCTATTTTAGTTAGGTCAATAATTTACGAACAGATGGCCTGAGATGGCCCACTTGATGTAAAGTGGTAACTTCTGCCCATAAAAAAGCTATATGACTCGGGTCCCCTCGTACATAACGAAGACCCAAATCGCATCTAACTGCGCCCGTTACTCTGAGACGTGAGTGGAGTATCATGAACCTGTAATTCACCCAACAACCACACCTTCAAACCGGTAACAGGAATGCCTGTCCGTTACTGCTTGGTGGCAGAAATAGGTAAATTGCAGCACTCCCCGCACGAACTGGGGTCAAGTTCTACTGCTTTGGTGTTTAAAGCAAAAAAATAGATTATTTGTAAAAAACTTGTTTGAATACGATTCAACTGAAACTTCTAGGCATTTTTTTGGGTATCTTGTGGTTTATCTCTTTGGACATTTCACGCAAAGTGCTCCAGTATATAGCTAGGTATATGCGAATATATCAAATATTAATAGATCACGCAACTCAAGCAGATAATTTGTCGGTGGCATCCAATCATCCAGCCAACCTAAGAACACGAATAGTCTAGAAAGTGCACCGTAATTACATCCAATCACTGGACCCGTCTGTCTGTCTGTCAGTCATCGTGTGAGTGACGTAATCTGCGGACCGATCGATCCGGTTTCATTAGATTTTATTACAGATATTAATTAATAACCTGCATTGTTAGCGATTTGAATTGGAAATCAATTGATGGTATATTTTGTGGACAGCTAATTTATCTCGGAATTTTTGCAATCATTCATCATCATCATCATATCAGCATAATATAAAAGTCCACTGCTGAACATAGGCCTCCCCCAAAGATTTCCATTGTGAACGGTGTTGAGCCACCTGCATCCAGGGATTTCCTGCGATCCTGACTATGTCATCAGTCCATCGGGTAGGTGGCCGCCCTACACCGCGTCTGCCGGTTCGTGGTCGCCATTCGAGAACCTTTATTCCCCAACGGTTGTCGGTTCTTCTAGCTATGCGGCCTGCCCATTGCCACTTCAGTTTGCTTATTCTGAGAGCTATGTCGATAATCTTGGTTCGTCTACGGATATCCTCATGCTGCAATCATTGATTTGTGTTATTGTATTATTGCAAATTTTAACTCAATCACGTAATACTCAGATGCAAGACAAATATATCCAACCTGCTACATTTGTTTTGGGTTGGTTTTCAGTAAATAATAATCAAAATGAGAAATGACAAGGTCACGTCAACTATTGCTAAGTTTGGCGCCTGTTCATAACTTCATGTCAGTCATGGATTCACGCCTTTGTCCCCGAATGGGTAGGCAGAGTTACAAGCCACATTTCACCTTATGGATAACACTCTGGGAACGTAGACGTGACAAGGGGTGAGGTTGTCGCCGCCATAATTTTCTCAGAATATCTTGGCTAACACTTTCTTTCAGCAATTAATTCCTCCATAAACCAACTTATAGCAACGAAATAAGTAACAAATCGGGCGACAGTCTCCTATATACATAGTCATATAAATAAGCACCAAAATATGCGTACATCACTAGGTATATATTTACACATCTTGCTATTTTTCAGTGCCCATCAAGATTAATACTGAGGAATAAAAAAGCTAATCTTAATCCAAATCATTCAAGTATTTAAGTAAAAAAAATTATGTGCTTTGCAATAAATTTTACCGACTCCAATTGATTTCAAATAGAGTGTTGCCACAACAAAAACATTAATAGTCCCGCGGCCGCGGACCCATTGAATCGTTTGATTGATTGACACATGAAGCAAAACCCCGCTCTGTGGTACACGCCAAATTTTAGATTTTAATTTGATTTTGATTGACAAGTTCCAATGTTTTGTACCGGTTACTTGATAATTCAAATAATTAAGTATATCGGAGAGAAATATATTGAAATGAATTCGTAATATTAAATTGTCTATAGGCAAACCAGTAACCTTAGTAGTTCCCTGTGGGTGGCCAGACGCGTCCTTTTTGCTACCTACGCGTGTCCTTACGTGAGTCTTGCGGTGCTGAGACCCTAGTTCAATCCAGAGGTCGCTGGTTCAAATCCAGACGTGCGCGAATGAGTTTGGTAAATCGAGTGGCTTTTTTATCAAGCGTGTTAATAAATGATTAATGTACACTCCCGTAATTAAATGATAGTACTTATCTAATGATTCGACAAACAATAATTAAAACAAATTCAGCCAGTAAGAGTACAGACCCAGTCAGTAAATTTTTGGAAAATGCTATCATGTCATAAGTTAATAGCGATTTTTTCCGATACTAAAAATTCATCTATCTCAGTCTATGAGACAGACTATGCCAGTTGAGGGAGAGAGATAGAAGGTATCAAAATGAACACTGTATCTCGTCTCACAATCCGTGCATACTACCAGCTACTCACCCCTGAAATAAACACGCTCGCATCAAACAACCGACTCAACGTCTTCACAACTCATTAGATGCCACCCCCTACCCCTACCCCCCTACCCCCCCTCAACCCCCGGCACACCCCCGGGACGCCCCGCCCGCTTGTAATTAACCGAGGGCCATAAATTGACCCTAACTGTCATATCATATTGATTTAGTCCCAACCTACGCTTGCGAGTTTCGGGGGAAAAATTAAAATTGTTTGCATTGACGTTGGGATGAAACTTCTTGGACGCGAGAGGTGATTGAGAATGGTTCGTTATTAATATATCTTGGCAAGCTAAATTGAGGGTCTATTGACTTATGATCGGAATAAATGCATCACGTATATGCTACCTTTTGTACGGGAATATATGTCTGTATGTATCGTCTGGTTGTAACACAATGATATCAAAGTATGTTATAAAAGTAAGTACTTATTCAATCGACTGACGTGATTCAATTTTCACCTTTGTTTTAAACGACATCTTAGACTCTCCGATGAATATGAATCTCTTTGATTGAATGATCTTTTCGCCGCATTTGATCTTAAACTATGAAATTTATTAAATAACTTTGAAAAGTTGATATTTTTCAAAACAAAATTGCAAAGCTATATTGTATTCTCAACGTATAACTGCGACAGCAAAACATCTCCGAGTTCAACAAAAATGAATGGCCACTCGTATTTGTGAAATTTCACTCCGAGTTGCCACCTCGCATTAACGCATTATTATTATTATTATTATTATTATTATTATTATTATTATTAACTTTATAACAAATAAAATTCCTATAAGTCCCATACAAAAATGGGATTCCATATGCAAGCAGTTAGAGCGATGTAATTGGGGCCACACGCGAGTCTAACGGTGTGCAGACAGCATTATTGGCGGGCAGCAACGATTGAGACTGTCAAAACAACGCCAACTAGCAATATCGTACAACATTCACCCGCCGCGCCGCGCCGCCCGCGCCGTATGATACAAAACAAACATTTACTTGCCATTCTTAAACAGATGATTCGATTCAACAAACATTATTGAAGGAATTTACGAGCCATCGAGATCAAAGTCGTATCACAAAAATATCTATTCCTACCAAATAGCAGCTCGCGGCTTTTCAACATCAGACGTTAAGGCGCAAATTCGTATGCGAGATGGCGGCGATAAGCGCGGATCCCGCTGGCAGCCATGTTTTTTCGCGCCAACAATCGTGCGTCCGGTGTTGCCACATTCGAGAATTTTCCTCAATCGGGCTAATTTTGATTGAACAGATTTCTTTGCTTCTTTCATTATATTTTTCATAGACGATGATCGCCGGATACGATCAAAGCCCGACCTTGATACGAGAGATTGTTCGGCCGTTAGAAACGCTTTAGACTTTTTGTTTAAATTTTTATTAGTATGGATCGCGTAAACATTTTTATGAAATTTCACATCTGAGTTTCAGTATCCGTGTATGGGTTTCGCGATTGTAGGCGGAAAGTTGCGTAATTTTAAATGAGATTGGGCTGCTGGTAGAATGCGAGGAGCGCTCCCCTAAAGTTGACTGAAAATGAACGAATGAATTTTAAATCCGGATCAAATTGGTTTTGATCAAGCGCGGGTTTTGGCGATCGCGTGTAAGTATGCTACTGATTTGGCAGCCCAAATCACCTGGCTGATTCGATCCAAGTTTACTTCAGAGGCAGATATTGCAAAATCAAATATGTTAGGGATATTTTGGAATACCTACCACTTTCAACCATACTCTATATATAGCTATAACTAATTTAATTAACTCTAATATAAGGATTCGTAACTGTTAGGTAATGTTGTTAAGTAGCAGTAGAACATCGCCAAGTTTGTCCGGGAAAGTACTGCCTCCATCCCCATTACTGCCGCCAAGCGTAATGAATTCACGTTACTGTGATCCTTGAAGGTAGGCTGTGAAATTACAGTAATGAGACATTCCACCTTCACATCTCAGAGTTACGGGCGCACCTAAGTATGGGATGACCCAAGTCATTTTGCCTGTATGGGCAGAGGTAACCACTTAATAACAAATGAGCCATCTTTCTCGTTCCGTAACTTAAACAGTATCTCATCAAGGACATTTGAGGCAGTAAAAATTCCAATTGATTTCACATCTCTGCAGTGAGGTAAATAAATCGTGAAATGTGTCAATTAACTCAAATTAATGTTGTATTTATGTTAATGTGTGACGGACTCTCGCCATAGACAAAAAGACGCGTTTGACAGGACGCGACTAAACCCATTTAGATAATTCAGGTGATCATGTGTGGACGGAATATTTATGTCGACTGGTCTGTACGGACGGTAGGACACTGGACAGTCCGTCGTTCGACATGTCTTTTAATATATTGTATTATATATTATGTTGTTATATTTAAATAAATAAATAATGGTGGACATTTCACACAGCGCCATCTAGCCCCAAAGTAAGCTAAGCATAGCTTGTATCATGGGTACCAGACAACTGATATAATACTTATATACTTTTCTTTTATAAATACATACATATAATACATATTAACACCCAGACACAGAACAAACATCAATGTTACAAATGTCACATAAATGTTTGTCCTGGGTGGTGATCGAACCCACGACCAACAGCGCAGAAGGTAGTACTAACCAACTGAGCTATAGGGCCAGTCAAAATTTGATATAGCATATAGTAATTTCTTGATAATAATGAGATTTTTGAATTACATAGTATTAGAAATAACTGTATTTCTATATGGTATAGGTTGCTGTACCACTTTTGTTTGTGTGGATTTGATTGAGATTAAGAAATAAGAGGACATCGGATTTAATCTGCCTCTTTTCTTTCGTTATGGAAAAGATGTGATAGGTCACAGCCGCAGTATTAAATCTATTGAGTATATTATTTGTAATTTACTGAGAATAATAGTTGCTACACAGACAAATTATGCAGCACTTAATTTGAGGCACCAAATCGTTCCTTTCCATATAATATTTGCATGAAATTAAACATATTATAAGTATAATTAATAAAAATTAATCGTTGCTCACAAATCCTTTCGAGATTTAATGATCAATATATTTTCTTATAACTAATAATTGGATCTTTACGTACCAACATAATTTAGTGAAGCAACCGATACCACAAAATTGATAAATGTTGTCATTTCCTTGTCTAAACTGGACATTAATAAATTTAAACTGTATTATATTATTAATATTAAAGTAATAAAATAATACTAACATTGATAGTAAAGTAGGTGTATTATTTATAGTGACTTGTCTATTTCTGTTTGTTCCCAAACCTGACTTAATTGTGTAATATTTAATTAAACAGCATACATTACATTGACAGAACATGAATTGACAATGTTTTAAAATGGAGTCCCATAACATCCTATGTTATGGGATAGATATTATGTCAAATTTTATTTGGAGTAGGTAGTATTCATACAAAACTGAACCATAAACCTTTACCCATACATTTTCTATGAGCGGTGTGTTAATGGAATATATCTGTTTTCCATATATAATATAAAGCATAAGTGATTTTCCATAACCATCCCTCGGGATGATTTGAATCTGTTGCATTAGATACTGTGTAATAGTTTTCCGTGCAAAACGCACACAAATTCGGTCGTGTTCATACAAATCAGTTTAACGTTTTTAACTATTTTGTTTGAACAATTAACAGAAAATAAACAAACAATTAACAGTTTATCAGTTTTGCCTGTTAAAGCTTACCAGGTATGTACATATACATAAGTACTATAAATACATTTTGGTAAATATCACAATATATAATAACTATTTACTTAAGTGAAACAGTTAAATCTAAAAATTTAATTTTAAATTTATTTATTATATTTATTTTTTTATTAAAAATTTATACTACTCATGAAGTCTCCATAAATGTGTATAGAATGTAAATTTTAATATTTCTAGGGTTCAAGGTAATTCTTAAAATTATCTTGTATATTTTTAATCTCTAAGTTATAAAAGAGTACTCATTTTAGTTTAAAAAAGTACTTCTACATAGTTCAAAAAAGTGATGACAGAGTTCGACATGATTGCGTTCATATTTATTTCACAATTTCCTTAATGGCATCCTATACAAATAATGTGTGTAATTTAACAAAACTTATTTACATATAATATTAAATTATACACTGTTTATTTTAACATTTAAACATAATTTAAATTAAATGACTTTAACTGACTTAAAACAGAAGTTTTAAATAAGTTTTTCTTAATGTTACTTTATTACATACGATTTCTGCAAAAAAAGGTGCCCGCGGTGAATAACTTGTCCCCCGGGAACACTGCACTTTTCCTGGATCAAAAGTAGCCTATGTGTTAATCCAGTATATAAGCTATCCTGGTACAAAATTTCATCCAAATCCGTTCAGTCGTTTGAGTGTGAAGGAGTAACAATCCTACACACATACATACAAACTTTCGCCTTTATAATATTAGTGTATGAGTGATATGCATCTTTTATGATGTCATACATGATCGTCATGTATTTTGACATGTATTTTGTCAAGTATCAGATTCGTTAGTCAGGACTGATAATCATTTCAAATAATGTGTTTAATTACATATATTTTTTATTATATATAGCGGGTAGACATAATATGTCTACCTAAAAAAATAATAGATAATAATTTTTAATATATATATATTAAAATTATTATTATTATATATATTATTTTTTATTATTTGTAATAGATGTGTCAATATATTATAAATATGTCGTACAGTCGCAGTCTGACGAGGTGTGTTTGTGTCAAACAAAACAGTTTGATGTTTCAAGGGTAATAAAACAATTAAATTAATCATTACTTATGATCTATGGGAACCCGTTTGTGGTAATAAAATTTAATATACCAGCCGAAATAAATATAACCGATCATATATCGTAGTGTTCGACATTGTTGCGCGGGCGGCCATCTTGTTGCTAATTGCTTCTCATGACGTGTGACGCTAATACCCACTCGTACTTTGGTACTTTATACATTTGTTTAATAATATTGTTTGTACAGATAGATAGATAGATTAACTCTTGTATGTATACACCACAAAAACATTTTACAAAAAAAAAAAAAAAAATTAGGCGCACAATGGGCGGCATTATCACTAAAAGTGATCTCTACCATGCAACCTGTACAGGACATGAACAAAACAGATAAACCAACTGAGGTAGTAAACGGTGACCGTTATATTGACCTCTCTGGTATTAGAGTCAGAACTTTTCTTGATACCGGCCAGAAGTCACTTTATTTAATTACAGGCACATAAGACATTCCACTTACACGTCTCAGGGTTACAGGCGCATACGATGCGACTTGGGTTTTGTCGTGCGTAGTAGGGGAGAACCCAAGTCGCATCGGTTGTTATGGGCAGAGGTTACCACTTAACACTGTATCACATTAATAAAAGCTTTTATTCTACATATCAATAAAATTGTACAGCTTAACTCAACATACTGTGCCGCATTGGTGGGCTAAAGGAATATCACCCCTATTTATTGGAGTTACTTGATCACGTTTTATGTTACACTCCACCCTGATTCGTAGGCTTCAAGAATATCTCACTAACGCAGCCTCCGAAAGCGCTCTTCCATCTTCATATCTACTACAAAATAAATAATCATTTAAATGAACGCAAATATCATTTGAAAGCAGGATAGAATAGAATACTTTCACAGATGAAACACATAACAAATTAAATTATAATAAATTAGGTTCACAACTATGTCTCGTCATCAGTGTTTCTATGTTTAATTTATTAAAATTATACATTTTGTCGCTGTGAAGAAAGCGCTAGTAACAAATAATAAATAATTAAAAAACAAAAGATTCATTTGTCGCGATTGACCGATTGACTTTCCAAGCTATTTCGTTAAGAAATAATATATGTTGTCTATCGTGGGTACCGAAATTACTAGCATCAAAATAAGCAAACATAGAATATGTTTACATAAAGTCAAAGTCAAAGTCAAAACTTTTATTTCCATAGAATTCATAAAGAAATGGCTTGGAAACGTCAATATTATTCAAAACATAAGGTCACGCGTACTTATTGCTAAGTTTGATGCCTGTTCAAACCCTATCCGAGCCTCCATGGGGAAGAACAAACAAGAAACCCCTAATGGAGGGATTCCTTTTTTTTCGCGAGCACGATCCTTGTAACAATTGAAGGTTAGGTAGGGTAGGCATACCATGCCTACATTACAACAGTCCTGTGCAGGAGTCGATACTGCAACCCTTTCAGTTTCTTCAATTACAACTCAACAAAGGTGGACGATATCATTTCACCATAATTAATATTTCCCATCAAATATTTTTAGTATTCTGATAGAGATTTGAACACTTTTCCACCAACAGTTTAGCTTTTATCATCTTATCTGTGAACTAGTTATGAAAACACGTATAATGATGATACTTTGATGATATCCTAAAGTGGAATTAAAATAAAACTACCGGAATGTATAATTAACATCGAAAATTCCCAACATTTCGTTCATAATCCATAAACATATTTTGACGGCAGCAATTTGTTAAAACATTTTTGGAAACAGACATAAATGATATATGTTTGTGTAGATAACATAAATAAGTCACAGGTTATGTATTCGTGTAATGTACATAGCAGGTGTCACGTCACATGGCGGATATAAATTCACTTGAATCGTTTTACGTCCTGTCACATAATATAAAAATATGGAATTATGGCATTCCACAGTGAACCACTATTAAATGAATTCATAATTCTGTGATAAATGAATAAACTGTTGAAATGGTATTAAATTCAACTTTTTAACTGTTGCCAGTTTGAGTTGTCATTCTGGTTTCTCTGATATCTTTTTTGGGAGCTGATTAAAAATGATTTTGAAAATTGTCTTGTGTGTCGTTGTCCAGGTTATCGGGTCCAGCAATAGAGTCCAAGAACACTGAGCTGGAACTTTAGCAGATGTGTTGAATCAAATTAAAAATGACAATTAGCTCTCTGCGTGGTGGTCTAGCGGTACGACCCCCGAGTTTCAATCCGGTGGTCGCCGGTTCAAATCCCGACGTGCACCTATAAGTTTTTCGATTGAAAGATTTAATTGCGCAATACCACGTTCTCAAAACGGTGAAGGAAAACATCGTGAGGAAACCGACATGTCCTAGAACTAAAAATTCGAAGACATGTGTCGAGTGCACGAAAGGTGTCTCTTTGAGGCGCACTTACAATCCTTTCACCACACCGGTTCGACAGAACCGGTGACTCGAAGAAGAAGTTCTCTGTACTCTGTGAAAGTTAGTAGGTGTTGGTGAATTTAAGTAGGTACCTACTAGGTATATTATACCGAGTCATAAAATTTTCAAACTTTTTTTAAAACGAGCATAGTTTTATCAATGGCAAAAATAAAATTCCATTAAATAATTGTGTATCATTTTTAACCCGACCACCTTAACTCATGAACAATTTGCATTCCCGTATGAGCGCTTACAAGTCGATGCTTCGGGACACCCGCGTGGCTTAAACTTTATTTAATTAATATTAATTTTTCTGTTTACTAGGTCTGCCTTAACAAAATAGTCAATTTACATTGGAGACTATATTCATATATAAATATAATATACTATCGTATTTGGGTGTGATGCGGTTAACGTGTGTTCTCTGTTACATTGTGTGTGTAATTCCAACCAAAAATTGTACTTTCTTCAATAAGGTAAAACAGAAAACTTATTTCAGGTACATATGCTTGACCTTCCAAATACTTACCAAATACAAATGTAAGATATCGAAAGAGAAACACTATAACACCTATATCCAATTTCTACCTTTAGATGAATAGGTACCTGAAGAAGTAATTAACTACCTACTGATGCAGCCAACACAACTATACATCGATAAAAACAAATGTAATTACTAATTATTATTATAGCTAACTGGTAATTTATTTTATAATTTAATACGGTGACAATGACATATAATTTATTTTGATTAATAAAATATTAATTTTGTAAGTATGTGGCATATGAAGCCTAAGCTATAAAGCCTAACTGTTGCACTAAACACTTAGGTGTTGGAGGAGTACTAAGTTTTATATTATACTTAGCAAATTAAATACTTAAAGCAGTTTATAATTATGTTACCTGCCTAGTTTGATATCCCAGTTATATATAGCGGTCAAATAAATGTAGGTAGGTACCTGATATACCTATATGACAGAAAATCTAAACAATTAAAATGCACTGCAGTTATTTTGATATTATATTAATTAAGTAGGACTGACATCTGGAAAGTTTTATAAAGCCAAGTTTTTTTTTAATGCTCTAATAAGAAGTCAGCTTAGTTGTGAAGCGTGAAGTGTGAAACGTCAATAATATGGCTATTTTTACTATGATATTAGGTATATATCTAACATAAAAATAATTTTATTAAATATTGCAATATATAAAACATTACAAAAAATATGCATGGCGCAGTATAATACAAACTTATAAATAAATATTGAAATAGTTCTATGTAAGAGAAGTTTCTGCGATTGACTTACGCTGCGACATCTTATCTTGGAGATATGTTTGTCTCAGCATATATTTATTTGATGATAGCGGAAGCTGCTGGCAGTTGAGACAATATCATTAAATAATTAATTAATTTTGAAACGCATTTTCTCCTGAAGATAACTAAAATAAGCCAACTAGCCTCTTCAAGATGACTATACCTAATACTGAATCACGACAGACATTTGCAAAGCAAGTTAGATGTCTCAAGTTAGGTAGGTAGGTATATAGGTATAGGTATGACAATCGGTAAAAAGTAAATTCTAAAATAAATAAGTCGTATCTATTATTAGTAATTAAATATAATGATGAAAATACAAAAACATTACGTAAGTATTTAAAAGAAGTTTAATTATTTTAATTTTATGTGTAACCATGTTGTGATAAGATTTATGCGATAGATAATACCATGATCAATACATACATTTACTAATTATTCATAAATAATTAGCATATAAATGATGTTTTATGTACCTTAAAATATCAATTACAAACAATTATAATTACATAGCAGGCAGTAGATAAGTGATTTAACAAGATTCAGAACAAAAGGTCATAATAAAACCACGTGCGTTTTACTACCGTCAGACAACTGCCTGGAAAATATATCTACATTAAAAATCTTTAAGTCACAATACTGAAGCCTTTACCACAAATCGAAATCTAAAAAAAATTATTTTCAAAATGTGTGCAAGAACTCAACATTGACACGTTGCCATCCTTGTCTATGCCCCGCCCCCCGCCCCGCGCGCCCCCCGCCCCGCCCCGCGCGCCCCCCCACCCCTCGTAGACGCGTTGCAGACGTTCAAGTGGCCGGACCCTCTGTTTAAAATGACGACTGTGTGTGCACTGCTTTACAAAAATAAAGATGGCGGACTGCAGTAAGGCCCTTTTGTGCCGTGCTAATATGTGCGCGATGCACAAGTAGGGGGGGGAGGGTTCATAGCAATTTATTTTGAAATAATCCTTGATTATTTGCTGATTAGAAATATCTTAGGAAGATATAAATAATTATTAATGAAAATAAAATATGCTATTATCAATTTTGTTTTTTTATAGTTTTTTAATCGATATAATGAATTACACTTACGATAGTTAATTTGCATTATTAAATTTAGTATTTGATCTATTAAATTTTTGCTTTATTAATAGAATCTAATTAGCAAAAATGGATTCTATTCGCTTACCTTGTTGTCGACTAGCGCCACTTTAATTGTATGACTAAACAATAACACTAACACGTAGGTATACATAAATTAAACATGAAAAAGTATTATGTCTAAGTAGATTACCTATCTTATTAAATTTTACTTTTTAATTATATTTTAAACTGAGCCAATGATGGCTGGATGTTTCATACGATAACAGCAAAGAGTTGTACAAAACTTATTGTCAGTACATTTGGTTACGTATGTTTGTACGATTTATTGTTTAGCATCGTGGTGTCGCGCGGCCCGTCCGACACCGGCCGCCGCCGCATCCACACTGAAGCCAAACAAACGCTCCCGAACTTTTCAGACAACACGGGAAACTTCAGTTCAATCTACAGTTAACGCGGTCCTACATACAAGCATTAATAAACACTTAGGCGACACTACAACACTAAGAAGTAAACATTACGGTTAATTACTAATTGGTATATAATAATATAGTTTAATCTATAGTTTAGTGACATGTTTTGTCATGCGTCTATGATATATGCTCACCTCCGTGTCCAATGGATAGCGTGTAATGCAACGCAGTCGCCGGCACCTGAGCAAGTAACGTCCAACCAGCTCTCCTATATCCTTTGTTTTCCGACTTGTATTTGTATTGTGCGTACGCGAAAGGAATTCCTCAGCACATCAAACAGCAGGCACGCTGTCGACGGACCTCATTCCGATCCATCAATAGGAAACTTAAACAAATCTTATTTGAACAGATGGGCCGCGACGCCGTCTCGGACGGCCGAACAAATATTTGCGCCGCGATATCACAATACGTGTTCACTTCACTCAAACGGGACACTTAGTTAGGGGGCGCGGTGTGTTGTCGGGTACACGTGAGTCGCGTGACGGCGACGTGTGTCGGGAGGTGTCGCGGGCGCGATGTTGTCGCGTCGCGCGTCGCGGCCGGAGTGAGGAGGCGCGCGGCCGCCGCGCGACACTAGCGCCGCGGTGTGGCCGTGGCCGCCGCCCGCATACACCAGCGCCGCGCCGCGCCGTGCATGCACCGACTCTTGTGCTATTTTGCACTGCATTCCGTCATTACATATAGTGTTAGTAATTACAATAAAATAATAATTTAAACTTATTATTATACTGAAGAGTCTAGTCAAAATTTTGAAATAAATAAAGTTAAGCCAATAACCCCCAATTTTTGTTATTCTTTGACTTATTAAAATCAGTAATTACAATACGGATCAAACTTTTAAAATTTGTAAAAATTACACAGCGCTTGCAAAAATATATACACAAATAAGTACACTAGGTATAATTGTTTCATAAAGTACACACAATTATAAGGACAATTAACCAAAAAACCCAACAAAAACTCAAAATATCTAATTGTCTACATCCTGTCAAAACATTGCAAAAGCGCAGAGCGGGTCTGACGTGACGTGACGTGACGTGACCTTGCAGCGCGTCGCGTCGCGCGCCCGCTGTCGGCGTCTCGCTCGCACGCGTGGGGCGGCGCCCGGGCGCCCCGCCCCCCGCCCACCGCTACACCCGGTTTTTACCTTTTTCCCGCGTTTACAACCTCGCATACATTGCAAATGTTTTGAGTGAATTTTTCAAAGTTTTGTTTATTTGTAATTGGTTTTAATAATGATACAGAATTGGCAAGCCGAGTCTTATTGCAACAGCGCAATAAACAGACCATTTAGTGTTCATGCAATACATCGGAATTCTCCATAAAATCTATGATAGCTTTATCCCTTCAAGCTTAGAAGTAGAAAGCTTCTACCATCCCACCACCTTTCAATCCTATTCTGTTCGAGTCACTGATTATTCTCTCGAACCAGTGTGGTGAAATTAAATGCGCCTCAAAGAGGACTCTTTTCGTGAATAATAGAATTTTTTTAGTACATTTTTGGTTAACAATGCAAAATGTCTTACTGTTACAGATTTGATATGTAATAATCCAGATTCCTGTGATACCGCCCCACTAGAATATATCAATAATAAATATAATACAATTCAATGTGTACAACAAAATGTTTGTCCTGAGTGGGGATCGAACCCACGACCTACAGCGCAGAAGGTAGGGTTACTAACCAACTGAGCTATGAGGCTAGCTATATATAAAGAAGTACCCTCCATTATACATGGTTACCTCTATATACAGGTGTCGTATATTATTACAGAATCGGACGACATTTTCCGTTTTACGAGCGGCCACTTGATGTGAACTGATCGAATTATTTCTCGAAATACCGCTCTTTATAATCGAGCGAGCTGGTAATTTAACTGCACCTGTAATATCACCGGTGCCGGCGCTCACCCTCGCTACCTGTACGTATCCAAATACAATGTAAGAGTTATCAAAGTAAGCGTGCTATAATTACGCGCATAAATATGTTACTGCTAATATAACTGGGATGTGGTCACGTTAATAATTACATATATTATTTATAATTTATTTATTTTACCATGCCCATTTCTGCCGCCGAGCAGTAATGCGTTCACGTTACTATGTTCCGGTTTGAAAGGTGTGGTTGCCGGTGAAATTACAGGCACGTGAGACATTCCACTTACACGTCTCAGAGTTACGGGCGCATACGATGCGACTTGAGTCTTGTCATACCTAGTAGGGGAGGTTCCAAGTCGCATCGGTTGTTATGGGCCGAGGTTACCACTTAACACCAGGTGGAGCGTCGGCTCGTTCCGTATCTCAATCACATAAAAAAAAAATTAAATGATTTTTGAAAACTTTTTCAATTACCTATTTCAAATATGCAATGAGCTAAAGAGTCTTAAATAAATATAAATTAATTATATCACTTCATAAGAATCATTTAAAACACTCAAGAGTTCATAACCTCAACCTACATTCAGATATTTCTCATATAAAAACAAATTACACGACTTTTTATGTTGGGTCTGTTAACTGTTGTACCTTAAAGTGTGTGTTGATCGCACCCTCACATTTCATTATCGCCGCACCATAACGCCGAACTTCAAGAACCGGTCGAATTATAATTACTAAACGGGTACCGGGTACCGAGTAGCGGGTAGCGGGTAGCGGGTAGTGGGTAGCGGATAGCAGGTAGCGGGTAGCAGGTACCAGGACGCGGGTAGCGGGTACCACGTAGCGGGTAGCGGGTAGCAGGTAGCGGGTAGCGGGTAGTGGGTAGCGGGTACCAGGTAGCGGGTAGCTGGTACCAGGTAGCGGGTAGCGGGTACCACGTAGCGGATAGCCAGTAGCAGGTAGCGGGTAGCGCCGATATGATGACAATGTTAACCGGCAGTTGTCACATCTATTTGTATCTTGTGACAAAATGATAAACATCACTGTAAAATAAAAATAAGTTGCGTTACATAAATACTAACGCTTACACGGACACAACACAAATATTTAATAATACGTAAACGTTATGTTTAATAAACGAATTAATTGTCAATTTGACGTTTCCAAGTTATTTCTTTAGAATTCAAAGGAATTGTCGAATGTTTTTCAAAAAACTTTGCTGATTCCAACTAGAATGGGTAATTATTTTTTTATTTCGTTTTAGAACTGTAATAATAATTGTAGAGACAACTATTTAAAAAAAATAAAAATATAATTGTACCTACACACTAAAAAACCAACGGCAACCAACTGTAGTTTTAACTTACTTAAGTTTGTACGTTTTTTTAAGTTACGCGTGTAATTAATCAAATTAATCAAAAACCTGCACAGGTTGATCTGGCTTCCTATCACGTCTACTTCGTTAAACCTTACTTTGAACGCCACTTCACGTAGGACTCCTAAATATATTCAATGTTTTTTTTATAAACAAGGCAAAGTCTAAGTGTATATTTTTTATATTATACGAAGTACATACTAGGCTACTATAAATTACTCAATATTTGACTGGTGCACTGACCTCTTATATTTTCATTGCAACTCTTTTCAATTTATACTTCCGTAACATAAAGCCAAGCGCCGGAGATTCTGAAGTTCTATCAGAAACAATGGCCTCCACAAATTAAAATAATAATCATAAATAATAAGATCATTGCTCCAAGCGATGGATTTATTAATTATGTATTTGTGAGTAATCAACGAGGCACTATCGACATTCGAAGATATAATTTTCCTGAATAATGAACAAAGCGAGCGCGCTGGGCCCGGCCGACGCGACGCACAATCACTCCAGCGTACCTGGTTCATAAACCGCGCACTTTACTCGTCCCCCGCGTAGGCAAGCCCCTAAATATATCCATATTACGCTCGTAAATTTTAACACATATGATGCCTTTTTTAAAAAGAACCCTATAATGTATTCGGTTTATGGTCGGCGACGTCACCTACTCCGATTGACTTAATCGTAAGGTGACTCTATATTTCGGGGATTGTAATTGATTTTTTGAATCACGATTTGAAAAGGTAGTGATTATTTTTGAATCGTTCTGATGTGGTCGGTTTTAATTATAGCTTGGGAATGGTTAATATGATTCATGGTTATATCTCTGTTGGTCAAAGCAGCTCTATTTTTCCAAAAATACTTATGTTTTCAATCTAGGCAGTAACACCGTAACCTCTATACAAGCTTCTTGAGTATAACTCTTCGTTATATAAATTTATTTCAATGGACATATCGCTCAAAATTATATATTACTCAATATGCCATACTCAAATGGTTTTTTCTCAAAGAATACAGTATTAACTGGGCGCCCACGTTTTATCGTCCGTAGGTGATTAGTACCCTTTGAATACTTACTCGTTTCCCCGGGTGGTGCGAAAGAAGCAACCCAAAATAACAGAATTTGGTGCTAAGTTCGCCCGGAGAAGTACTGCCACCACACCTGGTAATCTGCCACAAAGCAGTGATGAATTCGGTAGGAGTGGATGCCGATGAAATTATAATAATAAAATATATTATAATAATAATCATAATTATAATAATGCAGGTGTAATATCCCCGTGTCGGGGTGATGGACGCAACGCATTGCGATTTGAGTCATCTAGTACTTTGGTGGAGAGGACTTGAGTCGTATAGCTGTTGTCTATGGGCGGCGGTTACCACACATCAGTTCGTTCCGTCACCTAAATCACTTAAAAAATTGATGTATGTCTAAGTTACTTGTAGGTAGTGCTCGTGTCCCTGGCTCTTTCGATCTAGGAGCTGAAAGTATTAAAGTGCGCCTCAAAGTGGCTCATATTGTAACTTGACACATGCCTTCAAATGTTTAGTTCTAGTGCATGCCGGCATTCCGCACGATTTTTTCCTTCGCCGTTTTGAGAACGTGGTGTTGCGCACATATTAATATATTTTAAAGTAAAATACTTTTTTTTTCAAACAGGGATCGGATTAAAGAAATACCTACAAATCATTTTCATACAGTATATTCATTTTTTTATCAAAACGCGTTCTATATTAATAAATGAAAAATATTGGTGGACATTACACACAGCGCCATCTAGCCCCAAAGTAAGCTAAGCATAGCTTGTATCATGGGACCACCAGACAACTGATATAATACTTATTTTTTTGCAGATTCTTCTAAACTTCTTTGCTAAAAGATTTCCAGAATATAATGTGTCAGATTTGCTTAGTGAGAGGAGACGAGTGGACGGAGCTGGCAGACTGAGATCAAGGCGCGGGCGCGGGCGCGGGCGCGGGCGCGGGCGCGGGCGCGGGCGCGGGCGCGGGCGCGGGCGCGGCGCGGGGTGACTGCACCGGGAATGAGCTGTTCATACTCATTTATCTCATTTGTAATGTGCTATAATCAATTCAGTTATTTTTAGGGTATAAAAGTTTATGTGTTAGTAAATTTTTGGTTCGGAGCTTAAGACCCATTCGAAATTATCAGCTGAACAAAGTGTTACCCTTAGTTTCTTAATTTTTTTTAAATTTAAATATTGTATTTGCTCTCGAGCCTTTAATTGTTTGATGTATTTGTTGGTCCATACAACTGTGATATAGGTGATCTTAATAAGAGTTTTTTAAAGCTTGTTGTTTATTGTTTCACTTTCGCAAAACGTGGTGAATAAATAAATAAATAAAATAAATAATGGTGGACATTTCACACAGGGCCATCTAGCCCCAAAGTAAGCTAAGCATAGCTTGTGTCATGGGAACCAGACAATTGATATTCATACTTATATACTTTTCTTTTGTAAATACATACATATAATACATATTAACACCCAGACACAGAACAAACACCAATGTTACAAATGTCACATAAATGTTTGTCCTGAGTGGGGATCGAACCCACGACCTACAGCGCAGAAGGTAGGGTTACTAACCAACTGAGCTATGAGGCAAGTCAATGAAACCAACGTGAATTTTAAACTACGTTACAGATATTTAGACAAGAATTTAATATTTCTATAGCTTGATTTCAACTCTGTAACATTCCGTAGTTATCATAATGTACACTCTAATTCTTACTCTACCTGTTACTAATAACCTTTTCTATGACAAAGATTAATATTTAACTGTTTTATTGTGCTATGAGTCCCGTCCTGATATTTGTTTCCAGTCATCCTAACCCGGCATTTGTCTGCAGACTTGTTTACGAACTTAGATGAGAACGGAGAAGATATAAGAGTCGTTATAAATATTTTGAACAATTCATATTAATGAGAAAAAAGAGAATAAAGAAATATAAAGTTAATGCAAATTTAGACATTATTGAGTTAAGATCGACTGTAGTTCCTGTGCTCTGTTTAGATTCTATCTGATGTCCGGTTGGGCTTGTCGGCAGGTCGGCATTATAATATAATTATTAGTCTGCCACTAGGCAGACGCACAAACAGACCAAAATATAGCAATCCGTTTAACATCCGTCAGGTCGTCTCCGAGACACAAGTCTCCCCATATTATATGGTAGCTCTTATTTAAACGTTATAGAGTATGTATTCCTGTATTCGAATTATTGTTTCGAGGGGTATGGCACATGTAATTTCGGATCATAAAAATGGGTAATTTCGCGCGCACTGCATCTGTCATCAACGCATCTTTCATTTTTTGCTCAGCAAATCATCTTTATGGGTTCAAATTATACATGCGCGCGCGCAGCCCGCTTCACAAATTGGCGATTTGTAATTTTGCAAATGATTGGTGTCAATCAAGGATTTTGATTTAGGTGACCTTACACAGTTCTCACAATATTCAAAATTGAAGATTTGCACAATAATGTTGCGTTATTGACGTGAACTGATTCGCGTGGATTCGAAGTTCCCTGCCGAATGCCGAAAGTCAATTGTATTTAACGTTCGATGATTAACCGGGCTTGTTAATATAAAAGCTTTTCTTTTACTCTTGTAAATTCAGTTGCAAGACCGACGCATTGCTAGTTAATAGTGGATAAAGCTTGAAAAAGAATAGTGTCGAAGTAGTAGTTGGTACTCAACATAAACCAATTTCGTTTACTCTTCGATTGGTTGATCTGTTAGTGTCAGATCTACGTCACGACTAGTCTTACAGTCAAATTCCGACTATTCAATCAATCCTCCTGCAGGTGACATCATAAATAATTCACAATATTATAATTTCCATCGTCCAACGCAGTTCACGTCACAACTTCCTCCGGCGAGGCGCGGCGAGGGCGGCGGCGACGCGAACTGTATAAAACTTCTTGTCACCCCTCGACTTACAGGGGAAGTGATGTCGGACGTGGCCGGTGGAGTGGCCTATTGCCACACTATACACTATGCTAACTCTGATGTTAGAGTAGAAATACTTGAATATCCCTGCGGGCTTCATCATATCAGCGGGTAAAAGTCCACTGCTGAACATAGGCCTCCCCCAAAGATTTCCCTATTGAACGGTGTTGAGCCACCTGCATCCAGGGATTTCCTGCGACCCTGACTATGTCATCAGTCCATCGGGTAGGTGGCCGCCCTACACTGCGGGCTTGCACACCTGAAATTCTCTTGTCACCTGACGTACAAATTTACTTTTCGCTAACCGAGAGGAAATTATGTAATGACAGGACATTTTCATAGAAATGCCTTTAAGTATTACTTAATTTGATTACTGTTACGAACTGTTGGGTTGGTAGAAATTGAATTAAATATAACGCACCATATTGAGTCGAGAATATATATTTAACTCGTTTGTTTCAATGCTTTAGTTTCGTTTAATGTATAATCATTCTGGCATTATTTTTCTGCGTCAATCATTTTAAATGCAAATAATTTTGAAATTACATAATTGATTAAAAAAGATAGTATTTTGTATTTATACCTAACATATTATACTAAATACTTGAAGTATACAAGTTAAAATTGGGCATAATTACCTACTACAATAATTTGTAAGACAGTTCATTCCCATGCTGATTGTTCATACCCGCAATCAATCACGGAATTTACTACCCTAACAGCTTAGCCTCCCTTTTACGGGAGGGGTAAGAGATAAATATGGTCTAAGCACGCAGCGCTGTGATGGTAAATTGACTGCAGCTGTCTGTGGCGCTAAAACTTTGGGTGGATACTTCGATATTTTGAAAAGACTTGGGCCTAATTCTCGACCTGATATCGGACGTTAAGTTTAATTAAACTACCTTCCAATAAATCCGGTTTAATAAAAGTTATTGCAAATACTTTAAAGTTTGTCAATAGTGAATTAAAATACAAATGACAGTTTCCGCAATCAATTAGTTTTCATGTACAGTTTAAGAGCAGTAGAACTCGCCAAGTTCGTCCGGGGAAGTACTGCCACCATGCCCATTTCTGCCGCCAAGCAGTGACGCATTCGCGTTACTGTGTTCCGGTTTGAAAGGTGTGGTTTCCGGTGAAATTACAGGCACATGATACATTCCACCTACACGTCTCAGAGTTACGGACGCATACGATGCGACTTGGGTCTTGTCATACCAAGTATGGGAGGACCCAAGTCGCATCGATTGTTATGGGCCGAGGTTACCACTTAACACCAGGTGGGCCGTCGGCTCGTTCCGTATCTCAATCACATAAAAAAAAATAAAAAAAATGAACAAACAGCGCACTGCCTCAGTGCTTTCCTATAACAAAACCACTCTTATCTCAACATGTGAATATTATGATTTCACAAACACAGCTTCTACAAAAAGAAAAGTCTATAAAACACGAATTATAAAAAAAACTACAGCCATGATCTTAAAAAATATATCGAGCTCATTACCAGTTTTGATACAGAGCATGATAAAACAATAAGTCGACACAGTTCAATTATTTTATATGTTATTATGGACAGTTTGAGAACCTCATATCGATTCAAGTTGAGTATCGAACACAGCATGATGGACGACTCACTGTAACCTCATCGTACCTGCACTAGCCGTCGCGCCTGACCTCGCCCGCCATTATAACGATCCCGTACGTTTACTATATAATATGTAATATATGCGACTTGATTCTTGTCATACCCAGTAGGGGAGGACCCAAGTACCATCGATTGTTATGGGCCGAGGTTACCACTTAACACCAGGTGGGCCGTCGGCTCGTTCCGTAACTGTATTAACATAAAAAAAAAAACTAAACTACCAACTGAGCTGTGAGGCATGTCGATATGTGTATATACTGCACTATAACTGTGGTGCACCAAAGGGATGTTTATATAAAGCTGAACTTGAAACATTGTCGCATGACAAACCCCAATCCACCATCGCATTAGCTGTCGATTAGTAAATAAACCGTTTTGTAAATCCAACGATTAATGCAAGATTTCGTGTACAAGTCAACGCGTCGGCAAATATGCAGTTACTCTGCCTTCTACTCTATAGGTAAAGTGTAATTACACCCATTGATTAAATTACGAAATTTGATTATATAATCACTCTTGCTCTTCGAGAATAGGCAGTAAAAACAGGAGCTTCTGGTTCGATATACTAAAAAAAAAGTCATAAATGGATTGAATTTAGTAATACGGTTCAGTACATTGTCCAGTAAAACCTTGCTTTGCAACCCTTACTCATAGAATCAATTCATATCTCGTATGTGTAGGTAGGCGGCTGACAAAGTAATGTTTCTCCTAAATCGGTATGTTGACGCGACGCCGAGTAGGAATGACTTCATTCTCTCGCTATGGACGAAACCTGTCGATATAAACATTACGTAAATATGGTAACTTAAAGTTAGTCAATTAACTATTGGTAAAATGTACTGAGCTATAAGCGGTAAGACCGCCGATTGTACATTTCTCTTGTTTTTGTGTATTTACCTAAATGTATTGTATTTTCTGTTTTATTGGTGTAATGTGCAATAAAAGTGTTTATCTATCTATCTATCTGACATCGAACCAAACTAATGGTTAGACTTGTGCATTCCAGTGAACACTTACCTTTTTCTTCCCCATGGAGGGTCGGATAGGGTTTGAACAGGCATCAAACTTATCGATAAGTACGCGTGACCTTATGTTTTGAATATTGACGTTTCCAAGCCATTTCTTTATGAATTCTATGGAAATAAAGTTTTTGACTTTGACTTTGACGTTGCTCACTGATTTAACCATAAAATTGCTGTAACAAAATCTACATTCTGAGTTTTAAGATGATGGAATCAACTATTATATGAGTCATGTTTTGTAAGAGTAGGGTACGCGCGGTCACTGATTGTAAATGGATTTCACAAATACCTTACCGTACTTCAAACGATATATAATACACGTGGGTAAACCAAATCACCTAACTAGTAAAAAGTCAGTATAAAATAAAGTCGCTATCTGCTGCTGTATGTTTCTTCGCTTACTCCGTATGAACCACGCTACGTATTTTGATATCTATGATTTTCACGGTGTATTGTCATAAAATATTTCTTAATAATATCTTGCTAAGCACACTCTCATTCATTTTATTTATGAGAAAATTGCACGCGGGCGATGCCGGGGCGGGTCGCTAGTAAATAATATACATTTTATCTTATTAAAAGAATCTTGACTATAAATACTGTGTATAATCATTGAAACGAAAAGTACTGTAAACCATTCAATTCTCTACTTCCACGTTTTAAATGTATCTGGCGAATTTCAATGCGACTTCGAAGAACACATAACTATAATGCAACTCGATACACAAGTTAGCAAATTTAAAATGATACCAAGTTCAATAACACGCCAAAACCTGGCCCAAATGAGGGTCCTAAGTTCCTGTGTAATGGGGTCAGCCACCTAAACCCCACCACGGCGACACAAGATGCTGTCGCTGCCTTACTACAGCTGCCTGCTGTACTGTACCCACTCGCTGCCTGCCTGCCTCCTCATACCAATGACTGCGTTTATTTAGAAGTAAAAGAAAAAGTGTTCGTGTCCCGAACGACACCAAAATAGAATGAAAAAAATATGTGGCAACAGATAAAGTTAAAGATAAACAATCTAGATATAGAAAATAACTAAAATAACAACTACCTGTACACATAGAGAGATGTTGAGTGGGTCAAAAGGATCCCTGTTTCAGCATAATGCTGCACTGAACAACAGTGCAGCGCTGGTTTCCAGACAGGGCCCCAGATGTGACGCGAAAATATGCCATTAACATCACAACTTCAGAATGAAAGGCGCATCGTGCAAATGCCAATTTATAATAACAGCAATGAAATATTAAAAAAGACTTGACATTATTTTTATAACTTTGCATTCGTAAAGTATGAAGTCGATTTGAGACATCAGGCAGAATAGAAACGAAAAGAAAAAAAGTGCTGCATGTTGATCACTTAATTTTATTGCTTACCAAAAGCGGTGGATTTAATTATTAATAGTGAGAGCGTGGTGGTCTAGCGGTACTGACCCCTAGTTTCAATCCGGAGGTCACCGGTTCAAATCCCGACGTGCACCTATGAATTTTTCGATTGAAAGATTCATGTGCGCAATACCACGTTCTCAAAACGGTGAAGGAAAACATCGTGAGGAAACCGACATGTCTGTCTAGAACTGAAAATTCGAAGACATGTGTCGAGTGCACGAAAGGAGCCTCTTTGAGGCGCACTTACAATCCTTTCACCACACTGGTTCGAGAGAACCAGTGACTCGAATATAATAATAAAAAATTATTAATAGTAAGAAAAATCTTTTGTAAAGCTAACAGGATTGACCGTCACGAACCTGTGACGATTAATTAATTTATAAGTAATATGTTGAATATGTGCGACACGAGTTACGATTGAAATGTCCACCATCTTTGTTCGCAGCAATCGGTATGGGCTGGTGTGTGGTGTTATTTAAGAGAATTAGCCAAGTCTTGTTACTAATATTGTTGATATGAGATTTGTCCCGGTTTTTTGTTTTCTTTTGTACGTAGATAATTTTACAATCAAAGTGAATTTTACCCGGACACGCTCAATAAATTGACAGTCAACTTTCGTTTACAATTGAGCACTAGTGCTGCGCTATAGAAGGCTGGTTAAGTGGTTGCCGGTTCAATCAGTCATTAACTATATCTGCTATATAATCTAACTTTAAGGCGATTTTTCTTTTTTTGGACATTTCACACAGCGCCATCTAGCCCCAAAGTAAGCTAAGCATAGCTTGTATCATGGGAACCAGACAACTGATATAATACTTATATACTTTTCTTTTGTAAATACATACATATATTACATATTAACACCCAGACACAGAACAAACATCAATGTTACAAATGTCACATAAATGTTTGTCCTGAGTGGGGATCGAACCCACGACCTACAGCGCAGAAGGTAGGGTTACTAACCAACTGAGCTATGAGGCCTGTCTAACATTATAGTATAGTTAGTAAGATAATACATTAGTGAAACAAAAAACATGCACACCAATATACCGACCTGATAAAAATCTCGGTGCTTATCACGCAATATTCGACCCCGGCTGGGAATCGAACCCGGGATACCTCGCTTTGCAGCTAGTACTGACTCAGCATCAGAGCCGTCTGTAAGCTTAATTCTTGTGCCGCACAAACTCATGTTAATCATCCGACAATATTTGTGATTTTATCACATTCGTGTCGAGCCTGCATAGTATTATGTGCTTTGTCTCAGCTGAATTAGTTATTGCAAAATAAGAACTCGAATACAAGCTCCGTGTGATCACGAGTTAAACAGAGACCATGAGGTCCGTGAATACAAACATTAAAGTTCCTATCTTCAAAAAGCAATAATTGTCTTTAGAATATTGGTTGCATGTTAATGGAATCAAACTTCGCATTTACTTGCGAAAGATGATTAAATTCCATAAGTTTAATCATAAATCAGGCACGTCTTTATAAAAAAATTGGTTTTGAGGGCATTTTTACGAAAAATTCGAATATTTAAGGGTTGGTATGAAATATTGACTGTTATATATCCAGAATTATCGAGATGGGCCATTTACTTTCACTAGTGTGAAGCAAGTCTTCTGTTTATTTAGTGGAAACATTAGAATCTGAGATGAGACTAGGGGAAACATTACTTCTTCATTGCACCAACACATTGAAACATCAATATCAAAATTTATAATTTTGGTTTATCGGCTTCCAATGTCAACTAGTTGAAATACAAGTGAATCAATATGCCTAATATACGTTATAATGGCTCCCTTGATCCACTTCGACTTCTCGGATGAAAAGCACAAAGCTCCAAATCAACAAATAACCTAGTGCTTGCAATACTTGTATTTTGACATTTATCGGGGATTTATATCTGAAATAATAATATAATATAATATAAATAATGGTGGACATTTCACACAGCGCCATCTAGCCCCAAAGTAAGCTAAACATAGCTTGTATCATGGGAACCAGACAACTGATATAATACTTATATACTTTTCTTTTGTAAATACATACATATAATACATATTAACACCCAGACACTGAACAAACATCAATGTTACAAATGTCACATAAATGTTTGTCCTGAGTGGGGATCGAACCTACGACCTACAGCGCAGAAGGTAGGGTTACTAACCAACTGAGCTATGAGGCCAGTCAAAAAATGAAATGATCAAAAATGAAATATTTTACTTAATATAATATACGTGTGTAGAACCATCAACAACCTACGCAACTTTTGCTAAAACCATGTTGTAATGCTAATGGGCCTTAATCTACTATCGGAAATACTCACGGACCTTGTGGGAAATCCTGTGCCTTACAGCTGAATGTCATAAAAACGATTGATAGTGACATAAACAGTAGGAGGTCCGAATGGTATAAAATGTTCAATGGTTCTCACTCGACCAATCCGAACTCATCACGGATTGTCAAGTCAATGGACGTGAGGAATGTTGTAGTTCCAGCCTTCACAGCGCAAGATGACAGCGTGGTTGGTAGCAGTGTTGCAATCCGGAGGTCACTGGTTTAAATCCAGAACATAGTAAATTTTTTGCTTGAAAAAAGGACGTGAAAAACTCCTTGTTCTTGAAGGAAAACATCCCGAAGAAACTGGCATGTCAAAGAACCAAAAATTAGAAGACTTTACCAATATGAATTGGGATTCACATGTTTTATATTAAATCCCATTGAATTTCGCTAATCGATCGTAGACCTGTGTCCTTGCAGTGAGATAATTGGATGCATATAATATATGTTAAGATACTGTTAGTTTTTGAAGGAGCCCTTGTCCATCGCTAGTCAGACTGTGGGCCATTTTGCCTGACGAATAAAGGCTGTTGTTGCATCTAAATATGATCTCTGGGGAGGCTAGCAGCTCATTGAAGCTGTTGCTGCTTGCACTCTTCTCGCACGCTGCCTTGCGGCCAACTCCTGGATGAAGCCGTAAGTCTCCCCGACTCCACATACTCGTGCCACAGTGCTCAGGCAGCCATTCTTGGACCCTCGGGGGGCAGGAAGAATATTGGCTGACCCATAGCTACTAATAGCTAGCTTGTACGGATTTTTTAGAACCAGATAACTGATGTATGTACTTGAAACCTAGTAGCCCGAGTCACCCCGACATCTGAAGATGTATTGTCTCATGTGCATGTAATTTAACCGGCATCAACACCAGTAGATATGGCACCAGCAGTCGCGTCGGCGTGAAAGGGGCAACGGTATGCGATGTCACATGGTTAAATCGTCATTGGCTGGAACAGAACGGGTTAAACGTTTACGAGTGGACAAGTTACCAATAAAAACATGAAGATTTTACGATGATGGCCTAAAACCCATAAAGTTGAGTAAATCTATTATGTTTATTGGTCAAACTTAAGGCTAATAAAATTAAATAACTCAAAGTTAAGTAGTGAGCATTTTAGATCGTTAAATTATTGTTGATTGGGACACCTACCCACATTTGATACAGTGTTTGTACTTTCACACCAACTTAATACTCCCATTCGTCCGGCCAACCAATTAATGAGCGGATGTATGTATTTCTATTTTTTTATTTTGTATCTATGCATATTTTTTAATAGTCTATTAATGTCAAGCTGTGTCTTTGCCTATAACGACATCAATATGACTTATATGTGGCCGGAGTACTCGAAGACCCAAATGACATTGCATTGCGCCTGCCATTATGAGCGTGACCTTCTGGTGGAACTACGTCAAATTACATCAACTGAATATGAACTGAGGCTCGTAAAAGACATCCCTTGTATCTCTGCCTACCTCTTCGTGAGAGAATGTGTGAAGTTGTCGATTGCAACGAACATGCTTAGCATTTACTCATGCTGGAGTTACAGTGATAAAGAACCATGTATTCATCATATAATTTAAACAAAATTTCCATTCGCATCCAACTTACAGATCCAATAACAGAGAACCCGAAAAATAACCTTAAAAAGGAGGAAATATTCGTAAAGTTCGTTCCATAAACAAAGCTACGCGAAGCGAGATGGAGGCTAGCGAGCACATTTTATACAAACGATGACGTAAATACTCATTTGCAAGAACAATATCCGATATTGAGTGAGGCCTGTCTTTCGGCTACTCCGGGAGTACACTGCCGGCCGAGATAACTGAACTGCTTCCATTTACATTACTGTTTTACTTACTGTTCTAAGGTTTTTATTTCCTTGCTTTACAGCCTGCTAGTAATTTATCCATTCTGTTTTTTGTAGTAATTATAGATGTGGCATATATAAGACAGATTAGGTTTTCTATCTATCGGAATTACAGAATCACAACGGGTTGAAAGCCATCAAAGACTGAAGTTATCAATAAGAGTCGAAGAAAACCTTAGCAAACTAGAAACACTAACAGTTCGTAAGGTCATGTAGCAAAACGGTAAATGAATTAACCGGCTTCTTAACTAAATTAGCGAAGTTCTAATGGTAACCCTGCAAAGCGTTGGGTCCCAAGTTCAGTTCACGGCTGGGGTAAATGTTAGCTATGTATATAGATTATTATTGGTTCTTCGATGAGTTGTAGATTTGCTAACAAACACAGGGAGCCTCGATAGAGGGTATGAATAAGTAAGCATCATTTTTTGGTGTATTTATATAATTTGTAATTTTGTAAAAAAAAAAACTTCTTCTTCTAAGCGTTACGATGTATTTATTAATTTGCATGTTGGCAATGTTTTTGGCCGCGAGTGTACAGAACACATTCATGTTTATTCACTGTGCCGCGCCTACCCTCAACAGATATATTTATTGGTTTGCATCTGGAGTACCAGTAGATGCGGGCGGGTGCGGGAGGCCTGAATTCATCGCGCACTTTACAGCCTGGATGCAGATAGGCCCCAACTTTGAGAACGTTTCTGATACGGTATTTAAATTAGAAAGTGATATGATAACTTGAAGGTTTCACAACCAGACGTGGGTTAGGGTATTCTGTGAATGTTATACGTGTAACAGAATTATATTTTACGAATGAAACTATACAAATTCACAGCAGTAAAATTACCTATAAGAAAAGTAGTAATGCATTATTAAAAACTATTCTAAAAAAGGTGAAACGTCTAAAAGCCCGTGTGCTCCAGTGCCGAGCACATTAAAAGGCTAGTCTGCAAAGCCAAAAGGTGATTACGTGCATATCTGACAGTACAATCAAAATACCATCTCACGATACTGTGAAACTGCCAGCGACCCATTGACGCTCTGGCTACCCCTTCACGTTAAAGGCGAATCTCTATGTATAGTATGTATAACTGTTTTCCCATAAAACGTACACATATCGTCCTATGTATTGAGAATACAGCTATACAGTCTGTGTACACGAACTCAGCGATCAATCCCTGTTCTAAAATTCATATGTAGTAGTATCTAGACATCTTCTACTATTTCCATATCGTATGATTGTTGTCAAGGTGCAGAAGTGTACAATTACTATAATACAAAGGAAGCAGAATTCACTATTTCACATCGCTTGTTTATGCTTTATAAATACGCGATAGGTATAGGGTTGACACTTCTGGTTAGTTACAAGAAAAGCATTATTATTGCTCTGTATACGTGTCTCATTCATGAACACTTCCAAGCCATTTCTTTACAAATCAAATCTTTTTTATTCTTACATAGCCTTGACATTCAGATAGTGGTAAAATATTGTAACTTTGTTTTACGTGGGATTTTTAGAATTTGCCGATTTGACGGTTAACTACGACGGCTAACGGAAACATTTCGATCATATATAATATGTATTTTGTAGAATTTTTCTCTTTGCAATATGAAAAATATTGCCATACTTATTTTAACAAATAGTTAGTGAATCATACCTTTTCCCGAAGGATTTTGATACTATCCGAAGTTTAGAAAGACTGAAAATTAGAAACCTGGTTAATCGGTCAATTCGGGAAATTTTAGCGTTCACTTGCTGAGCCAGCGACTATCTGTAAGCGAGACGGGTGATTCGCGTAAAACTTAAACTTGATATATTTTCATAGGTGAGCAGTAAATGACAACCCTAATAATGAATTGATTGATTTATGAATCAATGTCGCAAACAAAAAGCATGCGCGCACGCATCACCGCCGCTGATTGAAGGCGGTTGATGACCTCCACAATACACCGACCTGGTTGCAGCGCACTTACACATTGACTGTTACAAACTTGACATACTCACAACTTAAGAGCAGTAGAACTCTCGCCAAGTTCGTCCGGGGAAGTACTGACACCATGCCCATTTGTACCGCCAAGCAGTAACAAATTCGCGTTACTGTGTTCCGGTTGGAAAGGTGTGGTTTCCGGTGATATCACAGACACATGAAACATTCCACCTACACGTCTCCGAGTTACGGTCGCAAAGAATGCGACTTGGGTCTTGTCGTACATAGTAGGGAGGACCTAAGTCGCATTGATTGTTATGGGCGGAGGTTATCACTTAACACCAGGTGGGCCGTCAGCTCTTTCAGTAATTGTATTCTTTAAAAAAGTTACCCGTGTCGCAGGAGATGAGAACATAATACACGGAAAATAAACAACCAAAGCTCTTCACACTTTGACCGTAAAATGACTTGGAAGAACATTTAGATTGGTTAGAAGCGACCGAAGACAAGTTTTTTGAATAGTTTGTGTAGAGCCGGCATCAGCTGGTCACTGTCTGGTGCACTGAGCACGCGTGCGATCATCCGGATGATGCATTCAATCCGTCTCGTGACGATTTTTATCCGACCTATGTTACACAAGCTTTTTAAACACTGCATATAAAAAAAATATATATATTCAAAAATGCTGTAAACCTAATAGGGAAATGTTTCGGGTATACAGAGAAACTAATAAAACAACAAAAAGTTAATTAATTATAAAAAATCTCAATATTAGTATTATATACCCATGGAGTTCTTCCCCATGGAGGGTCGGATAGGGTTTGAACAGGCATCAAACTTATCAATAAGTACGCGTGACCTTATGTTTTGAATAATATTGACGTTTCCAAGCCATTTCTTTATGAATTCTATGGAAATAAAAGTTTTGACTTTGACTCTGACTTATAAAAACTGCCACTAACGTGTCAAGAACTATATCTAGTATAATTAATACATCTAATTTACCATATTTAATTATATATGGTATTTTTACAAATAGATGTATTAACACGAGACCTCTATTATAATCACTATTACAAGGTGAACAAATGAAATAAACCTTGCACCATGTATCATACTGATAGTACCTATTTTGATAGTACCTAGTTCACAATAAACTGTATAAACTGTTCCTAATCATAACGCGGCATAAGCCGCCGCGTCCGCGCCGGTCTCCCACACATATCACGCTACATCAAGGTGCATGCGCATGCGCATGGTTTTTGCGCGTCTGATTGACGTGGAAATGATGGCACCGCGGCTACGGTCCGCCGCGCCCGCGCCCGCGCCCGCGCCCGCGCCCGCGCCCGCGCCCGCGCCCGCGCCCGCGCCCGCGCCCGCGCCCGCGCCCTCGCCCGCCCATCACGATACAAAGCTGCACTCATCTCTCATTCTATCTAATGCGGGACTACAAACTATCGTTATATTCAAAATACACAAAATACCTAGAGCGTATTTTTTATTTTTTTTTATTTTTATTTTTTATTAATTTCAACAACTATTATTATAGGACTAACCTAATGCAATAGTGTTATAAACATATCTCATACTTCATATCTACATAGATAGCAGTGATGATCCGTTTTTGATAGATAAATATTTTGTGAGGAAACTTGCAAATGGCCCTCCTGATGTAAAACGCCATTATTGGTTCCAAACAAATAAAATAAGGGTTTTTTTATATAATGGTGGACATTTTACAGCGCCATCTAGCCCCAAAGTAGCTAAGCGTAGCTTGTATCATGGGAACCAGACAACTGATATAATACTTATATATTGATTTTGTAAATACATATTGACACCCAGACACAGAACAAACATCTATATTCGTCATACAAATATTTGTTCTGGGTGGGAGTCGAAACCACGACCTACAGCGCAGAATGCAGGGTTGCTACCAACTGAGCTGTGAGGCCATTCAAATTAGTTAACTACTTAAAAATACCAAATTGACACTGATATCTGTCAGTCTTTAGACACGGGGGGTGTCATGTCTCGTCCGTTATTTAACCGAATTAATATACAGGGTGTCCGGTAATGAATGGATAACCTTGAAATGGGTCTTAGTAGAACTATTGGGCATACGGAAAAAAATATCATATAAAAAAAAACCAAGTATCAAAGATATGTATTTTTGATGTGAAACATCTATAGCCGCACGTAAAACCGATTTCTGGCTTGGCGACGCGTCGCCACGGCATGAGCGCTGATTGGTCCGTTCAAGGTTACGACAAATCATAAACATTATTAGTGATGGGGTACTTAGTTTCTTACAAAATAATGTCGATGTTTCACATCTGCCAGGCGTCCCGTGACGGCTCACATTTTTTTTAATAATATCGATGTTTTAAATTTTACTACTTGGTTTTTTTTTTATTTGATATTGTTTTCCGAATGCCCAATAGTTCTACTAAGACCCATTTGAAGGTTATCCATTCATTACCGGACACCCTGTATAATCCGTTAGTGCTAACACAATCTTACTTTGCTTCCCGTAAGACTTTTTTTTCACAGTAAGGGGTGAAGAGCATAATAAATATGAAACCGACAGCTTGCGATCCGACACAAGGTTGCACTCGCAGTACGTCCGTCAATGTCGAGTGCAGTCGGGCGCGCACGCTATCTCACGGCACACGTACGCGTACAAATTAGATTGGTCGATGAGTTGAGGCGAGCCCTTTTCGCACGATTAACGAGATGTGTTGCCGGTTCGATTCCTGGTTTTATATTCGTGTGTGATTGTGTGCCGCCACGCCAGCTGGTTATGTATATCTGCATGAGTACATGGTAATTTCCTACACCGTTAAAAACATGATATTACCCATACAATTAACTGTTTAATTGAAAAGTTTTTTTTTTGTGTGATACAGTTACGGAACGAGCCGACGGCCCACCACGGTGTTAAGTGGTAACCTCTGCCCATAACAACCGATGCAACTTGGGTCCTCCGTTACTAGGTACGACAAGACCCAAGTCGCATCGTATGCGCCCGTAATTATACTGTGACGGATTTATTTTAAACTTATTTCTTATACATATCGCAATTTACTTATTCAGTTAGTACAAGGCAATCAAGTCTACGATTTAAGTCATTCTGGTAGCAGTTTCAATTCATCATCAAATCGAAAAGAAGCTGTACCGCTCGAGTTGTCGAGTTCCGTGACCTAGATCCGAGGGTTCAGTATCGGAAAACAATACCGGCTTACTTATTGCCGTACTGATGCGGAACCCAGGCGCGAGATAAGTTTTTGTTATTATGTATGGATTAAATTGGAATCAGCTTCAACATTTGATAACAAACAAATTTTTGTTCCTTTGATATTTAATAATTAAAAAGATTAGACAAAAATCAGTATCATAATTAATCTGTTTCTCTTCGGAACTAGTTTGCTGTGAAATTGAAATATGTATTGGTAGAAAACTTTGCATGTCGAATACATATTAACACCCAGACACAGAACAAACACCTATGTTCGTCACACAAATGTTTCTCCTGGATGGGAATCGAACCAACGTCCTACAGCGCAGAAGGCAGATTCACCAACTGAGCTGTGAGGCCAGTCTCAATATGTCCGTGTTTTAGCAAATATATCTGTGTTGTATGCACATCGCTAGAGGGTCACGAGTCCCGCTAAGGGCAGGCCACACCTGACGCGCCGCGCCGCGCCATCTAATGGAGTAGGCAGTACATCACTCATTGCGTTCAGCACTATAATGGATGTGGCAGTTACACTCACTCTACTTCTATATTTGTCAGCAATAATTAAAATATCCACACATTGTAGAGGCATCGCGGCTTTGTCGTAAATTCACAGAACAAAGTTTTGTTAATAAAATAAATATAATAAAAAATCATGAATTAAAATCAACGAACAACTAAAGCGTTTAAACTATTCACAAACGATATTAGATTAAACTAGCTGTTGCTCGCGACGTTGTCCGCGTGGAATTCTGTATTAACACACACCCCTATTTTACCCCTCGGAAAAGTAGCCTAAGTTACTCCTTGTTACATCAGCTATCTGCCAGTGAAAGTCCTGTCAAAATCGGTCCAGCCATTTCAGAGATTAGCCGGAACAAACAGACAGACGGACATACAAAAATTGTAAAAAATGTTGTTTTGTTATATGTACCGTGTATACATCCATATGCACTTAGTAAAAAGCGGTTATTTTAATACTGCAAACAGACACTCCAATTTTATTTATTTTTATAGATGTATAGATTGAAATAATGTATCAAGTAAATTCCTGTAGCAGCTAAAAAAGTTTTTCAATCTCGATATTTCGATGGCGTATTTCGCATTCGATCCGTAATCGTTCAAGTTCAGCTCACATGTTGCAAAGTTTATTGCATACACCACTTTAACATATAAGCAACAACAGAAGAAAAAACGTAGTTTCAGTGGCCTGATACTGCAAAACTAAAGTGTTACTTAAACAAGGAAGGATAACAAATAAATAGTGTGAGAATAGGTCTTCTTCTTCGAGCCACCGGTTCTGTCGAACCAGTGTGGTGAAAGGATTGTAAGTGCGCCTCAAAGAGGCTCCTTTCGTGCACTCGACACATGTCTTCGAATTTTTAGTTCTAGGACATGTCGGTTTCCTCACGATGTTTTCCTTCACCGTTTTGAGAACGTGGTATTGCGCACATAAATCTTTCAATCGAAAAACTCATAGGTGCACGTCGGGATTTGAACCGGCGACCTCCGGATTGAAACTCGGGGGTCAGTACCGCTAGACCACCACGCTCTCAAGAATAGGTAACGCACTGCGACATCCAACATTTCTTATTCTTAGTATTATGCAGACATGACGGAATCACAATAATGTATGGGGGCACTGACGCTGATCGCTGCACCTAATAGCCTTGATATGCCCACAATTAGAACGTATATTATATTTCTAATTCCAAGCCAACCGAACGAAGATTCCTCGTTCTAATAACTCAATGTTCGAACTGTTTGGGCACAAATATTACCAATTAACTGGTCGACACATTTTGGATACCAATACCTTATCACTTATCTTTGAAGAACCACGTCAAAGGTTAAATCGTGGCATCGAGTAAGTATTGAAAAGTATTTGGCTGATAAATTATATATTCACCTACCCTTGGTGTCTTTGGCGAAATCCACGGTATATTAATAATGTTGCCAGGTGATGGCTTGTAAAAATCATCAATAAAAGCGGGAGGTAGTAGATGGGAGGGGGCAAGATTTGAAATCTGAAAATTAAAGCCAACATAACTGTATAACATATTTTTGAAATTATATTCAGATTTGTGTTATGGATAGAATCTACGGCCGCCGTATAAATAAAACGTTTATAATGTGTTAACCATTAATATGAATAATAATTTTTAATTGTTGTAAACGTGAAGTAACGTTCACCCAGTCTGAGAGTAGCAATGATATAAATAAATAAATAATGGTGGACATTTCACACAGCGCCATCTAGCCCCAAAGTAAGCTAAACATAGCTTGTATCATGGGAACCAGGCAACTAATATATTACTTATATACTTTTCTTTTGTAAATACATACATATAATACATATTAACACCCAGACACAGAACAAACATCAATGTTACAAATGTCACATAAATGTTTGTCCTGAGTGGGGATCGAACCCACGACCTACAGCGCAGAAGGTAGGGTTACTAACTGAGCTATTAGGCCAGTCAATATGCTATGGAATAGCCTACTTTATAGTGTGAAGTTGAGTGATTATTGCAGTAATAACTTATTTCCGTCAATATGCATCACTGCATAATATCCCTTCAATAATGCAACCTGACAAGTTAATATTCTAAATAAATAATCCATATATTAGAGTAATTATAAATAAATATTCAGGATAGAATAGGACCAATCTGAAAGTATACTCTTTCGAATAATAAAATAATTCTAAATCGGTGTCGTATAAATGACGGAGATATTAGGCAACAAACATTTAAAAAACCACCGAATTGATATCCTCCTGATTTTGAAGTCACATGTTGCAAATAGCGCCATGTAGAGTTGTCTTCAAAAAGAATCAATGTTTAATGATCCCATCCATATGACGAATTGTTTGAGCATCAAGGTCTTCTTCTTCGAGTCACCGGTTCTGTCGAACCAGTGTGGTGAAAGGATTGTAAGTGCGCCTCAAAGAGGCTCCTTTCGTGCACTCGACACATGTCTTCCAATTTTTAGTTCTAGGACATGTCGGTTTCCTCACGATGTTTTCCTTCACCGTTTTGAGAACGTGGTATTGCGCACATAAATCTTTCAATCGAAAAACTCATAGGTGCACGTCGGGATTTGAACCGGCGACCTCCGGATTGAAACTCGGGGGTCAATACCGCTAGACCACCACGCTCTCTAAGCATCAAGGTAATACATATAGACGGACTGTAACTTCAAAACGAAGCCGCGCATATATCATCATAGTGGAGGGCAGATAATATATAAATCACAAAACAAATCATTTCATCAACCTATATACATTGTTTAATAGGATCAGGCTCAAACAAATGTGACTGGAAGTGACACACACGTAATTTAGTTCCGTTCAAACGCTGACCGCACGGCGAAAGTATTGCAATAATTGCAATACGATGAGTTTCGCAATAATTCATTACATATAATTACATTAATGAGATATTATTTCATTTCGTAGTTATTTTCCAAAGCGTGCGTTTGACAGCGTACAATTATTTATTACGTTTGGTTTTAGATTCGTGGCATTCAAATGTATTGCTATCAAACGTGGTAAGGACTTTTTGTTTACTCAATTCTGCATAAACAAGGCATCCGGTGAAATTACATCCACATACTAATTTCTGTTACAGTAAATCATTTGAATAGTTAATTTGATATCCAGATAAGATTTCGCGCTTATGGTATTAATCTTACAGCTTGTATCATGGATAGAAGTAGGGTTTAAGAATATATTTAGTTTATTGATACAAGACATTGTTGTCAGAAAGTTGCGGACATGTATGTAAAGTCAATTTCATTAGCCATTAACAAACACGATTCGGTATCTTCACGGTGTGGTGGGTAGCGTGCGCGTGCGCGTGCGCAGCAATAACGTGCTCGCCAGGTATGTACGCGACGTGTGACGGATTGTGGTGTACTCAGCCGTGGTGTGGCGTGGTGTGGTGCAGCCTTATCTCCGCTGTTAGAGGCACTACACGCAAACCAAATATTAAATAACAAATTTGTCGCACAAACAATTTTGTTTACTATATAGAATAACTAGCGACCCATCCTGGCTTCGCACGGGTGCGATTTCCTATGACTGGCTTCACAGCTCAGTTGGTAGTAACCCTGCCTTTTGCGCTGTAGGTCGTGGGTTCGATTGGCATGCAGGACAAACATAGATGTTTGTTCCGTGTCTGGCCATAGTATGTATATCAATTGTCTGGTTCCCATGATACCAGCTCTGCTTAGCTTACTTTAGGGCTATATGGCGCTGTGTGAAATGTCCACCAATATTTATTAATTTCTAACTTACAAATAAAACCGAACACTAGTCGTATCTGTAAAGAGGCCTGCAGGAGGTAAACATTTGAAGCCATGAAGTGGACTCTACCGGTAGAGCACACCGCAGCGTCGCAAGGAGTTTGTATCGAGATTAAAAACGCCACTCAACATGAGATTATGCTCGTAATTTAACAACGCGATTGGTTCGATAAAGCTGCTCGGATTATACATATCCGAAGAAGAGCAAAACGAAGTGACGACGCGGCTCTTGCACACGACAGCGGCGGCGGCATGTCGCACAAACGCTAACCGTACACGTACACGTCAAGGGCGGATCCAGGGGGGGTCATGGGGTCATGACCCCCCCCCCCTGGGCTGGGTGCATGACCTAGCTCGACCACTAATTAAAATTGTTAAAAATAATGTTTTTATATATTTCTGTCACAATATAGATTTTATGTTACCGTCAATAAGTACAATAAGTACTTACATACATTAATAAAACACCTACTTTTTTCTTGTATGTATGATTATAAAAAATAAATTATAACTTCTTGTGACTTGACCACGACTATGTGACCCTCCCCCCCTGGCACCAAAGCTGGATCTTAGTGACTTGACCACGATTATGTGACCCCCCCTGGCACCAAAGCTGGATCTTAGTGACTTGACCACGACTATGTGACCCCCCCCTGGCACCAAAGCTGGATCCGCCTTTGGTACACGTACACAAGTGCGTTGTACCGGACGTTGCGTTACTGTCCATATAAAATCCATATGTTCCATATAAAAAAAAACTTTAATTTTTTTGAAACAAAACATTGAATCATATATGTTATAGAGATAACTGCTTGTCATAAGCTTCAACTATGAATGTGTGTGTGTGTGTGTGTGTGTGTGTGTATGTGTGTGTATGGAATCCCTCCATTAGGGGTTTCTTGACTGTTCTTCCCAATGGAGGGTCAGATAGGTTTGAACAGGCATCAAACTTATCAATAAGTACGCGTGACCTTATGTTTTGAATAATATTGACGTTACCAAGCCATTTCTTTATGAATTCTATGGAAATAAAAGTTTTGACTTTGACTTTATGCGTGTCTGCGTGCGTGCATGCGTGCGTGCGTGCGTGTCGAGCACGGGGGAGTAGCGGCACGCCGCGGCGCGCGCGTACGCGCCTACAAGGGGCAGAGGGCAGCACTACGGGGTAATCTGCAACGGCGGTAAGTAGTGGCTGTATCCGCGCGCGGCGTCTAATAAATTAGATTGCCGGCATAAACATGCGGAGTGGCCTCGTCATCTGATACCGCGGACATTGTGCCGGCGCGTTCGCATTTACACACACGATACAACATAATAACTCTACCAATGAAACTAACTAACACACACTCTACCTAACTTGATGCACACCCAGGATGGTTCCATAAACTCTGTCGACTGATGGATGTTTGTTGTGTAATTGTGTGTTCATATTACCAGTAACAGAGGGAAGCCTATAGCAGACGGAACGAGCAGATGGCCCACTGGTGTTAAGTTGTAACCTGTGTCATCCCAACTTGTTTTTTCTCATTTCAGAAAGTTTTCTTTAAAGTTTTCATTTCCAGCAGTAACTTTCATACAATCCCATACTCATTAGAAGCTAATCCAACAGTATATGCATTGTTCATCAGAAGACACTGATTTTATTTTAATATCTGCCTCCAAGCAATAGTGCATCACACATTTTTTTCATGACAACATTACGGAACGAGCTCATGGCCCACAAATATGGCACACAGCGATCCTACTTGGTCCCTCACCTACCTAGGTTCAACAAGACCCAGGTCGCATCGTATGCGCCCGTAACTCAGAGACGTATTATGTACTCATGTGCCTGTAATTTAATTATCAGCCGCACCCTTTAACTTAACTTAATTTAATTTGATTTTATTTTATTTTACTTAATCTATGGACATTTTAACTAAATGTGATTTGTCTGAAATAAATGATTAATATTATTATTATTATTTAAACCGAAAGGTACGCTAATGCATTACAGATTGGAGGCAGAAAAGGGTATGGTGGCAGTACTTCCCTGTACAAACGTGGCATAGGTTGTACTGCTACTAAAACTTTAATAAGGTATGGTTTAAAGGGTATTACAGATACAAATATAAATGTGTCATCACGTACAGCAATGGATGCGCGCAAATACCGGCTGTTGGACGCATCGACAGGGCGCTTAGCCGCGGCCGCGGCCGGTGGCAGCCTGACGGAGATCTATAGCAGATCAGGTGCCGGTCGGCGAACTCACGAGAAAGCTACCACTCACCACCGCACCTACCTACTACCGGCATTGCCTACCTGAGCTAATACAACACGGATATAGATCAACTAGTGAACTGCACGCCACTTCATCCGCCTAAAATTGGTTATTGCCCTTGAAACGCGATAGTTATCACATGGCTGTTACTTTCAAAAACCAAAACAAGTCTCAGATTTTCGAGCATCCAAATTCAAAATTTAAAGTTCTTACTTAAGAGTAATAGAACTCACGCCAAGTTCGTCAGAAGTACTGCCACCATACCCGTTTATGCGGTTAAGCAGTAACGCATTCGCGTTGCTGAGTTCCGGTTAGAAAATTTCAACAAAATTTCTTCCGTGGAGGCTCGTGGGCCTCACTCTAGCAGAGCTTTTGGGAGACAGTATTCACAGTTTATTCACAGTTACATTTATAACAGTTGTGCGTACAACTGAAATTCACATAAATATGTCCCGGCCGGGATCTCAACCAGGGTCCCTCACTTTGAAGGCAGGGTTACCACCAAGTCAGCCAAGGGAATTGGTTATGGATGTCAAAATAAGAGGAAAGGTAATTCGAAAACATATATGTAAGTTACGGCGCGGGGTTTGCAATCTAGCTGTAATTACTGATGCGCGTGCGCGTGCGCTGGGCGCGGGGCGGCGGCCGATGCATCTGCAGATAGAACACAACAAATTATTTGATTGATTGCGCTATTACTGCTGTAATTGCTATTTTAATTGGTTTTTAATTGCTGGAATATCTAACGATGAATTACAGGATGTTATCAAGGTGTGATGCAGCCAAGGCCGTAGTGAGTCGCATGTGTAACGTCCCTCGGATGCAGCGCGACCACCGGTTGATAGTGCCGGTGATATTACAGGCACATGAGACATTTACGAGTGCTTCTATTCTTCTGTTCTACTCGAGTCACTGATTCTCTCGAACCAGTGTGGTGAAAGGATTTTAAGTGCGCCTCAAAGAGGCTCCTTTCGTGCACTTGACAAATGTCTTAGAATTTTTAGTTCTATGACATGTCGGTTTCCTCACGATGTTTTCTTTCACCGTTTTGAGAACGTGGTATTGCGCACATAAATCATTGAAGCGAAAAACTCATAGGTGCACGTCGGGATTGAACTAGCGACCTCCGGATTGAAACACGGGATCAGTACCACTCGGCCACCATGCTTTGAGTGATATAGTGGCAATACGATCTTGAAATTGCAAATTATATTATGGTATTCTTAGCAAGAAATATCTTTTAACATAAGGTGGGCCATCTGCTTTATCGATCAGTTATAACGTTAAAGAATGACAACAAATGTGTCTTTTATATGATAATCTTACGGAACGAGCAGATGGCCTACTGGTATTAAGTTGTAACCTCTGTCCGTAACAGTACAACACGACTTCGGTCGTCCGGTACCACAAGACCCAAGTCGCGTCGTATAAGGCGTATTGCTTTTGTTACTAGCACGGGTTGACATCGTGGGTCTACTCTAGTTGCTCGTAACGCAATTAATAAACCAAAATAATTGTGGCTAAGTGTTTAACTGCTTCAGTTTGTAAAAGTATGCATTGGAAATGTACTGATTTTTTAATTATCTACCTATCTCACAAATTTCTCAGTTTTACATAGGTACATATATATGCTATAGATATAAATTCACGCATCACGCAGAATGGAAACGTAGAGCCGCTATGGGGCTCTTTTCACCTTATGGGCCAAACTACAACTTGATATTCACCTTGAACCAAGCCCAATCTTATAGCAACGAAATTCATTAGCCGACGGCCCACCTGGTGTTAAGTGGTAACCTCTGCCCATAACAACCGATGCGGCTTGGGTCCTCAATTACTAGGTACGACAAGACCCAAGTCGCATCGTATGCGCCCGTAACTCTGAGACGTGCAGGTGGAATGTCTCTTGTGCCTGTAATTTCACCGGCAACTACACCTTTCAAACCGGAACACAGTAACGCGAATGCGTTACTGCTTGGCGGCAGAAATGGGCATGGTGGCAGTACTTCCCCGGACGAACTTTTGGTTGTAAATAGATAGGTAGGCATTCCGAACAACTAGAATACATCTGCTGCCTCTATCTAGCACTTAGTATTAGCAGTGTAAATACTTTACACCTGTCCGATATCGCGCTGCATTTAATTCAAGCTAATTATAGTCAAATTACGTGGTTATTTACACCTTCAGTTATGGGCTGTAAAATCATTATTGGGCCCATTGTGTCGGGATTACGCGTGAAGTAATAAACTGCGAGTTATTGCCATGTAAATATAATAAGTCATTGTGCATTGTAAAGCCTCTATTTCAGTGTTTATCCAGGAGCTAATACTGTAATCAAATCTTCCCCATGGAGGGTCGGATAGGGTTTGAACACGCATCAAACTTATCGATAAGTACGCGTGACCTTATGTTTTGAATTGACGTTTTCAAGCCATTTCTTTATGAATTCTATGGAAATAAAGTTTTTGACTTTGACTTTGACTTTGAAATGGCCTTACAACACGTCAATCAAAATACCTAAATGAAACTATATCAATTAAACACATTTGGTACAATAACATGGTTACTATTATTTATTGTGACACGAGCAGAACTATTACATTGCTTGCGTGGAGCGGTATCCTATGCCCATTATCTTCCCCTGGGTAAGTGTGGAAAGAACCAAGTCACACCCTGAGACGTGAGGATTGTAAGTCTTTTGTCTCTGTAATTTCAAGACAAAACAATGCTCTACAATTACACTTATGAAAAAATTACAAATATACTGATATTATACCTCCTCCACATTTGAACTGGTCACTTGACCACCGCGCTCTCTCATTTCATATTCCTGCAATGTAAAATTGATACTAATATACTATGTTTATCTATCGATTTAAACATACTTATATACGCTTATATCCTTAGTTACCACCTAAGCATGTTTAAATGTACTTAATAACGCAACAATGAAATTAAAACATCGCTTTATCCTATATCCGTAAACGGTATGAGAATCGTATATTCGGTTTGCGCCTGCGCCGGCTCGTATGTTAATTCCAACCGCCCACCTAACCTTTACACCGCTAATTACAACCAATAAAGTTTCTAATGTCAGAACATATGTTTATCTAAACACTTATCTAGTGAATTTGTTTTCAATTAGCTTGATGTTTATCTGGCAGTTAGCTGTATTCGAGAGGTTTTAGAACACTGCTTAGCAAATTATACTTTTGCCTGTATTTAACTAAACTTTGACAGACGCTAATTGGATTTTTAACAAGTAATTTTTTACATTGTTACAATACACACAGATACCAGAGACTCGGAGTTACAACCGTTAGTTGCAAAGATTACCCTCACATTGTCATATTGATGCAAGCTGATGGCTGATGGTCGTGGATTCGATCCCCACTCAGGACAAACATTTATGTGACATTTGTAACATTGATGTTTGTTCTGTCTGGGTGTTAATATGTAATCGACCCCATGTAATATCTACGTGTGAATAAATAAATATGAAATGTATTATATGTATGTATTTACAAAAAAAAAAATATAAGTATTATATCAGTTGTCTGGTTCCCATGATACAAGCTATGCTTAGCTTACTTTGGGGCTAGATGGCGCTGTGTGAAATGTCCACTATTATTTATTTATTTTATATTGTTTTTACTTACAATTTGTCATATAACATGATAATTCTATTAATCCACATTTAGACGGGATATCCTAAAGTGATTCGTATTTGCAATGTACGATAATAGTGAACAGTGTATTTGATTGGACGTAATATAAAATGAATATACGAATAATTTTGCTCCTATCGGGTGTTCCTTTAATGACAGTTTCTTTATGAAATACGCTGTCGTTGTTTATTCATCGTACAACTGATATAATACTTATATACTTTTCTTTTGTAAATACATACATATAATACATATTAACACCCAGACACAGAACAAACATCAATGTTACAAATGTCACATAAATGTTTGTCCTGAGTGGGGATCGAACCCACGACCTACAGCGCAGAAGGTAGGGTTACTAACCAACTGAGCTATGAGGCCAGTCCAAATAAACAAACAGTCAAAATATCATTCTGAATATTTATAAAAATAGACGAGTGTTATCGACATCCTTCAATTCGCCCGCGTCACGTGTCAGTTTTGACAGATGTCAAATTCAGCCAGCCGTCAAACGTCGGCGCGTTCTAAATTTAAATACAGTGATTGACAGTGATGTGATAAAATGACGACCTCAAGATAATTCTGGGAATGTTTCGAATATGTTAGATTGATAATAATTGCGAATAAACAAATATAAATATTGGTGGACATTTCACACATCGCTATCTAGCCACAAACTAAGCATAGCTTGTATTATGGGAACCTGACAGAAGACTGACAGAATACATATTTATATACTTTTTTGTAAATACATACATATTAACAACCAGACACCGAATAAACATCAATGCTAGTCACACAAATGTTTGTCCTGGGTGGGAATCGAACCCACGACCTACAGCTCAAAAGGCAGAATCAACCAACTGAGCTGCGAGGCCAATCTGAATGCGAAAGTAATGCCTATTTTTTTAAAGTGACTAACTAATGAAACGAGGTAACGAGCTGGTTGGTGGCTGCTGATGCTACTGTATCTTCTAAGCCTTCTAACTTCTGACTTGAATAGGGAATGTCTCGTATGCCTACTTTCATATTCTACATATTTTTTATTACATTATAAATAGAGAAGTAGTGAGAGCAGTCTATTAATTCTCCTTAAGACAATCACTGTAAAATGATAGAAATATATTTACCATTACCAGCCCCACACCTTTCAACCCGAGACATAGCTTCTGGGTTTGCTTCTGGGTCGCTACTTGAGGACAGAAATGGTGAATAGGTACTTTCCCGATTGAATAATGTACAAGTAGATTGTTCTAGAATTTATTATACTGCGTATTTTATGTTTTGAAGGTCGAAAATATCCAAGTTAATCATCCAAATTACGAGATATAAATAAACAGAAAAATTTATCAGTCCTTGCGCAAGGAACAGTTTAGGAACAACCAATTTTTATACACAACATTCTACCGAAATATCTCAAAAATCGAAACGAAATTCAAGTTCAAGTTCATAATCAAATGAACAAGAAAGAAGGTAACCCATATTGAATCAACACCCAATGTGTTAAAGCTCAAATTCGTATGCATGTTTCTATATGGTAGTGACGACGCTCGCGCTGGTAAAGGTACCATCGCGACAGGTATGCAACAAAAAATCGCGCGACACAATGTTGATGTAGATTTACGCGGGATCGTCGGCGCGGGCGGGGCGGGGCGGGTGCTGTACCGCTTGGCGACGCGACTCGACGGCTACAGAGAGAGATGGAGTCGCACAAATATAAATTAGTAGACAGATTTAACTTGGCAGTCCTCAATTTCGGCGCTGCGCAATACAATTTTTCCGAACCAAATGGCAGTCTATATAGGTACAAAGAAATTTGGAGAGCCTGCTTTAAGTTTATTTGAGTTAGCATTAGCTACTAATGTTACAGTCTTTTGCCGAGAGTTAGTCCGGGCGGCTGCATTACTGCTGTTGTTATCAATATACATCCCCGGAGAAGTACTGCCACCACACCTGGTAATCTGCCGCCAAGCAAAGAAACAAACAAACATAAGTTATTTATTTAGATTACAATGCTGTCGTAAAATGGATTGGGAACTCTTCTGTTAAGTTTAAGTAACCTGTATTAGAAGAGACCCCTCATTTCTGTGGTCTAGTTAAACATGGTTATACTTGTAGATTTTATTGCAGTATAAGCAGTGATGCACTCGTGTTGCTGTGTTCCGGTGGAAGGGAGTGGGTGCCGGTGAAATTACAGGCGCATGGACGTAACATCCCCGTCTCGGAGTGATGGACGCTTCGCAACGCGACTTGAGCCATCTCATACTTTGGGCGATGGTGACTGATGATGTGACTGAACATCAGGTGAGCCGACAGCTCAATCTATCACTAAACCACATAAAAAATATTACATGTCCATTTAGATTTTCGCTTGAAAAAAATATGTGCACTATATCTCATTCTCAAAACCGTAAAGAAGCGGTCATGTCTTAGAACCAAAAAGTTAGAACCTATGTATAAATCAATAATTAATATTGATTCCCATTGTAATGTATTTTTTTTATAAAGATGTCGTCTCGATACCTTTCCGTTTGCCATCATTTGAGTCAGGATCGCGGCTGCAGATAGCTGCACACATTTTTGCATTCTTTTAAACATTTTTTTCGTCTTCTTCCTACACAATACCCTAATACATAGTTTGGGAAAAATATCAAGCTTACAAATTCCTAATTCTAATTACTATTTCGGAAATCATACAACATATTGTAATATTTAAATCAAGAATATCCAACCCCCCCGCAAGACTTCCTAGATCTTAAGACCTGTAATATTCTTTTAAGAAACAGGACGTAAATTATTCTTGAGAATGTAGTGACTATAATGAAGGCACGAGATCTTGTGTCTATTCTTCACCGGAAACAAAGAAGTTGATAGGTAAGGACACCGGTCTATTATACATTACGAGAAAAATATCTCATCAAGAATCACCCTGTACACACTGGAGACATTATACTAAAAGTATACCATTATGATCAATAGCACTCCTGGAGATTATAACACTCAGGTGGAGAGGGCTCGAGTCGTTCTGTCGTTGTCTATGGGCAGCGGTTACCACTTAACATCAGGTGGGCCGTCAGCTCGTTCTATCACCTAAATCACATAAAAAAAGATAATATTTATAAATTAGTCCCTCCATATGCCAGTTATTACCGATATAAACAAAAAATACATCAAAAAAGAACTAAGAATCTACAACAACATTGAAGAGAAGTTCTCTTGCACGAAACAAAAGAACGCTAATGATGTCCGAACATGACAGTAAGTAGACACAGAGAGAGACACAGAGAGAGAGAGAGAGAGAGAGAGACAGTGGAACGATATCGCATCACCTGCTCAGCTCATTACTGAGTACCAGGAGGCGAGCACAGACGTCCTGTTTTCAAATTAACAATTTGAAAGCGCACTCTGTCCATATCTGTCATCTGGAGTGGTCTTGTGCCGGGAGCCGATTAAATCTTTATATACGGTCGCCATTAAAATAAAGCAGCCTTATTAGTGTACGATTGTATAACCGATATTTATATAATATGTGCATTTATGCTCTATCTCCATAATTATGATAATTTGAACACCAAGTCGACCGCGCCGCTGTGCAGTGGCGAAAATAATTTGTGAATGCTATCTTATTGGTTTATATTATTTTTCGTAAATATTTTTATTTACTTAGAAATATAATATAGGTCTATTAAATTCTGGATGTATTGGGAAAAGCGTCTTAAGTCTAACATAACTAAATAAATGGCGACTAAAGTTGATAAATTCGATAATGCCTCTGTTACCTATAAATTTAAGCTGCAGTAAGTTATATTACAAAGGAAAATAACTGAGTAAATTGCACTTGCTGTGTTCTGATGTGGCTTCCGTTGAAATTGCAGACACATGAAATTACAAGTTTCATATTCATACCACAGGTGACTGGTGAGGTGGCACTTGGATCTTGTAATTCTAGCCGTCGTTTTCGGCCGGAGACACCACTAAAAATCAGAGTGGGGCATCAGCTCGGTCCGACACATCCGGTACCTAGATAAAAAGGAGCAACGCCGGCTATCTATAACATTTCACATGTCAAACGTTCGACCTTCACGTCAGCGTATCTCGGTGTCGGCTGTACGTGTGACGGATTGATATTGTCAATCAACGAGTCAATCAAAGTAATCTGGAGACGGTCGCGTCACCCGACACACGCACTTGAATCTGCGTGCCACTCACATTGATGTATTGTCGTACATCAAAGTCAAAGTCAAAAACTTTATTTCCATAGAATTCATAAAGAAATGGCTTGGAAACGTCAATATTCAAAACATAAGGTCACGCGTACTTATCGATAAGTTTGATGCGTGTTCGAACCTTATCCGACCCTCCATGGGGAAGAATCATACACTGAAATAGTCTTGCTTCCAAATGCACAGCTAAATTCGCCAGTTCATTTAAAGTTTCCCTTGACGACATCGTTCTGAGTAGGGCTTCGCACCGACCGACGCGACTACAGAGTTAGATTGCAGGAAGTAACCTGCTTCAATAGGACATAACCACACTACAGTTACATATCATTAGTTTTTACGAATAGCTTAGAACACCTTCACGAGGAACTATTTATTATAAAACAATCATTTTCACAAGATAATTGGTGGTTTTGGTCCACAGGGTTCATGGTCCGGCAACTAGCCCCATACAAAATTGATTTTTGTTGTTATTTGGGATCACTTCTTACCTTGAAGTTTTTATAACCTTGAACTAACAATTAACTTTTATTACTCAAAAGATAATGGTTATTTTTATAAACATCGGAGCGTAATGAAAAATATTCGCTTGGATTTGAACCTAGAGCTAAGGCTAAGAATACAGCCACAGATAATAAACATATAAATAAAAATGTACAACAAAAATAGCCGCCAATTCATTAAAAGTTCCGATGACACACCTATTTGGTGGAGCCAACGAGCCAAGTTAGATTGCAGGACATTACGGCACTGAATGGGACAAACGCCGCTGATAACATAATATACTTGGTAAATAACACTTCTCATAGAGTAATAACACGAGGAGGCGACCACTTGTGCCTACGAAACACACATTTTACGTTCTTACTAACACAATATTGGTGGAAAATTCACACAACGCAATCTAGCCCCAAAACTGACTTAATAATAATAATAATTTAATTTCTTTATTCAGACAACATAAGTCCATAGGGTTAGTAAAAGCTTATAATTTAGGGATGTTAGTACTTAATAACTAGACAAGATTTAGTCCTCTGAGTCAACTTATACATCAGAGGACAATCAATCTTATTCGAAATAGTATTCAGGATACTGTTACTGCTCCCGCGCACTGTGCGCAGCAGTTAAAAGACCGACTTAAACCAGACTTAAGAATACCACATACTTGAATACTTTTGTTTGTCTTGGATGGGAATCAGACACCGTCCTACAGAGCAGAAGACAGAGACACTAGGTACCAACTGAGCTGAGCCAGTCAGAAGTCATAAAGTCGATCATCTGTTTGAATATTTTTATGTGTTTAAGAAGGCCTACCCAGTCATGGTGACTATAAATGGATCGTGATATGTGTGATTTACCACGCAGTCCGCATTAGTAGATGTAACATTTTCTTATTACTGATACCAGTTCTTTCCGACATTACCCATCACTGCTTGCAGCAATATTTACAGCGCAAAACTTGGTTGTTAGTATATTTTGAACCTTCGCATTGAACCACCGACTACCATGCTTCTCTGATATTCAGAACTTCAAAAGTTTCCGAATTATAATAAGACAATTATACTATTATTATCAGTCCGCTTGACCTGTTGTTGCTACTCTGAGCGCTCCCCTCTTCAATCTACGAACGTTCTGATATTCTCGCAAAATTCTACTTTTGACGCGGATTATCAAATTTTTTTGCTGTACATTTTATATAAATTAAATATGATGTTCAAGTTGAACATAATTTTCTACGAAATGAGAATGTGAAGTTTTTGTTTTTTGTTTTAACCGACTTCACATGTATACATTTCTGAACACATCAGGACCCAATCTCGTACGTAATATTTAATTCCATTTTCGTCAAATAATAACAACTTTGTAAAGTAAGGACTTGAGAAAACATAAAATATATCATAATTTTAAATTTAGATTACTTCTATCATTCTGGTTTGAAAAAAAAATTTAGGTGTCTGACATCGGGCCAATAATGATAATACAAGAACTTGAATAACATCGTGATTATTACTGACCATTACTTGACTTGAAATTATTTCTGCAACAATCGTGAAAGAATTATATAGGTACTTGACTTGATAGCTTGCCGGGCCTGAAAAATTACATTCCTTAATTTTGATACTAGTAACGCCATCTAGTAGTTTAAGCTTGGAACTCACACTCAGGAAACGCGCGACCACAGATTATAATGACAGTTACTACGCCGAGGCGAAAGGCAAGCGTAATAAATTGGTTCGTAGCTATCTTCAGCTCGCTTCGCGTCTCCGAGTTTAAAGCTGACTTGAGTCACAATAACGCTGCTAAAAGTTGTGTTTTTGTAGGATTTTCTTGCAGGCAAACAGTGGTAAGTTGTATTATTTATTACATATGTTTGTTCATTGTTATTCTGACATGAAAAAAGCTATGGTTTAATGCTTTTGTTCCAAGAATGTGAAATATTGAGGTTGTGTTTTTGTTGACAATGAGTCTGTACTTTGATTTTACAAATTACTCTGGATTGGTGTGTTTCCATCATTTAGTTGCTTAATTATATAAAATTGTATATTTATTTGTATCATTCGACTAACGGAAGCACATAAATATCAACAAAACTATTTTGTTAAAATAACCTCTCCGTATGATTTTGAGTAGTAGTCGACACCAACAGATGGCGTTGTACTAAAAGGTAAACTTGCTCTGGGAACGCGATTAACTGATCTCAAATCGCAATTTTTTTCTAAATAAAAATGTCTCACGGGTACATTCAATTAAGAGGATTTATTTACCTATCGACAGTATCAGACAATGAAATTGCTAAAAGCAATAAGGATGCAAGTTTCTGGCAAATTAAAGCACAAAGCTAATAAAATTGCACTTGTGCCTAGGAAGTTGGGTAGGTATAATAAAAGTATAAATATAATAATTATTTTAAACATAAAACCCGACTTCATCGCCAATATGAGAATGAATCCTTGGTATTTTGCATTTGATGACTAATTTTTTCCGGTTATTATGATTTTAAAAACCACCCACAGAACCGATTTTGATGAAATTTCTATAGGACAAATAAGAAGTACTTATATCCTTTCACATAAAAACATATTTTTTTCATATCGGTTCACAAATTACTGAGTTATAAGGAAACAAAAGAGTAAGAACAAAAGAGACGAATTTAGAACCTTTCCTTTTTTTGGAAGTCATATTTGAAAAATTTATATTCTTCTAATTTTCTGTTTTTAAAATAAATAAGTTACGGAACGAGCACTTGGCCCGCCTAAAACCGTTAACAACTACCCCATAAATACTACTTGGCTCCTCCCATACTTAATATATAATACCTACGTAACGGAAGATCCAAGCCGCATAGTATTGCACCCGTAGGTAACTCCTGGGTCATGAAAGTGGAATTTCTTGTGTACTTGGAATTAGCATTGTAAATACGTTATTGCTTGGCGGCTGCCGAAAAAGGTACAGTGGCAGTAGTAGAACTAAATTGGCACACGTTCTACTGTTACTGTTACTCTGTCTACTGTTTTAGTAGCAGTATAACTCTCGCCAAGTTCGTCCGGGGAAGTACTGCCACCATGCCCATTTCGGCCGCCAAGCAGTAACTCGTTCGCGTTACTGTGTTCCGGTTCGAAAGGTGTGGTTGCCGGTGAAATTACAGGCACATGAGACATTCCACCTACACGTCTCAGAGTTACGGGCGCATACGATGCGACTTGGGTCTTGTCGTACCTAGTAAGGGAGGACCCAAGTCACATCGGTTGTTATGGGCAGAGGTTACCACTTAACACCAGGTGGGCCGTCGGCTCGTTCCGTAACTGTACCACATAAAAAAAAAAAAGATAACTATTATATCTCAATCATAGAAATTTAAACAACAATAAAACGCGCCTGATGGCTTACGGACCGTCCCAAGTCGTCGCCGGGGGCCCCACTTTGACAGATTTATGGCGTGGCGTGACGACTCGCGCGCCACGCCACGCCACGCCACGCCACGCCCGCGCCCGCGCACGCTGTCACCAAAAATAAAACATTCCATTTTCGAATATTCTTTCGAATCCCACACGATTTAAATAAAACGAATGTTGATTGTTTATGATTTCGGACACCACGAATGTTTTTAGCAATACATATGTTTTTTTATTTCACTGGCAACACTGTTTGTGGTGGCGTAGAGATGTGCAGCAGGTCTCGTGGAGTGGTTTCCGGGATTCGGGGATGTGCACGGCGGTCTTCACAGTTTCATATAACTGAAATGTAAAAACATAAAAATAAACTGAATCAATGAAAATGGGCCTTTGCTTATTATTACCAGTAGATGTAAACAGGGTGTCCGGTAATGAATGGATAACCTTGAAATGGGTTTTAGTAGAACTATTGGGCATTCGGAAAAAAATATCAACATAAAAAAAACCAAGTACTTAGTATAAAAAAAAACAAAACAAATAAAACAAAAAAATCAAAACGTCGATATTATTAAAAAAATACATATCTTTGATACTACTTGGTTTTTTTTATTCGATATTTTTTTCCGAATGCTCTATAGTTCTACTAAGACCCATTTCAAGGTTATCCATACATTATTCTCACCTAAAAAGAGACCCATCTCAAGGGATTTTTTAAAATATAGTTCGCAATAAATGAGAAATGTAGTGCATTAAATGCATTACATAAAATACAATTCACGATTGCCCACGAACCGACACAATAATTTATAAACCTTGCCATAAATTTCCCCTTGACATTGACAACAATGACAAGTAATGCGTCACTCGTCATAATGGCGAGATTAAAACTGACAGATTTATGGGCTCTTACCGAGGCTTTTGCATAATGCCGTGAAAACTATTGTATTTATAAAAAAAAAAAAACTTCACTATGGGATATAAACTTTTTAGTTTACGCAACTGTTTACTTCATTCATTTGCTTTCATATACAACAATTGTGCACAATGCGGATGCATACGCATTACTGTGTTCCGCTTGGAAAGGTGTGGTTGCCGGTGAAATTACAGGCACATGAGACATTGCACCACGCTCAAAGCTACAGGCATGACGTATTCCTTTTGTTATGAGCAGAGGTTACCGCTTAAAATCAGGTGGGCCATCTTGTTTATTTACTTAGTACAGGTAAGGAATAACATGATAGCCGATGATAAAGTAACGCGCAATCGGTTTGTGCTCCTCAAGGGGCCGGAACACAGTGTTATGGTGCTTAACGGAATATAATCTTATATAATCAGTCAGTAAAAACACACGAGAGAACATGTTACAAATAGGATAAGCGCTAACCAGGACTTCGCCATACAAATTAATAAAGAAAAATCTTATGAGAGACTACTACCGTCTATAACGTACCCACGTTTCTGGTCCATACAAAGTTTGCCTGGAAGATATTGCTCATTGCAATAAGGCCGCCCATTGTTATTCCGCATTTAGTGTACACATAAAATTGTTTTGTTTTATAAGTATTCATTTGTATTGTGGTTTTGCAATAAAGTGTTATTGTATTGTATTGTACTACATATCTACATACCTACTGTGACATAAGACCCTATTTTTCGATCACTCATCTACTCATTCATACACGAGTGGATACTCATCCACGGTCAATTGGTGGGACTTCTGCTGAAAGCGAGCACTAGTGTGATTGGCGCGTCGCGTCCTAAAGAATAATATAGTTAAGTCCGTCCCGCCGCCCGCCCAGATGCGCCTCCGTACAGAGTGCTCAGCACAAAATACAAACGCGCGTCCATTGTGCGATATTGTTTAGGCTAATTAATAATAAATCAAGCGGTCCGGATTATCCGTGACGCGGCAGGACAAATGTTTCCGGTGGCACCGCTTTTATTTTATTATTTTTATTTACGAAATAAATATTTATGGTTTCCGAGAACGCCTTCCGAGAGATTTAGCGAATGTGTCATAGACTCGGGAGCTGTAACTCGATCTGGGCTGAATTATGTACCATTTTAATGGTGTCCGCGGTCAGAAACGTTCCCTTTTATGTATTGTATGTACGATTTTATTTTTGTCATTTAAATTCATATTATTGGCGACACGGATTTGGGTGTCGGATAATAAATTGGGCATTTTCATTTTTTTTTATCTGCAATTATGTTCAGTGACATTTTCCGTAGGGTGGAATAGAATTTATTGATGCGTTTTAAAAATAAAAAGCCGCGTTCACATTACGTGCTGTGCTGCGAATAAATTATTTGATTTATCCAACTATTATTTAATTCATTGATTTGCCGATACCCCGAACAATAAACTTATTAAACAGAGAAAGAAACATTATCTCGGTCAATTTATCTGCAGCCGGCTCGCTCGGACACGCGGACACACAGACAATAACTTGTAGTACAAGGCTGCGTACAAATTTAGTTATCCACCCACTGCCGACTCCATTTATAATAAAAACCTTTTTTTTTTCAACTATTTTGTATCCGATTCAACATAAATAAGATATGTTATTTAAAGCCAATATATCACTTGACAGGTGGTAGTCAGTTATGTTTACTTACGCCAATGTAATTAATACTTAATCGTGGAGGCTCTAGAAGTTGTTTTCCTTTGGCAACGTTGCGAGGTTGTCGGGACGAAACAGACGTTTCATAAGATTTATACATATATCAGAAGTATGGCTTTGTGTGAATGTAGTGAGAGATTTTAATCAACGTCCAAATGCATCGGGTCGGTTCTGGGATCATGAGATCACGAACGATGTAACGCGAACGATACATATTGATCATTATTTACTATTATTTAAACTTAATATTAAAATATAAATTAAATATTTTTTCTATCTGTAAATTTAACAGAAATTTGTACTGGATGGCCGTGCTAATTGAAATCCACAATATAGGAAAAAATGCAATATAACTGAGTGATTTTGATCCAATCGTTTCATTTTGAGTTGAGAAATGGAAAGTTATAAAAACTAGGACTATTGGAAAATGATTCTTTCCAAAAAATTTATTCTATATTTTGTTATTCTTTACCAGATTCAACATAATATGATCAAATTTGACGTAGTTAAAAAATCAGATGCACAGTTTTCCAATAATTTGAGTCTCTATATCTTTCTAAACATCTACAAACACCAGAGGCACGGGTGAGATTAACTCAGTACCTAGTTGATTTGTATTAAATTGCATACGTTGTGGCCTTCAAACTTCCAAATAGATATACTTTCAATCAAATACAAGTAATGAACTCATCATACTCAGTATGAACGCTAAGGAAAACGGGTTGATCGCGATCATGCCACGGTTGTTTGTCGTAAAAATATTAATTATTTATTACTTTATACTTTATATTACTTTTAGTGTTCTGCGCTTCAGGCGAACAAGAATCAGCAGGTAGGTATTCAACGATTAATATTTATAAAGTAAATTAATAAAGTAGTTAAGTATTTGTGTCAGAATGTATTAATAAAATAAATATTGACACAATGATCAAAAATATTACTTAAGGAGTACTTTTTTGTAATCAATTATATGAATAAACATTAGTTCCAAGACTACTAAAGCCATCTGTTGGTGTAAAACGGTACTACTTAATGGTTTATCCGAAGCGAGTCGTGAAGAATCTGTCCCGTCTTGTCAGAGTTTTCATAATCGTTACAAATTCAAAATAACGATAATGTCTAGGTAGCGTGTGATGTGATGTGATGGTAGTCCGCAGTAACGCTAGTAAGGTAGTTGCGCTGAATGGTGGTGTGTATGTAGTGTGTGGGAGGTATGTATGTATGTAGGTAGCGGGCGCGTTGCGTCGGCGGCTGACGCGGCGACGGCGACGGCGACGAGTGCTAATCGATGCGCGGCACTGCGCTGTCTTCCGACGACGGCCATTACGCACCTTTATGGGCACCCGGATCCCCCCGCGCCGCCCCCGCGCCGCCGCCGCTTCAAGGCGGCACATGACGAATCAATATGCCGCCAACCGACTCAACACTTATTTATTTGACACGATTTATTAGCCGAATGCCTGTAAACTTTTATGCGCCCCTCCGCTCCCCATCCGAGGGATGCTTTATGACGGACACCACGTAAAAATTCCATGCAGCTATCCTCCGCGTTTATTGGCCCTAACAGATGTCGCGTCATACACAAAATACCGATTGTGCGCTTTTTTAAAAGTAAGATGGTGAAGCAATAACAATTTCTTTTGCAATTTCGCTTCATTAATGGCCGTTTTATTTTGCGGGCGGTGCAATTAGCATTAGTTACTTTTTTAACGTCGCAAGCGCTCCGCGAGGCCCGAGACAAAATGTCGACAGGAAATGTGTAATTTTTTCACAAATATTGCGGAAGGAAGGCGGTCGCTTCCTCTGGCCGGGGCCTGTTTAGATGGTTTTTATGTTAATCGCGGAGATTTGCTGGGTTTTCTTTTAGCGGGACAATTATTCACGGTTTGTGGTCGCGGTTGGGCCTTTAAGAAATTAACGGTTGGCCCTGCGCTGCCGCCGCGCCCGCCGCCGCCGGCCGGGAGGGGAGGCCGCGCGCCTCTAAATAAACTGGGTTAAGTAACATTGCGCAGCGTTCTCATCAAATCTTTATGAATGCTCCTCAAAGAAGCCATCTCCCGGCTTATATTTTATCCGGGCGAGGCTCAGATATTTCCAGGGAATATTAGCGGCATAGTTAGCGATGTGTAAGCGTCTCTCGGGGCGGTACATTGTCGAGCATTAGCTAGCACAACGCAACAGTTATTTTTTATGTCCCCGGCGAATATTAAGCAGCGTGGTCGCATAACGGCTAACGGCCGACATGCGAGCACATGCAGAAATGCGATCTTTTATTAGTAACAAAGCTAACGACTTCTCCGCGATAAATTAATTTGCCAATAAAAGCTGCCCTCACAACTGTGCGATTCCTTAACGGAAATACGTTTTAATTATAATGTTGTGTGTAACCTTTGAAATAGCAAAAAACATATGCAAACATTCTCATTACCGGGATATTAATATTTCTACGTTGGGAAAACAAGTCGTAAATGTTTGTGTACCCGGTGTGGGTTGACGGGCCCTTGCTGTTGCAGCGTATACTGATATCTACTATAGTACTATTGACGGTATTTTAATTAAATAGGTGTTATTTATCTCCACATCCATTCCGTTTTTCTGTTTCATACTTCAGACTAGCTAGAGCTTTGCTCTTGTAGTTCAAATGCGTAGTTCTATTGAAGCTTATTCCAAAATTTGCATTAACAATTTTGAGTCTAGCTTTGTTGTTATTTCATTTGGCGATACATGTAACATGGGTTGTGTTAAAAAAAAAAAATTGGTGGACATTTCACACAGCGCCATCTAGCCCCAAAGTAAGCTAAGCATAGCTTGTATCATGGGAACCAGACGACTGATATAATACTTATATACTTTTCTTTTGTAAATACATACATATAATACATATACAGACACAGCACAAACATCAATGTTACAAATGTCACATAAATGTTTGTCCTGGGTGGGAATCGAACCCACGACCTACAGCGCAGAAGGTAGGGTTACTACCAACTGAGCTATGAGGCCAGCCAGAAAAGTGTTTGATGTTATAATTCTTCTGAGTGATAGTTAATTTGATAATTTCGTATTTTAAATGCGATCTGATGCTATTCAACATATAGTCTATATACAATGTAAACATAAATCAACACCAATTGACCCAGAAACGTACCGGACGTGTCGGAGCCAAACGAATTTGAAGTAATGTACCAACGAAATGAACGCCCGCGCCTAGCTTCCACATGCATGGAAATGTTATACAATTTCATCCCCTAGAACTTCTACTCGAGAGTTGCCACCTGCCATTTTTGATTTAATGGTCACCAGCAGATATACAGGTTGCTTCGTATTTGAAGGTTGGTGAGACATTAGAAATTTGGTTAGGGCAACATTTGTTATGGTGCGTGCGGTTCTGTACATTTCTATTTAGTTACTTTGATGAAATATCTAGAAAAGAAGCGTTTTATCTTACGTTGCTTTTTGTAGGGTTTCTACCCAACAAAAATTGTGTGTTGTGTTCAAAGTAGTTCTCAAATACAATTTAATGAGGGGTATATTTCCTTGACTATGAAGCGAAGACTCGATTTGAGTGATTTTCAAAACAAGACGCCGACCTCCCGGTAGGTAGGTAGGTACTTTATTACAACGCTAGTTAGTGTATATGCTAAAAAATACAAAATCCCGCTTCACAAGATCTTTTCTACCCCGCACTCGTGTACTTTGGGGCTACCTTCAGAGGTGTGGCAAATAATGACATAGTCAGCTTCAAGAGAAATCCTAAACCTAAACAAACCTTGCCTAAGCTAGAAACATAAAAAAAATTAAATAGCTACGCCTCAACAGTGAAACCAAATTTAATTATGTATTTTTACTTTCTTGCTTTAACTTTAACTTCATTATCTACAAATTGAAATACTAAAAATAACCCAATCTGCTACAAAGTTGTGTGTATCTGGCAACCCCAGAAATGACAAGATGGGAGAAGCTTCAGCTCGCTTCACCGATCCACCCGAATGCATAACAGACAAACGGCTAAACCGTCTAATCCCAGGTTATCGTAGTCAGTTTATGATGTGCGGAACGGCCGAGAGGGTAGCAGGGCCAGGGGGAAGAGTTTTCTAATTTCGCCCCCTGCGCCCGTTTTGATGCGCTAATTCGTGTAAGCAGTTTCTGAACGTGCTTGTTTCGAGTTCACTTCGATGTGCCAGCGTTGTGTCTGCATTCGGAAGCACCCTTATGCCCCCACACTAGGAGTCATTATCGCGCGAACCCACGCGTCACTCCTTGTGCAAAGTTATCGTCGGCTTTTACATAGAGTTGCGCAATTTACATACATTTGTTTGTTCGGTTTTTAAATTGGGGAATTAACGGCGTTAATCGCGGTGTTGTTTCCTAAGACCTACGTTACAGCAAATAGCTGGAAGTAGATGGCAGTATTTGCGCGCCACCGATGCCTTCAGTGTAGTTAGATAAATTGCGATATCACGTTCAGTTGACTGGCCTCATAGCTCAGTTGGTTAGTAACCCTACCTTCTGCGCTGTAGGTCGTGGGTTCGATCCCCACTCAGGACAAACATTATGTGACATTTGTAACATTGATGTTTGTTCTGTGTCTGGGTGTTTATATGTATTATATGTATGTATTTACAAAAGAAAAGTATATCAGTATTATATCAGTTGTCTGGTTCCCATGATACAAGCTATGCTTAGACTTTGGGGCTAGATGACGCTGTGTGTAATGTCCACCATTATAAAAAAAAAAAAAAAAAATAGCTTTTGTTTCACAAGTATGCAGATATAAATAACCGATTACACGTTATAAAAGTCGTATTACTGTGAATGGATTATTGTCGGGACGTTCGGTAAACCTCCACTGCTGACTAAAGAAATGTCATTTGATTATTTCTTATGTATTCATTTTCAAATTTTAATCATAATGTTATGCCTCTACCGTACTGTACCTACATACCCTGGCTGGCTCCGTCCGCGGTATTGTTTATTGGACGGTCACTCAGTCAGTATGTATAGGAAAGTACGCGGTGCGAGCGACGAGACCGGCGCGGGCGCATCAGCAATTAATACTCTTCATTTAATCGATTCCTTCAATTATTCCACCTTGATATATGTTAATCCTTTTCTCGGACCCCGGGATATTGTTGGCTATAATTACGTGGGAGGCGACCTCTATTGACAAGTATTGATGTTTTTAATCTGATGTTAGGATAAGACATTAGTATGCGCCCGTCCGCCGGTTGATTTGTGGTCGGCCGCGGCCGGCTCATTGGATCGTAATTATTGGATTTCGGCGCTATATTTATTGGCATTTCTTCTCACAGTCTTGATTTATCATTATCTGTCATGTGGGAGAATTATTGCGATGTGCGTGCTCCGCTTGCGTCCGCCGACAGCGCACCAATCACCGGTCACCGGTCAGCACAGGTCACCTTCATCTCACAGCTTTTATTTCATTTCAATACAGTCTGATGTTTCATCTGAGTCTACCAGTAATGAGAGGTTAGGCTGTGACCTAATTAACAAATTTTATCAATCAATCAAACATTTTATTTGCTTAAAATAAGGGTAACAAAGGTTTTCAGGTCTTACTACTAAAATGGGTCCAACTTATTTTCACCACAGAGGCATGCAAAAATTTCCTACACAATGAAAAAATAAAAAATAAAAATAATAACAAATAATAATTACATTCAAACAAAAAAGGTCAAAGAATTCTAAAATCACTTTAATGCCAATGGTGGTTTCACTCATTTATTCAATTATAAGCAACTCTAAACTTTAAACTTTGCTATTGCAAGAAATAAAAGTTAGTTATGCCCTCAATGGTGTTGCATTTGTGCAGCTCGTCGAACGATGGCTCACTTAGAAGTTGGTATCAAAAACTGACTTCAGTTCGAACCCGACATTACCATCATGTAAAACAGAAAAACCCTTCAGCGCCGGCGCCGTGGCCTTCAGCTCCACAGAGTTTATTAGAGGCTTTTTTCGTTTATTACCGTCAAATCCCCGAGGTACACCCAATACGTCATACAGCAATACGTTACGCGCGGAGACACATGATCACCGCCATTAGGCGACGTCTCCCGACGGATTAGCGCCGCGTCGCGCCCGTAATGAGATGGCGAAAATATTGGAAATAACAAATACGACAATAACAACCTTGTAAGACAGCTGTGCCTTTCATTCCTGCCAGTAATCAATGATTGATTTATAGGTACTCTGAATATATCACTAATTAACATTATGTAGGTACTAAAGAGGATATTGTCCTGCCTGGCAACCTGCAACGCAACGTAAAGCCTAAATCACTAAGCCTAGTAAGTGTGCGAGCTGGTAGCGGTAAAAACTTGCAAAGTTTATATAGCTTGCCGGTAGGTGGCGCATAACATATACTTACTTAAAATTACGTTGCCATAGAGTTTGTTGCGCCCGCCGGAAGCAACGTAGAGACCGATTCACTAATTGGGTAGTGTTTATTATAATCTAGGGAATTTTGCAGTAGATGAAGCCAGACTTATTTTAAACAGGTCTGTTTTTAAATTCTTAGTCGATTCAAAGTAAAAATCGTGGGTGACATTTTTGATCGCTGGCCTACGCAAGCATTTGTACTAAACATAAAGTTTGTTCTGGGATCGTGTCTACCTACTAATAGTCTGCCTGCGACACGGTAATCCTAGTGCCCCCTGCACGATCAGTGTATAAATTAGCACGAAATATTATTAAGTAAGTAATCATAATATTTACTATAAATTATCTCGTACTTACAGTGCTATTCTTATCATAAAACTATAATAGAAATATTGTTAAACATTAATAGTTACTTATAATAAATATATAATTAAATATAAGCAGTACATAATAATAACTAATAAAGTTGTATTGTACGACATTTATAGCAAGACAAGTAGCGACATCTACACGCAGCAATAAGTACTAAACACGCGGACCGCCGCGCCAGCCGCGCCACATACAACAAATGATAATTACATTCAAATTATCAAACCGATTTGTACAGGATGCAATACACACGATAAAAAACTAAAGCGTTTTTCCCGCCATTCGGAACAATGGCGGCGCCAGTGCTGCCAACATGATGGATTAACGTCACGCGACTTTATTTTAAAATGAAAACCGTCGCAATATTGCACCGAGCTAAGCTAATATTCCCTTGCCAATCATGCTACTCAGTCAATTTTCAATTTTCTCAGTTAATAAGCACGTCACCCCGGATCCCGGGTAGCACCGATAATAATAGCATTTTATTTTGCTATTGCTAGGCTTTGAGGCATTTATTATTTATTGATGGTACATGGTTAGATTTGTATATATTAATCTCTATAATTTTTTTAAAGTGAAATGCCTCCTTTATTTTATTTGAGGGTCTAGGTAATTCATATTTTAATGTATTTACTTAGTTTCTTAGTATTTGACAGAAACATCATCCTATCACTTATAAAAAAAAAATAGGAACATAAGTTGTTTTACAACAAAACGGAATAAATCGGAATAAACCACATCTTACTATTTATAAAATTATATAAAATCTGCCTTTAAATATAATATCGCAATTTCGTACTAGACATTATAGAGCAGAGTGGCGCAGTGGAAGCGTGCTGGGCCCATAACCCAGAGGTCCGTGGATCGAAACCACGCTCTGCTAGTTTGTTTTTTGCAGTCCATTTTGTACAGATTTTTTGTTTTTTCTTTATAATAGGTTGTTGAATATAATTATTATCATCTCGATAAAGCAACATTGAAATATTTAAAAATTTGTATATATTCATAGAAATGTGTTGGGAGGGATACCTACTAGTACTTATAAGTACACCGTTCTTCACTTTGAGGCAAGTTTGGTGAAATTTATTCGGTTGCGTTTTGAACTTTGTATCAAATATAGGCGAAAAAATATAACGTTTTTGTTTGCAACACCCTTGCAGCGTACATGTGATGTTCTTATTTATATTTAGTAATTAGTTCTACATGGGCAATAAAATAAATAAATTAAATAAATAATGCGTTAATTCTAAACATTCATATTTTATGCGATATTAACCTGAGTAATTATAACTGAAATAACTAGCATACGTCGCGCTTTTTGCCCAGGACTAGATGCGTGTATTGTATAACACACACTCTGCATATATATATCTCTGCATATATATCTCTCTGCATATATATCTCTCTGCATATATATCTCTCTGCATATATATATTTCTGCAAACATAGAAGTATCAAGTCGATTAGCTGAGCGTCGTTGAAAATTTATGTTTAATTGAAATCGTTCAGTTTATTGTGGCGCATGATTTATATGCGGAGCGGACAGCGGACAGCGGACAGCGGACAGCCCTATCGAGGGGTTGGGAGTTGGGACGTCGGCTCTTAGTCTTGGTCTTGCAGTCTTGTGACTTTATCAGTTGCCAGACTAATATTTAACAAGTATTTAAATTTTATAAAAAATATGACAGTTATATTATAATAATGAGACCGTGGTGGTCTAGCGGTACTGACCCCCGAGTTTCAATCCGGAGGTCACCAGTTCAAATCCCGACGTGCACCTATGAGTTTTTCGTTTGAAAGATTTATGTGCGCAATACCACGTTCTCAAAACGGTGAAGGAAAACATCGTGAGAAAACTGACAAGTCCTAGAACTAAAAATTCGAAGACATGTGTCGAGTGCAGGAAAGGAGCCTCTTTGAGGCGCACTTACAATCCTTTCACCACACTCGTTCGACAGAACCGGTGACTCGAAGAAGAAGATTATAATAATCTAGGTTCTGGTCTAGGTACCTATACTTTGAGATAGGTGTGGATGTGCGTTCACCATTTTGGTCCTATAGTTAGCTGTATGTGTACCACTGTCTCTGTATACCCATTTTTGCAATAAATTTATCCGAATGTGAACTTTTTATCATACCCGCAATTTATTATGCACACTTTTGATAACAAAGTGTTTTTGTTGTTTCTATTATAATGTCTGAGGTACAGAATTCCTAATTATTTTATTTGTTTTATAAATATATAAAAAAAGCATTCTATTAATAGAATATCCCAAATTATAGCTTCAGCAGTGCTAGCTTCACTACAGTGTCGACTAAAGATAGTACTTGCTATATTAGATAGATAGATAAATAGATAGATAGAAAACTCTTTATTGTACACCACACAGACACATACAAATAAAAAAGTTAAAAATAATTTACTATACATGCGACATACAATCGGCAGCCTTATTGCTTAAAGCAATCTCTTCCAGGCAACCTTTGGATGGACTGGATTAAAAAAGAATGATTTGGGACGGTGGTGTTAAACAAAAGATAATATTATATCAATACACTTACATATCAATACTTACAAAGTATACACATTTTTTTTTTTTTTTAATTAGTTACTTTGTTGGATCACCAATGCCACCATTATGAACCGAGAGAATTGACACTAACATAGATATTGCCCTGTAGTTAGTGACAGAACAACTAAGTAACAAAATATTTATATATTATATATAAAACAAAGTCGGGTTAGTTACACCATATATAACTCAAGAACGGTTGGAACTCATTTTGTTCTTGAATGTCTTGGATTTGTCTCCGCGTCGAATAGCATAACTATTAAAACATCGGAAATATTCACTAAGACAAAACATGAAGAAAATACAAATTCTCATACGTTTTCCGTATGTAACGCCATCTCTTCCGACGGTTCTGTGACACTATTTTTTCTTTCTTTCTGTCTTCTAGCATTATCCTGACAGCTGATTCAACTACGCGGTCCTTCATACCACTGAGTTGGCATTTCGGTTCACTTCATAAAGCAAGCAAGTAATTAAAAACACTTTTTGAATTTTGTACTCTTATTGAATTTAATTAAATAAGAGTATTCATTTTACTTTAATAAAAACTGAAGTCAATTCAACTAATAAGTTAACATTTATTGATAGGCGGTAGGAAGTTTGTCGGGTCACCTAGTTAATAAGTCAAAAGTAAACGGTAAGGTAATTTCTAAATTCGCAGAATATATCGTCAGCAAAAGGTCCTCACTACGTGTGGCGTGCTTCAATCGCCATCCCTCACGGCTATGGAGAGTCAATAACAATAGACATTGTTTGATTATTGCTTTCGAAACCACCGCCCGGCCCGTCTGACCACCTAGCGATTCACGATCCGTGAACAAACATATTATCCATAAGCCAAACCATATCACAAATACAACGTTTTTGATGTGAAACATCTATAGCCCCACGTAAAACCGATTTCTGGCGTGGCGACGCGTCGCCACTGCATGCGTTGTATATTACTTTTACAAAATAATGTCGATGTTTCACATCTGCCAGGCGTCCCGTGACGGCTCATATTTTTTTATATTATTATATTTATTATTATTATACTTGGTACAACAATTAATAACCTCTTCCAAGTTGAAACGAACGAGACTATATTCTTCCAGTGATTCATAAACTGTGTGTGTATTACAAAGTTTGATTAAACTATGAAGTAATCACATTACACGTCGCCATCATTCAAGTCCCTCCACATCCCTGATTGTCTCTATAAATACATACGAATACCTATTTGCGTGTCAGAGATGATATTTATTACATATGTATCCACTGACACATCTTTATTACTGGCTATATGAATATTATTACCGACTCTCAGACTTGTTCCCTAACAAACACACGGGGACAACAAAACAAACATGTATTACTAAGGGCATAAGATCTAAAATGCGGGCAGCTTGCAGCTTGCCAGCGTGTGAACGAAAGCATTCATTTTCCACAAATCCGTGTCAAGAAACGGAGGAGCCTTCAAAAAAAAAGGACAAGAACTGACGCGGAGGTTCAATAAATAATTCCTTTTCACGTGTTATTATATATCGGACGGCGTGCGAGCGCTCGGACGGCCAACGATGACGAATACGAGATACGTTTGTAAAATGCCCTTTCTGAGTTGACGCGTGATATATTCTGTGCGCGCGCGCGTTATAAAGCACGCGGCGGGGTGCGCGCGCGCACCGAGCGCCGATTGGACGCCGTAATCACTCGATGCGCAGACGTTCCGTTTACCGTGACGCAGAGTAATGAGCGCTGTAAGCCACGCCAATGACGGATAGCCACCTCTGAACCTATTGTGTATGTCATATATAGATACATGTAGGGCTGAAATATGGCATCGTTTGCTACACCTTATACAGATTGCTAACTTGAAACTGAGATATTGGATGTGTATAGCGATGCCACAAACGGCCTGCTCAACGGAATAACGCATATTTATGACAGGTTGCAGACAATCAAGTAAAGACAACAGCTTGATAGTGTAATCAGAAACCTTAAATTGGCATCAAAACGTGACATACAACTATTATCAAAGAAGTAATCATATGAGTATATTAATAAAACCGCCAATGGATTATGGTTTTAATGAATATATAAGTGCCTATTATATAATAATACACGTAATTGTTTGTGGTATGCTTAGTGCTTGCAACAGACATCTAAACTAATAAAGGTTGCCTGGAAGAAATCGCTGTTAGCGATAAGGCCGCCCATTGTATTACCTTAGCTTAAGTATTAATCTTTATGAAATTTCCATGTATGGTGGTCAATAAAGTATTATCTATCTATCTATCTAATATTATAAAGAGGAAATATTTGTGTTTTTGTATGTATGTTTGTAATGTTTTCACACAAAAACTACCGGACCGATTTCAAAAATTCTTTCACCATTAGAAAACTGCATCTTCACTGAGTGACATAGGCTATATTACATAAAAAAAAAAAAAAATAGGGATCCCTAATAAAAATGCAGTACTATAACCCAAGGTGTGAAAAAATTAGTCATAAAAATAAGGCTATATTATATAGGTTTGTAATAGCGAGTGAAACTGCGGAGGATTGCTAGTTTTCCTATAGGCTCTTTGCGAGCTCTTGACACATGCCTTCAAAATTTTTGGTTAGGTCAAAAAATACGTAATGTTTGTAACATGTAACATCACATTTCGGGAATGCGAAAAATTACTGTGTAGCTCTCACAAAATTTTCTTCAACTTATCAGCTGTTCTATCAAAGTCAAAGTCAAAGTCAAAGTCAAAAACTTTATTTCCATAGAATTCATAAAGAAATGGCTTGGAAACGTCAATATTCAAAACATAAGGTCACGCGTACTTATCGATAAGTTTGACGCCTGTTCAAACCCTATCCGACCCTCCATGGGGAAGAACAGACAAGAAACCCGCAGAGAAACCAGGATTTGAACCTAAATTGACATGAGGCACCTTTCGCTTGACGTGATGTCTATCAGGACGCTTACTTTTGCATCACTTCAAAATCATAAGTCCCTAGAACGGGCCACGTCAAAACTTCGCGTCCATTAATGAATCGCTGTCCCGCGGGAGGCATACGTTTGTGTCGCGCCCCCCCCCCCCGCGCCCCCCCCCGCGCCGGACGTGGTCACCGGACTACTTACAAGATTGATTAGTTGGGAATTTGCCTGGATTTTAATTGATTAAGTAGATAACTTCGGTTGTTAATCGCTTTGGCATTGATGTGCCATTTTGTTGGATGGATCAGGTAGATGGTACGCTGATTTAATTTGGCTTAACAATATTTTCATTCATAATACAATTGTGTTAATTAAAATTAGATGGACAATGTTCTAGAAAATATGAGAACCAACCGAGTTAGATTTGATCGAACTTCTGTTATGTTATGTGTTTTTTTTATGATACTTCTACTGAACAAGTGGATGGCCCACCTGGTGTTAAGTTGTAACTTCTGCTCATAACAAGCAATGCGATTCGGTCCTCCCTTACTTATGTACGACAAGACCCAAGTCGCATCCTAAGTGCCCGTAGGTCTCAGACTTTTCATCATGTCTGAAATTTCACCGAAAACCACAACTTTCAAACGGGAACCCAGTAATGTGAATGCATTATTGCATGATGGCAGAAACTGGTATGGTGGCAGTACTACTTGGCCTAAGTTCTGCTGCTATGACTTCTATCGCTTCTAAGGTAATGACAGAGTTTCAATAGCTCAATCACTATTTCAACCAACAAAAACAAGATAGGGTTTGTACAGGCATCAAACTTATCGATAAGTACGCGTGACCTTATGTTTTGAATATTGACGTTTCCAAGCCATTTCTTTATGAATTCTATGGAAATAAAGTTTTTGACTTTGACTTTGACTTTGAACCCGCTTATTATCCATACATATTGCATTTCCACTAATGAACTGTATTGAGTGTCGCGTTGGAGCTATCGTTTTCCATTAGTTACAAATAATAACTGAGAAATCAGGGTTTGTACAGGCATCAAACTTATCGATAAGTACGCGTGACCTTATGTTTTGAATATTGACGTTTCCAAGCCATTTCTTTATGAATTCTATGGAAATAAAGTTTTTGACTTTGACTTTGACTTTGAACCCGCTTATTATCCATACATATTGCATTTCCACTAATGAACTGTATTGAGTGTCGCGTTGGAGCTATCGTTTTCCATTAGTTACAAATAATAACTGAGAAATCAGGGTTTGTACAGGCATCAAACTTATCGATAAGTACGCGTGACCTTATGTTTTGAATATTGACGTTTCCAAGCCATTTCTTTATGAATTCTATGGAAATAAAGTTTTTGACTTTGACTTTGACTTTGAACCCGCTTATTATCCATACATATTGCATTTCCACTAATGAACTGTATTGAGTGTCGCGTTGGAGCTATCGTTTTCCATTAGTTACAAATAATAACTGAGAAATCAGGGTTTGTACAGGCATCAAACTTATCGATAAGTACGCGTGACCTTATGTTTTGAATATTGACGTTTCCAAGCCATTTCTTTATGAATTCTATGGAAATAAAGTTTTTGACTTTGACTTTGACTTTGAACCCGCTTATTATCCATACATATTGCATTTCCACTAATGAACTGTATTGAGTGTCGCGTTGGAGCTATCGTTTTCCATTAGTTACAAATAATAACTGAGAAATCAGGGTTTGTACAGGCATCAAACTTATCGATAAGTACGCGTGACCTTATGTTTTGAATATTGACGTTTCCAAGCCATTTCTTTATGAATTCTATGGAAATAAAGTTTTTGACTTTGACTTTGACTTTGAACCCGCTTATTATCCATACATATTGCATTTCCACTAATGAACTGTATTGAGTGTCGCGTTGGAGCTATCGTTTTCCATTAGTTACAATAAATAACTGAGAAATCAGAATAACACCAACAGGGAGTTGGTTCGCTCAGCCGCTAAACCTGAACTAGACAATCCTGGCTAATATTCCAGCTTACAGGTCCTCGGTTTGGTAAATAAGATAATCAGTAGCCGTCTCGATTCAGACATACTTCACTGAGCGCAGTGAAATTGGAAGATATCTGTTTTTACAGCTTTTAATCAAAGCTCAATACATTGTAGCAATCGATTCCGATCAGAAATGTCTACAAGCCTTATCAAAAATATTTTAAGTACTCGAAACGACCTAGGTTGGGAGGGAATCAATTATAATTCCCATTAGATGGAGGAGGAGACGCCTGATTTATAGCTGACGGCCCTCTATAGGGGTAAAAAGTCACCGATGCAAGCACCTTGCATCGGTTGCTTGATGTTTATACATTAAAAGTAATTATTACTTCACTCAATTTGCTCATTGGCTGATTTATAGCGCTGTGTTCATTTTAAGAAATTGCGGTGTGTATTGTGTGGTGCCTGTTATCAGACGGGACCAGATTATAATACCTGCGTCCATAAATACGACCAGGAATTACCGCGGGAGGGTGCCGTGAATGTATTTCAATACATTAGGGATCCCTTAGACAAATGAAACTCTATCTAGAGTTTCATTTGTCTAAGGGATCCCTAATCAGAGTTGAATATGCTTGTGTCTTCCTAAAATCGCCGGCCACCCGTCTTCTTCGCAATTTAATATATAAGCGAACATAATACATATGTATTGTGTATGTTCTTATTTATTTATTAAACACATCAATCGCCAGTGCCTAATCAACAGCGCAACAGCCGTGCATCTATAGCAAATGTCACTTGGCAGATTTGCGTTTCCAAACTCTATTCTGTCAATGTCACTGTCCACTGCGGGATAATGTCTTACTGTGGATGGGCTGTCATCTACCACGGTTCAGGACAGACATGTTTTCATAAATAAATTATCATATACTTTTGAATTAGCTTCATCTTGATTTCATTCGCATGTATGAGAAACGGCAATAATAGCTACTAGTTAAATAAAGTCAACCTCTAACAAAACGCCGCAGTCGTCCCCATGTCCATTTTCATTCACAGCTTGACACGCAAATGATAATGATAGACGTGACATAAAAATTATATAGCGTCCGTTCCACACGCTTCCTGTGTCCGACATATTCCCTATTGAATTTTCTAATGAAATACTTCAGTCACACGGTTGAGGTAACGGGTTGGTACAGCGAGGTTGCGTCTCTGTTACATTTACTCCCTTATAACGGATGGATTCTCCTTCTGGACAACATTTAAATAAATCGAAATAAAATAAACTTCAGATTTTCTTTTGATCTGTAACGTTTTAAATGTATCTTGAAACATGCTAGATAGATAGATAATTTATAAACACATGATAATTATTAATTCTAGCCTACCTCTAGCGCCAGTCTCTCATAAAAACCCGTTTTTTGCACTATAATTTGTAAATTACTTTTAATTTTACGTGTTTTTTGTGAGAGACAATAAATATATATATTATTATGTCAATTAGAGAAAAAATATTTAAAACTATACATGTCTGTTAAGGAGTTTGAAAGTATTTTGAGCAAAAACCGATATAAAATTATCGCTTCGATCATTTCTTCGTAGAAATCTATTAAACCTAATAACGTATATTTGCTTGCGTTGTTATGGTACTGCATTTTTTATTTTAACGTAAACATGAACTGTCAATATATAAAACAATTTTATAATTCAATCTTCCGCCATAGCCTAGCAGTCGCTTACCCTTATTATAATCTGGTTAGCACATTAGCATCGGTCAGTCAGTATTTGCAATCGCACGAAACACTTCAATCGGTGCTAAGGTGACAGGAGGCGACGCGCGGCGTGCGGGGGGTGGGGGGTGGGTGGTGGGGGGGTGCAGGGGGGTACAGGGGGTACAGGGGGGGTGAGGGGAGGGGCGATCGATGCCGACGTCGTTATTCGGGCGACAGCCTTTGACGACGTCGTGGACCACTTCCCGAGCGCTCCCGTTGCTCTGCCCGCCCTTAAAAAGGTTGTGTAAATTACTGCCTGAACTAAATCCTCCTAGGGAAAGGAGATTATGGGCAGAAACTATTGCTAGACTTATCCTTCATGCATCATTAACCTAATTCGGGCAGTATCCAGGCTTTTCCCGCCATCTTTTCAATATGATCAGAACATCAAGCAGATGTTCTGCCGGCATCGCGTTTATCTGCCTTGGGGAGCCATTGTGTAATGACCCCCTGTGCTTCATAATAACTATAAATTAAATTAACAAATATTGGTGGACATTTCACACAATGCCATCTAGCCCCAAACTAAGCATACTATGGGAACTAATAGATTACATATATACTTTTGTTAATACGTACATATAAATCGTATTAACACCCAGACTGTTTGTACTGGATGGGAATCGAAGCCACGACCTACAGCGCGGAAGGCAGAGTTATTACCAACTGAGCTGCGAGGTCAGTCAATAAACTATTAAATAACTGTCAATTTACCACGACATCATCAATGTTATATTTTGACAAACCTAATCTGGGCATTTTGCATGGTAGGTTTGTGTGACCTGACCTGCCGCATTTAACACAAGAATGAGCTGGGAACCGGCTGACGGTTTATTTCGGCAGCCACGTCGCACGTCGCACGTGAGAAATAGCCCAGAGAGGTACCACTATAGGCTACATGTACTGAGACAAAAAATCTGTCCAATATTAAATTGGGATCCTTTCGGAACGCACCCATGCCAGGTCCACGCCTCCGCGACGTGTGACTGACGGACGTCCAACACACACACACACACACACACACACACTCACACACACACACACACACACACGTCACACACACACACACACACACACGTCACACACACACACACACACACACACACACACGTGTGCGCGATTATTGACACATGTCACCGTTTTGTGTGACGTGTGGAAAATTGTAGAGTTGTTGAGAAAATTTTGAAGTCGAAATGGTTATTTTCTTCGACTTGCAAGTTTAACGCAATTTGTATTGGAGGTACCTACTACACATCGATTAAGTATTCCAACCAAGTCGGTGTGAATGTAATGCCGTAACGTATGGGAAACATTGGAGATTTGAAATGATTATTGTTTTGTAATTTAACTTCTGCGAACTTTTACACAGTCACAAAGAATACTATTAGGTACTCCGTAGTTATTCCGAATCAAATCACCTTGAGACGGCTGAATGTGTTGGGTATAATATTCTTTATATTCAGTGGCCTTAGTCGAGAAGGATAGTTTTTTTTTAATGTAATACAGTTACAAAACTTGCTGATGGCCCACCTGGTGTTAAGTGGTAACCTCAGCCCATAACAAGCGATGCGGCTTGGGCCCTCCTCTACTAGGTACGACAAGACCCAAGTCGAAACGTATGCGCCCGTAACTCTGAGACGTGTAGGTGGAATGTCTCGTGTGCCTGTAATTTCACCGGCAACCACACCTTTCAAACCGGAAGACAGTAACGCGAAAGCAGTACTGCTTGGCGGCAGAAATGGGCATGGTGGCAATACTTCCCCGGACGAACTTGGCGAGAGTTCTACTGCTCTCAAAAGTTGGATGTACGATGGAAGCTCAACCAGGATACCTACTTAGTTAAGAGTTTCAGGGCATGCAAGTTCCTTTACGAAGTAACTCATCGTTCTAAAAACAACGTATAGCGACTGTAAACAGATTTCAAGAAAACCTGAAAAATATAAATGCTAAATGTTACAACATGACATGGCGAAAAACGTCATAACAATTAAAAAGTTTTCTTTACGACGCAATGTCAATAATGACGTTAACGACACGGGGGGACCATTTGTCAGCTGTCAGTTGTCTGTCAGTGATGGTGTCAAGCGGCGCCGGGACGATAGACGCGTGTCATTCACGCGAAGTACAGTAGCTTCGTACCCTACATTGATACACTTTTACATATCTTTGGTTTTGTTTGTTTGTCATCGGTTACTTGAAGAGCATAGACAAAGACAAAGACAAAGATAGTTTATTTGCTTGAACATAATGTAGATTACAAAGATGTTAACAATATTTTTAGTTAGCAACAGAACATTAGCAGAACATTAGTTTTAAGAGCAGTAGAACTCTCGCCAAGTTCGTCCGGGAAGTACTGCCACCATGCCCATTTCTGCCGCCAAGCAGTAACGCATTCACGTTACTGTGTTCCGGTTTGAAAGATGTGGTTTCCAGTGAAATTACAGGCACTTGAGACATTCCACCTACACGGCTCAGAGTTACGGGCGCATACAATGCGACTTGAGTCTTGTCATACCAAATAGGGGAGGACCAAAGTCGCATCGATTGTTATGGGCCGAGGTTACCATTAACACCAGGTGGGCCGTCGGCTCGTTCCGTAACTAAATCACATCAAAAAATAAAATAAAATTAGTTAGCACAAGATATATAAATGTCACTTACCCAGTCTTCACGGTGTTATACGATAGAATTGTGTCTGTTCTATTAATGCATATGATTTCTTACCTGTGGAGCAAAGTCAAAGTCAAAAACTTTATTTCCATAGAATTCATAAAGAAATGGCTTGCAAAGTTCAATAATATTCAAAACATAAGGTCACGCGTACTTATCGATAAGTTTGACGCGAAAAATCTTTTCGAGCTAGTGAAAGTTCCAACTCGAGGATTCAAACTGGCATTCTTCCAGTCAAAAGTCTTAACTACAATTCCGTGACCAATATATTATTAAATAATAATATTGTCATCGGCACAATATATCATTTGCATTAATATTATTGCTAATTGTAGTAAATAAACTATATCAGGGTTTTCCTCTATGAGATCCTACAGGTGACCGTCGAATTATTAATAACGTGATTCACACCTCGGCGACATGACACGTGGAACATCCACTGCGTTATACAGAATATTGATTAAAGAACACATTTGTCAAATACTAGCTGTTGCCTGCGACTTCGTCCGCGTGGAATTCGGCTTTATCACGCTCCCCTATTTTACCCCCTCGGAAAAGTAGCCTAAGTTACTCCTTGTTACATCAGCTATCTGCCAGTGAAAGTCCCGTCAAAATAGATCCTGCCATTTCAGAGATTAGCCGGAACAAACAGACAGACAGACAAAAATTATAAAAAATGTTGTTTTGGTATATGTACCCGTGTATACATCCATATGCACTCAGTAAAAAGCGGTTATTTTCATATTAGAAACAGACACTCCAATTTTATTTATTTGTATAGATTTAGTAATATTGTTAATCAAACACTAAGAGAATTGTTTTATATTTTACCCAAATATTTTCACACTGTAATGAGCAGCTCAGCCGAGGTCATGTGCCACAAACTTGGCAGTCAACGTGTGAAGTTTAGGGAGTTAGCTATCAGCTTCTGGCAGAAGGGCCTTTTTGATCGACACAGGAAGGTGCTGCTCTAATCGGTATCTATTATTTTGGCAAGGCAAGTAGAGCGGCATTGCTGTATTCCACAATAACATATCACAAGGCTCAATGTTCGGACTGTATGGGAGTTGCGTCATCAGTTCCACATTTAACGTCTTCCAAAACGCTATTGTTATTTAAGCGATGTATATACATATTTAAAATGCATATAGTACATTTTTTACTCTTCTGTTTATATTGCTCGACTTTCCATTGGTATAAGTATTAAAATGGATAATAAAATTGATAAAATACTTAGTCGGTAAGGTGAAATTAGCGCTAATAAACATGAAAAGCAGTAGCGCCTTCGAACCCCACTATTAGTAGGTCACGCCAACTTTAGACAGGTGCCTAAGGTGAAGATTTAGTGGAAGACGGATGGCTGCGGCCGGCCCGCGCCCGCGCCCGCGCCGGGGCCCCGCGGGGTGGCGGTGACATCGTCAGGGTCGGCACGAGGTGACTTATTAATCGCGTGGATATTACCCGTGACGTCTCCGTCAACAACACGATAAAATACGCGAGTTATTCGAGAATAGTTCCGTTTGATGCAAACCCAGTAATTTGCTATTAAAGTATGTTGAAAAGTATTTACGCCTAGTTATTATGCAGCGGTAATAAATTGTTGGATTGGTTTATGGCTGTGTGAGTAAAACTCAAATAATAATTTGTTGTTTTTTGCAAAGTTGGCTAAGATTTGCGCAGCAGCTAAACTGACCGTATGAGCAAAGTTTTGCAGGAGTCAGAAGGTATGTTTCTGCCGCAAAGCAGCAGGTTACCTTTTGAAGGGTGTGGATGTAATTTGGTTACATGAGACGGTCCGCCTTTAAGTTTCAGCATGACGGGCGCAATGCCTTGCGACTAGGGTCTTAACTTACTTCCTCTTAAGTCAAGAAATATCTAAGTAGTTGCTCTTGTAGAGGCTAAAAAGTAGGGCTCAACATGAGATGGGCCAATCACCCTGATACAAAAATATGGCTGAGAGGCCAAATCGTTCAGGGTTCATCACATCGAGAACTTTCAAGGTTTTCTCGTGTCACGCTCTGTCTCTAAGTAACGAAATATAAAATAATTTTTTGCAGATGCTGTCACCGCGGGAAGACAATGACGATGACACACATCTGTGTATCAAATGCAATGCAACCATTGTTGGCTTGGATAACTACGTTAAACACAGGAAAGACAGATGCGGGAAGAAGAACGAAAATAAAGACCTAACAACCATGGATAGTCTTGACCCCACCTACAACTTGGGTGCGGACGTCTTTTTTCAATCATTAGAACTTCAGAGCAGTGTCAAGAAGACTGCACTTTCAAGACTGACGCCACTTCCGATATCAAAGCCAAGCATAGATAGAAAAAGTTCGTTAGCTATCCCATCGACTTCAAGAGGCCCTCGAATGAGTCCTCTTGATACTAATCTGAGGGGAGAAGACTGGATTGGCGGACATACTCTGAGGATCAGCGGGAATGAAGAAGATAACCAAACGAAACTAATAAACGCCGTTGCAAGCATCAGTGGCGCTGCCAAAAAAGAAACCAACTCTTCCTATACCATCGGTTATAATGATTACAAAGGAGATGAAGAAAGTGATGAATCAGAAATTTTTGAAGAAGACGATGACGAGGACAATACTCGTGAAAAATGGAAACCACCACCAAACTATACTGGAGGAAAGTGGCGACCAGCATCTCCAGATCATGACTGGGATGATCAAGAACCATCTGCAACGTGGAAAAGTCTACTACCTGAAGTAGACCGTGATGAAGATTATGATGCTCCACCACCCGGACACACCAAAGGCAAATGGGTTCCTGGAGCGAATGAGAAAACTCAAATTATGCAGACAACCATCCAGACAAAAGGTTCAGTTCAGTACTGGTGTGGTGCTTGTAACAGAAGACTGGGCTCAAGAGCTATTTATGACAAACACTTGAGATCTAGTCTTCATTTGAAGAAGGTACTACCAGAACATGAACTTGAATACTCTGGGCATTTAGAGCCTATGAAAGGCATGGAGAAGCGGAAAGCTAGACCTTCAAAGTTCATAGATGGTGACATCTATTCACAAATGGAGAGGAAGAAAAAACAAAAAAAAACTAATCCATGTGTCAAAACCGAAGTAAAGAAAAGAAAGAGGAAATCCTATTTTCTCCACTGTGCTGGATGCAAATCTCGAGTCAGAGAACATCTAATGGGAAAACATCTTATTTCTCACTATCACTTCAGAAAAGCGGCTGGTGTTACCAACTCTTTATATCAGCAGCTTATTTTGGACAACATAGACGCCATCGTCCATCAATCGCCTTTCCAATGTAGTCCTTGCAAATTCTATACCAACTGGCTCTCAACGTTCATGCAGCACTGGAAATCGGAAGAACACGAATGGGCCATGACATTTATTGAGGGTGTCTACTGGTGCTCCTTCTGTAAGTTTGAATGCGAGACTTCACAAGAAATGCTCGACCATTTGACTAGTTCCGACCATAGTGAGGTTGTTGCGGTCATTAATAGATCTATGCCCATTATCATTAGAAAAAAAACCGTCTTTAAATGTGAGACTTGCTCTAACTTGTTCCGCTTCAATATAGAACTGAAGAAGCATAGTGAAACAACTGGGCATCCATTGGCATACACTGCAACTGACACCTACCAAGAGCTGCACCAATGCCAGCAATGTAAAGCCAAGTTCAAATCCTCACTCACATTGGCCGCTCATTTGAAATCTAGGCACAAACAAAAACCACATCTCTGTCTCGTTTGTTCCAAAACCTTCGAGTCCTCAGAAGAGGCTAAACGTCATCGCCAGACTTCTGAACACAGAATTAATAGAAAGGAGATTCTGATTAAACAAGGAGTTATCACGAAGGATTTGAAGAAAAAATGTCCCTATTGCCCTGGGAATATTGTGATGCAGAATATATTACTACTGAAGGAGCATATTCGTACTTTCCATCCTGACATAAGGAAAACGTAAGTTAACATTACATAATAATAACGGGTTTTGCGACTCATGCCTCAAGTCATCAAATCGTAATTTTTCTTTAGGTGCCCCAAATGTGGTATGGAGTTCATCCTGTCCCAAGAAGTGACAAGTCACATCAGAGCCAACGCTTGCCGGTTTCAAGAATCAGCTCGCGTCAATTCTTCAGTCTTCTGGAACTGCAGTCAGTGTCTCTTCACCACTGACTCCCAAGCAGAGTGCTACTTCCACGAGGTTTTACATGAACCTCCAGAGAAAATTACGATTGGCGATACGGAGAAAGTGGTCGAAAAGTATTTTTGCCCGATATGCCAGAAGTGTTTCAAGAAAGCCTCCCTCCGGCAGCATTTGAGACAGCATACGTTCGAGAGGCCTTTCGTCTGCTCAATCTGCCGAGCCAACTTCACGAGGCAGACCAGCTTGTCGAATCATGTCAAGTATGAACACGGAGACTGTGTGAGGGTCCCGACTGCGCTCGCCGCCGTGCAGAGGGACGAGTTGAGGAGCTGTCAAAAGTGCTTCAAGACGTTCCCGAACAAGTAAGTAGATACATTTGTTTGTTAGGTTTGCAGTTTTGATATAATGGCTCCAAAAAATTACTTAAAGGAGCCGTGAATTGCAAGGTATAAAACTGTTGTATTTTTAAACGGTATCTTTAATTAGGTCGTATATACCTTGATCAGAAAACAAGTAGGAATGAAGTTCGTAAGTAAATTATTAGTTTCAGGGAGCAATTACGTGAGCATAATTTAGGGTCATAGAGTCAAAGACTGGGCACAATGGCCCTTACTCTCTGGTTGAGAGGCATAAGTCCAACAGTGGATTCATAATAAGCTGATAGCTTTGATGATAACGATAATTTCATGTGATGAGTAGCTTCGTACAGAACACCTAGCCACACATTTCGTCACTACGCCCCGGCATAAAGCCATCAAGTGACCATCAGACGATGTCGGAAGAACAAACGCACCAAAAATAGCGGCATGAGTGCACGCGACCGGCGCGCGGCGCGGCGGATGCAGCGCTTGTCACCTGTCACACAACTCCTTCACAAATATCGGGAACATTCGTGCTTTGAGCGCGACAGCGCTGCCGTCGCTGACGTTTTTATTGTTGCTGCAATAAATTGACGCCGGATGAGCTTATTTTCAGCGCTGCATCAAATATTGCTGTCACATTGCGGCTGTACACGTCTCAGGCGCAGTGTTAGCGTTTGATCACATTACCTAGTGCTTACACGTTCGTCATTTCCGATTTTAAACTGGCGTTGTCTTTAACTGCCGGATTAAGTATCTTGAGACTGAAAATGAATGGTGGGTTATAACTAATAACAGTTCTATACACGACACTTCACTCCATTAGTTGCATCGTGGCACCTTTAATTTATAATATCAGAAAATGTTTGGGCGTTGGGCGTTTCTACTTTACTATGGTTTGTTTTGTAAGTTAAGAGTTAAGTCGACGTGTATGTTCACACTCAAAGAATAGCCAAATCTCCCTCTCTTCTGTATTCACAGCCGTTGAGACCTCAAGTTCTCAACCCCATGAATCAAGTCAACACGTATTACCCGAATATCCGGGAGTTAACTGCACTTGAGAGTTCCGAGACTATTGCAGGGAATGTCCGGGTACTATTGAGCCCTACGATTAAGGCTATGTCGCTTCTGGAAAGTTAAGTAACTAGGATTCGTTAGGTAGGTACTTAATTATTTAATTTTTTTCACGTCACATATCTACCATTAATCTGTGGACCGCTTAAATATTTAGTAAGACACATGAGCATAACGTTATATCCTTTTTTATTTCTATAAGCAAGTAAATACCTACTACTATTAAGTGATTCACGAAAACGAAAATTTCAAGAAATGCTTTAAATAATTTTCATTTGCTGTTGAGCTAGTTTATTTTTGATGCTCGCTTTCTATTACGTGTAACAACTTACGGAAGCCTATGTTTCTAAATAAGTAAGTACTACAAAAATAATAAAAATATAAACAAAGGTAGAGATATGTAATTATGTAAGTATTTTTCATACACAGATAAAAAATCATGCTACGATGCTATGACGGTTTTTCGTACATATTATATCGCATCTCAAAGCAGTGCAGACCATTAGTTTCGCATCCAGTGACCTAAGTTCCCTAGCTGAGACCAGTCTAGATTCTTCGGTCTAGCGCTGATGATCAAACTTGGACGATTCCCGCGCGTTATTGCTGCGTCCGTGCAGTTGGGAAACGGCCCATGGTGTTGCCAGTAATGTCAGTTTCCCCACTAATGGGGCGATTACAGTTTATATATTCTGCATGTGGGATGGTAAATGTTAGTGTTAACTGGTTCGCACTTTATTGAATTGGAAATAAACAGTCCGTGAAATGGCCTCATCTTTATTATTTTCCTGGAAATGGCGCTGTGATACTTGTGTGTAGACAAGTAAAACTAATTGAGAATAAAGTTTTATACTTAAGTGTGTTCTTAAATTTATGAGAATTTTTACAGGAAACAGTATCATTGGATACTTACGTATGTAAAACTTTCAGACCACAAACCGGATGTAAGTAAGTTTTACAACATGTTGGTCTCTTATGCTGTGATAGATTTTATCCGACAGTTACAGGCTAATATTAGCACGTTACAATTCAGCGAAATACTCACATGAAGATACGCCATTGTAATCTTGTTTCTGAGGGCCTTTGATAAGTAAAAGAGAAATTACGGAATATGACTGAAATCTGACACAGTAAGTTGCAGTCCAGTGACCAGTGTTTTTATGATAATTATAAATGTTTTTAATTTGTTACAGAACAGCGCATTCCCGTCATTTGTGTAGATGTATCGGTGTCGGCAGCGGTGATCGAAAGTGCCAAGTTGAAGAGTGTACATTCATAGCAGCCAGCGCTCTGCAACTAGCAAGGTAAACACAACTGAAAATTAATGCAAAAAAAAAATTTGAGTGCATTCAATTAAGTGACATCTGCCGACAGTTTGCTGTACTCATTACGTATTCCGTGAAACGAAACCTTTAGAACTTTAGTATCTTACATTGATTTAGTTCTATATTTTACCCATAGATGTCACTCAGATTGTAAATGTTACTACTATAGAGTTTATGTTGCTGAGCAATTTAATATTTTCTAGTTTCTATGTAGGTAAAGTGCAGTTGCATTCTTAGGTGACATCTACCAACTGTGTTGCGTGCTGTAGTTATGTATTATCGAATGCGGTGACACGAAAACCTGAGGACTTCAGTAACTTACGTTGAAGTAGTTCCAGATTTAAAACATAGATGTCACTCTGATAGTTTGTGATATTACGAACCTTAATGTCGATTAAAGGCATTCAAAATATTGGAAAAGTTTAACCGTTTTTCACTAATTTAATTTTAAGACATGAACGCACACACGGGACGGCTAGTGCAGAGCGACACAAGTGCCCACAGTGCCCTTTCAAGAGTTCCCAAGCCAGCCACTTGAAGCGACACCTGCTGTGTCATAGAGGCGTGAAGCCGTACGCCTGTCCTCATTGTGCATTCACTTGTGGCAGTCTGGTAAGACATTTTGTTTTCAAAATGGATATAGCCATAAATTAGCCTCAATGGGTAGTTTGGTAATTGTCGTTTGCCATGATTTGTGGATGAATTTACGTGGTTCATCTCTGCCATCTCTTGGCTAATTTAGGAACTTACGCAGGTGGTTCCTAACCATAAGAGTTGAAACATCAAATGTTGCTCATTAATATCAGATAGATGGCGTTAAAACTCACAAGTTGACTGGCCTAACTCAGTTGTTGGTAAATCTGCCTTCTGCCCTATAGGTTGTGGGTTCAATTACTACCCAGGACAAACATTTGTGTAATGAACATAGATGTTTTTGATGTAAAACATCTATAGCCGCACGTAAAACCGATTTCTGGCTTGGCGACGCGTCGCCACGGCATGAGCGCTGATTGGTCCGTTCAAGGTTACGACAAATCATAAACATTATTAGTGATGGGGTACTTAGTTTCTTACAAAATAATGTCGATGTTTCACATCTGCCAGGCGTCCCGTGACGGCTCACATTTTTTTCTGTGTCTGGGTGTATAATATTAGGTATATGTATATTTTTACAAAAAAATATATCAGTTATCTGGTTCCCGTGATACAAGCTATGCTTAGCTTACTTTGGGGCTAGATGGCGCTGTGTGAAACGTCCACCAATATTAATTACATTGTATTATATTATTATTTTAAGTAGATGGGTACTTAACTATCTACAAAGAAAATTATTTATTATAGCGAAATGTATTTTTATTTCACTTCAGGAAAACCTTCGCAAACACGTGCTCCGCAGTGGGCGACACAGGAATGTATTCCTGTACATCTGCAAACACTGTGAATACAAAACGAACATGGCCACGGAATTACGGACTCACCTGACGGCGGCCCACACAAGCGAATATAACTCGAAAACTGCCGTCGAATCTGTTAAATTACATCTGATGACGAACAAAATAGTTCTCCATTAGTCCGCTGCTCCCACACTGCCTAATATTATTTTTTACTCTAGTTAGTACCTATCTAGTACGGAGTAGGTAAATGTATTAATTGCATTAAAAAACCATAAATACCTATGTTTTGTTATTTTTCTTCATCGTGCATGGTAAAATTTTATTATTACTAATAATCGTTTGAATAAAATACGTAAATGTATTAAATATGTTAACATATAAGATATTACCATACTTTGGAATCATAACGTTTGTGAAAATGTCATTGGTTTAGGTACTTGAAATATGATGCCTTTTTCAAGCACAAATACAAATTATTTATTGTGAAACACAAGTAGTAGGATGGTATAGTAATAGTATCACACAATTCAATATATGTATTTTTATTCAATATTACCCGGCGCTAGCGTCGGCGTTAGTCTGACCCACTGAGAGTCTAGACACTAATTTAGATCGAGAATGTTTAGTCTGCCTCTGATTCAAGAGTTACATAATATCTAACACTTGCTGAATCTATACAACATTTTTAGGCAGACTAAATAGGAGTAGGAAGTACGCGTAGGAGTACATACGCTGAAGCTAATTTCATCCTGTTTAACGCTAAGACATAAGTGACAAACTTAATGAGTCCAAATATTGGATTCATTATTAGCTTTTTGGGAAAAAAGAAACAGAAATTCCTGTAAGAGAATTGAAGATAATAGATTCTATTGTGAATACATAATTGTATCGCTCTGATCTTTTGCGAACAAAATAATATTATTATTTTTCAAATAATATTATTACAGAACATTAATATATTATCTTAAATTATTATTATGTTGTATTTTTTGTAATTTGTAAGATCCTAAAACAACTTTGTCCCTGAGTTGCCACGGTGTAATTTAATTTTATATCATTTTATTAATTCACAAAGCAGATTACAATCAGAATGCATAAAATAGGAAAATATAATACAATTATTGATCTAGATTCGTAATTATGTGAAAGTAACAAAGCTATACATTGTTCGCTGAGAATGTCTAATATAGTGTTATTAACTTACTCTTACATATATAAAATTACACAAAAATAATCGGGAGTACAGATTATATTTATATGTAAAAATTAGATTTAAGTATAATTTGGTGGACACATCGTTTAAACCTATTATTGTTTGAGTCAAAAATATCTAAATCGTTTTTGGATGCCAGCTCGTTATACAGACGGCACATACGGGCAACGGGGTTAAAGAATTTAGTAATACACTAAACAGTAATTGCACAGGACATTCTTTGTTATGTCCCCATTCATCTTTATTGTTCGTATTAAGTCTTGTAATAGTATAACGACTCTGAATATCGTGTGCTGAATGTTAAACTTATTAATCTGTTTTATAGGGCATATTACACTATGAAGGATGAGAAAAAACATCTACCTATTCACCAAGATTTTCCAAATGTAACAGTTATAATTGTATTGTCAAGGTTTTTTAAAGTTCAGCTACGTAAATGGTGCTTACTGCCATCTGGGCGATAATTAATTTTCAGTCTATTGGGCAGTCGTTTCTTGACGCTTCACATGCGGAAATAACTGCACGTTGGAACATAACTGTCAAACTAGAAGTAAATGTCAATGTTAAAACTGACGTACACAAAGACGCGACCGAAACGAGCGAGCGAGCGGGAAAATGTTTAAGAGGCAGCTCGACCGCTGTCGAGTTTGGTCGTTATATGATGTAAATTTATAAAAGTGATATTTCGATTGTATTTGCTTATGAATTCAAAAAATAATTAGCTATTTCACTTACACTGAAGGTTACTAAAGATAAAAATTTCGTAATAAAATTATTTGTACGCGTATGTGTTAGATAGCGAGTGAATTTTGAGTGCAAATTTGTTTTTCTTGAATAATGAGTGTTTGTCTTCACGTGGTCGGCTGAAAATCGATTGCCATTCATCATGTCTCTAAAGGTGAGTACTATAAATATTTCTACGATATTTATGTACCATGTTTTGGCCAGAAATTATTTTTTATTTATATTTGTTAAGGTTGATAGATTACCAATATTTTAAATGGAAGTTAACATATTTATGTACTCAACACTATGAACATCCATTATGCTTTTTTCGTTATCCTTCCTAGACTGATCCATCCATACAATATTTGTTCCTAATATTTTTATTTTTTTTGTATTTTCATCTATCAATAAATTTGTTTGTAAATAAAAAATATTTCAGGTTCCTTAGGTACATTTGTTTAGTTTGGTGTTCAATCACTGAACAGTCTTTCAATAATTAAGTCACTGGTGTTTAGCTCTATTTGTTGTTTTTTATTTATTTCTAGTCAAAATTTGGTTTTGTGATCATGACACACACTAATAAAAATCTGATTATAGGATTTACTACTATTAACACTAATTATTTCTTCAAATAGTTATAGCAGGATTTAGTTATTAATTATTTGTTTGGTATTATATCTTTTGTATAGTTCATGATTTCTTCACCATCCTTTGATCACACTTGGGAGTGCTTTTGGTCTAAAGTCTATTGCTAACAATAACACTTTGAAAACTGTTGCAAAAAGCCCAGAAAATATTTTTTTTAGATCTTGGTTAGTGTAGTATCATTGTGGGAATCACGAATAGTAAATCTGTATCCTTTTATGTAGATAAATAATATGTTTGATGATATGAACATGTAATTGTCCCCTGTGTGGCAATTATTTTGTGTCAACGGACTTGTTCAGACATAAATGTTAATTATTATCAATAACAATCTATCAGAAGACTGTTCTCAGTGGAGTGAAATTTTGACTATTATAGTACAGTACATTTCACAATGTTGATGAGTGTGATGTTGTCTGTGAAAGGCGTACAAAGCCTGAAGGAACTGTAGTAGGTAACTCCCATTTTCACTCCGAGTGTAGTGGGTTCAAATATGAACAATTTGGAGCAGGTTACCTCATATCTCGTAATACAGTCATAATTAATCTTTCCTAAATTATTCCTTCTGTATCTCTCAGCTAAAAACTAAGATGGAAATCCTGCATCAATCAGAACTTAATTACAAATGTGGGATATCCATGAATATATTATATTTGTAGTTAATAGGGTTTTAACAAAATACACATGGACCACGGGCCTAGCTCAGAATATCGGTTCACGAACACATTAATGCATATCTTTTTTTAATCTGACCATAAACCATAAATTACACTATGCATAACACTGTCGCTTCTACATGTCACCTGATTCACAGCGACATTATGGCCGATGGTGGCGCCATGCAACCTGGGAATTTGGGAATTCATTGGGAATTTGCCTGGGATTGGGAATTAGCTCTGAAGCGAGCCCGCTGGTATGTCCAGTTAGGTGTTTGGCAGATTTACAAATCGAGGGTGGCGACAACTGCGGACATTTTCTCCAACATGTTATAGTTTCCACGATGTTTTCCTTCACCGGAAACTCGAGCATATTGCATGATTGAATCCACAGCATAGATCGTAAGCTGTCGCCTCATCGATAGCTACAAACACGGCTTTGTTATTGTTTTGGATGTCCAATTTATACGTACGATATCAACGTTACTCGTTTTTGCTTGTGAAAGTCAGTCGCGTAGGATATAGGATGTTTCCTAGTATGTCTATGTGTCTATAGAAACACTAAGAGTAGAGTAGCTAGCACCTTTATTGAAATCCTTCGTCATTCAGCCCGGTAACACACTTAGGTATTCGTATTGGCACACTCCGCGATCCATATTTAGCGGCGGCTCGGGCAAACCAGTCCCGAGTCAACTCGCCGAACCGGTGCCGCAGCCGGTGTCATCTTGCGACGACAAATGGCTCCGAGGGGTCTTTTGCCAAAATTGCTGATATTCTTAATGTTTTTGGTGAGCTGTGGGGGTACGCGTTCGGCTCGTTACATTCATGTGTTTGTATTGGTTATTATTTTTATATACATTGTCCAGTTCTACCCTGTCTGTTCCAATAAAATCCTCACCTCAGCCTCACTTGAGAGCCAGTATCTGATTCCAGGCATTTCGTGGTGCCGCTAACGGCTGTATATGTATGAATAACAGAGATTAAAAATGTATCTGTAGGTAACAGTAACACGGCTAGCCGCGACGGTTGTCCACTTTTTTCTTTTTTTTTTTTTTTTTTGTCTCGAGGGGGAGATCTGCTCGACAGATACCCTGCCACATGGAGGGTGCGACAGGGTTATGTGGGGTTTCACGGACTCGTGGACCCACTAAAACCCCCCCGGTGGCCGGCCTCGATGCATGTCAAGGAGCACCAGGTTCTCCGAAGGAACTCACACTGATGCCCCTCTCGCATATCGCCCTTTGCACGTCCCCGGGGCAGCTGGAAGCGCCCCCAGCACCCTCGCAGTGCTTACGACGGCACACGCCACCATGTGCCGCCGCCCTCCCAAGACCCGCTTAGAAAGATAGTCGGAGCCCTCACCCCGACTACCCACGGGCCCGAAGGTCCCCTGTTCGGCAGGGGATACCGCTACGCCCCTTGCGGGGCAGGCGCTGCGGGGCGGCCGTTGCCTGCACCCCGCCGCCGCCTTCTCCGAGCGGGATCGGCCCTCTCCCGATCTCGCTCTGCAGCCTCTTTCCGGACCATAACCGTCTCGCAGAAAGAGGTCACCGCCATCCACGCTCTCTCGTCTGCCAGCATAGCCGCTACTACGCTAGGCAGAGAGAGGTCCTGCCCAATCCTGGAGACCAGGGTCCGCCGCTCCAAGCCCCACGCCGGGCACTCCTCGAGCGTGTGCTGCGCGGAATCCCGGTCCCCCCCACAATGGTGGCATGCCGGTGTTGGCTCGCGACCGATCCTGTTCAGGAACTCACCGAAGCATCCGTGCCCGGTAAGAACCTGCGTCAGGCGATAGGTGACGTGACCTCCCTCCCTCCCTTGCCAGCCTTCGAAATTTGGCAGAATAGCGCCGACAACGCGCTGGCGCGTACATCGCGGCTCATGGAGCCGCTCGCGCCACAACCCGAGCGCACGTCGGCGCTCCTCTGACCGCACTTCGGCAGGCGCAGCTCCGCCCCCATCATCGTTGCGAAGACGGACATACACCCGTGCATCCATCTCCGCCAAGATGTCGAGCGGCGGGAACCGCGCCAACAAAGTTGCCGCCTCTAGGGATATCGTCCGGTACCCCCTAGCGATTCGAATGGCAATGGTACGCTGCAGGCTATTAAACATAGCCCTATAGCGACCAACACCCGCAAGTCTACATGACCAGACGGGTGCTCCGTATAGTGCCATCGATCGCACGACCCCGGCGTAGAGACGGCGAACTCCCTCTCGCGGCCCCCCGAGATTTGGCAGAAGGCCGTGCAATGCACCAACCACCTTCCTAATCCGGAGGACAGAGCGTCCGAAGTGCTCCTCGAAGCGCCAGCGACTGTCCAAGGTAAGGCCTAAGTACTTAAGGTACTGGCCCACCTGGACGTCTACGTCACCTACACGAACCGACAAGCTGGGTGGTTCACGTCCTCTCGGAGCTGGGTGGTTCACGTCCTCTCGGGACGGTTGTCCACTGAGTCGACCACTCCAAATTGTTATTTGTTTTGTATACGCTCCCAAAGTCCTGTGTTTTTTCTTAAATATTGATATAGGTTTGGAACTGAAGGAATGCGAGTGTTAGTCTCCCCTCGCGTCAGGCAAATTGAAAAATCATCATCAGTCTTTTGTCCCTCCCCTCCTTTCATCTCCCCTCGATCTCAAAAACGCGCCCCACCTGCGTGATTTTTGCAATCCCAAGTAAATGTACATACCTATAACAGTGTGCATATAATTCTATATTTGTATTGATTTTCAAATTCATGTTGCGTGTTCCGACATGAGTCATTCGTCATTTCTGATAATAAATTCTATCCATTTCCAGTATCCAGTTGCTACGCAAATGCGCCAATAAGTTAGGGACTATTGAAAAATACCTTTCTCCATATCTACATTCTTTAACAAGGTACCCAGAGAAAAACCGTGAAATAATAAAACTATGCAACCTAGAGGGAAGTAGTTATTGCCTACAATAAACCTTGTGGCCTCATAACTGTGGTTACGATCGCGTACCTATTATTTCTTGGAGTCGTTAAAACCGCTAATAAATACCCTCACGTAGGTAATTAACTTATTATGGACGAATTTTTAACAAATTCATTGTTCATATCATATATAGTAACAATAACAGGTTATGATTCGATTTGAAGTTTGATGATTCGAAACCCTGACTTTCCCTTACCACCCACGGTAAAGAAAAATGCCGTGAAATACCCGAAAAAATACAACTTGACAGTTAACCCTGGAGTATAATATTGATCGGTTTTGAGTCCGTGGGATAATATAACTGAGACAGTTTGGACAGCGTTTAACAGGTTACAAATGATCTTTGTCCACTAAAGCCCATATCCTCAAAATATAACTTAATGCCACTTAACTTCTCGTGAAGTTATTATTCTTAGTAGGAAAACTATTGTGTTGCGTGTATAATCCGCCGTTTTACAGAACGGCGATATTTTCCAATCTAAAGGATTAACATTCGGCTTGAATGTATTTGCGATACTTTAATGTAAATTTTGTAGTTTACTAATGCTGTGTTTAGCCACGTTGGCAGGGGTAGATTTGAACAGCGATCCGCACAGCAACAAGACTAACAATAAGTATGATTTTTTGGTTCTTGATATCAGTCCCAATTCTAGTTAGCGGATAGCCATTTTGTAAAACGGCCGATTATTACATTTTGCTGGCGACATGTATAAAGCATCCATTTACATAAATAAGCCAATGAATAAAAAGATTTGTCTCGGAAATAAGACCCTGCCAATATCGCAATAAGAAAAATTTAGCATTTGTCGACTACAAAAACTGATTAGCAACTTCGGACTTGGCTATTTAAAAGCGCATCCTTATGCGTGCAGAGTCCAGACTCATACACAGTCGGGGGGGGTGACAGGAGTTGCAGACTTACCGCTCAGACCGGCGATATTTTGAGACGACCCATTTGTGTCGTCAGCGCAGATTTAGATCGCCTGATGAATGTAAACGTCTTGCGAAATTGTTTATTTATCATCTAAGCTTGAACCTCTTGGAAGTGCATTTGCTACTATTGCATTGTAAACCAGTCAAGAGATAGTGAATTTAGTTTTCCGCGAGAACAGAATCGACATTGTAAGAAAACATAAAAATTTAAGTTCAAAATCAAACCGTTCTTCATTGTTTTTATACGGGATAGGTATGCATTACAGTAAAATTCTGAGCAGCCTACACTAACAGCCACTAACGAATTAAATTATGCGAGTTCATTTAAATTCATTTAATTTGCGTTAAAGATATGTAATTTTCTTTCTTTTTACATAATGCGGTAATCAAGGCAAGATGCAATAAATTAGGTGTCTTAAGAATTTTCCCTACTTGTATATCATAGTTGATAGACCCGCCACATATCCATAAGATACCAACTGAAATACTTGATAATCAGTGAGCGTATCAAGGAAGTGGCCAGCTAAGCTAATTGACAGCACAGCGGGGCACAGCTTCTAATTAGAACAAGCTACTGTTTGCTGTCCTTAATTATTCTTCGTTAGAGAGATAGCGAGGTTCTGGTGTTTAGCGACGAGCAGCGTCGCGATTACACGATGTTGCGTTGTTCCTGCTGCTTCACTTCCTGATGAGCTGTAATGAAGTGTTCGTGAGTTCCCTGATAACATAGCAGCTGTATCATGGCGAGGAATAGGTATACAAATCTCCATTTCGCCATAGCCTCCTGTTGTGGGCAGAATCCTTCCAGACCTTTGCTGTTGATTTTTTCATCAGCATCGGCACATCTGACCAACAGATCCGATGACAGGCCTCTCTGCCAACTCTATTTTTCTGCCAGGTGCTGATTATCTGATAATTACTTTGAGATTTTGTTTTAAAATTTCCCAGCGCCTTTTTGGACTAAAGTCTAGAAAATGTACTATCACTGTGAAAGTAAAACGTTTCTCGGATTACAGATTCGTAACGATAAATCCGGCAATGGAGATTTAAAAGATTTTGTAATTCATATTCGAATCGGTTTAGCAAGCTTGAAGTTAAGACACCTTTTCGAATTCATGATGTGAGCCATTTTTTTAATTATAATGATTGTAAATGTACATACATTTATATTCTTTCAATTATAAACTAGCTTTCATATCACAAAATGCACGTTTAATCTATGCTGTTTGCATCTATCGAAATCACAGACTTCATCTTGCCAGAACATCAATTTTCATATCCATTTTCAGCCCGTCAGTTTCATTGGTCCGCCGACCCTGGTTATCGTATTGATTCTGGTACGTAAATATGTTGTCCCCGTTAGCCGCCCACATCATCCCTCCGATAGATCTACAGCCAGGTTGTCAAGTCATAACCCTGTCCAGTACTAAAATCTGGTAAGACCCAAGTAGCGTCACATTGCGCACGTACTATGAGACTTAAGTAGGAAAAGCCTCATCTGGTAGTTGAGAAATGAATATCTGTCGGTTAAGTACCTGTACCCAACAGGGCGGGCGGGGCATACATTCACAAATCACTGTTGCCACATTATGACTTAATTAATATTTTCTTCGTCATGCTTCTATGTTGGTTTCACATTATCTGTAGCAAGAGTTACTGTTGAAAGTCAGCTTACTCTTGATATATGAGTCTTCTTCTTCGAGTCACCGGTTCTGTCGAACCAGTGTGGTGAAAGGATTGTAAGTGCGCCTCAAAGAGGCTCCTTTCGTGCACTCGACACATGTCTTCGAATTTTTAGTTCTAGGACATGTCGGTTTCCTCACGATGTTTTCCTTCACCGTTTTGAGAACGTGGTATTGCGCACATAAATCTTTCAATCGAAAAACTCATAGGTGCACGTCGAGATATGAACCGGCGACCTTCGGATTCAAACTCGGGGGTCAGTACCGCTAGACCACCACGCTCTCAATTAATTAAGTACGAAATACCGAGGAATCATTGGCGATGAAGTTGGTTTTTCGTTTTGATGCGTAAAGTAATTAATGTATATTCCGGACAGACTGAAGGCTAGCTGTACAAAGTACTGTTCTATTAGCGTTTAGGTCCCAATCTTACTCACGCGAATGTTCTATACGCCGATATAATCTGAAACCTCAATATTTCGTGGCATCCACCAGTCCAATTTGGCTGACAGTAATTGGTATAGTCTACTCTGAGAACAAAAATACTTATTTACATGACAATCACCAACCACAGTACGATAAATATTCATAAATTTGTTATATTGGGGTCTCTAATATAGTTTTACTTACTTTAGTACGCAAAACGGGTATATTCTACATACCTGTGCTACATAGGCTCAATAAAAATAATAAAAAGTCAAGTTAATTATTTTCAAGGAAATAAAAATCATTAAGGATAGAGAAAAGGTAGTCGTCTAAAAGTTTATGTTCATCCACAGACTTTATTCGTAAAAATACAGTTGCAGTACTTACTCCCTGTATAAATGTCGTCAGACAGAAGGTAACTATAGCTGTGACTTGAATATGAAGTCATGTTTTTATTGCTTGTGTGAGATGCTGCGTCCCATTAGTCGTTCTGATTCTAGATATTAGACATTGACCCAGATTGGTGGTGTGTATGACATCATGGTTTTAACTTGTTCTATATCAACGTCATGTTGTGTGTTTAGCTTTGTAGTTTTTCCATCCTTTAGCAGTTTCCCGTGATTATTTCAAGAGGCAAGGAATACTTAGCTAAATGCCAACGAAGTCATTACACAAACCCTGTTGAAATTTTGGAACGGACCACAATTTGTCTCAGTTTCCACTGTACTGATACTGACCATGTGTCGTGCCCACCGGAGCACGGGTACTGTTCGTATAAAACAGATTTTTCACTCGAGTATACAACAACTGTTTGTGTTAAAGTTCAGGCTAATCACAACGTCCCAAAACATGATCGTCGAAACCCTCGCGACGTAATCCCGTCGCAGTCGGATCACGTTACACCTGCCGCATGCCGGCCTTGTAGTGCTGCTGACTCGCTGTCGTACGTGCTATATGTTTCATGCACAAAACTATATAATATTGTTTGGCTTTCGTTCGCATAGCTTGCATAAAATTGTAGCCTTTGCCTTTGACTAACTCACTTTTAAGCTGCGAGTAACTACAAGATATAACGACTAAATAATTTTGCCTAGAGATTAAACAAATTAAAGAATAATGATAACTTATAGTTTGCCTAGAGGTTAAACAAATCAAATACTAATGAAAACTTATTTTGTGTTCAATACCAATACCGATCGAGAAACTTGCCCTTTATATACTGCTGTTAAGGCATCACGAAAGTAATTACCATTAGAATCATAAAATAAGAGTTGTTTTGGGACTTACTTTTAGGGTAGCATATGAACTTGTGTTCTTGTCCTTGTTTCGTTGGATGCGTGCGGGACAAGGTTACGTCCTTTATCGTTTTCCTTCGAGCCTCGCTTATTTAGATTCGTCGTGTGAATTGCTCAACGACACACAAAACATCCTGTAATATCTTATTTTAGTATATTATGTAGGTACATAGTCATAAATGTAACATAGACCTAAGTACTCAATTGTTACAAGGATCGTGCTCGCGAAAAAAAAGGAATCCCTCCATTAGGGGTTTCTTGTCTGTTCTTCCCCATGGAGGGTCGGATAGGGTTTGAACAGGCATCAAACTTATCGATAAGTACGCGTGACCTTATGTTTTGAATAATATTGACGTTTCCAAGCCATTTCTTTATGAATTCTATGGAAATAAAGTTTTTGACTTTGACTTTGACTTTGATTACGCTAATTCACATGTTCTACAATCTCCGCATGAATTATGCACGTTATTCGTTTAACGCGTTCCTATTTTATGTTTTTAGTTTGTGACTCTGTGTTACCTTCAGTGAGGTTTACACCCGTCATGTTTCCGTCACTAGTATAGAATGTAATGTAAATCAATTTAATTAAATTCGTTTTGTGATACAGTTAAAATGTTATCTTGATATAAACTTGAAATTATTACTTAATGTAACATTTTTTTTTGTGCCACGGCTATATATAAGTTTTACTTTGCAGACTTAGAGAAGTAACAAACACTTAACAATAAAAAAAATGACTTCCGACCCCACAGTGTGGGTCTCATTAGGAAGCTAGCTGTAACCAGACATTGCCGTATAAAGTTGAAATGCCGACCCATCTGACACAAAGATCATGAAAAGCTGACGGCTCACCCTCATACGAATGCACCTGAATGAAAGCTCGAGGTATCGACCCGACGCGACGCGACGCGACATGGCACGGTGTACCCATCGCGTGGGTTCAACCGGCTAGACGTGTTTGCTGCAGTCGGAAGAATATTTTTAGTGGTTAATTTTCGGCAATGATAGAACTGGTAAAGTGACGGGCGATGCGCTACTTCGGTCTTGATATAATATCTTGTCCGGGAAAGATCCAAACTGAATGTAGTTACTTCTGTTAGGTATCCGCTTAGGTTGGCTGTCTGAATGTTGAAATACAATAACCTACAGTGCATTTAGTTGAGACATGAAAATATGACAGAAGTCAAGACATGAGACACGTCATAAAACTTTAGAGACAACATTATTATGTATAATGGTACCTATATATTGGATTTATTATTTATTTGACTGGCCTCACAGCTCAGTTGGTAGTAAACCCGGCCTTCTATACTGTAGGTCGTGGGCTCGATTCCCACCCAAGACAAACATTTGTATGACGAATATAGATGTTGGTTCTGTATCTGGATGTCAATATGTACATATTATAATGTATGTATTTACAAAAAAAAGTATATAAGTATTATATCAGTTGTTTGGTTCCCATGACACAAGCTATACTTAGCTTACTTTGGGCTTGGCGCTGTGTGAAATGTCCAACAGTATTTATTCTGCAATAAAATGATAACAATAATAATTACATCTGGAATTGTTTCAGATACTTTTATGTCTTCAAAAGGATTTTCGTGAATGACATGTCTCTTAAGTTTTTATTTTTTTATTATTTAATTAAGTCCCAAGGTCCGAACATAAGAACAGTATCCGTTCGTGTATCGGTACTTTATGGCAATATAACTATTTCATAGATTACCGTAAGACCTAGACGAGTTCCTTCCATCTAGCAGTCGGACCGGTCTACACTGCTGGATATTGCGGGTTTGTTATAACGGTGGCTAGATTATCTAACGTCTTGTGAGGGTACCTAGTGTGACTTTGTGATATTGAGCCTTGTAGGATGATTTCAGTTCTGGTAGTTTGAAAGTTTCTAGTAGTTTTAGGCTATTGACACTCTATACTAATTATATTTGCTTTTATTTCCCTTAAAATATTTTAAATCTATTGGAGTCATTGTTTTTTATCACAGGAAACCATAATGAATCAAATCTGGTAGCCAAGAAACAGACACATAAGATTTTTCAAATATGAAAGAAAATCACTGCAAATTGAAGTATTGAGAAAAGCTGTAGGCCCCAGAGGTTGCCCGAAGCAACCCCGGTTTGGAGTACCCTCTTCACCCTCAAGCCATTTCACAAGATAGCCCCCTCTATGGGGAAGGGTAGGTTCCCCATTATGGGCCCCTTTATATGTGTCAAACTGTGAAACCTGTATGTGGAGTATTCAACTTTAGCATTATTAATACAGCTACGTATTGAGTTTAAAAAATCGAGGTTGTAAACTTAGTTTATCGCTATGAGATATACTAATATAATTTCTGACTTAATTACAAGTAATAAAATCATTTTTGACATGTTCAGATTTGTTTTGGTCGATTCGGTCATAAACAGAATCCGGTTGAGTGGTTATAACTTGTGATGAGTAATGTTGCATTATTACGTCAGAACCATTTCGTCACAAATAGTAAAGTTTTTAATGCTCGATGTCTAATGGCCTTTATTTTACAACAGGATGCTGTGTAATTTCGTTGTAAAAGCTAGAGCAGTATTTCTAAATATCTTGCTCTCAATGTTTCCTTTTTGAAAACCGCCGAGAGCTGGTACAACGATAAATCAGTCTAAAGTTATACTCATTTATTCCAGGAAGTATAGAGTGGCCTTTGAAATTCAAAATATTCTTGTTTAAATAAAAATCATTATGTTTGATATAGTTTTAGCTAAAAATTAACATTGAATTTATGGAAGGGAGATAAAAAAAGTGAGAATCCAGTTTGATGTGAAAATAATTATTAACCAAATTGAAATAATATGACATTGTATTGTAATAAGAAATAACGAAACCTATGTTCCATTAGTGGGAACTGTTAAAGGGTATAATGCAAGGAATTTTTTCGCTTTTACCTGTTATTAACAGTTGAAATAACAAACCAATGTACTTATATTGTTTTTAAATAACATATATGTAATATATTACTGAATACTGATAGGTAATATCTGTTTGACCACATAATTACCACTATACTGTGTTATTCTACTTAGCATGTATTGTATCGACCTTGCCAGACATTCACTGAAAAATTGTTCCATCCTGCGTTGGCACCACTGCCAAGAAACTAATTTATGTGCTTACTTGTCTTTAATTTCAAGGCTGCGCTACGTACATATTTAATGAAATCTTATAAAATTAACATTGTAAATGTTATAGCTAGAACTGTTTATTTACAGTCTTGATAAGATTTGATTAAATTTAAAACTAGAATTATATTGCTCTTACAGTGTCAAAAATGCGGACAAATCGTTGCAAAAAATGTGTAAAAACCACTTTCCATAAAACCATGACTTTTTTATTGTTTTTAATAGAAAATGTGGATGTACAAGTGTTGCTGTATATAATTTAAATGCTTGTTTCGTGTTGTCAAACGTCTATTTTCAGCAGCATCATTTTTATAAAACTTACTTGTGTCGAATACAATAAATGAAAACTACCCTCGTCACGAGATTCAGAGCAAAATACGAAACAGTTTATTCAGCTCGGTAATAGAAGCAAACAGCAATAATCTTCATCGATAAATCAAAAGTAAAACAATCAAACGAGGTATTAAATGCGAAATTAAACCAGCAATTAGTTACCGTTGCATTGCAACGCAGCGCAACGCAACGTACCGAGAATAGACAGTTACTGAGGCAACAGTAAACTTGTGAGGGTACACAAATACCATGCTAGTGGTGAAGTACGTTCTAGTTACTGGCAATAAAATATATATCCAGTCTTTTATTCTAATTTTTATTTCCCATTGTAAAAGATGGTTAAAATGTCACCCTCAGTCATGAAAGAAGATACGGTATTCGGCCGCTTTGATGCAACTTTAGTTAAGGTGAACACTACCTTCTCTCTAGGTTGGTAAACGAGGCGACAGGTTCCTTCAGCAATATGTGAACAAAATAGACATAAATCTACTTGCAACAACTTGCGCTAGCTACTGGCTCGTGGCTGGCATTCCGCGTGTGGTGTTATTGTGGCCTAGATCATGCTGGTGATTATTGTATTGCATTCAGCGCTAGATGCGTCTGCGCATAGTAGAGCGTCATTACATACGGCCTGCACGGTCTATATTGACGCCATTATTGGGATCACGTAGACTGTTCATGACAAGGTCACGGGAATTAGTAACATCTATACAAATAAATAAAATTGGAGTGTGTTTGTAATATTAAAATAACCGCTTTTTACTAAGTGCATATGGATGTATACACGGTACATATACCAAAACAACATTTTTTTCTTATTGTTTGTCTGTTTGTTTGTTCCGGCTAATCTCTGAAATGGCTGGATCGATTTTGACGGGACTTTCACTAGCAGACAGCTGATGTAACAAGGAGTAACTTAGGCTACTTTTCCGAGGGGTAAAATAGGGGTGCGTGATAAAACAGAATTCCACGCGGACGAAGTCGCGGGCAACAGCTAGTTATTAATAATGTTATGGTTTCTGCTTCTTATGAACTGTTGATATCGATAAAGTTCTATTACCCAAAATGATGAATTCGTAGGTATTGCTTATGTACTATTTTTCTACTATCTTAGTTTGGAATACTTGAAAGTTTGTATGCGAAACAATAAACTGTCTCTAGTCTCAATGTTACTCAGTTTTAGTCCCATCATACAATACTTTTAACTTGATGGAAGGTGTACAAGGACCGTCTAACATGAGTGCCTGCACAAACAAGAATGCAAGCGGTCAATACAACTTCCGAAAGTCAAGGTCATTGAAAAATTGAAAGGTGTTCAATTGTTTGCAATATGCATTTCGTCACGAGGTTTACCATTCTGAGTTTCAAGACAACTTTGCATTTGAATGATTTTGAATAGCTGATTTAAATAATGGACGTAGCTTGAAAAATTTGGATGTAAAACAGCAACGAATTGTATAGAAGTGAGTAAATTATTAAGTAATGAATGTAAATAAAAGGTGCCGGTGTTTTTTTTATGTGACTGATTTGGCGAAACGAGCTGACGGCCCACCTGATGTTAATTGGTAACCGCCGCCTATAGACAACAGCAATACGACTGAAGTCGTCTCCACCAAAGTAGGAGATGACTCAAGTCGCATTGCGTTGCGTCTATCACCCCGATACGGGGATGTTACGTCTCATGCGATAAATCATACTCATACGACTCGAGATGGTAGGAAAAGAAGATGGTTGGATAGGTCCAATTATGATACAGTACATAATAGTGACTTGTCCCGGCTTCTCACAGCGGTCAGTATCTAAGGCTGGACCACTTGTGAATTATAAACACAAACCTTAATCGTCTGCAGTAGTTTCCAACACTGGCCACAGACAGACAGACAGACAGGGTGGCAAACAAACGCTGTGGACAGTGTTACTATGCCAGCTCGGGAAAGGCACTTATTAGCTATACAAAGAGAATACATATATTGAATTAAATGTTTATAAAAAAATATTATTTTTAATATAAATTTTTTATTTAAGGAAAACTCGTAAATGCCTTGTTGATGGAACTCGTGTACTTGCAATTCTGTGCGTACGCCTTTGGTCGTCAATATATATTTACTGCTATCAGTTCAAATTCAGTATAAAATATATAAGAATCATATTTTGCACAGAACAGCAAAGCATTAAATCAAATATGTGTACAGCACATAAAAGTTATAACTATCGACTATTTTATATCGTAACTCAGTTTTTATATGATTAATAACATAAATTTATTGAAAAACAAAGTATTATCAATGTAGCACTAATACTAATAGCACTTACGTAATCGAAACGTGTCGAGTTGGTATTTTCATTAAATGTTTGCATGCGTGTTGCAGCCTTGAACTTGTTCATTGGACTTGACTTTGGTATTACTCGGATATATATGTTCACTGGGTAACGAATCTATAGTTTAATATTTATATAACATTATAATTATCTGTGTAGGTAATAAACCGATCTCGGTTAGTTATGTCCAAACGTTAAATTCGTTGCGACAAGTTTTTATTTTGCAAAGAATGACGAAGTTTAACAGACATTTTAACAGAAGTATTTGTGAATAAAGTTACACTGTGCTATAATGTGAGAGGAAAGCTGCTAAAAAAATCTTGTCGTTTTCAAAATATTGCGGCTGTGTTGGCAGATCCCTAAAAATCATGGCAAATAACGATGAGGAAACATCTTGACTCAGTTCAGCACCATCAGTTTATCAGAATTGCATCACAAATCATGACTCGCCGATGCAGTACGAAACAATAGTCCCACCGTGGATGTTGAAATGCCTGCATTGTTGCCGAAAGCGGCCGGGCTGGCCGGGGCGATGACCCGTTTATCCGATGAAAAACTGTATCAGGAGAAATGGTGGTCCAATGAATAACAACAATAGCGGGTAAGTATAGAACGTACGCGTTATGCGCGGATGTGAATAGCAACACATTATCTGATGACCTCGGCGGAGTAGTGGCCCGAACAAGCGGCCGGGAGACGAGGGCTGCTTCCTCAAAAGACAATTATATTCATGATCAAAGTCAAAGTCAAAAACTTTATTTCCATAGAATTCATAAAGAAATGGCTTGGAAACGTCAATATTCAAAACATAAGGTCACGCGTACTTATCGATAAGTTTGATGCCTGTTCAGACCCTATCCGACCCTCCATGGGGAAGAATAGACAAGAAACCCCTAATGGTGGGATTCCTTTTTTTTCGCGAGTACGATCCTTGTAACAATTGAGTACTTAGGTGATTTTACTTAGGTGAGGATCTGCTGGCTATTGTACCATCTATTAATAATTTCTATAGATGATATAAAAAATTCCAGTACACAGTAAAGGATTTCATGGGTATTATTTAATATACATACATGTATAGACAAAAACCCGCCTGTTTCCTAAATAAAAATTTACTTTGATAGGGCTGCTGCGTTCTTTCATGGCGGAATGCAATAAATGATTGAGTATTGAGCACTATCATTTTCCAATCGCATCAAGTTGGAAACGGATTTGTACGAAAGGTTTGCATCCTTAAACAGGTACATTGGCCGACCGCATTCCTTCGTGACTCATCCTCTGGTTTGACATCAATACGCGGGTGCTTGTTGCAACATATACATTACATATCTATGTTTGGCTAAGTAATGGGTGACGTTGCCATTGAAAGTAGCATACCTTTTCCTAATAGGAATAGGTGAAAACTGTAGTGAAAAGTTATACTGCATAGGTAATATAAGTACTGTGTTGCAGGGTAATAAAATACTTATAACATGACATTTTGTTGGATAATTTCCAAGAGGGTTTATATGAAGTGATGAATGGAAAACTTTTAATAATATTCGCTATTCTAATATCCTTGCCTCTAGGTTTAGTTACCTAAATAATTAAAATGAATAATGGGCCTCATTACCTGTTTATTACACTGGATAGTAATATTTCTAGAACTGCGCTAATGTTTATTCCAAACTGGAAACCAAGTATGAAATGTTTTGAGAGAAACTCAACATGATAGTGATAGAATCCTACACACATCCTGCTGCATTCAATGCAGCTTTCTAAAGATGCTTGAATACATTCGCGCGACAACGGTGACTTCGGAGAAAGCATCCTCGCTCCTTCTGTGACTCTGCCGGTGCCTCATCTCTCACATTCATAAAACTTGCAACTGTGTTTATAAAACAAACAAAAACACCACTTCATCTCACACACTGCACTAGGTTACCCGACTTACCGACATCTCAAAATAAACTGTATTTTTATTTTTAAATTCAGCATTTTTACATTTTTTGATATCACTCATCGGTACCTCGCCCCGGGGCATTCTGCCTTTAACACTTCCACAAGGAAGTTGATCAGGCTCTTGCAACTCCCCCGACCGGCCAATTAAGGCATGCTGAGAATCAGGGGCCTCTGTCGACCCCAGTGGGTATCGGACTCCGCGGTGTAGCCATGCACCAAATGCGCACAGCATTTGGTGGATTTGTTATTATTAATATCTATGCTCAGCTCAAATGGTTTCGTCAACTTGGAGATGGAGCCTGGAAATAATCTCGGACAGTTTCTTAGGTAAGGGACTACGAAGTAATCTACGGAACCGTCAAAAATAAACATACATTATTTACTGAGAAATCTACATGACTTGTGGATAAAGATACCTTGCGAATGTCGTGATTTACGTAGTTTCTGTGCGCAATGTTTTCATTATTACAGCAATGATGTAAAACTGTGTTCATATCAGTAGTTAGATATAAATAGCAGTGTGCACAGATACTAGGTATGTCAAGGTTTACTTAACGTATACTTAGTAACAACAAGATGCTCAATATCTGCATTTGAATCACGTGAGATCACACCTCGCGACACACAGACAGATGATAACGCTATATTTATTACTTATTTGTTCGTTTTAGGTGAAAAAGTATGCGAGTAGATTAGTTTTTTATGTACTTTTAAAGATTTACGCGTTTATTTACTAGTATGTACTTAAATGTACATTTATGTGTACATAAGAGTATTGGTATTCATTCGGATGTTTATCCAAATGTTGCCACTTAACACGCACACTTTCGTGATCTACCATAAGGTGCAATAGAACTTGTTCCAAGTTAAGAAAAGTACTGCCACCATACCTATTTCTGCAGGTGAGCAACAAGCAAATGAGACGTCGCAAAGTTGCAGGCGCAAAACGACGCGAGTTGACTCTTCCCATACCTAAGTAGGTTTTGAGGCAGAGGTTACCGTTTACATCAGATGGTCAGATCTTGCTCGTTCCGCAAGCGGTTCACATAAAACAAATTCTTAGGTAACTGTATAAACCCTGTCGCGGTGTGAAACGTTAGAAAGCTGTATAAAAATCATTTGCTGTGCCATTACAGTTGCGTGACTGCAGTGTTTGTTATCTGTTTCTAATCTATAAATGATGGCATGTAAATGTTAAAGAGTTTATTTACGTTTACATTGGTAGTGTTCATTTACGCTGCTGTTAGTCACTGCTGCTAGCCATTACGTATTTATGTTATTTTAGATCACTGACTCTTAAGTATCTGTGTCTACATAGACAATCTTGTAGTCAGTACAGATTGTATCTATCTTCTGTTTGGCAATATCTCTTCGGCCATTTTTTTATTTTTTTTTTATGTAATATGTTTACGGAACGAGCCGACGGCCCACCTGGTGTTAAGTGGTAACCTCGGCCCATAACAGCCGATGCGACTTGGGTCCTCCCAAAGTAGGTATGACAAGACCCAAGTCGCAACGTATGCGCCCGTAAATGTGAGACGTGAAGGTGGAATGTCTCATGTGCCTGTAATTTCACCGGCAACCACACCTTTCAAACCGGAACACAGTAACGCGAATGAGTCACTGCTTGGCGGCAGAAAAGGGCATGGTGGCAGTACTTCCCCGGACGAACTTGGCGAGAGTTCTACTGCTCTTAAAATAGAGATTAATACGCCAACATTTAATGAAATATAAAAGCTCTAATCAAAAAATCTATGAACATGAGTGGATCACTTCTTTACTAATCATTAATCGCAGCATCCTATTATATTGGCATCTCCTAAAAATATTTTTCGGGTATTTTGAGCCTTTTGATATCTGATACATGACGTAATTTGTTCAAAAATAAATATCTAATTAATACTGCTTACTAATGAATGTTAATAATTAAGGCTTAATTCAGTGTATCGTCTTACATAATACCCTCTAATAAGTGATCCATTGTTACTCGAGTCATAGCTGCTAGGTAATCTGTGAGCGGGCTCAGAATTAAAAAGAAACAATAGTCTATTCTGAGCAATAGAAATAGAGAGTTGTTTACATCCGGTGGTCCAGTTTCGGCAAAAAAGTGGTCCGGTCAATGGTTGTGTAAAATTGCATGTCACTGCTTGACACAACTACTACTACCGAGTAGCCAAAACAAGCACACAACACAAAGTCACGTTAAAAAACGTATATTTCTCGGTAACTTTTCTTTTTAGATAGGTTCGTCTTTTAGTAAGTAGTCAGTAGTACCTACTCAATTTTACTAAGTAGTCATGTCCCACATTTAAACTACAGTGGATTGTATACGGGTCGAAATTGAATTAAGTATTGCGTTTATCTGATTTTTATTTGCGGTTTGTGGTGCAATCGATTAAATATGGAGCGATTCTTATCCAATGTAATTAGACATAGGTATATCAAGTTGCTTGTTTTGTAGAATAAATATCAGCAATTCGTCTGAGTGGTTCCTCTCGTAAGATAGCCACGCTAAGGTCAATTGAACAGCTAACTCTATGTTAACTTGTGTTATGCTCTAATAAATTAGATAAATAATTAGTAAAAAAATAATTAGATATAAACGAGGTTTTCCAGGAGCAATAAAGTTTTTTGTGATTTACTATCCGGAAGATGCAAACTTGCCAATTTAAAGTGAATTGACCCATAAAGATTTGAATAACTGTTAAAAATACAAGTATTTTTTTCAGAAAATAAGTAGGTAATTTTTTTCGTCATTACTACTTACGGTATTAAAACTCAAAATGTACCTAGTTTAAGCAATAAAATGCGTGATTGTAGAATTCATCCATGTTAATCTTCAAAGGCTATTCGTCGTCTCGCAAATGAAACTTCTTGTTTTAAAATCTGTACAAGTCACTTTTGTATTCCTCTTGTGTTCAAAATAACATCTCACCGTCATTCATCTGATGATTGATGATCTCAGCTCACATCATTTTCACTTTCTTTTTACGAGCTATATTTATTTACAACACATTTCGTCACGGTTAGTTTTGAGCTACGGACAAATTTTTTTTTACAGTTACAACTATCCGTCTGTGATGTCTGTTGGTGGTATTTTACTATGTAGGTAGTTGGTTTTACTTCGATTTTGTAAGTTAAACAAATATTTACTTTATTAAAGCGCGATTGCGTAGTGGTTCGGTGTCTCTGTCAAAATATCTTCGGTGTCTCTGTCGAATTCTTATTTAAAAGTTTATTGTGAGAGCCATGAAATTTAATTATATTGAAAAAAAAAACAACCAGTTTTATATTAAACTTGGAATTGTATAGTTTACAATCAACTCTGATTTTACATTCTCACTTCATGTGTTCATAGGATTCGTGTTGCTGTTTATTATGGTGTAAGGGAAAAAAACACTAGATTGTAGGAGCATAATTCTAAAAAAAGTAGGACCTGGAAGTACTAAAGATATAGGCGGATCCGAAGTTAAAAAAACGAGAAAAATCTGGAAAAGCCGTGTATGTGGCAACACTGAGTTGTCATCTCTATGATGGATGGTGCATGATTTCCAGTACCGACCAGACAGACCGTAACTGGTGGTCTAGCATGGAATTCTACAGCGGCTCCGATGCGTGAGGATGACCAGGTGGAACCACAGTGGACCACAGTGGACCAGAAAGTGGAACTGCTTATGTGAACAGTGTAACGCGAGTTCTAGTTTTTTGGAAATCTTTTATTTATCAGTTGTCTGTATGACGGTAGGGGTCAAGTTGTAATGCTGTAGCTGTCAAGTGAGCGAAAAGGAATATGTTCTTTGGCGAACTTTGAAACACGGTAGTAGTTAGAGTAATTGTTGTTTTATGGACAGAGAATATACGGCTTACCATAAGCTGCATACAGCGATATGCCATCCATCAGTTATAAAAAACACAAAATTTACTTGCTATGCCGCCTATGCCGCCATTCAGAAACTGACTGATGCAAAAACATCTAGCAACTTGCCGCCTACATAACGGATAACAGTAATATACCCGGCACTTATCCAGAATACCATCATCGCGTGCCAATGATTGCGGTGATAATCACTTGTAATGAGGAACGCGATAATTCAAGGCATTACATTGCGATGTGGTCGCAGATTATTATATTTTTTTTTTATGTAATGCAGTTACAGAACGAGCTGACGGCCCACCTGGTGTTAAGTGGTAACCTCTGCCCATAACAAGCGATGCGGCTTGGGTCCTCCCCTACTAGGTACGACAAGACCCAAGTCGCATCGTATGCGCCCGTAACTCTGAGATGTGTAGGTGGAATGTCTCGTGTGCCTGTAATTTCACTGGCAATCACAGCTTTCAAACCGGAACACAGTAACGCGAAAGCTTATTTTACGTTACTGCTTGGCGGCAGAAATGGGCATGGTGGCAGTACTTCCCCGGACGAACTTGGCGAGAGTTCTACTGCTCTTAAAACTACTACTGGCTTGAACCAGTGATATCCGGATTAAAACTCGAGGTGTGTGCCTCTGGGCCTCCACGTACTACTCAATATTATATTTTCGCAATCAGCATCCCGTCACGCACGTAATCACGGTACCGTGTAGCGAACGGAGATATCTAATATTCATAGAGGAACGGGCAGGGCCGCCGCGCGCCGCGCCGGCCGGTATGACCCAACTAACGGGCTGAAGTATGAAATATGCGTGGAATTCATAATTAAGATGAAACTAATTAGGCTCACATAAACATGATGACCGCTGCCTAAACTATGATGAGAAAGTATGATGGTGATGTTCAAAAATTCCATTGACGCACCGGACTGTAGTTCTCTAGTACTTACAAAAAAAAAAACTGTGGCATTGGGTCCATTAAAACTGTATACAAACACTAAACAGTAGTGTGGTTGCCGGTGAAATTACAGGCACAAGAGACATTCCACCTACACGTCTCAGAGTTACGGGCGCATACGATTCGACTTGGGTCTTGTCGTAGTACCTAGTAAGGGAGGACCTAAGTCGCATCGGTTGTTATGGGCAGAGGTTACAACTTAACACCAGGTGGGCCGTCGGCTCGTTCCGTAACTGTATCACATAAAAAATAAATAAAAAAAAAACAGAAAAACCTTTGTCAAACACGAGAATCAACTTTATCATCACCGTTTGGTCCCATAATTGTATCCATGATGGTTCTATTCAGTCGCAGCGGCAACCCTGCACCCCCTACTCACTGTTGGTGAATAAGAGGCTCGCAATACTATTAACATAGCGTGTGCTCAGCGTTGCACTTGATAATTGCACATTTCACGTGCATTCCGACTACTGCACGGATACTGCGATTACTGGAGCTGATTTCTTTTACTGCACAGTATACTATGATGCTAATGAACGTGTGCGTATGCTCTTAAGATACTTAAGTTGCTGCGTGACTGGTCACCACCTAGATGGATAGTTTGAGAGCGTGGTGGCCCTGATTTTAATCCGGAAGTCGCAGGTTCATTTCACGACGTGCGCCTATGAGGTTTTCGTTTGAGTAATTTGTTGCAATAGCCACTCGTAGAACCAAAAATTCCAAGATATGTGTCAGGCGCACATAAGGAACATCTTTGAGGCGCACTTAACGATCTCAGAAAGATGTAACAGAAATGTTCAAGGTTATTATCAGGGTGTTGCTTCCATTTTGGGTATAAGGTAGTTGTTTACGCCGCTGGAGATACTTGAGTCTGGTTTGTTAGTCATATAACTAAATCATATCTGTTTTATATAAAACCCATAGGTAATTAGATAACCTTTTTAATCGCGGTAGGTTAGAAGTCCACCACTCCAAGGTCACACGTTGGTGTTACAATAATTCATTACTTCCTTAGTCTAGCTCTAATTTCTCCACTTATGTGATTAGTGAGAAAAGTAAGTGTAGAATGTGAGGTTTGTTCAACTAATTTATACGGCTGAGTAGCAAAATCTATATGTGAATGGGCTGGATAGGGTAAGGTTTAGCTACGGTGGACAATGCACTATGCACGCCCCAACGCGGCACTTCAGTGCAGGCATAAAACGGAAGTCTCGTGTGCCTTTTTGTCAAGTTAACAAGCCCTTACTTCTTCTTCTTCGAGTCACCGGTTCTGTCGAACCGGTGTGGTGAAAGGATTGTAAGTGCGCCTCAAGGAGGCTCCCCTTACTAGGACATAGTAACAATTGCTATACTTCTCGACGCACGAACTATGCCCAATGTGATCAACAAATTGAACCTGGATGTAGTACTGTATAGTGTCTGTAATGTGGTTTCCAGAAAGAGTCCCGCACAGACGTGCAGTTTCACCTGGCGGCGCTGAGGGGAGACTGCGACCGGCTCCGGCTGCTGCTCGACACCGGGAAGGTGCACATTGACTCCAGGGATCGGGTAACATAATAATATCTTTATTGGAAACTACTATTGGTACTTAATACTAAGAGTACATTTGCAGTGGATCCAAAAGGCGGTATTATCGTGGTAGACGATCTCTTCCAGACTGCCTTACCAGATGCGCCTCACTTCTGACCACAGGGCGACCAATGCTATTTACAACTCGGCGTCATAAATATGTGCACTTTTGATAATGACTTGAGTGGAAAATACAGCTCATACAATCAGAGAAGTATCGGCGGTAATCGATGAGTACCGGAAAGGCCAGGGAAATTAAGTATTCTTAGTTATATGACTGGCCTCACAGCTCAGATGGTAGCAACCTATGGCCTGTCGGTCCTGGGTTCGATTCCCACACACGACCAAACATTTGTGTGATGGACATAGATGTTTGTTTCTGTCTGGATATTGATATGTATGTATTTACAAAAAAGTATATAAGTATTTAAATCAGTTGTCTGGTTCCAAAGATACAAGCTATGCTTAGCTTACTTTGGGGCTAGATGGCGCTGTGTGAAATGTCCACCAATATTTATTTATCAGTTTATCTCAAATGTTACGTTTAACGTTCATCTCCATTTCTGTAAAACCAAAAACGCCATCGAAAAAATTAACACAAGGAATCAACTTACATTGGAACAAAATTGAATTCAAATTCTGTGTTTCTGATGTGTTGATTATACAGTGCACCGTTAATTGACGTTCTAGGATATATCTGACTACAAAACGAAACCGCTTCTGTGTTTTCATCAATACACTTTACAGGCAAAGCGTATACGATCTTGTTCGTAAATACTGTATTCACCCTGACCCACTTCCAACCCCGTAACGACGGAATCCCATGATCTTTAAACGAAAATGTATCCTAAGAACTTTATGATACTGTTGTTATGCTATGCAGTGCTTTGCAAATGTTTTATTTAATAGTGTCTGTTCTAGACGGCTTTCAGACAGGAAATACAAAGTAACTAACTGAATAGAATTGACTGTTTGTCGTCAATTAATACAAAAAAAAAAATCACACACACCTTATTCAATTGCCTAATGTTTGTCTTTGTCCATGTCTATTTATATTTAAATGTAATTTCGACTTTTGGTCCCTGAAGTTTGGCGCCTGATAAAACCTATCCAAATAACAGTCAAGGCATTCCTAAATATATTTTAAATCCTTTTCTTTTCCCGACTGTGATCATTATTTGCAATGTTTTTTTTTTATGTGATACAGTTACGGAACGAGCCGACAGCCCACCTGGTGTTAAGTGGTAACCTCGGCCCATAACAACCGATGCGACTTGGGTCCTCCCTTACTAGGTACGACAAGACCCAAGTCGCATCGTATGCGCCCGTAACTCTGAGACGTGTAGGTGGAATGTCTCTTGTGCCTGTAATTTCACCGGCAACCACACCTTTCAAACCGGAACACAGTAACGCGAACGCGTTACTGCTTGGCAGCAGAAATGGGCATGGTGGCAGTACTTCCCCGGACGAACTTGGCGAGAGTTCTACTGCTCTTAAATTCGTCTATCGTCGTTGCAGCAACGATTATAGGTGTGGGGCTGGTAACCATTATGCTTGTTATGTGGTAACGAGTGAGTGACATTTGCCCTGATCAGCTCAGCAATATTGCCAATTTCTATATCAATCACTTAATCGCATTTTCGTGTCTACCCCCGGAAAGCTATAATCATTACCCCAGTCGTACCGTCTGATCCATTTTATTTATCGTCACCCATAAACAGTCACATGATGTTGCTCCGTTTTATGATCGGCGACAGACAAGCGTAAACTGTGTCGGCGTTGTGTCGTAATTTCGCTGTAGAACTAATTGGAGAGCTATAACTCGGCTTCACACTTGTCTAATTTAGAGCATAAATTATCTATGTTTTACAGATTTTGCTATTACATGTCTGCCATTAATCCTATCCCATATATTAAAAACATTTGTCTGTGCTGTAAAGCGTCATCGATAACATATAAATTGTAAATTCCAAGCTTCTTACAAAGTATTTAAAAGCGAATACCGGATATGGTCTTCGATTAATGAGGAAATTGTCGCCGATGTGGACCGCATACTTTGTTGGCAGCTTACCATAATGGTGGAAATTAGCTCGCTTAGATGGTTGTCAACGAAAGCGGGCCGACTCGTCTAGATGTGGGCTTAGTTGCAGGATTCCTTAGATTCATGCAATGGTACAGTCCCCGTCGTTTATATGTACAGTACAGAAAACTACCTTAGCATAGCTATAGAAGACAATAACTCACATTCGAATGACAAAAAGTTCTTTTACAATCAGTTTTGAAAAGTTTTATTCTTATGTTGATTTAGCTTTGTAGACACGAAGCGATTGCTGATTTCATCGCGTCTCATTTTTTACCAGACTGCCGAGAAGGAAGGTTTTGCTTTTCGGATCTACGTATGTGTCTGTTCCTTTGGCACATCCTCCTGTAGCTTTGTACTCATAATGGTATTTGATGAATGAGTTGTAGTTTTGGTTCGTTATGAAAAATGTAAAAATACAATATTGTTGATTACTACAGACATAATCTGCTTCTCTTACAACAATAGAATGTAAAAACCAGATAAATGTTGATAATTGAGGTAACTTTGGATGTGTTTATCACCTAGCTGCTAGGTAAGTACTATACATATGTATATGTATACTTTTTACAATAATTAATACTTGCTATAAGTCATGTCATTCCTCAAACTTACACGGAGTTGAGGCTTGCTTCTTTGTCTGGGAAGGATTTAAGAGTGGATTATTTTCTAACCAATATAATATATAGTTCAACCCATTTAATTTTATTTTTATATTTGTTTTACCCGTAGCTAATTATTGTAAATTTCCATTGACTTTATTAAGATGCAAAAATCGTACCATTGGTTTTCCAATTACAAGCAAAATACAATCTAGAGTATTTACAATACTTTAAAGTGTACTCTACGATACATTGACGGCGAATGTACAAAGTTATGCGACCACTTACCATAATTTGAGCGACGGGTCTATATAGTATGTATGAGCTAAGGGCTTCCTCGTAATCTTCGACATGTTTGCAATTCATACTATGTAAATATGCTCCGATGAAGACTTTACAACTTTACTGAGAAATGTGGAGAAATTGCTTCTTATAACTCATTGACTAAGCTTGTTTATAAGTTTCATCACGGAAAGCTCCAAATAGATTACATGCCCTACGCTATCTGAAAATTTTACGTCATTGTGTTAAAGACCTTATCAACTAAATGGAACAAAGCCGACAAATTTTAAGGATTAATAACAAAGATTTATGCGCATTAAACGTACATAATTATGAGTTTCACTGTGCAACATGTGAACTATTTGCCCTATATTTTTTATTAACGGATGGTGGCAGTTAGTGACTTAAGGCAGCTTGAATAAAAGACAGTGAATATTTTCATAATCATAATCATTTATTCAGTGAAATGTTAGATCCTTCACAGAAATATCTTAAAATATATTTTACTATGAATCTGCCTTTACAGGCGTATGGATGTGTGGACAGTCAATTAATGTCTAATATCATTGAATTAAAACAATTATCGCAAGCAGAGGCTGGATATCGTACGCGTACCTAAGTAAGGTTTGTCCGGGGCACGATTTGAGCTTGTGTCGACACACCGCACCGCACTGCTGACCCCATTATATTACCAACACTACAAGTGTATAATCGGTGCTTCCTCGTCCACAATCTTCGTTATGAACCAGCGAGTACTTGTACATAGACAGAAATGCTAGAATCTCGATTGTTTCGTCCTTACTGTACGTAAGCTACTCGCGTGCTTGCCCTACGTTTGTTGAAAAAAAAATTGGGGTTGGCAAAAAACAAAAGCTGTAACAATAAGTATTCAGAAACGATAGTATATTACATCGGGTATCTATGTACGAAATAAATGCAAAATCAATTATTTATCAGCATAGTCGCATACCTAAATAATGGTGCATTATTGGAGAAACTATTATTTTTTTATTAATAAAATATAAGTAGGTACCACGCTGCTACACAGTTTGGACTGGTGTAATACTTAGGCGGATTTCTCACAGTCATTACAGAATTTACGTAATTGTCGAGTGCTTGAGGAATTCTTGAGGTTGTTATTATGGATACCCGACCCGAAGGAACAAGGGACGAGGGCCGGCGGCTGTTAGGATATTTCCAATTTATATTACAAAACACTAAAGTCAGAAGTTTTGAGAACTGGTTGTAATAGTGTCCTCAGCTGCCCTCAATCGGAGGACGCTAGGAAGCTTTACAAGTTTTTTTTTTTTTTTTTTTTTTTTTTTTTTTTTTTTTTTTTTTTTTGTACTTAAGTTGTACGATATAAATTGTTTTACAAAGCTACAAAAACCCAAGACTAATTTTATTTTGTACTCCATCTAAGTCTCATATTGATTAAGTTAATTTAAATTGTTAGATTATGTTCTGTAAACTTTCAGGGGTGGCATGTTTTTATAAAACAAACCCTTAATAAATAAATGAATAAAAAAATATATTTCATATTACATTTGATTTATCGGTATTGATCTTATCGAGTACAGAATAATGTGGTATTAATTTCTCATCTAATTAACTTGTGAAATATATCGTAGCCGTATTTGGGTGAGATTTCTAATTAAAGTATTTATTTGAGGAAAACTTACAGCACATAAAAACATAATCACAACTTAAGGCTAATAACAAATCTTCAACTCTTCGTGTATGGTAGTATGACTAGACTTTTTTAGGTGATTTCAGTTTCATCTCATTCCTCTTATTATCTGGACCACGCGACTAATGGACAGTGAGCGTACAAGTGATTGCAAAGAAACTGGGGCACATTATATTTTATAACACCGTTGTTCACTGGCTACTTCCCACTGCACGATATTACCTTGAGTGTATGCCAAAGAACACAAAGGGGCGAAACAAGTCTTCAGTGTTATGGGCGCATACAATGCGACTTGGGTCTTCTTGTACCTAAGTATCCCTACAAGGACCCAAGCCGTATTGCTTGTTATGGTTACCACTTAACACCAGGTGGGTCTACAGCGCGTTCCGTAAAATTTAACAAACAAAAAAGGCACCTTATCAAAACAAGCATACTTCATTTATAAGTGAATTTATTGTTGAAAATTAAAAGTAAGATATTGAAAAAGTTATCTTGCACGTCTGATATTTTAACTGGCAACATTGGGTACAAAAACAAAACATTAACGCAAATTGAAGCTTCTTCTTCTTCGAGTCACCGGTTCTGTCGAACCAGTGTGGTGAAAGGATTGTAAGTGCGCCTCAAAGAGGCTCCTTTCCTGCACTCGACACATGTCTTCGAATTTTTAGTTCTAGGACATGTCGGTTTCCTCACGATGTTTTCCTTCACCGTTTGAGAACGTGGTATTGCGCACATAAATCTTTCAATCGAAAAACTCATAGGTGCACGTCGGAATTTGAACCGGCGACCTCCAAATTGAAGAAGAGTTGGTGATATTATACCGAGCGGAGTGTAATAAGCACTATTAGACTTGATCTAGTCTTGATTTTGCAAAGTAAACCCACTTCTAGTGTAACACGTATATTCGTATTTTTACGCCACGACACGTCTTATCTCCGCGAGATCAGACTCTCGGAAGGTTCTGTACCTACATTTGTGACTGGGTGTGGAATTGTATAGAGATATGCTTCATGTCTTTAATACGACGACCAGGTTATGTAATGTTTACATTAACGGAGATAAAAGTAGCGTTCTTCAAAACCAACCAAATATTTTAATTAGTTTTGGCATAAACTACTTACGCATTTAAGACATTAGCTGTGCTAAGTTTAGTGCTTGATGACGCTGTGTGGTTCTACCAATATGAATGTAATAAATGAGTATGTTTCCCTTTCAGGACGGTACGACCCCGCTGATCCTGGCGGCGGCGATGGGCCACACGGAGTGCGTGCGAGAGCTGCTCGCCCAGGGCGCGGACCCCGCCTGCTGCCGGACGGTACGTACCCAACCGCCCACGTGACACGACAGACAACGCGGACCTGAAAATTATGTGAAAAACTTTCTAAGTACTAGTACTTTAGTGGGAACTCTGGGTAGAGTTCGTCCGAAGCAGTACTGCTGCTGTTTCAATTCTATTAAACGATACCTCACTGTTGCTTTATCCGGGTCAGTACTGCCAACATTCCAATTTCTGCCGCCAAGCGTTAATGCATCCGCGTTCCTGTGTTCCGATTGTGGTGTGGTTGCCGGTAAAATTACAGGCCCTCACGTCTCGACATATACCTAACGATGGGACTCAGTTCTCTTTGTACCCAAATAGGGGAGGACCTTAGTCGTGCTAAGATTACCACTTAACACCGGGTGACCGATCTGCTCGTTCCTTCAATTTTTCCCATTGAAATAATTTTTTTTTAAAACATTTTTTTTTCTCGAACAGCACTTAACGTTCACTTCATTTTGTATGTATAATATAAGTAGACTCACATAGCACCGGTACAAACCTTAGTGGTTTTTAGATGCTAAGTACATCAAATTTTGTAAATGTTGTCAATTAATAAAAAAAAAAAAAAAAAAAAAAAAAAAAAGCAGTATAGCAGGTAGTACATCCCGGATGAGCAGTCCGTCGGGTAGTGGTGGTGCGGTGTGTGATAACATATTGTGTGGCAGACAGGAACGTGCGCGTTGTTCTTCGCGGCGCAGGGCGGGTTCCTAGACATCGCGCGGCTGCTGCTCGAACACGGCGCCGCCATCGACGCGCCCAGCACGGTCAGTACAACCCAACTGCGTGCACGACACGTATACTCCCGATCTTATGAAACACGAAGATGACGAGGACTCCTTGTGTTACAAATGGTGGGGCACGTAATCGCCGCCTTTGCATTCCCATTACATCAACTAACGCTTTCGTTTTGGATATGGCCACTTATTATATAAATTTTTCAATAATAGGCTAACTGTTGCCCAAAAGGCATCAGTTAGCCTATTCTTGTGTCTGATAAACTTAAAAAACTTCGATTAGGTAAATATCTCACTTGTTAGATTTTTCCTATTAGGTGGTCCAAAATTTCCGCATTGTGGGGAAAACAACAGCTTATATATTGTCCTTACAAACTTAAATAGCCTAACCTAGCTCTTCACAAATAGAAAAATATAAGTACTGTTCTGCATGTGATAAAATTCGTGCAGATGCTGGAGCTTGTTAGTTCAACGGAGTGTCACGTGGATTCAATGTAGATGGCAGTCATTAACGAGTGATGTGGTTCGGTTCCAGGACGGCGGCACTCCGCTGTTCGTGGCGTGTCAGTGCGGACACCTGCCCGTCGTGCAGGAGCTCATCCGGAGAGGGGCCAACGTTAACTCCTGTATGAAGGTAACTTATCAATTAATTTGTTACGTACTAACTCGCGTCCAGGTTCGAACGTTCAGGATAACGAAGTCATAGCTTTCTACATCAGGATTTTCTCGGGTGCGGTTCGAACCCGTGGCGCCTCGCTTTGCAGGCAGGCCTACATCCTGACAACTTATCCACGGGCGCCGTCACACGTGTCGGTCTGACCCCACCGTTAACCGAACCCTAGGTCGTCTGTATATCCGCCCACATTGGCAATCGGTCTACTTTCATTTATTTCTTGCAAATAGTTCATCAACATATTACATTATGTTGACTTGACGATCGAAATATTGCTTGCAAAGCCAGAATAAAGTAATTATAAATTCGAGACGTGCAACATCTAACATCTCCTAGCCCAACGTTTACCTATTGTTTGGCATATTCAGTCCATTGCCCCTTCAGCTTAGAAATATGACATCCCCTTGCTTCACTCCGCGCCACAATGGTGTAGGTTCGGATCTGGACCTGTACACGTAGTGGTGTAGTGGTAAAGCGGTCGATTTTATTCTTGCGACTAAGAATAGCTGCTGGACGGTGTGTATGTGTAGGCTGTGATGTCGTATCCTCTCCTAAACTCTGCCTATTCCTGGAGACTAACTGGAACTAGTTCGCGGTAACTCTTAATAGCAGCCACTGAGGTTGTTTCTTCAAGAAATCCATGAAGAATAGTCCCTTTCGCTCTAGGAGATGTTCTTGTGATGTTTTCTTCCAAAGTAGATAGAAGTGTTGTACGAGGTTGTGTTGGTGTTGTTCCAGGACAAGGCGAGTCCCCTGTTCATCGCCGCCCAGGACGGCCACGAGGAGGTTTGCGTCGCGCTGCTGGCGGCCGGCGCGCGCGTCGACGCGGCGCGCGGGGACGGCGCCACGCCGCTCTGGATCACCGCGCAGTGCGGACACCACCGCGTGGCGCGCGCGCTGCTACGCCACGGCGCTAGCGTCGACCACACCAGACAGGTACGCCGCGCCACGTCAGCCACCCACCCACCCACCACACGCGCACACTGTACTATATCGATTGGCGTCTGTTGCAGGACGGCGCGACGCCGCTCTTCAAGGCGGCACACAAGGGACACGCGGCCGTCGTCTCCGAACTGCTCAAATATAATCCCAACTTAGGAATACTACCGGTAAGTTTTGGTTACTAACTATTCCGTTTGTATTTTAAGTTGAGGTTTACTTCTTTTATTCTAGTATGCCTCCTGAGATCTAAAAGGTTTCTGGTGTTTGCATAATATAAACTTGATATCGGGTTGAGAAGTGGTGCCCGCGGCCACGTTCATTATGCGATCACATTTCATTTTGTACCTCCCGATGAGGTCTAGTCTTGATTTTTCGCACTAGCTTGGCAGCTGGCAGCTGCGACCGGGTCCTATAGAGCCGCACACATGACCGGCCAGTAATCATCCTCGAAACAGGACTGATTGGACGGCGCGGGGGAAGATGCGGCCGGGGTACCCGCGGGGCGTGTCTCACGGACCCGGGGCCCGGGTGAGCCTTAGTCTTCTAGACTAGACGCCGTTGATGGACAATGTGAGGGCTCGGCGACGTAGCACTACCATGGAGGTAGTTTTGGCATACTTATTGCGAGACTCCGAGACCACCGAGCCCTACGTTGCCCCTACAGATATGGCACACCTCACGTTCGATTGATTATTAGTGATATGAAAAAAGGGGTCTGAAGGCTACTCACTGGTTCCAACATCCTTGCTAGACGACGGTGGTAGGAGGGATCCGCGTGGTAGTTGGCACTATCATGAGGATAGCGTCTGTAGATGACACTGATATTCACCACGCGCCAGACACGAGGCTAAGGCTGTCTTTGTGCTTGATATCGGATGACTTTTAAATGAATGTACTTACATGTTTGTGTGTTGTCAGAACGGTCAGACGGCGCTGCACGGCGCGGCTATGTTCGGTCAGCTGGCGTGCGTGCGGCTGCTGGCGGGCGCGGGCTCCGCCCCGGCAGCGCGCAACGCGCAAGGGGACACGCCCTCGCAGGCCGCCGCCGCGCGCAACCACCGACACGTCGCCGCGTACCTGCGCGACCTGCGACACGCGTGAGCGCGCCGGCTGTGTCGCAGGTCGCGCGCGTACACTGCACCACGAGAGGTGTTCTCGAATAGAGCGCCCTCCACGTTATTGGTTAGCAAGCACCCAGCTGAGAATGAATCTATCAACGAGGAATTTATATTACCTGATCAAGACTATTTCTTTTCATGTTTTTTGTGGGTATCCTAATTCCTTTCTCCGTGATCGACAATAATTTTTCACGCCAGCGCTGTATTTCATCCGTGGAAATTGTTTTAAGAATATCAAACCGTGTTTAGAATTCGTCGAAAAATTTATAATAGTTTTATAGCTCCAGTGCCGATGTCAATATATCTCAACCGCCATTCCCGATACAAGTGCATTTTATAGATGTCAAGTTGTTTTTGACCGTCAAAAGTAATCTTCCTATATGTAATAATACCTACTATTGTAAAGATATTTTAATATCTTTAAGTCCTAAAAATTATCTGAGGTCAAATCTCCTGTTCCTAATCCTAATAAGAATTTTGTATGATTTACTGGCCATAGTGTTAAACACACATACACACACAAGCAATACCTCACGCTATACACGGTACTACATAATGTTACACGTTTTATATGTAGTGATATAAAGAATCTCTAGCAAAAAGTACTGGTTATAATCTCATAATAAATGTATTACATTAGATAGTAGTTGTAGTTTATGAATACCGGAATTATCCGTGTATTATCCGGAACATAGTATTTCAACCAGTTACAGCTCGGTAGCTGGTAATTTCCTGAACACTGTATTTTTTTCATGTAATACAGTTACAGAACGAGCCGACGGCCCACCTTTTTTTTTTTTTTTTTTTTTTTTTTTTTTTTTTTATGTAATACAGTTACGGAACGAGCCGACGGCCCACCTGGTGGTAAGTGGTAACCTCGGCCCATAACAACCGATGCGACTTGGGTCCTCCCCTACTAGGTACGACAATACCCAAGTCGCATCGTATGCGCCCGTAACTATGAGACGTGTAGGTGGAATGTCTCGTGTGCCTACAGGCACACATTTCACCGGAAACCACACCTTTCAAACCGGAACACAGTAACGCGAACGCTTGGCGGCAGAAATGGGCATGGTGGCAGTACTTCCCCGGACGAACTTGGCGAGAGTTCTACTGCTCTTAAAGGCCTCTTGCCTCTTACATATTCATCGCTACTATGTTTTTGTATTGGGCCATTTTCCATGAAGGTTCCACTGAAGGTGCTATAGTTGTGAACTGTACCGAACTAACATTAATGTATCCTTAGGTTTTTATAACTTCGCTAGTCACTGTATTCGCGGTTGTACATTAAAAGTAGTTTGTATGCCTCAATGTAAGCTAAACGTAGCTTGTATCATGGGAACCAGACAACTGATATAATACATATTAACACCCAGACACAGAACAAAAATGTTTGTCCTAGGTGGGAATCGAACCCACGACCGCAGAAGGCAGTTACTACCAACTGAGCTGTGAGGCCAGTCAGTGTGTTGGTATACAGTTCAAATAATGAAACTTCTCCGATGAAGTCTTAGAAATTGTTGTATTTACTGAATGTCTAATTGAAATGAATATGTGTGCGTCACAAACCTCACCTATCAGCCGTTAATAAGTTCATTTTTGGTAAGGCTGTGCATTTGCCAGCACTTGGCACTCAGTCTTGTTTCCACAAGAAGTCCCGTGGCGAATCCAGGAACTAATTTATTAATGTGCTTTCACGTAGACACTAGCGCCACAGCCGAGGGGCTTATTTCGCGCAATGGACTCTACCTACCCGAGTCTGCGAACTGTTTTGGAGCGCAGTAATACATGATGCGGTCACACAGTTTCACCCACAAAACAGTGCGCTCCAGGCTCGAGTCGCCGACAAACACCCAGTTGGAACTTATGTTGATTAGTCAAAGAGCAGGCGCGCCCTCTACATAACTCGAGGTATAACACGTTAACAACTATAAACACTTTGTAATGTATTTCCGCGAACATTCATACATATTTATGTCATTATCACGTTTAGTGTAGATGTATTTTAATAGATAGCGGATAAACTGTTGTATTGTGGTACATATATATTAGGCTAAGCGTTATTCAGTTAGTTGTACACAGTAACGCTCAAGGTAATGTTAAATTAACAGTTCTAATAGTATTCCTAAAGTTGAACCATAATTAAGCGTTTCAGTTAAATGTCTTTTAAGAAATTTGGGTTCTGTATTATTTTTAATGTATAATTTGTGAGCAGGATATTTGTTGCTTTTCTGAAATTTACTGAACTGTCCATAGTTATAAATAATTACTCGGTAAGTGATGTATTTTGTTGAGAATTTTCATTTGTTAATAAAACGAACTGTTTTTACACTATAAATTTGTTTTAATTCTAATAAACATATTCCTTTGAGCACTGTTACAAACAATATTACACTTAAAAAATAAATGTCTGGCATAGAACAAAGCACCAATTATTTATGGATTAGATGAATCTTATTAAAATGTGCTTTGAGCTTTATATCAACAAAAAAAAAAAGATTAAGATTCTATGAATGTAAGCATAGTACATACAGCATATACATATATCAGTAAGAGTAAACACTGCATATATCATATACATAGTTTATGTCACATAATATTTTGTATAACTATGCTTACATTCATAGAAATTATATTTCATAGTTGACAAACAGAAACTCTTCAAGAGAAACACATAGTTGGTATATATACACTTGAACATTTGTCCGTTCGTGTTCGGGGGTTCATTTAAATACACATCTAGTGTCCGTACACTCGGCGATGTATTCAGTTGACAAGCGACGTGGCGAGCGCGCGCGCGGCGGGCCGGTCGCAGGCGCGCGCCGCCGTGCACGCGTACACCACCGCGAGCGCGTCCGCGTGCGCGAGCTCGCACACGTTCGCCGGGACGAGGGGTCGCGTGCCGTACCGCTCCGAGATATAGTCCGTGTCGGTGTCGTCGAGCCGCGCGCCGCCCTCATCCGCGTCCGCGGTATCGTCCAGCTGCGAGTGCGGCGGCATCAGCGCCATCATCTCCCAAACGGTCAGCCCGAGCGCCCAGATGTCCGTCTTGTCGGTGATCTCGCCGCCGTGGATCACCTCCGGGGCGCTCCACGCCTCCGTACCTGACCCGATCACATACCACCTGTATTACACGCCACCCCCCGATACAAAACTAGCACGAGCATGGGAGAACAAAGCTTGTTCAACGTTAATGTTTTCTCGAAATAATATAAGCTATGCTTAGTTTGTGGCCAGATACTATTGTGGAAAAAGTGCCCCAGTAGTTTATTATCTGTCATATTGTGTTAGTAAGGACCTGTGTGACGAAATACGGCGCGACTGAGATTGCCCCAAACCGGGTTCCCGACGATGACATTTTATTAAAATATTTTAAGATCTGTGGGTTTTGTGAAACTAAATAAATTAATAAATGAAAGTCCAACTCCGTGGAAGTCCCGGGAAGAGATGGCGGGCAAGCTGGACTCATATTTAAAAACCCCAACAGATGTAAACACTGTAATGTGGTGCCCTGTGCCCTTTGCCCATATAATTACAAAATTCTTACCAAAGTACACAGCTTCCCCAGCATTCTCCCTATCAAACACGCCATTCTTATCAAGTGGCAATGTAACTCCAAAGTCGCACAGCTTGCAGATCACAAAGTCTCCATTAACGAGGATGTTGTACGACTTGACATCACCATGCAGGATCTGCATCTCTGTGTGCAAGTAGTCCAGCCCACTGGCTATGTCTGCGGTCATCTGTAATTTCAATTAGGTGACAATCAAACACTGCACCTTAGTAAGTATTAAGGTCCCTCCTTCAACAGTGTAATTATTTAAGACAGAGTACAAAAAAAAATTGCTTTCTTAAGGTATGCATGACAGACTCCTATGAAAAACTGCATTCCTTTGTGAGTACCCTCACAAAGGAATTCTTTCAGGTTAATTGAGACGGGAATATATAATTAAAGTCCCTGTTAGACCTCAATTTTCAATCCAGAAATATCTGTTCAAATCCAGCAATGAGCCATGAAAATTTGTTGTGTACAAACTGTGTTTTCAAAACTGTAAAGGAAAAAATTGTATGGAAACCAGTATGTCATAGAACCAAAACTTCAAAGACATGTGTCAAATGCTGAAAGGAGCCTCTTCAAACTTTTAATCCTTTCACCGCATTATTAGTAGTAGATTTAACTAATAATATGAGCAAAAATTAATACCTACATCATGCAAATCTATCATATCTGTATGAATCGCAGCATAATAAACAATAAGAACTTACCTTCAACATTTGTGTTTGTGAGAAAGGTTCACAGTCTTCCTCAACTCTGTTCTCAATCATGTCCCCGAGCGACAAGTCGCACGCTTCCATCCCTAAATACAGAATCTTGTCTCCACTGAACGCTCGGAATCCTACAATATTGGGATGAGACATCCTTTGTAGCAAGTCCGCTTCGACTAGTAGCCGTTCTGTGTACACTTTGTTGGGTTTCACGCGCTTGTTTATCATCTTAAGAGCCCAGGGTGAACGAATTTGGCCTGCCTTGGGCGAGCGAACTAGCTGCATTACTGACACTCCTAAAATATTAAGAAGTGCTCACATAACGAAAAAAATAACTTGACCAGATGAATTTACAAAGAGCTGGTTTAATCTAGGAGTAGATACGTGAAACTGCCAAACGATCTTGTAAAATACACAAATCCGATATATACCTGTTCCATAGCCGAGGCGGTTCAAAAAAGGTGTCGGTGGAATTGTTATCTGCTCGCCGACGCACGTAGATTTATTGCTTTTGACTGGTGTTTTAAATTCAGCCATTTTTGCTTAAAAATACAACTACACAAGACAAAGTATTCGGGAAATGACAGTTTTGATTTGAAAATTTGTAACAAACATAAAAGACTGGACTGACTGACAATTCTAAAAAATTACTCTGACAGCTCAATTCAGTGTTTCCAGAAGAGAAATCTCAAAATGGCCGATGTTACCAAAAAAGTCCGACAAAAATTGAACAATTTTATTGAACCTTCTATGAAGCAAACTCAGTACATATCTCATCACACTCAGTCTTACTTTACACGTAGTTAAAGACGACTTACTTGACGTGAAGTTTCAGGTTATAATTATTCGAAAAGATTTTCGTGGGCATTCAGGCCCATTAGAATTTTTACTACAGTTTTGTTTCGTGTGTAATGTAATAATGTACTTATTATTATTTAGTAGTTAGTTAGTAAAAATTGAGATGAATAAATTAATAATGCAGAACCAATCTGCTCAAGTTTATCTCATTGTCTCGGCGTCATCCATTTAATAAATGTTCTTTCTGAGAACAATGCAGACATTTTCTACCACGGCAACCTGCTGAAATTCATGGAGATAGCTTAGGACGTTTTAGAAAATATATATGTTTTAAGTTATTAATATTAGCAGATGGTGTTGTATTGTTTTTGTATATTTATTATTTTTTATTAATGTATACTGTGCATTTTTTGTGTTATAACATCGCTTTGGTGTTGCTACTGTTATGATTTTATAATTAATTGCATGGTGCATAATTGGTTAATCTAATTCTCTAGCTACGAATTTCTGTTTTGACTGATTCGCACTGTGTCCATCAAGGATGTTATTCTTGTGCGCGTGACAGCTAAAACCCGTCTGTACGAGCTACTGCGAACATCCCTGAAGCACAAGAGTAATGAGGCAGCCCCAGCATTCAGCAACGATACTGTACCATTAGTGTATTGCACGCCTAGAGATGCACTAATTCTGACACTATATAACCAAAAAATAAGTATAATATATTATATATAAAACATAAGTTGTTATTGCTAGATTTCTTCTGCCATGTAAGGAAACATAATGATATACGGATGTCCTTTATTGCAGTTGCAAAATATTCCAGCAAAATAATAAGACACGCAACAAATGAAAACAACGAACTACTGATAGTACCTAATCTACTTATTGTGTAGGTTCAGAATCGTGGAAAATTATTGAAGAGTTTGACTCTTTGTGCTAGTTGTTACATATGATCACTCAATATGAATCGCCCATCAGTAATTCCCCGCTACTAGGTAAGCTTCGGCTGTTCAAACAGTGGCAGACCAGCTCATCTTGTTATGAAATTGTATTGATCCCCATTTGACAGAAGCAAACTGCTTATTTGCCGCTGACCTATCTCTTCGGAGGAAAGCAATCGTGATTATGTTAACATCTTTATGAGTTTATTATGTAATTATATAATATATTAGGCGAAATACACAAGTACGTTTGTTTGCGTGATATTCAATTACGTTGTAAAACAATCAAACCGTTTGTGAGAAATTTGGTAAATTCAACTTTGTTAACTCGAGATAAACTTTGTATCTAGATACCATTGGAGCGAAGCCGCGGGTGGAATCTAGTAGGTGTATTACATTGAAGTAAATGTTAATGATGTATTCGTGAAACGCAACGCCGCGCCCGCCGCGCCGCCCGCGCCGCACCGGTATGTAGTGGCGGAAGTTTACAACGAGGAGAAGACGTCCTTAGCCGCATCAGCTCGCGTGTTGCCCACTGGAGGAAGCGTCCGGGCGCTTTGTTCACGTCGGACGCCCTACTCCGAAACTATTCATGTTCTTGAAACCTTTAAAATTAGGTTCGGTTCTACACATAAAGTAAATAAATAAATAATGGTGGACATTTCACACAGCGCCATCTAGCCCCAAAGTAAGCTAAGCATAGCTTGTATCATGGGACCAGACAACTGATATAATACTTATATACTTTTCTTTTGTAAATACATACATATTAACACCCAGACATAGAACAAACATCAATGTTACAAATATCACCTAAATGTTTGTCCTAAGTGGGGATCGAACCCACGACCTACAGCGCCAATGACATTTTTTATTTTTTTATGTAATACATTTACGGAACGAGCCGACGGCCCACCTGGTGTTAAGTGGTAACCTCGGCCCATAACAGCCGATGCGACTTGGGTCCTCCCATACTAGTTATAACAAGACCCAAGTCGCATCGTATGCGCCCGTAAATGTGAGACGTGAAGGTGGAATGTCTCATGTGCCTGTAATTTCACCGGCAACCATACCTTCCAAACCGGAACACAGTAACGCGAACGCGTTACTGCTTGGCAGCAGAAAAGGACATTATAGAATGTCATTGTACAGCGCAGACGATAGGGTTACTAACCAACTGAGCTATGAGGCCAGTCAAGTAATACGACCTGTATAGGTAGGTACCTATTATAAAGAAACGATGAAGAAAGTTATTGCTGAAAGACTTGAATCTGAAGTGGTGGGTACAATTTCTGTGTAAGATGGCCGAACTTGTGTTAAATGGTAGATAACCCCCGTTCATAACAATATCTCTTGGGGTCGTACCCTACGGAAGACCGCGTCGCATTGTATTGCGCCCGTAACTTTGAGACGTGAATGTGGATGGAATGTCTCTTTTGCCTGTAATTATACCGGCGCCCACCACTTTCAAATTGGAACAGAGTAATGCGTTAGTGCCCGGCGACAGATATAGGTACCTACTAGGTACTATAAAATATGATTGTATTAAGCGCATGCGGGCAAAGAAGACTGCTAGCTACAAGCTAGTTTGCTGTTTCAAGTCTAGATTGCAAGCTTGTTTTCAGTGAAAATGGCGTAACGTGACGCAATAGGATGAAGGCGCTCACTCCAAGTAGACAAAAAGAGAGTATGTATGGTATCCTCTTGCAATGTGATCTTAACAGACTTGCCAAATGGTATAATGAAAATATTGTCTCTAAATAGTCTTTTAGTAATGAAAGTTCATTTTAATTTATATAAACTGATAAAACATATAAACTGATCAGAGCTGCGTCATAACAATGAAATAGCTACGTGATTGGGTACGAATAAATATTAATTCAAACACTCCATTTCTAGTTCCTGTAAGTTCTTATTTATTCACACTTTATTTTACTGTAGGTATGCCATGGTCTCACCTCTTAATAAGGTAACATGTATTTATATCTAAGAATTACCTATTTGTTTAGTTTTCTAAGTGCTAAGTCTGTCTCAAAGTATATTAAAGCAGGCAATACCTATAGACTGATGATGATACCGAGGTCATCGATCACTTGCCTCTGACCACATTACAATGTGATCTCCATAATCTTAATCTTGCAGTATTTTGTGAATTTTATTAGATCGCACGACGTACTCTGAGTTGTGTCAGTAGGGCGGGCGCGGGCGAGGGCGCGGGCGAGGGCGCGGGCGCGGGCGAGGGCGCGGGCGCGGGTGAGGGCGCGGGCGCGGCGCACTCGCCGACAACCAGCGCTGACCAGTAGGTAACCGAGCGGCGGCAGCGGCGCGCGCCCCATCCGACACCACCTGACCCGACACGATGCCGTCCACCGAGCTCAGGTGAGTCCGCTCCTACACCACACCACACACCACACGGCACATTTTTTTTTTATGTAATACATTTACGGAACGAGCCGACGGCCCACCTGGTGTAAAGTGGTAACCTCGACCCATAAAAACCGATGCGACTTGGGTCCTCCCATACTAGGTATGACAAGACCCAAGTCGCATCGTATGCGCCCGTAGATGTGAGACGTGAAGGTAGAATGTCTCATGTGCCTGTAATTTCTCCGGCAACCACACCTTTCAAACCGTAACACAGTAACGCGAACGCGTTACTGCTTGGCGACAGAAATGGGCATGGTGGCAGTACTTCCCCGGAAGATCTTGGCGTGAGTTCTACTGCTCTTGAACATGTCTACATTACCTTGTACACATTGTTGGGAAGTGTTTATGTGGTCAGAACTTTTTGTTATGCGGTGTTTATGATTTTGGACTATACAGTGGTCGAAATAAAAGTTTTTTTTTGAGAAGATTGGTAGGTAAATAATTCGGAAAATATAATTTCACGCCAGCACTTAAATTGTATATTGGGCTTTCTTTAAAATAACAATAGTACCTAAGAAATAAATTAAATAGGTAAGTGTAATTTTACGAGTTATTTTTTACATGACCCAATTTGAATTCAAGCCCTGCAATATAATGTCAACCTGCAATATAAGTCCTGGTCTGTGTGTCTGTGTGTCTGTGTGTCTGTGTGTAATGTCAAAATAACAGCTTTTTACAAAATGCTTTTGCTTTTTACTAAATATGAAAGAATATACGGCACTAATATATAACTACTACTACTAACTACTAACATATAATTATTTTTTTGTCACAAAACTGAATTCAAGTAGCCGAAGCCGCGGGCACAGCTAGTGTTACATACATAAGTATTTGGATATTGCGGTTTATTGATTTGTATAGACTATCGAGCTATGTAGAGCTGTACGGGCTACCCGCCGCGCCGCCGCCACGCCACCGCCACGCCGCCGCCACGCCCGCGCCGCGCCGGTAGATACTCGTAGGCACACACGCATCCAACATACGTTGCGGATACTTTGATACACCTGCCTTAATGACAGGGTTGTTAGCATACCTAAGTCACACATTGTTGTAACACGATGTTAACGTAGGTAAGTTCTAAGTTAGAAGGTAGGCACCCTTGCGTCACAAGTACCGTGAATACACATGGGGGAAACATTTGGGGGGGTATCATGCTGATGGTTTCGGGTCATGGGGCATAACTACTTGGATAACAGAATAGAGGAGAGAGGGATTGATGCAGAACTATTCCCTCTTACCAAGGCATTGTAATAAGTAATTCCAATCAGCCATTTACAGTAATTGCTTTGTAACTTGTTATAAGTATAGAGGCACAACGGCGCTGTACATCGGCCGTGGAGCCTTCCTTTCGGCAGTCGGGTAAATGACATTATGTTCGCATGGGTGCCGTCACGCGCGGTTTCATGCCGTTACCAAATCACTGAGTGTCGTAGTCGTACCTAGTCGTAGTGTCACGACCCGGCTCCGAACTGATACCTGTCTGCGTTTGAAGGATAATACTGAAGTACCTAGTACTAGTACCTAGTGACGGCCCGAGCAGATGGCCCGATGAATGGTTAGTAATCGGTACCTAGTCAGTAACGGCAACAACATTAAATATTCTGCTTAGGTCCGTCACTGCGTGACATAAGGATGGAAACTGTTACATGCGTGTAATTTCACCGGCGTGTTACATTTTCCCAATATTCAGTCCGTCGCGTCGCGTCGCGTCGGTTAGAACTGTAATGAGTTTCTCGAACGTGAGAGCTGTATTCCGAAACAGGTAAATAAAAATATCGTGAAAATCAACCGCAGACATGCGAGACCTAACTATTATATCTACATCTTATACGTTTATACGGTACGTATTACAAGATCTATGGTAGCCAATTTCCGTATCCTTGTAAAGAGGAGGCCGGTGACCGGTTACTGTTTACTTCTATACTTTGATTAATAATCCCTGGCCATTGGTTAATATTTTATATTAGACAACCGGCCTACTCTTCTCTTACAATTCTAAGTAATCATATTCACAAAATATAACTTTAAAATAATTTTACACTTACCAACTTTCAATTCCATTATTGGAGCACATTTATTGTTTGTCGTTTAAACGGAATCTTCGATTCTAACTAGATTACAAGTTGACATAGTTTGTGATTTCTTGTGTGTAAGTAACTATAGGTCTTCTGTGAGTAGCTACCACCTACGTCATGAAGAGATATCGTATGCAGGATAAATTGTAGGTGCCCTTGTTAACTGACATGTCCGATTGAGACTTCATAAGCAATTTGAAGGAAGCCAGCTCATAATTAGAGTTATTACGGCTCAGTAGTAGGTAAGTATATAAATAAAAAGTACAAAGTAATACTTAAGCAGATACACACACGGACAGACAGGAAACCAGATAATACCTACTGTTGAAACTTCCGAGTGAGCCTTCAGGAATCTTCCAAATATTGAGCGTTCTTTGTGCACAAACTTCAGCACGATGGCCCAGTAGTGCAGACTCCGAGTTTCAATCCGGACGCGCTGGTTCGAATCCAGACATGCGCCAGTGAGTTTCTCGTCAAAAATCTATCTTCGAATACCACGTTCTCAAAAACGAAACATCGCGAGGACACCGGCTTGTCCTAGAAGTCTGTCACTGCACAGGTTTTAGAGAACTGTGGAAATTTTCCATGTCATCTTCTGTTACGGTTCTTGGGCCAGCCAGTGGTACAAGTGAGTATGTAGGTAGATAGAATATTTACCAATCATTTAGAATGACAGTCGACATGTACATGAAAATGATATATTGCCTAGCAATATACATATATGTAGATAGAGCTGAGCGCACGCTCGCGACTCGCATCGGCATAACTAGAGCAATATGGTAATCCGGCCACGCTTGACTGGCAGGCGCCGGCGATGTGCGATGCACACACACTACATTAACAGTTTTTATTAATGTACAATATCTTCGTTAGCAATCAGGTGCATATCTCACTGTCACTCAACTATTTGCCTCGCCACAATTCATCTACTTATTCAAGTCTACTTGTTCTGACATTTATCAGGGGCCAAATGATTTCGAAATCTCCAAGGATCTTATTTTGGTCTGTCGCGACGCCAGCTATATCACAAGACAACATTTTTATAGTCATTGTAATCTGTTTACTGGGTTTTCTCCGAGTCATGTTTCCCATCTACTTGGTTTGATTTAGCTCTACATAATATTTCCAGTAGCACATCACCTAAATCTAGAAAAACAAGGCCATAAAAGTAAGAACTACATGTCTTTGCACAAGTAACATGCCACAAAAAAGGGCTCCTTAAAGATCCACCTTTAGGGTCCACGTTGCACATCGATACGGCAAGTAGGTAACACTCAGTCTGGCGACCAATCCTCACATAACGAATTAATTCGTCTGTTATATCCATTACTTACAAATATAAGTAATGTGCCTAGTATAGATAAATTGCTTGGCAATCAAATCGAAACCTGTATTTATTAGGTTTTAGCAATTTAACAAATCAATCCAATGCGGCACGAAAACATCACGAAAATGGACTAAACCGGTTTTTCTTGTCCTTTGTTTAAATTCCAATGTTATGAAAAGAATAGGAACATATTGCACAACTGTCGAAAATATCTGCAACGTGCTTTCTGATTACTAATGTGCAAAACGTAATTGATTGCGCGTGCGCCGCGAGTGGTGCGCGCATGCGAACCTAATATGTACCTAGCGAGCGCATCCTTAGCCATTAATCATCCGTTTTCACCGACAATCCCGTATCTCTGTGTCGTCGAAGAGGGATAATTAAGTTCTGTTCTGAACATCAGGTATGACACTGGTGGTGTTGGTTCTGTAGGCAGCAAACAGAACTTTTAGGTTCTCGCATCTCAACGGACGAAACGGACTACGAATGCGTCTGTTTCCTTGATATTTTGTTCTACACGATGGTTTACTTCCTTTCGAAAATTGTCTATAGATGCCATATTTGCAGATGACGAATATTCCGTTTTGGCAAACAATAATGTTAATCATTGTTCAGACAGAACAGTTATGGCGGAATGCCAACGCTAGTAGAGGATAAGATACCAGAATAAATCTGAAATTTCTTTACACGAGACATATACCAATTTGCTAAAAAAACAACACCTAAATCAAATCTCGTATAAATCAAAACAATCCAAATACAATAGGGTTATAAATGATATGTAAACAAGCTACAAAATGATTTAACGTGTCGCAAGTGCGGATGTTTAATAATAAACCATTGTCTGTATGTCCGCTTTGTCAATGTCTCATTCAATACAGGTGTACCTATGAAAGGAAATATGTAGACAGCTAAATGTTTGGTACCTTTTTGAGAGAATGCATAATATTGCGTTACATAAAGTTTAGGATCTCATTTATAAAAATCATTAATAAACTATATAATAAATTTTATAATTTTTAGATGAATTAACTATTTGTATTTTAGATCAAATTCCATACTACCTGTTACAGAGAATACAACTCAAATAAGCTCAGCAGTGCTTTGCCTGTTTAGCGGTTACTCTCTAATGTTCAATTTTGCATCTTTTCAGAAAATTGACGATTACTTTAACGATAGTGGTAGTAATCGTTGCGCATTCAGCAAGTGGGTTCTCGTTACATCGCTCAACACCGGCTGAAGTAAACCCAGAAATCCCCACAGACCAGGCATCACAGGAAAGCTTCCAATTAGAAGTCAAGAAAGACCCGAAAAGTCCAAATGACATCAAGCAAGATAAAACTGGCGGTACGAATAAAGCTACAAAAAACAAATTCCGGTTTACAAGTGAACTCAAATTGTTAGGTTCAGCTGAAGATACTACAATAAGTGAGAGAAAGCCTGATAATAAAACGCATGACACATCAATAACTGAAATCTCAACGCAAGATATCACGACTAACAAGACTGAAAAGTCCGAAGTAGCTACAATTCTAGTCTCTGTGTCGGAAAATACAACACAAGGTATAAAAGCTACATCCGGTGTTACTTCATCAGTAAATAAAATTTCTCCATTGAGTGAATCTTCAGCAAAAAATATAGATAATCTCCATGTAACAACACCTAGCAAAAACCAAGAAGATTTGAAACCTTTTGAAGCTAAAACAGTAAACACGCTATCAGAAAACGGTACATATCCCCAGACTGATGAGACCATAAAACACAGTGGAGAAATGAGTACGACAGTAGCACCAAGAATACATGATCAAATAGCAATAGATTCGGAAACTACGGAGAATCTATTAGATCAGAAAATAACCACGTGGGAAGTCACTACGTCAGAAATGAATAGTACTATTGAAAGTGAGACAGAAACAAATATCATGACAATATCAACAACACCGCTTATAAACTCTGAAGCGAATAGTTTTACAGAAGACACTTTTTATGAATCTACACTTAATGATATTTCAACCACTGAATCTATTACAACACAAAAATTTAACTATTCATCAGAACTACAAGATGATCCTATTCCAGTATCCTATAACAGTGCTTCAACATTAATCGATCCTGCAAGCAACAACACAAATCCAATAACTACAGAGCAATCTTGGAAAAAATATACAACTATAGAAAGAAAACGTACATCTAGTTCTAATGAAACATCTACAAGCACAGAAACAGCGAAAGACTCAATAAATGCAGAATCCATACAGACTACTCTTCCCATACCTTCATTAAAAATGTTAAGAGAGGATTTATTCACGAATGCGTATCAGTCTTCGACAATAAGAGAACCACTAACTGGAAACGTGGCCTCGGAAACGGAAATGATGCCAATATTAGGATCGATTGCCACTACTCAATCAGAAACTCTAGGCACAGTGGCATCGAAACGAGCAGGATTTCTAGATTTATCCAAAATAACTTCTGCAGAATATGATAAAACGAGTAGTGACGAGCATAATTCTGATATTGAAGCCCAAGGAATTAAGAAAGCCAACGACTTTGAGTCTCAGGGTCAATTGGTAAGAATTACATTTGACGAGATATTATTAATATTTATATGTAAAATATGTGTTAACTTTCATAATTTACATTTCAGGTCGAAGACGTAATCAACGAAGAGCTAATGAAAGAAGAAATGCTGGTTAATCACGAAGAGAATGTGAACAGGTATCAAGGAGGTAAATTTGATAAGGTCAAACCACTTGCAAACAACACGAAAACTGTTGAATCGACCACAATTCAATCGATAATAGAAGATAATCTCAGCGTCCAACCAATTAACCAAGATAGGCGAACCACATTGTACACAGTCAGCCCTAACTACAAACAGATGAAAAGGATAGAGGTACAACCAGCTAAACCGTTCGTCCGTGACCCAGACGACAATAGCTGGAGAAACGAAAGCATCAGTTCATTAGGAATCGTTTTCAAACCCAAAAATTCATCATCTAAATCTTATAAAGAAGTACTTAAAAATAAAACTGAAACAGAATTCAATAATTTACAAGACAAATACAACAAAGGTGAAACACCAGAATTGAGAGTAAGACTTGAAAAAATAGCAGAGGTCAGAAAGTCAAAGAAAAAGAGGATTGATAAATTTGGAGAAGTCATTTACACGGACTACGAAGAAGGCAGCTCTGCCGAGGGCATGATTACTGTCAAACCCGAAAGTATTCCAGTGGCAATCAATTATTCCGAGGCTTCATCGTCAAGTAATCCAGAGATCGATGTGACAACTCCGATGACCACAACAGAAAACCAGAGGTACTGGAAGTCCAAACTGGAGACCCTAAGCAAAAATGAAATGTTCATAGATCTTGGACTAGATATTCGGACGACTGCAAAGCCAAAGAAGCCGTACAATTTAGCGGAATACTACGACACGACAGACGAGTACGACGCGGACTACATTACCTTGCCAAAGATAGACCTGAAGAAATTCACAATTCCACAAAAGACAACTTTCTCCATACCTCCCAAAACTACGTACTCTCCGCTGACATCGCCGCCATTGCCGCCAACGACTAGATTGTTGCCGCCTCGGTTTCCGGACAGGCAACCGACGGTACAATATTTCCCTCCCACCACTAAGCCGCAGAAAGTCAACAGCAACGACTACGACGTCGATTTCGAGAGGCGAGTGAAACAGTACACTTTGAAGGAGACCCCGAAAACCGTACCAACGAGCGCGCCGGTCGCCACGGACCGGCCTGACACCCGTCCGACGCTGAAGCCTTCCGACTTCAGAATTCACACTCCGGATCATCTGAACGGGCACTTGTATATGACGAGTGAGCCGCGCGGCCGCGACCAGAACTTTGTCATTAACGACCCCAGTTTAAACAGAGGAATCTACGTCATCAAGCATTTCCGTGACTTCCTGAACGCCGCGGCAAACGACGACGAAACCCCGGACTTGGTGACTTACAGTCGGTCGATTAGCCCCTACACGGAGGCGGCCGCGCGAGGCGTCACTCCGAGCGAGTCGGCGACACCTGCCGAAGGGAAGAGTACGGAGGCGGAGTACGAGGACGACCCGCAGTTCCGCAAGGACGTCCTCGACCGTTTCGTGGACACTTTCAACCACAACAGCGATCGGTTCAAGGTGGATTTTCCGGTTTTGTTCAACAGTAGCGTGGTCCACCCCGCGCACGGGGACCGCGGCCGCGTGGGGGCCTCCTCCAGCGCGTTCGTGAAGAGACTGTACGGGAACGAGCCGACGGCGACCCGGGCCCCCGACACCGACTCGGCGGTCAGCAGAGGGTGTGAGCCCAACTGCGACAACATCACCCTCGAGCTGTCTCCGGCGTACGAGCTACACTACTACGTACCGGATCAGGAAGAGCAACAAGTGGCAGATCGTTCCGCCGGTGCCGCCGGGGCCGCCGAGGCCGCCGGGGCCGCCGGAGCCGCCAGCGCCTCCCCTCTGCCCTACACCTACAAGTTATGAAATAAACCAGTTCAGTGAAACAAGTGATGCGTCGCAAGATGCGTGCCGACTCCGAGTAACATGCAATTATGTAAATAATCATTGTACTTAGTAATCGTATTTCACAAACATTTTGATATATTTATGTGTAGGTACCAACCATGGTGTACTGTGACATGGCGGCCATTATTAATGTAACTGAAACGTGACACCGTCATTCAATTAGTTAACAAAGACACTATTTATAATTGTATGTCACGGATTCGAAAGCCTCCTCACTTACTAGAGACTTGTCCCAAAGTTATTTTTGTATCTAATATTAAGTTGTAGTATAAATTAGAAGCTAGGAAACAATGTTCGTTGTGATTGAATGAATTAATAAAAACTATAGGTAACGATTGTGTACATTTCAATGTTTCAGTTGAGTGTGGAGTGTGGAATGTGTAGTGTGGAGTGTGTAGTATGGAGTGTGGAGTGTGGGAAGTAACTTAGGTATACGACAAAATGTTCCAAATTAAACACGTTCTACTTTTTAAAATACAATTTTATTGACATTTTTATTTAAAGTAGTATGCAAACATCACTCGTTCGTTCGATCACTTTACGGGTTGTGTACATGTCATTTGAGCATATCATAATATATGTATAATGCAACTTAATATATCATTATATTATAGGAGAGATACAGCTACATTATTGGTAGGTAGGTACTGTTGACACGCGATAGCCGTGTGCGACACACCGAGTGCCAAATGCAATTCTGGATCAATAAATAATTGTTACAATCTCAATTCACATAATAACAAATAATAACAAAAAAAAAGACGAATTTTACAAATGAACACAATATCTCTCTTTGGATAGAAACAAAATAACAGAACACCGTTCGGGAACACATTATATACAATCGTTAGTTCAAACCGAACATACAAGTTTAGTGCGAAATAAGACAATTCAAAACATCACCGGCATGCTGACAGTGATGTTTTAGGAAACGTTGATATTAAAAGCTCGTAATGGCCAATGAGATTACATAAAAATATGTATCGCAACAAAATGGCCGACCAATATTATGTGGAAAATACGAAACAGAACATAAACTCATCAGTTATTGTAAATTGTAACAGCTTATGAACAATATGGACGTCACCATTTGCCGAATGCTAATGTCTCTATTTCAAATGATAATCTATTTTATAGTTTGGTAAACTATAATATTACAAATGTATTTTATCATATTTAATGCAGATATCTCTATCTATAATATATATAGATATAGGTTTAGATAGATATTTAAATGGTAGCTTAGACAGAAGCGTTCAACACAATACTTTAACAAACATGACTATAATAAAAATAGTATAAATAAATAGGATTGTTTTAGCAATGTGACGTCACGTTAAATACTATTATGATGTGGTACGGTAGGTACATTTCATCCAATTATATTATAATAATTGTAATAGTTTACGACTAAAAGCGAATATTTACAAGAACACGCCATTTTACTAGCTATACCTGCCTCCCGACTACGCTCTCTTTTCATGTGTCTGCAAGTAGGTACCTAAACCGCCTACCACGATGATTTGCAGCCGATTTCCGCAGTTTCTTTCGTCGTCAGCACGAACATGCAAAAGCTCGGTTGGTTGGATAATTACTTTATAGAAGAAATAGGAAAATTACCTTTAGAGAGCTTTTGATTGGAAGGCAACAAAATATACTTTAGACCGAGACAGACATATTAACAATAATGCAATTATTCGCTTACGTGTAGATAACAGTAGCCTATAATTACGACAGACACTTGAGAAGAGAGCGTACCTTCACAAAACCGTACCTAACTCGTTACATTAGCCAGTCTTTCGTTTACTACAGACTACTCTCGACCCGGCGAGCCAGCGATCCAGCGAGCCAGCGAGCCAGCGAGCCAGGCGAGACAATATCAATGTTCAACGCATTCCAATACAGTTTATAATACACAGTGCTGAGTTAGTCGCTCACTTTGGCATTCAAATACTTTCATTGAGATGGCGCTATCGGTGTAATGGCGAGAAGGGACATTCCGAGACATACACGGTTACTGGTCATCCTCAGCCATCCTCTTCCTCAAGAGACAAATGCACAAACCATGCTGCATATAACCGACAACGTTTGTTTCGCGAGTGTTAGCCGTTATCACCGTAAAATCGGCCTTCACAGTTAGTCTTCAAACGCGTACGGTTAACGGCCACAATACATATTGGTCAGTGTTTAAGGGGTGCTTGCAATTAAACATGGTTTTCAGTGTAGCACAATATAAAAACCAAATAATTTGATGGAACCAGTGGTCTTTCTCGCTACATGTTGTGATGTATGCCGGTAGATGTGACCCGCGTCTCGGACACACTTGAACGTATTTATTCGCACACAACACAACACAACGCATGATACGTAAAGCGCATTCGGACACACCAATGTGCAATATTGAACTCAAATATAATACATTTTGTAGTTGCAACGATATTTTCTCCAACACCTCACACTGTGGTGATACGACCCAGAATTGACAATTATGAGAAAAGAAGGCGCGCGTGGTAATTAGGTGAAAGTACATCTCTGACATACGACTGTGTTCCCAGTTAGAATAATGTACGTAAATTCTTCAAAAGTCGACATTATACAACTTTAGAACCAAAGAAGCATAGTTTAAAGTGCAAATTATGTGCACAGCAAATAACTTTAATGTAAACCAATACATAATGTCAGTACTGCGCGACGTATTTAACATCTGGAAATGGACAGTCACACATTGGTGTGTCGCCGATGTGATGTGAGGTCCCGACACAAATGTGAGCTTCAAGTGTAATTACAACAAAAATAAACCTAAACAAATCTAAACGTCATGTTGGCACCTCGTATTTTTGGCACCACTAGCATTAACCAAACGTAATTTTAAGAAAAAATAAATAAATAAATAGACATTTTCTTTTAAATTCGGATCGAGCACCAAAAGAAACAAACGTTTTTAAACGAATATTAGGAACAAGGTGCCTTCGTGTGCAATGTTCAAACAATCGAATCAACGGTCAACCTAACAGTAGCACCGTCGGCGTCGGAGGCGCACCGCACCACCTGCCCGCTCGTACATCTGAACCGACCCTAACCGGAACCGATCAACTAAATGTGTTTAAATGCAAAATATTTACTGCCGTATAATATTAAGATGACACGACAATACAATTGACTTTACATATATGTGTAATGATATCGTAACGCGACACGCGACACCGCCGCTGGTCCCGTTGCATTCTATAAATATAAAGCAACTACGTGCTGTCTCTTTCATTACACACTTCAATCAAAAGGGATAGCAATATGTTACTTTAGCATTACATTATGAGAACGCAGCGCAATCGAGGGCACCACATGAACCAAACATTAATATATTCATCAAAATGATGAACAACAACAAGTATTCCGTAATGTATTCAATAATTATTCAGTATTCAGTAATTAATGTATATGTAGTAATGTATTCCGTTACAATAGCATGGCTCTTGAATATTATTAGCGTGACCGAAGAGTACCGTGTGCCGCGCGGCTTTAGCGCGACCGAAGAGTACCGTGTGCCGCGCGGCTTTAGCGCGACCGAAGAGTACCGTGTGCCGCGCGGCTTTAGCGCGACCGAAGAGTACCGTGTGCCGCGCGGCTTTAGCGCGACCGAAGAGTACCGTGTGCCGCGCGGCTTTAGCGCGACCGAAGAGTACCGTGTGCCGCGCGGCTTTAGCGCGACCGAAGAGTACCGTGTACCGCGCGGCTTTAGCGCGACAGTTTTACATTATATTGATAGAAATACTATGCACATATCCTGTAACATATTTATATAACAAATTATATTGGCATACAATTTAATACAACTTTCTGGCAACACAACAACTTATCCTTTCAACAACCGACGCGAGTACAAATTTCAACCTTACATTATATACAGAGTATGTACGTATTAGTTACCGTATACTTATCGCAACCGCATCCATAAAGCTCTACGAGGAAGCCTCACTCGCTCTACATATTATATATTATAATGTAGTTATATTTTATATATCATTTGTAACATATAGGTACACGTCATTCATACGACACTACTGCGTCATTCTCGATGTTCCTACTAAGCTATACCTACCGCTCCGAATCCGTTAAGGGTCCGACCACACTGCGACGCGCGTCGTCACCGACACGTTTCCAAATTGACTATGAATAAGCGTTCGTGTTTTATTATAGCTTTAAGTTCCAAATAGATTTCGTGGTTGAGTGTGGTCGACCCCCTAACCGCTTCCAACCAGTTTTATACAATTTTATCGATAAAAGCGCCTATAAGCAACGATTCGGTATTTCGGCTTTAGATTCACACTCGACTAGTATTTTTTGGGAGGTGCGATTCTAAATTTAGTCTACTTAACCACTGTTGAAAGATCACAATATTTTGTTGTTCATCTTCAACATATTAAGGACGTTTGGAACAACAACACTACTGTCGAAGCTTATTATCTATAGCAGATACAACTTCAAGCTATCAAACGAGTGCCATAAAGACCAACAACAATATATCGGATGAGCTTGTCTTCATCAGCTGAGGATGACACACAGGTTTGCGTAACTCAGCGGTTGTGGTAATACGCACCTCCTTATAAATATATCTCCTCGCTACACACCCTGTGACTCGATTACATCACTATTCTAAACGTAGAACTAAGTGACAACATCCACTCAAGCAACGATAATAAACAAACTACATATCTAACGTATCACTTGCAAACATATCATACGTGTTGCTTGACGTTGCTTGACGTACGCGCCGGGAACCAGGATGTCGGGACACTCCACCCGGTTCGAGTACAGTAGACACGGAAACGCGACCAAATTATTGAAATAATCAATTAGGGTTACAATTCTCGTTCATTCGAAATATCACACCCAATGCAAAAATACACATGCGATACAAAAATCTCTTCATAAGTTCATTTATTAATTATAAATATGCATTTATATGTAATCGGTACAAGCAAACGGGCCCGAACTCGTGTTGACGCGCCGCCCAGTGTACGCCGCGACGGACGCATCTATGTATGTTTAATGTATTTTTTAGTATTTTAGCACAGCACTGCGTGAGAACGCCACGCAAGAACAACTGAACGGTAAACGTATCCGTAAACGGCCGTAAACTGAACGGCGCGCGTTCCAGATCCCGCCCTACACTATGTTTAAACTTTAACATGTTATAAGCCTAAGTGCTGGGGAAGTGTATCCGTGGATACAGTGCGGGAGGGTGGGGGGAGGGGCAGAGGGTGGGGGGGGGACGCAGCGCCGCGCCGGGTACTCCACAACATAACATGTGTTTAATGTACATCGCTTTTTTCTACAGTTTCGCCCGAATCTAATATTGATGAATGAAGATTTCCTTAAACCTTTTTCAATAAAATGCAACGCACTGAGATAAGTCTCGTCCGACTCGAATTATAACCATACGATATGTACACTAATTTCGAAAAATCCTCCAAATCCAACGCCAGAACTACCAGTACTTGTGTATGTTTCCTTGTAATTCTACTCTTTGTGAACGGATTCGAATGCGATTTCCCAGGTTGTATAGATTACTTAGAAGGTTTTAGTAAAATCAACTGTCATCAAGCGAAATACGGCCGAAGCCCGGGGGGTTACACAAGTTTGAAAACAAAGAGAAGTTTTATCTACCACCGGGTGGTATTGTAAGACCATAGTTCAATATTATACACTAATGATTCTAAATGAATAGTCTAGGTTTAAAGCAGATTAGAGGGTAATTTTAATTTATTAATTACTAAAGTTTATATTGAACTGTCTCATAATACCACTTACTTGCTTTTTCGTGATTTCAAATCGTAATGAGTTCGACAGGAGGGTAATTGGTGATTTTCAAGATGGACCACAGTAAAGTCACAATGGTTTCATAACAATGGTTTCCTTCTAGGTTTTATTAATTATAGTATGCGTCGGACGGGTAAATATCGGTAGATTAAGATAATCTCATAATAACCGGTATTTTGAAAATGACAATAAAAGGTTTACCCATATCGATTACGAGGATATTTGTATCCCTCCGACTCCGAGAGTTATATGTTTCTAAACCGACTATGGCCATCACGAAAACATGTCCAAATCTGCTGCACGTACTGTCTCACTAAACGGGGGGGGGACATACCGGCGAGTCACCTGTGTGCGACCTCATGTACATCGTCGTAATGTGGTCGCGGCTCGTAGGAGGGGGTAGGGGGGGGGGCGGGGGTGCACTAGCTGGCAACGTGTTGCGCGCGGCGCGCGGGCGGGGCGGGGGGCGCGCACTGCGCCGCGGGGGTGGATGGCGGCGACGGGGTGGCCGGCGGGGAGGGGGGACCGAACGACGAACGCAGCGACTCCTCCATCAGTCTGCACAGCTTGTCGCGGTCAGCCTGGAGTATCAAATGATAACTTGTTAAAATAATCTAATATATCGCTAGAAGGTGTCTAAACTAGGCTCCAATATGTTCCAATGTTAAGTAGGAGTGAACATGATTTATGGAATGCCAGATCGTCCAAATGTCATAAAAGATTAAAAAACGAATTGTCATATTCAACCGAAACGTCACCACTAATAGACTTATCCCTCATACTGTTTCATGTATACAGGACAATTTAGTAATATAAACAGAAAAATACTTATATTGGTTGAAAGAAATGTGGTTTGGTAACAAGAAAATAAGGCTACCACTCAGCGAAGCTAGGTCAAGTTTATTAATGTGTATAAGCTAGTAAATAAATAAAGTATTGTGTGTTGTGTGTGTTGTGTGTGTGTGTGTTGTGTGTGTGCGTACGTGTACCTCGTGTATGAAGCCGAGCTGTACGAGGTCGTGCGCGAGCGAAGGCGCCGAGTCGTGCCGCGTCACCGCACACGTCAACTGCCGGTTCATCTTGTCGTCCATGCGGAGGAGGATCGTCATCTGGAAACATTACACGATTACATGTGAATGAATTATATAACACAGTCAGCACAGTGGACAGTAGACAGTAGACAGTAGACAGTGGACGCTGCACTCACCAGCGAGTCGGGGCTGGCGGGCTTGAGGCTGCACATCATGTGCACGACGCGGCGCGTCTCGGTGTCGCGCGGCTCCGGCGAGGCGGGCGCGGTGTCCCCGCGAGCCGCGCGCACGCCGCCGCCCCCCGGGGAGGCGCACCGCCCCGAGCCGCCGCCCCACCCGTACGCGGTCAGCGGGTAGATGCCGTTCCTGCGCGCGCACACACAACGGTTACGTTACGTACACAACATGTAACTCAAATGTCCCCTAGATTTTGAAGACTACGCGCCGTCCTCACACGTACACATATATTTTTGTTAGAGATTCTCTTCACGAATTTGGAAAATAAAATGTAAATTTAAAATAAATTTACATGCAACATAAAAAAAATATCATTGCATAGTGACAGGTGCTGCTTTTCCGTCAATCAATCGTGTATGGTTAGAGCATGCAGTACTAAGGTCTGACCATTTTCCCATTTTTATTGAATGTGACTTTAGGTAAGCTCAAATGTAGAGATATATCTGTAACAACACCGGCAAACAACAAAATCATATGGGGTGAGAGAACTGAAGCTCAAATTATTTATTATCACCAATTATGCAACTCTCGACTTAGGAAAATCGATTGTCCCGCAGAGCTCACTCAATGTTGCAAACGGAGTTTGTAATAATACGGATCCCAGAAGTAATTTGGATAATATGTACGACAATACCACCCTGTCAGAAGCCGCAGCATCTTCATATGAACGTGGGAAGGCGTAGAGGAGGGGTGGAACAAGCATGTGGCAATATATCATAGAGATATACTATTTTAAAATGAACTTATTAGTACATATTATTATGATGTGTACTAATAAGTTCATTTTAAAATACGACAAATGCATAAAGCTTTAGTTAACTCACAACTATTACTTAAATGTAATTAGGTTTACAGAGGTATCACCTTAAGGTTTAACAGTGTGTTGTTGTGAGTGTATTAGCTGGTGGCAGGCAGGGTGGCAGGCAGGGTGGCAGGTGTAGGCACTCACTTAACGTCCTCGACGAACTTCTCCAGCTTCTCTGCGTGCGGTTGCAGGTCCTTGGCGCAGAGCTCGAGAAGCGCGCCGCCCCGCTCGCACCGCGCCGCCGCCCCGCCGCGCGCCCCGCCGCACACCTCGTCCGTTATCGTCTCCGATATGTTCGCTGCATCACAACCCTCGTGTTACCTTTATGGGTGGTTTGTTCGAGCACAAACAATGTTCAAAGAAAGTAATGTCGGTTCACTACTTCTTTATTTTACTTCAATAAGGTTTAAATACTTTGGAAACCGGCCGACAGTGTTGTTTGAGTATTCGGGTCCATCTAAATAGTGGCAACCTTTTGACAGAGCCATTATTTAGATGTGTCAAAAGTTTTATTTCCATAGAATACATAAGAAATGGCTTGGAAACGTCAGTAATATTCAAAACATAAGGTCACGCGTACTTATAGCTAAGTTTGACGCGTGTTTAAACCCTATCCGACCCTCCATGGGGTAGAACAGGTTAAGAAAGCCTAAAGGAGAGATTAGTTTGTTTTCGCGAGCGCGAGCCTTGTCTCTATCTGAGTACTTAAATCTATGTTGCATTTAGGGACTAAATACTGGAATGTTATAAAATGTTTTGTGTGTGTTGTGCTGAGCACATCAACATCAGCTACTTTTCCCTTTTGAATTCCTTGCTCGTCAGCCGATGACAGATAGGTGTTATTGCTTTTTTGTACATGACTGACCTTTGGTTCATAAAACTTTATTGGAACACTTAGGTAAATACAATTTTACAGTAAAATGTTGTATACCATATAAGAACATACCGGTGGTATTGACAAGTGTGTGCGCCGCTAATAACTTCAAGGAATGGACTTCGAAGAGGAGAGGGTGGAACAGTAACTCCCGAGCGGTCGGCCGTTTCGCCGGGTCCTTGTTTATACATCTGAAAAACCACATCATTACATATTTGATAAGCACAGCATACATTGGATGATCTGATAGCAAATAAGCACGCATTATGAACTGCGCTATGTGGTGAGAGAAGGTGTTGCAATATTTAAGATACGAGGAAACGTTTGATACAAAGAAAAACACCTGCATTTTGGCGAAATAAAAAACATACATGAAGAAAACTTGAAGTATTACTCAAACAAGAGAGCAGTAAAACTCTCGCCAAGTTCGTCCGGGGAAGTACTGCCACCATGCCCATTTCTGCCGGCAAGCAGCAACGCATTCGCGTTACTGTGTTCCGGTTTGAAAGGTGTTGTTTCCGGTGAAATAACAGGCACACGAGACATTCCACCACGTCTCAGAGTTACGGGCGCATACGATGCGATTTGGATCTTGTCGTACCTAGTATGGGAGGAGCGAAGTCGCATCAGTTGTTATGGGCCGAGGTTACCATGGTCTGTGGTCTGGTGTTGTGAGACGGTATCGTTGAGTGACATGGTAGGTACCTGTATATGAAGTCTTTCTGTCGGGGCTCCTCGAGCGAGTCGACGGTGCGCTCGATGTGGTCGTCGGAGACGTGCGTCGCGGAGTCGCCGTTGCCCTGGATCTCGAGCGCGGCCGTCTCCAGCGCGCACATACCGAACGAGTAGATGTCCATCGCGGGAGTCACCGTTTGAGACGCTGCAGACACCACAACACAACCACACCATATATACAGTTGACAGGACTCACAGCTTAGCTGGTGGTAACCGTGGGTTCGATTCCCACCCAGCACAAACATTTGTGTTCTTCTTCTTCGAGTCACCGGTTGTGTCGAACCAGTGTGGGGAATGAATTTTAAGTGCGCCTCAAAGAGGCTCCTTTCGTGCACACGACACATGTCTTCGAATTTTTAGTTCTAGGACATGTCGGTTTCCTCACGGTGTTTTCCTTCACCGTTTAACATTTGTGTGACGGACATAGATGTTTTTTCTGTGTCTGGGTGTTAATATGTATTATATGTATGTATTTAATAAAAAATTATGTAAGTATTATATCAGTTGTCAGTTGTCTGGTTCACTTGTTACAAGCTATTTACTTAGCTTACTTTGGGGCTAGATGGCGCTGTGTGACAATGTCCACCAATTTTTTTTTTTCAATAATTTTATTGTTAAATGTATGATCTGATCATGTAAGGAATGACAATAACTGGAGGACTGGAAGTATTAAATGTGAATTCTGTTTTTTAAATCTGAGAACATGAAAAGATAGGTAATAATATAATGGAAGGAATTTCCAGTTCACCATAGTGCCTTTTGTGTGAGTGCCGATGGACTGATGACATAGTCAGGATCGCAGGAAGTCGGTGGATGCAGGTGCCTCAAGACCGTTCAAAATGGAAATCTTTGGAGGAGGCCTATGTTCAGCAGTGGACTTTTACTGGCTGATATGATGATGATGATGATAGTGCCTTTTTGGTTAGAGTTATGCGGCGTACAGTCACGGAGCGACTTACATCCGTACTCCGGCGCGACAAGGTGCATATTCTTCATGTTCTCCCGGCACGTCTTGACGTGATGATGAATGGCGTCCGGGGCCACGGAGCCGATCTTGACCAGACCATTGTGCTGGATGAAGATCGTGTCGCAGGTGAGGTTACCGTGGACTATGGGGGGCACGCAGCCGTGGAGATAACTGGAACATATATATATTTGTTTTTTTTTATTATTTTTTATGTTATACTGTTACGGAACGAGCCGACGGCCCACCTGGTGTTAAGTGGTAACCTCTGCCCTTAACAACCGATGCGACTTGGGTCCTCCCCTACTAGGTACGACAAGACCCAAGTCGCATCGTATGCGCCCGTAACCCTGAGACGTGTAGGTGGAATGTCTCTTGTGCCTGTAATTTCACCGGCAACCACACCTTTCAAACCGGAACACAGTAACGCGAACGCGTTACTGCTTGGCAGCAGAAATGGGCATGGTGGCAGTACTTCCCCGGACGAACTTGGCGAGAGTTCTACTGCTCTTACGAGATATTACGAGAGCCAGGTCAGAGTCGTATGTAGCTCCTATTACAATTCTAATAGCTTTGAAATACACAAGGCAAATTTTTCTGTGTTATGTTATTTTATACAAGATGTACATTGTGTATAAAATACTAAAACTTCTAACTCAGTTTGGAAATTTTTCAGTTAGGAGAACTTGAGCTACGTTAGTCCGAGAAGTACATACTGTCACCAAACTGATAAATAAACTGCTGCCAAGCAGTAAGGCATTTGGATTACTGTGTTTCGCTTTCAAAGATGTGGTAGCCAGTGAACTTATGGTCACATGAGACATTTCACCTTCACGTCTCAGAGGTAAGGGCGCAATACGATGCAACTTCGGTCTTCCCATATCTAAATGGGGGAGGATTCATGTCATATTGCTTTTGTTATCGACGAAGGGTACCACTTATCATCTGGTGCGTCGTATGCTCGTACCGTAAACATATACAAAAATATTGACTATTAAAATTTTAACGCGCTATTAATAATAATGCGTAGATGCAATTTATATATATAATAATGCGTAGATGAAATTTATATATTTTATGAATCTATGATTGGCTGACACTAAGGTCGGCCAACGTGTACCGAAGAAAGCGCTCAATAATTTGTTGCCAATTATCTCAGTGAATGATTTAATAAATTCGAGCCGATAAGACACTTCACTATGAACTTGTGAGAGAGCGTGGTGGTCTAGCGGTACTGACCCCCGAGTTACAATCCGGAGGTCGCCGGTTCAAATCCCGACGTGCACCTATGAGTTTTTCGATTGAAAGATTTATGTGCGCAATACCACGTTCTCAAAACGGTGAAGGAAAACATCGTGAGGAAACCGACATGTCCTAGAACTAAAAAATTCGAAGACATGTGTTGAGTGCAGGAAAGGAGCCTCTTTGAGGCGTACTTACAATCCTTTCACCACACTGGTTCGACAGAACCGGTGACTCGAAGAAGAAGACTATGGACTTATCACTAGCGCTATTTTCCTGTCTGAACGCAGTGAATTCAATAACTACGAACATATTTTTATATGGTTTTCATCAATGGACGGAGTGATTCATGAGAAAGGATAAGTCGTACACTTTATTAATTTTGTGTAAATTGACTGAAGTATGACGATGATTGTTGAAGATGCCGGAAACATCATGCCGACTGGGAGCTTTTACTAGCGTGCGCTGCGTCAACCAATAGTTATCTTATATTCTTTTATAAACGTATATGCTCTGCCATCCGTGCAAAGCCGAGGCGGGTCGCTAGTCATAAAGTGGATTTCATGTCTTTTAATAGCAAAAACGCATGTCCAATTCAAAGCAGGCGTACTGAGTTTTTCGTTTCGAACATTAATCAGTAAAAGCCACTACTTACAAAACGATCAAGGAAATAATCTTGGAAATCCTAACATTTCCTGGAGCATTTGCTGATTGAGCAATGTACATTTGTACTAAGAAATATGTCATCCACCAACGACCAAGTGACAGAAACCAATATGCAACATTTCGTTAAAATAATGACGAATAATTGAGTACAGTACTGACCTGAGTGCTGATAAAATCTGCGTGCACCATCTCTTCCACGCCTGTAGCGGCAACCTTTTAACGTTGCGTTTTGTCCGCTTCAAGAATTGCTTAAGTGAACCGCACGACATGTATTCCGTTATGAATATCACCTGGAACGAATAAAAACGATACTGTATGTTAGCCAAAACACATTTTTACGCGGAAATTTTCGTTCTAGAACATACGTGTGTACATAAAATTTCAAGAATGTGGAGTACTACATTTTTGAAGAACTTGAAGAAGAATTTTGCAGCAAAGTGGGATCTTAAATGTTTCATGAATTAATCCGGGTTGTGTTCCAGTGGTAGATTACTGTCTAAAATGTACAATAATATATTTATTATTGTACATTTTCACTTGCTGGTAGACATAACCGTCAAGAAGATCGATACCGTAATCGATATTAACAGATCGAAGTTATATGTAGCGTGACTTGTCAAAACTAAATTTGCTTGACGTATTTAAGTAAATTCTATCATCAGTCATACAATAGATCCTATTGTACAGTTGGAATGAAGAGACCACACATTTCAATTTCTGCTTTGTAATCATGATCTAATATTTTTCTGCTAGCAGCGAGATGTATTCATTGCGAACTTGGGTATTATTAGTCTTCTTCCAACAATCACAATGGGATATCACTACAGCAAGAGGCTTATATCATTATCTGTTTGATGGAACTAAATGAAAGTGTACTATACTGTTGGGATTGTGACTGTGTCTCTGACCTGGTTTGGTGGTCGAACACTGTTTGTATCTGAAGTTGTTAGTCGCCAACAGCCTTACCTCGTTTGTTATTCCCGTACGTAGGTGTGTGTGTGCACTCACCCGGGGCTTATCGTTGTGCGTGTCCGTCCAGTATCGATGGAATTTGACAATATTCGGATGCTCCAACCTGGTGAGGTTGTCGAAAACCATTTGTATGTTGTCCTCCTGCGCCTTGAAGTTCTTCCTCTCTGAGAACTGCACCTCGTTCCAGACCACCTCGACGCCCTCCTCCGTGTCCATGGCGAGGTGAGCGACGTCGATCCCGGGCACATCGCGCTGCTCCACCTCAACAACAACAACAGACACACTCTTAACATGAACAATGTTTTGAATTAGACTATCTGGTGCCATTGGAAGAGACATTATGTTCACTCCAATGAAAATATTTTATTAATATGTAATGCAGGATCAATTCATTATTTGTTAATATTTATTTCCATTTATTATTAATTACTTATATATTATACATCCAAATTTTATTTTAATTTGACATTTTTAAGTGAGTTGATTATGGAATGTGAAATATTATTAAGTTATTACTAACATAGGTTTAAATTATAGTTGCATTGAGTAACAAAATGGATGAAAATCTGAATTTTAAAATAAATTAAATTAAATTAAATATTATTGATCGAGCTTAGGCTAGGACAAATATATCAGTACCCAAGTCGTATTGTATTGTGCCCGTAACGTTGAAGCGCGAATAAGGAATGTTCCATATGTCTGTTATTGGAGTGGTTATCAGTGGTGCGAGACCAGCTCAAATTATAATGCCAATACTGGCCTCACAGCTCAATTGGTAGTAACTCTGCCTTCTGAGCTGCAGGTAGTGGGTTCGATTCCCACCCCGGACAAACATTTGTGTGACGAGCACTGATGTTTGTTCTGTATCTGGGTGTTAATATTATATGTGTATATTTACAAAAAGGTATACATGTATTCTATCAGTCATCTGGTTCCCATTACAAGCTACACTTAGGTTTGGACTAGATGTGTGAAATGTCTATCAATATATCATTATATCTCTATCTATCAATATATTATTATTAATATAAATTTCCAAACTAAATACTAAGGTTAAATGTATCCAACATTTAAAACAATTCTGAAACGATACTACAAGAACTCATCGATCCATCTGTTGGTAATCAGGATCGTAAATATCTCTCGCGAGTCAGTAAGTCACATGCGAATTCGCAGATAGCTATTTCAGTTTTATTGTAATATCTGCGACGATTTGCACACAATGCCACGAGCCGGACGGCGGACGTGAAAGCAATCTAGACAATTTATAAGGTTGCACCGTCCGGCCAACAAGACTTTGATTCCGGCTTTTTGTACGAATGATGTAATGCAAAATAATTGTAAATGTTATAAAATCTCTAGGTTTGCCTTGAAGAGACGTAAATTACCGATTTGTTTCAAAACACTAAATTTGTTTCAAAAACACAAGTTCTCATCAAGTCACTAGTTTGACTAGTTGAGAGCGAAGTGGCCCCGAGTTCCAATCCGGAGGTCACTGGTTCAAATTCAGATCAATTAATTTTTTCGATTTAAAAATGATGTATATATCACATCCTCGAAACAATGAATGCAAACATCACGAGGGAATCGGCACGTCCTAAAAATTAGATAAGCATGTGTCCAGGCCACTAAAGGAATCTCTTTGAGGTGCATTTTAATACATTCAGCACACTGGTTCGAGAGAGACTGTGACACGAGAAGTAATGATGGACTCCGAGAATATGAACTTTGTCCGTCTATAAGATGTCCATCGGACATCTCTAGTTGTAAGCAAATTGACATCGAGGGCTCGGTGGCCGCATCCTCAGCAATCATTCAATTGAAACCTGGACTGCGGACGTGAACTTGAATGGAAAAAACCTGACGCGATTTAGAGGTCTCTCCGTGACGCTACAGTCCTTCGCAGACCATCGTCTTATGGTAAAACCTGTAATATATGACTTTCCAATTAGCCAAGTATACCTTCGAATTTAAAGTATGATAATCAGAAAAAACGACTTAAATCTTAACAACACGAAGCAAAAAATATAATGCTTTAATCGAACCCACAAACGAGACAACATACATAATGTACAACATAAGATATGGTTCATTAGGTACATACATATAATAAACAATTTGATATGTTAAGTATATCTGTTATACAACTCGATATGGATATAATTAGCGGGGGCTGTCGACCGATAACGAATTAATTACGACACTGTCTCACATTGTGCACTGAGGGGAGGGGACTGCATTCAGATACGTACAGATAACTTGTTCAATTAAATAACACAACAGTATTGTTTGTGCTCAGCGTGTTCTATTTGTGTAGTTAGACGCGGCTATCTATAGATGCGTAACTATACCGATGGAGACATCACACATACCTGGCCAACCATTCCAACCCAACTCAACACATGCACATACATACATACATGATCCAGAAGTAGGTGCAAGTACCTATTTGCCGAGCTCTTATGCTACTTAAGCATTGCACAGTGTACCTAATTAATGTGAGTTTAACGGTTTTGGCTCTGTATTATTTCTATTCTGTAGGTCTTAGTCGTGGGTCGTAAATATCGAGTCATACATTCAGGAGTTGAAGACACAACACATCCAGCTTTTATGCTGATTGGACGTCTTATGGTGTATATATATACCGTGGTGTCTGTCGGAATGTAACCATTTCGAACATAATTATGTTTATGTTAATCTTAGTAGTTATAGAAAGATAATATTTTCAAATAAAAATGAAAGCAAACCAAAAAACATTTCTTTAAAATCCATTCCGTTAAACAAACGGATTTTTCAACATACTTTTGAATTTATTTAGAAAAGGCTCATGCACCTATTCTCTGAAAAAGAAAGTATATTCTGTTTGAGAGTAAGTTATGGTTCCACAAAAAATAGATACAATTTACAAAAGAGATAAACTACGCAATTGCTCAGCCCATCGAGACAATTATGTTTTTTACAGCGTATTCGTAGTCGTGTAGTTAGTAACATGATTGGCTGCCGTTACCCACACAGCTGTTATGGTTCATAAATTAGGCAGAATACTTTGCGGGCATCAGACATTTATAGACCGGTGCCGCGCCTACCCACTTTGCGGGCTTTTATACGGGTATCGATGTCCGCACAATACTGATTCAGGTACACTTTGAGTCTAAAATACGTTAAAACCAAAGCTTTTTTTAAGCAGCTTTTTACTTGCAGTTGCAAGTTATTACAAGTGGAATTCATTGCTTGCATTTTGTTTAACCTGTTCATAATTAAGCCGCAGCAAACATTTTTAACTGAGAATCTTAAATATGCATGTGGATGGATATAAGAGTAAAGGCCAAAGAAAAGATGGATGGATTGCGTGAAAGACGATATAAGTAAGAAAGGAGTGAGTGCTGAGATGACGTCTGACAGAGAGAAATGGAAGGAAAGTACATGTTGTGCCGACCCCACCTAGTTGGGACAAGGGCAAGAAAATGATGATGATCGATAATTAATGAAGAACTCAAGAATACTATTATAATTCTAATAAATCTAATATTATACTAGTAATATTAGTAATTCTTGAGTTTTCCACTTGAGCAACAAAGAATGACGACTCACCGCACACGTTCCTTCATTTACCGTTCCGGTCAGATTTCAATATTACTATAAAATACGGTCATGTGCTATTAAAAGTTTAATTGGCATTTTACCACAGAACAGATCAAGTTCGATTGATCAAAAGCTAGTTATGTCAGTTTACGTGGCATATGAAGGAGCCAGTTAATCTTGATCAGGATAAGACTATTTTCCCAATCAAGCACTAGCTTTTAGTCTGAAAGGAATGGTGAAATAGGTGAAATTACATCCACATGAGATTCTTAAACTGCATGGCTTAATAATAGTAATATGATTTTAAATATTGATAGGTAGCTTACATTTGTTTTGGTAGAAGATACCGAACATGATAGTAGCCATCTGCCAGATATACCGTAGGACCGACGTAGGATCAAAGATGTGGAGTGGAGTCCTAGAACTGGTCGCCAAAACGTCGATAGACAGCGAAATTGGACGATGGCTTGGTCAAACATGTGGCATATAATAGAAAGATATCTGTCATAACAAGATCTTCTTTATAAGGTTGACGAATGAGAAAGTAAAATGTATCTGCCGCAATAGTTCATCAATAAAGTAACATGAAAAGATGTAGTTCCAGTCAGCTCTTGCGAAATGAATATTTCGGTAATCGTTCGTTTATGGTATGGAACACTTAAATGATTTCGATATGGTAACTTGTACGTACTCGTAATGCAAAATTGATGTTTATTAAGTATTGGATTCCAGTGGCTGTACAATCTGGACGTAAGTACATATCGCATAATCTCGGGTTGCGTTGCGTTGCGTTGCGCCATTAGCGCGCTTTCTCGCGACTTGAGCCTGCAGTCGCCGCAGACAGTAAAGATATAGTCACAGTATCAGACTACTAGTAATACTGCTGTACTTCGACACTCAGCCACTCATTTTCCTCGAATACTTAATATATAAATAAGTGTACATTTGCACAAATGCTACATGTAACAGATGCCAGTTTCACATAGTAAGACGAAAGAACCCAAATTCCAAATCAAACTGATTGTCGCGAGCGAAAAGGCTTGTACTAAAAAGGATACCGTGGCATTAGTGCCGCATCGTTTAAGCGTATCGAAAGGCACTGAGCTACGTAATTGTCTCATATATAACTCATAGTAATCAGTTTCTTCAGTATTTGTTCTACCTTACAGCACTGCAATGTAACATGATAAGCTCGACAGTTTTCTGGTTTGGCAGGTTCAAGGCGCCATCATGAGTGCCGCTTTACTTCGCACTGTAAGGGCAGGTTGCTTCGAGACTTTCCCGAGCGATTTATAGCCCGCTCCGAACGCGCACATAATTGTCCAGCACAGCGCTAACCGATACAAGACTAATGACTCCTGATATATACATATATACTGTACTGATAAATGGTGCGATCCGCTTTCACTGGAAATAGGAATACGTCAATATTTATCACGTATTGATTAGAAATCCAATACAAGAGATTTGTACAAGTTGTCGCAATTACTTATTTTCAATTTAGACTTTCAGTGAGAAAGAGACAAAGAGAAAGCAGTTTGATGAATGAACTCAAAGAACAAGTCAGTCATCAGTCGGAGGTCAACACAACAGTCATGAGACGGAATGAGAATGTCTGCAAATATGTTATATAAATGTTAGTTGCTCTTGCTCTACATGCAGCAACGGTCTTCTTCTTCTTCTTCTTCGAGTCACCGGTTCTGTCGAACCAGTGTGGTGAAAGGATTGTAAGTGCGCCTCAAAGAGGCTCCTTTCGTGCACTCGACACATATCTTCGAATTTTTTGTTCTAGGACATGTCGGTTACCTCACGATGTTTTCCTTCACCGTTTTGAGAACGTGGTATTGCGGACATAAATCTTTCAATCGAAAAACTCATAGGTGCACGTCGGTATTTGAACCGGCGACCTCCGGATTGAAACTCGGGGGTCAGTAACGCTAGACCACCACGCTCGCAACAACGGTAAAACATATCGACGTGATATTTGAGTGGAGATACACAAAACAGGGACGGACCCAAAACAGACGACAGTTAACAAAGGAATATTTTTATCATGCAAAATGCTAGGTTTTTGTGGGTTAAAGCTTCATTAAACCAAAATTACCTGTGATTATTGATACATACTTACGTCATACTAATAATTAATAGTGATGTAGATTTTCACAGTCAGTTGGCAATGTGCGTCACAAAAGAAATACATAGGAAGTTGTAAAATCAACAGTTTATTACAAAGCAAGACTGTCGCACAAGGCTTCTAAAAATTTATTGAAATGGTAGCATTTTACAATTTGTTGAAGAAAACAGTGATAAAGAGGAAGATTTACGGTTTACGGTATACACGGTCTGTATACAATCAGCATTCTGAATGCAAAAAATAATGTAGCGCTGTTTATTACATCGGCAATTTCGCCATGTCTTTCGGGGCACGTCCCTCATTCAGCGCTGAGCTGTTCTGTGCTGTCTCGAGTTCAGTTTCTCAATGTTTTCCTTCATAAAAAACACTTTAGTATTACCGATTGCGGTTTGAAGGGTATGAGGTCATGGTAAATTACAGGCATATATACGTTCTAACCGAGTTATACCTAAGATGGGACGTCCCAGTTTCAGGGTGAGATGGGCGCAATGCGGTGCGACTTGGGTATAACTAATATAAGAGCTAAGGAATTTATATTTCATACGGGAGTAAGATACGAAAAAGCAAGCAGCCCAGGACAGGTATCAGCCCGTATTTCTAGGTTTTCCTTGTATCTTTGTACACGGTAGCAATATTTACTAATCGCGAAGTATTTTGTATTACAAAAAAAAGCGCAATTAAAAATTTTTTTGTTAATTTATTTGTAATGCACTATTCAAAAGGGTATTTGCGTGTCCTCTGATAGCCGCCGCCGGCAGATAGTGGCCCCAAAAGTAGCCTAATTGAATTGGTGTCGGCCGTCAGGGAGCGATACGTCCACGACTCGTAATTGGATTGGCAAACGACGCGACGGTTCCTATTTAGACAATGTTTTAAGCCCTTCAGCAATTGGCACATGAAATTTGGAAAATTATAAACTTATAAATACATATATTCTTGAATACAAAATGATATTTAGTAGATGGTTACTTTAAAATTTACTGCAACACGTCTGCCAGCATATTTTACACTTTGTAAATAATAAAACTTCAAATATGAATAGAAATTATTTCTTACTCAAAAAAAAACCAAGTAGTATCAAAGATATGTATTTTTTAAATAATATCAATGTTTTGTTTTTTTTTGTTTTATTTGTTTTGTTTTGTTTTTTTTTATACTACTTGGTTTTTTTTATTTGATATTTTTTTCCGAATGCCCAATAGTTCTACTAAGACCCATTTCAAGGTTATCCATTCATTACCGGACACCCTGTATATATCCATGCATGTCTCCTATTTGTACTGAATAATACTGATTTAGAAAACAAGTTGCATCGAACTTAACATAACGCGGTGAAAATTAAGTGATAAATGCGGCGCGGGGGCGCGGGCGGGCGGGGGGCGGCACCAAGTAACGCCCGGATGGCGTGCGTCCGACCACTAACAACCAGAGACAATATACCCACCACCGAGCCCACAGACGACGCTAACACGACGAATTACATTACAATCCATGTACAGTTCGACCTGGCCTCATGGCTCAGTTGGTAGTAACCCTGCCTTCTGCGCTGTAGGTCGTGGGTTCGATCCCCAACCAGGACAAACATTTATGTGACATTTGTAACATTCATGTTTGTTCTGTGTCTGGGTGTTAATATGTATTATATGTATGTATTTACAAAAAAAAAAAAATGTATAAGTATTATATCAGTTGTGTCTGGTTCCCATGATACAAGCTATGCTTAGCTTACTTTGGGGATAGATGGCGCTGTGTGAAATGTCCACCATTATTTATTTATTACCGTACCCCGCATCCATCACGTCGCACGAGGTCTGGTGGATGCGCTCAATTCACGTGACGTCGCGTCGCGTCGTGCGCACGTGCCACGTCACGCGACACACACACACACACACACCACACACACACACACACACACACACACACACACACACGCACACACACGCACACACACACATACACGCACACACACACACACACACACACACACACACACACACACGATTACTGAACACTCATGTGACGAAACCGACACCTATCTCAGTCTTAATATTAGCGAGGCAACTACAATTGGGCTACAAATTAAACAAACATGTTATTTATAACAGCCAAAAAGCTTTTCATCGCAACTGTAATTCTGTTACATCATAAGTAAATGACAAATGGCATAGACAAATAAATAAATCGAGCAAAACGAAACCTGTTTATTGTATATGCAATGGAGGTTATCAAGATGTATGAGTTAACATTCACAAGTTAGGCGAGACTATACATATACACAGGGAAATTAATGAGGATGGCTGTCAGCGGATAAACGATAAGGACATTAATAATATCGATAGAGGCGCCGGCTCTAGTGCAATTTTTTCTAGATAATGGAAGCGTACTCACAGATTACTATCGGGTATAACCAGCCAAGGTCGCGGCATTGACCTTCAAACGACGGTACCGATCAACCCCGGCGAGAGGCACGGACCGATTCAATGTCAAGAGCGAATCTATTCTTATCAGTGGCGTGGGTATGCGTTATCTTGGTACATAGCGGCATCGCCGCGCCGTCACGGGGTTCCCTATAAGCCGATACGGCACCGCCCACGAGATACAGAGATTAGAAACGAGCTGGTTTGTTATTATTACAACATCACGTAAATATGACGTCGGATGCAGCGTCACAGTGGTTTGATTAACGACTAATTAGGGATTTCTCGTCTGTTCTTCCCCATGGAGGGTCGGATAGGGTTTGAACAGGCATCAAACTTATCGATAAGTACGCGTGACCTTATGTTTTGAATATTGACGTTTCCAAGCCATTTCTTTATGAATTCTATGGAAATAAAGTTTTTGACTTTGACTTTGACGTCCGAGATGCCACACCGAGTCCAAAGAATCGTGACGTTTATTTGCAAAATGATGTTTGAGTAACAAACAGCAAACATTCGCTGACGACCTCCACCGGGAATGTTCCTGCGAGCCTTCACAATATCATAAGCAAACTCGTGGCCTTGCATAATTCAAAGAATTTCTCTGAGGAAAATGCAGCTATTATTAATTGCGAGCCTTAAACGGTGGAAAAAGTCGTGTCAACGCGTATATTATAAGCTTTTTTATCGATTTCCAATACTTTGCGGTTTAAGAGTTTTGTCATATATATCTTTACACGAGAAAGAAAAGTTACATGGATTGTAAATTAAATTTAAATTGTACTAAATAACAAGTGACGGATCTACAAATACGACTCAAGTATTTACATTTCAATTTATTATAGAATCAGATTCGTAGAAATGTTTATCGCAAAAGTACAGTCATGTTTAACAAATGTAAGCTTAACAAATCATCGTGTTAACTCAAACAGAGCAAAACAATGGTTGCCTCGATACACAACACGACTTCATAGCCGGTAGAGTCATCGTAGAGATTTGCAGGGAGCGTTTACAGTATATGCGGTGCAGTGTACGATGTGATCCGGTAGCTTCACTCGAGAGCCAGTTTCCCAATCCACACGTAGCTCAGCGCCTCCACGGGCTACACAGCGTGTTGTTACCATCAGCTGATATATGATATAGATAGATAGATAATACTTTATTGACCACCATACATGGAAATTTCGTAAAGATTAATACTTAAGCCAAGGTAATACAATGGGCGGCTTTATCGCTAACAGCGATAACTTCCAGGCAACAAACATAACCTTATAACTATTAAAAAAGTAGCTTTTTATAAAGATCCACCTCGAGTTAGAATTACTCTCGGTTTAATAAATGATTATAACAATTAATAGGTGATGTCGTCGACCGGCCGCGGCGCTGGCACTCCACAGTCGTGGCGCAATGCCATGGGCCTGGCAGCGCTCCAAGCGCCGCACAGTAGTGATACATCATCGCACTGCGATGCAAACGCAACCGCCAGCGCCGACCACGATACCAGTCCACACACATCAAATGCAAAACTACGCCCCACGGAATTTCAACTCTCTGTTGCAGACGTCACGTCCCAAAACACGCGGACCCACAACGCAGACGGCGAAACAAATTTTGCTTCTCGGTAAATTGGCGATAACGCCCGCAACGCCTTTTGATGTTTAAACGTCGGCGAAGTAATATTTGCGGATGTCATAACGTTACACAGCCCCGGCGGAGATGCATATATATTTTAATAAAGCAAACGGAATTAGCTCCGGGGCGTTTTGCTATGTGACACACCTTGGCGATTTGCTAATGTCTAAGTTACACATCTAAACAGGCGAAACTCCCGGATCGCGTTGCGGATTCCAGAGAATGTCGGAAAAATCTTCGATGTTAAATTGAAAAGCTTACGCGATGACGCATCAACTAACATCGCTGAGACTCGACTAGCAGGAACTCAAATTACCAAACCGCGATAGCTCGCATTAAATAATGGCTTTATGACTAACTCTGTTCATACAAATGCAAATCATACAAATGTGAACAAGCGATTTCTCCAAAAGTGTATTTAGTGCATTTACTGCAAGTAAAAGGCCGAAACAATATGTTTTGCTTAGACGCTATCAGATTACGAAGATAACAGCCCCTTTATGGCTTGGATGTTTACACATGACATTAATCTATGGTAAAACAAACAGGTTTTTCCTAAATAGACGTGACTGGAAAATATCAAGCTTAGTCATTGTCAAGTAAACATTTTCTCGTTTGACATCCTAATTAGTACGACTGAGATTATTCCAGCCACATTCTTTGCGGGTTAATCATATCTAAACGAATAGGTAACGAAACATTAACGGACTTTGTAACATTCGATTTATTTGGATAATAGTGAGTGATTCGTTAAAATAAATGAATGACACGCTGTCAACAAAGTTTAAATAATGGTAAACAGTTTATAGTGTACCTTATTACCAACAATAAATAATTTATGTATATACATAAATGGTTACCCATGCACTGCGAGTCTGGTCGTTTTGCTGAATATTGAAATATGACAAACATTATCATTATTTAACGACTTCATACGTTTCAACACAAGTACAGACACGTGTGAGAATATATTGAAACGGATCCAAGCGAGATTCGTAATTTGATGTTTTGCTCATATTGTTGTTGCGAAGTCGGAATATGTTTCCGATTGGACCGTCTCATCGCATTGAAACGCGAGAGGCATTCGTGCCAAAGATAGCGCACGCAGATGAAAGTAGACGTTTTTAGCGAGTGGCAGATAGCAAGCGAGCAATACAGAACAGTACAGTGCAGTCGCACGCAAGGTATGCGAGAACCGAGCACCACTGTCACGGTCTAGTGCTGAGTTCCAGTGATGTATCGCTCTGTCCCTACATAATTGCTTTTTCCAACAAAAGTCAAGTCTATTTCAATTACTGAGACTTTACTGCTTTTATATTCGCCATAAGTAAATCGCACAGCACATTGAAAGAGCATTATTTGCCAAATATATAGATCAGAAAACCTATTATATAAAGTACACAACGGCATTTGTAATCGGAAACAGCGAACCCCACACGTGTTTCAAAGAGAAATATCATATTTCTGGAGCGAATATCCGATGACTGCTCACACGCTTATGATTCAATTTGCAAACACTTTGCCTTCCCCTAATACTATGTTTCATCTGACTGTTTATCCTGAAATAATCTTCTATCCCCTCTTAACGAGGGAAATAAAATGGAATAGCTAAGCTGTGACTGCGCTGTGAGTCACTTATCACTAACTACTATTTAAATGTTATGCTATTCATAGCCTTAAGATATTGTGAAGTTTTTCTGATCTAACACCATGAATCATTTCCTCGTCGGTCATGAAAACATGCATAAGACCTTCCCTCGAAGGGTGGAATATTTTAAATCTCTCACAACGAGTGGCGAACAAAGGATTTTTCTCGGCGGAGTCCATGTTATTTTCAAAGGTCACGTCAGGCTTTTGCCGTATTTTGATCAGGTTTATCTCATACGAGTCAAATAGCTGATTGCTCAAGTTAATTTTACTTTAATCGCGAAAAATATTGTAGATAACAGATATTTAATCCAGTACAAGCCATTTATTGGTGCGTGTTAGGCGGGAATGAGATATTTGTAACACTTCTTCGATCCGGCAGCTTTGTTTTTACTGATAATAACAGTATATATAATTAAGATATATATATATATTTTTATATTTATCTGCAATGTTTATCGTTCTAAATCAACTGCCAAGAGGGATGAACTTTTGGGAGATTTCTCCGGAAACTGTGTGTCTCATAAATTTTGGAAATGAGGCTGAGGGAATACGTTTTGTTCCGTTATCTCTTTTTCTGCTGGTTTTGGAAAACAGACGATTAGAGAACATAATAATAATAATGGTAGTGGTCATGGTCGTGTTTTGAGGCAATGGCTCAGCCGCAAATTTCAAAAAAATATATCGTTTCTTCACCGCCAAGTCAGAGACATACGTTTTATTATTGGTGTGGCGTCCACTGCGGCATGTGTAACTAAATAGGACTACGTTACTTGATCACCGTTTTTCTTGGCACGAAATCTTATTATTCTGTTATTTCGTAGTTGAAAGATGGACAAGTGCGAGTAAATCGCGTGGTTAGTTCTCCGTACCATCAACAACACCTAGATACTAATGGTACTTTTAATTTTAAAGCTAGTTCTTATTAAAAATAAAATACACTTGGAGAAAAGCATACATAATTATACGAATGATAAATTTACCATGAATGACAATTAATTAACATTAAGGCCCGAACAAATATAATCAGTGTTCTGTTTTTGTATTGAGTACGGAACCCTAAAACTTGTCGAGTTCACTGTATCGGACTGAAAATGCCGGTTATGTCAGTCACTGGGTTTTGGGGTAGCAATACTGTCTTATTTTTATAAATTCACTGCGGACATTCAGCTCGTTCATTATTTCCAAAACTATATCCAGACAACATATTTTTCCTCATTATTTTTGGGTTTTCTTTTTCTTTACTGGTGTTTTACAGAGTTGTTTTACGATAAAGGTTTTTTTTTTATGTTATGTAGTTACGGAACGAGCCGACGTGGTGGTAAGTGGTAACCTCGGCCCATAACAACAGATGCGACTTGGGTCCTCCCCTACTAGGTACGACAATACCCAAGTCGCATCGTATGCGCCCGTAACTATGAGACGTGTAGGTGGAATGTCTCATGTGCCTGTAATTTCACCGGCAACCACACCTTTCAAACGGGAACACAGTAACGCGAACGCGTTACTGCTTGGCGGCAGAATTGGGCATGGTGGCAGTACTTCCCCGGACGAACTTGGCGAGAGTTCTACTGCTCTTAAAATCTCTCTCTGTGATGGTAATTAGTATTGCTAGCGTTGTTATAATAATGGTTTACGCCGCGCCGGTACTGTTTTACGAGCGTCGATATGGTTACGTTCCATTGTTTGTCGATTTTATTATGTTTGCCTGACGTAATGGTTTGCTGGACCGAGATACGAGTACGAGTACAAGCGCAATGCAGACTGTGATTTGTCGCACACTTAACGCGCAAAACCATTGACATTTTGTTCCAAGGAACCCATTGGGCTTCATTTGGCTGCTCAGTTATTTTGTGACGTGAAACGTGACTTGGAAAAATGTGTCCCGCACCGTGATGTCTTCTTACAAGATTTTGTACAATTTCTCGTGATAATTATTTTGATACATACATATATATATAAAAGAAACAGATTCTTACAATACTGAAACCAATATGACAGAACTTTGACAAGACTTTTGGGATTCAGTGACAGAATGATGACCCAAATGTGTCAGTTTGCTGGTCAAGTCCAGGGTTCGCGTTTCTGTTCGGTCGGAATATATACTTTTGTTATATATTTGGACAAACAGATTCTTATCATTTGATTCAAACAAAGAGTCGTTTGTTTCACCTAGTATTATTGTAGTTAGCGTGTATAACTGAAGGTGGTTTAACCCTGTGCCAACAAACGAAAAGCTACGTAAGAGAAGAGCCGGTACCTACTTTAAGTAGTACTTATCAGAGAGTTAGGTCCTTAATTAAATATACTAAAACTGTGAATCCTGAATACGATAAGCTATCGATATAGAATAGTACTTTAATCTCTTGATAACGCGTTTGGAATTAAATATTTATTGGAAAAAAGAGATAATACTGTCGTTAATGGCGCCAATTACATTTTTTTAGGAACACTTACTTAACTTATGCGAATATGCAAGAAAAATATGGAAATAAAAAATACATGTCTATGTGTATTTTCATGTTCATATCTTATATTTTCTACAAATATTACTGAAGATTTCCAATAATTAAAATAAAATATAAAAAAAATTGTATTTTATTTTAGTTATAAGATCATATATTTTGTTCAGTTATTTCTGTTAATTTACACATTGATAGCTACCAAATTAATTACCCACTGTTTAATATGGAAATTGATCATAATGAGCTGTAAATATTGGAGCACGAATCGTCGGAGCACGCTATTACTTATTGTTCTGGATCGTTTAATAAATTGCCATAGTGAACTATTAGCTAATAAGCAATAAAATTATGCTATTTTATATAAAAAACGCTATTAATACAAATGCTATTCTACCAGTTAGTCAATATGATGCAACATAATATAATGAACGATTATATAAATTAATAATTAACTTGAAATAAAAAAAAAACTCATTCATCAGCTTGTGTCGATTAGTTCTTAAGAGTTAAGAGCAGTAGAACTCTCGCCAAGTTCGTCCGGGGAAGTCGTCTGCCACCATGCCCATTTCTGCCGCCAAGCAGTGACGCATTCGCGTTACTGTGTTCCGGTTTGAAAGGTGTGGTCGCCGGTGAAATTACAGGCACATGAGACATTCCACCTTCACGTCTCACAGTTACGTGCGCATACGATGCGACTTGGGTCTTTTCATACCTAGTATGGGAGACCCAAGTCGCATCGGCTGTTATGGGCCGAGGTTACCACTTAACACCAGGTGGGCCGTCGGCTCGTTCCGTAAAAGTATTACATAAAAAAAAAAGTTCTTTATCTTTTATTGTGCAAGGATAACATTAAAGAGTTTTGATTTAAGTTAGTTGATGTATCTGAATAAGCTTTTGAGTAATTGATCTACACGAGTGGTCTGAATTCAGATGTATTCTGTACATTACCAATCGATACAAAAACTGGGGCTAACTGCTGAACAATTACTGAACGCAGCCTTTACCGGGGCCCATTATCTTGATGAATATGTACGTTTAACAAAGCCCGATTGATTCTCTGGCATTGTTATATTTCCCGATAAGCGGTTTTGACTGGGAAAATGTTTCCCACGGCAACGGAACCCACAGAGGGATTTCTGTTTATTCCTGTTCCTTGATTTCAGTCTGGTTTGTCAATCAGGTTAGGAACTATATGACTGCTGACTTAAACTGAAACATCATTTAAAATATGGTGTAAACATGTTAGTTTCTTTATGTTTTATTCTTCTTCTTCTTCGAGTCACCGGTTCTGTCGAACCAGTGTGGTGAAAGGATTGTAAGTGCGCCTCAAAGAGGCACCTTTCGTGCACTCGACACATGTCTTCGAATTTTTAGTTCTAAGACATGTCGGTTTCCTCACGATGTTTTCCTTCACCGTTTTGAGAACTTGGTATTGCGCACATAAATCTTTCAATCGAAAAACTCATAGGTGCACGTCGGGATTTGAACCGGCGACCTCCGTATTGAAACTCGGGGGTCAGTACCGCTAGACCACCACGCTCTCGTCTATTAATTCTATGTCTTATTAATTAGTTACATATCGAAGAGGGTTCGTTTTTGTGACTGCAACGAGATACCACGGTCAGGTGGTCATATATCATTCATAGCCCGACCGGGCACAGAAATTTGTTTGAAAAACTTGTCACCATAGTATAGTCGCATGGTAGCTTGGTTTATCTAAAGGTTATACAGTGTTAGTTCGTTCATATAATATTCCATACCTGTAATCACACTAATATAAAGGCGAAAGTTTGGTGAATGTATTAATGTGTGTGTGTGTGTGTGTGTGTGTGTGTGTGTGTGTGGTGTGTGGTGTGTGTGTGTGTGGTGTGTGTGGTGTGTGTGTGGTGTGTGTGTGTGGTGTGTGTGTGTGTGGTGTGTGTGTGGTGTGTGTGTGTGGTGTGTGTGTGTGTGTGTGTGTGTGTATGGTGTGGTGTGTGTGTGTGTGTATGGTGTGGTGTGTGTGTGTGTGTGTGGTGTGTGTGTGTGTGGTGTGTGTGTGTGTGTGTGTGTGGTGTGTGTGTGTGTGTGTGTGTTTATGTGTATATTTCTTACTCCTTCAAGCTCAAACGGCTGATTCGGATGAAATGTGGTATCAGGATAGTTGATATCCTGGATTAGTACAAGTTACTTTGATCCCGGAAAACTGCAGCGTTCTGTGGAATGATTTTTCACTGCGTGTCGCAGCTAGATGAAACTATTACAGGTATTTTGACACGATTTTCATCAATAGATAGCTCGATTCACGAGGAAGGTATGTATAGATATAATTAACAAGTCGTCCGTCTGTCGGTACCCAATGTTACCCGTGCAAAGCCGGGAGCCGGCTGACAGCATTTTTCTATGCATACATGGACTCTATCTCCTAAATACACATCGTGACGACAAACTTGTAAAAGTTGCAAGCGTTTAAGCGTACCCACGCCACTTACACATCAATATGACGTACATTACATTGTGATTCATTGGCAAGCAATCGTTAATAAGGATATGTATGGCGGGCGCTACGCGACAGCATTGCAATGCAAACCGGCAAGAGCATGTCACCAAACGGACGTCTATTCTATACAGGGTGTCCGGTAATGAATGGATAACCTTGAAATGGGTCTTATTAGAACTATTGGGCATTCAGAAAAAAAAACAAATAAAAAAAATACCAAGTAATTTTGCTTAATAATATTTTACCAATGTACAATTGTTATATTTTCTGTGTGCTTATATATTTTTGTTTCTCAAAATTTTTTCTTGAATGAGTTTCTTATATGTTCATAATTATGTTCTTGTGTCAAAATATTTCTTTGTGATAAACAGCTACTTGCGTTATTTTAAATTATGTCTTGCTCACAACAATTGTCTTTATCTTTTTGTTTTATTTAATAGTAATTTTTTTTTAAATCTCATTCTTAGTATTTGTCAACAATCTCAACAAGGAATTCTACCTGTGTAAGCTGTGGTTACCTTGAGGGAGTGAGCACAAGAAGTATACTTTTATAATGATAATAATGTAAGAAATGTGTATCACTTGCTGGTAACCCTTCATAAATAAATAAATAAATAAATAAATCTATGTTCGTCATACAAATGTTTGTCCTAGGTGGGAATCGAACCACCGACCTACAGCGCAGGAGGCAGGGTTACTACCAACTGAGGTATGATGCCAGTCTATATACACATAGTACAGTAACAATCTACGAAGGTAACAGGGCATTCGATCCGACAGACTGACCGCGCAGCCGGACCGCAGCAAGTGATACGAACTTGCGCGTGCGCACGTATCATATTTCAATACGTTATGTACGTACTTATGTACAGCTGAGTGCAACTAGCCGCATGTAAGTAGGACAAATGGACCATTAACACGATACAAAGGTTATTTCGGTAGGTATCTAGAAGTACCGAGTAGACGGTTTATCGACCATCCATTGTGTGTTTACGTCTTTAACTGAGCAGTTTAAAAGTTACTTCAGTTGTATTATAACCTAACAAGCTTACTCGTAAGTCGTAACTGACATATTTAATACTAGCTGCGCCCCGCGGTGAATAAATCTGTACACTCTATTTTATTATATACACTTTACTGGTATCAAAGTAGCCTGAGTGTTAATCCAGGATGTAAGCTATCCTGGTACCAAATCCGTTCAGCCGTTTGAGCGTGAAGGAGTAACAAACATACACACAATACATGCATACAAACTAAGGCTTTATTAATATTAGTGATAAATAAATATTGGTAGACATTTCACATTTCGCCACCAAGCTCCAAGCTGTGCTTAGTAGCTTGAACTATGGAAACTACACAACTAATACAATACATGATGTTGAATGTTTATCCTGGATGGGAATCGAACCCTTACTTAGTTAACTCGTAAAGAAAAAACATATTCAATAATATCACAATTCAGTAATACGTGCATAACTAACTAACTTAAACATTAATGTAACCAATATAAAGTAAAAAACATTATCTCCATAGATTTCAATAAATAGCTTGGGAACGTCATTTAATAGGTAATAATAAAATTTCTGAGTGAGATGTTGTTTGTTTAGATTCCATTATATCGCATTCGCATTAGTGGATCAAGGTTTGAAAGGTGTGATTTCTGGTGAAAATACAGGCACGGGCATTCACGGCTGCGGCACTTCAAAACTGCTCCTTTAATGCATCAGATACCACTAAAGAGTGGTACCCTAACCAAATACCGAAAACCATATAAGGTGCATAGATCAGTCTGTTAATAACCGACCGGATAAAGCTATATATAGATACATTCCATCTCCATCAGAATGCGAATGTGACCTGTCTCGTTGGCATAATATTCGTCTCACGACTTCGTATAATACAATTCCTGTAGCCTAGAAAATATGGAATGCAACCGAAGGCAAACGAATCGATAGGTATGAAAATATTAACATATACATTTTACCTTCCTGGTTGGAATGAATGAAGAGCTTGTTTGCCTGTGTAACGCAACACACAGCGGTCATAAATGCATCAGCTTAGTGGAATAATGTTCCCCCACGACCTTACGTCTGGTAGTTACTGCCAAATGAGTCGTCATCGCTTCAAAGTTTAAAGCCAAAATTATAGAGGTCCATCTATGATTATCTCCTAAACTTTAGGAGACATGATCCCAAATTACCTTTTACACCCTTAAGTATCTGTCCCACTAAGTGGATAAGTTATAAAATCATACAGCATTACTGTGGTGTGGTAGGTGTCATTTATATAAAGATGACAGCCATCAATTGGATGACCTATCTTAAGCCATTGAGGATCAAATTCCAACTATTTCCGAAATTAACAATTATCTCTAGCGGCAGTCCAAACGGGCATATGAATAATGCAGCCAACCAATCATGTTCAAATTTTCTAAGTGCGCCAACTACCTCAATTGAATCTATTGGCCGGTCCATTAGCCGGCTCTAGCTCAGGGAACTGAGACTGATGTGCATAATCTGATTGAAAGTGTGCTCCACTCTACAGACCTACAAACATCTAGCAGCTAACACTTTTTTTTATGTAATACAGTTACGGAACGAGCCGACGGCCCACCTGGTGGTAAGTGGTAACCTCGGCCCATAACAACCGAGGCGACTTGGGTCCTTCCCTACTAGGTACGACAATACCCAAGTCGCATCGTACGCGCCCGTAACTATGAGACGTGTAGGTGGAATGTCTCTTGTGCCTGTAATTTCACTGGCAACCACACCTTTCAAACCGGAACACAGTAACGCGAATGCGTCACAGCTTGACGGCAGAAATGGGCATGGTGGCAGTACTTCCCCGGACGAACTTGGCGAGAGTTTTAGTGCTCTTAACATATACTAAGTACAAGTTTTGCAGTAAACACGACTCGATACTCCGACATAAAAAGGAGCGCTATTATGGGAATGACAACGCTGGCCAATATTCATAGGTCAGCTATGAAATGTATCTATATTAACTATTAGGTTGTTCTGTAACATAAATAAACAAAGAAATAATATTTAGTAATGCGCAAAGGTAGCTCTTATACTAATGTTTGTCGAGGGAGGGGAAAACGGTGAGCATAAACACTGTAAAGTCAAAGTCAAAAACTTTATTTCCATAGAATTCATAAAGTAATGGCTTGGAAACGTCAATATTCAAAACATAAGGTCACGCGTACTTATCGATAAGTGTGATGCTTGTTCAAACCCTATCCGACCCTCCATGGGGAAGAACAGTCAAGACGCCCCTAATGGATATATCCGATATAATGGTATATCCGTCTATTTATACACAGATAATATATCTGTTAGTGAGAGCTCTATGAAGGTTTGTATCTGTCATTATTTGAATGCTTCTAAACATTCTCCTTGCATTTACTTATGTAAGCGTTGACGTAACTTATTGTAAGGTGAATGACTCGGGGATATCGCGTCCGCGCCGAGGGCTGTAACGCGGCTTTCAAGGACCCTCATGAAAATACTACATAGGAATATTCGTGGTTGTACGATGCTTAATGCTATAAAAAAATATGATCACATAATCATTACATTTCTATGGTTATATTGAAGCGACGACGGGACGTCGGCCGGCTTACTATGTAGGTTATGGGTTTGATTCCTGCAGTGTGCAAACCAGTTAACAATAAAATGTGTGGCGCCACCGTCAGCTACATAATCACTTCACAATAGGTGACAGGTGTAGCAGTGAAAACGCACACAAAATGCGGCTACATACAGATTTTACCATCCGTATGGTATTTATTGAAATACCTAACTAGCCACTATCACTTACTGTGTAGCGGCGCCCCGTGCGGGTAATAACTAATGCAGTCATTGCAATCATACACACTGTACAGCGTTACACTTACAAATTAATTATTGCCTGAAAGATTTATTTTTTTATGTAATACAGTTACGGAACGAGCCGACGGCCCACCTGGTGTTAAGTGGTAACCTCGGCCCATAACAACTGATGCGAATTCGGTCCTCCCATACTAGGTACGACAAGACCCAAGTCGCATCGTATGCGCCCGTAACTATGAGACGTGAAGGTGGACTGTACCGGCAACCACACCTTTCAAACCGGAACACAGTAATGCGAATTCTTCACTGCTTGGCGACAGAAATGGGCATGGTGGCAGTACTTCCCCGGACGAACTTGGCAAGAGTTCTACTGCTCTTGAATACTATATGAGATACACTGGTGATGAAAGATGAATATATTTCAATAAGGAATGTGACTTCTTCCCTTGCGCAGTATATTGAGCAACAATCTCCCTGCAAGAGGTTAAAATCTCAACTACACGTACTTGAACGTGATCGCCAATTATTTCTCAATCGCAGCGTGTGCGCGCCGGCGCGGGCGCAAGTGTTACGGTTTCATTATGACGTCAATCTTCTTCTTCGAGTCACCGGTTCTGTCGAACCAGTGTGGTGAAAGTATTGTAAGTGCGCCTCAAAGAGGCTCCTTTCCTGCACTCGACACATGTCTTCGAATTTTTTAGTTCTAGGACATGTCGGTTTCCTCACGATGTTTTCCTTCACCGTTTTGAGAACGTGGTATTGCGCACATAAATCTTTCAATCGAAAAACTCATAGGTGCACGTCGGGATTTGAACCGTCGACCTCCGGATTGAAACTCGGGGGTCAGTACCGCTAGACTACCACGCTCTCTTATGACGTCAATGAGTCGGCACGAGTGATTTCATTATTTATCTACATTCGTGCACAAAAGACATATAACGATTATATATGTTCCGGTCAGTAACAACAAACTGTATATATATATGTATATATAGTTATGTAACTCACAGTAAATACACGAACTTAGCCTGGAGTTATCTGCGTCACGGATGACAGTACCCGATAGCCGACAGTCCCGTTTATGTTTTCCAATCAAGCTCCAATGAAAAATCGTAAATGATCCAGTCACAGTGACCATTAATGGGTTCCATGTAGTGATTTTACTTAAAATCATGTGCACGCCAATATCTATATATTTATTTATTATTATTATTATAATGTATTGCTCTGTGACAGACAGCCCGTCTTGTTAATAGATACTGGGGAAACTTCTAGAGAATTGTCAACCATACAATTGTCTCATTGGTTTTCCTCTAATCGATTCCAACTATTAACTGCAAGAAAGGAGCCTCTTTGAGGCGCACTTAAAATCCTTTCAGCACACTGGTTTGGTAGAACCGGTGACCCGATTAGCAGTAGTAGTGCAAAGACATGTAAAATACAATTGAATGGACTTGTTATTTGATCGCAGATCAATATATCGAGTGCAAAAGAAAGTGTGACGTGACGACCATATCGGAAACTGATAAGTGTAACTCGGCAACAGTGTTAACATGTGAACCAAACCACTTGGCATTACATGAAAACTATTACAACTATGATAGTTTTTTTTTTTTTTTTTAATTACTATAGGCTCACATTTGACCGCAATCTCACCTGATGTTAAGTGACGATGCGGTCTACGATGTAGCATGCTTGCCTAGAAAATACCTATTCACTCTCCTCTTGAAGACCTCCAGATTATAGTTCTCGGGAAATATAGACGCAGGCAAGGAGTTCCACTCTTGGGCTGTCTGTATTATGAAAGTGGAAGCAAAACGCTTCGTACAGATGTGAGGTAATTTGACCAAGAAAGGGTGACGCGATGCTGTACGTCTAGATGTAAAGTGGTAGAATATCACAAAACCACCGCGGGAACCATTACAATTGTCAACATTACACAAGCGGACTGATATAAGCGATGCTAATAGATCCCGTCTGATAAGAGCTGCGCAGCGAATAATTTAACCTGAGTGCCATTCTTGTTTTAATGAATCGTTTTAAGGTATACGTATTAGTTTACACGGTACTGTAGGCGGGCAGATCCGGGGGCGAAATCCCGACTCCTCCGCCCGCGCCCCATCGTGGCATCAGTCACCATCAGTCCATGTCACAATACAGCGGGGGGGAAGGCAGGGCGCGTCACGTTCCAAGTATTGAAGAATGGTGTCTGAAGATGTGTATTACTTATCTTTGAAAGCGCATATGCCCGTGGCCGCAACATGTTGCTCTATACAAGTATACAGGGTGTCCGGTAATGAATGGATAACATTGAAATGGGTCTTAGTAGAACTATTGGGCATTCGGAAAAATATATCAAATAAAAAAAAACAAGTAGTATAAAAAAAACAAAACAAAACAAATAAAACAAAAAAATCGAAACATCGATATTATTTAAAAAATACATATCTGTGATACTATTTAATACATATAAATATATATAACATATCAATATGGGTGCATATATCATTCAACGAAACTAAACGGGAAGGGAAATCTATGTAAGTACATTTCTTTGCTTGTATGTGGGCAAAGATTCAATTTCATCTTGACAACAATAAGGGTTTCAATGGAAGCCTGATTCTCAGTCAGTGTAAAACTTTCCAAGTAATACATGAATGAATAAATCAAATGAATCTTCATTCCTTATCCTGTCTCTGATCATAGACTCCATAACACTGTCATCGGATACATTCCGAATATAGATAGGTCTGTTATTTGATATCATGCAAATTATAGTAAATATAGCAATCCATTGTTATTGCATAATTTTATACAATATATAAGTAAATAAATATACTAATAATAATATAATAAATACCACGTTCTCAAAACGGTGAAGGAAAACATCGTGAGGAAATCGACATGTCCTAGAACTAAAAATTCGAAGACATGTGTCGTGTGCACGAAAGGAGCCTCTTTGAGGCGCACTTAAAATCCTTTCACCACACTGGTTCGACAGAACCGGTGACTCGAAGAAGAAGTAAATAAATTACTTTATATGGTTCACTTATTTCAAACATACAGAAAAACTAACAAGATCAGAAACTTTCCCCTTCAAAGCGTCACATTGCCAAATAAAACCGTGAAGAGAAAGATCAACAGACGCCGCCCGCGCCGATCAAATGATTATGATTAATGGTTCACGTCAAAGATTGTAAGGAGCTGCGCACACAACATATATTCTCTCGTTTTTATTTTTACGACTGCATCGATGGTGTGCTTAGACTCTCGCTGTGAGACAAACACGCACAAACACACACACACCCCTACACGCACACACAAACACACGCCCCTACACGCACACACAAACACACCCCTACACGCACACACAAACACACTCACACCCACAAACACACACACACACCCCTACACGCACACACAAACACACCCGTACACGCACACACAAACACACACCCCTCACGCACACACAAACACACTCACACGCACAAACACATACACAAAAACACACATACTAACACACACACACCCACCATATATGAATATGTGATTGTTTACATAATATATATATTATCTTAGTACTGTTTACTGTAATATATTTCTTGATTTGATTCGCGGAGTGGGGCACTGGTGACCTGTGTCACAGGTTTAAACAAACCTATTTCAGGCACCAGTCTCTCACAAAGCAGGTTAAACATTCATATTTTAGATGTACTTTGTTTGTATACCTACCTGTTTTATGAGAGAAAATAAATTTGATTTGATTTGATTTGATTTGATATATGACCAATCAATCAATCAATCAATCAAATATTTATTTGCTTAAAATAAGGGTAACAAAGGTCTTCAGGTCTTACGACTAAAATGGTTCCAACTTATTTTCACCACAGGGGCATGCAAAATTTCCTATACAATGACAAAATAAAATAACAAATAATTAAATTTAAAAATAAAACGCAAATCGTTAATAAATAAAATAGTCGACATGTGTATCGTGGTTTTTTTTATAGAGAAAACGCTTGCTCTTATTTGCGAGACTAGTATTTTCTTTGGGAAATTCTTTATGCAAGTCCAATAAATTATAAAATTACCAAGCGAACGTTATAAAAAAAAAACTGCGTTAAAATACAGCCATATGAATGTTGTCGCATCTGAGAGATATGTCAAACGAATATGAAAAATTTTGTAATAATAAATAAAATTATATGGAACAGGCCGATGGGGCATGGGGCGGCTCTTTGGCTAACTTGGCAGTGAGGGTTAAGGGATCGAGACCCGGCCGAAGCAGACTGTACTGTCAGCATTAAGTATGTTCCCGGGGCTTGTAAATTCGTGTTGTGTATCTGTGTTTTTCCATGGTACTTACCGACACAAGGAATGGAATGCAAATAAGTGTGTAATCGTTTTGTAAAACAAGTTCTTAAATATACTGACTGGCCTCATAGCTCAGTTGGTTAGTAACCCTACCTTCTGCTCTGTAGGTTGTGGGTTCGATCCCCACTCAGGACAAACATTTATGTGAAATTTGTAACATTGATGTTTGTTCTGTGTCTGGGTGTTAATATGTATTATATGTATGTATTTACAAAAGAAAAGTATATAAGTATTATATTAGTTGTCTAGTGGTCCCATGATACAAGCTATGCTTAGCTTACTTTGGGGCTAGATGGCGCTGTGTGAAATGTCCACCATTATTTATTTATTTATTTTATTTACTTGTAATAGTGTTGCGTGAGTGATCCATTCTCTTCACGAGAGGCTGGAATCACTATCCAGTTACTGCAAGTACCGTCTGAACACTATTTGCGCTTTTAATACTGACTCCGCATTGGGTTTTCCTAAACGCGTTAAAAACGCACGATGATTTATCTGCCTAATACCAGCAGCTACTCGTGGCGTGTGTGCGGATACCCTAATGAAACAACCGGTCATAGGTGCGCAGGCGCCGACGTTTTTGTCGGAGGAAAAAACACACTACATTTGTTGTAATTTAATATGATCTCTCGCGTTTTTGCAAGTGCTATGAAATCCGATCAGTGGGAGGAAGATATAAAAACTGATTGTGAAACTGAACTTGTGCAGTAAGTTGGTGAATCATTATCACTTATTCGTGATGGTACGTCATTCGCAAGCGACTATTTATGTTATGTAGTTACGGAACGAGCCGATGGCCCACCCGGTGGTAAGTGGTAACCTCGACCCATAACAACCGATGCGACATGGGTCCTCCCCTACTAGGTACGACAATACCCAAGTCGCATCGTATGCGCCCGTGAACTATGAGACGTGTAGGTGGAATGTCTCATGTGCCTATTATTTCACCGGAAACCACACCTTTCAAACCGAAACACAGTAACGCGAATGCGTCACTGCTTGGCGGCAGAAATAGGCATGGTGGCAGTACTTCCCCGGACGACTTGGCGAGTTCTACTGCTCTTAAAAGATTCGAAGATAGATCCGATTGCAATTTAAACAACTTCCATGGAAAAAAATAGGTGCCTACTTAAAATACAGGCACTATCAAGTTAACCCATAGGTACGATACAGTTAACCTGATGATTCACTCGCATCAGGCATGCCACACGACACAGGTCGCCGGATGATTCACACCATACGAAACGTGTTTCCATTCCACCGCTAGTGCCTACATAACGTACGAATCCTCTGCTAACAGGATAGCAAAGAATAATGTGGGACTGTTAAGAAAATTTTATAGTGACGGAATACTACTCCATATCTAGACTTTTACAATGAATCTAAACCGAAAGATATATAGAAAAATATGCCAGCGGGAATCCTGAGTTTAGCTTTGTCTCCAGCATCTACTAAAATCATTTCTTTAGTAGAATAGGATTGAATATCCTATTACCATTCTGTACTCAAAGCCAGACGGACCCCTGCTGAGAGAACCTACCCACGTCTAGCTATATATAATGTACTGAGTACAGTCTGAGTAGCTTCGACTGGAAATAATAATGATCAATTTTCAAAGAATCCATGCGCAAACACTGTAGAAGGAAACATTTGGCATTGGCTCACTTGACGTACCAAATCTACATGTGCAATAAATAAATAAATAAATAAATTACCATTATAATTTAGTGAAAAATTAAGTAAGCTTTGAGTTCCGACGGTGATACCATCAGACAATGACATATCTTGAACTCAAATGTGACTATTTGCAAGCTGAGAAGCGACCTTTCTGACTCGACAGACCCTTAGTTTTACCACAAGGTCACCGAGCTAAAACGCTTATATAAGTATAAGTAGTATAATTATGACAAAAACAGTAGGACCACATGAAAGGTTTGCACACGACGTTTATAACATTAATGAGGTTGAGAGCAAAAAGTTATACACGTTCCTAACAGTACAGAAAAACCTAGTGGTCAAGTCTATAGAAACTAATATGGTATAAATACGTAACTGATATCATTTATACAAATAATAAACTTGAGAGTGTCTGTTTGTAATATTAAAATAACCGCTTTTTACTCAGTGCATATGGATGTATACAAGGTACATATACCAAAACAACATTTTTTTACAATTTTTGTCTGTCTGTCTGTTTGTTCCGGTTAATCTCTGAAATGGCTGGACCGATTTTGACGGGACTGTCACTGACAGATAGCTGATGTAACAATGAGTAACTTAGGCTACTTTTCCGAGGGGTAAATAGGGATGCGTGATAAAACTGAATTCAACGTGGACGAAGTCCACACACAATCCTTTCACCACACTGGTTCAACAGAACCGGTGACTCGACGAAGAAGAAGAAGTAGAGTTGACGACGAGTCATAAGTATCCAGGATCACATGAGTCGCGGCTACAAATCAGCCGGCAGCTTAATTAGGATCCCGCATATTTCGCTCGTTACTTAACGGGTGACTCTTGTGTGTCGGGTGAATTTTTTAATGTCGTATACCTTTTAGTTTTTTTTTTCTGAATACTTGTAAAAAGCACATTCTAGAATAGGCATCGATTAGCAATACAACTGATAAGCGCTTTCTCTAGGTCTGAAAGTAGTCAAAGTCAAAAACTTTATTTCCATAGAATTCATAAAGAAATGGCTTGGAAACGTCAATATTCAAAAGATAAGGTCACACGCGTACTTATCGATAAGTTTGATGCCTGTTCAAACCCTATCCGACCCTCCGTGGGGAAGAACAGCCAAGAAACCCGTAAACTAACTGTGTCTTTATTGAGTTAGAGGAGAGGATTTATCAGCAGATAAGTATGAATAGGATGAAGTACAAAGTGGCTGGCACACTTTCACTTTCAAACGCGATACCTTCACCGCCCGCGCCGTGTAAGCGTCCGCACTGTCTATGGCTCCTTACTGTGTGTGTGTGTTTTACTAGTCACGTCTTTCAATTTACTTTTATCACTTTTTAAGAGCAGTAGATCTCTCGCCAAGTTCGTCCGGGGAAGTACTGCCACCATGCCCATTTCTGCTGCCAAGCAGTAACGCGCTCGCGTTACTGTGTTTCGGTTTGAAAGGTGTGGTTGCCGGTGAAATTACAGGCACAAGAGACATTCCACCACACGTCTCACAGTTACGGGCGCATACGATGCGACTTGGGTCTTGTCGTACCTAGTAAGGGAGGACCCAAGTCACATCGGTTGTCATGGGCAGAGGTTACCACTTAACAACAGGTGGGCCGTCGGCTCGTTGCATAACTGTATCACATAAAAAAAAAAAAATACGTTCAATTATTATTTCGGTTACCTCTTCTGAACCTTATTCAGTTCCTATATTTAAAGAAGACGAAATTATATTTTCAGTTTTCGGTATTGATATTTACTTACAGTATTCAGTTTTACTTTCACTTACAGACAAAAGTTTAGAATTTGATTTGTTTTGAGTACCGTATATACTTTAATATGCATTTAGTAAAGACTGCTATTTTGACATTACAAAAGCCACTTCAATTTTATTTATTTGTACAACTTTTGAATTATATGCAATAAACAACATCTATGCTTAGTTTAGGGCAAAATGTATTTTATAAAATTTCCACCAATTTTTTTTGTTAATTTACGGGCCCGCGATTAAAAGCTAGTACAAAATAAATGTACTTTCTACACAGGTACATTCGCGGACGCGTCGCTTCAGATAAAGGGCGATGTATCGGCCCACGCTGCAATCTGCATCGAGGCCGGGCCGCGGATTTATCCTCGCCTTCAACATCATCAGTGCTAGCGTCTCCTCATTGTCGACTCTACAATTTTCTCTATTACCATGGGCTAGTGGGGTTGGCAATGTTGGCACTGCACGGAACTGAACTAGCGTCACATCGTTTACAGTCACGGTTGCCATTCATTTCACCACTCTGACTTCTACTTATGGAGCGAAGAGTGGATGCTCGCTGCTCGCCAATTCTATAAATTTTAATTGCACAATTTTCTTATAGATTTGTTCGGTCGATTTTTTGTAGTTAGCGCTGGCCACAGGCATGCAGCCGTATTATAACTTCCAAGTTTTGTATAATTATGGTCTATTATTTAATTATGGTAATTTGGAGGTAAACAATACCAATTTGTGTAATAGAATAATAAGCATTACTAGTTTTTGTATCAATACAGTAGCTCGTTCACTGATAAAACAAGTATGGAATATTTAGAGCGGACGAATACCAGAACAGTCACGGACCAAAGGTCGTATTCCATGCCGCATCACACATCCATATACATACATACCAACTCTCTATTAGTTATGATATTTACTTTGTTGTTAGCTTTTCTATTTACAAAAATATTGGCTTCAATTCGTTACAAGGAATTTCAGTGTTTTATGTGTGAATTGAAAGATGTATATTCTAAGAGTATTAAATCACAAATCAAATAATCAAAAATCGCAAAATAAATATTTATCTCGTTTAATTCAGTCCGGGATCCTTATCGCGAGTCCGATTCACACTTGACCGGTTTTTATTTTTGGTTGTTTTACTTTTTTTTTGCACTAGAATAACACTGAGTTTCAATATGTTACAATAGAGCATAAATTGTATAAACAAAGAAGTTTCTACGAGGAAACGATTGTCTAGGCTTAGTAATAGAATCCCATTTTCTGAGTAAAGAACCAAAAACAGAACTCTAAATCTTCTTGTATCAGTGGTATTTTTACAAAAAGAACTTCCTGGAATAATTTTGTAAGAGAAACCTATTGAAGATTTTCCGTAATAGGCTTATAACTATAAACGAGCGGACAGTATAATTTACCCGTAGATAATCCTTTTCAGGGAAGTATTTATGAAATGTCAGATACAGTGCCAGTGCTGGCAATTCGCCAACCCATCATTTATCATCGCAAAGTTTACTTTTGCGCAAGTACAATCGATACTTCAAGTAGGTGTACTTGCGTTACCAAACCAGTTGGCGATAGTTTTTCGATAAGCCTTATTCGATATGTTTCCCATCAGTATAACGCAATACTAGACAATGTTCGCGCAGATTTCAAAGAGAGAGAATTCTTCTTTGCAGCGCATGCCTCGTCAAGACGAGTATTCTTAATTGATCAATGTTTTGTCGTCGAAAAATTGTGGCAAAACAGTTGTCCATTATCCATTATATTATGTAAAATTTTAATAACATCCCCAAAACTACACCCGCTTGCGCCACCGCACCGGGTACTCGTTTCCAGTAACAAATAAAAAATTAATAAAAAATTATTGGTTGACATTAAACATAAAACATTTCACACAGCACCATCTAGCCCCAAAGTAAGTTAAGCATAGCTTGTATCATGGGAACCAGACAACTGATATAATACTTACATACTTTTTTACTTTTTTTTTCTTGTAAATACATACATATAATACATATTAACACCCAGACACAGAACAAACATCAATGTTACAAAAATCACATAAATGTTTTTCCTGAGTGGGGATCGAACCCACGACCTACAGCGCAGAAGGTAGGGTTACTAACCAACTGAGCTATGAGGCCAGTCAATGAGAGCATTAGTTAATCGGTTTAACATTGGGACGCCTTGCAGGAGTAGTAAGTTTTTCATCAACAGTACGGCGAGACGTTAGGGTCCCTCCATTCGCAGCTCGGTGACGCAACAAGCCCACCGAGATCAATGCACCTCGGTGCGTGTTCCCCGACTCATTGCCTTTCTCTCGTCTGCTGCGCGTCTGGCCTCACCGACACACCGACACACCGACACACAGACACACCGACACACCGACACACAGACACACCGACACGCACCACCGAACTCACACCGAATCCAATCCGTGCGGAACTCACGTCTATTCGGAGTCTATATTCGATATATGTTTCATATCGATTTGGTACCGACAGAATTTACCTGGAAAATTAGTAACGATATCGTTTTGAAATGCTTATCAATCGTATTCATAATCGTCGACATGATCGATGAGGAATAACGTGTGGATCCTGAAACATAAATTCACCAACGCGCGCCATACTAGCTTCCGTGCATATCGGAAACTACTATTTACATGGTACCATTAATCTGACCCGGAACATGACACCGCTGGTGTAATCTCACGATTTCCAGCCGTCAGCTGGTGAACGAAGAGGCGTGTCGACATCCTATTCGGAAATTACTGCGCTGTGTATTAGACTCAACTGAAATGTTAAGTCTCGGAATGAACTAAAATTATTGATATACAGAACAGAACTTTAAACAAGCGTTTGTATTTAAATGGTGATTACATATCGTGCATAGATATTAATTCGGATATAGAGATTCGTTAGGTTACTCCAGCCTATGCACCGGCCACCAAACAATCATTTTATTTTGACGACGGGACGCCAATCGCCGTTGTATAACCACTTCAGTCACTCCAGCCTAATATAGATAGCTATACGTGTTATTACACGGAACCCAGGTACGGCAAAAATAAACCTACAATAAGGGGACAGTATTACAGTATCGTCTTAGATGGCTCAGCTTAGCTTTAGGCCGAGTACAGCAGATTGTTATTCAGACTAGAAGACTCTAGAGTCCATGCTAATTTAACACAAAAGAGATCACTAACATAAGTTATTACAGTTTAAACGCAAATTGATAACTTTAAACAGTCTCTAAGTTTGACAGAGTTTTGTTTTGTGAATGTCGTCTAGTCAAAAAACTAAAAACTATACAAATAGTCAAGGTATAAACCTTGTTTTCTTTGAATGTTTAATTTTTGATAGAGTAGGTAACTCCTGGAAGTATGTTTTAGCTGAGGTACCTATTCATAACAAAGTGGCGGGTATGGGCTCACAATGTTGCAACTTCTATGTTTTCTATTCAAGATACTGTAGGCACAGCGAAACGAGGCACCTAGAATCTCCGCTTACATACAAAAATCCCTTCAGAAAAAAACAGATGTAAATATAAACATTACTTGAACACTGACGAAGGAAACATATTTGCAGTATAACACTATGTTACCACACCAATACAGCGCACCATCCAACGCCAGCTTCAATACTCGGTAAATTAACTTTCTCAGAACCGAAGTAACTTTCCAAAACGAAAACACAAGATACACGTCCCGTTCAATTAAATCCGTAATTAGATCTCACTCGGCGATTAAATATGATAGTGGTAAACATTATCGTCCGCGCCGGCCGCGAACCCGCACCCCTGGATTCCACACCGGGAAAGTACAGGTCTCAATAAATTTAACATAGTGATAAAGTAACTAGATTAATCTGATGTGGGCTGCATTATCTGGTAGTGTTTATGAGGACGTTTCAATGACAAACCCTGATATGAGAATAAATGCACGCAGTGACCAATATTGGTACCTGTCATAGGAGTCAGTCGGAGTAGGCACACGTAACCAAATAAATAAATAAAGAAATATTGGTGGACATTTCACACAGCGCCATCTAGCCCCAAAGTAAGCTAAGCATAGCTTGAATCATGGGAACCAGACAACTGATATAATACTTATATACTTTTATTTTGTAAATACATACATATAATACATATTAACACCCAGACAGAACAAACATCAATGTTACAAATGTCACATAAATGTTTGTCCTGGGTGGGGATCGAACCCACGACTTACAGCGCAGAAGGCAGGGTTACTACCAACTGAGCTATGAGGCCAGTCATATAACCAGGTGATGCTATGAACGCTACCGGTTCTATATAAAAATGGGGGATTTTATCAAAGTGCAATCATCTTTCTTTTTCTTCTTTCTTCTTTTCATCTCTGTCTGCGTTCTCTCGATAAACGCCAATAAATGTCCTTAATCTACCACACGAGCCCAGCCGGAACAGGCTACATCTTCGGATTTTTGGTTGACGTCACTTTACGATATTTTTCTCTACGTTTTTAGAACGTAGTGCTGCGTACAAACATTTTACCCATGAAACTTTGTACACACACCTGCATTAGTTTGAACTAGCGACCTTCGGATTGAAAGCGTTTGTAGTCCACTACTGTCATCGGGGGTATGTCCACTCGGCCTAAAACAGCGTGTCTTGTACGTAATTTTATACATATTAATCTATATTACGAAGAAGAATACGTACTAATTCATTAGACTGATTCCAAAAAAAAGTTAGGACGTCGGCGTATTGACAGTTCGTAAGAAATACATTTTAAAGAATGACACATTCTGTTCAAGCGGAAAGTCATTAGTTAATTAATATTTGTTCCTGGAAACAATATTTGAATAGGTACCCTATTTACTGACAATTACTAGATATTATGTACAGAAAATAATAGATTGCTCGAGGAACTTGACTTGTTGACATTTCCATCCATTTGTTAAATGTAGATTTAAGTTGAAATAAAAATAATGTTATCTGTCGCCGTACTTCGTACACGAAAAAGTCATCATAATATAACAAATAATTTCGGAAATTCTAATCTATAACACAAAATCACTTTCACTGGGTACCGAAATAGATTTCGAACGCAAAATGCCCCCTGTACACACGATGTTGGACTTGTAAGGGGAATTTTCACTTTCCAATAAAAAAATCCCACAAAAACGCCGCGTACAATCTGTGTCGATGCCCTGAGATGAAAGTGCTTTAACACAATGGAACGATTATAAAATGATGACACGTAAGGCGTCGCAATACGGCTCATATCGCCGGACGGTATGACAGTTGGGTGCACGGATAAAAAATTATCTTGTAAAAATTAGACACTATTATTTATAATGATGAATGAGTCAGACGGTTTCGCATTGTCGAACTCCGACAGCTACCTAAGTGCGGTAGAAAGGAGATGATTAGATAAAATAGATTCTACACGGGGAAGTCTACAACTTACTGCGATGTGCCTCTATTCTATTCTATTCGAGTCACTGGTTCTCTCGAACCGGTGTGGTGAAAGGATTTTAAGTGCGCCTTAAAGAGGCTCCTTTCGTGCACTTGACACATGTCTTCGAATTTTTAGTTCTAGGACATGTCGGTTTCCTCACGATGTTTTCCTTCACCGTTTTGAGAACGTGGTATTGCGCACATAAATCTTTCGGCGAAAAAGGCGATGTGCCGGTGAAGTGTGGACGGCTTTCGATCAAATCTCCATATTTAACATTAAACATATGCCGATGTTATATTTATATTCACGGAATGTGGACTAATGTTGTAGATATGATTATGTAAAACTCGACCGTTAATTAAAAAATAACTACGCTATATACGCAGCGTTGGAAAACTGTCAATGATTAAAGACACGGTTAACTCAGTTCCGATGTAAAACCACGTCGAGTTACGCGCGATTCGGGACCATGGCATAGGTATCTCGTTAATTTTAATCAAAAGGAGGAGGAAATCAAATTTGGAAATCTCAAATTAATCCTGAAATGCGACCTACCGCGCTGTTTACCTAAAATTGACGCGTTCAGAAATGCGATTAACCCACTACTACGTTGTCACAACGTACGAAACTATTCGTTCAGATTTAAATCAAGCTCAAGTTCAGATTAATCACAAATTGATGAACGATTCTGAACTCTATTTCCACTGAGATCGAAGCCGTCGTCAGAGTAAATAACAGGCTTTGATACACCACGTGTGCTATGCTAACTTAATCGCCTTGAATCTATGAATCATTTTCATTTTATGGCAAAGGAACATAATCAAAGAGCAAGTCCAGCTAATTGCTTGTTGGACTTGGAACTACGTATAATCTATGTTAGTTGTTCAAACAATCAATGACGTAAACTTTATAGTTATTGCGCTCATCAAAATAGCTTTACTCGTGATGACGAATCAATGACGAACTGGCAGATGGCCCATCTCAGTATAAAGTGTAAGTATAGTATATCTGATCAATAATAAAACATTTCTAGTTGTAAAAATAACCGTCCCTGTGTGAATAAGAGAATTGGACGTCGGAGTAATGGTGTGGAGAGGAGTGGACACCGGTCGACCTTTGCAAGTCGAGGTCGTGCCGGGAATAGACGGAGTCTGCAAACTCATTACGCGCCGGGAGATTTATACGCAGAGATTTATAGGCGGAGGAACGAAAGTCAGCGAGACACGCTCCATTCCAATGGCTTGAGGAAGTCGTTTCTAAGTTGTGTCCTAACAGCTTATATGGGCGGTGAAGAACATTTCAAATGTACACATATCATTTAAGTAATAGGAAGCTCTTCGTATTATGTTCTGCTTCAATTCTTACTGCTCACAATAGCTAAGAGACATCCATCATGGCGTCACGCGAAGACCTGAGCGTGGATTAAGGGCATAATTTTGATAAATTCAGTTATTACCAATAAACTAAGATATGTATTGACATTAATATTGATAGAAAGTGACTGAAGCGAAACGCTATCCCAGGCTATCAGCAAATTAAAATTGTACATTACAGATTGGTATACACAGAAAGCTCGTCTAATTTCTCGGTAGCGTTTAACAGACTGGGATCTAACCCACTCAATCTTTAATGTTCATAATCAGATGTTATTACGAAAGCCAAAACATTCCTTCTTAATAGCTTTGATGTAATTACGCCTATTTAATATTTAGTCGAACTTTACAACTGGTAGCAACTGAGTTTCTACAACCGATTAATATGATATTAAACAAATGCTTTGTTTCTTAGGGTGTCAATTTATTCTTTAATATCTTTTTGTGATCCTGTAGAAGGTTACGTCTTCTGATTAGGCTTTGCTAGTTTACGTTACATCTATCATCTAATATAGACGTCGCTGAATTTCTTTAAATCATTTTCTTTTTGCGATATGCTTATTATAGAAACGGTCCTCTTCACGTTTTGAGATGATGACTTAAAGCCTTATAGGCGAGTACGTGGAAATGATGAGTCGTTGCGTCACATCAAACTAGATAAAAAAAACGATCACGACCTCGTTAGCATCAGTTTTTGTTTCCTGATCACATTCTCCGAAACAATTGGCAATAAATGTGTCAGTCACTCTCCAGTATTGCGAACTGTCCACAAATATCGCGATTACGCGTTCTTAGAAGGCGAAACCGGTCACCCATGTATCCTCGAGCAGGAACCTTTAATAAATAATGGTGGACATTTCACACAGCGCCATCTAGCCCCAAAGTAAGCTAAGCATAGCTTGTATCATGGGAACCAGACAACTGATATAATACTTATATACTTTTCTTTTGTAAATACATACATGTAATACATATTAACACCCAGACACAGAACAAACATCAATGTTACAAATGTCACATAAATGTTTGTCCTGAGTGGGGATCGAACCCGCGACCTACAGCGCAGAAGGTAGGGTTACTAACCAACTGAGCTATGAGGCCAGTCAATAATAATGTGGAGCATCTACTAATTTTCATTTGTGCATGCGTAGGCAGGCAAATTTAGTGAGACGCCTTCTATGCAATATGTATTAGGTGCGTACAATGCAAAGTAATTGAAATTACTTGAAAGTTGCGTATCTCACTTTACCTAGATTACTTAATTTGTGAATCATCATATCATCCATCTTCAATCCGAGTAAATTAACATAAAATATGATTCGATTATATTTTCTATATTAATAATATAAATAAATTAGATAATTAATTTAAAATTTAATAATAAATTAAGTACCTATATAAATTTTTAATAAATTGGTCATCTTAACTCAATACGAAATCGATGGATCAACTCCTTGTTTGTTTTTCGCATATAAGAATAAGTTACTGAACGACCAAGATGGCCCACCTGATTTGAAGCGGTAACCTCTTGCCCATAACAAAACAAAACTTCTTGTATCTTCCCCTAAGTAGGTTTGGGAACGCCGTGAAGGTCTCAAGTGAGTATAATTTCACCGGTTACCAATCTTAAACAGCGGAACACAGGAACACGAATGTATTACTGATTGGCAAAGCTGTTCCTCTCGCAGTGTGCAGATATATTTTCGCATGGAGTGATATTGACCAAAGTCCACACATACGTGGAATTTGCAGACATTGACATTTGCACTTGACTTATTCACTTGGGTGGGCTCTCGAAGCTAAGCCACTAAAATACAATATATTACTTCTTCGAATATCCATTTTTGGTATGACCAATGTGAATGCAATCATAAGTAAATACATTTTAGACGGTACAACAAACGTAATATGTTAAAACACGTAACCTATGTAAGTATACTCAATGCAACTAAGATATTTACGGGGATTGTGTAAGTATTGAGCATTGCAGGAAGTTTCAAAGTCAAAATCTGATTACACATGTACAGGCTGTTTGAAACTTTTGAGACAACCACATACAAGTAGGTAATTTATATCTGTGACATTCGATATGAGAGCTAATGAAACAGACGTCACTTAGCTCACTTCATACGGCGCTTTCGCCCGCGGTCGTCGACCCCCCGGATTCGGCGCTTGCGCAACGTAAATCACTCTCGCTTTCTAGGCCTCTAGGCCTAGGGTCCATTTGATATTGTTCAATTGTCCAATAGTCCTAGGTACTTTCCAATCTACAGCTTGTGAGAGCTTCAAGTCAATAAAACTATTTGTGCTGAGTTCAGTCTCTTAAGTACTAACTAGAGAGCCATGCCTATTTCTGTTGCTGCGAGGATATATTTACTCATGGAAATATACCTAGCTGTTTTATATTATTAAAAAGACCTTCTCTTCTTCCCCATGGAGGGTCGGATAGGGTTTGAACAGGCATCAAACTTATCAATAAGTACGCGTGACCTTATGTTTTGAATAATATTGACGTTTCCAAGCCATTTCTTTATGAATTCTATGGAAATAAAAGTTTTGACTTTGACTTTGACTTTTTAATTTAGTTGGCAAACCTGCTTGCAAAGCGAGGGGTCCCTGTTTTAATACCCAGCCGGAGCAAACATTGAGCGATAGGCATAATGTCTGTCTGTAGGTATTCCCTGACATGTCATTTAAATGTGTGTCCATGGACGGCTCTATTACAGGTGCACAGATATGAGTTACCCTCTCATTTGAAAACCAGCGCTGGATGCACACATCAGTGTGTATCCAGCACAATGCTGAGCGGCACCCATGTTTGCCTTAAGCTCTGCTACGCACAAATTTTTTAAATCACTCACTTGTATATTTGTATATGTATCATACATAGTTTTATTTATTGTGTAGTAGTTATTAAGGTAAATAAAAATATTTTCTTTCTTTCTTTCATTCACTTAAGAAAAAGGATGGAATATAAAATTTATCTACAGCTTAGGTTACATAAACTTGGTGACAATTTAACAGTGAAAGGAAAGGTGCCAATTGATTGATTTGTATGTATACATATATTACAACTTGCTGCAAATATTTGTTAAGCAATGTGATGTGTGCACTCGGCAACAGCATCAACGGCGTAGATTCCCCAGGTCATTGGGAATTCAGTAATCTCACGTTAAACAGTTACAAATTAAATTAATAATTATTTCTTTGTATCTTTTTTTGACTGGCCTCATAGCTCAGTTGGTTAGTAACCCTACCTTCTGCGCTGTAGGTCGTGGGTTCGATCCCCACTCAGAACAAACATTTATGTGATATTTGTAACATTGATGTGTGTTCTGTGTCTGGGTGTTAATATGTATTATATGTATGTGTTTACAAAAGAAGAGTATATAAGTATTATATCAGTTGTCTGGTTCCCATGATACAAGCTATGCTTAGCTTACTTTGGGGCTAGATGGCGCTGTGTGAAATCTCCACCAATATTTATTTATTATCCATTAAGATAGATTGACAATAATACTGTAGATAAACAAGTAGATTTATAAAAAATGCATACAAAAAAACTACTTACTTTTATTACACAATATAAAAATAGGAACAAAGGCTTGAAACTAATTTTGATAATATCTTAACTTATATATTTTATTAATTTTCTTTGCAATAACAGTTATGAAATAGTGGGCCGCAACATGCGATACTTACTCAATCTTTCCAAACTTATAATTTGGTCATCGCCATATCTTAGGACAGCCTGTATGTTTTAGAATATTTTTCTCATTTTCAGAAATAACGAAAACATATATTTGCTAAGATTTAGAACACAGATAAAGATAAATTATTTTAATAGACAATTACTGCATTGTAATTACTTTGTATTATTTTATGAAATTTTATATTTGCTATAATATTTGCCGACCAAAATTCTGTAAATATTGTTTCAGTTACTTGTAACTAAATAATAGAATAAAATAAAATTAAAAATATGTCAATATTAAAACACCAGAAGTATGTTGTTTCTAAACTTCATTATTTTGAAGTTAGTATTTACCAATAGTATCATAACATACGCTGTACATACCTGTAAGTGACAGGTGCTTATAAGCCAAAACCGTAGAATAACATTTCAGTATAATTATGTATCTGTTGTTGGTGTGTCTAAATAAATAAATAAATAAACATTGATTCTGAGAGATAACATAACAATAATAATACAACATGAGTTAGCTTTCATAGATGGCAAAGCTTGAACATTGTGTCTTTATGCTATTTTGACATTTCGCCATGTGTATGTGCTTGCAAACTTCAAATCAAACGTTATTTTACGATACAAACACAGATTCAACTGCGTCTTATTTGTGCAGGCCCGCTAACCTTGTGAATCAGCTGACTGATTATCTTTGTCTGGAGTGGTTAGCTGGCCTACATTAGGAGGCTACACAAAGAGTAGAACAAGCGTAATGTACGTGTGGCTTACCTCTTCCCGGCGCTTCAGCCAGCGGCCGCACGGACTCTCTTCCAGGATCTCGCTCTCATCTTCAGAGTCCTCGCCGCTCTCTCGAGGCGACTTGCGCTCCTTGTCGATGCTCCTCCCGCCCGACATAACAACGATCCGACACCACCGCACCGATTTAACGATCCACAACACTGTCCACTCGACTCCCAACAAAGGTTTCAAGAACAAAACACTCGATATATTTTCAAAATACACTTTTTCTCGTAACCATAATATCCAAGGCTGAATCGCGAGACGTCACTGTCGTTTCTTCCCAAAGCATTATTTGATGCACGGCACTGGTTCCAAGCGTTTCTCACATCAAATGGCGAAGTAAGGATATTTATCTACAACGAGCGACAGCACGCAGAGTCTCCAGTGAACTTATTCATATTAATTGAAATAAATTGTGCACCGGCAAAGCTCCCGACGTATCTCAGTCCGACACAAATATGAAACCATAGAGTGAATAACTTTTACTTTTTTTTTCCTTCTACCATAGACAAATTAATTTGATCAAAAAATTGCATATAGTTTCGTGGACTTATTTATAATTACATAAAATTTTGTGATTACTCAAAAAATGTTTTTAATTTAATTAGGTGCCCTAAATTGTAAGAATTATTAAAAAAAAAACTGTATTGAATAGCGTCATCTGTTGTTCATTATTGTAACTACATTTTTATAGTAGCGCCATCTAGCCACTAATTATTAAATCTTGTCTCAGTCGCGTTTCGTTGGTTGTTTCATAAGTCATTGTATAGATGACTCACAAGTAAATTGTGACATTGCGATGACAAATCCGACTGAGTCATCTTGCTCTTTGCCTTTGGTGGAGAGGACTTGTCGTATTGCTGATGTCAATGGGCGACAGGTACCACACAACATCATGATTACAAGACGGGGAATATGTAATCTGTATACACTTACAAATTAGTAGGTTCTTAGGTACCTACATATCTTGCCTACATTATTTCAATTGACACGGTTTTCCTTTGACGGGGGTGATGATCCCATAATAATTAGATACATTTATCATATTAGGTTTTGTGTAAAATACTTAGAATATGAATGAAACAAAAAATAATAGAATATGTTTTATTTGACACACACAGTTGACACATTTAACATAAACTATACACAATTATATAAAATGACAATAACACGAAAATGACGAGAAGGTGATAAGCCTTACATTGCCTTCCTTGTTGTCCTGTCCTTGTTGTCCTGTGTGTAAATAGGACTCTGTCTCAGCATGGAGGTAATGCCAGGCGAGAAAATATATGACGATGAATGTTGAAGATGTCTTCCCCTGCCTTCTGCACTGTAGGTCGTGGGTTGAATTCCCTCCCAGGACAATTACTTGTGTGATGAACGTGGATGTTTGTTCTGTGTCTGGGTGGTATTATATAATTATATGTATGTGTTTTCAAAAAGTACCTTTATAAGTAAGTTTTATATTAGTTTTCTGGTTCCCATGATACAAGTTATGCTTAGATTAATACTTTAAGGTTAGATGGCGCTGTGTGAAATGTCCACCAATATTTATTTAGTAAATTATATAATACTATTTTTTTGTCGTATATGCTGTCCTACCCGTGCGAAACCGGGGCGGGTTGCTAGTTGTTTATAAAGTACAAATAAAGAAAGAAATAATTGTTTTCAGACAAACTGTACACAACAAAGGAAAACATCATAAAATTTTATGACGAAGTGGTCCTGCAACAAAGGTGTACCTAACTACCTATTATAACATCTAAGCAGTTCGTCTGTCATCTCTGGAAGGGCCCTAGGTATATGAAGACAAACATTGAACTCGTTAAACCCTGGTAGTTCCTACTTTATGATCTGGAAAAGGATGTTTACGACGCTGGAACACAGATGGCGCTTTAACTATCTGTAGGGTAAAGAACCCTCGTTTATCCTGTGCTACGACTTGGGATATCTCTGCACTGAATCGCCTACAGAAATTAGAGTTTATTGGTTGCCAGCAGTACTTGTGTGGGACGACACAGTGCCTACCCATGCTACTCAATTTCTCTCATTTCAATCACTTTATTTCAGCGACAGAATGAACTCGACTGGCCTCAGTTGGTTAGTAACCCTACCTTCTGCGCTGTAGGTCGTGGGTTCGATCCCCACTCAGAACAAACATTTATGTGATATTTGTAACATTGATGTGTGTTCTGTGTCTGGGTGTTAATATGTATTATATGTATGTGTTTACAAAAGAAAAGTATATAAGTATTATATTAGTTGATAGGTTCCCATGATACAAGCTATGCTTAGCTTACTTTGGGGCTAGATGGCGCTGTGTGAAATGTCCACCATTATTATTATATTATTATTATAATAAAAAATAACTCATGGTTCACCAAATGTTAAGTACTGTCTATCCTCTGTACATAACATATACACGACTGTAATATGGATGTGTCCTCTTTTACTACTTATGGTGGACAGACCCAAACCGTCTCTCTGAGAGTTACAGATGAAACTTGTCATTTGGCTGTAGAGGACGAGGCACAACGGGGCGGCTGGGTCCGATGGGGCCGCGCACAAATACAAGCAAGTAGAAATCCTAGTTGTGTGTTGCATTCGCCAAAAAACGCCATTTACACCTACGCTTAGAGCAGAAGTAACCGGAGGCGACAGAGCCCATGTTAATTTTTGACGAGAGAAATTCCTTTGTGGGGCTTCATAATTTAGCAGCTAGGTAACCGTCCAAAAACGATGTTTATCACATTAAACACCCTTGAGGATAATTTATCTTCATATTTGTGAAATAATTTTCTTACTTGGATGAGTAGTTCCGGAGAGTAACTCCTATATAAAAATGTCTTAATAAACTTTGCGTCTTTATAATATTAAGGACTTTAAATACAGGTGTACAACAATTTCACACAACTTCAATAGAAATAAATCTTGTTCACTCTTCACTCTTCATATGTTGTCGTACATTCGTCACTTCTATTTGGTAATTGATTATAAGTCACTGCTCAAGAGAGTAATAACTTTCCTTTTGAACAAAATTTGTCTACCTGTTTATTTCAGAGCGTTGCGCTACACACACCCACACATCCACACACACACACACACACACACACACACACACACACACACACACACACACACACAGCCACACACACACACACACACACACACAGGCCGGCAGGTTATTTACACATTCATTAGGGAGCCGCACATTCTACATTGTATTAATTACTATTATATCCTAATCAGTAAAAAAAAAATTTTAGTACCTACCTACATCTTGAGTAAGCCTTTACACTGACACACACACACACACACACACACACACACACACTCACACACACACACACAACACACACCTTGTATATAGCTCGCGTAGCATCCGACACATCTACCTGTATTCTTGGCATTGCAGGATATCCATTAGGTACCATCCATTACGGACATAATAAATAGTGGATTCAGAGCACAATGGCGTAGGTTTGATTAATGCGGGGATGGATGGGAGCCTCACGTGGCCCAAACAAACTTCCCCGATGTTCTAGGATACGATAAGTGGGTAGGTAAATGGTGGTAAATGGTGGACAGGTAAATTCCTGTCATTAATAAAATGGTAAGGTTGTTACTCTTTCCACAAAATAAAATCATAAATTAAGTACCCGTGTAGTCTACAGACAGCTACACAGAAACCTAAGCCACAAGAACATAATTAATCATTTATTTGATAATTGATTGTGAATTTTGTCGGCGTCGGGGATCAAATCCGGGACCCCTTGTTTCGAATGCAGGTTTACTAACAAATTCGTATCAAATTTCAATTAAAAAGACTTAATTCCATATTTGGTAAGTTTGAAGCCTACGAGAAAACAAAAGCAATTTTGACTTATAATTTTAATAGATATTTTGCTTATCTTCTTGTATTTGAACTTACTGCGACTGAACTTTTCTATTTTTATAGAGCTTAATATAGTTATCTACCAAAAGGATAGGTAATAGCCGATGTGATCAGCTTTTAGCGTCTTTCAATTGAAAGGTAGCTAGTATGAATGAGTAGGTAAGATCAGGGTTTCAATAACTCTTGTTCAGTAAAAATACCATGTTTTTATAACATAAATATTTAAAGAAATATAAATTGTCATGGAAATGTTACGTTATCTATCTGCACTTTTAGAACCATAATTTGAAGATGTTTGTATCATATCTGTTAGTTTCAGACTAAGCTACACAAGGCTAGGCTACGCTAACTAAATAAGCTAAACAGTATCTATCTCTATCTGACGATCTGTGCAGTAAAAATCCAGAAATCATTTATGTAGGTGTCAGAATCGCTTTTAGTTTAGAATAGTACACCCCACACGATCATCTACCATTCGTAACACCAGTGAATAGACAAATTTTCCATAGGAATTCGAGAACGTCAATTATTATATTAATTACAAGGCTATCCAAGTAATTGCTCAGTTTGAACCGACTTCATCGTGAAACGCGACCTCAATACTTTTGTACTTGTAATTATAACCTTATAGAAACGTATTATTTGCTACGTCGCTAGATATCAATTCCCCCTCAGCCCCGTAATCATTCTCCATAATCCTAGATTCATGATCGATGGTCGTACTAGCGATATTTATTCATGACTGACACAGGACATTTATTCATGAGCTGGCGACACTGAGCAACATCAGCGTGATAGATCGCGGAGGCCGTTCATCAATCAAGCTTTGTAGTTTTGTCTTTTCATAACGGAAACCTGTCTGAGTTCATTTCAGATCTAATGTAAGGATACTTATTAAAGCTGAGTACTTACAAATTCTACAGTATAATTCCAAAGTGGGAACTCATGATCTATTAATGTAGAAATCTTACTAATATTATAAATGCGAAAGTTTGGATAGATGGATGTTTGTTACTCAAACACGCCAGGACGGCTGCGCGGATGTGGATTAAATTAAGCAAAGAGATAGATTATGTGTGGAATAGCACATAGACTAATTTTTATCCCGGAAAAGCCAGTGTTCCGTGGGATGAGTTATTCACCGCGGGTGACACCGCAGGACGCATCTATGTAAGTAGTTATACTAGATTAGCATAGACAAAAAAGTTAAATTACTAACAAAATTGTTGTAGTCTAGTCTAGACTTCTAGTAATCATTTTGGCTACTAAAATTGCTATTTACTTTCATGCAATTTACATCTATGATTGCTTATAAATGTTTTCTCTGAATAAAATGCTTTTCAATAAAAACACGATGAACGAAAACAAGTAATTACGTATTGCGGCGCAGCCAAAAGTATTATATGTCAATTTTGATTTTACAATATGTGAACTTGACCCCAATTTGACAATGTTTGTAAACAAAATGTATGATATTCTAATTTGTAATTCTTATTGACAGTTTTCAGTCCCTTTTAATTCCGATTCTCTCTCTTTGAACTCTCCTTTCTCCAAACCCGAGAAAAATCTAGAAAAATACCTGTAACATATGTTCTATACATAAGAAAATGTCTTTGGTCCCGTCTATTCAGACCCTAGACTAAAAGTCACTTAGCACGTGCGGTGCGGTGCGGCGTGAGCGTGAGCAGTTAGCCGCCCTAGCCGCCCCAGCCGCCCCAGCCGCCCGAGCCGCCCCAGCCGCCGCCGCGGCCGCCTGTACTCGGAATGAGTTATGAGCTATCGGTGGACTCCAGGAGATACACACGGCTCGTGAATGCGACTAACGTACAATCTCCAATATATAATTACATGCATAGCTTGTTAAACCTTAATATGTGTAGCTGTACATATGCACAAAACATATCAAACTACACAATACAATCATCAATTTTCCAATTCTCCTATATGTTTAGATAACTGTGTTAAAAATTCAACTATTGACAATCTTTCTCGCCAGCCCAGGCCTGAGTGCTCTTCTTTTCTTTTTCAGGAGGTTACTGAGAGTGAAGTTATTAAGTCCCTTAATTCCATTTCCACAAAAGCTGTAGGTGCAGATGGCATTCATGTCCAAATGCTCCAATTTCTATCCTTTGAGCTCGCTTCTCCAATTACTCATATCGTCAATCATTCCTTTAAAACGAGCTCATTTCCCACTCCCTGGAAAAAAGCTTTTATCATTCCTATTCCTAAAGTGCCCAATCCTGCTGCTGTTTCACAGCTTCGCCCAATCTCTATCTTACCTGTTCTATCAAAAATATTAGAACATACTTTCCCTTTTTCTTACATCACATAATCTGCTAAGTCCGTACCAATCCGGGTTTCGTCCTGGCCATAGCACCGTAAGCGCAATAATTAAAGTTTCTGATGATATACGCTGGGCCATGAATAATAAATTGCTTACAATTCTTGTATTATTGGATTTTAGCAGTGCTTTTAATTCGGTAGATCATGACATCCTGATTTCTTTACTTTCCTCCCTTAATATTTCTCTCTCAGTAACCTCTTGGTTCAAATCATATCTTTCGGGGCGCTCTCAGTGTGTTCGCTCAGAGGAGTCCTACTCTGACTGGTGTGATATCACTGCAGGCGTTCCCCAAGGTGGTGTACTCTCTCCTCTCCTCTTCTCTATCTTTATCAATTCTATAACCAAAGTTATTTCTTCTCAGTACCATCTCTACGCTGATGACTTGCAAATATATCGCCAGTTTAAAGTCGATGACATATATGATGGTATTAACCGAATCAACGCTGACCTGATAAATATTCACTCTTGGGCCCAAAACTTTGGTCTTTTGGTTAATCCATCAAAGTCTCAGGCTTTAGTGATTGGCAGCTCTCACATGCTTAATTTAATGAGACAGTCTTTATGCCCTCCAGTTACATATGCTGACGAACCGATATTCTACTCTACTTCAGCTAAGAACCTGGGTGTTATATTTGATTCCGAGCTATCATGGGAAAGTCACGTAAACCTGGTCAGCAAAAGAGTTCATTTCTCATTTCAGGGTCTCAAGCGCTTCCAAAAATTGCTACCCTTCGAAACTAAAATCACTCTTGCCCAAACTCTCTTACTGCCTCTTCTTGATTATGCTGATGTCTGCTTCCTTGACGCCACGGAGGAACTATTAAATAAACTTGATCGACTTCAAAACTTGTGCATCAGATTCATTTTCGGTCTGCGTAAGTTTGACCATGTGTCTGAGTTTAGAACTCGTTTAAAATGGCTTCCCATTCGTTGACGTCATGACCTTCACATCCTCACTTTTCTCTTTCGCATTCTTAACAATTCTTGTTCTCCTTCTTATCTCCGTGAGCGTTTTGATTTCCTTGTCCCTCGTGGTAAGCCATGTCGGTCATCTGTGTCACTTCTTCTTAAAATCCCCTCTCATTCTTCTAGTAGGTATGGTGGTTCCTTCACCGTAGAAGCAGCTCGGCTATGGAATAGCCTTCCACATGTAATCCAAGACAGTCCATCGCTTGGTATATTTAAAAGAAAAGTTAAAGAGCACTTTCTCAACATGTAATTATTATATGTATTATATATATATATATATATATAAATATTAATTTATTAACATGTATGTATATTGATATTGTATTTATGTATTTATTTGTATATAAAATATATATTATTTTGTGTAAGTAACACATCATACCCTTTATCATCATCACATCACATCTTTCGTTAACAAACGTTTTCTAGCCTCAAAGGTTTACTGGAAGAAAACTCTTTTTAGGGTTAAGCTCGCCTTTGTACATATTTTTTATATAAGTTAATTTATGTTTATTTTTACTGTGTACAATAAAGAATAAAGAATAAAGAACATATCAAACTACATATTTTTCATATGAAAAACATCTCACACTTATTTTGTCACGTATTACGTTAAATGATTGTTGATAGGAAAAGTTTATTATAGTGTATCTGAATACTTGGAAAATAAAGATTGAATTTAGTTATTATTATTTCTATTTAATTTATATTTCACAATTTATTTTTAACCGACTGATTATTATTAAGTAAAATTACTAATTATTACGTATATTATCAATTTGCATGCTATAAAGTAGAACATAGCTGTACTTTGCTGTCCTCTTTTGTTTACCTATGTTCCGCAAATAGATGAATTATGAATTATTATGATTTTAAATCTCATTAGCTAGAATTTCAAGCCCCCTGTGTTGTGGTTGTTATATACAGCCGTGCTGTGTTTACTGGACTCCCGAATTCCTCCTGAAGTCTCTGTGTCGTGCATGGTCCTGACTGCTGCTGCCGGGGAGAGCGTGAAAGAGGTAGGTGGTGCTCAATCACTCCTTGAACGTCGTGGAATCAAACTACCACAACACTTATATAATTAAAAGTGAAAGGATCACAAACTCGCCAGTAAAATTAAATTTCAAAGTTATTGTGGGTGTAAAAACCGCACAGCATTCAGAGTCAAGAAGACAACTTCTTCTTCTTATTCGAGTCACCGGTTCTGTCGAACCAGTGTGGTGAAAGGATTGTAAGTGCGCCTCAAAGAGGCTCCTTTCGTGCACTCCACACATGTCTTCGAATTTTTAGTTCTCGGACATGTCGGTTTCCTCACGATGTTTTCCGTCACCGTTTTGAGATCGTGGTATTGCGCACACAGGTGCACGTCGGGATTTGAACCGGCGACCTCCGGATTGAAACTAGTACCGCTAGACCACCACGCTAGCTAGAAGACTACGAGAGCGTATGACAAAAGTCCAGTATGTCTGAGGACATCTGTATTAAATGGTCATACGTATTAGTATGACAAAACAGATTACCACGAGGAAATATCTCATGTGACATTTACGAATCTTAATTGAGCTCTCGCGGGAGATTGTTATCACACGAGATCCGTGGTTCTGTGACACGAATCAAACACTACTTCAACGATATTAAACAAATGATATAAAAAAATAATGATTCTAAGAAATTAGTTCACTTCAAATTCAAAAGAACAGTATTTTTAACAATATAATCGCACCAAAGACCGTTATTGTCCCGGACGTTCGCTTATTGCTCGGAGGATGTGTACGCGTACTTCCGGTTACTCGGCGCGTTAATTGGCAGCCATTTATGTATCACGTCCTTTCCGAAATTAATCTGATGGCTTAATTGGCAGAAATCCTGGAAATCAAGAAAGGTATAAATCGAGTAACTGGAAATTTCACGTGAATATTTTTTGGATTATATTAATAACTATCAAACTGTATATTGTTATTTCTTATGACGGCATCGGGACAGCGAATTTTAAGAGCAGTGGAACTCACGCCAAGGTCGTCTCGGGAAGTATTGCCACCATGCCCTTTTCTGCCGCCAAGCAGTAACGCATTCGCGTTACTGTGTTCCGGTTTGAAAGGTGTGGTTGCCGGTGAAATTACAGGCACTTGAGACATTTTACCTACACGTCTCACAGTTACAGGCGCATACGATACGACTTGGGTTTTGTCGTACCTAGTTGGGGAGGACCCAAGTCGCATCGGTTGTTATGGGCCAAGTTTCCTACTAGGTGGGCCGTCGGCTCGATCCGTAACTGAATCACATAAAAAAACACTTGGCGCTCAAAAGTCCCGTACATTTGAGCGCTATGCTTTAAACTGAAGTTTGTCAAAATATGTTATGTTTTGACAATTTAAGATCACACAAGGATACCCACGCGATTCGTCTAGATTTCCCGCATCCTGAAGAACTTTTAAAATTATTATTGAATACATGATTATTATGTTGTCTTAATACAAAGCTCAACTAATATTTTTTGGGTGTTCCAAGGCACACTACTGTACGAATGCATAAACAGTATCAGATAAGATTATCCTTCAATATTATAAGTAAGTAATACATAAAGGTGTGTCCCAGATGGAACATGACTAAATTAACCCGTAGAGGTCGTAGCATCGTAGACTGCCGTAGCACTATCGTAGCAAAGCTCCGAAACAGTGGGTGAGATAGTGAATCATCACTGAATAGTTTTAAAAGCTGTTGTCTCTCAGCCGGTACTGACGCCGGCTTGCAATCTGTAATCGCAGGTTCCAATACTTGAGATTAGGCTTCTTATAAACTAAAATACTGGGATGTCACTGGGTGATTAGGCATTTTGAAATGGTCGCCTGGCTAGCTCATGCCTGTACCTGTACCTTTATTTGTGAGTCGTCAGTTCCGAATATTTACTATGCTATCGCACTCGAATAATATTCAACAAACTTTCATAAATGATGTCGTAGTTCTCTACTTTTTGTCTTTCTAGGCATTCATTAAATTTAGTAATCAGGTAGCTAACGATGTTTTTGTATACTCGATGATTCCATTTATAAAAAAACTAATCAAAATACATAAATAACCTTAAAAGACTCTCAAAAGACTATGAGAAGACTCTTAAAAGACTTTCAGGATTTAACTATTAGCCTGCCGAGCTAACCGTGTGTAGTGATGATCACACACTGAAGGCTCGAGGGCTATCGGGCGCCCCTTCGCCGGTCATTCACCTCGCACGTTTCAATGAGTATAATATTTTGTTGGTCGGAGGGAGGTTTTGTTTCTTCAAGGAAGTGGAGCCATTTGAAGTGCCACCATTATATCAATTTATTCTGCCAATCAATAGTAGTAACTGGTGTTTCGGTTTGAAGAAGTACGATTATTAATTTTTAAAATAAATTTCCCAGCTCAATATTTTAGGGTGATTGAAGTATTATAATAATAATAATCATCATCATCACTTATTCGACCAACAAAGTTCGAAAAACAAATGATATACCCACTCTACATTATACGGCGTCTACACACAGGGTATGTATTTTCCCCGTTATTTGGGTCAAGCGATATGAGCTTATAAGTGCGTATGAGGTGGGCATGTTTCGACAGAGTGCGCTTTTTTATTCATAGTGTAATATCGGTGGGACATCTACATCTCCAGATCGATGGAAATTTTACACAGATCCGTCTAAGCAAAGTTTGTACTTTTCGAACCAGATAAGAGATAGAAACTTATATTTTTTTTTTGTAAAAAATTAGGTAGGTACGTTATGCATGCGTAATAATACCAGATAGGCCACAAAATGTACGTTCGTCACACGAATGTTTGCCCTAGTTGGGAATAAAACCCACAACCTACGATGCAGAAGCCAGTGCTGCTACTGACTGAGCTGTGAGGCCAGTCATATATATTTATGGTCATTTCCTCACTTTATACTGCGAAGTATATATTATGCAGGATACTAATAAAACGGCTTTCTTCTTTTTTGAATCATCAAGTCCTCGAAAACGGCGATGTACCTAAAAAAACTCCCATTCTTTTAACACAAATTAAGTGAATTTTAAGCATTCGCTTTGAGGGCTATTGGTTTCACCACTATACAAGCACCAAAATAGATTTACCAGACAAAAATTGTGTTTTTAAATTTGATCAAAGAAAAACCTAAAATCCCCTAAATATTTTTGTTGTTCTATTTGTGCTAGACAAGAACATAGTAACTGAATTTTCAGAAATGATGTTCTATTTGATCTACGAATGCTTTTAGGTGGCTTTTGTCTACCAATTTGATAAAAGTTCCTCAGAAGTTTATATTACTTAGACATTACTTAAAATATTTGACAAATATTCAACTACTAGACTATCAAAAATAAAATTAAGTTATACACCCACTCTGACAAAGTTTTCCCTTAAAGTAACATCTAGACGTAGTCGTTTCGCCGAATATAGGACCCAAGGAAATGTGTGTTATTTCACTAGTTGAGATCTGACGTGACTTGTCTTGGGTGTTTTATGACGGGCATACACTTTACATGAAACCAAAGCCGGGGTGTCCCGTGGCCATCATATGTCTTAAAAATTGCGTAACATGTTACAAGGCAGAAGATATATAGAAAAATTCATAATTTTTCTTTGCGTATTTGACCTTTAATTTATGTTATTACTATCTCTTTGCTAAGAACTGTATTTAGTGAATTTATAGGCACATGAGACGTTCCACGTTCAAGTACAAAAGTGATGGGTGCAATACAATGTAACATGGAAATTCTCATACCTATGTACGGGAAGGCCCAAGACCTACATATATGGTTAGAGGTTACTACTTAACATCGAAAAGAGAATAGAAGAAAAGAGAAAGAACGAGAAAGGGCTCGTTCCGTAACGTATTCACATAAAAAATAAAATACAATTTTTCAGTTTAAATCCCACTCGAGGTATGAATTGACTGCATAAATAAATAATTACACAGAGAGGAATACCCGAAACGTTTTTGGTGCAAACAATTTGATTTGTTTTAGGAGCAGCGGCCTTAAAACCATTGTTTCGGAATTTTATAAATGTGACTTGCGTCCTTATATGGGAAAGTGGAGGTAGGTATATCAGCCAGACCCGCTGTGAATACTAATACTCGATGAATTTATGCCCCGAGCAGAAAGGAAAGTTTTATTAAATTTGGTAGAATGAGTTGGAGCATTGTCGTAGATATAGCTTATGCCGACCGCGTAACATTGGAAACCAACTATCTTCCTGTCTGGGTATTAAAATGAATATACCTTAACTTAGCTACCTGTAGCAACTTTAATAACTAGAACTTAGCTATTGAATTAGTTTACTAGCTGTGCCCGCGTCTTCATCTGCGTTAAATTCAGTTAGTGATTAAAATAGTAATTCGTGGTTTAGTCATTCTTATCAATTTGTTAACTTTCATATATAGTTTAAGTTACTCGTTCTCGTAACATCAGCTACCTGCCAGTGAAATTCCCATTAATGTCTGTTCAGCCGTTTCGGCGATTAGCCGGAACCAACGGACAGCTAGAAATACAAAAATTTAAATGTTTTTATATAAGTATACTGTATATTGTTTCATTATGCATTCCGTGAAAAGTTGTTATTTTGACATTACAATCACATTTTAGTTTTATTTATTTCTATAAATTCATGTCAGGCTTTTTTGTTACGCCAAAGCTGTGAGTAAGTCTAAAATTATGATCAGACTAATTTTATCCCTTTTAGCAATTAAATAACGATGGTTTATCTCTTACACTTCAAACACCCACCATTCTGGATAAACATTTTCCGAGATTTCATACTTTTCAGAATTCTATTTCTGATCAGACATTTAATATTGTTGATAAATCTTTGTGATTTCTTTTCTATTTTAAAGTCAGACATCTGTAGTTCCTTAGAATTCATGAAGAAATAGCGTAGAAACGTCATTAATAGAAACATTATGATGCGTTCAAGCATCAAACTTATCGATAAGTACGCGTGACCTTATGTTTTAAATATTGACGTTTCCAAGCCATTTCTTTATGAATTCTATGGAAATAAAGTTTTTGACTTTGACTTTGACTTTTGACGTTATTGCAAAGTTTTATCAGAATAGTATTTGCTCTAACTACTAATTTAACTAATTGTAATGATAAGATCATGTATGTAGGTAAAAAATGTTTTCTTCCATGGAATAAAATTAACATTTTCAGAAGTGCACTTTAAAATAATCTCGAAAGAAAAATACTTAAAAATGCATTAACAATTTTTTATGTAAACGTTACGGAATTTTAGATGTTAAGTGGGAACCTCTGTCCATTAAGAAACAAATACAAATGTCGGGTCCTTCAGCTAGATGATATTTTATGGCACAGTGGCTAATAACAGGATAAATGTCTAAATGTCAACTCACATGAGGTATTTACAAAATCAACCAGTCAAGGCGACACGTTAGCCAGGATTCACTTCCCATTCTTAACTATTGTTTGTTACACGCTGTCGACACCCTTGTCACCGTCAAACAAAGACAACGACACAAAAAACATCTTGTAATATCTTATTTCAGAATTTTATATAGTCATAAATGTAACATACATCTAAGTAGGTACTCAGATTCTTAACAGGATCGTGCTCGCGAAAAAAGCTAGCCCTCCTTTAGGGGTTTCTAGTCTATTCTTCCCCATGGAGGGTCGGATAGGGTTTGATCAGGCGTCAAACTTTGCGATAAGTACGCGTGACCTTATGTTTTGAATATTATTGACGTTTCCGAAAATTTCTCGGGATATTTTTTACACCTTCATGCTACAACTGCTCTACCAAATTAGCAGACATTTTGAAAATAGATATGAATAGACTACATTTCATATTAATATCATGCAGGCGAATCGGAGGGCAGCAGCTAGTATTGTAATTTTTCGTCTCACTTTTGATGTGGCAGTCCATTTCGATTGAAGTATATAAGAATACGAGAGCTTAGTTTTCCAGCTGATCTAACCTTGGCTTGCATTTGACGAGGGTCCTTCGAGAGATGCGCTGACGGATTGACACCCCTTGTAACCACTCCACATTGGATGGAACTTATATTATTGTGATTGTATTCTCGTTGTTAGCGGTAAAAGTGGAGAAGATGGCAGTGAACTCGCACGCTTAATTCCAGTGTTTTTTTTTATGTTATGCAGTTACGGAACGAGCTGACGGCCCACCTGTTGTTAAGTGGTAACCTCGGCCCATAACAACCACCAATGCAACTTGGGTCCTCCCCTACTAGGTACGAAAAGACCCAAGTCGCATCGTATGCGCCCGTAACGCTGAGATGTGTAGGTGGAATGTCTCATGTGCCTGTAATTTCACCGGAAACCACACCTTTCAAACCAGAACACGGTAACGCGAATGTGTCACTGCTTGACGGCAGAAATGGGCATGGTGGCAGTACTTCCCCGGACGAACTTGGCGAGAGTTCTACTGCTCTTAATTCTTAATTCCAATTCCAATATGTAAGAACGAACGAGTTTTTCAAGCAAATAAAATTTGCAGAGAACTTTAGCTGTAACTTTCTGTTAGCTTCCTTTACCTTTTAATCGACTTTACTTCCTTCATTTATTGATGACTTCTCTGAAAAGCATTTTTTTATAAGGTCATAAATAATAATGCACACACTGCCATCTAGTCATAAAGTAAGGGTAGTTGGTATATACTATATACTCTGTGAACCAGATAACTGATATAATATTATTACAGATTGAAAAAAGAACAGAATTGTATAAACATATATGTTCGGCTCACTTGTCGTGGGAGAACCCAAACCTACACAGTACAGGAGGAGAAAAAAGACAACAACTAAGCTTAGAGGCCAGTACCTTGATAATTCAGACAATTTAGCGAAAAGAGATAACTGAGTAAGATTGTTTACTTACATGACATTTATAAAAACAACAGTTGGGTTATAGCAAAATAAACAAACATTTAGTTTGCGGGTAGTACCCCTAGTGCAACGTAGGTGGATAAAACAAACATCCTATAGCACACCACAGCAAAAATGTATAGACAGCATACAATTTGCTCTCGGATCTTGGATTGGGTTTCTTGTTTGTCCATGCCACTTGTGACACGGAAAATCCTAGCGGGTATAAGTCTATAATTATATGTTTATAGATTCAGATAAATTTTGTTTGTTAAACGCAATTTGTTTAAAACAGCAAGCATATAAAGATTGATCTTCAATAAACCCCGCGCCTACAGACTGATAACACTCCATTTAACTGCGGCGTTGGAAACGAAATATACCAGAGAGATGCTTTCGCTTGGCCGAACACTGCCAGAAAAATATTTAATAAATTAGAGGGTTGCGGTTCAAACCCAGAAACCACCAATAAGTTCGTATAATAAATTATGACTTTCACATATTCAGATGGATTTCAGGATTCTATAGAATCTCATATATCCGACTGCTGTAGCGGTCTTCATTTTAGGATATAACTGGAGCAGAGCAGCCACGATAAAATGTCTAGAGCGCTATCGTCCATGCTGAAATTTTAGCATAAAATTATAAAAAAATATAGAAAATCTTATTCGCAAAAAGCCACAGTTTTATTTATTAATGTATTATGTTAATAAGATTCTCATAACCAGTCTGCGAAGGAAAACCTTAGAAGGGTTTCGCTGTAAAAAGTTTGAATGTGAAGTTATTGCTGCATTTTTTACTCGGGAGTCCTTTTACACATTATTCTCTTAAAGTAATGAAGCACGCGCGGCAATAATCGAGCAACGCGAGGTAATGAAATTGACTTTCAACTTGAAGGTGGCTTCTTCATATCTTAATGAATGCTCACTTGTATATTTGGACATAAGCACGTTCTCAACACGGCGAGAAGAACATTATAAACGAAATGGACTGTGATTTACCACAGGGAACCTGTACGTATAGGTATAACTTTTTATTGAATGCCTGAAGTTAAGTTTCTGTTTCAGATTGGAACTCGGGGTTTGTGCCACTACGCCACCACGCTCTTACCAGCGTATAAATGTAATTGCACCAGCAACGTGGCGTCTGGGACATTGTACTTGATCCCAGGATTATGAATGTCTGTTGGCGGCGGTGCCAACGAAGCATAACTCAGATAGCGGTGCCGGCGGCGGTGGCTGCTGTTTGCGCCAGTGGATGCGGCATGCGGCGTGCGGCATGCGGCATGCGGCATGCGGCGTGCGGCGACAATATGGGCAATTATACCTTGTTAATTGCTGTTTTTATCGGTTTTATCTAGCATGTTGGCTGTAACTGCTCCTTAAATGCAGCAATGTGGCTTAATTTAAAATAACTGTAGTTGTGGATATTACTGGCGCATGAGACGTAACATCCCCGTCTCGGGGTGACGGACACAACGCAATGCGACTTGAGTCATCTCGCACGTTGGTGGAGAAGACTTGAGTCGTATTGCTGTTGTCCATGGGCGACGGTTACCGCTTAACATCTGGTGGGCCGTTAGCTCGTTCCATCACCTACATCAAGTAAAAAAATATATGAAACATTTAGTCGTTGATTATAATATAAAATATGCAAACCGCATCAAAGTTACCTATACACAAGAGTGCTGCTATCTTAAAGGGCGGACAGGATAGACTGCGATATTGCGACTTAGTGAAGCATGGATAAAAATCTCAAATGATCTAAACGAGAATACCTGATTTACGTTTAAAATATTTGTGAATGTCTCATAAATAAATAAATAATGGTGGACATTTCACACAGCGCCATCTAGCCCCAAAGTAAGCTAAGCATAGCTTGTATCATGGGAACCAGACAACTAATATAATACTTATATAATTTTCTTTTGTAAATACATACATATAATACATATTAACACCCAGACACAGAACAAACATCAATGTTACAAATGTCACATAAATGTTTGTCCTGAGTGGGGATCGAACCCACGACCTACAGCGCAGAAGGTAGGGTTACTATCCAACTGAGCTATGAGGCCAGTCTAATCCACCCCTCGGTCGCTGATAGTGTCGGGTCATCTCTTTGTTATGGGCGGTGAATACAAAACATGTGAATAAGCAGACCATGCATGCATGCATGCACCAATACCCAAATACAAATTGTACAAGTTTAATCGTATGCGTTTAGTTTGACGATAAATTTCGTATTGAGAGAGGATTTTATTGCTGTTGTTTTGTACACATTTCGAGATAGGTTTCGGTGTATTCAGCATATTTTGTACACTCGCGGAGTGGATAGTACGTATTTGAATACGTGAAAATCGGTGTGGATATTGTGAAACTCCAAATATTCCATAATTTTTTATTTGTTTCGCTTTGCAGCGACGCAATGCCGCAAGTATTTATACTGGATGGAATTCGTTGAGCGTGCTATCTAAAGATGAGAAAACTTTATTTAGATAGCGCCACACGAAAGGAGCCTCCTTGAGGCGCACTTAAAATCTTCATAAAGTTCTCTTGAACTATTGACTCGAATAGAATAGAATAGAATAGCGCTACTGGTTCCGATATATTTTGTAACGATTATGTTTGTTTTAGAATCTAATTTTTTACAATTGTACATGAAGGAAACCCATCATTCAATGATAAAATGTATTCGGGTCAATGACAACAATGTTTGTTGGCCAGCCCTAAAATAATACATAACGTGGCATGTAACAATATTGACAGATCTTACCCTATCTAATTCACAGTCGATTGAAATGAGGAAAAGAAAATAGTAAACATCAGTACCGAAGAGGAACCATTCAAAATAATAAATATAAATGAGCAGTTTAGCGTTTTAAGGCTGTATCTGAAACACATACACGATGTTAAAGCTACGTACGTTTAAATAGAGACTTCACGATATCTCGTGTACGAGATGATATACGAAATTACGTACGTTAGAGTTAAGTTAGTAAATTGGCCATCTTTATGGATTACACATTTTTAGAGATAGTTACTGGGTCAGATGTTTCGTTTAGGATAACGATGCCTTTTATTGATGTGAAACATCTATAGCCGCACGTAAAACCGATTTCTGGCGTGGCGACGCGTCGCCACGGCATGCGTTGCATATTACTTTTACATAATAATGTCGATGTTTCACATCTGCCAGGCGTCCCGTGACGGCTCACATTTTTTTATAACAACACTTTTTCAACAAACAACAATTTCATTGGAAAACGGACTGCTTAGCTAGTAACTGGTCAACAGCTAAACACCACTTATTTCGACGAGCTCTATAAAACATTTATTTTGGCAAGAGTTAGTAGCACAGCTGGTAGTTAGTATGAACATTATTACTAACATGGCAGGTAATATACCCTTATCTCACCCCCGAGGGTAACAATTAAAACAAAATCTGCCACATGACATTGTTTACGAGCGCCGAATCTGCCCGACTGTTGATAACAGAGGTGTTATGCTCTCGTAAAATATTATGGCGAATGTGAATAAAAGTTTATGGAGGGCTGATTCTCGCTTCAGACGACGGAGATTGGAGATTGGAGGCGTAAACTCCGTAAACTCGTGTTTATGAGCTTTGTGTTAGTATTGATACTTACTTATTGATCGAAAGAAGTATCATCGGGGGGTGAGAGTGAGGGCGAGAGGGGGGGTCTCTTCTTCTTCGAGTCACCGGTTCTGTCGAACCAGTGTGGTGAAAGGATTGTAAGTGCGCCTCAAAGAGGCTCCTTTCGTGCACTCGACACATGTCTTAGAATTTTTAGTTCTAGGACATGTCGGTTTCCTCACGATGTTTTCCTTCACCGTTTGTGACTAGGTAATGGAAAGGAGGTGGTGGTATGTCTGTCCCACTTGTTGTTAATCGCAGTGGTATCCCCTGCGGGTTCATACACTAGCCATATCACGTGGTCTTCTAAGTAAGGTATGGAATGAACCAAGTCCACCACAAACCACCCGTGCCGCTCAGATCTGAGGTTGAAATATATTCTGTGCAAGTAATTTCGACAGGGCTCTCAGTTCAGTTGGTTCGATTCCCACGTATGACAAAAACAGATGTTTTTTTATGTTGTGAGTGAAGGAACGAGCTGATATTATTCGTATGTGTGTATCGTAATTTTGATCGATATAATATTTTATTATGCGTATAAAACTATTTATGTATATTTTATTCATATTATTAGCTATGCTTGTTTCAAGCGAGTTGCTTACTACACAGGCTAGTGTATAAAATTCCTTCGAGCTCAACTTTTGTCATGTACATATAATGTACTTATGAGCAATAAATAGTTAAATAAATAAATAAAGCTGACAGCCTGACAGAATTGTGTGTAAGAAATCAGAAAAGGGAATAAAATACTAAAATTGCCTATGCATATTCCTCAAATTGCTGCAGCCCAGAGTAGAGTAACATAAGTCGTCATAAAAAACAAGCCGGGTAATACTAAAAGTTATGTTTTCAATGTGCAGCGCGCAGGCAGCAGCGGGGCGGGGCTGTGCCTGTGTACTGTAGTATTTAAGTATTCTGCGGTTAGCCGATGCGTCCGTCGAATCGAACATCGTCTCATGAAGGTAAAATTGTACTGTATTATTGGGCGGCTATTGCTCACGATATATATATATATATAAATATGTTGACTGGCCTCATAGCTCAGTTGGTTAGTAACCCTACCTTCTGCGCTGTAGGTCGTGGGTTCGATCCCCACTCAGGACAAACATTTATGTGACATTTGTAACATTGATGTTTGTTCTGTGTCTGAGTGTTAATATGTATTATATGTATGTATTTACAAAAAAATATATATTATATTAGTTGTCTCGTTACCATGATACAAGCTATGCTTAGCTTACTTTGGGGCTAGATGGCGCTGTGTGAAATTTCTACCATTATTTATTTATTTATTATATATATATCACTTATTTTCTTAAAATATATATATATGTATTTAAGTACGCGTGCCAATACAGTGCATATTTATACACGGCGGTGATTTTGAAGTTACTCGAACAAATACTACGTAGTTTTCTTAGCGAGCACGAAGCACTGAGTGCTGAGTTGTGAAACCACTGGTAACATCTTTAGCATATTATATAGATTTGGCTATAACATAGACTTGGCAAGCTACAATAAGAGCGTTTAATAGTTATCATCTATTTTATGAAATACGGACGATTTTGTGGCCAAGTTGGCAGTAACTTTGTAGTCCCAGGTCTATGGATTATGCCACCTGCGACATATATTCTAGAGCTGGAAAAGGGTGATTTAGCTTGATTCAATAATATGTTCGAGTGTTTTGCAAACGCTGTTGTAAGGATGTAGGTATCTCAAAGACCCAATCAATGAAGTAGTAGGTATTTTATTTTATTTATTTTTACAATTTTAGGAAATCTTACAGCTAGCTTATTGAATAGATTAATAAATTAAAGGCTAATTAAAAGGTTCCACATTTAAGTAAATAATAAAATTAAAGTTAAAGTTGTAGATGCAAAGCTAAGTTAAATTAAATTTAATTAAATGATGTGATAAATAGTAATTAAGTATATTCAGAACGAGAAAAATTAGTTGCTAACTTGACGTTTGAGTTGAATTGTAGTGTAGTATTCAATAAGTCAATATCTGCTATTCTGGTTTAGTTATTAAACCATCTGCTTGCCCTTGAGATAAAAGAGTTCTGCCTATAATTAGTCTTATGTATATTCTTCTTATATTTATTAGTCTTATATTATCCCCATGGTCTGATGTCGCTTTGCTCAACGACACACATCCTGTAATAGTATATTATGTAGTCATAAATGTAACAGACCTAAGTACTCAATTGTTACAAGGATCGTGCTCGCGAAAAAAAAGGAATCCCTCCATTAGGGGTTTCTTGTCTGTTCTTCCCCATAGAGGGTCGGATAGGGTTTGAACAGGCGTCAAACTTATCGATAAGTACGCGTGACCTTATATTTTGAATATTGACGTTTCCAAGCCATTTCTTTATGAATTCTATGGAAATAAAGTTTTTGACTTTGACTTATGCGTATGCGATAATAGAACCGTTACAACTGCATTTAAATATTTAGCGAAGTAATGTGTACTTGTATAAGTGTGGACTTGTAGTTTACGATAATAGGGGCCGGTGCAAGCCGTGCCACTTGCGTCGTTATCAACTTTTGTTCAGCTCTTTTACAGCCAATTTTATATTGCTCTTTAACAACCAGTTTTAAAAATTCATCGCATATTTCCAATTCATAAGTTGCAAAACAAACTTATGTGAATATAGTGGGCGATTTGGAATTACATAATACCAAGAAGGGATTTTTAAAAATACAGAACAACTTTTGTTATTTGATAGAATCTGGATTTTTGTAGAGTTTTAATGCAATGTAGAATATGCGGCTCCCTAATAAATGTGTAGTTAACCTTCCCGCAGAGGGAGGGGTCTAGCTAGGGGATCGAACTGATTTACTTAAAGCCTTAAGAAAGATTCAAGTTTCACGATATTTTACTGAACTTAAACTTATCTTTAATGTGTATATTTTGGTCTTAATGTTACGTTTTACGTGCTCCCCTAGTAATTATTGAAATAAGGTAATAACTTACAACATATAGCCAATTAGAGAAAGCTATTTCTTCTGTCGAACAACCCTTTTTAGGGACAACATACTAATAAATTAAAATCATCCACTATTATGCTTTAATTATACGAGTGTTAAAATATTCATGAATGCAGTCCAACATTTAGCCGGTTGTGTTTATCAAGTGGAGCCAGCATTTGGATATTTACACGCAATAGTGTGCTGCTGTTAATTCTAGATTTGCCAGAGTTTATGAAACATTCATAATCATTATGCACTGTTTATTTCAAACCATTTGCAATGATACAGTTTCTGGGAAAAGTTATGAAATATCTATATATACAGGATGTCCGGTAATGAATGGATAACCTTGAAATGGGTCTTAGTAGAACTACTGGGCTTTCGGAAAAAAAAATCAAATAAAAAAAAACAAACAAAACAAAACAAATAAAACAAAAAACAATAAAATCAAAACATCGATATTATTAAAAAAATACATATCTTTGATACTACTTGGTTTTTTTTTATTTGATATTTTTTTTCCGAATGCCCAATAGTTCTACTAAGACCCATTTCAAGGTTATCCATTCATTACCGGGCAACCTGTATATGAATGAAACAGAAAACGCATAAATAATTTTGATTTACATGGATTTTTATCCATATGATAAATATATATGATAAATATTGGTAGAGACTGCACACAGCGCCATCTACCCCCAAAGTAAGCTAAGCAGAGCTTATCCAATTTGAAGGATATAGGATGCCGTTACAATTACAGGCACGAGAGGTCCCGTCTGCAAGTCTCAGGGTGACGGTCGGCCATGTGACCTGGGTATTCCCATAACACCACTTGTTTCCTAAGTATGGGCACAGTGATCAATGGATACAGGTTAGAGCACAAAGAGCTGTCTATCCCTTCATTTCAATAAAAATATACACAGCTCCATAAGCGCGTACCATAGCTAACATAACAAGTTATACAAAAGTGTGAGTCCAGTGATTTATCAATTCTTAGGAACTATACAAAAATTATAACTCCTGTAATGCGCAGATTTGGTCAATTAAAGTAATTAAATTAACTTCAAATGAGATTACTGGAAAGCTCGACTAACCAAAAATACGGTCTCAATAGTGCCAAGTAATAAATCTAACTTAAGTTAATGTCTCGACTGGAGATAGCTAACTAAACATTATGGTGTAAGGATACTTGGCACAGTTCCTTCAGCAACTTTAATAATAACGCTAAGTACAAATTCAATTTATCACAGCTGGAGTTTTATACTTTCTAATATCTGGGTGGGATAATAAGAATGCTGTAGAAAACTTAAATGCATTATAAAATAATGTTTCTCAGTCGACTATCAGGAAATCTTACAATATTCAGATTACAAAACCGGTTTTTGGCCGATAATTTAGCCACTAACGCAGGAAATCGGTCAAAATAGAGCCTATATTTGAAGAAAATTATTGTATATTTTCAGATACAAAGAAATACGACCATGTTTCATATGATTTGTATATAATTTTATGTTATTGTGCCGATCAGGAAATTGAACGAATGTGATACGTATAGTGAAGCTTTAGCTCAGCTCACCTGAGCTATTTCTGGCATACGGCTCTTGGTGAAAAAATGGATTTAACTTCGACGTACAAACCATGTTATGTAGGCAATTTTTCCTCCTATCTATTGTTTCGCGAAAAACTATCACAAAATCAACACACGGCGGGCGTAACAAATTGTCTGCATCTGACAGACTATTTCATCCATCAAAGTTCAAATCCCAGCTGGTACTAGAACACACGGCCAATAATTGGAGCTTATGTACACGTTTCTATGAAGCAAACACCTCCGGAGCTCGCACTCAAACGTCACAGGTATTTTTTAATCCATTGTACACACATTTCTGAACATCAATTTCTCCCGGATTTAAAGATCTGGTATTTTATAAACTTATTGATAAATTTGATATCATACGGAGTCAATTGGATTGAGTTTTGAATTTTTGTGGTTAGAATTTCAACCCAGAGGAAACATTGGTTCAAATTCGTTGGGTCACCAAAGGGGTTTTCAATTTAACAAAATATCTGCCTTTTTTTGCTAATACCAAGTTTCTAAAAAGGTGAAGGAAATTATCATGCTTGATTTAGAACAAAAAATCTTTAGCATTCCATATATATATATATATCATACATATGTATATCAATAAGGTTTTCAGTTGACAAACAACGCGCGTGCAATTTCTCATATATTGCAGGAGCAGGTAGCGGTAGCCACTTACCATTCGGTGGCCGTCAGCTTGTGAGCCTCATCATTCACAAAAAAAACATTATGTATTGTAACTTCTTTATGTAGAGAGTAGGCCTGTGTCACTGTAGTAGGTATATTGATAGTGCATATATATATGTACTGTTACTAGTGTGAAATGCTTCATGGAAATGACACTGTACATTGCAACACTGTGTAGGTTATTCAAATTCATATATTTGCGAAACATATATAGATATATAAAATAGATATTAAAATAGAATGTGGTACAGCCATGTTTCTGCTAACAGCATGCAAATTATTTAACTTATAACTAAACACAACGATACAGTTACAATAATATAATTAAAAAAAAAAGTATAATTGTGGTACCTACACATATACAGTGAGTCAATATGGAAACAGTTCTCTTTATTGAACAATAATCCAATAAAACAATGAAAGATCAATGTGCAGAATACCACGTCCTCAAAACGGTGAAGGAAAACATCGTGAGGAAACCGACATGTCCTAGAACTGAAAATTCGAAGACATGTGTCAAGTGCGCGAAAGGAGCCTCTTTGAGGCGCACTTACAATCCTAACACCGCACTGGTTCCAGAGAACCAGTGATTCGAATAGATAGAGATAGTAGCCCGCCAGCCAGCAGTGTGTGTGGCCGGAGTGGATGCGCTGCTTCAGAAGGGCCGCATGTCATTATCTCAGCCCAATGGTCAAAATGGTCCGGTGTCGGGGTGCGCTCAGCCGCATTCTCTCTGCATTCACGCCTCAGATACCCGGGTCAATTATTATTATTACTGCAGTAATTTCAGTAAGGTAATACATTATTTTATTGACACAATTAACTCTGCCTCTCAAAACCGATAAAGTACTACGGAATGCTTTCCATTCGCATTTTTCTCGTCTCTTTAGGTGTTACATATAATTGAATCTAAAGAAATAACGTATTTCCGAATGTTTATTATACTAGTACAAAAAACATTTCAATCTATACAGTGAGGTCTTGACCAGGAGTTAACATCGTGAAGAACCTCGTGGGTTTCACACTGCAAGCCAGTACAATACAAGTTACGGTAACATAACTTACAGCTACTACATTTTTCTCATGTTTTTTCGTAACGCACATAAGCCACGTGATACGTTTTCCGAGAATTGCTCTCCAATTATTTTCATTCGCTAGTGTATATAAAATATTTGTTCTTATTATTTTTATTGATTGGCTGAGGGTAAAAATGGACGTAAATCTTGGAAGACAGAAAAATTCGACATAACATTGATTATTTACATAAGTTTGTACTCGAGCCTAGAAATTAACGAACACATGATTCGGTAATACGGGGGTAGGTAATTAGTAAATATAATCCGATAACTACGAGCTTGTTTGATAATGTTTTTGCTTATATACATGCAATATGTACATAATATTTACTAATTAATCAATCGATCTACATAAAAGCCATTCCCATTTTCTAGAGAGAGCTCAACTTATATTGTTTACAAACTCGAATAATGTGTAATGATGAGGAAATAGCTGGGCGGAACGAAGTATAATATTCCAATAGTCTTTCGCTATGAAAGAGCCCGCTGGCTATGGAAAAGAAAATATAATTTTCCACTGAAACATGTTACTTCAATGTATAGAACTATTTGTTATGTACCTATATTCTGTTAATTTCATTATTAAATTAAATTTTATCATTAAACTACAATTTATTAATTGTGTAATAAAACAAAATGTAAATAAAAAGAGTCAATAGACTTCGGATACTAAGGAACTTGTCTCGAATACAGATATATAATTTTACCCAAGTGTGCTGTATTGGCTCATGAAATCCACTATATTTGTACACAATACTCAGACCTATTTACGTGGTTTGAGACGTTCAAACTGTCACAAACATTTCCTTGAACCCAACAGGAAATTGAAAAGATTTACTCTTGAATGGTCTTTGAATATCTAACTTATGTAGGACATGTTGGCTAAACAGACTATTATTAAAATGGTTGGATGAGCGTAATGGGGCTATCACATAACACAGTAGGTGTTATTAATGCTGGTTTCCAGTAACATACACATGTTTCCACTGTTAGGTGTTACCGTTACACCTTTTGTATGGACCCTTTGCACGTGGCCCGTTTATTTATAATTATCTAATTTTTTATTCTCTTTAGGGATATCTTAAATGGTCTAAATAAACCCAAAGCTTTAATATTTATTTTTGTATTAACTATTTAACAACAAATAATATTCTCGGAATGTTTAGGCCCCTTAAAGTATTAACCACAAAGTAGAAATCGGAGAACAATAAATAAAATGGTGAAGTTCAAAAGGAATATGTTAAGCTAGTTGCTAGTGACATTGGAGCCTGAACAAACATTTCATTTACTCGATTGCACAATGTTGTAATTAATACGGCAGATATATCATTTTATTTTACATGAATCATTTGTTTCATAATAGGACTAACAAATTCTATTGCTTTCGCCATGTTTGAAGTCCCAGGAGGTTCATTCGCCAAATGCTAAATTTCAGTACGGTTCGGTTATACTACTATAGTTTACCCTACAGGAATTTTCCCCATTTTTCATATTGACGAAAGTCTTATAAATATAATAACAATAAAATAGCACAATGTTTTTTTCAAATCCAACCCAAAGATTTAAACAAATCAATTTATTACATTCATAAAAATATTCTCAGAATGGGCTTCGATGCGGCCGTATCGTAAATAAAGCAAACGGAAAAAACAAAGCTGTAATTTAAAACAAATCGCTTCTATGTCTTTGGAATGTTTTTAATAGAAGTTTGTAGTTTGAAAGGAAATGAAAGAGTATTAGATAGAACTTCAATTGTCACACATCGGATCCGTTTTATTGGTAGAGATCGTAGTTAGAGAATACAGAAAAATCACCGGAAATGTGATCGTAGGAGTAATATTACGACTGGCCTCACAGCTCGTTTGGTAGTAACAATGCCTTCTGTGCTGTAGGTCGTGGGTGAGATTCCCACCCAGGACAAACATAATTTGTTGTATAATTATTATGTTTGTATTGTATTTATATATGTTGTCTGGTTCCCATGATACAAGCTACGTTTAGCTTACTTTGGGCCTATTTTTAATTTAACTACAAAGCCTACTACTCTGATACGATATTTTGTTCGGGGGAGAGGTGACGTGTTATGTTTCTGAGATACCGTGATGCAATGGATGCGTGAATTTTTCTCATCTATATATATTATTAACAATGACACAGCGTGGATATGATTAGCACGAAAATGGTAAGACTGGATATAGGAAAACAAGTTATTTTTCCTAGAAAATAGACAGGCAATCATTGTCTGAAGCAAAGTTGCCCACGCATATGTCTCCGGCAGATCTGTAAGATACAGGTCTGTCTATCTGTCTATTTCATAGTATAATGACTGCCTGGTTGTATAATTGTGACGAAAAAAGTATTATATCAGTTTTCTGGTTCCCATTCTATTCTATTCGAGTCACTAGTTCTCTAGAACCAGTGTGGTGAAAGGATTTTAAGTGCGCATCAAAGAGGCTTCTTTCGTGCACTTAACACATGTCGTCTCTTGACAATGTCGTCTCTTAATTTTTAGTTCTAGGACATGTCGGTCTCCTCACGATGTTTTCCTTCACCGTTATGAGAACGTGGTATTGCACACATAAATCTTTCAATCGAAAAACTCATGACGCAAGCTATGCTTGGCTTACTTTGGGGATAGATGGCGCTGTGTGAAATGTCCACCAATATTTATTATTTATTTTTCAAATGCTTTCGAGTGTTTCCTACTAAATTCAGTCCTTGCAAATGTGGAAAAATTGTTTACATAGATCATTTTTTTCAGTAGGCTTTAATTTACCTTTCGTTGATATAGAGTAATTTAATTACCAGGTTTAAGGATTACCAGTCAGGATAAGCCACAGTTAAAGTTTACAATTTATTAAGGGTTCTTCACTCAAGAAGTGTAAGCCAAAAGGGTGAAGCGGAAAGTTAACTAAATTCAGATTCACAATGGTTTGGGTAAAATTAGTTTAAGAATACTTTATTTTGAGAAATGATTATTTACCTCGATAACTATGATCGAAGTTAGATAATCTGTCACACAGATAAAATTTCCTTGGAGTGTAACAGACACAGTGTAACCAAAATAATATATGTATGTAAAAACTTTATTAACAATTTAATTTTGTACCTAGTATAATAATATTCTGGACTGAATAATTTTGTTTGGATGTGTGCGAAGTGTCACAATCTGACCTTGGGGCGATGCTCTCCATCTCGAACAACATCAAGGTGGACTTCATAAACCTATAATTCTATTTGGCTCAGCTCGTAAACCACTTTACGACACATTAAAAATTAAAACTAAAACAGGGAAACCTACTTATGGTTTTATGGCGCGATGGTGTATGGTTGAGCTGATGTTATGGCCTAGTCTACTTATCCACTGACGTTATTTTACTCGCTATTTTGTGGTTTACATAATAGTTTCTAATTGATGATGTCCACTCCGCATTCACCTACTCCTGCCCTCAAGCATCTACTCACGTACTAGGAACTCTGAAAAAAAAAATGTGGTTGCCACTGAAATAACAGGCGATTGAGATATGGTCACAATACAATGTGATTTGGATCTTTACATACCTAAGTAGTGGAGGATCCAAAACGTATTGCTTTTGTTATTGGCAGAGGTTACCATTTAACATTAGGTGGGTTCCGAAGTTCATTCGAATGAAAAAATACTTTTCTTACATCAGCGTCTGGGTACGATTCCAAAAAGGGAACTTGAGCCCGTAGATGGTGATTAGCGCAATGTGTGTTTTTATTAAAGGCAGCCACCGTTTGTCTCAAGCCATTTTGCCAAGATACTTCAATAAGAGTCAAATAAATGAATACTTAACTCGAACTCGCTTCCACTTGTACTATACTTGTAAAGATGTATTTAATATAAAAAAAAGGTCTACACATGCAGCCTGTGGGCAGACTACACTCAGCGACGGTATTCCACTGTCAGAGTTGAATACAACAACGCGTTCAGGATGTTGGTGGGGCTTCCCCGCTACTGCAGCGGCTCGGGAATGTTCGCTGAAGCCCGTGGCCCGTGTGGACTGTTGCACCATGCAACCATGCGTAAGAGAGGCGCGGCGCTTCCTTGGTGCGGCGGCGCGGCGGCGGGTGCGGGCAGGCTCCACTACCATCCTTTCCGTAATTGCTGATCGACTGGATTGTCAATTTATAAATCATTCTTGTAAATTGCACCTTATTAATTAATTGTTTATTTTGTCGTGTATTTTTATGATTTTATTTTTTATTATTTCAATTGACATTGTGTATTTTTTAATTTTATTTTGTGATTTTATTTTAATTTTTATTAGTATATTATGGCATTGTTTATTTAGAATAAGTATGTGTGTGTATGGGTCCATTGTTGCCTGAAATAAATGATTTAATTTAATTTAATTTAAATTAATATCAGGTACCAATTTTATACTGCCTTTAATTACTTCTTTAACTTCCTCATCAGTAGATTGTGATAAATTCCTCATGAATAGATTCTGCGGGTGGCAGCAGCATGTAACTCTGTTACATCTTCCCCATGGAGGGTCGGATAGGGTTTGAACAGGCATCAAACTTATCAATAAGTACGCGTGACCTTATGTTTTGAATAATATTGACGTTTCCAAGCCATTTTCTTTATGAATTCTATGGAAATAAAAGTTTTGACTTTGACTTTGACCGAGCTAACGGTGTTCTCTTTGTGCGCTTAACGCCGCCCCGCGCCGTTACGCACCTGGAAACTCAACGTGACTTCATACGCAGGGTCGCAACTCCGGCTTTCTATTTTATTTTACACAATTACGTTCACTTTGTGTGTGCTGTTGCTGAACTAATAAATTACACAGATATGGTTGCAGGTTCAATAAATCTTCGTGCCTAGTAAATATTTCACTCGAATTACAAATAACAACAATACACTTGAATGAAATTAGTGCAGAAGGGAGCCTCTTGGAGGCGCACTTTATTCCTTTCACTACACTGGTTCGACAGAGCCAGTGTCTCGAGTATTATCTAGTAGTACCGGAATGACACTTTTTTATCAGATCTGTTGAGTTGAGAGCGTGGTGGTCTAGCGGTACTGACCCCCGAGTTTCAATCCGGAGGTCGCCGGTTCAAATCCCGACGTGCACCTATGAGTTTTTCGATTGAAAGATTTATGTGCGCAATACCACGTTCTCAAAACGGTGAAGGAAAACATCGTGAGGAAACCGACATGTCCTAGAACTAAAAATTGTCGAGTGCACGAAAAGGAGCCTCTTTGATGCGCACTTACAATCCTTTCACCACACTGGTTCGACAGAACCGGTGACTCGAAGAAGAAGAAGAATCAGATCTGTAAAGTGCTGTGAGCTGTTACGAATGAAATTTAAGCAAATGTCTGAAATTGTGAGTTTTGTTTTAATGTTTTTTATTATCGTTTGTATAATTCATTTTCAAGATTTAAAAAGTCAAGTAAATTTATGACTGTCTCTTTTTAGTCGATGGAAAATGTATATATATTCCTGTACTTCTGCAATAAATATAATAAATGCAGTGTGGTATACCGGTGTGATGACAATAAATTAATTTTATGTAATTCATTTTCGTATGTTATTGTTGTGAAATTACTTTTTCAAAATACTTCAATTTCTGCGTCCTAGATTTATCTCTGTCCACCGGGGATGGGCCATCAGCCGCGATAGATACTCGCACGTTACCGATCAAAGGAATTCTGAGCATCCTGTGTAACGTTGATATACTGAAAATAGGAAATAAGCTTTCAGAAAATGCAGCGTTCAGAAAACGATCATATATTGAGGATGACAGAATGAAAAGATCATATTTAATAAATTTATTATAAAGAATTTTAATAAAAAGACATTTTAAACAAGGCCATTTTTTAATGGAAAAGATTTGTTTTTTTGACTAATGATAGAGCAGATGGCCGGGCCCACCTTTATTTAAGAAGATCTGCCCATAACGATAGTTACTTGACTTTGTAGGGCCTCTCTTACTTAGTTATAGAAAGACCCAGGTCCCATCGTGTTGCTTTACGCCCTTCAAACTCTAAAACATTAATGGAATATCTTATGTGCCTGTTATTTTATCGACACAGTAACATACAAACAAAAACATTAATGCAAGTTTAGTGCACTACCTCGGTTTGGTGACCTGTTGTAATCATACGATGATTATAAATCAATGTATGATTATGGGGAAAGGGTTACCTGAGTTATTCGTGGGAAAATAGTGGATACGATCAGGTCGTCACTTGGCACTTCTACGATAAGTGAAGTACGTGCACAAAGCGAAATATAGGTCACTTTATACTGAGGCCTTCCTCTAACACATCAGGAAAAAGCGTGAATCTATGTACCTATATATAATTCAGCATCGTTGAGTCACTGGGTGTGATTGTCTGACTTCCTGACCTTCAAAGGTCTTCAACAAAATTACCGAAATCATCAGAGGACATACAGTGTTACAGAGAAGGCCATGTTATCAAGCGATGAATGCTCAATTTAACTGAAACCATCCCCATACCTTATAATTTCGTCTCAGTGTCATATTTTATAGGCAATTTCGTTTTATGTGAGGCATTAGCGTCAGATTCGGACGCCGGCGCCGTGAATGTTAGCGCCATGTGTGCACATACACGATTCTCTATAAATTTTGATGAAACCTCAGTGGCGTGGCGTGGCGTGGCGTGGTGGTTCATTATTCTCCATACTTCATATGAGAAGATGAAATAAAAGTAATATAAATAATTGATTTTCTGTTACAAAAACAAAATCATTATTTGACTTGCTACTGATAACGTGTTATTTTGTAAAACTAGCTTATTTATCTGGAGGGATTATAGAAATGAAATATGAAATACTGGTGGACATTTCACACAGCGCCATCTAGCCTCAAAGTAAGCTAAGCATAGCTTGTGTCATGGAAACCAGGCAACTGATATAATAATTATATACTTTAGTCTAAATACATACATAAAATACATATTCACCCAGCACAGACAAATATCTATGTTCACACAAGTGATTGTCCTGGGTGGGAATCGAACCCACGATCTACCACGCAAGGCAGCGTTACTACCGCTTGAGCTATGAGGCCAGTCATAGGCCTCATAGAATGATATAACTTTTTATTTTGTCTGTACGTTGTCTGCCAGACTTTAAGTGCCAAATTAACTCGCGGTCATTTTCCTTTTTTAATTTTATCTCTTGTAAGGCCACATTTAATTAAGGTCACTGTGGTGTGAATAGGCATATCAATTCACGTACGTGTAATAGTTTATATTCATAGCATAAAGCTGAAATTGCTGTAGCATTTTGCAAACAAAATGGCCAAATGTTGGGAACAATGCATTTTATCGACTTTCCACTAGACTTAGCATTACATATCGGTTAGTAGGAAACTGGTTCAGTGCAAATAATGACATCAAATAAATAAATAAACAATTAAATACCTCAACTAATTCTAGTAAATCGACGGGCAATTTCAAAGAAATATTCCCAAAGAAAAATAATCTATATAATAAAATAGTAGACTTGTAGTAAATTAAATAATTTTGCAATTCATATACTGGAATACATCAAGAGGTACTGTTGGCATTGTTTCAAGTCTAGTAATCAACTTGAACATGAAAAACATATTTTGTTACCGAAACAGAAAAAGCTATAATTCTTTAAGAATTGCCACAACATAATGTACGATAGTACCAGAAAGGGTTATTATTCTTCAGATGTAAAAGCAGGAAGAAAAGTGACGGAATAATAGAAAGTAAGTTTTTCGGCAGTGGTAACCTCATATCATTTTTATTGTGCAGCGCAATTTTGCGATTCCAACTCGCGGTTGCGTGTTTATCGTTGTTAAAAATAGGACAATCGTAAGTAGTTTCGTGTGCTAGATACGTTTCGTCAAGTGCTTTCATCAAACTGAAAGTCCTATAACTAAAAATTCTAAGACATGTGTCGAGTGCACGAAAGGAGCCTCTTTGACTTACAATCCTTTCACCACACTGGTTCGACAGAACCGGTGTGGTGAAGAAGAAGATCAAACTGAAAGCAAATTGTTATGGTTGCAACAGATATGATAATCGTGTTATCAGCGCGAGCATCAGCCACCATCAGTCGGCTCCCTCGCGTACCCTCTTCAAACAGCTTCAGTTTTTGAATGAATCGTATCACTTTTGAACTTGAGTGTCCTTTGTACACATAGTATGACGAGCAGAGTATGAGGCTTTCACCCTCTCAGGCTTCACAGAGCTATTGTTGGCAAGGGGGCCACATCGGTGCCTATCTACTATGTTATTATAATTCTTATGAGAGTTGGCTTTGTGAAACCTTATTATTAAGTTTTTGCGAAGCGAGGGTAGACCGTAACATAGTCATAAAAGTGATACAAATTTTTATTATGGACCCTACGTAGGGACATATGTGTAAATATAAATACACATAAATGACGTTTGTATGTAATGACTGAATAAAGCTCTGTTGAATGATTGGGTGCCAACATGCTGAAATAATGATAAATATAGGTATAAGTTTGACATTTACCTCTATAGATATTATTTGGAATACTCAAACAGCACTCTTTGACACATACCACTTAAATGTTCAAACTGAACTTCGGCTAGCAGTAAGAGGAACTTAGCTTCTCAGTAACACACCTGTTATAATTAGATCACGGCCGGGTTCAACCGCCAACGCCTAACTTAGTGCTGCTGGAATTGACAGACAGAACATGGATTTATGAAAATGGTGTCTAATTTATTTATTTATTTATTATCACCAAGAAAGTACACACCGATTACAATAAACAATATTTCCATCTAAACAAATCCTTCCTAATGTTACTCTAATTACAGGCGATAGACTTCAAGCAAAAATGAGATTAACAGTTGAACGACAAATACATAATATATATTATTATTATTATTATCAGCCTGCATCGTCCCACTGCAGGGCAAAGGCCTCCCTGATCCCCTTCCACTCGTTACGGTCTTGCGCTTTTGAGGTCCAGTTATGCATAAAGGTGTCAAGGTCATCTCGCCATCTCCGTCTGGGTCGACCACGATGCCGCTTTCCGTTGTTAGGGGTCCACTCTGTTGTTGTTTTTGCCCAGAGTCCATCCGGCATGCGGCACACGTGGCCGGCCCAGTCCCACTTCAGTCTTGCTGCTTTTTGAGTGACGTCAGCGATCTGAGTTTTGGAGCGTATAGTTGTGTTGCGGATGCGGTCGGTAAGTTTAATGCCAAGAATACTACGCTCCATCGCTCGTTGGCTTACCTCTAGTGCAGACCTCTGCTGAACTGTCAAAGACCAAGTCTGAGCACCGTAGGTAAGGATAGGGAGAATGCACACGTCCATGAGTTTCCGTTTTAGGGATAGTGGTAATGACCCTTTCATTAGATCTTTCATGGCCCAATAACTCTTCCAGGCGTTTTCCGTACGTCTAGAGATCTCTTTGTCTTGTCTCGCCTGGAAAGATATTATTTGGCCAAGGTATACGTACTCATGGACGTATTCAATTCCCACACCACCTACAGATATTTTTTGTTTTGTGCTATTGGTCATCAGCTTGGTCTTCGACATGTTCATCCTTAGTCCTACCTCGAGGCTCGCCTTGCTAAGGTCATCCAGCATATGTGTCAACTCAGTGGCTGAAGACGAGAAAAGGACGATGTCATCAGCAAAGCGCAAGTTGGTCAGCCTTCTTTCACCGACGACAATGCCTTTCCCTTCCCAACCAACAGCAAGAGTTCTGAAAACTTCCTCTAATGCGGCGGTAAACAATTTTGGAGACAACGGGTCACCTTGTTTCACTCCTGTTTGGATGGAAAATGTAGATCCAATGGAATTAATTTTAATGGCTGCAGTGCTATTGTAATAAATATTTTGAAGAAGTTGAATGTATGTATTGTCAATACCTTGATTTCGTAGGGCAGTAAATATTGATGAGTGGGTAACGCTGTCAAATGCTTTAGAATAATCAATGAAGGCTAGATAAATGGGAAGTTTGAACTCTATGTGTTTTTCTATAAGCTGATTAATGGACTGGAGATGGTCAATAGTTGAGAGACCTCGACGGAATCCTGCCTGTTCGGGTGGCTGATGCAAGTCAAGTAGTCCTGATATCCTGTACTCAATTACTTTAATTAGGGCTTTATAAATATGGGATGTAAGGCTGATGGGGCGATAATTTCCAATATCGGACTTATCACCTTTTTTATGTAAAAGTATTATGTTTGAGTGGCAAAAGTTAGTGGGAAGAATACCAGTACGCAGAATGTCGTTGAAAAGGTTGGTAACATATGGAAGTAGCACTGGTTCTCCAACTTTTAGGGCTTCGGTCGTGATGCCGTCGTCTCCGGGGCTTCTATTGTATTTCATGCTGTGGAGAGCCCTGTGAACGTCTTCTCCAGTAAAAGGTGGAATATCATCTGAGCATGAATATGTACTTAGATCACGATACGTTATTGATGAGGGGTCGGAATATAGGGTACTGTAAAAATCTGTACTTATTTGAAGAATTTTGTCTCTATCACCGTGCTTAACACCCGCTCGGTCCTTCAGACAAACTATGGTGGATCTTCCTCTTTCGATGCCCTGCTTAGCAAATTTCAATGGCTGGGCGTTTTCTAAGGCTGTTTTTATGAGGTTAGTTTTGTGATTTCGAAGGTCCTTGCGGATGCTACGTTTCGTAACAATATCTTTTGCTCTGTATTCTGGTGTATAGTAAGTTAATTTTTGTCTATCCTCGATTAACAACTTTGTTCTATTACTTAATATCTTTTGGTTATTTTTGATTGACTTTATTTTCAGACTGGCTTTTCGGATACTCTCTGTAATATTTTTGTATTGGACGTTTACATCTAAGCTATCAACATCTAATTCACTAAAGCTATTTTTTAAATCTAACATAAATTTATCTTTGTTATGTAGAAGAGAAAGTTTGTCTAATTTCCTTATATATGTCCTAATCATTATTTTGCGTTGTATCCTGAGATTTAAATTGACGGTAGTCCGTAGTGGTCTATGGTCGGAGCTAAATTTAAAATCGTTCAAAGTTTCTACATTTTTCACAAATTGTTTGTTTGAAGAAAGACAAAAGTCAATCTCGTTCCTGGTAAATCCATCAGGCGAAAGCCAAGTCCAACGACGGTGCAGTTTTTTGAAAAAATAGCTGTTACTTATATTTAAGTTTTGTCCGAATGCAAATTGTATGAGGCGCGTGCCACGTTCGTTTCTGTTTCCTAAACCATATGGTCCTAGGATATTACAGTTGTCCAGTTCCTGTCTTGCACCAACTTTGGCATTGAAATCTCCCATTATCATGGTCCATGTGCCTCTGTGTTCGTCACAGGCTTTGTTAAGTAGATCGTAAAACTCTTCAATACAATCATCGTGATGGGTGGACGTCGGTGCGTACGCTTGTATGACGGTTAGTATTTTCTTATCAGCTATACGAAACTTTAACAGCGCAATTCTTTCTGAGTATGCTACAAATTCCACGATGTTGTGCTTCCAACGCTTGGCAACTAAAAATCCTACACCATACTGGCTTCCGTTACTTCCATTGTAGTAGAAAATGGTGTTTTTTCTCTCAAGCGTATCTTCTCCTTCTCGCCTTACCTCTGCTAAACCAATAATGTCCCAGTTAATATATTCTAGTGCGTTTTCTAATTCAACTAATCGTTCTTCTGTTCTTAATGTCCTAACATTGTATGTCAATATATGAAGTTTATCGGAATTCCTTAAGCATGCGTTGGTTGTCTGACAGTTAATCGACCTCGCCCGGAGATTGTTCCGCCTCCTGGCCCCAAAGAGTACTGACCTACTGTCATCGGCAGTGTTTCCTTGAGAGCCCCCGGGCACTTGGGGCAAACCGTTTGTTGTACTTATCATAGGGGATTGGGGTTGGACAATAACCCACCGCGCTTGTCCAGTGCGTGTTGGTGGGGGTGCATTTTAGGAAATTTTTGATTCCCAAGGCTGACTACGCCTCATCTGGTCAGTTGCCTAGCCAGGTTTGTGGGTATACCGCCACTGGTTCGGTTGTTAGCCTCTTCCGTTGATCAGCAGGGGGACCGCGTGCAGGCGAGACTAACTGGGGTACGATGATGTTGGGTGTACCCTAAACCCAATATATATAATATATATTGAATACTTAAAAAATAAAATAGATTAACATTACAGAATATTTACAATTACATAATTATACAGTACATAATAACAAAAATTTATAGAAAATTAAAAAAAATGTGAGCCGATACGGGACGCCTGGCAGATGTGAAACATCGACATTATTTTGTAAGAAACTAAGTACCCCATCACTAATACAGTTTATGATTTGTCGTAACCTTGAACGGACCAATCAGCGCTCATGCCGTGGCGACGCGTCGCCAAGCCAGAAATCGGTTTTACGTGCGGCTATAGATGTTTCACATCAAAATTAAAAAAGACGTGTGGCACTCGGAGACTGCCGCGGTAAAGCTATTGCGCGTGATATTTCAAAAAGTCATTAAAAGTTCTAGTATTTATCGATAGATGGAAAAACTAAAAAGTATCACCGCTGTGCCGGTCGGAGTGGGGGGTGTTAGGTTTTTTTCGTTACGGAATTTCTGGATTCGGTCTCCACGCTCAAGGCCCGCGATAGAAGCTATGCAATAGCTTAAAAAAAAATTAACCAAGTACTTTAAAACCATTGACCTTGGATGATTAGATTAGAGTGATATACCAACAAAATTAATAGTAAGTACATTGACTTGTTTTCGAGGAAACTTTACAGTTGGTCAAGAAATTTGTAGGATTTGAAGTTTAAACACATCCAGTTGCGCCGGGGCGGGGGGGGGGGTAGGACAGGGGATATATCTGCGAACATCTCACAGTTGCGCCGGGGGGTAGGACAGGGGATATATCTGCGAACATCTCACAGTTGCGCCGGGGGGTAGGACAGGGGATATATCTGCGAACATCTCACAGTTGCGCCGGGGGGTAGGACAGGGGATATATCTGCGAACATCTCACAGTTGCGCCGGGGGGTAGGACAGGGGATATATCTGCGAACATCTCACAGTTGCGCCGGGGGGTAGGACAGGGGATATATCTGCGAACATCTCACAGTTGCGCCGGGGGGTAGGACAGGGGATATATCTGCGAACATCTCACAGTTGCGCCGGGGGGTAGGACAGGGGATATATCTGCGAACATCTCACAGTTGCGGTTTGCGGTTGACACGGTCCTAATGGCGGAGTGCGCTGCAGAGCTGTGGAACATGCGTAACGCCTCACTGATTTCCCGGACAAATTGGTCTGCGTATTAACATTAACCAAAACAACATCTTAGCCAATGAACACATAAATCCAGATTGACTTAAGTTGACTTTTAAGAGCAGTAGAACTCTCGCCAAGTTCGTCCGGGGAAGTACTGCCACCATGCCCATTTCTGCCGCCAAGCAGTGACGCTTTCGCGTTACTGTGTTCCGGTTTGAAAGGTGTGGTTGCCGGTGAAATTACTGGCACACGAGACATTCCACCTACACGTCTCAGAGTTACGGGCGCATACGTTGCGACTTGGGTCTTGTCGTACCTAGTAGGGGAGGACCCAAGCCGCGTCGCGTGCTATGGGCTGAGGTTACCACTTAACACCAGGTGGGCCGTCAGCTCGTTCTGTAACTGAATTACATAAAAAAAAAAAAAAAAAAAAAAAACTTTGGTGTTTCAAACACTTCTTCTTCTTCGAATCACCGGTTCTGTCGAACCAGTGTGGTGAAAGGATTGTAAGTGCGCCTCAAAGAGGCTCCTTTCGTGCACTCGACACAAGTCTTCGAATTTTTTGTTCTAGGACATGTCGGTTTCCTCACGATGTTTTCCTTCACCGTTCTTGAGAACGTGGTATTGCGCACATAAATCTTTCAATCGAAAAACTCATAGGTGCATGCACGTTGGGATTTGAACCGGCGACCTCCGGATTTAAACTCAGGGATCAGTTCCGCTAGACCACAACGCTTCAAACACTACCCGATATGCTTTGGTCCCTTCTGGGTAGTTTAAAAATATGGAAAAGTTTGATTAGCTATTGATTAGGCCCGAGCGTTTGTACAAGCAATGCTTGACTTATTCATTACGAAATTCGTCTCGTGAACACAAACTATTATGTTAAATTAATTTTTGAGTGAATAGTCAAAAGCCTCGGAGTTTATTCATCATCTGTGTCCAGAGCGCAAGGCTGCATGAAATGTCCTGAATGCCAAACTAACATTACTACACCAACAAAACCTTAGGATACATTAGGATACTTTAGTTTCGTATTAGGAAACATAATATTTAGCTTGAGATATCATTCTTATTTGATTACTGCATTTGACTGCATATAACCTGATGTTAAGATGTGACTCTTGCGATGGACTGCATTCCCGAGTAATCAGCTGATATTGCTTATAGAACTAAATTGTCGTGTTTGCCTTATCCACTGTCTCATAAGGATTTCCAAGCTTGTTTTCTCTTCGGAATTCAGTTAGCGTCGGAATTCAAAAGCATTAATTAATTGTACCGACACCGACGCGACTGTGGAGGAGGAACATGCGTTGCGTTTACGTATCTGTCCATCCTCTTCATAGTTTGGTTCAGATACTGGATTATAAAGTATAATATTTCAGTTATTAAAGACTTATAGAAGAAAAAGACTTTTATCTTTTATCAACATAACTTTTCAAAAATTAAATTAACATACCTACTTACTTAATGACAATAAACACTAAAACATCTAATAGACATATATATATATATATCTATATGGTTATGTAAAGAGATGAGAATTTCCATCTTTTGGTCTCAGAGTTACGGGCCTATACGTTGCGACTTGGGTCTTGGTTTACATAAGTAGGAGAGGAACAAGTCATAATGCTTGTTATGGGCAGAGGTTACCACTTGACACCAGGTGGGCCATTTGCTCGTGCCTCAACTTCATCACATAAAAAAGTACACCAAATAAAAAATATAATCGATAACCCAAAATTCTTAAAATTACTGTTAAAATGTTGTCTGCTCTGAATTCTTTTAGAACAATAATATACCTGGATTTTTCTTTAAATTTCATTGTCTGGAGATGTTTGCAATGAGGTAAAGCTAAAGCTGACTTATAAAGTGGTGTGGGGACGCGCGCGCGGGTGTTTGCCGCGAGTCAATCTAGACTGAACACAGACGCTGTAGTCCGCGCGGGTAATTGGGTGATGTCAACAGTTTGTCCAAACATTGGACACCGCTGATTGTGTGAGGTGAACGGACGACACGGTCGGATGATTTGTTATTAGTTATTGGTATTATACCACGACTTATTGGTGTGATCTCACCGAATCGTTTGCACTTCGCCGGCTTATTTTCACTCCAACAAATATTTGCTACTCAATCGATTGTCAATGACATTTTAACGCTTGATTTTAGGAACGTTTTCTATACATGCATTCACATGTGGCTCCGAATACATAGAAATACAATGGCGTTCATTATATTAGTTTCCGTCAGAACTAAAATTAAATGACACGGATTAACGTAGAGTATTTTTTAATAAAATACCACGCGGGCAAAGCCCCGGCGCAGAAGCAAGTACTGCATAAATATTTGTCGACTGTGAGAAATCTTTCGCAGTGCCCGAAAACCCATTGCTTCTCTTTACATAGCTCAAGCTGAGCCATAGTGGAAACATTGTATTTTAAAATCGTGTACGTTTCTACTCCAATTGTAGGGTTCATTATATAAATACGTTATTTAATGAAAAACTTAAATTTGCTACTAAATGATGTAGGGTTATGCTCAAACTGAGTCCAGCTCATTTATTTTCCATTTGACGGCGGCTGCTCATCAAATTGTATGAGACTGTACATTCAGCTTGCAATATTGTTGTATAAATTGCTATTTAATCGCATCGTATCTGAGCTAATGAATAAATTGAGCGACGAATGATGCCCGAAATTAAGTAAATACTGAGCTTAATCCGGTGTAATACCGCAACGGGCATAGCTATATCTATTACTTAGTTTAGCTGTTTGTAACTGTGAAGGCAATCAATTTTGAGACTTTTTAAAGTTTGAAGAATAATTCCGAAGGACAATGGCCTTACTGTGCAATAAACAGTAGATTTTTGAGAGTGCATTTCTTTTTGCTTACCATAACGACACACTTCTAGATTGCACAATAATCCATAACCGTATACATACAATTGTAAATTGTACATAACATTGGTTATGATTACAAATGTTGATCGATTTGTTCGATTTGGTGGATCTTGGACTTGTGACATGTAACTTCGCGAGTTATGACTCGAATAGTAATCGAATGGATCCTCGACCTCGTCGGCGTAGAGGTGTGAATGATCTATAGAGAAGGGTGTTAAGGTATTTGTTTAAGTTAAGTGATTTCAACACGATATAATTTGTACGAAGACGGTCAGCTGTTGCCCGTCACAGATCATACTTGTCAAAATAAACAAAATGTCTGTTAAAACAAATAGTATTGGCATAAGGTAGGTCCGTTTATTCAGATAATATGTGTAAAATAGTCTTCCAAGCAAAGCAAAATAGACAATTCCGTTCTAAAATGACGATGAGAATGAAACGGAAGGCGCCGCCCGGGTCTGCGGCTCCCTGACATAATCCTCATAAAAGTACTCCGCAAAATAAGCCAGCCTCAGCAATAAGCCCGCAATAAATGCCCCCACTCCCGACCGCTGGAACAAACCCGGACGGGAATCGTACTCCTCGTGAATAACGGAACTTGGAAAACTGTAGTTTGAATACGATACGGCTTGAGAACTCTAATTATATATCTTTTTGTACAGATTTTGTGACGTAAATGCATTTTAACTTTTGTTATGATGATCTGTAGCCGTTTTGGGAGAACGTTATACAGCAGTTGTGACTCTCCGCGACCACTCGTTGCGGCTTCAGCAGCTATACCTTGATTCTACGTATTCCTTTGAGTCCAAGAACCCCTTTAAGGGGTAACCGGTTCATAAATCTAGAAAGCTTTTTGTTTGTTTCAGTGTGTGATCTGTATGTGACGGTCACAGCTGAAACGGTGCAGGAAAACATCGCGAGGAAACAGATATGTCCTAGAACTAAAAATTCGAAGACATGTCAAGTGAACGAAAGGAGCCTCTTTAAGGCGCATTTAAAATCCTTTCACCACAGTGGTTCCAGAGAACCAGTGACTAGAATAGAATAGAACTGACAGCTGTTATAAAAAGCTAATAGGGTTATTCGTCGCACACAAAAAGCGTCTAAACCAATAGAATTGGAAAATGCTGTCGAGTGAGAATCTGTGGATGGCAGCCGGCAAAAAGTGCAACAGACAAACCAAAGTGTACAATTTGTAAAGAGGATGCGACACACTCGGACTGTGGATGGTTGTCATACCGGCACGTAACACTTTGCTTGATGGTATGTACTGTGGAGTAGCAGTAAAACGATGTACCTAGGTACACGCACAGTACATTTGGAGCACAAGTATCAAAGTTACTTAAAAGTGCAGTGCATCAGCTGCACTTTTAAGAGCAGTAGAACTCTCGCCAAGTTCGTCCAGGGAAGTACTGCCACCATGCCCATTTCTGCTGCCAAGCAGTAACGCGTTCGCGTTACTGTGTTCCGGTTTGAAAGGTGTGGTTGCCGGTGAAATTACAGGCACAAGAGACATTCCACCTACACGTCTCAGAGTTACGGGCGCATACGATGCGACTTGGGCCTTGTCGTACCTAGTAAGGAGGACCCAAGTCGCATCGATTGTTATGGGCAGAGGTTACCACTTAACACCAGGTGGGCCGTCGGCTCGTTCAGTAACTGTATCACATTAAAAAAAAAAGAACTCGCAATGCTTGTTACAATTTGAGCCGCATGAAAAGTTCCCCGATCATGATTTAGGGAAATGAGTGCATTGCGATGCAACTTAGGTCTTTCCATGCTTGTGTAGGACTAGCTGTTGCCCGCGAATTCGTCCGCGAGGATTTCGGTTTTATCATACACCCCTATTTTACTCCTCGGAAAAGTAGCCTAAGTTTCTTTCTACTCCTTGTTACATCAGCTTCATCATCTGCCAGTGAAAGTCCCATCAAAATCAGTCCAGCCATTTCAGTGATTAGCCGAAACAAACAGACAGACAGATAGATAGACAGACAAAAATTGAAAAAAATGTTGTTTTGGTATATGTACCGTGTATACATCCATATGCACTTAGTAAAAAGCGGTTATTTTAATATTATAAACAGACACTCCAATTTAATTTATTTCTATAGATTGTAAACTGAATTGGGCAGTTAAGATAATAATAATAATTTTTATTTATTGTCATTACATTAAATAAGTTCAAATCCTTTGTGTTGAAGCCTTTGGCTCCCGAACTAGTTAAAAACTGTATTTCGATGAACGATCGCAGATGTCTAGAACTTTACTATTCTTCTATGTAAGTCTTCTATTCGAGTCACTGGTTCCAACTGGTCGAACCAGTGTGGTGAAAGGATTGTAAGTGCGCCTCAAAGAGGCTCCTTTCGTGCACTCGACACATGTCTTCGAATTTTTAGTCTAGGACATGTCGGTTTCCTCACGATGTTTTCCTTCACCGTTTTTAAAACGTGGTATTGCGCACATAAATCTTTCAATCGAAAAACTCATAGGTGCACGTAGGGGTTTGAACCGGCGACCTCCGGATTGAAACTCGGGGTCAGTACAACTAGACCACCACGCTCTCTATGTAAGTCATTTTAGTAGATGTAATTCAACAATGTTACATTGTTAAAGTCGTCCATATAACTGGATCTCCAAACTGTTTTAAACCTCACGGCCTTTTGAATAGGATCGATTTTCAAACGCATATTTTTTGGTTTTCTATACTTTTCCTAAATTGTAAGCCCTCTCCAGATTTTGTTATTTATTTTTCAACAAATACTTTTACGGAAATATTGAAGCGAATTTAAGAGTATTTTCTGAAGACTAGAATCAGGCATTTCTGTTATTGCACTATTGTGATACAAAAATATGTAGGGACCTTATGCAACAGTCGAATACTCAGTGGTCATCAGTCGCTCAATCGATCATTGACTCGCATCACTCAAACGAATACTTTATCACACAATGATATCTCTTCTTTAGAGACAATAGGAGACAAAAGGATATTAGGACGAGACATTTGACTAGCGAAAGTCAAAACAGTTATTAAGCTGTCAATCGTGATGTGTTTAAACGGGCACCCTCTCTCCTTTGGCCAAAATATATTTTTCTCCTGATATTTTTTATGTACATGAAAAATACATTACCTGTTCGGGTAAATATCTTCTATCTCTAACTTATCCCTCCATTAGGGGTTTCTTGTCTGTTCTCCCCATGGAGCGTCGGATAGGGGTTGAACAGGCATCAAACTTATCAATAAGTACGCGTGACCTTATGTTTTGAATAATATTGACGTTTCCAAGCCATTTCATGAATTCTATGGAAATAAAAGTTTTGACTTTGACTTTGACTATTCAGCACGCGGAGTACGCATGTACGAATGCGTACAAAATTAAAATTACAAGCTGATATGCCAACTTTTTTATTTTTGAATTCACTTAAATGATCCTGGCGAATATTCATAATGTACTCACTCGGTGGCTCACTGAGCGTGGTGGTCTAGCGGTAATGACCCCCGAGTTTCAATCTGGAGGTCGCCGGTGCAAATCCCGACGTGCACCTATGAGTTTTTCGATTGAAAGATTTATGTGCGCAATACCACGTTCTCAAAACGGTGAAGGAAAACATCTTGAGGAAACCGACATGTCCTAGAACTAAAAATTCGAAGACATGTGTCGTGTGCACGAAAGGAGCCTCTTTGAGGCGCACTTACAATCCTTTCACCACATTGGTTCAACAAAACTGGTGACTCGAAGAAGAAGAAGGTGGCTCACTTTAAAATCAGTTACTATTGGAATTGGTAATGGCAATCTATGACCACACAAGGCTACACCAATACAATTGCAATGCTAATTCCTTTCGGGCTAAGTTGACGTAAGGCATGGGTACAACAGTGGATTGTATTACGTAATATTATGGAAATCTGTACATGCCAGCAGAATTACATGTGTTATGCGAAAACATATAATTACTCACAAGTATCAATTCTTCGTCTAAACTATGAAAGATAAATAGTAGAAAGGGTTTTCATAAACAGAATTAACAAAAAATAATATTACATGACAAAAACAGATGTATTACACGAACCTTTCCAAACGACACGAAGCGAACACGAAGATTTCCAAGCCATTTCTTTATGAATTCTATGGAAATAAAAGTTTGACTTTGACTTTGACTTTGAACCAGACTTTGTAATACTAAATTACCCCTTGCCTATGAGTAAATTTTTAAAAGTGTAAATGAGAAAGGACGTCTCTGTGAGACACAGTGTCTCGACACACCCTGTGCTAATGCACTGTCCAAGATCAGCTTTTGATACCGTATTTGATAAGCAACAGCTTGGAGCTAAGCAGCTTCGATATAAATTAAATGTATTATAGATGTTGTGCTTCGGCAAGCTTTCTCTAACCAATAACATTAAGTGGTCAATGAATACCGACCGTAAATTTAATGTAACTATGTATTTGCGCGTTGTTAAACTTTGGCGTTAACAAATGTTTTGTACATGAAAGAAAGAAAGAAAGAAAGAAAGAAAGAAGACATTTATTCACACACACACACTGTACACAACAACGGCTAACATCACAAAAATACAAAAAGAACACTAACAAAACATAAAAGAAAACTAAAAATAAACAATTAAGAATGAAACAATTAAGGATTTTTTTAATTGAATCTTCTTTTATTTAGGAATCAAGGTAACACTGAATCCAAATTAAAACAAACAAAAAATACAAGATCTATTTGCAACACCCGATCACCGATCAGATTTAACTCGATGCTAAATTGCGCACATTTTACAACTTGAATGCTAACTCGATAATCAAGAATGTCTGTTTTAATTAAGTGGAGAGAACGTGAAGATCTGTCGGATCCGGTATCAATCACATCCACCCGGTCCCGGCCCGGCCCCGGCCCCGGCCCCGGGTATAAACCGGACAAGTGTGCTGCGGGACAATGCAATCGAAACATTCAAATACATTATTTAGTCTGAGTTCAGATGGTGACGAGGTTACGTGCGAGTTTCCATGGCATCCCGCTGTGATAGTGACAAGTGATAGTGACAACTGGCGAGGGTGCCAGGTTATGCGTGACGTCGTCGGAATTGAAAGCGGATCATATGAACGATTATATCTTCTGTTTTATTATAATCTTCATTTTGCTGGACCCCTGAATATTAATAATTAAAATAATTTGTGAACTTGACTTTATGTAATGTGTTTTTAAATATTTGTGTTGATCTCCGATTATGTATATTAATTTTAAATAGATCTTTAATTTATTTGTGAAACTGTTTTGTATTAACTTCTTTTTTATTTTTAACTAATTATAAGTAACAAATGTATAATATGACTTGCCTTGTTATAGCATCCAATGTTATTTGGCCAAACAATAAAAATCTGAAATCTGAAATATATTGACTCGTTGGAAACACCGCTGTTTGTACGCATATCGAGAATAATAATTATTTTCACGATGTGACTTCTATGGGAGGTTGTTGTAATACTATTTATATTTAGAAAAAAATACCAGTCACGCCCAGACGAGTGTTTTTATTTATAAAAACTACAACAGTTCAACTAAAAAATAAAACTATTTTTCTAAGACAAAAACAACATATAATTTTGGACAACTTTAATCACAATTTGTATCATCTCTCATGGCAATTCAATTTAAAAGTTCTGTCGTCAGAACACTATCAGACAACAAGTAACCGCGTGACGGACAGACAGACAAGTCTGGATGTGCATTAATAATAATTGTGTTCCAAACTTTTGTCCGCAAGTGCACGGAGATAACTACGGGAGCAGATTGCGAACGTATTATTAGCTCCAGTTCGCGACGCGTATTTGCAAAGTTTACTGAAACTTCATCGGATTTTATTACTGTAGAATCGTGTTGATTATGCGAGTAGCGTTAATTATTGCTCTAGTATTAAAATCAAATTAGTATACGATTAGATTGGATATGTAAAATATATTACTCAGTCGAGAATATAACGAGCTATTACGGGTTCCGAGTTACCGAACAGGTACCCGCATAATAACTGGCTGTAACACTTGAAATACATTACTGGTTGTGTGTTCGATTCCAACTAGTCACAAAAAAAAATCTTGTAAGATAGAAAAGTCTGAGTCTGAGTTGACAACATATGTGTAGTATTTTAAGGCTGCAACATAAGTATTTTTTTAATTGTGTATCAGTATTTTTTGTCGTGGTCACTTGACTATATAATATGTTTCACAATAAATTATATTGATTGATAGATCAATCAATCAATCAATCCGTGACTATATCAACAATCAATCCGTGACTATATCAATCAATCAATTGATTGATACAGTCACGGAGCAGAGAACAGAGTCCACACCATTCATCAGCCGGAGTGCTCCTCAGCACAGGGAGCTTTTGATGTTACGCAGCCGCCACGTCAGCTGAATTGAATAGACAGGACTATCCACCTGTTTATTATGCTACTGGCATACTACTAGCTAGTGGCCCGTGACTTCGTCTGCGCAGAGAATATCCGGCTGTTGCATATCCAAACGTGCATGTAAGGATGCATTGTGTATATAACACAATGCATCCGTATTGCATTAAAATATGTTTTTGAGATTTATCGAATTGTATTATATGTTGTACTCTACTATATGTAACGCATTCGCGTTACTGTGTTCCGCTTTGAAACGTGTGGTTGCCGGTGAAATTACAGGCACATGAGACATTCCACCTACACGTCTCACATCTACGGGCGCATACGATGCGACTTGGGTCTTGTCATACCTAGTATGGGAGGACCGATGTCGCATCGGCTGTTATGGGGCGAGGTTACCACTTAACACCAGGTGGGCCGTCGGCTCGTTCCGTAAATGTAATACATAAAAAAAACACGACTGTATTCAGCACAAATCATTGTAGATGTTACATTTTTATTAAAATTGTAATGTTCTACCGCTACTCTTGAAGTACCGTACCTTTAAACTTTATCAACATGTAGGTAGTTGATGTACATCTGAGTGGATTGTTTCTGACTACATAACCACCTGGTGTGAAGCGTTTAGCTAATGGTGTGGGGGTAACGCGCAAACACTCTCGCTAGTGTTATGTTACCGGAACATACATGCTTGTGCTCACCCATATGCTTGGTGGCAGAGCTTTCAGCTAGAGGGCGCTGGGGTTGTGTCGTTTTTGGGCCCTTTAAAGGTTGCATTATGAAGCATTTCCAGTAACTGTTTAATTAATTTGGTGCTAAAAGACTGAGTGCAGACATCACATTATGATTTCTAAACTATTTATCAATCAGTTAGTCAGGCATTATTCTTTTGTGTATATAGATTTCACGTTATTTCGTTGAGACGGCAAGTTTGCGCGAGTTATCTACAGTTCCCATCCTTAATGGAATACCTGACCAACAGTATCTGGACACTGGAGGTAACGTTTTTGTAACTTTCTGTGTATAGTTTTAAAGTTTTATTAAAAATATCACTTTCTGTGTATAGTTTTAAAGTTTTATTTAAAATATCACTTTCTGTGTATAGTTTTAAAGTTTTATTTAAAATATCAGTATAAAAATATTACCTAATTTACCACCAGGTAAACGACTACCGCTATCCACACTGTAATAGTATCGGCAGTTTTTAGGCGTTTATGTTAAAAAATATTTAGATAAAACATACATGACTCTCGCGGAGATCAAACTCTAGAAATACGGATTAAAAACACTTTCCTGAAAAAACCATAAAAATACTTTTGTAATGGCGCATATCAAAGTTTGTTCTTGATTTTTTTATTATTATATAAATTCAGATTTTCTTGTAGTTAGAAGACACATCTTTATACTATTCATCATTTTTTTTTAATATATTTGTCGGTAAAGGTATGTTTACCATTGTTGTGAACGTTGTCAAATATTTTTGCATAGGTACATTACAGATAATTAAAACAATAAAAAAAATAAGCCTTTACTTGTGATGCGCATAATTAGCATTTTTTTTTTTATGTAATAGATTTACGTAACGAGCCGACGGCCCACCTGGTGTTAAGTGGTAACCTCGGCCCATAACAGCCGATGCGACTTGGGTCCTCCCATACTAGGTATGACAAGACCCAAATCGCACCGTATGCCCGTAAATGTGAGACGTGAAGGTGGAATTCTCATGTGCCTGTAATTTCACCGGCAACCACACCTTTCAAACCGGAACACAGTAACGCGAATGAAAAAATAAATAAATTTATGTAATCATCACATAGACACTGATATATACACATTTATTCCAGCACATAGGACACAAATACACACAGGAACAAGGAACTAATACAAAACAAAAAACATATATATATATATGTGTCTTGTGCGTCCAGTGCCGAAGAAGGGTTTGGCTGAGCATACAGGTTCTAGGTTCAACATGGATATTTAAAATAAACTTTTGTATAATTTTTATTTTATAACTATTGTGTAATTCGTTAAAGAAAGTCTATCTACTATGTTTTGATGTCCATAATATTTTTACTATTTTTCAACATAAGCCTTTTAATAACAAAAACTAATATGTTTCGGTGAAGATACACAGAGCGCACCATAAAGTTGACGAGGATAGGGAATGGGTCTGCTGTTTGCCTTTCATTCACTACGCACACACATCAAGGGCTATAACATACGTATATGGTGCTTTATATACGTTTTGGCCTTCGTTTTTATAATAAAGCCTCGAACAGTAAGAACTGTTCGAAAAATGAGTATTTTTTGTATATTGGTGGTCACACAGCGCCATCTAGCCATAAAGTAAGCTAAGCATAACTTGTGTCATGGGAACCAGACAACTGATTTAATACTTATATACTTTTTTTTAATACATACATATAATACATATCAACACCCAGACACAGAACAAACATTTATATTCGTCATACAAATGTTTGTCCTGGGTGGGAATCGAACCCACGACCTACAGCATAGAAGTAGAAGTAACCTCAGTCAAACTGACCACTACCCTCTCTTATCTCACCGCCTTCACACTTTTGACTGATAGGACACATGGTTAGACACTTGGTTTTTTTTATTTGATATATTTTTCCGAATGCCCAATAGTTCTACTAAGACCCATTTCAAGGTTATCCATTCATTACCGGACACCCTGTATATAGAGCAATTTTCATGCTTATACTTCAGCAAAGGGTTACCTGTTTCACGGGCAGCAATACGCACATAGGCTCTGATGGATACCCAAAAACAACCAGTCTCCTCGTGACGCGACTTTCAGATAACATCTGAAAGTCGCGTCACGAGGAGACTGTTTGTTTTAACCTTAACAAGGTGGAATGTTTTATGCACTCGTAATTTCACCGGCATGCACTAATATACAATTTAGACTATTCGCATTTTCATGAATCCAAATTAGGAAAATGGAACGAAAATGATAAATCTTTATTTAAGGTAAAGAACTTTTATGTAAAAAGTCGTCAATAACAATAACATGTTACAGCGTTTTTTAATTTTGTTCCTATGTGAGTAGTAGGAATAGTTTAGATTTCAAAACATAAACATAATTTTTACAGGAAGCTAAGTTTCTCATCGGAGCGGTTATGATGTGGTCTTAACTAAAAAAATAGGATCTGGGTGTAAAGTTTGACCCAAAATTGGATAGTTTTGACTAAACTAAAGTACGGGTAAAGTACCTCAAAAAGAGATCACATCTTGTGCGGGCGTGACAGGATGACCAGAGACAAGCTGGTATCGGTTCGTGCGAATAAGTTTGCGGGTATGGAGGGGAGGGGGGGGAGGTTTTTGATATATTCCTTTATGTTGTAAAGCAGCAGTCATCGCGAATTAGAATAATGTGTCGCATCGCAGCTCATTTGCTTTTATAGACGACATTACACGCGTACACACTCAGATGGATTACATATATTTGTAGCTATAACATAATACTGAAATCCAGAAATATGTTTGTACATATTTATCAGTTTCATTTCGATCATGAATAATGGGTGAGAATAAAAATCTGTTTTGTGTAAAGTTTTTTCATTTAATTAATTTTATTTCCATACAATTAATAAAAAATATCTTGGACGTCAATTACTAGCATGCTCCTTCAAACAATTCTAGTACCTCATTCTCATCTCAACCTCATCTCAATATATGGAAATTTTAATGTTGTGTAGTACTTACCTCATAATATAAGTCTGTCAATAATGGGAAGCTAAGTTAGATCAATCTTACGCTTTTAGTCAAGGTTAAATCAGTTCCAAAATGGGGTTTTTTAAAAAGCCTGATCACATATGTCATTATTATAATCGTTATTACTAAAAATTTTCAATAGTAATTTATTTTCAGGAATATATTTTTATAGAAAAGACGCCATATTATATAACGCAAATCATTTCGAAATAATTCAGCAGCTATAATTGTGAATAACAATTACTTATACGAAATATGTATAAAAACAAATATTTTTGTATTGTTTTATTATATTAAGGTAGTTAGAATCCATGAAAATTGAGGAATCATCAAAACATGATGTCTTATATACAAAAAAATATATTTAAAACAGAGTTTTTCCTGTAATTTTGCACAGTTCTGTTGAGTTGTACATGCACACTGACATAAGCATATAAGATATTCGTTTTTCTGTTACTGCGAGTGAAACCTGATCACCTCGCTAGTACATACGCGTAATCTTGCAAACAAGGATGAGGCCCGTAAAATGTCCATAAATTGTGTGAAGTAGACCACACAGAGCTGTTCCAAATACACTGAGTAACTCGACACACATTTTATGAAACACTGAGCCCACATTCAACACCAATCTATATTTCAAAGGCAATGACAGATTGAAAAAAGACTTCTTAATTTAAACTTAAGAGTTGATTGCTAAATGTACATATTTGTTAAGCAATAATAATTAAAAATGGTACTAAAAACGAAAACATATCATTTCCGCTCAACTTTGCTATCCAGTTATGGATTTGAATTTATGAATTAATATTTTAAATTCCATAAAACTTTTGGAAACACGAGTACATTGAAGCGAATCAAAAAACTCTCAGCTTGAGCTCGGGCTTGGATTGTTTTTCACAAATAAAGAAATTAAAAATGAGCAGCAATAATAGTCTCAAGGGTATAAAAATGCATGAGATATTTCTCTCGCGGAGATGATCGGATATTCAGCGCGCAGCGGCTGCCGATATGCACAGGTACAATAAATCCGTTTCATCGTTTGCTTCTATCGGTAATACAATCAAAACACAGAGACTAGGCACAGATGCGACATTTACCGGAATTTCAACTTCTAAATTAAAAATATTCTTTGATTAATGATAGATAAAGTCATATTTGGGTACTCAGGTATGTATTTATCTACCTACAGTACACCAATCTATAGGTGTCTTTATATCCTAAACATTAATTTGTTATCTTAGTTACCAAATTAAGTTACAAAAGAACTAATAAAACAGTTTTAAAATCAAATGCATATAGGTACGAGTACATAAAAGTAATTTAAAATTTGTTCACAAATTCTATATTTTGGTTCTTATTTGGATAAAAACCATGTTTTAATTAACGTTATAATTAAACTAACCTAATGGAACTAAAGTTAGCTTCTAATTGTTCAAGCAATTGAATTACTAAATCCTACCTAAATAACTGAAAGTTTTGGAAACTTGGAACGGGTAACTCGTTCATTACCAGTGTACCATAAATAATCTTGTATGAGAGATAAACAGTCGTAATTTGTAGGAAATGTAGGCAAAACTTCCATTATGAATATGGATACTTAACCGTGATTGCTTTAATATCTGGTACATTTTGAATTACACGAGACTTCTGATTCAATATATCTTTCCGTCTTCATCGAGTCTTCTCAAAGCTGTGGTTATGGGCAGGGCGGGCCCGATCTCTCACTGGCAGAAGATGCTCGTCATGTCACTTCAAACGCAACGCAACAGTGTGCACAGAGGGCTTAGGCCCGCATTCTTACTTTGACACATCGACGATTCATTCAACAAATTAAAATGCGCCATGAAATTAGAACTAACTTAGGCTCCGTCTAGAGTGCAAGAAGTGTTTTTAAGCTATTGCATAGCTTCTATCGCGGGCCTTGAGCGTGGAGACCGAATCCAGAAATTCCGTAACGAAAAAATCTAACACCCCCCATTCCGACCGGCACAGCGGTGATACTTTTTAGTTTTTCCATCTATCGATAAATACCAGAACTTTTAATGACTTTTTGAAATATCACGCGCAATAGCTTTACCGCGGCAGTCTCCGAGTGCCACACGTCTTTTTTTTTATAGTTTAATAATCCGTCAATCATCTCACACATTCGTATAAAGTTCAGTCTGTTTTTGATTTTCACTGAAGTAAGGATTATAATGTGCGTTATCAAAATGTCATCGTTCTCTTAAGTGACAAAGGGAATATAGTAAGTGACAAAGGGAATATAGTAAGTGACAAAGGAAATATAGTAAGTGTCAAAGGGAATATAGTAAGTGACAAAGGGAATATAGTAAGTGACAAAGAGAATATAGTAAGTGACAAAGGGAATATAGTAAGTGACAAAGGGAATATAGTAAGTGACAAAGGGAATATAGTAAGTTACAGAGGCAGATTGTGACAATGCGCCATCAGCCCCTCATTCCATTCATTGTAATGTGTGAGGGAATGTATTTAGTCGGTCGGACGGTGACTTATCTGTTGATGTTGAATTATCTTTGTCGTTCAGCAGGAGCACGTCGCGTCGCGTCGGCAGATATTGGCGTGCGCCGGCAACGCACGGACGGACGCCTCTGCACAATTCATCTCAATACAAGAACTCTATTAGCCGTTAGGGCTTTGTGAAATTGCTTTGCAACTGATTTGTTGTTATTTATGTACTACACAGAATCCATTTCCTTTTAATTATTTAATTATTGTTGTCAGTTATTGACTAAGGAGTCTAATTTAATAACTAATTTAAGGAAATTAGTTACAAATTTTAGTAAATTAGTCTCCATAGCCAATGCCTATTTATTTGATGATATGAATATTTTGACTTCTACTATCGGTATGGATCCGAATTTCCTAGTTCGTATATTGATTCTGACAGGTTTTTACACTTTCCTTATCAAGGTTCGTGAGCCCTCACGTGACTTCATAGTCATAAAGAAAATGGAAAAGGGGTTTCGAGTATTTTGCAGCCCTGACGGCTGCAAAATACTCGAAACCCCTTTTCCTCTTTTTCACGGCCTTCAATAAAGACTTGTGAATATTAAAATACCTACGTAATATGTATCCTTCGCGTCAAGTTAAATATTCAAGTTCAAAATATACAAATTCTACTTTTTAGTTTGTATGAGCTATCTCAGTTAATATTGTATATATACTCAGATAAAACACCGACGCAAACTTTGCTTTCATATGTAAGGTAGTAGCCATATTAGCGCTGTATAATTCGACATTTGTATTCATATGGCTGCACTGAACCTAAGACCATTTGCATATAAACCTCGTCTCATTGTGGAGTCCAGATTCAGCAAACGCACTATCTAGCATTTGGGGCGCAATATAAGAGATACGTTCGTTTATATTTATGTTGTGAAACAATTTCATGTTTATATATCTAGTCCTAATCTGTTCTTAACAAAAGGATTGAGACTTAAATCTTTCCATACTCCCCGAGTAAACAATTTTAGTGCGAGTAACCTAAATAAGCACTGAAAATAACACCAAGGTCAAATATTCATACAAAGAGCAGATTCATCCCTCTTCCCCATGGAGGGTCGGATAGGGTTTGAACAGGCATCAAACTTATCCATAAGTACGCGTGTGACCTTATGTTTTGGATATTGACGTTTCCAAGCCATTTCTTTATGAATTCTATGGAAATAAAGTTTTTGACTTTGACTTTGACTTGGCTTACTGTTAACATTGACTAACACCTATGAACCACCAGGGTGGGTACGCGCAGAGTAACGACGCGACGCGACGTGACGCGCGGACAGACAGACGGACATTAAGCAATTAATGAGCCCACCGATGTACTCGTGGAATAACCAACTTCATATTGCAGAGTACATTGACATACAACTATCAAGAGGGTTGCGTGCAGTTAGCAATCTGTTCTTGCGTTCGGTTGGTTAGAGTGAAGTATCAGCTAAATGTCTGCACTTTATTTAACTTTTAATTAAAAGTGGACTTATTCATAAATTAGAATACACTTACACAAAATGCACTTTTTGACAAGCAATGTTTATTTTTGCATCTTTATCGCTCCCTTGTGAATAAAAATAGAATAATTATGATACCAAAAATCACTATGGATGCACCGTGGTTGCAATGTTTCACAGATTACTCTAAAATGTATTCTCCATTTACATTCACCAGATAGAAAAATAATACGCAAACCTAAAATTTGATTAGTTTTTTATTTCTTGTGTGTTTTGAAAATTCAGCAACATACTCGACATTACTTAGAACGATATTATTATTAGGTAGAACACATTCTCGATCTACGATATTGGAATATTAATACCAAGTGAAGGTACACATCTTTTTAATAAATGTTTTGAGGAAGGTGTATTTCCTGATCAATTTAAACTGGCGAAAATAGTTCCAGTGCACAAAAAAGGATCCACAAGTGATCCCAAAAACTACCGCCCTATATCCTTATTACCAACACTCTCAAAAATTTTAGAAAAATTAATCAAATCACGTATCCTGGCTCATTTAAATTCAAATAGAATCCTAAATTTAAGGCAATACGGATACCAAAGACTGGTGGGTACTAATGATGCAGTGAACGCCCTCATTGATGACATAGTTGTTCGACTAAATAAGAAAAAAAAAGTAGCCGCTGTTTTCTTAGATTTAAGTTCAGCTTTTGACACAGTAGACCATGACTTATTAATAAATAAACTGGAACACTACGGTGTGCGAGGTACTGCTTTAGAGCTGCTCAAGTCTTATCTAGATAATAGAAAAATGTATGTAGAAATCAAAAGTATTTCTCCAGGAGAACGCAAGGAAACTGTACATAAATCCAAACTGACAAGTATTTTGACAGGAGTACCTCAAGGCTCAATATTGGGACCAATATTATTCATAGTTTTTATAAATGACCTAATAAATTACATTTCAAATACTATACCTGACATACAGTTAATTTTATATGCTGACGATACCAATGCAGTTGTTAGTTCAGAAGAAATGATTAACCTTAAAACTAAAGTCGAAGACACTCTGGAAGCCTTTCAGAATTGGTTTTCGTCAAACAAATTGAGCATAAATGTTAATAAAACAAATATCATGCTGTTTAAATCGACGGCTCGAAATAAAGAGACTATTAACATTGACTCTAATGGTGCAGAATTGAGAAGTGTACAATCTTTAAAGTTTTTAGGTGTACATATTGACTGTTTACTAAATTGGAAAAATGAGTTAGAAAGCATAGAGAACTCTATTGCCTCTGCATGTTACGCGTTACGAACACTGCGTGACGAAGTTAGTGTTGACCGATTGAAAATGGTATACTACGCCTTAGTTGAATCAAAGATAAGGTACAGCATTCAATTTTGGGGAAATAGCTACCAGTACAATATGGAAAAAGCATTTGTGATGCAAAAACGAAGTATTAGGACAATTGTTAGAATTCCTCAGGTGGAATCATGTAAGGAGCATTTCAAGAAACTGGGAATAATGACAGTGCCTAGTATTTACGTGCAAGTGCTTATAATGTTTCTGTCCAAATATTTACATGAGTATGAGACTCCGGAGGAAAATAGCATGCGTATAAACAGTAGAACCAAAAACTTAAAGAATAAAATATATCTTTCACTTAACATAATGAAACACGCAACCAAGTTCCAAGCCGTACAGATATTTAATAAGTTGCCAGTAGAAATTAAGACTGTGATTGACCAAAGGAATATTCTTAAAAATAAATTAAAATGCTTCCTTCTGAAGAAATGCTTATATACAATTGAAGAACTTTGAATCCATTAATAATCAATTTTATTTTATTTATATCTCTGACATTCCTTGATTTACTATTTTATTTGTTTTGTGTTAATTTTGTATTATAATAGCTTGTATGTAAATTCTAATGTTTTTTGTTGATTGTTTTTGATCATTTATTTTAATGTGTAGGTTAAGTACGTATTAATTTCCGCATACAATTTCAATTGTTACACTGGAATAAATAAATAAAAAAAAAAAAAAAAATACTATTTGGCTGGGTGAGCGTGGCTCGATGCCTGGACCGCCGCCAAACATCAGTCAGAATTTAACTGAAGATATTTGTACTTACGACTTGGACCGAATTGTACACTCGGCCCCAATATATTGAGTATCTAATGGTACGGTTTGTTCCTGCTGAGTACAACAAGCACGTCTGCACGACTGTAAGATGTGTAATAATAATCACTTTTAATGCATAATATATATTTCACCCCTTTTACTATTTATTCTATTGTCCATTTTTTTACCACGACGCAGGTAACCCTTGGATGGAAACTAACTTCGAAATATTGTGGCTTCGGAGCGACTCGGAACACACTGTTGTGTGAATTGCTGATCGTTCTTAAATTAAGATTAAGCTAATGCCGTATTAGGGCAACCCAGAGCAGTGCCCCCATCCGAGCCCTTATGCAATTATTAACTCATATGGTGTGCGTGTAAAGAGATGTCTTTCAACGATGTTTTACTTCACTTTAAATGTAAGTTTATAGTAGTATTTGCAAGCAGACTGCAAGCGGAGCTCACTGCCAAAATCAAAAAGCTAATAAAGTTAGACCATTCAATTAAAATTCCTGTCCAGCAGCAACCTGTTTCAAGAAAAAGATATAAAAGTTTGAAGATACAAATTATGTCTATTAATACAAATTATGTCTATAAGAGTTTATAGACATAATTTGTATGTTCAAAGAGCTGTGTTGTGAAGTGTACACCGGTTATTGTGGCTTCAAGTATTTATGAGAGCGCTGCGCCCATCATTTGAAACTGCAATCTGTGTGTACCAGTAGAGTACCAATGTGCGACTCCACGTCGTGTATGAAATGAATCCGTTCGGAGGATGCGCGCTGCCTCATGTGGATATCAGAACATATTGGAATGCCAAGGTCTGTATTCAAGTCTTCTCTCTCTTCAAAAACTCTTACTAAAAACATTTTATCTACTAACACACAATAAGTAAAATATTTAATTGAACCGTCTTGTATATCGTAGATGCTAAACAGTTTTATTTTCGAAGCAGCCTATGTTGGCACTGAAGGACAAGCTACAAGCTACAAGCTTACTCTTGACAAGCGGGAGTGCATGAGCTCAACCACTAAGGCGCAATTCTAATTGGTAAGTGAAACTAAATTTAATTTTGAATTTACGACGTAGTAGTCACAAAGTTTAAAACTACAAAATGTAAGTCACAATACGTTCGGAAACATCCGTTTGATTATTTCACTTACTTATATACTTACTTTTGTTTATTTTCTTTCGATATTAAACTCACTTAAACTTATAAAATAGTGCACTTGAAACCTAATTGGGTAAAGTTAGCGAAGAGACAGAGACAACTTCCCAACCCGCATCGAGAGAGAGGTTTCATGAATTTCATAAAATTGTGAGAGAACTCGTTGCAATGAGTGCAGTCACACACAACAATTTGATATTTAATTTACAGCATTTTTGAAACTTTTTATGTTCTTTTATTTTAACGTCAATAATTCAATGTTAGGTTGACGTAAATGTACAATCATACCCAGTTTTCGAAGTGGTAGGTAGAGGCGTATGTGGTATCTTTACACTGTGAATCACACTAGAATTAGAATATAGATATAGTGGAATCAGCGTTGGCTTTGCTTCGCCACGAATAATTTTGCTTGAAATTTTTTGTTTAAACTACTCACACACAAGGCGCCTCTATAGATAAACCTTTAAGCAGAATACTTAGGCAGTTTGTTATTTAGTGCCTCAACGCCTTCACTTTTTACCTGTGGGTTACATTTGATGGATATGTAAACGTGGCATGTATTACAGCGAAAATCGTAACTAACATTCTTCATTGAGCTGAAAATCAGCGCTGTAACCTGTTGCAGCACGTGCTGAGCTCAAGGCTTTTCACACAATGCTGTACGCGATAGCGTTCCACATTATTATTTTTTGTTTTATTTTATGTTTTGTTAGTGTTCTTTTTGTGTTTTTGTGATGTTAGCCGTTGTTGTGTACAGTGTGTGTGTGAATAAATGTCTTCTTTCTTCTTCTTTCTTTCTTTCTTCCAGCTAATCAAGTGCCTCCGCCGGGAAGAATCTTATTATAACAGAGTTAACTTATATCTCCAGTCGAAGGCAAATAAGAAAACAAGCTCCGAGCTTTACTGTACACAGGTACAACACTGAACAATCATAAATAAATACTTAAAATTTTCATCACAGTGCAAGTAACTTCGAGATTGCTTGTGTAAGCAACACTTTTAACTTTAAGAGCATTGTTTGTGGCGAAGGATACATTCATATTTAAGTGTTTAAGTTAAATACTTATAAAAGAGAATTTGTTCTTAAAATTTACGAATAAATCCCGTTTATATGTATTAAAACTTAATATGCATTAACATTGAATGCTACACAGCTACACAAATTGAGTTTGTACTCAATTTGTAGTGATTATAATGTTGACCAACCTGTTATTGTGATTCGAGGCAATAAATGCACGCCATGATATATACTGGCAATATTGCCGCCTTAACATAGATCACGGGCACGGTACTGCGAGCCTGCAGGAGTGTACTCAGACAATTTTGGTTAAATTATACTCAAGAAAACAATTTTCCCAACTAGTTTTCGATAACGGATAAAACATATCACTTATAAAATTACATGCCTTTAATAATTTCACGGCGTTTCACGGTACACTGTTCCAACAATATTTTCACACCCAAGTCTACCAACAAAGATTTGTTATACATGTTGTGTTGTGTAGAGAACAATATTACCACGCAACAGCCACGCCACCGCGCCACAGCCGCCGCGCCACAGCCACGCCACTGCCACAGCCGCCGCGCCACAGCCATGCCACCGCGCCACAGCCGCCGCGCCACAGCCGCCGCGCCACAGCCACGCCACTGCCACAGCCGCCGCGCCACAGCCATGCCACCGCGCCACAGCCGCCGCGCCACAGCCACGCCACTGCCACAGCCGCCGCGCCACAGCCATGCCACCGCGCCACAGCCGCCGCGCCACCGCCACGCCATATATTTTGCTGGCTGGCTTGATTTCAAAAACCGGTCAGTGGAATATAAGTTTTCATATAAATCAATATCTGCGAAGGGAACAACGCTTATCACACGCGAGGTAATGATGACCAAAACGATTCCACTCAAGCTCTGACCGTTGTAAGGTATTATCTTTATGAAAAGTTTCAATACTTTTAAGTAAATAACAATGAATTCTAGTGGCACTGATCTGTTGACTACAAATCTGTGGAGTGTGGAGCGTCGGCAATCATCGTCAGCTAACTGATGAATGCAAGCCATTCCATAACTATCTCTACGGCATGTGAACCAGTAACCAGTTGTGATGGTACCTATGCTACACTTTACAACTATCCTATTTAGACCACATTATCTATTTGAATCGAGATTTTACACCAAATTTTAATTATTTCTCAGTACCCCCGTACTGAGAAATAATGAAAATTTGCGCTAAAACGCTATTCTCTAACCGTCTAAGTTGGTGCTGTCTTTTGATTGGTTCTGAAAATTCAACAGGTTTTTTTTATGTTATGTAGTTGCGGAACGAGCCGACGGCCCACCTGACGGTAAGTGGTAACCTCGGCCCATAACAACCGATGCGACTTGGGTCCTCCGCTACTAGGTACGACAATACCCAAGTCGCATCGTATGCGCCCGTAACTATGAGACGTGTAGGTGGAATGTCTCATGTGCCTGTAATTTCACCGGCAACCACACCTTTCAAACCGGAACACAGTAACGCGAACGCGTCACTGCTTGGCGGCAGATATGGGCATGGTGGCAGTTCTCCCCGGACGAACTTGGCGAGTTCTACTGCTCTTAAAAACAAAGAGTACAAGGTAGTATATAGCCAGAATTAAATATAAATGTATCTATATAATATGTCCACAGAAACAAGCAATGCTCCATTACGACGCCGAGTAGTAAAACTATTGTCAATAGTTCATTTGTAATTACCGTTTATACTTACTTACTTTATACTTACTTGTACTTACTAGCTGATAAAGTTATCAGCTACTAAGTGCAACATTAAGACGAATGTAATGGACAAGCAATGACTATTTATGAAAATGCACTGAAATTATCCTTAAATCAGTTGAGAAATGTTTGAAATTGATATGCAATAATATTGTTGTGTGTGCAGTTTACTTACTGTTAGGCCGTGTCACACTACTGTGCTTTAAGTTTCATGCTTGGTCTTGGCAAAACATACATTCGACTAAATTATGCACGCCCGGTTTTGAACTTTAGAGAATGCTAAGTTAGCTGTTCATACAGACGCCAATATCACTACTGTGAACTTAATAACTTTGACTGGCCTCATAGCTCAGTTGGCTAGTAACCCTACCTTCTGCGCTGTAGGTCGTGGGTTCGATCCCCACTCAGGACAAACATTTATGTGACATTTGTAACATTGATGTTTGTTCTGTGTCTGGGTGTTAATGTATTATATGTATGTATTTACAAAAGAAAAGTATATAAGTATTATATTAGTAGTCTGGTTCCCCTGATACAAGCTATGCTTAGCTTACTTTGGGGCTAGATGGCGCTGTGTGAAATGTCCACCATTATTTATTTATTTATTATTTATTTATTTAATAACTATGAATCTTATCGTTATCATTAAAGGATTATATCCTACTCTATTCTATCCTATCTATCCTATTCTACTGGATAAATTGTACTTCTATAATGACTATATTCGTGTGTGATTCAAACAATCCCACATATTTCAGTACACTTTTTTCTACTTTTCACTACACAGTACACTTATAAATTCAACAATTGTCGTACGTACGTGCGACGCAAGCCATTTTATATATTTAGATGTTGATTCCCGCAGCTGAAATTCGACGCACGCCTGGAAATCAGCTTCAGGCTTCAAGCCGAGTCGTTCCACACAACAAGCAATTCATTTGCATTTATTACCTATAGATAGATTGACTAGCCAAATTCAATTTATTTTATATGCGTGACCTCATTTAGAATATATGTGAAGTTGTCGGGCTACAGTACAGTTTACGTAAAATAATACATTAACAAGTTAACTTCACGTCACTTAACAGTGGTTATTATTTTTGTAGTTGAATTAAATGTGTTTTATTTCTTTCTTTTTAATCCAGTTACTCTATCATCAAAAATCTTTATAAAAAACTTATTTTCGTTGACCTTGCCTTCAACCGTTATGTCCCATTATAAGCTGTTTTTTTTTATGTAATACAGTTATGGAACGAGCCGACGGCCCACCTGGTGTTAAGTAGTAACCTCGGCCCATAACTGATGCGACTTCGGTTCTCCCCTACTAGGTACGACAAGACCCAAGTCGCATCGTATGCGTCCGTAACTCTGAGACGTGAAGGTGGAATGTCTCAAGTGCCTGTTATTTCATCGGCAACCACACCTTTCAAACCGGAACACAGTAATGCGAATGCTTCACTGCTTGGCGGCAGAAATGGGCATGGTGGCAGTACTTCCCCAGACGAACTTGGCGAGAGTTCTACTGTTCTTAAATAGTTGTATAATATAAGTATCTCTCTGAATATAAGTATTAGTTACTCATAATTATTTTAGTATTCAGTATTGATATTTTTCCCCAACTTTCTCATACTCATTTAGGTGGTCGCATTGTAAGGAATTCTATTAAAGCTTAGCACGTCTCCACAATACAAATACGCGACTACCTTCAATATCAGTCACAGAGATAAAGAAGGAAATTATCTTGACTAGTAGAGGTGCCTTTTCCATTTAACAGCTCGTTTAGCAGAAACTATTTACAGATCATTCTTAGCAGATACATATGTATTACACTGGTGTGGTAGCACTATGAGAGAGTTTACATTCCTGACAGCATCCCGAATGCAGTACAATATACAAGCTGTTACACTCCCGCCTTGTTGTCACTTTACACAATCCTGCCATATTTCTTTACCTTCACTCATATCCATTATAATTTTTATATATCTTCAGTTTTTTCTCGCAACGTGTTTGCACTTTTCGTTGTCGTTGATAGATTGCATCAAAATGCTCCACAATAACCACGTATCCGATGAAAACGGTCCTGTAAACAGTTTGTGTACGAACAAGAGTGAGTGAGTGAGTGAGTGAGTGCTCACGTGTGACTGTAGTTGCAGTAAATCAAGTGGAGCGTTCGCGGATTTCAACCGGAGTGTTAATTTGGCAGTTCAAAGCAGGCGCCAACAGTTGTTTTCAATTCAATAATTTCACTCGCTATATAGCCTATTAAATACAGTGAAAGAAAACATCATATTATACACAAAACCTTTAAAGAAATGAGAAACCAAGCAATCCAATTGGAATGCTCCTATAACACTTTTTTCCAAATCGTATTCCATTACTTTTTCGTAATGAAACGCCATTATTTTATATTGTGTGGAAACAAGCAGATGGCCTACCTAATCACAAATGTAATACTATTTGTAAAACACTGCTCATAAATCACTACGAATTATATGTAACTACACGGATCGTATCTACGAGTGTCAGAACTTGTTACTTCCGATGCCTGCGGTCGGAACAAAGCCGTATCGGACGGAACGAGCGCAGTCAGGTAATTAAACTAGTTAACACCTGTTAAGGGGCTGTATTTTGTCGCGGAACAAAGAAAATTGGTTTCCGCGAACAAAAGTCGTTACGGTGGGACATGTATGTGGTTGTGGAAGACGGAACCTCCAATAGTTACTCCAACTAACTTACACTTTAATTGAACTCTGATATGAAATAAGAAGAATAACCAGCTTCGTGGCTGAATCGGTAGCTCTGTTTGCAACGTGAAGGTTCCATAGGTCTTGGATTACGATGCTTAGTATTTTTTTTTATATGATTAAGTTACGGAACGAGTTGACGGTCTACCTGGTTTTAAATTACATCCATTGCGCATAACAAGTAATACAAGACCCAAGTCGCATAATATGCGCCCGTAACCCCTAGTTCATGTTGTGTATTACATTATTAGATATTTAAGTGTAATAAGTTTGTCTTAATTGTGAGAGCGTGTTGGTCTAGCGGTACTGACCCCCGAGTTTCAATCCGGAGGTCGCCGGTTCAAATCCCGACGTGCACCTATGAGTTTTTCGATTGAAAGATTTATGTGCGCAATACCACGTTCTCAAAACGGTGAAGGAAAACATCGTGAGGAAACCGACATGTCCTAGAACTACAAATTCGAAGACATGTGTCGAGTGCAGGAAAGGAGCCTCTTTGAGGCGCACTTACAATCCTTTCACCACACTGGTTCGACACAATCGGTGACTCGAAGAAGAAGAAGTCTTAATTGTATAGTTAAATTTGTAATTATTTATATATATTTTACTTAATTAGAATTGAAAGAAGCCATACTGGTTAATAATAAATAAATAAAACTAAGTCCACACCACAGTCTTCAAACCGGAACACAGTAACGTGGAGGCACCACTGCTTGGTAGCAGAACTGAGTATGGTGGCAGTACTTCCCCGGACGAACTTGGCATAAGTTCTACTGCTAGTAAATTTGTGTTTGCTTGCGACATAGGGAAACTAAATGCAAGGATGTGACTGTACAATCGTTTGACGAAATAAATTTATTTATATTTTTTTTATGAAATCTTTTCGTCGATAAGGATGTTATTACTTACGATATATGTTACTGTTAATGGGACTAACCCGTTATCGAACAACTGGATATTTACATAACCTAGATCTTCCTATGATCTACCTCGAACTATTCAGGTTGAGTGGTACACTACTAGGGATTGCAATCCCGCATAGACATAGACATAGACATAGACATTAATTTATTTGCCACTGAAACACATTACGTACAATTACATTATTACATAGTAGCAGTATTACCTGTACATATTAATTTATTTTAATTAAACACAGAAAATTATTCAATTGAAAACATAACAACAAAGGGAAATAAATAAGAAATAGATAACAATAAAAAAACAACAGAGTAACAAATAGTGTGATGTGTGCTACAGCAGCAAAAAGGTCTCGACTCAGCATTTATCTGCTGCTGTGAACAGCAGACACTGGTATTCTGCCGAGACCAAAATCAGTCAGTCATTAAACCTTGTGAGTTGTGTATCGTATAAGATGTTTGATGTCAATAAATTTAAATAAATAATAAAATATAGATGTTTTGTTAATGTCCAGTGCAATTATTAGTCAAATTAGAATTAAAATATCAGTCATGCAAAACAATAAAATAGATAGGTAGAATATAACAAACTCATAATGTCAACAAATAAAGGGCGCACTGTAGCTATATGTACCAGACAACCCAGTTTTTTGCTTTTCAAGCAAAACAGATTTAAATCTATTTTTAAATACGTGTCTTGATTTTAATAAACGGAGTGGTGGTGGTATATTGTTCCAACACTTGGTTGCCTGGTATCGAAAGCTGCCCCTAAATGCCACTGTCTTATGCTTACTATAATACAGCAAGTTCCTGTTAGGTCGCGGGCTGTACTTGCTCTGAGAATGTTTAAGCTTGGAAAATAGATATTCTGGAAGATGAGATGTTACCACGGAATGAACTAATACCGCTAAGTGCAGATGTCTCCGCGACGCCATGTTGAGAGTGTTTGAATTATTGAGATAAGGCGTTATATGCGTTCGTGGTGGGATATCAAAACAAAATCTGCAACATGCGTTCTGTATCCTCTGCACAAGGCGGGAAGTCTTTGCTATCAACCGTGGTCCATATACCAGATCCCCATAATTAAGTTTTGACAGGACCAAAGATTCGCAAACCTTTATACGAATTTCTTCTTTCAGAAAGTCTCTTATTTTATAAAGTAGCTTTAATTTAAAAAAACAATTTTTTATTAAACCAAGTATGTGACTTTCAAATCTGAGTGCACTATCAAATATGACCCCAAGATTTCTGGCTTCATTCACCGGTTCAATATCATGACCAAGTATCTTCACGTTGAAAGTATGCCTTGTGATACCATCTATCAAGCGCTTGGAACCCAACACCATAAACTTTGACTTTGATGGATTTAGGACTAGCGCGTTATTTTGTGACCATATGGCTATTCGTCCCAGGTCGTCATTGAGTTTCTCTATATCACTAAATACATTTTTTGGATCAATGGGCAAATAGATTTGCACATCGTCAGCGTACAGATGAAATTTGCAGTTTTTAATACCCCAGCAAAGGTCAGAGCTATAGATTATAAAAAGCAGCGGCCCAAGGATTGAACCTTGGGGCACACCTCGATTCACCTCACAAGATGTTGACTCGAGTTGTGAGCCATCTTCGCGGGTGATCCGCACAAACTGGGAACGCTTACTCAAATAACTATCAAACCATTTTATGGAAGTGCTATCGATGCCATAGTATGACATCTTAGAGAGCAGCAAAGGAATATTTATGGAATCGAACGCACGAGAAAAGTCAAGCAACACTAACACTGATCCCAAGCCTTTGTCCTGTTCAGCTATGATATTATCTACCACATCCAGCAAGGCTGTCGTGGTTCCCCTACCCTTCCGGAAGCCCGACTGAACATCAGGTAACATTTCATTTAATCCCGCGGGAATTATTCACGGGATCCTGCATTTATGAAATTGTTATAAAATCAAATTGAAACTACAGATTTGTGTGTAAAAATCAACTTTTATTTTACATTTCTTACATTAAGCAACATACATTATTTCTTTTCTATAATTATGTATAAGTAATTAGTAATCTGTTTTCTTAGATTCATCTTTAAATGTTTGGTATAGTTTAATAGTTTTAATTTTACCTTAATCCTAACAACAGTTTTATATTTTTAATTGAGTCTTATTCATTTAATGACTAACAATCAAATCACAATTTTTTCTTAGATGCTATTACTATGATATCTGATACCTATGGTGACAACTTTTGAAAATACGCTCTTAAGAAGCAAATGACATTTATTCTATCATCTCCGAGCCTGCTTCTGAATGAGCTTGCGGGATCCACGGATGCGCGCTTCGAAGGTCCGGGTCCAGCAGATTAATAAAAGTAGCGGTATCCCGCGGGAATGCGTGATCCCGTTTTGCGGGATTGCAATCTCTATACACTACTACCTGAGCATTGCAACCAATTACTCAGCACTTGATGAGTATGCTGTCTAGACAGGGTAGTTACATATCAAGCCAGTTCAAGTTACTAACTCTGGCTTGTATACAAATGCATATGAATCAGACTGATACCTACTAAGAAATTAATTGTATACAGTTTTTTGAGGTTTTCCGAATGATGGTAAAGCTAACGCTGTTGGGCTTATATATTTTAAGATTATATTAATTGACTAGCTGTTGCCCGCGACTTCATCCACGTGGAATTCGGTTTTATCACGCACCCATATTTTACCCCTTTGAAAAGTAGCCTAAGTTACTCCTTGTTACATCAGCTGTGTGCCAGTGAAAGCCCCGTCAAAATTGTTCCAGAAATTAGCTGGAACAAACAGAAAGACGGACGAAAATTGTAAAAAAATGATGTTGTGGTATATGTACCGTGTATACATATGCATTCAGTTAAAAGCGGTTATTTTACGGTTTAAGAATTTTAATATTACAAACAGACACTCCATTTTATTTATATAGATAGGCTCGTTGATAATACATTATAGATATTATGTTGTGACGTCTCGATGGGACTAATCACTCATTAGTTATGCGATGTAATGTAATGATATATGGAGATGTGATCGGATGCGCGCTGATAGGATTGTTTCAGCTCAATCAGTCATGTGATCTTATTAAACGATGTAATTTACATTGGACTGAAGAAGCGTATAGCGTAGTTTTGGCTGCTGTTTCACATTACATCAATCATGACGGTTCTGGGTTTATTATACCCCGGATACAAATATTTGTATTGTTATTTTTTTATTAATTTCGTTCAAGACTTTTAATTTTTTTGGTGTTGAATGTCATGTTACCTGCAACACAGTGATTTTTAGACTTTGAGGCGAGTATTTTAGTGTGTTTTTGTTTTATTTTTATATACCTGTCATAAAATAAGTGATGGTAAAAGTAGTACAATCTACGCCTATCTATCATCACTTAGATACGCACAGATCCTAGCCATATGACAGCCTTTGAGAGCTGGATGGCTGTAGTTTGCATCTCTAGCGACTAGGTATATATTTCGTGGGTTGAGGACCCTGAAATTAATGATTTTTTAAATAATTTAGCATACTACACAAACGAGAGAGCGTGGTGGTCTAGCGGTGCTGACCCCCGAGTTTCAATCCGGAGGTCGCCGGTTCAAATCCCGACGTGCACCTATGAGTTTTTCGATTGAAATATTTATGTGCGCAACACCACGTTCTCAAAACGGTGAAGGAAAACATCGTGAGGAAACCGACATGTCCTAGAACTAAAAATTCGAAGACATGTGTCGAGTGCACGAAAGGAGCCTCTTTGAGGCGCACTTACAATCCTTTCACCACACTGGTTCGACAGAACTAGTGACTCGAAGAAGAAGACTACACAAACTTAAGCATTCTCTTATCACTTATCTCACTTATGTTTCAGAGAAGCTTATTACTCTACTCTATAAGAAAATCCATTATAGAGCATTTAATAACTTTTTATATTATATATTTTTACAATACTTGAGATAAGCTTGGACACGACAAAAAGCAATAAGGAAACATCACGCATCACCCGTATCTATTTACTGTTGACACTTGTTCAGTAAACAATAAAGCTATATTAATAACTAATAGTGAGTTATCTCTTACCATACGTTTTTGTCCAACTTGCTTGTCAGGACTAATAGTTGTGTGGTCCTGTTCTGCACAGACACAAGAATCGTTTTAGCTTTTATTAAAGGGCCGACTTTGTCAATTTTGGCCTGACCATAATGACAGTTTTATTTTATTTATACTCGTAATTTTATTTCTTTGTTCTTGTTTTAGTACGGTCGTTCGTGATGTCATCCATTTAAGTAGGCTCCGTCTGAAAATCAGCGTTGCTTCCGGCATGATGGGTTTATTTTCGGCATTATTATGCTCAAATAAAAAAAGTATTCTTCCTTTGTCTTCTTTTTTTCTTCATATAGAATATATTGCCAGGTTTCGACATCGCCTCTAAAAGTAGAGGCGATATCGAAACCTGGCACTTTCTCTTTAGAAAGTACATTTCATTTTGAAAATAATGAAAATAATGGCATAATTATAAAAAAAAATGATAACTATTTAGTACATGAATGGATTACAAAACACAAGAAGGGGCAAAGCAAGGAATCCTACCAAATAACGAGTTTAGAAACGACGATAAATTGATTTGGGCTCAACGATATAAATTCTATGGATTCCTCGTTCACAATTCTAGAAATCAATTGAACTCGCATTATAGCATTTACCTTCAGCCCTCGGAGGCTGAGCGTGGTTTATGGACGATCCAACATTCCAAAATTGCTGAAGCTCTGAAGCCTGACCTTATACCATGGAAAGGATAAAATGAAAGTTTTCATCCAAGATTTTTCTGATACCGAAATATTTTATTGAAACCATTATAGGACAGCCAAACAATTGACATAATTCCACCGTGATATACGAATTCCTTACGACTATATAAAACGTAGATATAGGGCTCAATCATTCCGATGCCATATTACGATTTTCAAATGAATATGATTAAAGTCAATAGACGAGACGAGAAGTTTTTAGATTTAGATTGAAGTTCGGCATCCCATCCACAATCCACTTCGATAGGATGTTTGTTCTAAAATAGACTAATGAGATATATAAATACGAGTTTAAAATAAAAGAACCGTATAATGAACATTCTAGGGACGTAAAATATGAAGCCTTTTTTACGAGATCTCGTAAACTGATCACGTTTCTATGATTTTTTTATTTATCAGAATTATTACTTACAGAATGGGAGTGGGGTAATATTAAATGTGTATTATTTTTGGCGAAATATTATTCATACTTACATAAGTAGTTTTTATATTTAGAGAAAGTTATAGATCAAAGTCATAAACTTTGCAGTCAACAAAGTAGACATATAAAATAAGATTGAATTTATAGATGAGTATATTCATTGACGTAATTTTAAATTTTTGTTACATTTTTTTGTGTAAAGTCTTAGAGGTTGCAGTTCATTTATTACTACTCTGTTCTTCCTTTATATCGGTTCCTGTGAAAATTCAAGTCATATCTACTAAATAAATATCTAGAATAGTGCTAAACCTACAGAACTAGAGCACTTAGTGCGCACTCCGACTACGCATAGTTATTAAAAGTAATAAATGTAGGTAATTGTTAATTAAATATTTTTTTTGGTAAATTATAAATTGAAACAATTTACGCAAAATGAAATTAATTTACAAAATCAACTTTTAGTGATGTTTTTCTAATAATCATATTTTGAAAGTTATAATACTGTTCGCGAAAGATAAGTACACATTACATTTTTAATTTATTTATAACCTTTAAATAAGGCCTGAGTTTTATCCATGTGTACCCAAAACAAAGTCGCATTACTCAAATAAAGTACATAACAAAATGTAACTTTGTCTGTGGTTTTAATTTCGCGCAGTAGAGTCCCTGAGATCTCTTTATAAATGAGTTCTTGCAGCTATTATTAAGGCGCAAGTGGCTTCCTCGGATTAGCGGCGGCGACGCGCCGGCGCCGTGGCTGAGAAGGTCGGTTGGTATATCTCCTTTTCCTCATTAGAGTGAGCCGCGCCGAGGAAAGGCCTGCTACGAATTTTAAATGCGACTAAATCATATAATTATAGCTTTCAGATTTATGCTTGAATTTTTTGAGCTCACATATATTAGTTGTATAAAGTGCACTGAGAAACAAAATATATTTGGTAGAACAATAAAAGACTAACGAAAGATATTGAAGGAATAACTTTTTCAACTTTTTGACGTGTACAGCTAAGATAATCTATACAAATAAATAAAATTGGTGTGTCTGTTTGTAATATTAATATAACTGTGTTTTACTAAGTGCATATGGATGCATACACGGTACATATACCAAAACAACATTTTTTACAATTTTTGTCTGTCTGTCTGTCTGTTTGTTCCAGCTAATCTCTGAAATGGCTGGAACGATTTCGACGGGACTTTCACTGGCAGATAGCTGATGTAACAAGGAGTAACTTAGGCTACTTTTTCGAAGGGTAAAATAGGGGTGCATGATAAAACTGAATTCCATGCGGACGAAGTCGCGGGCACCAGCTAGTTATATAATATGATAAAATGTATCAGTAAATACAACTCGTGAGCTCCAGATCTAGAGATTGTATTACTCACACTCAGAAATAAGCATAAGAAATGTCAGTTGGCCAGCGACATTACAACCGGTTGAGAGCCGTCTGCTCTCACCAAAAGCCCGTGTAAACGCTGTCAAGGCCATCTGCGGCCAACAGCATAATGTCCAGACATAAAAAAAAAACAGCGACATTACGTCCAAGAACTAGTTTTTACTGTTGAAACGTAGCTTTGGTACGAATGGGAAGGGAAACTTTTTTTTTTTATGTAATACATTTACGGAACAAGCCGACGGCCCACCTGGTGTTAAGTGGTAACCTCGGCCCATAACAGCCGATGCGACTTGGGTCCTCCCATACTAGGTATGACAAGACCCAAATCGCATCGTATGCGCCCGTAACTGTGAGGTGGCATGTCTCATGTGCCTGTAATTTCACCGGCAACCACACCTTTCAAACCGGAACACAGTAACGCGAATGCGTTACTGTTTGGCGGCAGAAATGGGCATGGTGGCAGTACTTCCCCGGACGAACTTGGCGAGAGTTCTACTGCTCTTAACGATGCCTGCAATCAAGTGGATTTAGTTATATTACAAGACAATCTTACTGACGGCTTGTTATCTAAGTTGGTAGCTTAAATTACAAAGCGTCAAGAGTTCGGGGCCGTTTTAAGATAATTTATCTTAGAGGTATAATTTTAACTGTACTGCCCTGTTATGTAGAGAATGATAGGACAAAAAAACACCCTCCAGTGTTCATTGTGTAAATGCTAGCAGATATAAAAAACAATTTAGAAAGTATTTGTATTAATTAGTATCTTATAATAAAGTATAGATCTAAATATCTATGCGTTCACTATCTAATAGATAGTGAAAATGTATTTGTTGGTTTCCCTCTGTCGCACATTCTCAGAATTGACATGACATCAGTTACTTTTTACCCTGGAGGAAATGCTCGGTCCCTGTGTCATTAGTCTGGAGCGAATTACGATTACACACCAAATTATATTTATCATTCTTATACAGTATGAGTTATTATATTTTCAGTGTTCAACCCCCCCGCCCCGTCCAGAGGTCGCTCACCCCTCAGTCTGCCTCGTCACGACATGCGCGGGTCAAACCGTCACTTACCAGATTTATATCGGAGTGCATCTAAATTAAATCTGCGTTATACTTTATTTTGTGTATCAGTGTCGTCTGCCTGTTTTGTGAATGTACCCTTGCGCTTCGGATCGAAAGGGTATTCGCCACTACTGGGTTACCACAGCACTGTAATTAATAGTGTGGTTTTCACTGTTAACTACACGATATTGAGAGACTGCCTCATTATTAGCGAGCGAAATTAAATATTACACAATTTTCAATTTTACCCAATTAGGCTGTTACTAATTAAAACTATTTTATAATGAAGGCAGGTGTGGTGGAAATTTTATAGTAAATTATATTTTGGCTTCAGCCCCGTCTACCGATATTACAGATTTTCACTATCTTGGGACCTAACAGTATCTAATTACGTACGCATAGATTCTGCTAACGGAAATAATGTCATTAAAAGCTATTATAACTCGTATCAAGTTCGTCCGGGAACGTACTGCTGCCATACCCATATCTGCTATACATTCGCGTTACTGTTTAAAGGTTTGATTGACGGTAAAACTATAATTGACGAAATTGTTATTTGTATTAGTACTGAAAACTATATCAAGGTCCTTATTTAGATTTGCCAATACGACTGAGGGCAATTAAAAAACAAGGCGGCTTCAATTAATAATTTATTGCGATTTATGGTTATTTATAAGTAACATCTGAATATAGCTACAAAACTAACTTCAGGTCCCTCTTTAGCGTACCTTGAAGGGCCTTAGTACAATTAGACTAGTATAGCTTCCAATTTACCTGTTTATATCATCAATTTCATTTTAAATCTCTGTTTTGATAGTATTCAATATTCATTTTGAATTTAATGTTGTTATCTAAGCAGTCGTTCCCAAGTAAGTAAGCACAATGCCAAATTAATATTACATCGGGTCACGAGCTAACAGGAAAAGGCAAATAAATGTGACTCGCCTGTCCTCGTGAAGTGTGCACTTGTAAGTCGGATAAATAAATAAATAAAAAAATGGTTGTCTGTAAAGTCGGTTTACTGACGATAGTTGAACGTGACAACGTCTTAAGAAAATACTGATGGAATGGTAGCATTTTTCAAAAGAAAATTTTAATTTCATTTGTTTAATAGATTTGTATGTATATAGAGAAGGAGGTAATTGGAAATCACAATGAAATTGATCAAGTTAGATTTATTTGTACGCATAAATACAATTATGTCATTTTTTTTTTTACAATTTAATAGTTTTACATTGCACTTGATACTCGATCAAAACATGTAAATGTAAGTATTAGCAGCTGTCCACACAGACGCATCGCTCACTCAAGTAGGAGAGAGACGGATGTCGAACGCTGCCGAACGCAAAGGCCGATTGTGCTTCTTTGTCGCTCGTTCCGCGCTCTCGCTTGCACTTGCACAAGCCTTACATGGAACGCCTCAGAGCGAGGTAACGCCGCATGAGTCATGTTTGTTCGTGCGTGCAGCCGGCTCTATCGAATTATAAGACGTTGTCACGTCAAAAAAAGTGATGGTAGAGTGATTACGTGAATTATAATAAACAGATCGCAGAGACGTGACGCAGTGTGGCACGCAATACATCGACAGACGGAAAGGGATAATATTTATACGTTAGCATGACCCTTTCGTCAGCGAAATTAAAAAAAGTACAAGATTACTTACGAAAAATTATTTGAAGTTAACACTTTAAATAAATTATACACTTAGATTGCGATTTAACGACCACAATTGTTTCGGGATTAAGAAAGGAATTGATACTTTTTAAGACATATAACATTATACTATAGTAACTACTGATTTTGAGTGTTCCAAATTATAAAGCAAGCATTAAATAAACCTATTATCCATCAAAATGTCAAAAGACAGATGATCCCACGCAGGCCTACTTCGGAGCTTAACAGTGACCCAGTCAGAAGGATGTAATCACTAATCTGAGATGAAAACATATTTACCCACTTCCCTCGGTTCATCTCAAAAACAGTATAATTTATCATCCCTTTAATGGATTAATTCGCTAAGAAAATTTCTGTTTTTCATTATAAAATTAATATTAAGTTTAACAATGGATTATTTAATGGATTGTTTAAAAAGAAGACACATTTTATATAATTTAAATTGTAATAATAAATATTGGTGGACATTTCACACAGGCTCGTCTAACCCCAAATCAAGCGTAACCAGATGGGAACCAGACAACTGATAGTTTACTTCTATACGTTTCTATAAACACTAATATGTAGTGTTATGTACATTTAATGTACATAACACATAATATTTGTTGTTTTACTTTAAGTTAAACAAACTTACCAAATGCGTGTTCTCTGGTAAATTGGAGGAATAAATTAAATCTTCCTCAAAATACTGTCATTCCCAGAAATATTTGTCGAAGCCTTATTTTGATAAGCGGAACTCAAACCTTTGAGTTCTGCTAAGTAATAACTTTAGGCAAATATATGGAATAATACCAATGGGTATTATAGTTTAAACCTGCGGCTTCACTCGCGTTATATAAACGATCAGATATCACAATAATTGAATGAATTGATTAAAAGTCAATTCTCTTAATTTGGTTTGCATCAAATTCAGTAATATAACGCGGGTGAAACCGCATGTTATATATGTATAAAATTAACCTATATATAATAGTTCTTCTAAGCTGCGTATAGTCTGTACCTTAAGTGTTTTCTGCAAGAATTATTTCGGCTGAGTCGAGTCATTTCCGTAATTGTTCGTTAAGTGAAGCCGAGCGGGATAACAAGATGAATCGCATTAGCCGCCGCCGCTGGCGAATGGGCCGGGGGAGAAGCCTGCCTGCCGATAACACTGATTGTTACCAAACGCGCACGTTTATTATAACTACTTGTTATAGTGTCGCCAGAGCCAAATGTTTGGATTTTCATTCCGTTACTTTGTTATAGCCCTATTCTAACAGCACGTGGGTGGGTACAGGTGACAGCCGTCAATTAAAACTGTCGAGCGGAACTCATGATGTGGCTAGTGAATTACATTATTTAACATTCGCACTGATACGAACAGACGTTATAACAGACATGGAATCGGTGAGTCAGACTCTCGCGACGGAACCACCGGAGGCTAAGGGTTTTACACAAAGCACCGTTGAACCGGCCATCGGAGAGGAGGGTCAATTGAATATAGATCCCTCCGTCCCCACTTTAATCCCTCCTCATATGAGATGTCCGAGTGCAGCCCCTGTTTATCTAGCCAGAACAAAGACCGAAGATAATTAAGTTTTAAAATCGGAAGTGTAAATATTGGAGAATCAGAGACGTAGTGTCCGAATTTAATTTCAATGTTGTTCACTTATAGTCAATCTGTTTCATTATTATATTTTGAGTCTTTAAAGATTGTTGGTATAACAGAATATGTAAAAAATATTACGTATACGGAATACATTGACACAAGAACTCAACCATAAAGGAGTAAGTTCGCAGTAAACATGCGAGAAAAGCGTAAAGACAAAGGCGCGCGTTTCCGCCGAAATTAGGATGAAAATTAGAAATGTCAACAGAAGTGCGGATGTGTGCTATTAAATCCTTTATGGAGGCTCTTAGCGAAGGTCAGCGACCTGACACGGGACAAGGGTAAGTTGTATACAGGGTGCTAGCCTGTATTAGAGACTAGACAGATAAGTTTATTTAGCAACTTTTCTAAATCAAACCCTACACCAAAATTATAGATGTCGAAGTAAGTTTTTATTAAGTAAGAAATAAATAATTGGAGTATAATTTAATCCTATTGCAATTTTTTTTAAACTTGAGCATATCCTATCGGAAAATGTACTTATATATAATAGTTATATAATCAAAAACTATTTAAAATTGTTTTTTTCATTTGCCTACGTTTAAGTGGTAAAGCTATTAGATTTCCATAAATTAAAAGTGTATAATAACAATAGATAATAAGTACCACTACAAGAACAGAAAATCATCAATGAATTTTTTTATTTTTCCTAAGTAATTTTAAGAGCTGTAGATTCTGTTGAAAAATAAAATAAAATCACCAACAATTGCTGCTGAGCGTGGTACGAGTAACATAGGTAAACTGTTGAACGTTCATTTGATTGACTTACACAATTTATTAATTATTATCAGGTATTTTTCTGGAAAGTATCATTATTAATAATACGTGTGACATGTATTGTTGAACACCCTGTAGGTGTAGGCACAGGCACATACCTACAGGTCGAGCTCAAATATCATCACGCCCTGCCCTTTGATATTGTTTCGAATTAGGGTTCCGTAAGAATTTACGATTCTTAGTAGATAAGGCCGATGGGGGCAATTATGAGCTCAGACGTTTCACATTAGGCTTAGCCAATATGAGCCGCACTATATGAGTCTGCGTGTTTGCCGCACCAAATCTGCTGAAGTTTATTTAACAAATATTTTAACAAACCACTATACAGTCTGACGATTCTATTTTTCTACGTGTCAGTGAAAAGTTAGTATACGGAATATTAGACGTGAATGCTGACTGTATCAGAGAATTTATTATCTTTATGAAATGTTCAATGTCATATGAAAAATTTAAGGTACATTATACATTTTTCATTAATAATTTCTCTTTAGCTAACTCGCTATCGATTAAGTATTTAAAGCCTTAATTTTCCTACAGTAGTGACGAACAAATAAATTTTGTCTACTTTTCATAGACTTCAAAATCGACTTAAAATTTTTGAAGATTTTTAGAAATTAGAAAATATGTTTAAGAGCATTATATTTGTTGCAATCAAGTGAATCATAGTTTTTACATTGTGACTCTAATTTGTTTACTAAATCAGTGTATTTAGACTGGGAAAAGTTAAAAAAATATATACTAGTATTCTCTTGTTCCTACAAATGTTATTAACATTTTGTGTATATTGAGCAACACCTTATATTGTTCATATCCGGAGTCCTATATTGTGAAAGTCACCCGTTGGCCTTAGGGTCGCGCCTAATGGCAACAACTTGGGGAGGGATGCCGTTAAGGCATTGTTTTGTACCGGGTGCGACTTCACATACATAGTTCAGTACACTGTAAACACTCTATGTTGAATGACTGTATCGAAAGTTGAATTTAATGGAATAGTTTTGGAAATCTAAACAGAACAATCACTGTCAAATAATTTTAAACTAATCGAGTGAGTAAAGTTCCTTGTTACATTGAATTTTGTAAGGGAATTATTTGAAATTATTGTACTAAATAAAATTATATTTTCACTTGTTGTATAATGTAGTATCGCGGCTCTTCTACGTGTTAGTGTTAGTTTACACACATTCTTATCTACACACTACACATCATTCGAAAAATATTCCCGCTCACAACCCATGGTAGTCGAAAAATGACAAAAAAATATTTTTAGTATTAAAATTTCTGATCAAATTGATATTGTTTATGTCATATATCACTCATAAAACGAAACATTTTCTATTTAATTGGTAAACCTTTCCTAGTCCCACGACCAGGTTTTCTGGTCTACAGTAGTTACATGAAAAGCGCTGCTATAATAAAATTCAACATTACTCTGCTAAACACCTCTACAATCACTGTCACCGTTTTTATTTAATAAGATGTAAAAAATAAAATAAAGATTTTTTTTTTTATAATTTGAGAGATGATACGCACTGGTAAAAAATATGAAATGTGATTCATCAATCAAACGAAGACCAAACGAAGCAAACAGCGAACGAAGCTTCAACGCTGTCTCGTTTCATACTTGAATGATTATTATGTTAAATATTATTCTCCTCGTATAGTGAAAAAGTATTAAATATGTTAATTTTCAAATTTCCCCCCCGTATAGTGAAAAAGTATTGAATATGTTAATTTTCCACCATCCACCCATGATCACGTGAAGCTTCAAAAGCAAACATTGAAGTGGTACTAAGAACAGCAATAGAACAGCTAAACATGCAATGATAGGAATGGTTTCATGTTGATAATATTCTATTTTATTTGCGACAGACACGCGATGAAATTCTGACTTTTAATTTAGAATTATAAAATGGACATGATGATGCGATCCCTGATATAAAGCTCTTAGAATGCACTTAAGCCATAATCAATATTATTTGAACTCAAATCCATCTCCATCTCTCGTGAGGTATTTATTTTTTATGAGAGCGGATCTAGCAGGAGAGTCGTCATGTTAATACTTTTCCACTTTATTCATTTGCATTAGGATTCGGAAGTGCAGAAAACTTCATATTATGCTAAGTTTTTATTTCACACCGTGACCCATTTGCTACGGACATTGCATTACCTAAGTCTAGCTTTGAAAGGACGCGCATCAATTCAAACGAAGTATTTTATATAAACAGTAAAGTTTATTATCCCTTGGCTAAGTAGTGGTTCGTTAATGTAACCCTGGCTAGATCAAGTCCTTTCCGCTCCTGAGTGAGTGAGTGCTGAGATGTCATGCGACCGCTGTGTTCGCTGGGTGTATATGACACAGGTGCTAATCTACTGTTCCCGGTGACGATGCTGGAGCAAACGTTTATTTGACCAGTTAACTAATTAATTTATTAGCGTACAGATTCAAAGAGCAATTGCTTTTCCTTTAATTCTTAAAATATAACTTGAAGACGTCAAACGATCGATCACGTGAACTTACCGTAAGTTTTGTGTTTGTTTAGACCCTACCATACCCTCCGTGAGGCATGTTTTTAATTTGGCTTGCCGAAAACAAGCGCTTCCACGAGACGGCAGCTGGTACCGCGATTTTTCACTCGTACTTAACCAGTTTTATTCCAAACAAAATGTCAAAATTAAATTAAAATGAACAGATAGAATAATAATAAGACTAATAATTTTTAAATCCACAGAAGTGATACGAATTCCCGCAACACAGAACACACATTAACAGAAATGGACTTGCGTTGTCCGCAAATCCACAATTATCCCGAAATGTCCCGAATGGGCCGCAACGCGTCATTTGTACTCACTCGCCCGACAAATTACTATCCGGATGCAAATGCCTATTGCACAACAGGGACCCTTACTACCGCCATTTATCAGCCAAATTGGAGGAAGTACTCACCCTGGGACTGGATGTCTTCTGTGCGTCTACTGCGGAAATGGAAATCGGATATCTATAATTATTTATTTTATTTTAAGATGATTGCATTTCGACCTTCCACTGAATTAGTAAATTCTCTAAAAAAAACACATACCGCTATCTACTGCAAAACGTGAAATGTCGCTTAAGTGATCCGCGATATCTTTGCTTACAGACATACCTATCACAAGTACAAAGGAATGTCAAATGTAAAAAATTTGAAGGAAACAAAAATTTGGAAAGTTCCCTCGTTTCCTGAATAATATTATTTTAATTATTGTCTTGTCCAGCGATGGCATCAAACTTACCTTATTCGTAAAAGTCGTTAACTATCTGGTATTTTTAAGAATCCTAGTCGATTATTAATTTTTTTATAGATGTTTTATGAATTTAGACATAGACAAACATATTCGCTGTTTAGCACACATATACTTGATACACAAGGAATATAACCCCAACTGAAGTAAACACACTTCAGATCAGAGTTCCTACATCATGACTTATGACCTCAAAACCCTGCCTCTAATATTTGAACCCTGACACCAAGTAATAAAGTTCAATAAAGGTAAACAATAATTCGTGTAGGTTTTACCAAACATTTGATGGCGCGGCGATCCATCACTCCTGATGGACGAGCCGATGGAGCCGATTCAATTCGCTTTATTCCATACTTAATATAAACCATATATTTAAAAAGATATAAGCCTGACTGACTTAATATATAACATTTAGTTCCAGGGAAGCACTGCTGTCATACTTAATGCAGCCGCCGAGCAGTAATGCATTCCCATTACTTGTTCCGGTTTGAAAGGTGTAAAAATTACTGGCAAAGGATATTCTACCTTTAGTTTGTAGTGCCAAATAATGCAACTTGGGTCTTCCCATACTGAAGAAGCGTCCCAGATCGTATCGTTTCTGTTAAGTTAGAGGAATTGCTTAACATCAAGTGAACCGTCTATTAGGTTCCGTAGCTTATTCGCTTACACCAAGTCTGAGACTTCGCAGTTTCTCAAATCCAAAGAACATGACATTGGAGGGATGAATAAATAAATATATAGGGTCATATAGGGCGTGTGCGTACGCAGAAGGGACTACAGAAAATACGCGTTGTAAGGGATCCAGACTGAATATGGTTATTTATTGCGCACTAAATGGTCCCTACGGAACCAATGATTGAGGATGTTTATATTCTCTTATGCATTTTTTGAAAGAAAAGGAAAGAACAAAATTTCTGCATTAAAGCGTGGAAGACAGACTTTAATTTGCATAAAAATATTAAAATTATTATTTAATAGGATACAAAATTTGAAACATTAATAATGGATCACAATGTTTGGTTTTGAATTTAAACCAGTGTACAGTGTGTGCGCGACGCCGACGCCTACGCCGACGCCGACGCCGACGCCGACGGGACGGTAGCGTGGCGCTGAACGTGTACACGGCATGATTTTCTACTGATACTTACCTTGAGTGTCAGATAAGAGGGAAATACCACATTCTTAATTGATCTTAAGGAAACCGGTTTGCTTTCAACCAAAAATTCAAAAGCAGGACTCGTTAAGTGCCTCTTTGTGGTACCCTAATATATACCTCTTTCACCTCACTGGCTCGTTAAAGTTGAATACAGTAAAAAATATATCGCTCCACGCGGACGAAGTCGCAGGCCAGGAGCTAGTTTGGTTAATATAATTGCGTCGCTCCCTATTCAATCCAAGTGGAAATCGGGTCACGTCACAACTGTTTATTTTGAAAACAAGAATAAGTAATTATGCTTAAGATAAATTCAAAAAAATGTGATTTTCAGCGTTATACTCAATACAAACATAAAAAGTAGAGATAACAAGATATAATAATATATAAACAATTAAGTTTACATGATAATAGTGTAAAAAATTATTGTCTATAATAATGTAACAAAATAAAATATTACTAAATAGGGGGTAGTTTGCGCATTTAAAATACATTTAATAAGCTACCGCCGCACAGTGGCGCCGGTGACCGCAGTGGCGTTTCCACAGAAACAATAGATGCGGTGGCTCTACCATGAACTAGGTAGCTAGAGAGATAAGCAAGCTCTCTATCTATATGTTGAGTGTATTTTTTCACAATAGCAAATACTTCTTCACGATATAAATTTTTCAAAATCAGGGTTTAAATATTTCTTGAAATTAAGGTCTCACCGAATTCCGCTGGGTTTCATGCTGAAACAAAAACACAGCAATGATTAATAATTAATTATTTAAATGGCCTACTCGAATTACGAAACTCGTTACAAAAAGCTTTTAACGTCCCAGAAGCAGAAGTCCATAAAAAGGCCATCTTGTTGTTTTCAAATAAATAAGAAGCCCCTACTTACGTTAAAAAGATAATATAACCGCATTACTCTGAGTAGATCTGTGTGTTGTCTCTACATTAATTGTTAGATGTCCCGCACAAGGAATACCTACGTATATGATAATCACATGTGTACCTATTAATTAAAACCTAACCTAAAAACTATACCTAGTATACCTAGTTCTAAATGTGATTGAAGTTAAAGTTGAAATGAGGAGTTCTTATTAATTGATTATCAAGACACAATAATTTAAATAAAAAAGTATATTTCACAAACACGCGACACTTACCGATTCGGACAGACTAGCCAACCCCGCGGGTAGATTACGATTTACTCTAGTTTGTAGAAAGTTGATCTATGTACCTGCGGTAACAGGGGCTGCTCTTGAATCTCTTTCTTCCGTATAGCGTCGCAAAAAACTGCAATACAATTTCTAAAACGCTCCAACTTAGAAATTACCTTTTTTTATGTGATTTAATTAGTTAACTAGCTAACGGCCCACCTGGTGTTAAGTGAAGACTCCGCCTATAACATTCGCTGCGACTTGGGTCCTCCCCTATAGGTACGACAAGACTCAAGGCGCATCGTATGCGCCCGTAACTCTGAGACGTGTAGGTGGAATGTCTCGTGTGCCTGTTATTTCACCGGCAACCATACCTTTCAAACCGGAACACAGTAATACGAATGCGATACTGCTTGGTGGCAGAAATGGGCATGGTGGCAGTATTTCCCGGGACGAACTAGGCATAAGTTCTACTGCTCTTAAATATAATTTATGATTTATAATTTATGGCAAATATAATCTCGTCTATAAATCTTTTTTATCTTTTGTAATTTATATTTTTATTATACTTTTATTTATAATTTTGATTTAATAAAATATATATGTATGTGTGACGCACCATCTGAATAAACCATTACCTAAATACATATTCACTAGTAGAGATACCTACCTACTCGTAAATCAGTTATTAATGTTTTGATGAATAGCGCGCGCCAACCTCTTTGATTCCCACAAATATTTACACGATTACTTAAATCTGCTACTGATAGAGAAATATTATCCGAGCGAGGAAACACCCAAACACAAACAAACGGAAGGTGCGCGTTTGCGTCATATTAGTGAGAGACGAGAACAAAACTCCACACACATATATATATATATATATATAGCTCGCTCGCTTTCAGCTTACAGACACACACTGTAAACAATAAATATTATATTTGGTCTATTACTTCAAAAAGTGTTGACGTTTCCGTTATTTCTTATCAAATAATTTATAGGTTGAAAAGCTTTTTGACTTCTGACAACTGAAATATGGATGCCATATTGATTTCAACTTGTGAAAATCACTCTGCAGTGGTAGATGTCTCGCTTTCATATCTAAGCTGTGAGATTTATGGAGATTTTCGCTTTGAATTGACTGGAAAGGGAGGGAAGAGATGCAATTATACAAAAAAAAACAAATATTGATTTGAACTTTGCTACTGAAGTATCTGATAATATTTGAATACATAAAGGCTTATGCGATTCCTTCTTACACTACACGTCGCAAGCACACAGTTAATATAATAATATAATAGTCAATGTAAAAATATAATAAATAAATGTAGGTACATATACATATACTCCCTATGATAAAATAAACGATATTCATCCACTTCTATTTCATATAAACATAATCAGACGGATATCGTTAAACTCCCGTCTAAATTGATTCGACTATTATACTCAACGACAAAAATATCGATACCATTGTAAAGTATAAAGTATTGTGTGGTATCCGGTGAAATTACAGGCACACGAGACATTCCACCTACACGTCTCAGAGTTACGGGCGCATACGTTGCGACTTGGATCTTGTCGTACCTAGTAGGGGAGGACCCAAGCCGCATCGCTTGTTATGGGCTGAGGTTACCACTTAACACCAGGTGGGCCGTCAGCTCGTTCTGTAACTGTATTACATAAAAAAAAAAGAAAGAAGTATTTATCGAGCGATGGATTCCTGCCGGAATTCACAGTGGAGAAATTTAATTCAGTCGTTTACATTCCAACTCAAAAGTCAAAGTCAAAATCATTTTTTAGTGTATCCGAATTCCTAATCCCATCAAGGAACCTAGGTTAAACCATCTCTATTAGAATAAAATAGAGAAAGAATAAATGGAGATGTAATGTGGAAGGCGAGGCATGTTCTATGTTGGCGTCATTAAAGTTACTAATTGCGTTTGTTACGGGAACAACTTTGGTTCAGCTTCAAGTTACTTTGAAATTTTCACTAAAAATGACTTTTAAATTTGCGCACTTATCAGTACATTAATTTGTAAACCTTGCTAACGTAATTTACGTAGTAACCTAGTCATAATTGTATCCATATCGAATATGCTCAAAACAAGGTTTCAGTTTTCCTTCCTGTCAGTTTATTATTTTGCTTGTTCGACCCGCTGATGTGTACTGAACGAGCCTCGCAGTATAATTCCAGTATGGTTGAAGTACCTGCGAGTCAAGGGCGCCATGAAAATATCGTAAAGCGCGGAAATGCGATCTCTTCCTATAAATAAGTCGCACTCCATGGAAAGATTCGAATGTCCTATCTCGAATTGTTCAGGGACGTTCACCTTTTATTAATGTCGTTATTCAATTGTATTTTCAGTTGGTAGAGATAAGAAATCACAGTGGATATAATATCTACAGTGTCGGTTTCATTTATTTGAGGATATGTTGATGTTATTTGAATCTGGGGAGATCATGCAACATAAGGCTTTTCTTAAAAAACACGTACTTTATCGTCACGTTGTCAAAACGATACAGATTTTAAGCAATTAGAAAATATTTTGCTACTATTTTTTATAATTACACGTTCCAATAAATCATTACTTCGTTGAAACATCGCCAACAGATAGATCACCAACTGTTCGTAGTTTGCTAAATTTATCACATTTTATTCACTGTAGATACGCTTTTAATATATTTTTTATGGAAATTTCACACAGCGCCATCTAGCCCCTAAGTAGACTAAGAATAGATTGTATCATAATAATTGATGTAATCACAAAAAAATACTGCACCGAACAGTCTGAATCCTATAGCTCTGTCACTCAAAAAATATGGCAGCACACACCTAGATTCTACCTTGAAATGAGTAACCCACCGAAAAACTCAATATATATTTGTACCGTTTCACCAACACTCATTAAACTGTCAAAGTCCTTTTTTTTATTTCGTCGCGTCTTGAAACGACTTGAGTCATACCATACCTAAATAGGGGAGGATCCTTATTGTATTGCTTTTCTTGTGGCCAGAGATTATCGTAGTAGCTTCACACAATCTGCTCAATCCCTAAGTTATATACGTAAGTTATACACTTCAATAGAATCGTCATATTAACATTATTCAAATTGAGTATTCATATCATTATGTATACAGTTTTACCGTGTCAACTATGGTATTTTCTAAAATCTCAATACAAAATATCATCAGTCTGGAATCATATAATAAAACGATTTTCTTACATCAAATTAATAAGCATCATCTGAAAAATATTTTATTAAATATTTCAAAATCACAAATTAAAATGTCTACATCTGATCATAAAAACAAAATGATTTTCGTACATATAATTTCGCAGAACGCAATATTGTTTATCCGTTTGAAACGCTCGTATATCAGTTTCGTTGATGTTCTCGCCGCACGCACATAATGTATTCTTCCATTCACCATTAGAGGAAACGGAACAAGCTCCATAACTCAATTGACTAATTGCCTTTCTGATGCTCGTATATTATAAACGTCAGCCTTTTGTTGAGTTGTCTTTGTGCGAAAGAAATATGTTTTGGTACGTTTTTTCTTCGAGCCTGGATCCAACAATTTAAGCGAGTGGCGTGAGATATATTACAAACAATACGCGATTTATGGCTTCGTTTGGTGGAATACAAAATGTTATTTGAAAGACAACTGTGTCACTTCGTCTGTGTTACCCCGAGTTGGCGGTGGAAAATATATTCTACATGTTGTGTACAAGTTCGTTAATATTGTTTAAGACTAAAGTAAGTAGTGAAAATATTTGTCTACGGAACACGACAAAAAACATTCTAAAAGGTAGGTGATTTTCACCGTCTTATTTTAATGGTAGTACAAGTAGTTTAGCTATAAGATTTTTGTTATTAGATATAAAAAACTTGTCTGGTTCAAAATTAGACAAAAATATATTTGTCTGCAACTTGCGCAACTTTAAACGGTGTCTCTTTACACGATAAATAAACACTTTATTCCCGCTGAATTCTGAATAGTAATGGTGTAGAAATTAATAATTATATATCTAGTGATGATTCGGGAAAGTGGTTTAGGGTTTCTAAAAACTAAAATTAAATTTTGAAATAAAAACTACTTGCAACAAACCTTCCCCATAAAAAAAATCTTATATATGCAAATTCTCATAGTTATCGCGGTTGACCGGTTTTGGAGTTTATCAACTTCATATTCATATAACATATTTTCCAGACATCCATTTTATATATAGAAGATAGATGATTATTATAGCAGTGAACAGTGTCATCAAAAGCGATGTAACACCAAGTATTTTCATACATGGTCCCTGAAGTTTAAAAAAACGTATATTTTGGTTGCAAACTATCGTTATTAATCTCTTTTGAGATTTCAGTGGCACAGGTACCCTCTACCCTCCTACTCCTGTACCCTCGTCTATGCTCAGGTATCAAAGGTTCAAATGGGCCTTACCACGTTGTAATGAATGCGGAAGTGTTTATCTCCTGCAAATATCACACACTAATTTATTATGTATATAAGAACCACCACGGGAACAAAGTAAAATTGTAAACCAACCGAATAGGGTGTGATAACACAACATTTTGACTGGCTTCATAGCTCAGTTAGTAACCCTACCTTCTGAGCTGTAGGTCGTGGGTTCGATCCCCACTCAGGACAAACATTTATGTGACATTTGTAACATTGATGTTTGTTCTGTGTCTGGGTGTTAATATGTATTATATGTATGTATTTACAAAAGAAAAGTATATAAGTATTATATCAGTTGTCTGGTTCCCATGATACAAGCTATGCTTAGCTTACTTTGAGGCTAGATGGCGCTGTGTGAAATGTCCACCATTATTATTATTATTATATGTATCCAGCTATAAACTAAAATGCGTGTTCATGATTCACGCTGCGTTTCATTTCACTTGATGTTGCTGCGCCCTACACCGAGGGTTACGCTCCGCTACGCTCCGCTACGCTGCGCTACGTGTTAGCTGTGAAGCAGTTAACGTAGTCCCGCGCCACGCTACGTCACGTGTTACACTACTTTTTCTACGCAACTTGCTGCGCCCCTTGCTGGGCTACTTGCTACCATAGTTAAAGGCTCCGTGCTGCTACGCTCTTCAAATATCTGCAATATAAAAGTGTCTTGTAGAACACAAAAGCGTTGGTTGTAAATTATACTGTAGAGTTCTTTGACTGTGCGGCGAGGCAAGGCGACGACCCACCGTTATGGAGCACTTTTGTCACAGCCTGTATGTAGCCTGCCACCCCGGGCTAGGGCTGCCATCTTCGCTTCGGACATATATTTATTCATAAAAAAAGTTTTTCCATTATTCCGACTGTGCGCAAATATTAAGAAAATTGGCTTGGTTAAAAAAAAAGAAACTATATCATACGTTGAAGTGGGATTGAAAAACCCTTCAGCAGTCTTCAAAAGTCTTTATTATAAGAGCAGAGACTAATGAGGTTCCTCAGACAACACATTTGACACAAAATATATGTGTACCTAATAATGGAGCGTAAATGATTCATGTCCATTTATTTATTATTAATTTGTTAAAATGGAATGTTTCGTGTCTCGCGAGACAATAAAGCCCATAAAACGGCATAAGTTACGAAAAAGGACTATCTATCTATTCGAGTCACTAGTTCTCTCGAACCAGTGTGGTGAAACGATTTTAAGTGCGCCTCAAAGAGGCTCCTTTCGTGAAAAATGACTTAACAAACCAGAATAGGCTGTCCGTTGAGGGTCGCGGGACGTGACGGCAGCGGTTCCTGCGGGTTATGTCTCTCTGGTCTGCGGAGCGCTTCTAGTTGCTAATAATTGTGGCGAGCTCTTGTCTGTGATGACCTACAAGTAAATAGAAGCAAGTGGTTGGTCTTTAAGAAAAAAGACATATTTGAATATTTGAAGATAAACTGATTGTTTTATTACCCTCTTACCCTGTTTAGTTATCTGGAGGGTACTAGATGATAATTAGTATGTGTTTTTGCTCGCTAAGCAAAATTATTTACAGCCAATTTATGTAATAAGTTAAACCTAGTTTTTCCTCAACTATGTTGGAGTAGCAAATGTCTTAAGTATCCATCTGTCTATATGTGAATGTACTTTATACTTGTTCGTAGACTTCAAAGTCATATTTTAAGCTTAAATGTGGACGTATTACTGTCTTACTACAGGTGGCAGCCCTACCGGCAGCGTTTGCATTATGTCGACAGTGAGTAAGTAATGTCACACGTGTAACTACGACACGATGTCAAAGGTTCCTCCTACATTGAACTCTGTGTTGTGCGGCTCCGCTGTGGATATGATGTGCATTAAAGGTCAAGAGGGAAATTGTGCGTCGCAGCGAGGCTGCTGCGCTACCGGTTACTGTTAAATTAAGAGCACACAATTTTAAGAGCAGTAGAACTCGCCAAGTTCGTCCGGGGAAGTACTGCCATGCCCATTTCTGCCGCCAAGCAGTAACGCGTTCGCGTTACTGTGTTCCGGTTTGAAAGGTGTGGTTGCCGGTGAAATTACAGGCACATGAGACATTCCACTTACACGTCTCATAGTTATGGGCGCATACGATGCGACTTGGGTATTGTCGTACTTAGTAGGGGAGGACCCAAGTCGCATCTGTTGTTATGGGCCGAGGTTACCACTTACCGCCAGGTGGGCCGTCGGCTCATTCCGTAACTACATAACATAAATGAAGACGACTGTTTCATGTTGCTTGTACCTCATCACTTAATAAAGAATCGCGTACAACACAGCATTTTTAATAAAGTGTCTTATGACCCTTTCGTACGACAAAGGTTAGACACTCATTTTTGATTTAAAAAAAACCTCCTTATCATGTGGATTGTCGTCGTGTGATTTCGTTTTGAATATTCTCAATAATATCTTGATTAGTCAACCAAGCAATAGTTAATACGAAAATTGATCGCTTAGTCTGGCTCATCACAAGACAACGTAACGAGAGGTTGTTAAAAATCTGATAAAGTAAAGGTTATAAATGTTATAACGGCAAGCTCGGCTGAGTACAATCTGCAAAGTGACGGAGAGAGGAGATAATACACTTCTCCTACTACTTTTTGTTGAAGCACTCGTACATCCAGCGCACGAGTGTAGACAAGCTCGCATTTGCCGATTTACATCTTACTGTTATATTTTTGAACCATATGTAAAGCCGCGTAAAGTTCAAATTTATTGTAACTCGTGATTTTTTTCAGCTCCACCTAGTTTTATTTTTAACCTTATATATTCAAAGTCAGGGTAAGAATTTGATTGTATCCCTGGAAACTTTTCATGCGAACTTCTATCTGTTTGGCAAAGAGTCTTATCGTCGACTTAAACTGTCGTAACGGCTTATGTTTCAGAACTTTCTCAATAAACATTACGTAGATATACATCATCACCTGTGTACTGTTGTTTTTTTATCTAAATAGAAATAAAATATATATTCAAACATGTTGAGACAAACCTAACTCATGATTTAAAAAACGTTTGTAATAATTTCATTTGAGTGACTATTATTTCTGGATAATGAATGAATTTTAAAATAAAAATGTACATCCCACCTTATACAGTCGATCGTTCCATGTCTGTAACCGACCGAATTATGAGTCCACCGTTTTCTATTTCATACTGATAAAACTCTTATGTAAGTTGACTCTAAAATGCTGATGGAACCGATTGAGTTTCGTACATAACTTATTCATTTAGCCCAAACCAAGCCCCTAGTTTTGGCTGAAGTACTAAATCAGATGCGGCTACGTTTCGGTGAGAGAGTGCAGTTTTCACGAAGCCTACCGCATTGCCATCGCTCCCGGCGAGACTACATCTCAAGCATATAGCCAAAGTGCTCACTATACTGTGTCAAAAATGAGACTGACACAGATACTGTTGCGCTCAATACGAGCTCATTATTATTGTTTCTTGCCACATAGAGAAATACTTTTGATCTGGTGGCAAGGCCAGATCATTTTTCGCTATTAGCACAGTTTTTGGTGTATTCATTCTTTCCGCTGTGTAGGTTATTTTATTTACATCCATGTTTTTAAATACTGGTCTGTATAAGATGAAAATCTAAGATACACTTACTTAAATAATAAGTCAATAATTTCGATTGTATTGGCAACCAAATAAACCAATACTGTTTTTACATCTCCATAAGTATTGCTATGTTTTTACTCCGTTTGAAATGAAATGAGATAGAGGCCGCCAAGTTTATTTGAGTGTGTAATAATTGGCACCACTATTTGAGGAAGTCACTTGAACCAGAGGCTATCGGTTTAAAAGTTGGAGTTCACTTCAGTCAGTTTCCTCGTTTGTTTTACTCATACCATACAAAGATAAAGTTTAGCTTCATTGTGCGTTTCCGCACGATTTGTGCCGATAAACTTGGCTCTTTCACAGAGTTGGTATTGACTTAGTTTCACTTGAATTATCCAGGAACAAAAAGTAGTCCATCATAAAAGTTCACCCTATTAATCGTGATATCAAAGAGCTCTGAAGAATAGACGTCTTTTGTAGCTAAGGTGGAAGGTGGGGGAAAGGGGAGAGACAGAAACAGGCCAGCCATATTACGAGTTAATTCGCGCAAAACTGCCGATCGGCCGCTACGGACACACATATTCGAAAGAATCAAGCCTGACAACTTTATGATCTTTAGTCACGTTTGATGACTGTAGCTAAGTTGGCATAAACCTATATTCTATCCGTAAAAAAAATGAGTTAAAGTTAATAGACTTAAATAAGTTATGGTTGCTGCCAACAGAATCACTAGTTACCACTGATTATCCACATAGAATACTTGGTACATGTTTGCGGATATTTGTGTCTGTGTGTACGAGTAGGTACGTCAGCAAATTACTCACTCGCTACTCGCTACTCGCTACGGGAGCGGGAGGTAGGCTTCCGATTTAAATATAGTTTACGAAGACAGTGACTGATTACCAATCTAGTTCTGTTTCGGATTGTTTAATCAAACATTGTTTTTCCACACTCACATTAATTTGGGCAATTTTCTCCTGTAAAGTAAAATTTTATCATCCAATTTTTAGAACAAGCACATGAATTAAATAATATTTGATACAATTTTTATTCTTAATTCTCAAATAAAATAGCGAGGTTGCTCCCTTTGATTTTATCAAAATTTTAGGAACGCGTCATGTTTAGACACATTTTGTTACATGAGAGAGAAGAAAGATATGATATAGAGAAAAATAGAAAGAGAGATATATACTCCGATGCCACGGAAATGGATCAAAATATGATTATGTAAATAGGTACACAATACAAGAATAAGATAGTGTGGCGCAAGCGCGCTTTGTAGTTTTTAAGAAGTTAGTTCACTTCTGTCACTTGTACTGTTCGAGTTTTTTTTTTTTTATTAACTCATTTTGAATATTTAGCACTATAGTTACTCATGTTTCACATTTCGTCTGTTGCACAACCTCCTCGCCCGCTTTCTTTAAATGAGTTGGAGTAGCATTGATAATCTATCAAAAATATCAGCCTTGCGAGCAAGGATCTCACTCAAGAATTTAATTAATTATACTCTTACGTAATAGCTAGCACCACGAAATAATGTATTAAGAGCAGTAGAACTCTCGCCTAGTTCGTCCGGGGAAGTACTGCCACCATGCCCATTTCTGCCGCCAAGCAGTGAAGCATTCGCGTTACTGTGTTCCGGTTTGTAAGGTGTGGTCTCCGGTGAAATTACAGTCACATGAGACATTCCACCTACACGTCTCAGAGTTACGGACGCATACGATGCGACTTGGGTCTTGTCGTACCTAGTAAGGGAGGACCGAAGTCGCATCAGTTGTTATGGGCCGAGGTTACCACTTAACACCAGGTGGGCCGTCGGCTCGTTCCGTAATTGTATTACATACAAAAAAAAAATAAGTTCACTCATAATAAAAGACTTACTCAAGGATCGAATAAACATAATTATATAAATTATTTGACTGAACTTGTTATATGTACCTTATTATTATATATTAAGTATATATATTATTGTTAAATGTTTGTCTATGTACCTATGTGGGGAGCTGAGGTAGGCATCGCACGAATAAATTCAAGTCAAAACACTTTGAACTTTAGATGTTTTTATAAAATCTGTATTAAGTTATTCTCTTTGCGTTTGGCTCGTTAATTATTCGTTGCGTTCGCCTCAAGTTGTTTTCATCGCAATTTTCTCTTTCCTAATGTTCAGTAATTTGTGCTGTCATTAGCAGAACTATTTACAGTAGGCGCCCTGAATAGTAATTAGGTTTTTTTCTCACGTAGTTAGATTACAAAAGAATATAGATAATTTGTCAATTATCTCACAGATCAGCTGGAGAGCCGAACTTCTTGCCTGATGTCGAGGGTTCGAAATTATACAAAACAATATAAATACTGTTTACTGCTGCTGAAATTACGGACACATAAGTCATTCCGTATTCCTATATCGTCTTGTTTGAGCGTTTACACAAATAAAAATAAATTAATAATATTAATACACTTCTGGAATTCCTGTATCCCACAGTGAATACCCATACATAATAACACGTACACGCGAAGCCCGAAAACATGCTGTACCACAGAAATCTTTAAACCCTTATTTACGAGGAGAGTTACTGATTGAAATCAGGGGAAATGAATTATATAATTTAAAAAACCTACCGATTAAAACACATCTATCAAAATCATACGGCATTCTATTAAAACCATTTATGTAAAGGCATATTTATCAACTCGCGTCTACAAATATCCAGATGTCAGTCAACGGCAAAGGCCCAGAAGCAACTCGGGTGTCTTGGAAGTCGGATAACTGTTTCTTTCAAGATTTTAAGACATTGTGTGTTCTGTCTGAGGCTAGCTTTAAAAGCTTTAATTTTTTTAATAAGAACAATTTAGTAGTTTTGTGTTCTTATTAGAATTGCCTTTACTTATTATAAAATATATATTTTAATTGATTTCACACAGACAACGCAGTAATTATACGCATACGGGACCCATAGAAATATGAAACTTATCAAGCCACATATAATTTATCAAGCCACGTTATACAATTCCTACTGGACCCTAACATATAAATGATTTATAGCTTTATTACATTGTCATAAAAGCTACGGGTTATACTTATCAATAAGTTACTTATCGTGATTTTCTTTTTCATTTAAAACATGAAACTGATGGCGACTTCCCACTAAATTATTTATTTAATTTGAATAGCGCACAGAAACTTCGCCGTACCCAGTCCAACTATTAAGTAGTTCAAGCTACGCTCGGACTTCATTCGGCGTGAAAGAAATGAAATTTTAACTCAAATGTATCTCAGAAATGGAATTAATTTAACTTTGAAGTAACTTCACGCCTGAAGATACGAAAGCTTTAATAATAAAGAGCTTGTTAAAAGTTATGAATAGAACAAAGTTCTTGGAAAGATTACGATAGAATGCATATCGACGTGTTGCTGCTATTCACACAGTTACACTTCCAAACAGTTTGTGAACTTTCAACTTCGAGAGATAACTGCTACAATTAAATCACAAACAAAAGTTGAACTTGCAAATATTTTAATTCTATTTAAATGGTTATAATTTCACGATTTTAGTCAAAACTTAGTAACAGAATTTGAAAACATTAGTTTCGTCTGTCTAAATACAATGGGATATTTATTACTAAGTTGAACAATTGTTGAGTAATCGCTCTCCGCTTACACTGTATTCTGACACGTTTCAGATCTTATCTTATATATCTTATCTTCACTTTTCACCATTATTTTTTAGAGTGTGCCTGTTGAAAGTCAAAGCCAAAGAAAAAACTTTATTCCCATAGTATTCATAAGGAAATGGCTTGGAAACGTCAACACATGTACATTGAAGCCCATCCATTATCGATAAGCGAGAGTGCTAGACGTGTGTCCGTGCAGTGGAAACAACAGAAGTTGAGATGTTCATGTCACCTATGTATTGCTCCACTTAATTATATACTCACTCAGTCTCGCCAGTATTTAAAACTTACACGATTCCCGAATATTTTCTGATAGGGTTTGTAACCTTAGTCGACAATGAAGGGCCTAGATTTGGACTAGCTCTCAAGTGAGTCAGATTTTAAACTTCAGGTTGTTAGGTAGTAAGCTGGGTATTTGACCTAACGCTATGCTGTGGTTTTGCTATGATGTTTTCCTCCACCATAAGCATTTCATAGCAGGATTTGCTCTTACAGACGCTGCAGATCTTTAGCCGACGACCGACGCGAACTCACTACCAATTGAATCGTCATTTTTAAATCAATTGTTATTGATCTCGTAAATGAATTCAAGTTATACACGTTAGCGGTACTGCGAGACGCGATACACACCCCGGGTAAAAGGTATCAGGCTGACCCACTACTCGCCCCCTAATGTAATTGAAGGCAACACCTCACCACATTTATTTAGTGTCCTCACCCTCGTCACATATCAATGAATTGTGTATATATTTTGATGTTGACTCCATTTATCTGGTGTTCATGTGTCGCGTCGCGTCGCGCCGATGCCGCATGAGTGACGACGCGACGTTCCGGAGACGAGAGACGCTGTCGAACTGTCTCTCGCTACACTACACCACACTACCTCTCCCTCACTCCTTCAATCATGCAAAAGATTACAGCTACAGGTACATATTTGAATAATCTCAACCATTAGGTTCTGTTTCTAATGTCTGTTTTTAATGGATTTATGTTTTATATCTATTAAGATATAAAACATAAATCCATTAAAAACAGATTTAGTTGTTTATAGAAACTGTTATCGCAAGGTTCTTAAATATATGTTGTGTCTGACAGTTCGCTTTGAAGTGAAATTAAGGCACTTTTAAAGTTGTTCGCATGAGATACGTCTTTTGTTTTGTCGGAGAATGGATAGAAGATTGTAAAATGAAGCGAATAATTTGTTTGAGTTTGCTTTGTTTCAAAGGAGGTTAGTGCGTCAATTTTTGTTTCGTTCGTCACGTCTAATTTTTCACTACGCCCACTACAGAGTCTCTGGAAGTTTTTCCATCTACTAGCAGTAGATCTCGTGCCTTGTTTATTCGTGGAAGAACGTGGCTTGCTGATTTCTTCACATGTTCGGCACACACTTGACTGACTGACAATGAATTATGACGTGTTGCTTTCACGTCAAGCAGTATTGAAGTCATTAAATCAGATATACCTTTATCGATACGATAAAAGTTTCAAAAGCATACGAGATCAATTGTGCAACTTTGATGATATCATCCCCAGGTTACAGAAATAAAACACTCAAATCCAACACATATTGAACGCAATTTTATTATAACTGACGTTATGATAAATGTATGAATATTTACAAGATATGTACATCTTTTACAGACTAATTAATGGTATACAAACGGCGGCTCGTTGGCTCGCCAGGCGATATAAAATTAGAGTTTAATAAATTCATGTTTTCAACCCTAGGCCGCATTTTAGCACTCACTCACTTGGTCCGCCGCGCACCATTTATGTTACAATGTATGTAGTATAGGCGGAGTCGCGAGGGCGACGCGACGGCACGCGAGACCGGGCTCTGGTGTCGCGTGCCGGCTGCTCGCACCTCCAGACACCCCCGAGGGTATGCAATATGTACCTAACAGTCCACCTTCAGCGCCGCCTCCACCCCACCATTACATTGTACGACAGTATCATCGATTTCAATGCGTCTAGATGACTTGGACACATATTATTATTATATCTCTAATTACAATTGAATAGAACTGATTAGTTGCAAAAATGTTACGTTCACATATTTTAGGAAGTTTTGAATTGCATACCTATCAAATATGTAGGTCAGGCATTTTGTTACATAAATTACTTGCGTGATCTCGAAAAATGTAATACATGAAATTTACAGATCTGTTTTAGATAATGCCAGTGAGAGAAAGAGGAGTTGAGCTGAGCAGAGTCGATAGAAGGAGAAGTGAATTTAGCTGGTTTTAAAATGGCAAAAACACACAGCCCACTGTGTGAGGGTAGGGAAGCGTTTATTTTAGTCTATGGACACGATGAGAGTGTCCTCTTCGGCGGGGTCAGCGTGAGGGGCGGCGCGGGCGAGGCGCGACGCCCGCACTCAGAGGCGCGAGTGCGAGAGGCCGTTGTGCGCGACGAGCGGCGTCAACGCGGGCGCGGGCGCGCGCGCCTCCAGCGGTACCGCCTCGCTGGGCGCCGCCGAGCGCGACGTCAGCGCCGTCGACGCGTCCGAGCGCGACGCCGCCCCGGCCGCGACCGACACGTTCCTCGACTCCAGCGCCCGCGCCTGAGCCCTCGCCGCCCCGCCGCCGCCGCCCCTCTTCCTCGGTATCACACTATTCTCCACGTGCAGCGTCGCATTCAAGTCCTTCCCGGCCGCACACGTGCACGCCTTCAGAAAACTCTTCTTGAAGTTGTCCGACAGGAATGCGTACAAGATGGGGTTCATGGCGGAGTTGCTATAGCTGAAGCAAGCGGCCACCAGGAACACGGTTATAGTGATTCTGTTGGCGCACTCGGTTGGAGGTGAATAGATCAAAGCCACTTGGAAGGCCCAGTACGGCAGCCAGCACAGGACGTACACCGCGATCACGGTCAGCACGAGTTTCGTCACTTTCCTGTGCGATCGCTTCTTCTCCTTGGATTTGTTCTTTGGACCGACGGTCTTCAGTTTCCGAATAACCAAGCAGTAGAATATGAAGATCAAAGTGAGCGGGGCCGCAAACCCGAGTGCGAAGGAGTACAGGGTGAAGGAGGTCTGTCCTTTGTTGAAGTCGTGTTCGGGCCACACGATGTTGCACGACAGGCCGTTGTCGGTCGGTATCAAGGTGGTATACATGAAGATCGGCGTCATGACTAGAGCCGACGCCGTCCACGCCGCGGCAGACACCACCCTGGACACGAAAGGAGTTCGGAGTCGAGGCGCCGCTATGGGATGGCACACCGCTATGTATCGGTCCGCGCTCATTATGCACAGGAATATACTGCTGGTGAACTGGTTAATGCCGGTAGATATCATGTACGCTTTGCACATGAAGCGTCCAAACGGCCAAGCTCGGAGGGACATGGTGATGATGAGGAACGGTATGCCGATGAGGAAGCACTCGTCTGCGATCGCGAGGTTCACAATGTACATGTTGGTGACGGTTTGCATCTTGGAGTAGCGGAGCACCACGTATATAACGAGGGTGTTCCCGAGGAGTCCGACGACGCACACCAGCGCGTACAGCACCTGGGTCACCACGTACACTACGGGCAGGTTGATGTTGGGGCAGTTCTCGAACGTTCCGTTATACGTGCCGTTCTCCTCGAAAGAGTAGTTGCCCGTGCCATACATCTCTACGTCTTCCAGCTCCATTGTATTGATGTAGTGGAAGGATAAGGAGATAATTCCGAAGTCTCACTAGAACAGCAACTCACCTGAAACAAAAGTCTTATATCACTGAACTGTGGAATTATTTAAAACTCGTAGCATATCCTTATACCAGGAAAAATATAGGATAAATAACTCAACGCAATTTTTAATGTCAATTTCATTTAATGCATTTGGGTATATTTGTTTGTTAATTTAATATGACTGAATTCTGACATATTTCAACAAACTGGTCGTGGACTAGAGTTTATTTGTAAATTACGAATACCTTATACGGTGGTCATGATCAGAACTAGCCATGATCAAGGATTCAGAAGTATTAAAACAGATATAATACTAACATTACAGTTGTCTGCCCGTCTGGTATTGGAGCTACGGGTTCAGATAAAAATCACTAACATGAATCATTGGTAACGTTATATGCTTAAAGGTACGGTAGTTATAGTAACGCTATGAAATGCAATACATTCATTGGAAAGGTAACAAATATGACTGTAACCATAGCCATAAAACACAATGATAATTTACTGAACTTAGAGAGTGATTTTTGAAATTCTGGGTATTCCGTGAGTGTTATAATACAAAGAAAGTATTTTTGAAAGGTTTTTTTTTATTCATTTTATTAAAGATAAAGAGTCACTAAGGTACTAAAATTTGGCTACAGACCGTTGTCATTGTACCTGTTGATTCGATAGGAAAAATAAACCTTGTTTTAATTTAAACAGTTGCCTAGAATTTGAAGAAAATGAAATGGTATTAATTTTTCAAATACAACCTATAAATTACAAGTATAAATAATGATAAATATTGGTGAACAATATACTACCGACTCATCCTATATTTTTCCGAGAACGATAAATCGTGCCCTAAATATTAGTATGTAGGGAAGATAATCAATCTGAAGTTTGTTCGTAGCTCACAAAAATCAGTCACCAATTCCAGAGTGTGGGCAAGTAGATAAAACAGGGTCGTAGGGAGGACATAAAAAATCCCCTCACTGAGAATGGTGTCACTTCTAATACGACTTCAAACAGTTGAACAGAACGCAGGTAGCCGCGTATAAATATATATATATACCGTATATTTAAATAAAGTCATTACAGTATAGTCATTTTTCGCTTTTTAGTACCATTTGGTAAAACAAAATTATTTCATTTATTTTAAATTATTGTTTCTGTAGCTTTCGTCATCAGCTCACCAATATGAGATGATGACTCCCAGTTGCGAATACATGAATAAATTTTGAAAATACATATATATATATATAACATCTATATACATATATATGAACATATATACATATATAACATTGTAATTTTCCCTCTATTCCATCATTAGACCTTGACTTTGTGAAAATGAGAGCACCACAGGAGTAAAGATAAGTCTTTACTTGATGGTAAGCCAACAAAAATAAAATTATAGAAATTGAAATATCGTTGAACATACTACATAAAAAATACATACAGACGAACAAAGCACTTCCTCCTTTTATTGAAATCAGTTAAAAATGTTCGCCCTGCCCCCTTAACATACGCCTGCAGACGTTCCTGGATAAATAAGTAGGCATTTTAGGTTAGAGCCGATCCGAATTACGGTTCTTGAGTAAGCACTTCCTGGATTTTATCGTCGGAGAGTCGTGAATCATTCGTACCCATCGTGTACACAAGTGTGTGCGGGGAACTTGACAAAATCGAGTGGTCGGTATGTGAGTGAGACCTTAGCAGCGATTACATTAGCAAAGTAAAATAAGCTGTTTGTGAGAGGACGCAGCACTAGTTAAACCACATAAAATAACATAAGCAGCTCTAGTTACCACATACTACGAGTGAGCAGAGCAATAAACTGCGAACAATTATTTACAAATAGCGTAGGTTTTGAATCCACACTTTGCTTTAGTCGGTTGATTGATCAGTATGCGAGGAAAATATGGAATTTAAAAACTAACATATTGTGTAGCGGTCTTGAATCCGTGCAATGTGCGGCCGGGTGTGACGAATTCATATCTGAAACAAGAGGACAATTTTGATTAATTAAAACTAAAGACGGACTGAGGCCACGTGGGTAAACCCACACAATCAATGATCTGGTCACTTTATATGAAATCTAAATAATAAATATCCAAAACGGATCTACGATTCGTTGCGTACAAGAATCAGGCTTGACGACAAAAAAAATATTGACAATATTATTCTTAACAACAAAATAAATAAAGTTGTTAATTCTAATGCTGGACTTCATATGCGTTCGGTTAAATCTTTGGTGTGTCAAAGGATCTCCAATATTTTAACTCATTGTGAGACGTTGCATCCATACATTTAAAATTTCAACACAGCATAAAAGTCCATCGAAATAACTTTTATAAAAATTTCTTCATTCTATTAAATAAACACAGAGACGTTAATTAAAAATGAAACCAGTCCGCGATACTTTGTTATTTGTCAACAATTGGTCAGATAAAGCAATTTGCCGAGCAAGTGGCGTGTGAAATTCCTCTTTGAAGTTGCCAGTAATTAAAACCATCCGATGGTCTCAAATTCACACGAAATGGAACAGGAAACAAATTGTGTCCCATTTGTTGTTTTTAGTTTAGTCCCCGACGCGACGGAGTAAAACAGGTATTCAGATCTATACAAACACAAATTAAATGCAAATTGTCGGTTAGCGCTTTACTGGAGGACGGCTGGACCAATTTATCGTTGACCGTGCAGTGAGCACACCACATTATGAAGAGTCGTCCTTTGACTACGGAAAGACCGAAGTGGAATCTTATTTCAGCAGTCACCCAGAAACATGAAGATGGAACGTCTCGTGTGTCTGGTAGCCACCGCACCGGTACGCTGTACACAGGGATGCAACACCGACATATATACAACCATTCGAAACAATTCAACGTTCACATTAATCACATTCACTTACATTGACACAGTATTTATCTGAGGCTATATTTAATTGGCACGTGGAAGGTGGCAACACTCGGCGGGAGAGCGCTCGTCTGTTTACCTCCCATGATGAATGTGCCGACGGAAAATAGTATAATGTTTACTGTCTGAAGGCCGTGCGCACAACACACAACATTGTTCAGTTGTTGCTTCATGGCATTTTATACCAACTGGTTCTTGGCTTTTAAAACTTGGGTTATTAGCCAATGAACAATGGAACATATTTTTTTTTGAACCCTGACATTATCTATCATGGCTGGCCTCATAGCTCTGTTGGTTTAGCTCAGTTGCATTCTCCGCGGTAGGTCGGGGGTCGATTCCTACCCAGGATAAATTTGTGTGACGAACATAGATGTTTGTTCTGTGCTGGGTAATAATATGTATGTATTTACAAAAAGTATGAGATAGATATGTATCACTTGTCTGTTTCCCATAGTACAAGCTATGCTTTGCTTACTTTGGGGCTAGATGGCGCTGTGTGAAATGTCCACCAATAGTATATATTATTATATCATATATTTTCATGGCACACTTATCAGCCAGAAGTCGGACTTACATTATAAATTACACGTTGCCCCGTATATAAATTTATTTTTGTAATATATGATAACTGGAGCAGATAGCTACAATACCTCGATAACGTAGTGTTTAAAGAAAATTCTGGTTTATTCCTGTGACGTGTGACGGACGTAGAACAGTACATTGTTTACTGACTACCTACCTACTTCTCTTACTCACTCTTGTACTCTCACTGACTCTCTCGAAATGGTGTGGTGCAAGGTGCACCTCAAAGAGACTATTCAAGCGTAGTATAGTTTAAATGTATTGTAATACTTGTTTCTGGTTACGATAGTGTTGTGGTAACACGAAACTCATCAAAAAGTTTGTACTAATTCATTTACAACTCTACCGGTAGATACGCCATTCAAAGTCGCAAGTCAAGAGTAAGCCATTTCGCCTGGAACGTTGTTGTCAACATAACAAGACTTATACGGAGTGATTCAAGGGTTACCAACGTTATTTTGTAAATACCAAAATCTGCGCTATTAATAGTTTAGACGAATTAGACCGTTGTTGACACGCTGCGCTGCAGTGGAGCATATTCATACCAACAACAGATGGCGCTGTTTTCAATGTTGATTTATGGGCTTGCGTACGTCGCGTCGCGTCGTGTCGGAGCAGCATGACTGTGGATTTGAATTTCCTGCCCTAATGTATCATATTGGTATCGATATATAATTTAATGCCGTGTGCAAGCTGCAAACCGTATAAGCTTACATTTACGATATTTTGCTAAAGTTTAACGTAAACAAATACTGAAAATATTATTTTACATTTACAACAATATGTAGTTGATATTTACCTGACAGTTTCGTCTGACTGACGTATACCAGACGATAAATAACTATTGTCCATCGATCAGTCGTGTGTTTGGAGTTTGGAAGCGTGAACGAGGGTCAGCAGAGGGTGTGTGTGTGGGGGGGGGAGGGTCATATGGCTGGATGTCAGAAGCCGAGCAAATGTAATGGTGTGGAAGGAATAGACGATTGACGTCGACTGATTACATTCTACCGTCGGATTCAATCGACGGTCGACCGAAAAAAATGATACCATCCCTCCTTTAAATCTAAAAAAGTAATTGAATTCAGTCCTGCAGGTAAGTAAGATTTTCAATATGAAAGCTATAAAATTTCCAGATATTCTTGAGGTAAAGTCTAAAATGGATCAGCAATAACAACAGTATTGCTTCAAACAGTATTTGGAATGAAAATTCTAATACAAACATCCAAATCTTGGATTATATTCGAGCACAAAAGTTGAAGTTTAATAAAAGCCATGTCTCTATTGCTTAAAAGCAAAATGCATCCATTTCACGATTCGTCGCCATATTGAAATGTGAGATGCAGATCAAAAATGCGACTCTCAGAATGTTATCAAGAAAGTTCCACAACCTCTTATCACAGATATCACAGACTACGCTGAACATTTCCGACATGGTTTATCAACAGATATATACGTTAGCTTTGTAAAAAGCATTTGTAAATCTCACTTAAATTTTCCCGTTCAAGAGTCGACCTCCCGTTTTTACTCAAACAGTCTGCGAGTACGTCACTACAGCGTGCTTTTTTTGCACCAATATTTAGATTCATTACGTTCATTCGTTCTATCAAATACATCACATAAAAATAATAATCTTAGAGACTTGGAATCCTAATTGTTAACGCTATTATTCCACATAACATTTTACATTTGTCTATTTGCCTCCACCATAATTTCTGATTTTTAAAACTGTTTGCACCTTTCTGAGCTTAAGAATGGTTTAAACTACCCAGCTCAGGTGATAGCGAGCTGAAGAGAGCCTCCTCTTAATGGCACACGCAGGCGATGCATTTTAATGCGCTCATTTTCGCTCTCAATAGACTTGCTGTAGATAGAAACAGTTTCTAATATCATCTTTTCATATTATCGGCGAGTCATAATGTTATGAGTGCTGTACAAGGTTCATCCATTATTAGATATTAATACTGTGTAGACTGAATTCTAAATGACATGTTACAGAATTTAGCTAATCTAAAGTTTTTAAATAATGTCACAGGTATTGAATGGGCTATTGTCCATTTTATTTGATACTACCTGCTGGCTGACCCGGCAAGCTTCGTACCGCCTCATAACCAATAATTTTTTTCTTTACTTATTAGCTGAATTGGGTTTATTGTAACATAAAATGAATTAAAAATTAAGTTCAATAAATGTACAAAAATCAAAAAGAAAACTGTTTTGTGTAAATGTAATGTACATTGAACTATGTAGGTTACGTGGCAGCAAAGCATTTGCTTTATTGAAGCGAACCGTTATAGCTCAATGGTGTTAATTGCAATGAAAGGACCGCGCAGATGAATCAGCTGTCAGTGGAAAATGAAATAAGACAGAAAGAAAAAGTATTTAGTGTCACAGAACTGTCCGAAGAGATGGCGTTGTACACAGAAAACGTATGAGGGTATAAATTTTCTTCATCTTATTTTTTCGTGAATGTTACCTTTGTTTTAATAGTTATTTTGCTATTCGGGGCGGAGACAGATCCAACAAAATCAAGATCATAAAAATCGGTCCATCCCTTCTTGAGTTATACGTCGTAACTAACCAGACTTTATTTTTTTATATATACATTTAAACAAATTTCTGTGAACATTTCAGCAAATAAAAAACTGACTACCAGTTAGTGTTCAAAAGATAAAGCCCTTTAAAGGCTCGTAGGACAAACGAACGTCTTCGGAATAACAGGGCGCCGTCCTTAGAGAAAATAAAACAATAATAAAATATAATTCACAAATAAAAGCCTTATTGTACTCATAAAATGAATAAGCTCTCTTCTGTATGATTATATCTCCAGAATCCCGACAAACTCTCACTTATTGCTTCCGTCTCCGCTGCGGGTCTTATTATTTTGCTTTGTGAAATCATGTTCCAGTATTGTTTGGTCGCATTTGTGAGTGCTGTAGCATATTCAGCCACTGATATTGAAGTCTCATTTGCAATCATATAATCACTGAGTCTCATGTACATTGAGATGTTTGATTGTTAAACAAGCTTTTTGTTGTATTAACTATGCAAAGACTTTATCGCTTGTTCTTTGAGAAGCTTTCTATTTTACACTTTTTCTTTTCGTAGTTCCTGCGATGATGAAGATCTTTGATGTATACAAATATAAACATTGCAGGCCTCTTAATGTTTGTAAAGGAGCAATGGCATACTCTCGGCAAATGATAGTGAATAAGCTGCTTTTGGGTCGGTGGTTGCAAGCCTGGATTTGTACCAGCAACCAGCGGAATGAAATTCTCAAAATTTACTCTTTTAGCAGGTTTGGACCGCAAACTCTGGTCACGAGCAAATTTCATATGAAGTTGAACGTATTGTCGATGTTTTATAATATTTCGTGCCATTGCACAGCAAACGTGGCTGATATTATTTTTCGAAGTTTCATTCAGCAAATACCAAAATATGCCAACATTATTATATAGTATTTGCTTTACTATCCCGTAGAGATCGGGCGTATTTGTCGTTATAACTAATATATAAAGGGACGTAAGCAAAAACCGGGCGACGTGCGGTCAGACTGGTCCAGCTCTAAACCTCTGAAGTAGTAAATATCCGTGAGCGATATTACGTCCGCGCGACATAACTTCATATCGCGTTTTCTCCTGCCCTCGATCCGTCAGACATTTAATTCATTCGCGGCTTTATGGCGCACTAAACTGAGTACCGGACGCCAGGAATACATGATTGTTATGGTCTACGTACGTGCTCGTATCCATAAACCAACGGGATGGAACAATTAACCACGAACGTGTACAATCACTCTCAGTGTTTGTAATGTAAGAACGCCGATGCAATCACGAATAGGTTGTAGATTAGATAGAGTTCTAAGAGAACTAAACCAGGCTTTCAAAACTCATAAGCACCTTTTTTATTTACTTATAAAATGTATTTAAGTGACCACAGACAACACACAATTATTTTTACTTAGCAGTATTATAAAGTGCCCACAAAGTTATTCATGGATCATTGGTTACAGAGAAGATATTAATCCTGTTTTATAATACTTTTTTACACAATTCAATTCTACATACTTGAAAGAAATAACACAACTAAATAACTATTCAAAGTATTGGAAATATTTGACTTAGGTATCAGTTTTGTAACAAAAAATTTATATTTTTTCTATTCCACAAAGAAGTTTGTAAATGTAAGTGCATTCCTGGTGACGGTTTTGATTTGACAGTAGTTCATCCCAAGATGAACCATAGACAGAGCTAAGTTGCATGTAATATAAAGAAGGTAAAAATTTAATTTTCAATGTATACATGATTGTCATCTTAAACATGGCTCGATTTCTGGCCAAATCCATATAACGTGTTAAGGCCGTTGCATTCATTTAGAAATAGCAGATATAAATATTTCGCCGTGTAGCGGCGGCGGCGGATGTGTGACAAATGATGTAAGTTTGCTTGCAACGCTTCCTCATTGAGTGAGAGTATTTAGCGGCTCTAGCACTCAAATATTGTAGCTGACAGTTGTTAAGTGTAGCCATCACTGATAGCTGTGGAGCAGAGACAGTCGTCGAGAGAATGTATCTGCAGGAGGAACATTACACGCTTAGGCGGCTCAATAAACTTACAACTACTAGAAATAAAATTATAATAAAAAAAACAATCGATTATTTACCATATTAATGGGCAGAGGCGCGAGCGAGCTCATGACGATTGTATCTGAAACAAAATAGATAATTAAATTAACTTCAAAGATATGAAAACTCCACACAAAGGTTGAAATTCATATTACAACTAAAAGTACTAAAATCATTACTTATTTTTTTATCCAAATTGCTTGAAAAATAGATTCAAAAGTAATTTGTTTTTGGCGAGATGTTTTTAAGGATACCATTAATGAAATCAAATTAGTTGGATAATAATAACGTGGCGTTTTAATGCCCTCAGTCGGTTTTAATAATAAATACAATAATATTTCTAATTGAGTTTACGATCAAATATCTTTATTTATATCTTTTTCAAATCACTTTTCCAGTTTCCTTTAAACTACCTGTTAATCAACTTCCGTTAAAATTCTCGCAATATTTATATTGAAAAAAGGTTCTCTATTTAACAAAGAGGCGCATAAAACCCGGTCCAGTTTAATAAATATTATATTACGTCTGAGAGATACAGATGGACTAATTTGCGAAATAACAAATACGGAATACAAAAGATTTCATTATTAACTTGCAGTCAAGTTCTTAGAGTTTTTCACACAAAAAGGTTTTTTGAGAATATGAAATGATTAGCAATCATTTATATTTCTAATATATTAGATCCATTTTTAAAACGCTGAAATTGCCACATGGATTCAGTAAATGTAACTCCGGTTGGAATGTATTTTTGTGTCAACAGATTACGGAATACGGAATAAACTGATGATATCATCACTGACACACTTTATTGACAATGCGTGTGCAACCAAGAGAAGAGCAGTAGAACTCTCGCCAAGTTCGTCCGGGGAAGTACTGCCACCATGCCCATTTCTGCCGACAAGCAGTGAAGCAATCGCATTACTGTGTTCCGGTTTGAAAGGTGTGGTTTCCGGTGAAATTACAGGCACATGAGACATGCCACCTTCACGTCTCCGAGTTACGGACGCATACGATGCGACTTGGGTCTTGTCGTACCTAGTAGGCGAGGACCGAAGTCGCATCAGTTGTTATGGACCGAGGTTACCACTTAACACCAGGTGGGCCGTCGGCCCGTTCCGTAACTGTATTACAAAAAAAAAAACAAAAGCACTTGAAGTCACTCAGTGTAAACTACCAACACTTCACATGAAAGCTCTCCGCGCTTCGTCTTCTGTCTGGAATTTCTTCCACTCGTTTCGCATTTTTCCATCCATCGCCTTTAACTACTTAACCAATTCAGTCTCCAGTTCAGGCAACAGTTCATTTACTGATGTTGTTCTTCCGAAGATTCCTCCAGCTAAATCCACTTGGCAGAATTTCCATATTTTTTCTTCAGCTCATTCGGGGATCTGAAGTAGAGCTGTCCCTTTTCGTCCCGCTTGTATGTGTATATATAGTACTGTATTCTCTCTTAATGGATGCAGGTCAAAAACTTTATTACTATAGAATTCATAGAAATGGCTTGGAAAATTCAAATCATAAGGTCACGTGTACTTAATCGATATCATATATTTATCGCAATAAACAACTTCATGGTTAGACGCATTAAAACTAGAATCATTTATTGTTTTCTCTTTGTTTTTTATCGAATTATTTATCGTTGTGTTATTGTTTATAGTAACAATTAGTCTTAACTGGGCTGTGTGGCCTTCGGGGCATCTGGCTATTCTTGTCCGCTCATATCGCAATATTTGGCTCACTTAACGTCTATTTCTTTAAACAGTATACTAGAAATACAAGCACCTGGAAATTTATCCGATATTACATTTTGGCTGACAAGCACCATGCCATAGAAGCTGTTGGTGGTCGATTGACTTTTATAATCGTTATATAATAGAAAATACGAACCCTAGTTTGAAATTACTTTAAATACTAAAACGATACGTTGCGCACATTCTGGCAGAAACCATACTACAATCAAAGGTACAGATTCTCCAAATAAACAGAATTAGACAGTAAGCCCCGATCGCTGGAATTGCAGAGGGAAGTGTTGCACGCGCGGGTGCAATCACAACACAATACAAACACATTAATTCCAGAATCCACGTAAACGCGAGCAAACACGCGAACAATGCTATCTAACTGTGTATATTTGCTATGACGTGAGTAGGTAATGTTTATATGAGAGTTACACGTCTTGCGGTACAGCAGCTACTGAGACGCGAGGTATTTCGTGATGCTGCCCCGCAAACACCCAAACCGTCCACTTAAACCGTACAAGGGGCGAATTTTTGGCAGTGTTCGAGGTACAGAGTATATAATACTTGTGTAATTTTCCATACAGTGACAAGAGAAATTAACATGTTTCTACGTTTATTAAATTTCATGGTCATCCTGGACTACGTCCGGATTTATTTCCATTTCGAATAACTACGACCGAAAATAAAGCAATTGGTTTTAACTAACACACCGTGTGAGTCTACAGTTTTGTTTTTTTAATGGTATTTTGAATTCTGACCAAATTTCTATTCGGTGTTCGGTATTCATAATATAGAAAACATAACCCTATAGTAAGATTTTATGCAATGCAAATAAATGTTACTTTTATGAACACTCTTCAGACCATCTCGTTTGCATTAACGTATTAATTAAACATAACCTAATTCTAGGAGATATTTGTAATAAATAACATTTTACAGACTTTCCCTATATTGTTCAACAAATAAGTATTATTTTAGTGATGTTCAGTGTTGAAAAGCTTATTGATAAATTAATCAGTATTTTAAACACTCTTGAGCCTTTCCTTCCTGGAATTTGGTTACTTACTAAGCGACAGAATATATTATTTTCAGTATCTTTAGGACCGTCGAAATTAATCCTCCTGTGATATACCCGAACACCCTCCCTTTCTGTTCATCCCCGAGCATTTCAGTATTTTTCTTAGTTTAGAAAGGTCAACAACCGTTGTGGCTGCTTCAGACGAGACTAGCCTTATCGGCTTAATCCTACTTGTTTCAAATCACGCCGCTCCTACCCAAAGGTTTCAAATACTTTGAATATTTTCCACGCAATACAAAATCTGCTTTATTATATACCAGTAAAGTCCTATCTACAATGCAACATATTGTGATTACCAATATAAATGCGAATGGATTTGAATCTTATTTGGGTAATGTTAAGGGGTGAATCAGAGTGATCGTGAAGTGGAACTGTAACGCGCGCGTTGCGACCCAGGCAACTGGCAATACGGGACCCTTGGCTCATTTCATCTCTTATTGAATATTCCAAGAGACTTGAAAAGTTTTCGCTTTTCCATAATGTAAGAATGATATTGACTATTAGTCAAGATCAAAGGGCTTCACCTACGCTGAGATAAGATTAAGTGGAACGCCAAATGTAATTAAATGTAGATTAATTTGTAAAGTAATATATTTTAATTAACTAGATACTTAGACAGAACGTTTGTTTTGAATCAATTCGAACAGAAATTGGCCTTCCGATGCTATCGGATACGAATCGCGTGTGTCAAAAACGCGAGCAGTCACCCCCCGGATACATCCTGGTTCGACGCACGTATCGTATTGAACAACCGACGATTGACAAAAGAAGTTTCATATCTTCCAGCTTTTGTTAAATAAGTGATGACGGAACGGAAATTTTCCCATAAAGCATGAGCCAAGTTGCGTCTAATTGCGCGTCACCCAGAGTAGATGAAACGTCCCGTCTGCCTTCAATGTCTAATGAGAGAGCTCATACAGTGGTGGCTCAGTGGTACCGACTCCAAGTTTCAATCCTGAAGTGGCCGGCTCGAATCCTGACGTTCGCCAATGAGTTATTATAGAAACCGACATGTATGGAACCAGTGATTCGAAGACGTGTCAAGTGCATGAAAGGAGCCCCTCTGTGGCGCAATTTAATCGTTGAACCCACTGCTGTATGTAGTTGTAATGTGTAGTATCACGATCACCGAGTGCTCCACAGCTGGCTGGCCAGTGGCCACATACATATCTGAGCGGGTGCAGCATCCAATCCAAGTCGAATCTACATCAATATATTATTCACGTGTGCGCTAAACTTGTACGGAATTCGTGATTTGGATCTTTACAGTAGTATTTGAGCAATTTTCAACGCATCTACTCGTTTGTGGCAGATACATGCTGTAGGTGTTATGTGACGGAACATTGCAACGTCAACTCTGATAATGTGACAGTATTTTTGTTCACGAACACAGCGCAACTGTTGCAGTGAGACTAACTGAATGTAAACGATTTATTTTGCTTATATTCGCCCAAGAATCTGTCCCTTATCGACAAAGTTTGCGAAGCTATAGTACTTTTACGGTTTCACGTTTGATACTTTGCTAATTACGCCATTATATGTAGAAAAATTTGAAAGGTAAAAATATCATTTTGGCTACAATTTAGCTACAATTATCCTTCAAAATATTTTGATACTTAGAATAATCTCCATGTTTCACAAGATGTGGCGCCGATGGTGCTGCGGCATCGCACGGCATACATTATGAAGTTTGCTCCAGCGCGGATATCTCACACGGAGGACACACTGACAACCAACAATGTCGCATGAATATTATTAAAGATAAAGATAAAGATAATGCGATATTGATTGCTTGTTTGTTTGATTGCCTTGAATTACATCGAAGAGATTTATTGCATAGGGATTTTATGATCCGTAGAGTTGCATGAATTACTTTATGTTCCGGAAAATGTGAAATTCCCCTGGAATAGACCTGGGCCCGAACCACGGGCGTGCGGTGAAGACATTTCAAAATGAAACGCATTGATATATTTATTTTTAAGTTGATGCAATTGGTGAGCTTAGACATGCCTCCTCACGTTACTCATGACGTTGAAATAGAGTCCTAGCATACTCTAGGCATTGGAGTCTACCGGGTTCCAGGATGTTAATATTTATATCCTGGAATTGAATTTGACAGGAATCAGGACAGCAGTTGAACCACCTGATAGTAGGCGGTATACTTTGCCCATCAGCCACATCACCAATACAACTTACATTCTCACGTCATATATATGAAAAGATCCACGTTTAAATCTATGTACGTTTTTATTTTAAGTTCTCTCCGATTTATAGGTATATTTAATAATATTAATAATATTAATGTATATAACATAGTGTGCTAGGTAATAAGATTGATAGCAGCAGTATAGTTGACCTATTTAGTGATCCAATAGAAACACAACCCTAGGGAGAAACGTTCATTTTCCCCCTTAACGCTCGCTATAAATGTTGTCCAGACTATTAGCTGGCCAGATTGGAAGTATAAAGTGCACAATGTACACTTAGCTGCACTTTTAAACGAGACGTTGCATCATTCATACAAATTATTTTATACTTTATTAAAGTGGATATTTAAAAGATTTTAATGATAAATGTTTGACTTCACGACGCGCTTTCAGTTATAGAGTCATCAAACATACATTTTTCATTATTGTGTTTATCAGCAAAGTAATCTGCAAACATAACGCTTCATTGCCCTAAAAATCAGTAGTTTTCTTCCTAATACGTAATTATATTTTATATTAAAAATATATACACCGTAAAATATAGAATTAACACAGATTATTTGATCTATTTAAATCATAATGTGTTTATTTATTAATGTTTTTGAAAACTAGTTATTCCCGATCAAAGAAAGCTCACTTCGTGCTACATTTTCATGATATTAATAATACATTACAGTTGAACTTGAAATGCTAAGTCGTAAAAATATATACTTACGTCTATGTGGTTGCCGGTGAAATTACAGGCACATGAGACATTCCACCTACACGTCTCATAGTTACGGGCGCATACGATGCGACTTGGGTATTGTCGTACCTAGTAGGGGAGGACCCAAGTCGCATCGGTTGTTATAGGCCGAGGTTACCACTTACCACCAGGTGGGCCGTCAGCTCGTTCCGTAACTACATAACATAAAAAAAACCTTGATAAATCACGAAGTTTTTATTATTCTTATAGTTAATGGGATTGACTTAATTTAATAAGAAATTTACATCTACGCGAAGACTTTTTAAGATAAATTGAGACACTTTGTACATAACACCTTAATAATGCGATTAAATTATGTTCAGACACATTTAACATTAAAAATAGAAATTTACAAAGGTCGGCATTTCTTTTAGACAACCTGGGATGTAATGAATTGACTGAAAAAAAATTGGAAGGTTGTGTTACAAAATGTACGAAGCCACATAATCATATACGAGTACAGTAAATGATTTCAGATTTCAGATTTCACATTTTTTATTGGCCAAATAACATTGGATGCTATAACAAGGCAAGTCATATTATACATTTGTTACTTATAATTAGTTAAATATAAAAAAGAAGTTAATACAAAACTCGGAATACTAATACTAATATTTCGGAATCGGATACAAATATTTTGAAGGCAAACATTAGCTGGACCTCCGTAATATCAACGCTTATCAACTTAATCCATATTAGTCTAGTGTCCGAGTCCTCAGTATGCCGATGCCGTGGCAGTGTTATTTTTATGAAACTGAATCGTCAATTCATTCTGTATAGATTAATACTCTATTCATACTCATACATTTTAAGTCACACAAAAATTAGTCAAACTGTTTTAACGGAGTTCACTTTAGGTTTTATTACTTGATGTATAATATACAATACATACAATTGTATTGTGCACGTGAGGAGCCTATTTGAGGCGCACTCTAATCGTTTCACCACACTGTTTCGAGAGAGCCAACACAGCAGTATTTGTCAACTATATTATACTCCTTTTACACTGTATTGTAAATCGTAGCTGAGAATACAAAAATGTTAACTTAGAAAATTAAAAGTAAGTGGTTGGCGCTGACTGGTTATTGTATTAGCCTCGTGTTGATCAGCCCTCGTCCTGATTCAATTTAGCAAATAGCTTGTGGAACCATGTCTCGACAGTGTGACAGACAGGCTGCCAGGCCAATGTTTCACCTAAATTGATTTATATAAAAGTAAACGCACACAAATATTTTGTCATCGTCATGCAAAAATTACATTGTTAATAAATAATTTCAACGCCTAGAAAGACATAATTGGGATTATAAACTTTTTATAGAGTTGATCATCATCATGTTTTTACTTGGTAGGTCAACACAAGCAATATTACATGAACTTAATTTCATACATATAATAATTTCGTGTTTTTGAATTGGAGAAAAACAAATATAAGACTCCGGAATAAATGCGATGAGTTTTTTCCGCAACAAGCTAAGATACTATGGAAACGGATCGTAATATATTTTGAAATCCCGGAATGGCGAAATATGTGTGAAGATCTACTTTGTATGTGGCAAAAACTATAAGCATATTTTTATAGCGCCTTCAAAAGATTCAACCTCTATGTTAATATGCAACCAATAACCGTAAATTGAATATGCTTTCGATAAAAAATTATAGGCCCTACTCGTATTTAATTTACTTCAATGTGTATTTGAGTATATATTTAGAATGGAGGATTAAGTTTTATTCAGTCAAACCAATTTTCATTTACGATTAACTAAAAAAGACCTTCAAATAAGAATCAAAATATACGCTTTTGGTTTTCTTTAAGTGTACTTTGTTCATGTAACAATCATTGAGAAGAGCGCAAGCTTTTACTTTTATTCTGTTAATGGCGTACGTATCGTTATGAGTTCTGATGAAAGCGGCCGCGGCGCGGCGATACGAGCCTACCCGGTGATTACATTATTCGCCGAATCCTTTGCTTAACACAAATGGAAGAACCGAGACGTTTCACATTACCTACAAACACAAAGGCAATCAGAATCACGCCAGAATATAAGTAACATACCCACTTGTAGCACCGTAGTTAAGTGCCCTCCGTGGAATATATTCCCAGTCGCCATTGCACCTTCAAACAGTGGCAACAGGCCGAGTGAGCATGTGAAGCAAAACACCAAACACCACCTAGTAATTCAACCACAAGTGAACTAATTATATAAAGTTAATGCTCACAAACTCATACCTTGCACTATGATTCCCTGTGTCGCAGCTAGCAACGCGAACGACCCATATCCTGTAACTAACTTTATAATGTTATATACCAAACAAAGTTTTCCCTGCCGGGGGATGGAACCCCGCTCAAGCCCCTTTGCAAACAGGTATTAGATATTATTATTAGTGACTTCAGCGCTGGATCTGGCACGTCGCGTCGGTTTCTCGAGGAAACTCTAATCATTATTTATGCTGTTCCGTGACATGATGTCTGACAATAACTGTACATCGTCCCCGTGGCGGGTCGGGTGGTCGGGTTCCAGAACCATCTCACGCACAATATTGTAATTTTTTTAAGATGGCTCGATTCCAAATCACATATTTATAAATCAATGGATGTAAAGCTATTAATAGTGTGTACATAGCTGGTACTTATGTTTATCCAGAGAACAAAAAGAGAATTATCACCTAGTGGTCAAAAAGTAAACCAGCTATATTATGTATCCTCGACCTATAAATTAATAAAGCCATTATTTGAAAAACTAAATTTTATTTACCGAGTAGTTTCAAGCGAAAGAATTTTCAATGAAATTAAGAAAAACCGGAATAGCTGCATGCAAGCGCGAATCAAATCAAATTACGTATTTCAATTATATTATTATTGTAATTTAAATAACTTTAATTTCAGTTCAATGCTCATTGTAAAGGTTAATTATAGCTTTTGTTCTGTACAGTTCATTCAAACTGAACAAACTTTGAGTCGGAAGTAAATAAATACAAGTTTCTGAAAATATACTTCTTATTTACACCACAATTTTGTAATTTTAGTTTATATCTATATCAGACACTATTGTCACTAATATCATAAACGAAAAGTTTTATTTAATGTTTATTAATCCTTCATGCAAAATTGTCCGAACCAATCCGGCTGAAATTTTGTACGTACGTAGATTATGATCTATAGTAAATCATAGGCTATTTCTGCGACCACAGCACGCGGGAAGAGCCGCGGCAGTAAGCAGGTCACTAATAGAACAAACAAAATTACCTCATTAAAAAAAACCTAGTCCGTGTAAGTGTATAAAAGCTGTGTAATCTTCTTCTTCGAGTCACCGGTTCTGTCGAACCAGTGTGGTGAAAGGATTGTAAGTGCGCCTCAAAGAGGCTCCTTTCGTGCACTCGACACATGTCTTCCAATTTTTAGTTCTAGGACATGTCGGTTTCCTCACGATGTTTTCCTTCACCGTTTTGAGAACGTGGTATTGTGCACATAAATCTTTCAATCGAAAAACTCATAGGTGCACGTCGGGATTTGAACCGGCGACCTCCGGATTGAAACTCGGGGGTCAGTACCGCTAGACCACCACGCTCGCAAAGCTGTGTAATGAGATGTTGCAACCATTATTACATTATCCAGTTTCATTTTTATTAATTAACTATTTAATTTTATTTTTTTTTTTTTTATTTATATATTTTATTTCAACAACTATTATTACAGGACTAACCTAATGCAATAGTGTTATAAACATGTCAATTCAAATTTAAAAGTTAGAAAAAATATAATACAAATTATTTACAAACAATTCAACGTCTAAAATTAACAATATGAAAAGTAATACAATATGGCTTTTGCGAACTGGCTCAAGGAACAGTTAAAAATGTCCACATTATCTGCCACCTGGTTAAGTGTGCGCAATGTGCGCGCTAAAGGCGTTTTGCCCACCATATCGGTCCTACCGCGAGGTACCTCAAACAGCCGCGGCTTCCGTCGACGGCTCACGAACTCATCTGGTACGCATAATCGGATTTCCTTCAATACATTTGGGTTAGAAATGTTACCTCGAAGTACTTTTACTAAGTAAACGGCTAGGGCTAGGTCCCGTCTAGTTTCCAGTTTGTTGTATCCAACCATGCCAATTACAAACAAGGTTGGATACATCAATGGATAGAATGGGTAGACTCCGTAAAGCTTCAAGTACAAGTATCTGGTAAATTTGTTTTGGATACGCTCCATCATGAGGCCATATTTTGTTTCATGCGGGGCCCACACTGCAGCGTTGCACTCTAACTGACTCCGGACTAACGCATTGTACAATGACGTCACAGCATTCATATTCGTGAACCCGTTTACACGCCGAAGGACAAAGCCCAGATTTCGAAACGCTTTCTTACAAATATTGACTATATGAACACGGAACCGCATTTCCGCGTCCACGTGAACTCCTAAGTCTCTCACCGAGTCAGTTCGCTTGAGCAGCGCCCCACCCACCTTATAGTTGTGATGCAGAATTAATTTCGCCCGACTGAAGGTTATCAAGGAGCATTTTGTGATGTTAAACTCAAGCTTATTTCGCCTGCTCCATTCCACTACACTGTCTATATCACTTTGAAGGCGTCGACAATCTGCCACATCACGGATGGCCAGTAATAACTTGAGGTCATCTGCAAAAAGCAAGCATTTGGACTCTGATACCACTTCTGGCAGGTCATTAATCATAATCAGGAACTTCAGTGGCCCCAAATGTATGTAACTACTATTGCTGATAGCAATGGCTCGCTGGGACCAATATGGTAAATGATCGTAAATCAAAGTACAAATGTTTCCCACGTAACAAATAAATAGCTAAACACGTACGGTTGGACTGAACATGTACAATAAATAATTTGAATGTATTTGTATCGCGCGGAGGGTCGTGAGTGGTGATGTCCCGGGCACGTGGACGCGCGCGCTCCCGGGGCCCGGGGCCCGGGGCCCGGGGCCCGGGGGAAATCCCTCAGCTTACCCGGCCGACATTCAGCCCTTTCCACCATCAGCATTTCCACCATTTATATTTGAAACTTCAGCATCATGTGTGGTTTAAATTAAATTATGGTATCGAAATAGTGTCATCCGTAGCCGTTCAGTAGTTTATGCCTGAATCCCGAACAAACAAACAGAGAGTCAGTCTTTGAATAAAAAAAATTGCTCTATTTTGGTTACGGTCGTCTGAACTCGTTTTCGCAAAAAAAAAGTTTTTTTTTCTGTACACTTTTATTATGAGTATGTAATAATTACAGAGGTTTCTTATTCAGTATCATTGTATTCCGCTTTCCTTTTTGCCAATTAAATTAATTAAAAAATTAATTAATTTAAAACAGATAATAATCTGTTTTAAATTCTATAGTTTTTACATAAAGGTACTCATTTTTTTTTTTTTTTACTCAATTTTCTTCGCATCTAAGAGGCATGATGGAGAACAGAACCTCAGGCGCTCAGGCACTCAGCCACCCGGAGGAGCTGAATAACATTTCTTTGAATAGGAATTGTAATTCAAAGTTCGGCTGTGCCGACACATCCGGTTGGATGACACCACCCAAAGAATAGTCTGGTGCCATTCGGTCGGAGGTTCGGCGAAGCGTGGTGGATCTAGGACACTCGGGTCACGACACCCCGGGAATCCCACTTTATCCGTGTGCCCGACAATGGGACAACGTCATTATCCCGGAGTGGAATTGGTTGCGGTTGGACAAATGAGCCTCGTTTATCCTGGGCACAAATAAATTAAATTTGAACAGTAGAGAATTGTGAATCGGTGATGCAACGGGTATTGGCAGCCATTCGGAGAGGCGGGTCAGACGGCTTATCCAAATTGTTTGTTATTACGGCCGTCAGTCACTATAATTGGTATTGGTCCTGCCTATAATAATACTGACAAGTAATGTATGAAAAGCCCGTGATCCCTCTTGGAATTTTCAATGCCTCCATTTAACGAAGTAACTATACTTCGATAAATACATGGATTACCTACCATTTGTATAAGAATAATGTTGGACAAGGGTCTAAAATTCGACCTTTTTTTATGGATTCGTTGATTTGACATCGGAATTCTTTTACGTAACGAATGTTTATTAAAAAAAATATTCTCCAAACTTTCAAGTAAGCCTGGATATCAGATTTGATTTGATATATGTAGCCTATACTTTCCCTTCTATACTTCGAGTCGTGACCCAGACGAGTTTTCTGCCGTGTCTCAGACTTTAGTTTGTGTCATGACACGCACAGGGAGAATAACCAGCGATAAAATACACACGTATCTGTTGTATTACTTGGTAAAAGCGTCTCTGTTAAATCGCCGTCACATTGTAAGCGAGTGATTCCTCCCATATCTACATAAGTAATATGTTATTGAGTAATTATCGAGTAACGGGTTCCGGGAGTTTGGCGCCAGTTGGCCGACCGCCCGCGCCCGCGCCGCGCCGGTAATCCTGACTAATCCGGCAGCTCCATGAGGGAGCACGCGAGATAGGGACAGTCCCCGTGTACCACCAATACAGTAGCGTAACTATACCATCAGGGGCCCGTGGCAAATTCCTTTGATGGGGCCCTATCACTAAAAATGGACAATCAGTAAAAAGAAAAAAATATATACTTTTACAAGTAAAATAAAATACTCAGGTACAATGTAAAAAAATATTTCTGAGCTCGCGGCCTCTTGCGCCGGGGCCCTCTCGGGACGGGGCCCTCTTGGGTCGGGGGCCCGTGGCATTTTGCCAGCCCTGCCACCCTATTGTTACGCCACTGCACCAATATTTAGTTAAATTAGCTAACCAGTCAAGATAAACTGCTGTGTAACAAATGATTGAAAATATATACTAGTATATACTGTAAATTTATAAAAAAAAAATACATAACAGAATGAACCAATTTCTGCGCGTTAAATGTAAATTGAAGTAAAGTAATTGGTTCTGATACCTTTGAATAGTGTAATATTGAATGACACAAATTAGATATGTTTCACATATGGAAATCACTGAAGCATACATTCTCGTGTATCAAAGAGAAACAAACATCTATTCAAAGTACCCAATCGAGGTTTGATCAATCAAAATGATATTTACAATGACAACAAATTATTGATTTATCTGAAAGTTAATAAACGCGAATAATTCAAGTGTTTATTTCTACCGCAAATATTGTAACGTGTAATATAGGGTGTAATTGATGGTGCTTGCTTGCGTGTTTACTGTTACTGTTACGGATCTGTGTGAGCGACAGCCGCCTTCGATCAATGTCCGCTGCCGCGCCGCGCCGCTTACTAATTTATAGTTTAAAATTAGTTTAAACAGTTAAGCGTATCATTCACGATCAATTAATTTCTTATTCCTCCGCTTATAAAATAACTCTATTGAAGGTGAAGGAATGCCCTAAAATGGCAAGCGTCGATTCAAAATATATTTAAATGGTATAAAAGTACTTAAATAACAGCAGTTAACATGTGAAATTGATACAAAACCCACAAAGGGTACTTTTTACTATAGTTAGCATTAAACTTTTTTTATTTTATTTTATTTCAGATTAAATCCATATTAATAACTACACATGTCAAAAACTTAAAAATTAAAAGTTAAAAATATAAATAGTTAATACAATTACAATTATTTGGCGCACCGCATTGAATAGCATGGCAACACATGCATTTTGGTCCAGTGGCTTACGATTGGAGCATCCACCCGTTCTGCTACGACGCTCAGAAGGGTTTATATATATCCTATTTTTTTAGTTTTGAGACACGGACGAGTAACCTCTGCCCATAACAACAGCACCGCAGCTTGGATACTCGTAGGGTAGGTATCTTCTCCTACGTAGGTAAGGGAAGCCCAAATTCACATCGTATTGCCTAAACTCAAACTTGATGTTCGGTACGTGTTACGTGTTATGTGGCTGTCATTTAAGTGAGACCCATTCGCACACAGTAAGGCATGTGTACTAGTGCCTTGCGGAGGAAGTGGGTGCAAGAAGATAAGGGTGGAAGAAGATAAATGCTAAGTTACAATTCAATTAGAGTCCTAGTGGCGAGTGCTTTAATCTATTCCGCTAACTGTTTGTCAAGGAAACTTAACTTGTTAGTCGCGGTTCAGTCTCCGCGCCTCACTTTTATAACAACGCAAACAACTTGAGAACAAATTGCTAACAAATTAGATAAGGCTGTTTACTAAGTGGAGGACTACAAAATGTGTTATTCTTTGAAACAATAAACAATTTCACGTTATAATTCGGGATGTTATCAGCGGGCGCTTGCTTGATGTAACTGACGTAACGAGCAGACGGCGCACGCGGTGTTGTATCATCGTCTTCCCGATATCGGGAAATGAATCGGGATCCAACCCTACCATAGTTTGGGGAGATCGGCCTGCGCCCGCGAGACATGATGTAACTACTTACTGTGACTGTAGCTTCACCAGTATCAAATCCCAACATACGGAAACGCTACAATGATATTGCTATAGGTAGGTACTGCTTGACGGCAGAAACTGGTATTGTGGCAATGCTTTCACCGACGAATAGGTACAGCACATATCTAGCTAGTTCCTGTTGGTCCTATGAAATCGAGCCCACCTGTGGCTCTGTCCACTTCATCAAGATAAAGGCTTGTTTTTGTTTGTATATACCTAAGGAAGGCACTATTGTTGATCGGCCCATCTCATTGTTCTACTATAGAGCTACAAGTATGATGGTATAAGTATATTATGATGGGTGACTCAAGTAAATGTTATATATATCCATTTCTCACACCCTGTGTTATATTTTTTACACTTGTTTCATTTAACTTGTCCCACTCTGTTGAGTTTTTCGCTATAAGTTAGCCCCTATATGGTAAACTACGCAACACGTCAGGTTTTTATGGCTCATATGTGTATGAGCTTGTGGTAAAAGCTTATTTAATCCTATTATAGTTGGAATTTCACTTCAGAAGCTTAAAAAGGTATGGCCAACCTTTATTACAATTTGAAATAATGGAAAAGCTGATGTAGTACTTTACATTCGATTACAAAAATCCGAGTAGCACTGGCTCCATGTACATGATGCACTGTAGTACTCTTTCGTGTGTACAATATATTAGCTGTAACGGGGACAAATTAATTGTGGACAACGCATCCTAGTCGTCGCCGTCGCTTTGATCACAACCCCGTGTGAAACTCTACTCCCGTTTCTATACAGTAAATCAAACCTCAATAAACCTTCAGCGGAGAACAGAATGTATTATCTCAGCTACAAAAAAACTCATTTTAGAGAGCACAAAACAATTTACCTCCTAATATTGAGGCAATAATATTTTGTCATTGCAATATTCGCCGCGCCGCCGCGCGTCGTTAAGATGTGAACCCTTCAGTCGGAGGCTATGAACCACTTGTTGCGCTCCCATCCCGGACTTACTCGTACCTCCAACACTGGCAAACCGTTCCCTCCTTAAGTATGTGTTTACCTATACATACTTCAAGTGGGATGAATTCGCAAATATCAATGTATATGTGAAATGCCAATCAAATTTAATGCTTTGTAAACGAATAAGACAATAAATATCGCTGATGAAGAAACAGTCGTACATTGTACGTGAATACATAGACACACAGTCCTATCGTGACGTTGAAACTGTGTAAACATTTCCATAGTATTTTAGGTATTTCTCGCGAAACTGGTGTGTAATGTAAACTTTACATAGTAAATTACAAGAGGCAAATAACATAAAAATAAGTTACTTTTTAAATAGGTTCTCAATAAAACTTTGATTACTATGATTACAAAAAATTCAATGTAACAAAAAGAACACGCATACTTTTATCGATTGGCACCTGTCAGACCCTACCCGACCCTTCATGAGGGAAGAGATACGAACTCCTAAAAGAAAGATTCCTTTCACAAATATGTCAGTTTATAACTCCCGTGTTTTGTCTATCAAACCCAATTATGTAGCTCAGGAAAACATAACGTGATATGCGGTGCTTTGTATTAATATAAGAGCAGTAGAACTCTCGCCAAGTTCGTCCGGGGAAGTACTGCCACCATGCCCTTTTCTGCCGCCAAGCAGTAATGCATTCGCGTTACTGTGTTCCGGTTTGAAAGGTGTGGTTGCCGGTGAAATTACAGGCACATGAGACATTCCACCTTCACGTCTCACAGTTACGGGCGCATACGATGCGACTTGGGTCTTGTCATACCTAGTATGGGTGGACCCAAGTCGCATCGGCTGTTATGGGCCGAGGTTACCACTTAACACCAGGTGGGCCGTCGGCTCGTTCCGTAAATGTATTACACAAAAAAAAAAAAAGGGTCACGAGGTACCACAATTCATCCAGCATAAAAACTCAATAAAAACGTGCAGTGCCCCGACCGCGGCATCAAAATAATATCCCGTTGTTGGTTTAATTGCCGTTAACTCATAGTGTCCCCTTAATTAGCTCGAGTCAGCCATGTCGCCGCCACTCTCCGGGGTCAGGGATGAGGGTGTTCTGAGATACCCGGCTAGGGTCGGTATCCGCCGGTTCAGACACTTTTACGAACTAACCGAGTACGCGTAACAAAGCCGGGTCTAGGGAAAAATGTCTTAAGTTCTTACTTGTTAACAGTAAACATATAGACAAAAATCGACAAATTCTTACTGAGTTTACCTATCTTGAATCGCTATTCATGATTGATATATATACTTGTCTTGATATTAATGGATTTTTTTATCGCGTCACTTTGAATATTTTTCTTAAATTCCAAAAAAATTGCAATATTAGTTTTGACGGGGTGATTAATTTCGTCAAGCGACCCACTTTAGGAAGCATTTATTTTATGGAGCCACTGACGTCGTGTTATTCCCGGTATCCGACGGATGGCCCCGTCCCGTCACTGACCCGGCCCGGCCGCGGCCCGGGGGCTGCCCGCTGACCACACGACACTAACTAATGCCCGCGACTGCACACCTTAATTATATGTTTTGTTGAGCTTGTTCTAATATATTTAACTAACGAGTTGGTTGTGGACTCAGTTTCAAGTGCTTTAACCAGATAATGAAAAACAAAAATATGTAAATTAACTTTGTAAAGTAGCTTTGATCCGATCGAGGGCTGTTATTAAGGGCTTCATAGTTAAAACCCGGGTTTGAAACCTGCTCCCCCTCACTTTGACGGCAGACAATAGGATCAAACTGATCCCCTACCGGGGCAAACATTTTGTGATATATATTTTGCGTGTATACGTTGGTACAATTTTATCTTTGTTTATATAGGTACAATTTAGATATGTTTACATGCTTGGCATCGAAGCCTGGTGTGCAGCTATAAACCAGTTTAGATAATAGCATTGTCCGTAAAAACATCTCCCGTAGTTCCCGTAGCCAGCCAGCAGCCAGCAGCCAGCAGCCAGCTACCAGCTGCCAGCTGCCAGCTGCCAGCTGGAACACATCCCGATCCATCAACGTGTGCGATGTGCCGTCACAACTATTGCTTTCCACCGCGTGTGCTGTGCCTACTGATATTAACTGAACTTATGTAGGTGCAATTACATGTTCTCAAATTAATTAATGGGTATTTTACAAATTGGTTATTACTATTAACTGGCTATGCTCGGATATATTACTACGTAATAGCGGTATGTGAATATTACCTATTATTCATAAATATATAAGGATTTAGGCAACTTTGAATACCACCCTATATACTCATTACAACAATGGGTAATAAACACACATTGTTCATAACTCCATTAACTTCTAAAAAAAGTTAATTTAAAGCAAAAGTTTGCTTTCAGGAACAATGACAGGTTTGCAAGCGAGCGTTACGTCTCCCCAGGGACCGACAATATTTGCAGATCCAATGTAACAAACAGGGAAAAATGGAAACACGAAAAGGGCGTTACTTAACATACAAACTGTAAAACACATGCTTATTAAGTAATCAGATGTAAGCAAGGGTTATTCCTGTTAACGCCCAAATACAAGGTGAAGGAATCATTATTGAATTTTAAAGGTTGGCGGCCCAACTCCCTTTTTAGTAGAGCAAAGATCTTTTCATTCATTGGTACGTTTTTAAATTTTCAATCTGATATGCTTCGCAATACATTTTTAAGATTTAACTAAGGCGAGTTGTTTTTCGATTCCTTAGATTAGTTTCCAAAATCATCACTACAGCTAAAACTGTTGTATCATTTATATATTGCGAAAAACTATGTGTAGTATGTAGATAGTTTTCGCCTCGCAAGGAATATTCCTTTCTTTCCTCAAAATTAAACGTTCTCTCATATTCTAGATAAGAACACTACACATAATATTATTTATTGTGTGCCTGTAATAGCTCAACATATTCCACTCTCATCTCACAGAATTTATGTTCAATATTTTATCCTGTATATTTACTGGGACGGTTAGTGGCGTTAGGCGCTGCGCTGACCCACTGGTTTCCATTTCCATGCAAAATAACGACGATATAACAACCTTATCAAATTTAAAAAATTAACATATTATAATAGTTGGTCAGCTTGGCCCTGACTTTAAACAAATCAGTATATACATTTAAATTTAAATTTTTCGCTTTTTAAGGCCTTTCGTATTTTTTCGAAGTCAGTTCAGAAATGACGGAATTATTGGTGACCATACATAAAAAAACACTTACAGACATAGAACCTCCTCCTTTTTGAAGTCGGTTAAAGGTTGCACAGTAGCAGTAGGTATACGTTTAAAAGTTACTTCAAAAGCGAGTGCACTAAGTATCTGCAACAAAGTATTTTATGATCGAACAAAATTGCCCCGACTTTGTTTAGAAATCCAGACCTGTGTGAATTTTAACGATAGCTCATAACTAAGTTTGTTAACTTTGTGTTAAGTTATAAAACTTTTATGACACCACTTTGGAACTCATTGCTTTGTCATCATTCGTTGCTATCGATAAAAATATTGAGTTTTAACCAGTTTAACCGCAAAGTTCTAGTAACTTGATCAAACTAATATTCCTAAGATATTATTACTAGGGTAGTCAGTTGGCTAGTTTTACAATTTCGCCCCTTGTCATAATAATAATGGTCCAACCCCCTCCCCACACTCGTGCTGACCTGAACAAACTCGATCCCGATTCTATGCTCTCTCTCTCTCTCTCTCTCTCTCTCTCTCTCTCTCTGTGTGTGTGTGTGTGTGTGTAACTCGGCAAAACTTCGCGTACCTTTTTTATAATCGTTTTACGTGTTCTTCAAAATACAAAAATCACATCTCTTCTCATTTTTTGATGGAACTTGCTATCTGACTATTATCTAATGACATTTTCGTGAAATTATCAGACATTACATTTCAACTGAATGCGCGCACGCACATTTATGCTGTCCTCGAGAACTGTGGTGTCCACGCAACGACAGAATTTATGTCGACCCTTTCCTTCCAGCCATCCTAGCAGTCTCATCATATCACATCACATTACATCACACAGCTGTGCGTGTTGTAAGAATAAAGAGATCGTATGATCCAGGTGACAGGGCCACAGTAGGCAGCCTCTCGCTGTGCCCTCTCCGCACCACAATGGACTCATTGTATTGTGACAGGGAGGTGCGGAGGTTATCTCATCTACTTTGTATACAGGAATAATTCTATTACACAGATATAAGTATTAATGTCACACAAATGTTGCCTTTGTTAGCGTACCTATTGTAAATGCTAATTGATTTGATGCGTTAGAATTATCTACGTTGTAATCTTGATTTTCGATAAACTATTTATACAATCTTTAAGTTATTCTCTCAATAACCAGACACCATTACGTTTCTAATAATAAAATATCATAGTTGCCAAGCAATAATCCGATCAACGGCTTAATCAAAGATCATAGATTTAGAAACACGAAAACATATAAATAACTCAAGCGTTAACGAAAATGATTATTATAGAGCTATTGATCGATGAAAGCCATTACAGCTAGATTTAGAAAAGAAAATACTGACAAACGGGACGGGAGTTCGTGCTATGATGATGATCTACGCTCCTTCCAGCCGCGGTGGGATTGCAACAGCCGGTTATAACCAGACACAACAATCTGACCGCATAGGATCTCATCCGATGGATTCCCTGTGTCGTAGAAACAGGACCTACAGGTACCTACAGATACCACAACACAACATCCAGATAACCACCCACACCAAATATTTGCAAACTATGCAAACCCGTGCCTCGTTGCATTTTAGGTACTGCTACAGATTAAATAAATATTGGCGGACATTTCACACAGCGCCCCAAAGCTAAGCACAGCTTGCATCTCGGTAACTAGACCACTGATATAAGAGGTACTTATATACTTTTTTGTAAATACATACATATAAATCATATCAACTCCCAGAAACAGTACAAACATCTATATTCGTCACACAAATGTTTGTTCTGGGTGGGAATCGAACCCACGACCTACAGCACAGAAGGCAGGGTTACTACCGACTGAGCTGTGAGGCCAGTCTGTGTATAAGTTGGATATTGAAAATCTTTGATTGTTTGCTTCGCATTTTTAGTTCGCGTTTTAGTTACCTGGTAATTGTTAATGTTAACTGTCACAGTTTAACAGCATTAGTATAGATTGACTTCAGTTACGTGCTGACGCTGCCATATGCGATCAAGCCTACAGTTCAGTTCGCATGAGACTTGAGACTTGATACCATTTTTAGTTTTCAACAAGTATCAATTAAATAACCCAATTTGCACGACACGTCCGTTGAAACAATGGCGTCACTGATATTAATAAAAGTCGAAGTGACGAATTATGATGTCCGCACATCATTGCAAGTTCAAGTAGGTAAACGAGTTACAATTATCAAGATGGCGGAATTAATATTGGGTATCTAGTACTTATATCTGATATACAAATCGACATCTACCACACACGACCAGTCTACTTGATCAAGCTTCAAGTCTCACGCAAATTGCATGGTAAACTTGATGGTGTACGGCAAGCAATATGGTAAACACTAATCCATTAGCTATGGAACAAATATTTGTGTTACCACGGAGGTGAGGAACAGCTCATAATCCGAGATTAGGTATGTCTTGGCGAATCAATGTCTACATAAATGTTTATAATTTTTTTTTAGAGCAATTGTTGTTTTTCTCTAGGCGGGGAATCTTTACTAACTTATCTTTAAACACACTAAATATAGGTTAAACAAATGTTTGCTACATATACTTAGTAAATATACAAATGGCAAACGTAAATCGCATTTTGGTAAATGTAATGCAATTTGGCTACACGTACTAAAACCACGGGAGACGTATTATTTGTATTCAAATAATTACAGTATAATATACGTGCAAGATGAATCTTTCAAATCGAACCAAACACGCGTACCTATGTGTGTGAGAAACCCACCGAATTGATAAAGTTATATGAAAATGTATATATCCACGTCGGCGTCGGAACGGCAAGCGTTTACAATGAAACGCTGACCAAAATCTGGTTCATCCAATTGCAATAAAATAAATTCTACTGCACAGTTAGCTGTTCCGCAACCGTGGAGCCGTTATTTTCAATAGCGCAATAAAAGTGCTAAATAACCCTGATACAGGTGCTTAGTGCGAACGACTGCGCCCGCCCGCCGCCGCACTATCAGCTAACTCGAATATTGCATATTCATTGAAATACACTGAATAATGATATATACCGAATAGATATAAAAATAAAGGCCCGATGGAACAAAGAACCGATAACATTCCTTTAAGATTTTGGAATTCAAATTCAGTGGAGCACCCTATTGCCATGTATGGGTAGGAGAGACCCCGGGCCGTTCGTTCATTCTGTCACTACACTCAAATATAAAAACTTGCATTATAATATTCCACATGAGGCAGTTATGGCAGGTGCCATGTCTCATACCTAATTGCCTTCAACGACCCTAATTAGTCCTTTTTAATGTGTTAGCAACCTTGCCTGTTACCACTTATAAAAAGCTGGCAAAAGTATTTTATTCGCGCCATGAATATACTAGAATAAAGCGAAAATCTTGGCAATTTTATACAATAATACGAGGAAAAAGAAGAAAATTTAAAACCAGTTTTTTCCGCCGCTTTCGTATGCGCAAAACCCCAACGTTGTGTAGAACGCTGCAGTGCAATTTAAATGCACGCATAAAATATATATGAGATAGTTTATTTTATGAGGAAACGTAATATAAGATTAAAAATTGCTCGAAGTGAATGCGGCGGCGGGCGCGGGCGGGGCCTTCGAACGAACGCATTGTACTGCGGTGGTTGTAGTTTAATGAGATGATAACTCACGAGATGTATTCGCGTTGATTCCCACATTTGAATCATGTTTGAGAGTTACCTGCCTCTGTGAATATGAGGAGACTTGCGACACTTCTCTTGGTTACAGTGATCATGTTTTATGTTCATGCGTTTCTCTCCGTTGTCAATAAAGACAGACTGCATATGAATTTTAAAACTGTCAGGCTAAATATAAAGTTATATGAGTGTGGGACGAACACATACCGAGAAGCAGTTCTCGCTATGTGTTCGTCCCACAGTCACTTCACACTTTTCGTCACGTTCGTCACTGTCACTTTACATTACACCCATGCTTCAGAGCTGCAGCATAACATCAGGAGCATCAACAACTAATATCAGGGATTGCACAAAATTTAGTTCCAACTAATAAAGCATTCAAATGAAACTGAAAAATTTGTTTGTAGTATTTAGGTAACGTACCTAATTACCAAGCAAAATCTGGTGTTCGTTTTCCGGGAATACCAGAATTGTAGTCAGCCATTTCGACCCTAAAGTCAACACGATAGAGTTTAGCATTAGCGTTCGAGTGATCCATGTTTAAACCTAAGTTAACCGACACACTTGTACATATATTTTTACATTTATTTCATTTTTACAGTAACCCTTGCAATGATTTGTAGTTAAATTTTGAAGTTATGTGAGTTTTAAGATCTGTTCGTCTGTACGCTTATATCTTTAAAACTACGCATCGGATTTTAATGCGGTGATAATATATTTAGAGGTTCAAGAGGAAGGTTTATACGTGAGAACCTTATAATGTTTTGTGTTAATTTGTTGAAATATGTGGATAATGTCGGAAGAGATCAAGCCGACCGGGTGCTTTACTAGCGTGCGTCGCCTAAACCAATAGTTATATATCCATATTAAATTATACCAGATCATAGTCTTCTTTTTTAGGCGTATAATGTTACGCCGCCCGCGCCCGCGCCGAAGCGGGGCGGGTCGCTAGTGATCAATAAAATAGCTTAGGCAACCTTTACAAGAAAAAGCCCATAATTAATAATAATTTTAAATATGTGTATTAAAAGCTAGATATTGATTAAAGGAGAACAAGAATACGTTAAGATTTGATTACACGTTTGAGTAGCTCAGCTTGTACAAACGTCCCAGAGTGAAAACTATCGATCCGTTGACCGCAGGGCGGGCGGTGGATGGCGGGCGGTGGACGGTGACGGCCAGGATATCTCCAAGCCGTTATATCCGGAACCAATTACGGCGGCTGAAGACAGTCGCGATTTATAACATCTCTACAACCTCTCCCGGGAACTGCTGGAACGCTCTAGAAAGAACATTCCCTTCAAAACACGCAAAATAATAACTTTTTCGTGTGAATATTTATGACAGCTCAGTATCATTATATTATAAAAATATCTGTTTAGATGTTAATAAGCTATCACTTTTGTTTTTTAGTTGATACAGGTACGAAACGAGCCGACGGCCCACCAGATGTTAAGTGGTAACCTTGGGCCATAACAACCGATGCGAGTCGGGCCCTCCCCTGCTAGGTAGGACAAGACCCAAGTCCCATCGTATGCGCCCGTAACTCTGAGACGTGTAGGTGGAATATCTCATGTGCTTGTAATTTCACCGGCAACTAAAGCCAAACCAACCATAAAACTGTTGCAACTATTTGAGTGAATAAGTAATGTCGGAATAGCCGGCAGTGTGTAGTCAGTGGGTCTCATCTCGGTGCCACGTGGACCAAACTGCGGGGAATTATAAAAAACTCTTAATTACAATAATAGTAACAAACCTTTCTGACACGGGACTTGAATATTAATGTGAATATATGTTGTTTCGGTAACTTCACTGGAACTACAAATTTCATGCGGAATGCAATTGCGAATGCATCACTCCGGTGGCACAAATAGGTACAGTGGCAGTATTTGCCTGGACAGAAATTACCTCAGATAATGAACAGAAAAATATTTTTAAAGTTCTCACGTGGTAGATGAGCAAATTTTTAGAACGTAATAAAAATATAACAATCGAGTTGCATTGTCACATTGATCGCACTCGGCAGGAAATTATGAAACTATTTATATTGACAATGTCATTATCTTATTAAAAGGTATTCACTATTAATATCTCGCATTTACCTACACGCCACTTAGCGTGAGCAGGCACAGAACGAGGCAAATGCTGGCAACACTGAAATCTACCCACAATTATATTTACCAAATCGATTTGCATTTGGTTCAAATACTGATTAATCGATGTCTATTAAATAGTATTAAATAAATTTGTATAGGCATAAATTTTTCTTACATAATAATTTATATAATAAATGTAACATACATCTGAGTATTCAGATTGTTACATGGATTCTGCTCGCGAAAAAACATACATAACATCTTAAGGACCTTATGTATGTTTTGAATATTAATGACGTTTCAAAGCCAATTTCTTTATGAATTCCACGGAAATAAAGTTTCTGACTTTGACTTTTCACTGTACTCAATACAAAAATTAACGACTATTGGCAATAGTCAAAGTGAAATTAAACTATACCAAATTAACTAAAGTGTAACAGTCGAAATCCATAGAATCTGCTGGTTCTAGACAATAAGTTTGGTTCCTACAAATTAGATTCATTAAAATCACTTCAAATTTTATCCCTTTCCATGTAAACATAAATAATGGTCACGAGATAATATTGTACTGGTATATAATATAGTAGATAGCGTTGCAACTGCAGCCGGCCGGCGCTGTAACACATGGAGCATTGACCAAAATGGCCTTTGGCCTGTGCCTGCAATTCTACCGACTCGCCCTCTACCATTACACTTGGAGCAGTCTAACATGAGTAGGTATTGCTGCTGGTAACATAAATGTATGGAGTTTCATCGGATTTCGTTTTAATATCGAAGGAAAATACATAAACTTTTAAATGATTAAATTACTAATATTTTACGAAACAAGCTAGTAAAAATATTCGTTACAGAGTATTAACCTAAGCTAATAATGTGCAGATACTGTCATCCTCGTAAAAGTACAAATATATATATATATGTTGGTGGATATTTCAAACGGCGTCATCAAGCCCCAAACTAAGCTAAGCATACTGTGGAAACCAGATGACTGATAGAATACTTACATACTTTTTGTAAATACATACATATAAATACATATTAACACCCACACACAGAACAAACATCAATCACACAAATGTTTGTCCTGGGTGGGAATCAAACTCACGACCTACAATGTGGAAGGCAGAGTTACCACAAACTGAGGTCTGTCAAAAAAGTGTAAACGAGTTTACTTGATATAGTTTTGTAGTTGGACCCCTTCCGGCATCGTTTCCTTACACGTTATGTTATCATCACAGGACATACATACTCGCACTCGTACCTCTAACAAATGTAACACAATGTAAGCTAAATTACTTGACACAAAATAATAGTAATGTTATATGGAAATTAACTTGGAATATTATACATATTTATTTGTATAAACAGAATTGTAAATATAAATTGTAAACTTGTAATTGTAATTCACCATATCTGTAAACCATATTTTAACAAATTTTGTGGGCTAAATGGAAACAATTTCAAGCTGGCTTGCTTGAAATTGTTTGTTGAATTGTTGAACAATGTTTTTTTTATAATAAGCTAACATGTATTCTGTAGAATAATATAAGTATCGCGTACGAGACGAGAGGAGCGGAGCGGACCCTCTCATTGTGGATGCGACGCGACGCGACGGTCGGCCGCACAATTTAAATCCTCGCTCTGTTTATTTGTTTACCTTTCGTGTGGGAATTTATTCAGTAAACAACTTAAACAACACAACATTAAATTAGACTTAGAGCTATTGAAATGCATTTTCCTTTTATTTGGTGTCTATGTACAATAGATTATTTCAAACTGGGGGCACGCTAAACAGCGTCTAAACATTTAAACTATTAGTGATATTTCATATTTGGTGTGATTGTGAGCTTCGGCGACTGTTTTCAGTACATTTTTATATCTCTACTAACAAATAGTTCAATGCTTAGGATTGTCTGATTGAACTGAATCTATGTCCAAAGGCATTGTTTAATTTCCGTATCTAAATAAACCTCTGATATCAACCATGTGTAGCACTGTCCAGCCGTAGCCGGTCCAACTGGTAATTGGTCGAGTGGCCGCATCAACAATAGTTTGTAGTTTAGTTGAAGCGTCAGCGGTCAGGCTGTGACTCCGCTGTTGGTGCAAATGTTCACAGCGGCCATTACCATACACTTGTATTGGGAATATAATATTACGCATGCTCGAATTTTGGTTTGCTTACATTTTTAATCCTAGTTAGTTTTTTTTTTTATGTTGGTAATATCAGAAATTTTTATATGTTTTCAGATTCATATTTATTTATTTTGCCACATGTTACTCGTTATACAGATGGTAAATGTAGTATCATGCACCTGTTTAGTGCATGATACTACATTTTTCATTCCATTCCGTAAATATTGGTTACTAATTGAATAAAATATGACCTAATAATAAATGAGAGATTCTAAGTCATTTAACACGCAGTTATAATACAAACCGAATGTAAAATATTTTTTCTTTTTGTTAAATAAATAAACCTAAACGTTGCAAAGCCAAATAAACATGATGAGATAAAAATTACCTTCCGACCTCGAAGCAAATTTATTCCTGAATATTTTGACTCCTAAACCGGAGACCTACCCAGGTGCTTATTATGATTTAACTACAAAGAGGTTGTAGGTAGAACATTAATGGGCTGAACGAGGAAGCAATCTACTTTCAAGCAAGTCAAACACTCAACGGTCTTAAATAATTCACTAAACATTATAAACCTTTTTTGTATAGGAAAATTTACTTCGTAATTTTGATATTTCGAACAAAAATAACGGTTCTCTTAAAGGGTAATTACAAAATATCAAATACGTAATTAAAAATAATCTTAAACTTAAAAGTTGTATGAACTATATATATATAGGTATATGGGCATTTATAAAGCAGACAAATAAACATTCAAATAATAAGTACTTATTGTGAACGATCGATATCGAATTGGGACACTGGCGCTTACTGGGAGAGGTCTAAGGGGGGAGTCCAAATATTGCACTTAGATTCTATCCCCACTCCGCTCTCACATTTTACGCTACACAAAATGGCTCTCTCAGTTGTCGCGTTTGAATGCATTACGAAAACAAACTCTCTTATCACTCACCGACTCACTCACTCACTCAGTGAAGTGCGGCTCGTAACCCGAGTCATTTTCCACTCGCAAGTCAATATTAGACCGATGCTGTCGGAAGTCTTGAGTCCAGATCGTACCTACGTTTATCAATTAATGTAATGGAAACTTAATACACTGATTTCTATAAACAGCGTGGGTACGAGAATGTATACCAAGATCTTCGTACATTCATGTCCCGAAATGACGGCTGCGACAGAGGAAAACGCAGACGCATCGCTTTTGTCATAAGCATCGGTTACCGCTCGACTTGGGGTGGAAATTAACTGTGTAACAATGTGTAACATGTGTAACAACACATGAAAAGGTTTGAAAGCGAGCGCTTGAGTTCCAAACATTAATATTCAAAACTCCTCTTCCACTTGTAATCCTTTGTGAAACAAAGTTTAGCGACACGAAATAATGTTAATTAACGAAGATGCTTACTCGGCGTGGGCGTGGGCGTGGGCGCGGGCGCGGGCGCGGGCGCGGGCGGTAGTGTGTTAAATCACAATTTTCCGTATAGATGCGTCGCGATCGTTGCTCCGTCCACACCTGACGAGCGCTCGTTCAACTGTGAATCTGATCGACACACCGGGCAGTGTATGCCTCCACTCGTACTCGTGAAACAGATCGCTCTTGTATTTTCGCTCATATGTGCAGCGTTCGTTCACTTCTTTCGTCAGGTGTGGAGTCACCGTTACGCGCAAGCATGTAGTTAGTTATAATAAATCAGGGTGGCTTTTGCCCGCAGCACTGTTCCTATATACTTGATTAGCGAGCTGGGTTATGCTTCATTAGCAGGGCCCGGAATTAGGTTCCAAGTTCTGCAATCTACTAATACTGGATCAAAATTAACCCGTGTAAACACTGCAAGTATGCAACTATTGTCTATTACATAAAATGAAAGCTGTTTGATTTAAAAATGAAATAATATTACTATCGAGCAGTGAATGAGGAACGCCACAAAACACCGCTTCCTCACCACAAACGAATCTATCAGACAGTTGCAAGTATTACCTATACGTGTCGGTTCTTCAATGTTCAGCTATTTACGGTTGAATATGAGAAAATACACGTCTCTGAAGGTTCCCGGGGGATTGTGCTGAATGTCTACTTCCAAAGCAAATTGAACATTTGATGGAAGGCGAGGCCTGAGAGGGAAACGTGGTGCCCAAATCTGACAAATTGCACATCGGCGTCGGCGCCGGCGCCGGCGTACCGAAAATGAAGACAATCAAAGGGTATATGTGTGTGTGTATGTATATGTATTCTACTATTTAATAGGTAATTTAAACAATCTTTTGATATAGATATCAAATAAAATTATATTATTAACTAGAATTGTCATTTTATGTACGTTGAATATACCAGTTAATTTCCTTAGAATTTAAATTTCGATTCAATCAAATTATATCTGAACTGTAATGAACTACTCTAACTATCGATTTCTTTTCATTATATCAAACAAAATTAATCTGACAGTGACTGACAACGTAATTACCTTGCCTTCAATGTGTCCGAGAACAACTATTTATATACGAGTACATGCGAAGAAACAAATTATCCGATTTAGATTCGCATTCGCAATGTTAAATAAAAACATATAACTAAATATATTATATGCTACTTGGTTTTTTGTTATTTGATATTTTTTTCCGAATGCCCAATAGTTCTACTAAGACCCATTTCAAGGTTATCCATTCATTACCGGACACCCTGTATATTTGCACACGATGTCAACAAAGTCGATGTCAGCTGTAAGCGGGACATCGACTTCGACAATGTCATTTCTAAATTCTCATTCAAAGTCAAAGTCAAAGTCAAAAAACTTTATTTCCATAGAATTCTCATAGTACTTACAAGTTATGCTTAATTTAAGGCTCGATAATGCTGTTTCAAATGTCCACCGATATAAAAAAGGCAAACATTTCTCGTGTTTGCTTTATAAAAGGGAATAAGGTTGGCACATGTCCCTAACTATGCCATTAACAAGGAGAATAGTTAAAATGGCGTCATGATCCGCCCCCCGCAGCGCGCGCCCAGTTCGCTCTGTGGCCTCACCAGGGTATCCAGCCGTCTGTCCTCGGAGGAGCTTTTCTTCCCACAACATTAGGGACTATAACCGACAGTTAGGGTAAACAGCACGGTTAAATGTTGACTAATTTGGGGTTAAGTGCGCTTCTGCAACAATCCCCAGGCCAATTTATGCAGTTTATTTGGGTTATTAGCTGTAGGATTGGCAATAACGCCGCCGCCCGCCGCCGCCGCCTACCCGCACTCGTAACACTACACATTAGCATTGAGTGTGGTGTCCGTGTACTGTTTTGCTAAGAAATTATAACTGACTAGCTGTTGCCTGCGACTTCGCCCGCGTGGAATTCGATTTATCACACACCCAAAGTAGTCTAAGTTATTCCTTGTTAAATCAGCTATCTGCCAGTGAAAGTCTCGTCGAAATCAGTTCAGCCATGTTTCCTTGGACAACATAAAAGTTTTTAGAATTCTCGATAAATCATATTATTTTTTGTTCGAAACGGATCAAAACTAATAATATATTAAGGTCACGAAACAAAGGGTAGGTATTGACCTCCTGATAGCATGTTCTGTGAAATCCACTGGTCAGCGAACCCTGATTAGAAGTGACATAGCTACGGGTACGTCAAACAATAACCCTGAAATTCCAATATCACTGTTATTTCAGTTTGTTAACTTGAACAAATATTAATTAATCAAATCAAACTGAAACACAAATGATATTCCGATAGGTAACAAATGGATTGATTGCTTAGTATTTGACAAAGGTCCAGTCGGAGCCAACAATAGCCGAAACCAACCTTCGGTCCCTTCCTATAATAATTTATACACTTCATCACATAACTGCCATTCAAGAAGTCGTTTTCAAAGTTCCATTTTATTTTAGTTACACTTTTGACTTACTTCTTCGATTTTCTTAGATAATTAAAAGAATAATCCTGTATGAATGTTAAATTGGGGTTACCAGCGGTTGTTTAAATATAAAGTCACCATGATAGACTACTTATAGAAATAAATAGACTTGTTATATTTATTTACTTTAGCCAACTGTAGAGTTATCACCATAATCTGTAATATTAAGCTAATGTTATTTACACATATCATCATGAAACAAACAAGTTATTATTAACAATGAATCGAATTAATTGGCGGCAACACTTTTATAAATTGTGTGCAAAGTGCTCTATCGCGGTGTCGCTGTGTCGCTGTGTCGCTGTGTCGCTGTGTCGCTGTGTCGCTGTGTCGCTATGTCGCGGTGTCGCTGTGTCGCTGTGTCGCTGTGTCGCTGTGTCGCTGTGTCGCTGTGTCGCTGTGTCGCTGTCACAAATAAGTGATTTGAATTTGAATTTGCTGTGTCGCGGTGTCGCAGTGTCGCTGTGTCGCTGTGTCGCTGATTAAACTTCAACTCGTTTAATTTTCATTTCCGAGGTTCATTCACGCCTTTATGAAGTGCAGTGATATTACTGTGATATGACGTTGTTATATGGTTTCATATGTATTTTTATAATATTAATAAAAGAAGCATCATAAGTTCAAAGTGAAAAATGCTGCTAAATGACTTTTTCGAATAATTTGTGGAAAGTATTGCGGGGCGGTTCTTTGAGGAGGAGTTGTGTAAGGAGTGGCATCTCCCATTGATATGCCATTGATGTGAGACATGGCGTCAGCACGCCACCTTCAAACAAACACGCCAAATAATAAAACCACATTAACACTTATGTCTCGCATAGCAATCAACGATAGGTTGCATAGTGTGCATAGTCTGATATTTTGTAATGATCGTTCACATGGGACCCGCTTGTATGGATGTGTAAATTGTTTTCATTGAGATGAGCCCCAACATGTCTGTTTGGTTTTCTTTATATTAAAAAAAATCACTTTGAATAAGTTTTATTTTCATCGTTTCTTAATATAAGAAAGAGATCATATTTGATTAAATTAAGAATCATCAAAGGTAAAGTTCCGGACGAGCGTGTTAATTATATATTTCTTCCAGAAACTCGTGAGATTAACAATTTCCGCAAAAATTCTAGGAAATACAGTTTCCGTTGAATATTATCCTCTGAGTATTGATGGTTATTCGATATTAATTTTTCCCTTCCATCCTAAAATGTACCTGCCGAAGGGATGAATGAGGGGGAAACGTGCAAATATTTACGAATAAATCATACTTTATATTGTAAAGGACAACGCCCAAAATGTAAACCCCAGCGGCGAGTAAACATATATGTTGTACAATACAAGGGAATAAATAGAAGTAATTAAGTATAAAGTATGAGTAATATGTGTGGGTCTCTCGAATAATCATAAGTTGACGTTACTACCTACTGAGCTGTAATCGATATGTAAAATTGGAATGGAAATATTTCTCGAGATCTTGATCTTCATCCCAATTCTTTAAAATATGCTTTTCTTAGATACACAAAACACGTTCGAGAAACAAGCGAAATTTTTTCTTGTGTGACTGTATCTTATATCAAACATTTGAGATTCTTTTTATTTTTAGATATCATATATTTACTTGAAACTTTTGCATAAAATTATCTGCCATTTTATTACAACATCCTACTTTAAAAATATTGTTATTTATGAACACTTCAGATGGTGTCAAATGCTATAATACTGAAAATAAAACAAAAGTCAACATTGTTATTAGTAAATAAATAAAGCTCGCAGGAAATATATAATAATACATAATAATGTTTGTGTTTAAGTTTTAAGTGAAAAATTTACGGACAGAACTATCAGATGGTGTTAAGTGGTAACCTCTGACCATAACCAACCAATACGTTTGGGGTCCTTTAGCTAGTTAGGTACAACAAGATAACTCGCATCATATTAACGCATAATTCTGAGACATGAAGGTAGAAAGTCTCATATGCCTGTAATTTCACCAGCAACCACAACTTCCAACCAAAATATAGTTTGCCTTTAAAACTGTCTACGTATGTAACCTTATTAATTTCGTTTGAAAAAGGTAAGTTTTCAATTTGTGACAATGTGTAAACTAGGTATATAATACGCGGAATACAATTTTTTTATAAATATCGAAAAGTCATCAGTAGCCTCCAAATGGTAAATTTTATTTACATTTGTTTTGAAGCTTTTCATATAGCCATGGTAAAATATAACTCAGTCAACGTATAAAAGTCAATGTCTAGGCAATTTATAAAATAGCGGTGCGGTGGTGGCCTTGGAATGACAGAAGCAAATTGGACCTCTGTCTCACTGGGATGGCTATAGGTATTTTCGCCGCGCGCCCGGTCCGGTAAAATGTTTTCAACATTTTACCGGACCGGGCGCGCGGCTATTGGAAAGAAATATAAAGATATAAGAAAGACTGGCGGATATAAAGAAAGAAAGAAAAAGAAAACATTTGTTTTAACCACTCACAAATACACACTAATAAAAGGAAACAAAATACATAAACAAAAAACATAGAACAAAAAGGATACAAGTATATTATTATAAACTTAGTATTTAGTGGGGCCAAAATAGGTCCCGGTCTCAGCTTAAAGCCGTACTGCACCAGTAGGTGACAGTGCGACGCTGGTAGGTATTCTGACCGGACCTAGGAATTGTGACTAAAAATAAACGTGGAAAACTAAAATAAATAACAATATTTAACACTACAGTAAAAGAACATAGAATAAACATAAGCTAATAACAATAACACAGATACATCATAAATTATCCTAAGAAAAAATAAATACATGGACGGTTTTCCATTAATACATTAAATATACCTGACATGTACCAGACCCATCCGACACGCACGAGACAATCAAGCGAAAATTAGTCGTCCGTCTGACAGCGCCTTAAATTTGACATAGACAACCACGTTTACATGATTGATTGGCCGGTTGAGTGATACATAAATAACTGTTTGACAGTAGTCAGCGTAATGTCAACGTCTTGTCCTTTAAAAAATAAAACACGTAATAAAAAGAAGAAAAAATAATAACAATAAACTTACAAGGCAAAGGCAAACCGTAACTATGGAGTCGTGATGTGATGTACATTCGATACGTACATAATGCCTAGGTGCATACATAATGCATATTATATTATACCGGGTTTTACAATAAATATATTATATATAATATTCTAATAATTATTAAACAATATTTAAAATTTTTATATTTTATTAAGTCTGAACATGTTGTTGGTATGCGATTTGTTGTAGCTGTTTAATTATTAACGTATGAAATGCAGGAAGAAAGTGTATGGCGAGTAATTCTTGAGATAACAATGGGAAAGCTGAGCTCACAACTAGTTTAGTCTAACTTTGGCGATACAGCAATCAACAGGGTGAACGAGGCTTCGCTTTGCTTCGCTAGGTGTACTACGAAAACGATGCGGGTAATGTATATAAATATATTTATATTTTAGCAATTCCCCAAACGAGTAACTTGTTGTCAATATAAAACGAGTGATCCTTGCGGCTATCAACAAGCCAATTAAAAGTTCTGGGCCCGACATTTCGCGATGAGTGTCCTATTGTGATTAAAAAGTTATGAAAATCATAATTGATTCGACCTTTTTTTACGTAGTGACATCTTTGATATTGAACTCTCGATGATTTGCTCGATCTGGTCTAGGCAGGAACACTGAACAATTTATATCCTATTATATTTATGCTATTTAATTTAATTTATTAATATAAGAATGATAAATATTCATCTTTATCTTAATTCTGCGTCTCAGTCAAAATACCTAAAAAAAAATACCAAAATCTTGTACTTGGATGACATATTTTTTCCAGTTATTTTGATTTGGAAACCAAAATTGCGGCTCTCAACTCGCGCACAACTCGTGGGAACAAACAAATAATTAGTGATGGAACTTATCAACGAGTGAGTTCACAATTCAGTGTTTTCCTTCGAGTGCCTACTCATTACTTTACATTGATGAAGTATTCTTGTTTCAGAAGTCATTGTATTCGTATTGAAAGTGATGGGACAAGCAGGAAACTGATGGAAGGTACTATAGGCATGCAATACCTACAGTAGTCATAACTGGGCATTATTTTTATCTCTGGGTACTCGGTTTTTAAAAATAGCATGAGTATAGTAATGTCAACTTTATTGTAATGCCAACTAATCTCGTGTAGAATTCGTTGCTAAACTTTAAAAACTAATAGAATTATTTCTAGATCCTACCAGATTCATACATAAAACCAAACCTCTTGATCAGAACCTATCTATACTCGAAGAGGCTTCAATTTAAAATTCGTATAAGAATATTTCTCAGTACAGAAAATCTAGATATTTTGCTTTAACTACATTTATACGTCCAATGCTTAATGATTACAATATAATAATGCATTTATCTATTTCGTACACGAATGCTCCGGAATACAACTCATAATATTTATGATGATCTTCTGATGCGACTTGGGTCTTGTCATACCTACTTTGGGAGGACCCAAGTCGCATCGGCTGTTATGGGCCGAGGTTACCACTTAACACCAGGTGGGCCGTCGGCTCGTTCCGTAAATGTATTACATAAAAAAAAATATATATAGGTTGTGATGGCTTTCTACTTCTGGTGACTAAGGTATCATTTGGACGTAGCTAACGGCTATTTCCTCTTTTTTTATGTCATTTAGTTGACGTGAAGAGCTTACGGCCCACCTGATGTTAAGTGGTAACAGCCGCCCATAACAAACAATGTGACTTGGGTCCTCCCCTACTAGGTGCGACAAGACCTAAGTCGCACTACATTGCGTCCATCATCTCGAGACGGGGATGTTACGTCTCATGCGCCTGCAATTTCCTCACCCATTCGTTAACTATATTTTTTTGACTGACCCCAGCTCAGTTGGTAGTAACTCTACGTTCTGTAGTTTGTAGGTTCGATTCCAACCCAGGGTAAACATTTGTGTGACGAGCATTGAAGTTTTTTCTGTCTGGGTGTTAATATATATTAAAATGTTTGAATTTACAAAAAAACTATATAAGTATTCTATCAGTCATCTGGTTCCCATAGTACTAGTACAAGCTATGCTTACCTAAATTTTAAGGTTGTGAAATGTCCAACAATATTTATTTATTTTATTATTCTAAATAACGATGCTGCAATATCTGACCACACTTAATTCTCTCTTATTTCCAAATTCCTCAGCACCTCACTACACCCACCACAGTATCGTGGGCTACTCGTCCGTGGTAGACCTTTAATGAAATTTCCTGGGGTAAAAAAGGTGCTAAAACCATTGTTTTGCTTTGCAACATAAAATAAATATTTTTCATAGTCCCTTGCTTATAGAATTTTTAATTAAATTGCTACATAAACCACATTAGTGAAATTTTAATTTTGAGATTTCGCTTAGGATTTCATTATTGTGTCTTTGATCATGTTGGAACGCTAGCAAATGTTTACACCGGAAAGGGGAGGCCTTTCGGGATTATAACAGCGAACGTACTTTATGATGATTTATATATATTAGTAGTGCTCTAACAACACTACAACATATTTCAGGAACGCTCAGTGAATGTTTCTATATTTTATTTTTACTTTTTTTAATAGTCAATTAGGTTTAGCCCCAATGACGTTCTCAAATAATTGTACATGCCGGCCGTATTAAAGCAATGTATGCCGTGATTATATAAGTTTGAGCTCAAAACTAGGTCTGCTTCTTAACTCTACTATCAAATTTATTTTATTGTTTATTTCCTAAATGTATTTGGGTTAATATACTAACCACCCACAGGGTTTTCGAAATTTTATATTATATTTCATCATCATCATCATCATATCAGCGGGTAAAAGTCCACTGCTGAACATAGGCCTCCCCCAAAGATTTCCATTGTGAACGGTGTTGAGCCACCTGCATCCACCGACTTCCTGCGACCCTGACTATGTCATCAGTCCATCGGGTAGGTGGCCGCCCTACACTGCGTATTATATTTGGAAAGTAATAAATAATGTTATATATTAGGCAAAAAATAATTCATTAGCCAAATGATAATACGACCCACCTTGCCATCTTAAAATGATACACTTGTATGTATAAATAGGGCATACAAGATTGATCGTGAGATTTGTGAAACTTGTTTAGAGATGTTACAAGTCGTCACAGATCCGCTAACTTGTTATGGACCCTTCAAAATAACAAGTCCGAAGTAAGAAATATAATAAAGTTATAAAGATACATGACATTACAAGGCAAAATATTCTCAGTTTAATTGCTAAGGTAATAAGTAAAACAAAATTGAGCTATTATGGGCCGAGGTAACCGCTTAAGACCAGGTGGGCCATCTGCTTGTTCAGTAACTGTATCACATAAAAAATACACTTTATTTTTTTATATTTTGTAGTATTATTTGATTTCATATGTTTATATTATAGTATACAATAAAGTATTTTCATTTATTTCAAACAGCGATTATATGAATACTTTAAAAATCAAATGTGAGGGTAATCCTCAACGATAGGAAATAGCTGTCGGCGATTAAAGCGAATCGCTGCAATGAACAAAGTCGTAAAAATTTGATTGGAAATCGAATTTCACGCGTTTTACGAACATGATACAAGGTTTTGTTGATATTGTTCCGGAAAGCGATTATATGTATTGTACACATCATACACATATGTAGTCAGTGTAGATATTTCAATACGATGTTATGTATTTACTGTATAATAACACTATTAATCAATCGTAATGTGGACGAAATCACGGGCAGCAGCTAGTGCTACTTATAAGTGTCTTGGTCAAGGTTCTGAATCCGGTGCTCCACATATATCCGCAATCCGCGGTTAGAGACGGACGGACGGACGGACGGACGGACGGTAACACGCGCCGTAGTGTCGTTTTGTTCATACTTCGAGCGGGATCACATGATCAACTACTGGACGCCATCGTGGAACATTATACAAATATCCGTTCTGTAAATTGATATTTTGATGATACATATTTGTACATGCTAGTTTCTACCCGTGGCTTCACCCGTGTGGTACTGGGATTATGTTTGTGTTCCTACCAGGTCCACCTACCTATGTTTGTTATATCAATGTTCAAAATTATGTGGTGTAAAGAGATATATATCTTTATTGTCATGTAAGTGATAGAACCAGCTGACGGCCCACCTGATGGTTGAGTGGTAACCGCCGCCGATAGACAACAGCAATACGACTCGACTCCTCTCCACCAAAGTAGGAGATGACTCCAAGTCGCAATGCGTTCCGTCCATCACCCCGAGACGGGGATGTAACGTCTCATGCGTCTTTAGTATTTTGTTCGTTTAGAGTCTATTTATGTGTCTAGGGTGCTATCTTAGTAGAGTTTTTGTTTAAGATAACCACACCTTTCAAACCAAAACACAGCAACGCGTACGCGTCACTGCTTGGCGGCAGAAATAGGCATGGTGGCAGTACTTCCCCGGACGAACTTGGCGTGAGTTCTTCTGCTCTTAGTTTTCTCTCGTACGCTTACATATTGTGGCACCACATATCCAAACACAAAAACAAACCTTCACCATTTAAAATAATTTGTGTATTTACACCTGACACACAGTAGTATTATATATTAAAAAGTTAATTTTAGCGTTTGTACATTCACATATTTAATGACTTTTTTTTCTTCCGTAAGCTACAAGCAGGCAAAGTCACAAATAGTTTCGTTTTACTCATCAATGTTTCTTGATCTTTGATCACAAACTTCCACATATTTCGTTTAATCTGTGTGGATAAGAGCTCACAAAAAAGGTTTCTCGCATTTTGGTTGGGGACCAAATTGTAGACCAACTTCGGAGATGGAAGAGAGAATCTCTCTCATTATAATTCGTATGTATATTTTGGTGTTTTTATCTGAACGTTTGACGATCACAAAAGTGTTGTCCATAGGTTGATTGATGCCCGATCACCGCAATACCGAATCCATTTCAATTAAGCCCCGTAGACTCGCCTTTCACAGCGAAACAGATAATGCCACTCAAAATTTGATAACTGGTTTAAGAGCGTAGCGTTGCATTGAAACAGAATTGCGATGCGGTCGCCCGCCAATTTTCGTGTTTACGAGAGCCCTGGCACCTGGAACCTGGCACCTGGCACCTGGCGCGCGGTATCCACCGATGCGTTGATTAATCGTGCGCGTGCGCTGACTAGTCGGTTACATGTGGGTGAATATACTGTTCAACAAAAATATTTATCTTTATTAGTTCTATACAAAAAGAAGCGGCACTACAGATTTATCTTTTGAAATTAACCAAAAATACTGAGTTTGGATAAGTAATGGTAAACCAGCACACGCAGATTCTTAAATATTAAAATAGTAATGAAATGTCAAATAAAAAATACACAGTTGTGACAATACACAATAAATGTACATGTTGGTTATATTATAAATGTGAAAGTATGTTTGTTGGGTTGTTCTTAGTTCCGACATGACGTCACACTACCTGAGGGCTGTAGGTAAGCATTCCGGCTGAAACGCGCGTACCTAATCATATTTGTAAAAGTAATCTTTGCAGTAGAAATTTATCGTTCGGTACGTGAAGAGAAGGCAAACTTTCCATATTTCATCTATAATCATTATATCTATATATTTCTACTTATATTTTGACAAGCCTCACAGCTCAGTTGGTAGTAATAGTAACCCTGCTTTCTGCCCTTTAGGTCGTGAGTTTGATTCCCACCCAGGAAAAACATTTGTGTGACACAAAATGTTAATATGTATGTATTTACGAAAAAAGTATATCAGTATAATACTGATATACTTCACTATCAAGCTTGCTTTGGGGCTAGATATCGCTGTGTGAAATCTCCACCAATATATATTTATATATTATTTATTCACTCTAACTATAGTGCAAATATTTTTGCAAAAAGGATGTGCATACGGACAGCCGCACAGACGGATAGGACGAAACTAACACGCTGGTTCTGTTATTGCCATTCGGCTACAGAACCTTAAAAGTATAGGAGACCTAAAATGGAAAAACATCATTTGGACTTGACAACCCTGCCTCGTAACCCACATTTCTTAAAAAACATCCAATCCACATTGTACGAGGGAAAATGATGTTGCGATGTTTACGGTTTAATTATTTTAGTGCGAGGGGATGAGGGGACGAGGGGATGGGGGGGTGTGAGGGGGTGGAGGTTCTGTTACACCGCGAATATGGCAACTTATAAAACTGTCGTTAAAACTCTATAAAAACTTAAAGAGTGATCGTAAACATTACGAGTGGGGTATTTATTTATAAGCTAAAATGTTTATGTGACTTGAGACAGTTGTGTAAATAGTCTTAGAAGTAACTTTTAATTAGACTGAAATGTCACTATCTATCAATATCATTAATTATATGTACTTCGATTTCAGCACAACCTATGTGTTACTAAGTATCTAGATTTAATAAATGTAGGACAATGTAGTGTAATGTAATATTATAAATTTTACTTAAAAATGACATATTGGCAAGCCAGAAATGAGGTCAAAATATATCGGGGGAAACCACAAATTTGTACATTACATTAAATTAATTAGTATTGTGAACAAATTGTATCTGTAATCAAGTCCTTTTGTTTAAAGTCACTACAAGAAGATACAAAAAAAAAACGATAAGATTTATGATATCATTAATCAAAAAACCTTTGACTGCCCTATTTATATTCTTCAGTTAATTTCAGATTAATCATTTAATCGTTAATGAGGTAACAGATCAGATATAATGTTTTAATTTGTAATTAATGAAACAAACTAAAACTTTTGATTAAAGTGTTATCGCAGCAGAACTTGCTTAAACTTCAATCAAGCCAATCAATCTGTGGTCGACGAAATCTTATAATAATAATAATAATAATAAGTATTTATTTCAAAATCTCTCACCTTTGACACAATACTTTTGAGACATGATAGAGACTAGGTGGAAGGGAATGCGTTTGCGAGTTGTGGTTATTGAGATATACGGTTTCTAAATTCGATGGAAACAAATTATGTTTAGACATATTATTTGTATAACTTGAGTTTAGTTTGAAATTTTAAAACATTTATCTAATTATTTTGTTGAATAAATGTTTATATCTTTCTATACCGAAATCCCCAAAAGAAAAAAATCTCTGAGCATGTAAAGTCTTATATCCACTATTCTGGTTATTTACCCATAATTTTATTAATAACTCTGATAAAAGGTTTATTACAAACCAAACTCGAACGTTTATTATAAACGTCTGGGAAATAACAAAGGCAGTTATGATTTAAAACACGTAAAGAGGTAATTATGTATATACACGTAGGTACAGCGGGTGCTATTCGGCGGACAATGTTTGAAATAGAGAATTAGGTCCACTTATCGCTTTGAATTAGAATAAGATAAATTGTGAGATAGTTCAAATAAATTGCCTTTAAACTATATGTACCTTCAAATATTTTGTTTATAATTAACATCGCAAACGGTGGCATGTTGAAGAGACTTGACAAGGCAACACATTTGGTTTCTTAAATGTGGATATTGATAGTGTGCTCAATATTTTTCTCTTTTGGTACTGGCATGTGGTATTTTGGTAAGAAACCAACAAAGAAATTAACAAATGAACCAAATCACCTTATAATACGGATTCCTTAAATATATTAACCGTCCAGATTTAGAAGCCGACGATTAATAAACGTCAGAGCATGCGTTCGAGCGCAAGATATCCACATGAGTTCATTTTGCAAAACATTACTTACATTATAAGAAGCGTGTTTCCTTAACCGAATTTGTAATATGTCGTAAATAATGTAATGAAGCAGTTTGAATGTATATAATTATATACTTTTACATGACATGAACATTTCTCCAAGAATATGTTTTGTTAGAGTAATGTTACATGTGTACACGTTTTGAGCGTGTTATAAAGTTATTCCTGGAAAACTAACGAGGTCGTTAGATCCCACTCAAAAAATAAAGCTTTGACGTCCTTCCTGTTTACTACAATATTTATATTATTATATATATATATTTAAGTGTTAACTTTGTTTCCTCGTGATGGTATGGTAAGTAGATGTCACATTTCCTCTATATTTTGTTTGTAGAACGTATCAGTATCACAAATTTTCTAGCAGTACCAATCTTAGAAAAGAAGAAAATACTACTTCTCTTCTTCGAATCACCGGTTCTGTCGAACCAGTGTGGTGAAAGGATTGTAAGTGCGCCTCAAAGAGGCTCAAAATACTACTAATATGAAATGAATATTTTCAGTACGTGCTTTCAACAATTTTTTAATTAATTAAGTATTATAATTGCAAGTCCTAAACATATAAAAAGCTCCAAGTCCCCCACAATATTTCCAAGCGAGTACCTAAACGATCAACTCGGTTCCAGTTCCAGTGTAATCCCGGCGCGGCGCGCACCGAGCCAGCGCTCGGAGCACATAATCCACGAGTTCGTTTCGGTAAGTGAAAACGCCACAAAATAAAGAAGTTATAATGACACTCGGTCGCCGGCCCAGATAAATGTTTATCCACATTAAGTGGGTAAACATAGCATTTTATGGGACGAGGCAAAGAAAACGTTATCTGTGAAATAACGATCCAATTACGCTCTCCTAACTGTCGGGGAGTGAGTATCAAGGCGGTGACAAATCGGCATTATTTTAAAACTGCATTTAAGGTTAATATTTGTTATGATATTAAGCAATAGCTTAATCTTCGACTGACATCTTCATATGAACAATATTCATATTAATAATACTCAAAAATAAATTTTGCAGAGATATAATAATATGTGTGTATAATCTAGTAAGCACATGAAATCAATTTGTAACTCAGTTATGTTGAACTTGACAGCATATTTTCTATCGTCTTATTAAGAGTTCGTAAATAATATTTCAGTGAAATTCAGTAAAATACGTAATATTTTATGGAAATATAAGAACTTTTAAACATGTCTGGAACATAAATGGTATTTTTTTATCATGTGAACAATCTGAAGCGTCCTCCTCTCGAGTGCTGTTCGAGAAATTGTCGAGCGCTCTTATGCTAGTGTTTTATATTTTTTACAATTTAGTTATATGTATGTATTTTAAAAGATATTTCTAGGCGTTTTTATAAATATATCTCTCCTATTATTTTCTTCATAACTATTTTCTACTAGCAAAGAAAAAGCAATACGTCAGAAATAAAATTTTCTTTTTTAAATTCATGTATATTCACAGTGGTATTCACTTTGGTTGACCCGTACCCGTACTTGTTATATATAATTTATATTATATATATATATATATAAAATATAAATTATATCATTATCTGTAAATTGGTGAAAACTCTCGTTAAAACCGATGCTATGTATTTCTTGACTATGAGAATTGATGACATCGCGCACAGTTTGGCAGACAGATTTTTTACATTTCGCACAGCGTCTTCTAGTCCTAAACTAAGATACCTTCCAGATAAACGATAGAATACTTATGTATTTGTTTGTAAATACGTACCAACATATAATTATCAACACCCAGACAGAAGAATGTGCGTGTTCTTCACAGTGATATATGTCCTGGGTGGGAATCGAACCCGACCTAGAGCGCAGAAGGCAACTGAGCTGTGAGTCGTCTGGAAACTCTATTTTACAACAGTCTATACATTGATTGAATGGACAAATATTGAAGGTATGTAATTTCTCCTGAACGGCGACTCTAGTGAAGAAACACGTGGATTATTTACAAGGCCCACTGCATACATACAAAGCGGATATATTTATCGTTTTTGAAATTCCATTATAACCAACAACAATTCCAAACGCAATCTGTAAACTGTCGCATACGTTGGATAGTTTCCATTCGTAATGTTCTCCGCTCAGCTGCGGTTACAATTCTGATGCCGATATTCCAATAAGGAAACGGTGGCGTCCGAAAGCCGAAACCCTGATCATTAAATTTTAAATTTTTCAACCGGTTGTTTGGTTTTGCTGCACGAATATTCGATATTATATCCAATTCACATAACAAATTGGTACGAAAAATTGTTTCAAATAAAAAAATATGTAATCGCACACGGCGCGGCGTACAGGACTGTGCGATCACATAAACTACGAGTACGTTTGAAATGACACACAGGTCTCCCAAGCGCCGGCGCCGCCGCCGCCGCCGGCGCCGGGTGTACGAGTGTAGCGTGGTAAAGTGTCCGATGTACGAATATGAGTTGTGTGTGTGCCCTACCACCGGCACCGGCACCGGCACCGGCACCGGCACGCGGCACCGTCTCACTTGAGGAGAGCGCACTACACGCGCCCGCGCACACCTACCACTTACATTTTATATTGTACAATTGTTTTTTTTTCTTTTTTATTGGGGTTAACTAACAGTCACATAGTAACTACCAATATAAAAATAAATACTTAAATAAATTATTCCCTGTGGAACCCACACCGTTTACCATAGATACTACTTATTGTTGCAACTAGACAGCCGAAACCCTCCCAACTGAGGATAGGCGCAATACCACGAATGTGATCACTCAAAGTCAAAAACTTTATTTCCATAGAATTCATAAAGAAATGGCTTGGAAACGTCAATATTCAAAACATAAGGTCACGCGTACTTATCGATAAGTTTGATGCCTGTTCAATCCCTATCCGACCCTCCATGGGGAAGAACAGACAAGAAACCCCTAATGGAGGGATTCCTTTTTTCAACTCAACACACACTGACTGCTATATTATCTTTATGAAGTGCTTGTAGCGTTTTTGTCCTTGGAAACATTGTGTGCACACAAATTGTACGCGCAGTTATAAAATCTTAAGGTGCCCGAGCGATAGCTACGTGTTTATGGGTAATGAAGTAAATGTTTGATTTTAAGTAAGTATATACCCAGCGCGGCTGTAATGAGCGCCCGCTGACGAGTACTTAATGATTATCAGGCAAATGTCTCAAGGGCGACCATTTTCAAGCAAATTCATTTGTGTAATGGAGATTCGTATTATAAACAATTTCAAAGAGACAAGAAATTATGATGAACGGTAAACGTTCTATTTAACTTAATGAAACACGACACAGTTTGTGTATTCGTCGTCTCTCGTCGTAACAATGAATACCACACACCTACACACACACGCACACACACACACACCTACAGGGCTATTTCAAGTGGAACCCTACTCAACAAAATGTACCAAAGTAGCGTCAGTACTCTTTCTTTGGTTTAGTTTTTACTTAAAGCGCTTCTTTTCTTTCACCTATGTGTGATTTTAAGTGTTTTCTTAAGCATAATAATGCTATCTGTAAAAACCCCTTTTAAAGATGACTCTTGTATTCTTCTGTCTTTTACCATACACAAATTTCACTGCCATACATGAATATTAGCACTCCCCATCCAAGGTCAGCCGTGCCTCTTTGGACAATTTCCGGCTGCTCGTAAAGGTTTCTGTTGCCCCAGAATGTCTGTAGTGATAGCTGCTATATAACAAACAACTAGTTACCTAAAAAACACAACTTTATTACATATGTGTAATGTCAAGTACAAAAAATCACACATTCAATAAAAAGCCCGGAAAAGAGCAAAACCAAACAGATAGCAGTGGACCGGATTAATCCCTTGTCACACATTCAGAGGATTTTAAAACTGCGGTTTGTAAATCACACCTAGCAACCATCGCTGGCGCTCGTTACGCAAAAACAAACCAAATACACGTGTTCAAAGATAAATAAATGTTAGTGCATATGTCCGGCAGCCAAACAACACGACGCGACGTTCCGAACAAGCTGATATTTCTGAATATCGGAAAACATTTCCGTTCAGTTTGGGATAAGGTATAACACGCATAAAATGGTATCACCGACGCGACGCCCGCGGCCGCTGAAACTAGTTTATACCCGAGGGAGCTATTACTGGACCTGAACTCGCAAAAAGACACCCAAATAGCGGAACCACAGCGTAAAGTAGGGTTGTGGCGTTAGGTGTACAAGGTCGGCGGAATGCCCATGTAAATACATAATATCTCGGCATTGGTTCAAACCTACCTATTTTGTGGGAATGGCGTTGATTTGCTTTCCTCGTTTTCTATATTGGCTTATACCCTGAGGGGTTGCTGAGCTTTTTTGCCAAGCTGTCTCAGGAATACACTGCTACATTTTTAATTAGAGCCAGTAAACAATTTATACCGACGAATGAAACAAGTCCGGCAGAATTAGATGAATGAGGTATGCAAACAGCGCAAATATACCTACTTGAGCATTCAAGTTGGCAAGCACACGCGGTGGTATATTCTGGATACAATACTAATCATCCTCATATCCTCATCTATTAACTTTTGAGAACAATCAAACAGTAAAACCTAGTTTAAAAACTGAGTTTTCCAGCACCATTTACCATTTTCATGTTTCTGAGAATGCCACGTGTGGAACAAATTGGATTAAATATATATATCGAGATGCAATATAAATAGTGTTTCTTATAAGAAAACAATATTGCTTTTAATAGGATGGTAGTTCCGAGACGGTCGTTAGGAAACGGCACATATAATAATCAACATGTCAAGAACGGTTTCAAATTCTCACTTGATATACATACACGAGTATAATAGTCCAGTCATTATTGACATTCCAAATGGATAATTTAATAATAATTCCGCAAGTTTTCAAACGTTCGGTCAAGTGAATGGTACATTGGGACGACAATAAATCTCATTTTGTAACCTTGTCCGCACTCCGCACTCCGGAACATTGTTAAAATTGCAATTAAATTAATTATTGCTGTATATGGTCGTGAAAAAAATTCCAAAAGTTCTGCAAACTTGGGGAAGTTTTCGATATAATATTTCATATCACGTATTAAATTTGCAACCAATCTAAGTGTACGGAACATTTTTTGTTATTGAAAATTTTTCCGATATATGTGTCAAATTTGCAGAACTTTTGGAACGTTTTCCTTCAGTTTAATAAAGAAAAACATTAATTTTTAATAACAAAAAATGTTCCGTACACTTAAATTGGTTGCAAATTTGACACGTGATGTAAAATAATATATTTAACACCACTCCAACTTTGCAGAACTTTTGGAATGTTGGTCTCAACAACTGAGCAAATTATCATTTATTGCATTTTTAACAATGTTCCGGACCGCAGAACAGGTTGCTAAATTTTATAGTTTGTTTTAATACCATTCCCGACCTTACATCAACATTTGAAAACTTTTGGAATTATTATGAATTAATTGTCGTGACTGACTGGACTATAATGTGAAACAATCAAAGTATTGCTTATTGACTATTATATTAATAGAGATTTATGATCCTAAGTATACATTTTATATTTCACATTTCACTTTGTGAACCAAACGTTTATAAATGAATGAAATTTGAATTTTCACTTGTAAATTATCTTATTAACCTCGATTAAGATACGAAATTAGATTTGAAAAAACTTTTTTGGAATTATCCTGACTAAGTTTTATGTTTGAAACACAATAAAATATAATAAGCAGTAGTAATAATGAAGGGAATAAACAGAATAGTCTCTAACTCTTTAATAGGTGACAAAATGTAACTATTCGTGCTATAGACAACACGCATATTAACCTGAAATGGGCATAAACCCAACTCTATAATGACCTTAATTACTCTACCTACTTACCTACCTTAATATTTTTAATAATATTCCTTTCATATTTTGTTTTATTTATATTTGTATGACTCCTTCAGTCTTCTAGTCAGTGTTTTAATATGTTACTGGATAGATAATTACATAGATCACACTAATGAATAAGTAAATGAGGCCATTGATTTAAGGCAGGTGTTGGCATGAGTTAATTTCTTGGATTACTTAAGTGTACGTAGGTAATTTAAAATAAGTTATAATAAAAACTAGACAAATGACATCAAATTATGATAAGAATACAAATAATTTATATTGTGCTAAAGGGATATTTTCAGAATCATTACACCTTAAAAAATGTAATCAATATATTTATATTTTCCTCATCAGCTGATATGATAGTTATGGAATCTCAGAGATTTCAGCTGCAAGCCATGCTCAGATATAGTTTGGGAAAGGCGCAATACTTTGATCTCGTTATTTTAATGGTAATGATTGAAGTTTTCAAGCCATTTCTTTAAAATTCATTGGATTCGTATATTTTTGTGGGTTCGATTCCCACCCAGAACAAATATTTTGTGTGACGAAATGATGTTAGTTCTGCGTCTGGATATTGATATGTATTATAAGTATACAAGTAAGTATTACATCAGTTGTCTGGTTCCCATGATACAAGCTATGCTTAGTTTACTATGGGGCTAGAAGACGCGGTGTGAAATGTCCAACAATATCGTTATTATTATATTATTATTATCTACTAGCTGTTGCCCGCGACTTCGTCCGCGTTTCGGTTTTATCACGCACCCCTATTGTACCCCTCGGAAAAGTAGTGTAAGTTACTCCTTGTTACATCAGCTATTTAGCAGTGAAAGTCAGTCCAGCCATTTCAGAGATTAGCCGGAACAAACAGACAAAAATTGTAAAATATGATATTTTGGTAAATGTACCGTGTATACATCCATATGTACTTAGTAAAAAGCGGTTATTTTAATATTACAAACATACACTCCAATTTTATTTATTTGTATGTATAGATGTATGGTTCGCACTACCTTGTAATCGATATCATTTCATATATAATATTTATCAAGAAATATATTACTTATAACGTTATGGTACACGTATTTGCTACTACGTAAGGGAGAAATGTAGTTTGTTATCAAGAATAAACTATATTTTATCGTACAACAATAATTTGTAAAAATATTTCAGCAAGTTATAAATGGATATTCTCAGAACCTTGTAAGTTGCTTGGCAACTTTTGATTAACCACGACGAGGAAAAACTTTGTGAATCACGAATATTGAAATATTTACCGGGAAAATAAAGATATCTGCTACACAGCCACTACAATAACAGCTGGAGCACTTTACTTACTGATCCAGTTCTGAACAGACATCATGTACATTTCTTATAAAGATAGGGTGAATATGAGTCGTCAGCTCGTTCCGTAACTGGATCACATATCACAGTATCACTCGGTCACGTCGACTGCCTTTACTTATACTTATTGTTCACTTACATTATCCTACAGTTAATTTCACTTACAACGAAGATATTTCGTAACGTATGATTAGCTGTACGGAAAATAAGAATATTGAAGTTTTTAGGGGTTATTGGAGAATAACAGTTCATAATAGTTTTTTTTTAATGTGATATAGTTACGGAACGAGCCGACGGCCCACCTGGTGTTAAGTAGTAACCTCTGCCCATAACAACCGATGTGACTTGGGTCCTTCCTTACTAGGTACGACAAGACCCAAGTCGCATCGTATGCACCCGTAACTCTGAGACGTGTAGGTGGAATGTCTCTTGTGCCTGTAATTTCACCGGCAACCACACCTTTCAAACCGGAACCCAGTAACGCGAACGCGTTACTGCTTGGCAGCAGAAATGGGCATGGTGGCAGTACTTCCCCGGACGAACTTGGTGGGAGTTCGACTGCTAAAATCATAATAGTTATTTCTGTATATCATAAACAACAATATTTTAACAACAAGTACAGTGAATTTCTCGATTTACCAGTAATAACTGGAATATCAGCTGTTTGTTGATATACCAACCTAAGTAACCATTCTGTTTAGTCTGTCTCATCTGTAATCCCAGAGAGGAGCAGCTAACAAATATGATCTAATCTCAATTTGATAAGTCGAGGGATTTGGAGAGATTGCGAACTGCGCACGTATAGGCCGCTTTCAAAAACACTATTATTATTTATTCACTTTGATCTCATAAATCTAGTTTATACAGAGATTCATAACAATGAGGGTATATTTTATCGCAAAACCCGTGATTGAATTGAAAAACCTACGCTTTGATGTCATGTCACTTAAAATAATTGTAACTTTTTTTCCATTCACTACATTTTAGTAGCAGTTACAACTTGTGCTAATTTCGCCCGGAGAAGTACTGCCATCATATCTGGTAATCTGCCGCCAAAAGTGATGCACTCGTGTTGCTGTGCTCCAGTGGAAGGGAGTGGGTGCCGGTGAAATTGCAGGCGCATGAGACGTAACATCCCCGTCTCGGGGTGATGGACGCAACGCAATACGACTCAAGTCATCTCGTACTTTGGTGGAAAGGACTTGAGTCTTATTGCTGTGTCTATGGGCGTTGGTTACCACTTAACATCAGGTGGGCCGTCAGCTCATGCCGCCCACCTAATCACATAAAAAAATTATCAAAACTATCAAACACAGTCCTGAACAATACAGGTGGAAAATCCAACGCGCAGCAAAAATTTGTGTATCATTGTTTTAGAAGAAGTAACTGCCTCGTACTTACGACTTCTTAACACAAAACTAAATTACAGGAACCCATAACTTTATATAAAACTTGCGTTTAGTAAGTTATCTTAAGCGTATCGTAATTAATTCAATATCCCCCCGGCTCACCCGCAACTTTATCCAGATTACACTTACAAAGTTACGAATTTATGCGTGATACCAATGTTATATACGTAACCGAGCGCCGCGACGACGGTGCGGTGCGGTGCGGTGCGGTGCGAAACGGGTACCTCTGTTACTTGTCAGGTTTTGCCACTGACGGATAAGATATGGGAGCGACTTTACATAATACTAGCTGTTGCCTGTGACTTAGTCCGCGTGGAATTCGGTTTTATCACGCACCCCTATTTTACCCCCTCGGAAAAGTAGCCTAAGTTACTCCTTGTTACATCAGCTGTCTGCCAGTGAAAGTCCCGTCAAAATCGGTCCAGCCGTTTCAGAGATTAGCCGGAATAAAGAGACAGACAGACAATTTTTTTTTATAAATGATGATTTGGTATTTGTACCGTGTATACATCCATATGCACTTAATAAAAAGCGGTTATTTTAATATTACAAACAAATACTCAAATTTTATTTATTTGTATAGATATGTTCTTGTTTCAGACTAAAGTTAAGGATATGACTCGAATTAGGTATGTACAGTGAGAAGGTTAGACAATGATGCTGGTAGTAAGCTTGATGTTACCTAATACGGTTACAATCCTTCCCGACTATCACAAGATGACATTCAATATGATGTAATCTGTTTTCAGCGCACTGAAAACGAAACAAAAGCAATAATATTTATTTCGCTTCCAATACAGTAGTTTTTCTGTATATAGATATCATTATATAGAACAATATATAGAAACATTATATTCGCAGTTTAACAAACACATACACAAAGATGTTTATTATAATATATATAATGTTATGTTCGTTACACAGATTTCTGTAGGAGTCGAGCCCATGACTTAGTAGTAGTACATTTATGAAAATATTTTTGTATTGCGTATTTATTACAAAAAAATTTAAAAATAATAAACACGCCCCGCGGTAAAATGGACGCGAAAGAAAATTTGATTACTTATGTTTCTTGAATTAATTTTCTTATTGTTCTTCGATAATTTGTGGAAATTACTATAAAAGACTCGGCCAAAATAGGAATATGAGCCTTCAGCTTCGACCTTCCAATATCACTCGACTTCAAACGGTTTAATTTAAAGCCTTGACAGTAATGTTCTATTATTGCAACGTACCCGAATCAAATATTCAAATAAGTAATGTACTTTTCTACACACTCGTGTACCAAGTAAAGTGTCGAATCATTTGACTAATGATGGAAATCATTGGAATGATCGATCACTCGGCGCGCTCGGCTCACTCGGCTCGCCCGCCAAGGTCACCGGTAATTGACTCTGTCTCGACTGAATATTAAGTCGCGTAATTACAGCCTCAGGGAATAGACGAGCCTCGCACCATCGCCTTTTTAGCCGTTCGTTAATCAAATTATGTGTATGATCCGTTTGATGTTAGGGTGTGTCGAGACAAGTTATGTTCTATATGGCACAGCACATAGAAATACATTACATTTATTCAATGTTTTACTTGTTTTACTTGGAGAGCGTGGTGGTCTAGCGGTACTGACCCCCGAGTTTAAATCCGGAGGTCGCCGGATCAAATCCCGACGTACACCTATGAGTTTTTCGATTGAAAGATTTATGTGCGCAATACCACGTTCTCAAAACGGTGAAGGAAAACATCGTGAGGAAACTGACATGCCCTAAAACTAAAAATTGGAAGACATGTGTCGAGTGCACGAAAGGAGTCTGTTTGAGGCGCACTTACAATCTTTTCACCACACTGGTTCGACAGAACCAGTGACTCGAAGAAGAAGAATGTTTTACTTAATAACATACCATTAGACACAATCATAACATACAATAAAAACTCAATATCAGAAAAAATACAAAGGCACACGTTGACAACACAACACGTATTTTATGTTCTCTTGACGCAAGAAAAATGTCACAACGGCAGGAACAAAAATAGCCAATGTTTTGTTTAAGACACGGCTCGTCTCAGGCAAATACAGTTATGGTTAACTTTATATCATAGGAATCGTATCCTCTCCTACATATCTGTAAGTGTGGCTTTGACGCTGTCCAGGCGCTACGTGATATGCGTCTATGCACAGGCACACTGAACAATATTATGTAAAAATATTAAAAGTTTCTTTAGACCTCAATTATTGACTATATTATGTGAAAGAAAGAAAGAAAGAATAAAATTTATTTATACAAATACAAAATGTACACCACAACACAATATAAAAAAGAAAAACACATAGACATACGAATGACGATCGTTGTCGCGTACATACATTTATATAAAAAGCTGCGAGCTCAGCGTGTGCTGCAACATTTACAGCGCTGATTTTCAGCACAGGGCTGCGATGAGGCGACACATTTATATGAAGAAAAACATTCAGAATTATAGTAATAAGAGATATTTTAATATTTAAAGATGGGGCAGTGCTAAACCAACTGTCTGTCAACACAACAGTGTAGGTGAGCGCCGCCGCCCGCGCCCGCGCCCGCGCCCGCGCCCGCGCCCGCGCCCGCGCCCATGCCCACGCTGGAATCCGGTCAACATACCACTAAACCATCTCTTCTTGCACCTCTGTGTTGCAACACGTTGTACGCACCGGTTGTCCGATGTCTGTCCTTCACATCTGAACACAAACCACACGCGCTCTCTCCAACTACTACTGGGGTGAATTGTTATGGGCGAGGCATTTTCAAATTATGACGCTAATTAGCGGGAGAAGAGCTAGTCGGTGTTTTGACATTTTCGGTAGTTATGAAGTCAGTCGTTACGTTTTGATTAATTGATTGGGTATTTTATATCTTGTAAAATATAATCTAATTGGTCGTCGGATGGTTACGACCCGTAAAATAGTTTAATTGTGAATGTCAGCAATGAATTTAATAGCAAACTATAACTTAAAAGAAGATTCTGAGAATCTGAACTTGCCAGACACCGGGAGTTGACATAGTCACATTTTAACAGACGTAATATTTAGATATTATGTTCAAGTCTACTCCTGAATTTCGTTGTAAAATTAACTTTGATTTATCTCCCTTAACTCAAGCTCAACTAATATATTATCCTCAGAAGCCCACTAGACCAAAACACTTGAGCGAAAAGTTTTAGGATATATTCAAATTCGAGTCTAAATACTACAAACGTTAATGATTACCAATTCAAAGTCTTAATGTCTTAATAGACCTACTTTTATTTTAATCTTCTAAATTTTATTTCAAGAATTTAAATGTTATCTATGATAATAATAAATATATATAAATAGATATGATACACGCTGAAAATATCATATATCTACTCTTAATCGTAACATTTAGCAGACATCGGTGGTGATTCTATTGGAAATCTAAACTACGACTGCTTACTACTTGAACTAAATCTAATTAGTAGGTTCTCGCATCTTTTTCTCCCTCTAATCAATGAAAAGAACCTTTAGTACATCGAATTATTACCACAAGTAGTAAATGTTTGCTAAAAATATCCAAAACAGATATAATACGTGGACAAGAGAGAGGGATAGACACTCAAAGCAAGCCAATCCTCTGGAGATCTCTTAACTCCCACACGTCTAAAGTGATACCAAATCAGTGTATGTATGTGTTGAACCCTAGTATAATATTCTCAAACATGTGTATTTGACTATAGTTGAGCTAAGCGCTACAGAGGAACAAACTTCCATTTAGTATAAATTGTATATGATATGAACGAGTATTTTGTATACTTACGTATACATTATTTTGTATACATGCGCATATCAGAATAAATAATTTAAATTTGACTGGCCTAACAGCTCAGTTGGTTAGCAAACTCTGCCTTCTGCGCTGTAGTCGTGGGTTCAATTCCCTCCCGGTACAAATATTTTTATGACGAAAATTAGCACCCAAACACAAACAATTTAAAATATATTTGAATTCTTACTTTTATCCAGTGTTGGACAATCTTCATCTAAAACCTTTTCCCTGAAATACTTCCCACAAACCCACATTTATATCCATCCAACTTTGTTCAGCTTACAAAGCTCAAGTATCAATTTTTACCGCAATCTCTACATTGTTTACAGTTGCACCTTGTTTCTCAGCAAGCTACGCCAGCTTGCATTACTACGCTGCTCGCTACGACTGCTACGCTCGCTACGACTGCTACGCTCGCTACAACTAACATAGAAAAAGTGAAATCCAAACACTTGGCTACAAGTGAAAACTGCAGATGACCATGACGTATGAAGAAACTAATAACATTATGGAGAATTCAGATTCAACTTAAGCAGTTTAATATTAATAAAAATGAATGTCTAAATTTGTTGCTAACCTCAAAACTGGAGAAAAGCAATCTTGATAATTTTTATTTCATATATTCGTTGAAGTTCGAGGAAGGTTTAAATAAAGTTTGTATCCCAGAAAAGTACAACGGAAAGGATAACTTATTCACTGCGGGTAACACCGCGGGGCACAGCTGATATAATGTAGCCGATATTTATTCTGTTGTTGTTACGATTTCATTGAAATCGTCATCTTTGCGGCGAATCACATAATGAGGCGCTCGACATTCACAATAATAGTGTGTTGATGGTAATGAGTCAAGATGTTATAAAAATACAACAAGGATATTTGCAATAGCAAAATATTCACGTAGCTTCAAAGGTCACTTGCATCGTTATATTGCGCTGAATATTATGAATCAAGCTGAGATACTTTACGGATCGCTTGAGTTGGCAACATAATAATATCATTCGTTTATGGAACAAAGTATGGGGCGCATCATATAAAACAATACAGATGTACATGCACAATTATCATTTTGCATGTTTGGTAAATCTGTATTGTGGAAGGTTTAACGTAGCGTTGCTTGTACTCTTCCAGATGTATCCAAACGAATTTGTTCCATTTGCAACGTGAAAACTTGAACCTCCCCACATGTATAACATAATGTCGGCAGTAATTCAGGCACACGGCGAGGGATTCAAGCCTTCAACGTGACCATTGATTCACTTTTTACTGTATCTCTTACGTTCAGGATTACCCCAAAACAGACTCAAGAAACAGTAACGCAGTCCAGTATATTTTGAAGGTGTATTTCTTAAGCGTGCGATTATATTCCGTGTAAGAGAACAGACGAACCGACAGACCGACCGGCGAACGCGTTCTGCACGATCCCATGTCACGGCACGAGATCTTTGCGACCTGGAATATTTTAAAACGGGTATTTATGTTTCAATTTGTTTTGAATTTCAGTCGGATAGTAGTTATTATTTTACCGTGGGCAAATGTTTTCAGGGACATTTATACACCACTATGAACTTTCATGTTTTCTCGTAATTGCAGTTTTAGAGGTGAATTATTATTTTTAGAGTTTCTACAAATATTCGAGAGAAAACTCAGGAAACAATGTGAGAAACAAGTGTCAGAATGAGAACTTTCAGATTTAAAGAAGAGGCTTCCGATTTACATACTAATTTCTAATGAATTTAAGGACTACTTAGTATGCAAAACACTGCAGGTCCTAATGCTATAATAAAAATAAGATTTCTTTAAAGTCTCCGAGACTTAAACGAAATGGTGTCACTATTTACACATTTACATATTTACTCCACGGGTATATTACATAGTGTGCCAGTTTTAAATATTACCTTTGACGGTTTCTATAATGTTATAAAGTAAAACTTTAAAACGATGTTTATTTTGGAGTTATAGTGAAAGTGACTAAATAATAAAGAAAACCCAAAATTTCATAATTAAAAAGGGTAATATTATTTTTCAACGACTTTGAACTATAACGCGATGATAAGCAATCATTAGATCTGTTTGTGTGGGCCATCCGCCGCCGCCGCCGCCGCGTCATACAAATATTTTACACAGATTCCACATTGTAATATTCAATATTTTATAGTAAAAACACACAGTTTGGTAATCTAATGGGTGCGTTAATCACTTGATGAAAATGGTTGCAGTTAGCTTAGGAGTATCATCGGATTATTAAAGACACCATCGTTTCAGCTCTCACAAATCTAAAGCACACCCAACACACCAGTTGTCATACAAATACATGTGTTATTGAAATATCATAAATTATTCATACAAACATTAAGAATTTTTGGTTCATATACATACTAAGTTCGATAGAAAGTTATATATTTTTTCTTTAAGAATTCACAATAATATTAACGACCACGAGTTATTATACTATCAAGGTAAATAATACATTGTGTGCCTACGTAATTGATCTAAGAAATAATAATTAAGATTAGAAGATACCTATATTGGTTGATAATTCGCAAAGTGCCACATAGCCACAAACTAAAGCTAACTTGTAGTATGGGATAAGTATTTTTTTTTTATAAATACGTATAGTATGTACTGTACACACATAGAAACCAATACACAGTGCAAATATCTATATTAGTCACACAAATATTTGTCGAATGAAATCGAACCTCAGCCTACACCAGAAAGGAACAGTTGCCTAGTAACAACTGCGCTGTGAAGCCACTCTGAAAGCGATATAAAATGTAAACAATAAAAGATTTCATTAAAAAAATAAAGCAAACATGACTTGTGAAAAATAAGAGGTACATCAGGAGTATAGTAAATGGCAAGTTGAGGTTTCTCTATCCTCAGGGAAACGGGTGTGATATTTATTTAAATGTCATGGTTATTATCAAAAGATCCATCTTTATCTCTCCCCTCTCCCCTCTGTCGAACACCTCCATCGACCTAAAAAGGAAATCACTAAATATTTTTGAAGAAAACTCAAACAAAATTCAACCCAGATATGCAAATGAGAAGAATGACCCTTTGTACATTCAAGTGTATTTACATAAAATGTGAAATAAAGGCCTCGACCCACTAAAGTGATCGCGATGGCGATACACATTCCCCGCGGTGAGCCAATTCCGGTTGAAACACAATATATAAGATGTTTTCTACTGAATGTGTACGTGTGTCCGGTGTCGCGTCGCTAACGGCCCACTAACACGCGATCTTGTTCATTATTGAATCACAGAACGGATGGATTTATATTTTAGTACAATATTATTCCAAATAAATTAAGAAAAGTTACGAAGTATACTCATAATCCCTATCTAACACATATACGTTAGTAACTTTATGTAAATAACATAAAAGAAATTTATGTCAAAATTCGTCTTTTTATGTTACAGACGGAAAAGGGAAAATTTCTCTAGTACACTGAACGCAACCAACTCGTTAAAATAAAATATACGCGATTACACTTGTCCCACCGCGGGTGTGGCGTATCTTCTACCTCAGTCCTACCGTACCTACTGTAACAACAGCCCCACTGCCGACAGGGGATGACGCGCCCTCACTGTCCGCTAACCAGATACATTGAAGGATTTTAAACAAATAATCGCTCTGTAAGAAGCCGATGACAAGATTCCAGATTCAACATACATTATGTACTCTCGTATTGATTGTACATTTCGCTCTTATTGGAATAATAATGGAACTTAAAACTTAAGTCACCGCAACGTTGGCTATACTTAAAAACAATAGATGGTATTTGTAGATTAACTCAAGCAATAATTATAATATTATTAGAGACTTCAATTATTTAAAAGACCGGTTTTGAAGCAGGTTTTCTCCAAAGCTGATGTATATTTAGTTACTAGTTACTTAGTTCTTAGATAAATTTACATGACACATATATCCAAGAGGATATTACATAAAATATGAAAGTATTTTCCACGCTAGCGAACATATTTTTGAAATGCAAAAATATCGTTGTTGGATTTGTATTATTGTTTCTTGACAACATTAAACATTTGCAGAATTTCATTAGACGCGAGTATTATTATTTAAATGAAAGGACTTTGAGTGCTGGTTTTCCTTAAGAAATAGCTCAAGGATTTTCGTTCAACACAATTTTATGATAATCTGAAAGACACCATAGAATGGAACCATTGTGAACATCGATGTAGGCAGGTGTGTTTCCACATGTTGCTCTCCATTATGTTATATATATGTATATGTATGTATATATATATACGTTAAACTTATATTTTGAAGAGAATATATAAGTAAATGATAAATTTTCTGTCTAAACGAATATAAGGTGAGTGAGTGAGTGTAAAGAGAACACACTCCGACACATGAGTAAAAAACCCGAATAAAACTGTCTAGAAGGTAATATCAAAGGATTGCTTTGAAGAATAAATCTTTCGTGAAAAGTTACATTAATCAATGTTGGTGAAATCGTGAGATTTATTTTCTTGACTTACTTTTGGATTTTCATTTATACCTTCATTAATATTTATCTTCATTTTTAAGTTTTTTGCCCTTATAGAAAAACCCACAGCGAGAAAGAATCAGAAAAAACTAAAAAATTAATCACCCTGGCTGAGTTGTCAATCGGATATTAACGGTGGCGATGATAGAGTACAGCGATAGTATATTATCATCGACAGTTCATTAATACCCACTAAGTAAGCAGAGCTCTGCTGAACAATTCAAAATTAATTCAACTTCAAACTAACCTTTTTGCCGATATATAAGTCTATAAAAATATCATTTGTAACGTGAAACTACACCACGTTAAAGGCTCATTACCACACATCAATTATTATTACGTTATGGTAATACATTTTAATTATAAGTTTGTAATTAAATCTGTTCGTTTACAAGTGCTCTTGTTAGCCTTCGTCGGTTACATACAAAACTATACTTGTCAATAATAACCCGTAATTGATTGTAGTGGGGTAGGGTGCGGGAGGGGGGGGGGGGAGGGGTGCGGGCGGTGGCGTGCCGACGAGCCCTTGTAATTTGCTTTTAATTACCATTATTACAATGGTGTAGTGTTTGTTTACAATGACAGCGGCTAACTGAATGTTAAACATGCGTGCAAAGGGATTGCTGAACCGTTTTTGCATGGATTCTGCATTGCGACACTGATATCATCAAGCAATTACTCATACCGTTAGAAGAGTATTTTTAAATCTCGGTTGAGTCATACACAAGTAAGTATTTAACGACCACTCATTTCTCGAAGACTGTAGGTTTAAATTTGTCAAGGTACTTGCTTGAATATAGTTCTATGTACATTTTAAATTTTGTTTTAGTTCCTAAATGTTTTCTCGTACAATTTAAGTTAAAATTAAGAAGTGTCCCAAGTTCCATCACAGTCCTAAGGGGCTAGTGTTTTAGATTGATACTAAGTTTTAGCCTCCGCTCACGGCTCTTGCATATATATGACACAAATAATCCTATTAGGGGTTTCTTGTCTGTTCTTCCCCATGGAGGGTCGGATAGGGTTTGAACAGGCATCAAACTTATCGATAAGTACGCGTAACCTTATGTTTTGAATATTGACGTTTCCAAGCCATTTCTTTATGAATTCTATGGAAATAACGTTTTTGACTTTTTTGACTTTGACTTTATTGCAGATGCAAACAGGTGTAAATTATATTATTTATATTAACACACACAGTTTTCGTGCTTAAACAGTGCAACGATAGATCGCCAGTCCGCCGTTATAACGGCGCGCTACTTTGCGACAATGCTGTCTGATTTATGATGAATAATTTTCAAGTTTTCCCATTATACACAACCTAGAACTCACCTGCTGGGTAATTGTCACTTTGTTTATGACGCCTGCACAGTTTCATTTACATTGTGGAAATGTTTTTGTGACTATCTACACTAATCATTAATCCAGGATAAATTAAATATGTGATATTATTGACTTAGCGCAAACCTGGTCATACTTTTTGTAATTATCTTAATAATAGTGTGCGCTACATTGCTACGCCTCTGATGTGTAGTGTTCGTTAGAAAGCTGTCTGAGAAGCAAAGGTGGCGGATACCATTCCCGTGATTGTGTTATGTAATCTGTAAAAAAGGTCGTGATATTGTGTTCCTTTTGACACCAAACATTCATGTGTTCCATTAAGAATTAAATTCGGTTGGTATGGGCAGAGGTTACCACTTAACACCAGGTGGGCCATCGGCTCGTTCTATAACTGTATCAATAAAAAAACTGATATTTGCTAATATAAATTACACTTTGAATAAAAAAAATATGTTTAATGCCAAGAATTTGACTCCATGTTGATCGACGGCTCCCAATATCCCAACACACGTACAATCATTTGGAAATAAGTTGATCATATTTTGGTTTGACTGCAGGCCGTTTCTGTACTCAGAGTCAAAACGATCCGTGTGTGTTCCCTGTTTTAAAAGTGGATGCGAAGAGTCGTAGTCTAGGAGCAGTGGCGTTTACTGGGAGATATTTATGTGCAACAGTGGTCTGATATAGACTGATGATGAAAGGCCCCTTAGGATCATTTCAACTTGCATTGCTCAATAAAATGTGTTATCTGTGGGGTTGACGTTGATCTCGTGTATAGTGTTGGAGTGCCGCCTTCTCTCAACTGAAAACACAGGACGCGCCAGCGTCGGACACAACTGTTTAACTAGGTACAGTTAACACGACGTGCCGAGACCCGCACAAACAGACTACCTATTTACTTGTCTACTCGGCTTGTTCACGGATAATGAATAAAGTTTTTCTATTATTCTATCAAGAAATCAGATTCACTATTTCATTTGGCATTCACAGGATGAGTCTAAATCCAAAATATTCAATCATATCCTGAAGGTATTGTGAGGACACGTCGCCATTACGTATGCATGAGCGCGGCGCGGGGCGGCGCGGCGCGGCGCGGCGCGGGCGGAGGCGGCCACGGCTTCGTGCTCGGATTGACATCTCATCACGCATCGCACGACATCAGTTTGGACAAACAACTCGCTGATACTCGTACCTGCGTGTTTGTAGCGACAGACTGACTGTTGGTGCGTATCGCATCGTTGGACTGTCGCACGCCCTCAGTCATTGCGGATATTGTTTCCACATTGACTGACGGCGAGTAGCGTCAAACGGTTATGATTTTGCAATTTACGTTATAATATTTTTTTTTCTATTAAAGAATAGTTTATTGCATGGAAATATTTGTTTAATTAGATTCCGTGAACAACTTAATATTGAATAAAATATGAATAAATTTTTTCATCTCTTTATAACGTGTGCAAAAAGACATATCTCATAGTACAAATGTACGGCGGTTTTGATGACAGAGTGGGAACAAGTACGACTATTGGAGTTTTCTCAGAATTTCCTAGAGACAACTTATGTAAATGAGCAAAACCACGACCTTAAATTCACTACACGTATTTCCGGAAGACATTTCCTCAGACGGTTGGCTTATTCACCTTAAAGTTTTTGCCATTTCGGCGTCGACAGTACACTCAGTGCCATATTTATGTCATCAGTTTAGTTTCCGACAATGCTATTATATAATTTAGTTAGTAGCAATTAATGCACTTGCTAACGACACCAAACTCAGCGGCGATGGCGTGGCGTGGCGCCGCGCCGGGGTAGTGGCAGCAAGCAACCTCTGAGTTTTCGCATAACATAAATATTCGCATGATATTGTACATCGCAGCATGCTGTACTCGGTCTGATTGTTGGGATTTTATGGTATCTCTCTCTGTCTCTCTCTCTCTCTCTCTCTCTCTCGTTGATACAATCATTTTTCTGTTGTTGATTGTTAACTTGTTAGATCATATTAAATTTATAAAATAGAGGCACACAATACAATATATATTTGAGCAGTAGAACTCTCGCCAAGTTCGTCCGGGGAAGTACTGCCACCATGCCCTTTTCTGCCGCCAAGCAGTAACGCATTCGCGTTACTGTGTTCCGGTTTGAAAGGTGTGGTTGCCGGTGAAATTACAGGCACATGAGACATTCCACCTTCACGTCTCACAGTTACGGGCGCATACGATGCGACTTTGGTCTTGTCATACCTAGTATGGGAGGACCCAAGTCGCATCGGCTGTTATGGGCCGAGGTTACCACTTAACACCAGGTGGGCCGTCGGCTCGTTCCGTAAATGTATTACATTAAAAAAAAAAAAAAAAATACTCTTACTTAATTATATAAGCTTATCAAACTCCAATCCAAATGTATATAATGTTCACATCTGTTTTGTGTGGTGACACACAATATTGATACTAGTGTGTGTGTAGTCCTATTAATACATACTTTCGTTACTATACTAAGTGAATTTAACAAAAAACTATGTTGCTGACTGTACATATTGTTCGAGATTGTTCGATTTGGTACTTGGCCGGGTGTCGAATGTTAGAACTTTGTTAATTAAGCTTTTTAATGAAGTAATAGAGCCTTTTATATTTATATATATAATACTAGTAATAAGTATAAATTCAGTAATTTTAGCGTGAAACATACAAATATTCTCCAAACAGATAATTATACCTTCCGACTGGTGGGATATTATATTAGCCATGCGATGCGATATAATCCATAATATTGTTTAATTTACCGTTGATGTGGACTCGGCTGGAGCCTCGTAAAGGCTAAGGCCGTCCCTCACCTGAGACATATTTACCATACCGTTTTTGTACTGGTAAATTACAAAGATCACATAGTTCTTGCGCTGTTTCCGCCTAGGACTACCCTCGGTTACAATGACGAGTTCCTTGCTTGAGGGCCAGTGCGATCCTATGCCCATAAATCTGTCTGTACCCTTACGTTATTAGGGTCACGTTCCTTTTAAGTACAAACACTATTGGAACCATTAAAATATCACATATATCCGTATGTCGCCCGAGGTGTTTGAGACCTTGTTCTTGGAAACATCAGTAGAGAACATAAATGACCACAACACTGAAATTCAATAGGAAATGTATAGATGGTAAGATGACAAGTAACCTAACCTAATTTTATTACAATTTCCATAGTCGACATCACTTACTTATTTTTAATCAATTGCGACGTGTATTGAACCAACTCTCCTCGCGACGAGCCTTCATTGGGTCGATTTATGAGCTCTCCTTCGATTTATCCCCAAATAAGCTGCGAGAGTCGACTAGGTAGGCAATTTTCAAGGCGGGTTTCATCCAGATTCGCTGGTTTATGAGACTAGGGTCGGAAACCGGGATATATGGATATATTTTCAACCATCCCGATCAGCAATCAGTAGAAGAAAATGATTACTTATACTTATATACTATTTCTTTTGAGAATAAAGTTCTTTAATCACACAATAACCTCAGGTTGCAATGTATATATTTCTTGTAATTTAATTCCCCTTCTGTAGGATAACGGCCGTCCATTCTATTGATATATTTGAATGTACTATAATCAGATGTACCGTATACGTTAACACTTCAAAGATAATAACAATAATATCGTTCTGGTGTAATTATTTAGTTATTAAAAACACCTACTATGTGAACTAGTTGCAAAATATAATTCAGTTTAAGTTTTGTACAATAAAACTTCAGAATACCAAGACTTCTACTCGAGAAAATATTTACTTAAGTATTTAAAAGCAATTCGCCAAAGTATTTTAACGTTTCTGGAGTCCCTCTCAATTATTTGAAGTTCCATCAAGTGTCAGGTCGCTCTCACTCGAGCCATGGTCTGCTTCAAATCCGAACATACCTTAAACAAAACATACTTTTCAAAACGATATAACAGTGAGTTATCTCACATTGCGCACTTGACAAGATTTATGAGGGCGTGCTAACTACCACATCATCTGTGGATGTTTGCTCTTGAACCCTCGCCTCGCCTCGCGTAAGCAACCCTTTTCAAGTCACTCATAAAAACTACCTCGGTAACAAAGTAGACCTTTTCACCAAAATGCTTAGTGGACAAAGTCCGGCTCATTTATCATTGTTTTGTTACATTTTAAACGAAACTTTTTGTAACATTTAAATACAGTATAATTTTAAAAAGTGCCTTGGTTCTTAGTAACTAAAGAAATGGACACTATTATGTAGAAAATAACTACCATACATTAGTGCTTGTCTGTTGTCCGAAATATTGAAATTAATGCTCCTGACTCGCACCTACATACTTTACATATTATATGTAACACAGTTTAACGCGAGTATTCGGGAGCGCTTTTCGTGCCTAAAATATGTAAGTACTTAATATATCAAATCTAATCAATTTTCACTTATATAATAACTACATTTCAGAATATCGCCATGACAGTGATAATACGAGGTTTTTTGGCACAAAACTATATACTTGAGTGTACCTTGTGGTAACACATACGACGAAACTTCTCACTTACAATTAATTAATGTTGGCTATCGTAGTAATACTCGCAGCTTGCGCGCGACATTGCCCGCGTGGCCGCGTGGTACAACGATACAACACGCAGCCTATTATTGTGTTATTAATTCCTGTCTATGAATGATTCAGTGACATCTCCTGAGATAGTTGGAGCAAGATATTTTTCTTTTACCAAAATTCATAGAGAAGTAAAGAATAGTAATTTTGAACGTTTGTGTTCATTGTTGCGTGGGTTTTTGTGTGTAGTAAGCAAGCTGACTGTCGCTCGTCGCTCTGCACCTCACAACCAAGTCTAGATATCAATTTCAATCGGTGTTATTGAGAAACCAAATAATAACTTATTATTGACACTATTTGTTGTATTTGCTATCGTTTTATGTACTTCTATAGAATTGTTGAATTATATACATTGTCAGCGTGTTTATGAAATTGCAGGCGCATGATACATAACATTCCGAGGAGTGATGGAGGTAATGCTACTACAACAACTAAACTCATCTCGTACTTTGGTGGAGACCACTTAACATCAGATAGGCCGTCAGCTCGTTACGTCATATAAAAAAAACGTATGTATCACAAAGATGTCAATTATACTATCTGTTACAATAATACTTATATTAACACTAGATATGAAAAGATAGTCGTCCTATCTCATCCAAAACTATCGTGCCCAACTAGGTGATTAAGGAGCATATTCATATTTTTTTGTAATACCAGAAACATGATGTTGATAATTTTCTAATGAGTGTATCGGTTTGGCTATATTGGCCGAAAAAATAATAAACATCCAAATGTAGTCGCATTATTATATTAGCGGGATTTCTGAGCTAAGCTCTTGTATCGTATCGTAATTAGTAAGGTATAATCATGTTGGTAGTAGATATGGTTTCAGGTGCAGCGGTAACGGGATAGCTGGATCGGTCCTCACCACGCCCGCCCGCGCCCCGTGCCCCGTGCCCCGTGCCCCGTCACATGGCAACTCTTACAGTTGTAATATGTCCCTAACGTCCCAATTACCGAGGCACGTAGCCGCCGCGCGCCGCCGCGCCGCCACCGCCGCGTAGCCGCCGGCGCCGCGCCGGGCCGCGACGTCAGATTAGGAACTCGTGTATGCAAGGACGAGTATCTACCACTCAGTGCCTAACTACCGATACAATGAACCAACCGGCTCAGTGCGAGGGAGGCATCGGCATCGGTAGGAGCACGTTGAGCTACGCTCATATCCAACATACGGGAGCTGGTAGCACATCGCCATGTTTCCAAGCGTTATTTTTGAACAAAACTTATGGGCTTTTAGTACTTTAATACAGTACGCAATGTTCAAAACGAAATATCAGCGAGTGATTTAAAATATGACATAGTTTGAGCGCTATACCCTAGCTGTAGGGGTTCGTTTCGGTTGGCAAGGATGTGGCCAGCGCAGCGCAGCGGGAGGGAGGGAGGGAGGGATGTGACACGGTTCCGAGTTGGAGGGTATTCGGTTATATTTGATTTGTTTGTTGACAAGTCCGAATGACGGAGCGAGCGCTTTCATCAACTATAGATGGGTTATCGGGGCGTTACGGCGTGTTTGAGATCGCTTTATGGCCACTGATGACACCCAAATAATATACTTGTGTAGTAAAAAAGAAAAAGTGTTCTATCTCTAACCTAGTCGGGTGTTCAAGTATTTATTTCTGACCATCCGATATCTCGGGAGACTTCAACGGCAAACAACACCTATGGTTATAAATGAATATAAACTCGCAAAAAAAACTTTGTGCTTTTAGGGCATCGAATACAATTGCAATCCATAGTGTAATAGCCATCATTCAACTATATAAAGCAACTCTATTTATAGTTGAACAAAAATGAAGTAACTGAAAGTTAACAAATTTGCTGGCGACCAAACCAGAATAAATGTTAGTTATATATTGGCAAGATTGGGATATGGGGCGGGGAGAATTGCAAATTAGAGGCAATATTGTCTCCACGGGGTGGGCTCTATTAACCTGACAATAAATCGCCGTTCTAACGTGATTCTGTCTGACTAGTCAGAACCCTTATCAAGGAAATATCAGACAAAAGACTCTAAAATCTAAATTTATCGTTTTGCGGCGGTCGTGTTACGGCCGCTTCGCGTCGCCGACCTCCGCCATTGTACATGTTAAATCACTTTAAATTCATAAATATTACGCTAAACTACAAAGTTCAAGATAATTTGTCCTGGGAAGTATTGCCACAACTTTTAAGCAGTAAAACTTATGCCAGGTTTGTCCGGAAAATTAATAAATACCTCCACATCTACCAATGCCTATTGTTTGGCAGCAGACGTAACAATACGAAATTTATTTCCATGGTTGCTGGTGAAATTACAGACACATGAAACTGTCCATCTTCACATTTCAAAGTCACGGGTGCAATACAGATTAGCAGGGGTCTTCCCACTGTCACGATGCCAAGTCTGTTGCACACCAAAACAATATACTTCCTTTTCATCTTGAATCATAATACATTCTATTATTTAGATGTAAACAAAAGTAAACTCCATGTCATTCCACTCCATGACATGCCATGACATGCCATGACATGCCATGACATGCCATGACATGCCATGGAGTGGAATGACTTTTCAGTTCGCTTGACTTTGACATTGACAGTAAAATTAAGTATTTCTGAAATATCCTAATATGATAACACATTTAAGGGAGTTTGTTCTTTTATTTGTTACGCTTTCATGCCTAAACCACTAAATCGATTATTATAAATTTTTGTATACAGCTAGATGGCACCCTATAGGCTACCTTTTCTTGCTACAAACATATAATTAAAGACAAATTCAAATCTTTCATTTCTTCTTACTTCGATTGAAATGAATGAATGCAAAAAAGGTAAACTTTGTATGAAACTTTTTATTGCGTCGTCGGATCGGTTGACAAAATCTACATTGACGCGAGCCAACCCGCGGATAAAAGCTAGTACTGTATAATTCTTCAAACAGAATTAGGTACAGGAGAAGTGGAAACATTGACTCGATTTAGTAATAACATGAGTTGCCGTTACAGTTACTGTAACTGTACAGTAAATGTACATTCTGAAATACATTCTTAAACTTGTTTGAGGATATGGATTGGAGTGAATAGTTATTGCCTTTTGACGTTTTAAATTTGATTTGACCCCTCTCTTAGTCTCATGGACTTTCTAACTTAGAGCGAGATGACAGTATTTTGTTTCTACCGTCGTTGTGGCAAAACATGGCGTCAAACTTGCGATGTGTACGCGTGACCTAATATTTTAAAGATTATTAGTGGCTATATATATATGTATAGATTATTATTGTTTTACCACGCCAATTTTTTATAAATTCTATGGAAATAAAGAATTTTAACTTTGACTTGAATTTTGGCGCCATTGTCACTTTTTCGACTCGGCTAGGCTGGGAGAAACGTTAGTTTTGCGATGTTGGCAGGATTACTTGCGTGATAGGGTTTGTTAAACAGATGGTGAAATTTGGGGATACATTTGAGCTTCAGTTTTGGGAGACATCGCATTGACCTTCGTCCAGGTGAGTTGCACAGATCTTGTTAAATGTTTGGGCACAATTCATGAATTAAATAGAATGTATTAGATCATATTAATCATATTAATGTCACGTCATCGCTTTAAGGCACAGATTTTACTTCAGAGATTTACATTAATTCTGTATTACATTTAGAAACATGGGTATAGCAACATAAAGATGATAAAAAAATTGTGCGTATCAGGATCAATCTCCACGCATCAAGTTACTCCACTTAACTTAACTTAATATATGTAAGAGTATATGTTTTAAAATTAGATTATAATATAATTCTTTGCATAACTAGACTGATTTAATCAACATACAAAAAGTTATAGAACTGAAATTTCAGATGTTTAGACGTAATAGTTACGAACACACAAGTTTGTAGTTCTCGAAGCCAAAGTTGTCCGACATAACAATATTTGTCCTTGGCATTGGTAGAGTTGTTCATTTGCAAACAATAACACAATTTGCTTAGTACAATGATAAACATATTATTCCCTCTAAAATACTAGTACGATCTTAACATACACACAAAACAAGGCTGTACAGATACCATACAAAATGAGGTCATGTACACATCCATTTCGAATATACATATTCAAATAATATATATACATATATAAGCAATATATTTTATTTCACAAAACCGCCGCTTGCCGCAAGTGTTTCACCATTCAGGGAAGAGCCTAACTCTACACTAATATTATAAAGAGGTAAAAATTGTGATATGTTTATAAAATAATATCTGGAACTACTGAACTGATTTTGAAAACTATTTCACCAATAGAAAGCTACATTATTCCTGAGCGGCAGAGACTATGTTTGATTGATAGTAATAATATTTTTAATGTGAAATAACAATATTTATCAATCAATTCAGAAAAAACGGTTTATGCGTTTGTTTTATCGGCGTGCGCAGACTAAACGGTTTGAAAGGTAGAATAGGTGAATATGTTCAACACACGGGTAACACCACGTGGCGCAACTAGTCATTAATAAATTAACATAGCAACCTCATCTACAATATAACATTGACCTTAATTAATGGAGATAGAAATCAGAAAGTTACTGCAAAAGTTTTCCGACACGCTCAGATTTTAATAACGATATTCAGATTAGACATTACAGATAACGTACGATAACACATTGATATCGCGTTAAATTGATCCACATCGAAGCTCACATTAATAAATAAGTGTTCAATGTACTTACAGGTTATTTCTATCTCCGGATATAGTTTTGCGAACAACAGCTGATATCACCAGAAGCGGCCAAATAGTAAATAATTAACTTTTTTCTAAGAATATATCACGTAAGATTGTTTCGCGAAAACGAATAAAGTTTCGTTGAGCGCACGAGGAGCAGCACACACGTGCTGCCGACAGAGGTACCGCGCGCGGACTGAACGGCGCGCCGGCAGCGGCTGAAAACGAATGGCTACGGCGGCGTAGCCGTGGCCGTAGCACCGTAGCGCGTACCTGCCTACGAGAACCGCTACGTTCCGTAAATTATGCTAAACGATTTATAGACTTTTGTTTAATTTGAATGATTAAACTATCCATTTACGTTTATATCAATGATTTCTGTTACGTTTGAATTAAGTTTTTAGTTATTAAAACAACGTAATATTGTTAGTGTGTAGAGAAGCGACACTTAGAAATATAATAACGATAAAATATTTGTTCGTTTTCTTTGTAATAAATTAAGATAGAACTTGTTCCTAATAATACCGAGTTACTAACCGCATAATAATAATAATAATCGCAGGGCGAGCATTCAGTGCTTAGTGACACCACGAAGTAACAGTAGAAGTATTAGTAATATTATTTCCTGTGTCGACAGAGGCCCCTTACCTTCAACTTGCAGTAATTGGCCAGTCCGATTGGTGAAGTTGCAATAGCAGAACCTGCGCTTCAAGGTTTGAAGTGTCAAAGGTCATAAATAAAATAAATATAAATAATAAAGCCTGGAGTAGAACCGAATGAAGTCGCAGCATACCTCTTGAAACCCTTCAGCCCTCCAGCCTCACCGACGCTGACCACGCGGCTGCTGACGTTGCTTTCCGCTGGTGGCACTCATTGGGGTCGCGATCAGCCATAGCCCAGATTCCTTGGCATATTTACAATAATTATGCTGTAAGTAAGTGCGCCCTCCACCGTGTGCATTATATCCAATATCCACAGTAAAGCGGCATATTTGTGTTCACTTCTATCGCACAAATGCCTAACAAAGGTCCGTGTCCGGATCCGGGAAAAATATATGTATATTTAATTCTAAAAACATAATTTGCACGTGGAAATACAAAATTATTTATATTTGTTATAAAATTTACCTTAACTACGCTCTTACACTTGGCTCCGGGCGGGTAAACAACGACGGGACGTTTTTTGTATAATATTTTTTTTGTCATTCCGTTTACGCAAATTATTTTACCATTATGTTACAAATTGGTGGAATACAAAAATATTGAATTTTGTTTCAAAGTATATTTATTTCATATTATAAATAGCAATATCGTTTCATTACTGTGCACATCCTCTATGTAACACGAAACAATGTGTAGCAGGCGTGTTCTTCGGGTACCTCAACAAATGGCAGTAGCAACATAAAGTAATTAAGTTAAACGTGGCTTGACTTACATACGTCATATTTAATAAAAATTAAATGTGAAAAAACAAAACTAATAAATAACACCGGAGTTAAAATTTAATCAAAGTTCCAAGAAATCCTTTCTAACAAAAGTTTCTTTAATCACAAATACAAATAACAGCCAAGCGCATTATCTTGATGCGATAATGCAATCATATTATGGTGAAAATAAATAATGTCAAATCTTCTTGGAAATATCTTAATACCAATAACAATGATGTGATCGCCAAATTGTCATATTACATTTGAACCGAAGTCGTACAAGTTACATCGCTTGAAAATATATTCTGAAGGTTACACAACAACAATATTGTAAGACATTGCTTCTGAATTCTTCGCTTTTACAAAGTGTAATATAATTAGCTAGAGTGGTACTTCGGGTTCATGAGGCCAATAACGGATCTTTATAGTGTACAGTGGTGGGGCCTGACCGGGGCCAGCTGTACTGGAACTACAGAATGGAATACATTTATTTTGATACAACACTCAACATGGAAGGAGGAAATTAAAAACGGCAGAGAATAACAACTAGAAACACACACGACAGGACTAACCTAAGTAAGACTGGCCCCACAGCTCAGTCGGTAGTAACCCTGCCTTCTGCCCTATAGGTCGTGGCTTCAACACACTACGCCCGCGCCCGCGACCGCGCCCGCGCCGCGCTGATCACATAGCTAACTGCAATAGTTATGTATACCTATTAGTTAGTGGTACGGTTACAATGTTCATAGATTAATTTTAGCCTTCAGGGTATTCTCAAATATCATACAGCAGGGTTGGCCACAGGCTCACACGACCTCGCTTGCGTCGCCCCGTCCTCAGAGCATCGAACTGGGGATGCGCCAGACTCAATATTTTGACAGCAATTTAATAATGCTAGAACATGTTTCGCCCATATTTCGTTTGAATCTGCATATTAAGCGAAAGTTGGAAAGTTTATTCGCTGTGAATATGTTGGCATGTAAAAAACCCACTCTGTTTATCGAGCATATAAACTAAATAAGCACCAAATAATGAAAACAGAATGGGTAGGTATAAATTACATTTTTAAGTGCTACGAGTGAATCATCGCTTGAGCACTAGCACCCGGGGCGGGGCGGGGCGGGGCGGGGCGGGGCGGGCGGCGTGTAACTAATATCTGTGTAGTAATCTATTGAATAGAGTAAGGAGGCCATCTTGAAGAATGCGGAAATAGAGGTGCAGAGCCGGACATACGCAGGCATAACGGAGGCGGCGGCGGAGGAGCTATAACATATATATAAATTGAAAACAACCGCCATGAAAAATATATGCGCGCTAATTTTACGTTTTTAAAAAGGTAAAGGAAAACATTGTTAGGAAAACGGCAAACGTATTCTAAAACAATACAGTCGGAGGCACGTGTCAAGTGCACAAAATAAGCTTCAATGCGGCGCACTTACCTTACAGTGGTACAGGAGAGGCTGCCTGTACAGCCGCTATACATCAAGCAAGATTTAAGTAAGGTTTACGTTGAGGTCAGGTTTAGGTATGTTAATGCTATCGGCGCGGCGCCAATATCAAATTAACTATTTAATTTACATATATTTTGAGTGGTGCTACACGGGTCACAACCAGTGAGCCATGTCACATTGGTTATACGCGGCTCGGGCGCACTCCTAGAATCGACAGCTGCTTATATACATACAATAAGTATATAGTATGGGAACTCCCAAGCGATGTGTGAACTGTTAACTGTGGCCGCTACCCTTACACATCAAGTTGCGATCATTTCACCGGCACCGACATCTTTCAAATTGCACAACAGCAATGCAAGTGAGCTGGCAAAACAAATGGGTATTACAAAACACACACAGCTGGTCCTACTGCTACCACTATGCCCGCCTTCCTTCTAAAACAGGGTAATGCGCGGAAACTGAGCGGCCCATACCGTAATAATACTGACGCGTTCCATAAAAATGTGGAAACATTCACCACTCGACTGGTTATCTTATGGCGGGAAGGAGACAGGAATACAGGGTATCATTCTATTCGTGCAGTTCCCAAATGCATTCCATACTGCATGCATGCGGTAGAAGTTCATTTTCGACAATTCTCCAGGCCTTACAATCTTCTCTCAACATTCTTAAATATTGATTATTATTATAGTTATTGTCTGTTAACGGCAGGCATCTAGGTTTGGTGGACGAATGGGCAATGAAGTCACCAAGAGGGTTGAGAATAGATGATCTTTATCTATTTCAAATGTGATGTTTATAATGTTTTTATATTTGGAGGTGACTACTGTGGACCCGGTAAACATCCTAGTTTGGAGCAAATCTCCTACGCCATCCATGATCCTGAGAACTCAAATCTGGATACTCAACGTTCTAGAGACGCTCTCGGACTGTGGGTGGACTGTGTAATAAGCTGATGTTTCACTCACATTTGGCAGAGGGAATTTAATTTATTTAGTATTATTAGACCTCTACTCACAACAATCACAATAATTGAATATTATATTTCGCGAAACTCCGGCTAGACTCAACAAATGTAATCGCCTCAACTTTTGATTGGATTCCAAGTCGGCCCCTAATTGATGAGTCCCTTAAAGGGATCACTCGATGGCTGTTGAAGGGTCTTCCCGCTCCCCGCTCCCCGCTCCCCGCTCCCCCGAAGCTATCGTCTCTTTTAAATTAGAATATGTACTAGAAAGTGGACCCTGGGCTCGACCTACTCCTACCAGATATACAGGCTGTCATTGGATATAACGTTGTTCTAGCTCGTTATCCAGTTTAAATCTCTGTCTGTATTAATAAACTAAAACATGGAAACCTTTATATTTTTGTGCATATCACGTTTATTTTCATACTCAGTTTACCAACGTTTTCAAATACCCATGCGTAGTGTTGCTACAGTAGCTATCTAAATAATAATCACGATTGATTGTTCTGCGAGGTTCCAAGGACAGGACAACTCTCGTAAAAACACAATAACTCTCTCATTCAATACATACATACACTGTACCTACTCGTATGTACACCTACTCACGTTGAAGTGTTGGAAAATACCTTTACGGTGTAATTGAATTTAACGAGCGGAGACGGGCGCAAGTGTGCAAGTGTGAATAAACAGGTTTATGGCAGATGTTTTCAGCAAATATACCTGCGCCTACCAGCTAACTGCGCGCAGTGTCGCCACATTTATTTCAAACACTACATTCGGTCAAGTACGAGTGTGTTCCGATGAAATACTTTCAAGTACTACGTTTTATTTCATTATATAATATAGGTAGGGGGACGCAAGTCATTTTGCTTGTTATGGGACCACTTAACACCAGGTGGGTCATCGGCTCGTCCATAACATCCAAAATTGGCGCATCGTATTGCGCCCGTAACTCTGATTAGTGAAGGTGGAATGTTTAATGTGCCTGTAATTTCACCGGCCACCACAAATTTCAAATGGAACACAGTAATACCACCGCTTGCCGGTTTAAATAGGAATAGTGTCAGCTCTTCCTCATCATCAAATTAAGAGCAGTAGAACTCTCGCCAAGTTCGTCCGGGGAAGTACTGCCACCATGCCCATTTCTGCCGCCAAGCAGTAACGCTTTCGCGTTACTGTGTTCCGGTTTGAAAGGTGTGGTTGCCGGTGAAATTACAGGCACATGAGACGTTCCACCTACACGTCTCAGAGTTATGGGCGCATACGTTGCGACTTGGGTCTTGTAGTACCTAGTAGGGGAGGACCCAAGCCGCATCGCTTGTTATGGGCTGAGGTTACCACTTAACACCAGCCGCCGTAGGCCGTCAGCTCGTTCTGTAACTGTATTACATAAAAAAAAAAAAAAATTTGGCACAAGTTTTTCTGCCCCAATTTATTATTGTCTAGGCACACAGAAAACATATAAGTCATCCGCTTTCCTATTAGTTGGGCCTGGCAGGGTTTATGATAATCTAAATTATTTATTATCTACTAGCGACCCGCCCTTGCTTCGCACGGGAAACAAATCTCAAGAGTCACGTTTTTTTCTGGTTTTAATATCATCATCATCATCATTGGCCATATCGAATCTATAACCAGATTATAAAATATCACATTATTACCCAAAGTATATATTTACAAACTAGCTGTTGCCTGCGACTTCGTCCGCGTGGAATTCGGTTTTTTCACGGACCCCTATTTTAACCCTTGGAAAAGCAGCTAAAAAGTTACTCCTTGTTACATAAGGTATCTGCCAGTGAAAGTCCCGTCAAAATCGGTGCAGCTGTTTCAGAGATTAGCCGGAACAAACAGACAGACAGACAAAAATTTTAAAAAATATTGTTTTGGTATAATATGTACCGTGTACGTGGATATGTGCCTCGCTGCAAGCCACGCGTGACACTCACTACTACTTATCGGGACGCTATACTCCACACTATCTCTGCCTAGAAACAATGACACGGCAACACTCTTTCTTGGAATAATTTTGCTTTACATTTTCCTAAAATCGATCGGCTCCAATATCTTCCAAAAACTGCCATTCTAAAAAATATTCTATGATAGATTTTTGAGCTTTGTAAGAGTAACGTTATATCACTTTTGAGTTTAAATGATTTATTTAGACATTTGTTGAGAATAAGGGCAGGGCTATGATAGCATGGAACATTTTAAGTTTAATTTAAATTAAAACAAAGTTGAATATTGTTTCAAATAACGCCATCTGTGCGTTTAACTAGAAAACGAAACAGTCTCCGTGCAAAACTTCCCGCTACCAACCCACCGCAGACCAGCACACGAGGCGTGTAATAACAAGCTGAGCAGCGGCGGACCGGGCGGTACGCGGTGCGGCGGTCAGCCAGTAGATGGCGCCGCGCGGACCGGTCAGTACGTGATGCGGCGGGCAGCCGACAGATGGCGCCGCGCGGACCGGGCGGTACGTGGTGCGGCGGTTAGCCAGTAGATGGCACCGCGCGGACCGGTCAGTACGTGGTGCGGCGGGCAGCCGACAGATGGCGCCGCGCGGACCGGGCGGTACGTGGTGCGGCGGGCGGCCGACAGATGGCGCCGCGCGGAGCCGCTCACTGTGCCGCAGATGGACATGTGCATCACTCAATTACAAGGTCATGCATATTTTAATTAGAGAACCTCTCTGTAAGTAAAGTTTCAAGAGAGACGCCAAATAATTAGTTACGTGTAGAGTTTTCGACTTAGCCAGATTTTGTAAGAAAATATTAGACTTGCAGATGTTTAGTAGTTAGAATTCTAACTTTTTTTTAGTTAGGGCGGTGATCTTAACAATTCTGGTTACAGAATAATGAACAATTCTCGAGTTAATTTTAAAGGTAAAAGACTAAAGCGCTCATTTTTAAACTATAACTTTGTTCGTGTCGTAACCTACTTTTCAAAGAAAATTATGTGTATTACGGCAGAACCAGACTAATGATCTGATCATAATTTATCAATAGACAACTGAAGACTTCGCTAAAGTTCAAATGAAAACAGTAACAATAAGTACCTAGTTGCCCAAAATGAAACCTCTGACATCGTGACTCTATCAAGAGGAAGTTAGAACTATATTATCAGTTGAAGCTTTCGAGAGTCTGATGTAAATAGTTTCATTTCACGTATTAGAAATACCTACATAGATACATTGTAATAATTATTTTGCGCACCAAAACGAAAAAACCGACTTCATCGCAAATGAACGAGAATGATGCCTAATTATCTGGTAGTACTTCGATTACATATATTATGTTCTAGTATTTTGATTTAAAAATTAAACTGCTGAATCGATTTTGACGAAATTTAAATGGCTCTTTTTCGGCATAAACTTCTTTCGAAAAAAGTCTTTTGCAAATCCGTCTATACATGACAGAGTTATGCCTGAACATACATGAAACAAATATATTAACATCTCAGTTGACAACACCATTTTTTTTAAGTCAATTAAAAATAGAGCGGCATCTAGCAGCCCTCGGCACCTTGATGACCTCCCGATAAAAAGTTCAGTGCTGCGGAGCGCCGCGAGCCCTCCCGATGCCGCGCCGGGTTCCGTCACCGAGTCACCGTACGAATGGAGTTCGTACGAAGTTATCACCTCGGCTCACTTCACTACAAAACCTGACTCTATAACTCAATATTTTCAATTGAATGCTATCCGCTGATCATGCCATGTTCCAAGGTATTTTATTTACCGCATAGTTATTTGGTGGTTTCTCTCAAAATAGGAACAGAGCTATTTTATCAATGACATCGTTTCAATGGACAAGAACGTTTTTCAAGAACGTTATATTTGGGTAATATAATAAGGTTCACAAGCGTGAAATCTTCATGAGTTTACCAAATGATATATTTGATATTCCTATCAAATGTCAGATATAAGATGAAACAGAATTGAAAGAAATCTATGGATTATACTTGTATGTATACACATACATCGACACGTCACATCCAAACAGTTCCTTCATATGGTGCTTTGATGAAGAAATATTTTTAATTAAAAATATTTTTTCGAAATAATTGAAATATTATAGGTTAGGTGATACCTTTTCCAAATGAGAAACAAGTGCTTAAAAGCATAAGTTGTAAAAAGCTACCAAAATGTATGCAACTCGTACACTACCCTATATATACAAGTTATGTTCCAAGCCAGAACAAAACTGTAAATAAATAAAAATAATGGCTCATAATAATCTATAGACGCGTAGAACTTAGTCAATCGAGTCTCACTGCGCCGTGCCGCCGCCCGCGCCGCTTCAATAATAAATGTAGATTCCACTCATTTGTAGGTATCTGTACCTACTGTATTATATTGAAACGCAATGTGGTTCAGTACATACATATGTGTGAATGTAATGTCACTTCTGGTTGTTGACTCACAAACCGTCCATTAAACGCTAACTAAGTATCAATCCACACAACGATACCACCCCATTTAACACTCGTTACCAATGACTTACTTATCACAATATAATTATTGCTAAGGACATTGTAATACAAGATTAAGCCATTCGCAGAACCATTAGAACATTAACAAAATGAACAATAATATACTAAATTAAGTTAAACGAGACAACAACTCAGTGTACCATTATACATATATAATTATGTATGATGATATAACAAAATGAAATCATTTATTTCAAAATCACGATGATGCATCACAATAAAACAAGATGACCTACATCAAAATGATGGCCTGCATTACCAGCGCCAGCCAGCGTCGGCTACTGCTCGCGGGTGAATCCGCGTGTCCAGACAATGCAATACAATCATTTATTCATAACACCATATTACATTACAAGTGATTGCGGTGCACTATTATACAATATAATGTGTCCACCTTACATTAAGAGTCTAAATTATCTATACTAATATTATAAAGAGATAATGTTGGTAAGGTGTATGTATGTTGTATGTATGTCCGAAGTAAACTCAGAAACTACTGAACCGATTTCAAAAATTCTTTCACCAATAGAAAGCTACATTATCGAGGAGTAACATAGGCTATAATTTATTTTCAAAAAATTAGGGATCCGTAAGAATTTTTTATAATTTTTGTCTGTCTGTCTGTTTGTTCCGGCTAATCTCTGGAATGGATGGACCTATTTTGACGGGACTTTCACTGGCAGATAGCTGATGTAATAAGGAGTAATTTAAGCTACTTTTCCGAGGGGTAAAATAGGTGTGCGTGATAAAACCGAATTCCACGCGGACGAAGTCGCGGGCAACAGCTAGTATGAAATAAAATTAAATGTATATTCAAAGGATTCTTAACTATACATTATCATTTTATATTCATAGTTCATCATAATAGGTCCTGAAGACCGCTGTAGAAGTAAAATACATTTCTTTGTATACGAGACATGATTTTCATTACGAGGCCATCCATGCCTACATTTGAATACATATGTTATATACCGTTTGTTGTGTTTTACGGAGTGTCTATTGGGGGTTTGTTTGCTCGTAAAAACGAACATATTAACACACAAAGAACAAACATCTGTGTCTCATCTCCGTCACATAAAAGTTTGATCTGGGTGGGAATCAAACCCACGACGCGCAGGCAGAGGGCAGCACACGGGTAACTGAGTTGTGAAGAGAGTCACTTCTAGCTAGATCTTTATTTAATTTGTAAGTGATACAAGAGCTTGAGTAGAAATATATTTGCGAGCGGGCACCGTACCTACCTTACCTACCGTACCTACCGTACCTACCGTACCTACCGTACCTACCGTACCTACCGTACCTACCGTACCTACCGTACCTACCGTACCTACCGTACCTACTTATTAGTTGTAGAGTTTGCATTTTAAGTTATAGTTGACCGTCTCAAGAGGAAGTTATCGTCGATCGACACGTAGGTAGATGATTTCGATACAGGTCAGGCGAAATGTTGCCTACGTTCAGTTTTATTCAATGTTGGAAGGTAATAGGTACTAGTAAATAGTATCACTTTCATCAAATTCAATCCAGAATATTTTCAGTTCATAAAATAGTTACGTAACTCATTCAGTACATATATAGAACACCAGCACCAATCCGGATACGAACTAGTGATATTTGTAAAGAAAGTCAAAGTATTGCTTTTCAGTCGGCGGCGCGGCGGCGGCGCGGCGGCGGCGCGGCGGCGTGATCTCCCTTCAAACTTATGAAAGTGACGTGTCCGGCGCGGCGCGGTACCGGCGCGGTACCGGCGCGACTCCTACACGAGCCCGCGCGCAACAAACACATTGTAATCGGGTCAATATGTTTGCACCCCTCACAAACACGATAAGCTTCGTTATCTGCCGCGCGTCCGACGCGACGACACCCTCCTATCAGCCGCACCGCACGACAACGCGCCACGCCACGCCGCGCCACGCCGCGCCACGCCGCCATCTATCAACATCGCCCCCTGATATCACGTGTTGCCGAGGGTGTATCTACATCGTCAGGGACGGACACGAGCCAAGACAGCGCTCCGTCCTTCTGCGGTGTCATAAGCAGTTCACTTGTACTCGTCCCGTTCTTAAAATATTATAAAAATGGCTGTAAAAATATTATTTAGTTTACACAGCCGTCTAATGTTTAATAACTATCCTATCCATCCAAAGGTTGCATGGAAGAGATCTTACTCTCACTCTTAGTGATAATGCCACCCATTGTAATAATAATATTCGGTCAATTATTATCCCTTTGTTTTTGGTATGCAATAGTTTATCTATGTATCTGTCTATCTAACAAACAAGTTCATAAATGTGGCACTGCTCGTGCTGTAGGAACGTAGTGCATGTGCAAATATATTGTATTCATTGTATTAGCACACACAGTCACATCCTTATAACACGCACCCGAATCATTTTCTAAATTGTAGATTATGATCTCAGATGTGCCACTACAAGCGCTACAAGTGGGCACAGCCACACACACACACACGCACGCACGCACGCACGCACTTACGCACGCACGCACGCACGCACGCACGCACGGGGACAGGGAATGGAAATGATGCTTCAGTCATATAAATTTCGTTGTTCTATGATGAGATTTGCAAAATATCGCTTGAACGCTCCCGTCCCTGTCACCGCCCGGATAATCAAAGTAGTGCTTCACAGATTAACAAACACCCTCGAAATAACAATTATAATCGGAAAATAACGAAACAGCTTCAGATAACTGTGCGACCTTTCCAAGATAGTCATATGTACAAATCAATTTGTATTTAAACATGTATGAAATAGAGTGATGTTTCGGTCGTTGAGTGGCGCAGCAGATAATTCGCGCCCTGTGACCCGAGATAGCTGAGGAACGTCGTATCTGGCGCGGCCGCGGGGGCCGGGGGGGGGGGAGGGGGGGGGGGGTCGCCGCCGCCGATTGCAAGAAATTAACTGCCATCCAGATATTACTTCAACATGAACAAACACTTAACAGGATGTTGCAACTTTACTGAATAACATATCCGCATACACCTATTACTTTAGCGACTACTTAACTTAAATTCTTTTTTGTTTGGCTTGAACAGTGCCGGTCGCCTCGCATCCCATGCGCCTGCGCCCGCGCACGCGCACGCGCCCGCGCCGTACGTGGTAGGTACACCGACTCCGTCGGCACTGCCACACTCCTTCTACAAACTTATTAATAATGTAATATTCCGTCAGTCACTCTCAGTCATGGATATTGTTCTATTAGATAAGTCTAGTACTAATAGTTTGTAAATAGTATCAACAAACATATAGTGAATAATGAACCGAGTGGGTACTTTTGTTCTGTGGCTTACGAGAGGAGGATCCTCGGTCCATAACTTCACTATCATACAAACATTTGGCCCGTGTCAGAATGGAACTTGCGACTTGCGAGTGTGTTTCGTTAGGTTTCCCACCACACCGCTAAGTAACCAGTTTGTCACCTATGTATGTATGTCCATAATCCTACTGAAGTACACACACACACACACACACACACACACGTACAGCTGCTTCATTGGACGCAACAGGTGCAGCGCAGAGCCCGAGTGCAACAATGTTGCTACCGGTACTATCCAACGCAACGCAACGCAACGTTTCACTAGGGGGGGGGGGGGGGGGGGGGGGGGGGCGCACCTTCACTACAGTGATTACATAACTATAACTTTCATTTCAGTTTGATTCTATATCAATTTCAATGTCAAATCCATGTATTAATCATTGGAATGTAATAAGTACCTACTGGATGTATTCGTATGTATGTTCGCGACCCCGCCGCCCGCACCCCTACTTCTACGAGTACTTCTCTGACAAAACATCAGTATGATCAAACCGAGGACTGTTTGACGAGGGGACGCACGCGGCACGAGTCGCGTCGCATCGCGTCGCAGCTGACTCTTTTTTTTTTTTTCGTGGAGGAATGCACTCGCATACCACCCAGCCACGGGGAAACTGAGTGGTTATGTGGGACTAGGAGTATATACCCACTAAAACTCCACGGTGTCCGCCTCTGCCGCTTAGTGGCGGGAACACGGGGACGGTTACTCTTCCGTGAACCCACCGCGGCTGTCTGTTCCCAGACCCTCCATCGGTGTCTCCACCCTCCTGGGTACGACGCACCGGAACACACGGCACGTCACAACCACCTCGGGGACCATGATAGCCAAAGGGCATCCGACGACCCCGTGTCAAGACGCCCGAGGTCGCAGGGAATGCTTTTATGCATACCTCTCGCATTTCGGGGCTGCAAGAGGTTATGTGGGACTCACCCCCCCCCCCCCCATTATTAAAGTGATGGTATTGGGGGAATACCCACTAAAGACCTGTTGGTGTTCCGTCTCGCACCATGTCCCCGTCGCAGCTGACCCAACCCAACCCAACTCTTAGTATAGTAGTTATAGTCTACTGTGCCTCCATCAAGATCCACCTGATTCAAGAATACACAAATGTTCTTCTATCTACAACTCACAAGTTCACAGGCTCACCCGCAAGGACAATTATTATACCCAAATCGTATTGTTTGTCACGGGCAGAAGATCGGAGCGGATCGAGCTGACGGCCCACCTGACGTTAACACCGCCTGACCCATAGACGACAGCAATACGATCGAGTGCTCTCCACCAGGGTAACAGATGCTCAAGTCGCATTGCGTCGCGTCCATCACCTCGAGACGGGGATGTTACGCCTCATGCGCCTGCAATGTCACCGGCACCCACGCTGCACTCCCTGCTTGGCAGCAGATTAGTAGGTGTGGGGGCAGTACCTACTTCTCCGGGCGAGCACAAGTTCTGCTGGTACCTCGGGTAACTCCTTTCGCACCACCCGGGGGACACAGGGTAATCATCTACGGACGCGAGCAACATGGGCCCTAGGAATGGCGTAAATAATTGTTTTTAGGAATTTAGCTAGCTGTCCTCTCAAGCTGTGTACAGTGAAAACACAATCCAAACTGCGAGGGGAAGTGTTTGCATGTTCTGCCTTTGTAATACATTAGTGGCGGGGTGTGTCGGAGGCGGGGGGGCGGGGGGGGGCTTCACACACGCGCGTGCACTTGACCAAACACGGGATCTGTGCCGGAGTGACACCGCACACCATTACTCCACATATCGAGCAAACACGTCTGCGGACAAACACCAGCCGCCCCGCGCCGCCCCGCCCCGCCCCGCGCCGCGCCGATGACACATTTTTTTTTCAATTTGTCTCCGAAACGGATTTGTCTATTTTGACGGGACTTTCCCTATTAGATGTTACCTACTGTTATAAGGTTACTTATCCGATGGGTAAGGTGGGGGTGGGGGTGCGTGATAAAACCTAATTCCTAGCTGCGAAGTCGCCCTGACACTATATTATAAGGGACAGCAGCAGGTTGTACATTTCACTTGTATTGGATTCAGTTTTAAGAGTATTGTGGATGGTAGTTTAGCGTGGCCGGTTTTTGTGGGCGACACGTGTCCACACGCGAAATCTTGACTCTATTTATTGGACTCACTTCAAAGCGAGTGAACCAATTGAATACTTATATTAACATACAAATGGTTGTGTCAAAAACACTTGGTTGGGAAGCAGTTGGGGCCACAATGAGTTCTACTTTGTTTAACGTATCAAACGATGATCACACAATTAAAAAAGAAATCTACATTAGTTGTAATAACGTGCCGTTATAACTAAGTATATTGTCTTATACCTACACAACAAATTAAATTAACTTAAAACCTGTCCGGACGCAAAACAATGACCGGCAAAACAAATATATGTTAAATACTTGTGAGGTCGCAGCAATCGTTTTTGATTATAATGTAGGTGCGCGCATTGGTGTCATTGTTTATAGGTAATAAATAATTAAGTATTTTTCCAATTGTGCCTTTTTGATTGAATCGTTTTGGTTGCTTCTTTCTCAGTGTTACCCGATAAGTAAATTGTAGTTTCAATTTATCATCAGAAAGGTTGAGAATATATATGTGTAGGAGATAGTGTTGAAAGTGGTGTCGGGGCCATGATGAAGGTTACAAAAACCCTTGAGTGATTCCGCCGATGACCGCGACACGATTCAAATGTGTCGCATTGACTTTCAAATGTGTCTCGCGGTCCCGGCCGGGCCCCGGCCGCGGCCCCGGCGCCGGGACCAAGTTCAATGTTGAATAATTATGTACTTTGAACCGTCCTGTACTGGATGTGTTGGATAATTCGATTACATACATGTGATACATAATATTAACATCCAAACATCTATGTTCGTCACACAAATGTTTGTCCCGTCCTACAGCGCGGAAGGCAGGGTTACAACCGACTGAGCTATGAGGCCAGTCGAATTAATGTTTAGACATCTAGCAAGCAGCCAAGCCACGTGATATAACGATATGCCTTCATTAATTGAACTGTGTTAGTTAGTGTGAGCGGCTGAGACACACGTCGCGTGGCGTCACGTCGCGTGGCGTCACATCGCGTCGCGTCGCGTCGCGTCGGTTGTCACAAACTTGTAATTACCCCGCGGCGATCTCACCAAACCGGTCCGTCTGAAAGCGGCCTATACAAGTCTTGTGCCCTAAGTGATAGAGCAACACTTATTCAATTATTGCACTATCAAATATTCCAACATTAAGTAATTCCACGTGATTTATGATAACATGTTTAGATATTCGGGCACAGGTCAGCCGCGGCTGCGTGCGGCTGCGTGCGGCTGCGTGCGGCTGCGTGCGGCTGCGCAGGCCACGATAACTCCAGGGTATACACTCGTATGAATTCAATGTAGAACGTGTGTTATTGTAATCAGAATGAGTGCACCATTAAGTGAAGTTGTTATTTTTAGACGCGTCCATTAAACCCGCTCGCTGTGAACAATCGCGCTCGTCATTTAATTATATTTAAAGTGTATCTAGTATGTATTCGCATCGCTGCTTCCTTCTTCACCAACATATCAATCTAAATATTTTATTTTATTTATTTATTTAGACACCAACACCAAATACACTGAGCCAAAACCAATATTTCAATGGTACACTGAAATATTATTCTACGGTTTTGGCTTGTAAGCACGTCACAGGTATGTATGTAGATTCTCGAATAAAACAATTATTCTTACTAAGATACAGATACATAGAAGATACAATTTAGTATCGGATAACAAAATTCGCTATTTTAACAAATTACTACAATATATATTATATACTACGTGAACCTAATATTAAGAATAATCGTGGAAAATAAATAGGTGAAGGTGATCTTCGAGCTTCTGGCTTAACAGGCAGGCAGGTGAGGCAGGCTAAGTATATTTTGTACGATGAATTATAGTTATATGTCTGCACTGCAGGCCATGAACCCCGCGCTTACCAGTGTGCCAGCCAGCGAGCGCAGCGCGCAGCGCGCAGCCCCGGCCGCGGCCCCGCAACGCGACCACGACTGCCTCTCTATTGATTCAGATGGCGCTGATACAATCAACTATTATTCTGAAACGAAGACTGTTCCGTTGGTTTGATAACTCGACTAACGATTTATGTAGATTGTGGTTTTTTTACCTGGCGGTAGGTGCGCTACCTACTCATACAAATATACATACATACATTATTCATTCATAATAAGTAGCCGGCGCTAGCTTCTGTATGTGATTACGCGTACATGCACAGGCGCTCGTTAATATTGTAATGATTTCAAATGAAACAGCCGCCGCCGCGCCGCCGCGCCGGGTGTAACGCACGCTGGAGGATGACTTGACGTTACAAAACTGGTCACTGGATATTCATATCGCAACGAGTTCTTCCCTACCGCCTCCATATCACTGTTGCTATGCCAACGGAATGCCGTTTAATAACTATTGGGCCTCCTACTCCTGCTCTTAATAAAAAAAACCCATTGCCAATTCCATTCCATCCAATCGAAACAATAGAGTATTTTTTACTTTTTGTGACGTACCTACAGCCACCGTACCGTGCTGCGGGCTAGCAGCAGTAGGGCTTGCATTAGTGTGCTTGCTGAAGCTTGGAGTGCAGTAAGTACGGGTTCAATGCCAAGCACATGAGAGCATTCCATCTGCATGCGTGAGTGGCGCACGGCGCGGCGCGTGCGCATTGCATCGCGCTCTGCTGGTTGTCATCTGTAAGTAGGGGTGGGGGGAGGGAAGGGGGAGGATCTAACTCATATTGCTGTTCACTTAATGGATACCGCCCAGCATCAGAAGGGCTATTTACTCGTTATTTTACTACACATATATAGAACTTAACTGAACAAAGTCTTCTTCTTCGAGTCACCGGTTCTGTCGAACCAGTGTGGTGAAAGGATTGTAAGTGCGCCTCAAAGAGGCTCCTTTCGTACACTCGACACATGTCTTCGAATTTTTAGTTCTAGGACATGTCGATTTCCTCACGATGTTTTCCTTCACCGTTTTGAGAACGTGGTACTGAACAAAGTGAATACTCAGGACTTCTGATGAACAAAGGTAAAACAAAACTTATCACAAACAGCTACACACGTACAGTAAAACTTAAAGGAAAGACACTTGAATACGTAAATAAATACATATATCTAGGGAAAGAATTATCATTTGAAGATAGAAACGAAGAAGGAGAGCTAGAACGCCGTATAAATATGAGCTGGAAAAACTACTGGTCGCTCAAGGAGATTATGAAAGGTGACTATCCGCTACACCTAAAGAAAACACTAAAGAAAACAGTGATGGATATCCTATACATGCATTCTACCGACTCTCACTTACACACTCACGCCAGACGAGGAGCTACAACACTAAACACGTCATCCTTTCTTGGTCAAATTACCTCACATCCGTACGCGCGCGTTTTGCTTCCACTTTCATAATGCGGACAGGCCAACAGTGGAACTCCTTGCCTGCGTCTGTACTTCCTGAAACCTACGATATGGAAGTCTTCAAGAGGAAAGCGAATGGCTTCGAGGCGCGCATGCTTCATCGTAGACCACATCGTCACTTAACATCAGGTGATATTGCGCGTAAATGCTTCAAATGCACAATATAGAGGTACTCTACTGTAATTGAGAACTTAACTACGTAACTATTACAGTATTTTCTCAAACTTGAATTATCAGAAGGTAGTAAATTCGGAATGACATGGAAACTAACACAAAATCAATTTCATTAACGAGTTTCCTACACATACGAGTAAATACGTACACAGTTTGTGCCTGGCTGACCCAATGAAAAGGAAACGAGACGGATACCTACTCGTGTTAGAGATTCTCACAAAACTAGTATACGTGGCTACATTATTGAATAAACGTTACATATTTAATGAGTCCTTGAACTCTAAGATTTGGATATTAATCTCATTTGAATAAATTACAATTGTTGCCCTATGTTTGTTCAAGACAGATAGTGATTAGTGGGGCGAGCTAATCTTCAGATACGAGTAGCAGCCATGCGACATATTTTCCAAAAATTAGTTATAAACACGGCCATACTAATTTCGAAATGACGGATTTTTTGCTAAGACAGCCATTACGATATCTCTATTTTTCAAAGAGATATGAGTCAATACAACATATGAATCAATACTTAACCGAATGCAACCATCGATAGAAGAATACTTATGACTTCGTTTGTACTTTTCCCCACGTGGCTGCCGTCCGCATAACACAGTCCAATTGATCCATAGATTAATACACAATTACAAAAACAAATTTATAAAATAAAATATAATAAACAATTAAACTAAGTATTATTTACATATAACAGATAATCCTCAGGTTGGGCGGTTAGGTTTGGAATTGGAACAGGTTCATTACTTGCAAATAAGGCATCATTGTACAATGGAAACAAACCGCAGTTTACATAATTACAATAATGTGCGTGCATGCAACGCGTCCTCGGACTTCCTGAGATGCATTCATTGTATGCGTTGCGTACGGATACGGATACGGATACGGATGTGTACCTAAACCAAGGTATCCGCGCGAACACTTCCACTTAAGTGATACTTGTATATCTTTCAAATGAAACATATTCGGGGTTCTGAGCGATGTAGGATTCTGTGGAAAGCCTGTGATTTAGTTGCAAACTGAAATGAAAAAATCAAATAAAATGATATTGGTGTTATTTTATATACGTATTCTCAATATAACAATGTGAAACAATATAAAAATATCACACCCACAGTGTAGAGGCTAAACATTTATACGTATTAGGTTACGTGATTGTGATCATATTAGTCCATGTCAACATTGGCCTGTTAAATTAACCCCAATCCGCGTCCATCCGCGCCGCGCCGCCGGAGTGGGTAGGGCAGGGTCGCTGGGGGAGAGGGTGGCCCACCTGTGGCACTAACCTGTGGCGCGCCCTGCCAGCTAGCGCTACGCAAGCGACCGTTGCCCGCTTACTCTACCTACGGTTTATGGCTCACAATAACTCAGCTCGGTAAATAGCTTGACAAATGATAGATAATATCATTGTATTTGAGCACCAACACTACAGCATTAGTCAGGATATTATTGCATTTCTATTTGTAAGTAGTGCAAGTGTATACTCGTCATCTCATCTCCACTCCAAGTCTGTCTATGTCTAAATAAGTTTTACGATTTGTTACATGTACCATGCATTATTTCAATAACATTTATTATTATTATTGTTATTACTCAATTCTACTCCAGCACTATATCTTACAATCAACAATTTGTTTATGTAATAGAAACAACAGTGGCAGTAATGTAGTCACTTTGTTTGTCGGTAAGTGTACCAACTATATAGTACATATAAGTTTTTAGGGAAAAAAAAAACCTTTTAATTGATTTTATTTATTTATTTTATATATTTATTAACAAATCACCAACATAGTGTACACTGATACATACACATAAGTACAATACCAAGTGCCACTACAATTATAGGCGAAGACTATCTCTTTTTATGTAGAAATATCATAATGAGCATTAACAAATTTGTATATTTAAATGTGGACGGGCGCGGGCGGGGGTGGGCGGGGGCGGGCGGGGGCGGGACCAAGTCGTCAGGTCAGCTACTTGAATATATTGCTACGAGTTCCGTAGACGGCAACTGAGCGCGACCAACTTATCACCTACGAAAGTGTATCAACTATTTATAGCTGGTAAGGTAGGGTAGGGTAGGGTAGGGTAGGGTAGGGTAGGGTAGGGTAGGACTGAGCTACAAATAGAAGCCGTCTCGTAAACCGTGGAAGCAATAGCACAGTTTAGTTATAACGAGTGCCGCGATGTGCCACTATTCGTAACTAGTTATTGCAGCGCTGGTTTTGATGTTTGGTCGCGTGCTCTGTGTGAATGGGATGTTTGGAATGGGTTCTCACAGTTTGGTTTCGTGCGAACAACAACAGTGTGAAGTAGGTACGTTGTTCCGTGGCAGCAAGCAAGTGCATCCAGATAATCAAAAAAACACTGACTTAGCAACTAGCTACTGAAGAAAATATTGCGATAACACTTGTGTTGATAATGTGTGAAGCCAAAGAGAATTTATTTATTATTGTATTAGTAGGTAGTAGCACCTTTACATTTATGCTGTTTCCGCGTGTTTGTAACATAATACATAATACAGAGATAAACATTGTTATTCATCATTCATTTATCTTTGTATAATAATCTAAATGTTGTATTGTTACGCTCACATATTGAGTAGAGCAGCCGTAGAGACGGATGAAGACACACAAGTCCTCCTCACACCAGTGAAACAGGAATCGTGATGACGCGACGCAACACTGCCAAGTCACGGTTACATGTTGTACACCCACCCACCCCACCCCCACCCCCCCGCTGCACGCGGCACGCTGCACGCGGCACGCTGCACGCGGCACGCTGCACGCGGTGACACTTACATAATTGCGGCCCACCTGATGTAACCGCCGGCCACAGACAACAGCAATACGTGTCATAAGTTCTCGCCACCAATGTAACAGATGAGTGAAGTGACACCGCGTTGCACCGCACCCGCACCCGCACCCGCTGCACGCGGCAGCGACCCACACCTTCCCACGGGCACACAGCAACACTAACACGAGTGCATCACGGTGTATATATTAGCGGCTGATGTTTGTCAGGTGTGCTCTCCGGACAAACTTAGCATTAGTTCCACTACATTCAGCAGTGAAATAAATCTGCATTTACGAAGTTCATCCGAATATGCCGGTACTGCCAACATACTCATTTTCTCACACTCACATGACTGTTTTGAGTAACAAGATATGACTGTGACATTACGTTACAATGAAACACTCGTTCACTCTCAAAGTGAGGGGCGCAATGCAAGTTGGCACTTCCCGTACTTAAGTTAGGGAATTCATAAAACGTACATTATACGTAATTATATTTGCGTGTTACTCGGTCGCTGGGTGCTGGGTGCTGGGTGCTGGGTGCTGGGTGCTGGGTGCCAGTACTGGCAAGGTCGACGATCGCCTTTTACCGTTAAAATTGGACAGGCTATTTGTTAATTACTGGCGGTGAGTTTAGTGTTGGTGCAGGGCGCGCCTGAACCCGCGCCCCCCGGGGCCCGGGGCATCGGCCGCGGCCGCGCGCTCCCTCGCCTACACGCTATATCATATTTTGGGTGAACAAAATGCGAACAAAGCACGCACTACACCTCACCTTTTATGTTCTGCATATAATTCCATACTATGTTACAACAAACTCCTTGTTTATTCGTTTGATGCACGATATAGGGGGCGCGACTAGTGCGCGTATTCCACTCTGCATACATACATACATACATACATACAAACTTACAACTGTTTTATTCCGAAACTAATGTACTACACTACTTCCTACTTAACATTGAATTCATTCGGGTTTATGGCTGCGCGTATTCTACATAGAGGACTATATACTACCTGTCCAGTAGGTAGGTTGCTAACAATATGAGGGTCCGGGTTCCATTCCCAACACTGGAGCAAACATTTGTGTGGTTAGCATTAAGTACGTTCAATTTGTTCCTTTTTTTAGGCAAGCTAATCCTGGTGTAACTAAATATATAATTAAGTAAGAATAGTTATTGAAACTGTAGGGACGCTTCGATTGTGGCCTAACATATAGAATAAAGCGTGCCTTGAAGTTGGCGGCGCGGCGGCGGCGCAGTTCCGCTGACGGTGCTGATGGCTGCTGATGGCTGCACGCGGTGTCCGGTGCGCGGTGTCCGGTGCGCGGTGTCCGGTGCGCGGTGTCCGGTGTCCGGTGCCCGGTAATGTAATCAGGCTGTTGTATTTCGTGGACAGTTTGTCTAGTCAACTCTAGGCTTGGTAAGCGTTCGTAACTTGAATCCACAGTGTTGTGTGAACCTTTTCTTTTGTAATGTTATTACCATGTAAATTGTATGTACTTAGATCACCAGTAAACGCGTCTTCTGAATACACTTTGTTATTTTTGGGTAATTTTACTTTAAAAAATACGATTCTTCCTGTGTTCACGGCATGTGTGTGACTGACATTGGCCGCAGATAACGAAAATAATACATATTTGTAATAAACTTAGAGCGCTCGTTATAAACTCATACGAAGACTTATTAAACTGAGAGTTATTTTTGGGAAACTAAGCGTTTTATCTCCTCTCCTCTTTACTATTTTTATCTATTCTATTTCTCAAGATCTATCTTCTTCCTATCACCTACATGCAGATGATCTCCAAATGTATACTCATGCCACTAGCGATAACCTCAATGATGCCATCACCCAAATTAAGCTGGATTTGCACAGAATATGTAGTTCGAGTAAGTCCTGTGGCCTTCATGTGAACCCGAACAAAACCCAAGTGACTATTGTCGGCAGTGCAAGGCTTCGTTCCAAACTTCACATAACACAACTTGGTCCCGTTGTTTTGGATGGAACGGAACACCCATTGCTGTAACTCGGTGACGGTGAAACATTTGGGTATAATTATGGACTCCATATAACATATACAGACTATTAGTCAAACGTCCTCTTGAATGTTTTCTCGGGGTCAAAGGTCACAAAAACGGGTTTTTTCACGATTTTCAGCAAAACGGTAAGTTTTTTTCAGGTGCCGGATCGATGAGGACTTTTTTGATATCATTGAAATAATAAAATAAAAAAAATATTGTTGGACATTTCACACAGCGCCATCTAGCCCCAAAGTAAGCTAAGCATAGCTTGTATCATGGGAACCAGACAACTGATATAATACTTATATACTTTTCTTTTGTAAATACATACATATAATACATATAGGTACACCCAGACACAGAACAAACATCAATGTTACAAATGTCACATAAATGTTTGACCTGGGTGGGGATCGAATCCACGACCTACAGCGCAGAAGGTAGGGTTACTAACCAACTGAGCTATGAGGCCAGTCAAATGTATAATGGTGTTTTGAATACACCTACCAATTGTCAGCTGGGTGTGAATTTTTGTACCCTCGGATGTCTAAGTTGACCGGAGCACCTACTGCGTTACGTTTGCCGTTCCCAGTGCGGCTGTATGCCGTGCCGTGCCGTCACACTAATCTAAATGATAGCCTACACTTCAACGCCTATTTCATTAGCGCAGAACTTAATTCATCCCCCGCCACCCCGCCACCCCGCCACCCCGCCACCCCGCCACCCCCAGTCCACGCCACGTGGCGCGCCGTCACGCGACGCCATCGCCAGCGCTCACCCCGCATGCACGCCGCGCCGCCGGTCATCACACGTACCGTTGTACTGATATGATCATATTAATTTGTAAGGTAGTCATCATCCAAGTTTGACAATCCAAATGCACCGTCCTCAGTGTAATCTCACGGAGGCTTGTCAGCGCGTGTGTGCCGGTCGGTGGCGTTACAGGCGCACGGCCACGGCACGGTACCTCCCGTCGCGGCGTCGTCACCGGGGTAACTCTCGCAATTTAGACGCTAGTAGATAATGTAATTATAATGAAATGTGTCATTTTATAATTGTTACAAATGATATAATTATACATGTTGTTATTGTGTGCCGACATTTAGTTAATGTTACACGACAATATGCGTAATTGTATCGCGGCGCGTATCGTGTTTCCTGACGACGCGACGCGACGCGCTGGCGGGCTGGCGGGCTGGCGGGCTGACGGGCTGGCTGGCGGGCTGACGGGCTGGCTGGCGGGCTGGCGGGCTGGCTGGCGGGCTGGCGGGCTGACGGGCTGGCTGGCGGGCTGGCGGGCGGGCTGGCGGGTTGGCTGGCGGGCTGGCGGGCTGGCTGGCGGGCTGGCGGGTTGGCTGGCGGGCTGGCGGGTTGGCTGGCGGGCTGGCGGGTTGGCTGGCGGGCTGGCGGGTTGGCTGGCGGGCTGGCGGGTTGGCTGGCGGGCTGGCGGGTTGGCTGGCGGGCTGGCGGGTTGGCTGGCGGACTGGCGGACTGGCGGGCGGGTGTACATTACACACAGATAAGGAATGCCGGCACCACGTCGACACTATACTTTCACGGACCTCTTTATTTCCGTATCTGTGGTGACCATTCGAATACATTTTAACACACTCTTATACCTATTTCTCGAAATAAATATAGTTTCTGTGTGTGGACAGACAGACGCAACTTGCATCCCAAATCTAGAATACCTAGGTATCTACTTGTTCTAGATTTAGGATGCAAGTTGCGTCATGCACGTTATATTCTCAGATAGATCTGCCTCAACTCGGTGACGGTTTTTAGTTTTTATATAGCAAGAGCTATTCGGAAATCTGTTATATGAATCTTATGTAGGTACATACATATTGCACTAACCTACGCTCGTCAACACTAATTGGAAGAAATATGTATCTAAAATATACAGCCTGACTGCCTGACAGCCAGACTGCCTGACTGCCTGACTGCCTTGCTGCCTGACTGACAGCTCAGCCGGTGACGAGCATTGATGTTTGTTCTGTGTCTGGGTGTTTATATGTATTTATAACAAATAAAACATAAGTGCGTTCTATTACCTAGTTAACCGGGTACAAGTTACGCTTAGTTTGGAGCTAGACGGCGATGTGTGAATATGTCCAGCAATATTTATTTATATTATATAGGTATTATGAATTAAAAGTATCAGTAGTGTGGCAGTAGACGGCGAGTGTTGGCGGTGCGGGGCGGTGCGGGGCGGTGCGGGGCTGTGCGGTGCGGGGCGGTGCGGGGCGGGGGGGCGACCACGTGTCCGGACCCACCACGTGTAGCATGTGGTGCACGCGGTACGCGCTCAGCTGTGCCGGACGACACCACCACGCCACGCCACGCCACGCCACGCCACGACACGCACCGTAGCGACGCGACGCGCCTACCACCTACACCCACAGTACCTACTTCCTGTATAGTTAACATTTATGACAAATGTAAACATGTACACGTTGCTACATGATCTTGGGTGGAACCGGCAGAAGCTGCGTCGCGCGGCAGCGTCAGCGGCGGTGAAGCTTCATCAGGTGTATGTATGTATGTAGTCGCGCCGCGCCGCGCCGCGCCGCACACTCTACATGCACTTGACTACACAACAACACAATGTGTGTTATCATCGCCATGTCACCACTGGTAGCCTTGTTCCCGTGCTATAAGGTGGAGAGTGCGCTGGCGCCGGCAAGCACTCGGTGCCCCGCGGTTATCGCGCGACCTCTTATCCACCACACACACACAAATATACCACAGTTGTACGTACAGTAACATTACGCCGTCCACGCCACGCCACGTGTACCAGAAGTGAATCGCGTTTGTCGCCACATGTAATTAGAGCAAGAAACTCTTTATTGTCGACCATCCGGTGCCGGTTCATTGCCCCTTTTTGAGATCCTAGTATTGATATAATCATATTGCTATTGTTAATATATTAATAAATCGTTTAATATATTTGCAGTTGGTCATTGTGACAGGACGTATCGAACACTAAATCATTAGATCTATAGGTACTCGTACGAGATGTACTCGCGGACACCACAATGGTGAAAGGATTCTTCAACCACAATTCAAGTTAGCAGTGGTAGAGTGGTACCTCGTCATCAACAGAGATCGACAGCTGACGAGGTTATCATTACGCTGTTTCCTTCTGTGAAGCAAATTAATGTGTGTTGCGAGGACGAGGCCCGTCAGCCTGTGACAATACAGTTTCCAACAATGAGTTGTGTTAATATGTAAGCGCCAGCGCCGCCCGCCGCCGCGCGCCAGATAGCCCGTGACCTGCGCGATCCGGGTCGCGATTCAACACACACACACACACACACACATACACACACACACACACACACACACACACACACACACACACACACACACACACACACACACACGCACGCACACGCTATGCATGTATACACAATTACACACATGCTTACAACACACACGCAAATGTGTCAATAATCGTTCAGTAAGTACTAACTTTTTTTTTTTATTTGATATACGTACCTAGTTGCGGAACGAGCCGACGGCCCACCTGGTGTTAAGTGGTAACCTCCGCCCGTAATAACCGATGCGACTTGGGACCTCCACTACTAGGTACGACAAGACCCAAGTCGCATCGTATGCGCCCGTAACCCTGAGACGTGTAGGTGGAAGGTCTCATGTGCCTGTAATTTCACCGGCAACCACACCTTTCAAACTGGAACACGCGCATTCACGTTACTGCTTGGGGCAGAAATGGGCATGGTGGCAGTACTTCCCCGACGAACTTGGCGAGAGTTCTACTTGCTCTTAAACACTACTTAGTACGTAGTAGTACTTAGTGTGAGTGACAGAGCTGGATATAAGTAAGTACTCGTATTCGCTCGTGTAGTGTCGCGCGTGTTGGGTTATACACGCAGCACGCAGCACGCAGCAACAGAACGCAATGCGGCGCGGCGTCGGCGTGGCGTCGGCGTGACGTCGGCGTGGCGTCGGCGCGGCATCATATGTTTATTCGGTGATGACGTGCTAACACGAACTACGTTCCTTTAACACAGATCCGTTACAAACGATAGCTCTGTTGATATTCCAGTGCAACTTCTACATACAGGCCTACATATAGTATGCCTCGAGTTTTGAGTAAACTCCATGCTATTAATACGAGGCTTTGGATGTGTACGGGTAACCCGGGGCGCTAACGAGCGGGCGCTCAGCGGCCGCTGAATGCGCGTGCGAACGCAAACAGAGGTCAACACCCGGCGCCGCCCGCGCCGCCCGCGCCGCCCGGCTAGCGGACTAGCGGTGCACCTGCTACATTGTGTCGGGCGGCATTGCACGCGACCTTCACGATGCACGCGGGAGAGGCACCTCGTCTATTCGGCACGGGGGCTGCGGGGGCTGCGGGGGCTGCGGGGATCGCTCATACTTGTTGGTGTTGTTGTGAGTGGGCTGGGCTGGATCAGGCTGGATGTGGTGATGGCATGTGGTCAGCTCGCACCGCACCGCCTAATCTATTAGCGGATGGATGCAGGTAATCACAACTCGCTACCACTCTTACTATATATATGATGATAATGAGGGGGTAAGGTGCATTGTAGCCACGGCACGGCGAACACTAACACATATTATTTTTTATGTAATTTACAGAACGAGCCGACGGCCCACCTGGTGTTAAGTGGTAACCTCGGCCCATAACAACCGATGTGACTTGGGGCCTCCTCTACAATACAATACAATACAATAACTCTTTATTGTAAACCACAATACAAAAAGAAAAACTTATTAAAACCCCCTACTAGGTACGACAAGACCCAAGTCGCATCGTATGCGCCCGTAACTCTGAGACGTGTAGATTTTGCTTCCACTTTCATAATGCGGACAGCCCAAGAGTGGAACTCCTTGCCTGCGTCTGTATTTCCCGAGAACTATAATCTGGAGGTCTTCAAGAGGAGAGTGAATAGGTATTGTCTAGGCGCGCGCATCGGGCTACATCGTAGACCGCATCGTCACTTAACATCAGGTGAGATTGCGCGCAAATGCAAGTCTATCGTATTTAAAAAATAAAAGTCTAGGTGGAATGTCTCATGTGTTTGTAATTTCACCGGCAACTACACCTTTGGAACCGGAACACAGTAACGCGAATACGTTACTGCTCGGCGGCAGAAATAGTCATAGTGGGCATGGTTAACATTTGGATTGAGTTTGTAAGTAGGTACACGTGGGGTATGTAGCCGGCCGCGGCCGCTCCTACTGATATTATCTTTTATTTCCAACAGGAATAAATTACAAAGAATGGAAGTTAGCCATAATTCTATGCCAAAATTAGTAATGCGGGGCGGGGCGGGGCGGCCGAATGATGAGTGTCGGGGTCAGGGGGCGCAAGGGTGGTGGAATAATTGTCACAATAAACAGTGGGTAATGGAGTGGCGGCGGCGGCGGCGCGGGCGGCGCACCCAACCAGTTAATTAGTGAAATGACACCGACGGCACTCCCTGCCGCGTCCGCCCCGCGCCGCGTCCGCCCCGGGCCGCCCCGCGCCGCCCCGCGCCGCCCCGCGCCCGCCGGGGTAACGCACTCAACTATGTTGTTGCTGCTCTCTAATAAGTTGGGACAAGTTGTACATATTATAATGTGTCGCATCCCCGCGGCCGCGGCCCTGGTGCGCACGCATCAACAACAATCAAGCGACAGTGTATACATACATACACGAGTACATATGTATGTATGTAACACACTACTACACATACTTCATAAATAGCAACAATTTTGATAGTATTTTGTAACCGCTACCCGGCGTGTGTGTGTGTGTGTGTGTGTGTGTGTGTGTGTGTGTGTGTGTAGGTCGCAGATCTCCCGCGCTCTATACTTTATGACCACATTGTATCAGAAATCTTGAAATCGTTACCATGTTATCATATATGTGTTGGAGACAACATTATTTTTAACTTCTTCCACATAAATAATCGATTCCATATCGAATCAGAATTTGACGAACGAAACGAACTCTGTTCTAGAGACCGAGCGGAGTTAATACTTTTGTTGCGTTCACGATCCCGTTAATAAGTACACATGTAGGTATACATTACGTAAAACATTGTTTCCATTGAATTGATAAAGTAATAACTTTATAATGAGGCGTGTATATATATCACTAAACATGTTGTAAACCATTACTTTACTCGTACATGTTGTGTTCGGAATGGTCGGTGGCGTGGCGGGCCGGGCACGGTGTAACCTGCCAACCAACATGTTGCATTATGCACAGCGAGCGCGCGCGCGCTACTTACACCAATGGAGATTAACAAGTCTGCCAGGATTTGTCAATAAACATTAGGGAGAGGTTGGTATACAGCGCGACAACATAATGCTAAACTAACAAGTTTACATTGGAAAGTACAGCATGTAGCGACGCGACGCGACGCGACGCGACGCGACGCGAGTACACCTACAGAGAGACACGACTGCGTGTGCACCGAGTGCTCAGCGTGCAGCGTGCAGCGTGCAGCGTGTAGCGTGCAGCGTGCAGCGTGCACTGAGCTCAGTTGTATGTAGCGTGTGTAGTGAGTGACGCGGCGGAGAATGGCGCGACGCACCGGTTTCGGCTCCCTCATTACCGAAGCGCTCTCGATACGGACTCGATATTACCGAACTACTTTCAAACAACATATTAACGATTCAACCCGAATACCATCGAAACTTATAACGGAATATATTTCAAAGTTCCGTGGCGTAGCGGCCGGTCGGCGAGAGCGACTCCGTAGATGCTTCCGTTGATGAGAAGCAGGGCTTTCGTCCCCATTACGGCGCTTTATTTATCATGTTCAAAAGTTTGGTTCCGTTTTCGGATTGGGTTTGAACAGGCGTCAAACTTAGCGATAAGTACGCGTGACCTTATGTTTTGAATATTATTGACGATTCCAAGACATTTTTTTTGGTAATTCTATGGTTTTGAGTTTGACTTTGGGCAGCTAGTGCTAGGTAGTGTGGTACACGTGTCGATCCTGTGATTTATTTGTTGGGTGTTATCTTCATATGTTCACGTGTGCCGAGTAGGTACGTGGACAGCTTTAGCAGATAAATAATTGCATACAAGGCACAAATTTCAAAGAAAATAATGATACTTACGTTTTGATGCACCATTCAAACGATAAAAATGCTTAATTTAATTCAAATAGGTAGAGATCTGGATGTTGGGTGATTTACTGAATCCTGTTCCTTTACCTTTCTCGAATGAATAGCATCATAACATTAGTAGTTGATTGCATTTCAATAGTAAAGTGTGTCTACAAATTGTCAGTGTTTTGTATTGCAAGCTATCGCAGATGGGGAGATGGGGGAGAGCGCAGCCCCAGAAGATAGACGGGACGGGACGGGACGGGACGGGACGGGACGGGGCGAGATAACACCGGGATCATTGCAAATTGAAGAGCACGCGGTGTTTCGCTTCAATATTGTTACCTACTGATACTTACCTAATACATATATACACATCGCCTCTTAAGTTTTGTGATAGTTTTAAAGTCGGCTTTTACTCCACGATATGTGTTTCATAGTGATATGGTCATTTGAGTTTATGTAAAGGTAGCAGAGGATAACTCTGCACAAACACACGCATTTCCAGATGAAACGTGGAGGACGTTACGCGAGGCGAGCTGTTTGTGCATGCAAATGAGAGGTTTCACTCAGGTTCAGTACTCGGGTGCACGGGCGTCGTGTCGCCTCGTGTAGCGTCGTGTCGCCTCGTGTCGCCTCGTGGTGCGTCGTGTCGCCTCGTGTCGCACCGTGTCGCCTCGGGTCGCCTCGTGGTGCGTCGTGTCGCCTCGTGTCGCACCGTGTCGCGTCTTGTCGTCTCGTGTCGCGGTGAGTGAAAGCGTTGTCAATCATTGGCCGGTTGAGAGAGCTGTTCACATTTCGTTTAAGAACAAGTTTTATACAATTTCTTTTTTCCAAATATTTCAAGAGCTCATTTAAATACCTTAAGTTGGATGGAAAATTTAGCCTCAATATTATTTGACTCATTGACTGAGGTGACACTTCTCAGATATCTCTCTCAGAGAAAACGTGACTGACATTAAACAACCTATTTTTGATGTGAAACATCTATAGCCGCACGTAAAACCGATTTCTGGCTTGGCGACGCGTCGCCACGGCATGAGCGCTGATTGGTCCGTTCAAGGTTACGACAAATCATAAACATTATTAGTGATGGGGTACTTAGTTTCTTACAAAATAATGTCGATATTTCACATCTGCCAGGCGTCCCGTGACGGCTCACATTTTTTTATTATCTCAGGTATTCAAATTGCGAATAATTTATAGTAGAGGTATTACGGATTGCCCGATGGTACCTAAGCATGCTCTGTCCGTAACAGCAGCTATGGCTACAACTTGCGTCCTCCCGTATCAAAGTGAGGGACGCTGGACGGCCCGCCACTCCCAAACTGGAAGATGGAAAGCCTCACGTCAGTCAGTTAACTCCTTAGGAATAAATTTGTATATACAGCCAAAAGCAAAATCAAGTTTTAACCGACTTCAGAGAAGGAGGATGTTTTTTAATTTGTATTTTATTTGATGTTATTATATATTTCCTTTTTTTTACTCGCTTCTAATGACATGACAGTGGTTTGGTTCTGAGGCGAGTTGGAGGCCACGCGACCACGTGGTCGCAATGACGATGCAACACAAAGAGACCAGCGAAGCGACTCTACACAAGAAAGTACAACAGAAAGAAACTGAATTGCTCTCCAAAGACAAACTCGTAAGCTCTTTCAAATCAACCCAAATTATCTATACAAATAAATAAAATTGGAGTGTCTGTTTGTAATATTAAAATAACCAAATAACCGCTTTTTAATAAGTGCATATGGATGTATACACGGTACATATACCAAAACAACATTATTTACAATTTTTGTCTGTCTGTCTGTTTGTTCCGGCAAATCTCTGAAACGGCTGGACCTATTTTGACGGGACTTTCACTGGCAGATAGCTGATGTAACAAGGAGTAACTTAGGCTTAGGTGAAGTCCCGGTCTCCACAATATCGTAACGTAACGTACTGGAGGGAGCGCGTTGAACTCTTTTATTAGAGCGCGAGATGACACCGAGTTGCGCTCGCACCTACCACCCTGCCAATGCCATGCCGACGCGACGTTCCCACTGACCTACCGCCGCCCGTGCCGCGCCGACACGCGACACTGAATGCTATATACATAAAGTACTATCGAAGCCTATTATATTCTAGAGCATCCAGCGATTCTACGCCACGTTTTAGTTCACACACCGGTTTGTAAATATGTCTTGTGTTGCGAACATTCATACTTTGAAACGAAATCGAGCTCACATTTGGGGTAGCCAGTTGTTGTAGCGGTGATGTACGCAGTAAGTGACTGGCCGGTGGCCGGTGGCCGGTGGCCGGTGGCCCTCGCGACTAAAGTTCATCGGTGTGTGTGTGTGGGGGTGCCAGTTCTTCTTCTTCTTCTTCGAGTCACCGGTTCTGTCGAACCAGTGTGGTGAAAGGATTGTAAGTGCGCCTCAAAGAGGCTCCTTTCGTGCACACGACACATGTCTTCGAATTTTTAGTTCTAGGTCATGTCGGTTTCCTCACGATGTTTTCCTTCACCGTTTTGAGAACGTGGTATTGCACACATATATCTTTCAATCGGAAAACTTATAGGTGCACGTCGGGATTTGAACCGGCGACCTCCGGATTGAAACTCTGTGCGAGTGCGACGTGTGGCTGTGAGCTGTGAGCCGTGAGTGGCGCTCCGTACTTGTTATGTTATCGAGGTAGGTGCGCGCGCGCGCGGCGGCGCCGGCGGCGGCAGCGTGCGCGTGCGCGTGCGCGTGCAAGAACACAGTGAGTGTGGTGAGTATGTTTGTTGGGTTAGTGCGACAACAATCTCAATTATAATGTGAGTCGGAGTGTCGGCATCGCCTCAACTTTTTACTCGTGTCTCGTTGTGTGTCAATATGTCGAAACTCATCAAAATGTATCTGTTCGCGCCGTGTTTAACAGCACAAATTAGGAATCAACAATGATGTGTGTAGCTTGTGTGAGGTTTATGGTAATGTAACGTTCGCTGATCCGAGACCCCGAGCACCGCAGCACACCGCACCGCACTGCAGGCACCTGTACCTATACTACACAACAATACAACATGTGTAATAAACTGTCGGTGTACTCTACTCTACTCTACTCCACTATACTGTGTACCGCAGGAACCAAATACTAACAACATCTCACACAAACGTATCTGCAGTCATATTGCCTCCACAGAATGAACAGCCATCAACTAAGTATCCTTTTTCAATGTTGTGTGAGGACAACCAGTAATGCAGAAGTGTACCATTACAATACTGTTGTATGTGTACCTACTCGAGTGGAGTGCGGCGCGGGCGGCTAGCGGGATGCGCGGTGCGGACACCGGCACCGGCACCGGCACCGGCACCGGCACCGGCACCGCTACTCCACTCTGTTCTATTAATAGCACCAACACTCGCCTGACAACAAACTAGTTCCCCGCCCCGCCCCGCCCCGCCCCGCCCGCGCTTCGTCCCTCGTCCGATTTCACAATTATGCAAAGCGCCTTCGACAGTTTTATTTGTAAGTATATATTTTATGGTGTTGTCGGCCGCGAAATGGAAGAACCCATGAAAGTATTATAATATCCGTCGCATTTGCATACTAATCTGTGGCTACGAGTGCAGCGGGAGGCGCGCGGGCGCGGGCGCCGGCCATTCTGACAGCACTAGGTGGTACCTACACACAGCTACGAGGATATATGCCTTAAATGTATATTATATATATATATTCTTGTGGTTCAGAACTACCCTGCACTGCACTGCACTGCACTGTACTGTGTATCACAATAGACAGACCGGTGCGGCGGAGGGGCGCGGGCGCGCGGGGGGGTGTGGGGGTGCGGTGTTTGGTACCTACGTTTTGCAAAGTGAATCCTAGTTAAACTGTTAGTAATCTGTATAATAGTGACAATTACAGTTGCAAAGTGCTGCGTCGCAGTGTACACGTAACGTACCTAGTAGTATATGTATGTACACGGAAGTACAAAAATATCGCCTTGAATTGGTCAAAGTATTTTCCTTGACGCAGCAAAATGTATGTAAGTTGCTTACACTACTGTACTATACCTACAGGTATTTACACGTACATATGTACCGACGCGACGTGACGTGACGCGACGTGACGCGACGCGACGCGACGCCGACGTACATACGTACACGTACACGAATAGTATTTGAAGGCTTACGCACGCGCCTCGCCGCGCCGCGTTGCACCTTTTACCGTAACTACACCGTTTTATCTTATTATTGAAGGAAGCGTATTTTCAAAAACTTTTGATTTAGCTAGTTTTTGCTGGGAGAACACTTGAGCGATAAGTTGGTACCGTGGCAACAGATTTTAGGTTTCCGTACTTGAAGAACGATTTGTGGAGTATTTTGGGCGCATAGCCAGGAACAGTGGTGACAACATGGAAAAACTCGTTGTAATTCTAACTGGTAAAGTTGAAGGGAAAAGACGGAGAGGGCAAAGTCACACGACACCAAGTAGCAGGCTTGAAGGCGCGCGCTGCCGCAGACAGATCCAGGTGGCGTAACATTGTCCGACTAAAACTGATCCACGGAGCGCGTCACTAATAATGAACTGTTACATTACAATGTTAGTACAAGTAGTTTTCATAATTGTGCGTCAATCATGCTGTCATTAACTACTACGTATATATACTAAAGCAAAACAATATACATGTACATGTACATAAACTAACCGGCGCCGGGGCGCAGCGCGGCGCGTGCGCGGCGGGAATCTATATTATTCGCACAATTTCTAAATTGTTACCTTTAACGAAAGTTGACATTGGAGAATGTCTGACCAGAGTACTGAGGAATACTCAGATGATGTCCACGGGCGGTACTCGGAATTTGACTTTTGCGGGGGATTCCAGTAGGTACATGTGTCTTATTCGTGATTTTCACCATATACATTAAAATCAATAAAAATATTAGATGTATGCTCCTTCGTTTAGTTGGATGTATTGGTATTAGTATAGAAAATAGGTTGGTCCGGTTGTAACAATCCGGTTCTAGCGATTAGTGCAGTGAGTCCCCTCTCTAACCGTCATGGCTGCCATTGACAGATTCACCGGTCGCTAACAGAGACACTAAATGTATCTACTATAATCTAGCCACTTTTTTTTTTTTTTTATTTAAACAAAATTATTTAAAATGCCTAAAAGAAGTGAGTGTGTTTTACTCCGAGAGAACGGGGTTCTTCCACTCCTCCACATAAGCTCCACCGTACTACGGGATCTACCCGCGGCCCCATCGCTCCGGCAGAACGCGGCGGAATCTACCCCCGCTGCACAATAGGCTGCCTACCCGTCGGCGCGGGCGCGGGCGTCGCGTCGGTTGCACACGCGACGAGCACTCACGCAACGGCTGACTGCACTTACCAGGACACTGATACACGCTTGACGGTGAACGTACTGGCATTTTTTAGCAACGAACTCTCAAATTACCCACGACCCCTCCTCTGGTCTACTTACTACCCTACCATTTTTAAATTAATCGCCTCCTACCCTAATTTTATTTTCTTATTGCCTACCTTATTAAATTTGTTCTTAAAGGTACGGACAGACGTGCTCATTACTAGCACGAAAGCATGCTTTTATTGAGCAAGTGCTCATTAGTAGCACGTGTGTAATGTAATGAGCATGCTTATTTAAAGCGTGCTCAAAAATCAAACGACGTTTGATTTTTGAGCATGCTACCTGAGGCGCGGGTAGGTGGGGGGCGTGCTCCGAGCACGTCTGAACATGTTTGCTTATTAGCATGCTATTATCCATTTTGTCTCGATCTGCGGCGGACGACTGTTTATGCAATTAATAAAATTGATGTAATTAATTAAAGAATCTCCGACAGCTAAATATCTCAATGTAATTTCTAGTTTTACTTTGGCTGGAATAGCATCTCGCATACAAGTGTTTCGTTTTTGTATGACACTCTCAATTTTAGAAAGTAGCTCATCAAATTTGTGTGGGAGTATGCGCAAATGATTTTTATAACTGTCGAGATCTTCACTTCGCATCTCTGCCAACAATCGATTACTTGCTCCCAGTGATTCTCTTCTGTTTATCCAATTACGAACCCAAATTCTCCTTTTTTTTGTTTTTTTATTTTTCACCAAAATGTTCTTATACAATTCCGTTGTAAGCAATAGGATTATTTTATTAAGTTCTGTACGGATAGCACTGTCACTATATACTTGTACATCCATTTTGGCCGAGAGCCTGGTGCCAAATAGCACGTCTGTCCGTACGTTTGCTTTGAGCATGCCTATTTAGGAGTATGCTTTAAATCAAGCATGCTTATTTCTGGCAAATGTGAACAGTTTGCAGAGCATGCTAATTTTAAGCAAGCTTATTAGCATGCTTTTTTTGAGCACGTCTGTCAGTACCTTAAAGGTACGGACAGACGTGCTCATTACTAGCACGAAAGCATGCTTTTATTGAGCAAGTGCTCATTAGTAGCACGTGTGTAATGTAATGAGCATGCTTATTTAAAGCGTGCTCAAAAATCAAACGACGTTTGATTTTCAAGCATGCTACCTGAGGCGCGGGTAGGTGGGGGGCGTGCTCCGAGCACGTCTGAACATGTTTGCTTATTAGCATGCTATTATCCATTTTGTCTTGATCTGCGGCGGACGACTGTTTATGCAATTAATAAAATTGATGTAATTAATTAAAATTAAACCCGCAATATGTCGCGTTGGGGAGAAGAAAAAACTTTGCTTTTTGTGTCACATTATAGAAGTTACGAATGTCTGTGGAACACACATTCTCCTTTATATAAAAATAATATTGCTCGTAATAATGCTTATGAGGCTTTATTAAAGGACATGAATGATTCAAGTTTAACAATGAAAATAATTAAACCAAAATTAAAAACCTAAGATCTGTGTATCATGCCGAAGTAAGAAAAATCAACAATTCGAAGCGGTCCGGAGCTGGTGCAGCAGACGTTTATAAACCACCCATGTCATGGTTTACGGAAATGTATGAAATGTATCGTTTTTGTATGACACTCTCAATTTTAGAAAGTAGCTCATCAAATTTGTGTGGGAGTATGCGCAAATGATTTTTATAACTGTCGAGGTCTTCGCTTCGCATCTCTGCCAACAATCGATTACTTGCTCCCAGTGATTCTCTTCTGTTTATCCAATTACGAACCCAAATTCTCCTTTTTTTTGTTTTTTTATTTTTCACCAAAATGTTCTTATACAATTCCGTTGCAAGCAATAGGATTATTTTATTAAGTTCTGTACGGATAGCACTGTCACTATATACTTGTACATCCATTTTGGCCGAGAGCCTGGTGCCAAATAGCACGTCTGTTCGTACGTTTGCTTTGAGCATGCCTATTTAGGAGTATGCTTTAAATCAAGCATGCTTATTTCTGGCAAATGTGAACAGTTTGCAGAGCATGCTAATTTTAAGCAAGCTTATTAGCATGCTTTTTTTGAGCACGTCTGTCAGTACCTTTACTCCGGAGAGTTTTAATTTTGTACTCCCTACCCTAAAACCGCTCATTGTTTTATTATTTTTCCACTACTACCCCTAAACTGCGACAGGTCCTTCATTAGAAGTATTGATTGTAATATAAATAATAATAGATGGTGGGACGTGGGCTGTGGCAGCGCCGCGCCGCGTCGCGCCGCGCCGCGCCGCCCGCCAACCACGCGACGCGACGCGACGCGAAGGTTTATCTACACATTTGGCGATAACCGGATACCGTGTAACGTTTATCGGCGAGATAAGTAAACGATTATAAAGAAATGATAAGTGATACTTAATGTTCGATACAGCAGCTACCGCGCTGCCGCACACCGCACACCGCACACCGCACACCGCACACCGCACACCGCACACCGCACAGCGTCCTTACGAACGTTTTGGGAATCCAACTGGAGCTCGCTCGCACTCGACATCGGTTTAGTTCAAGTTGTATCTGCACACATTTATAACTATCAACATATCTAACATTGAATTGTACTTGACAATGTTATTATAACCTTTATTTGATATTTATTGTTATTATTCATATTACTGATAATTATAAATTAATAACACTAATGTATTAATATTATCAGAAAGTAAGCATTTAAGGGCCCAGGATACACAAAAGGCAGGCAGGTTACATGTTGACATTGCCGGATCCCAATTCACAATCACTTTGCTGGACAGAGATAGGTGGACACTACACACAGCGCCATCCAGCCCCAAAGTAAGCTAAGCATAGCTTGTATCATGGGAACCAGACAACTGATATACATACATACATATACATAATTGGTACGTGTATATCATGCTTGATGTGATCAATGTGTGTGTGGCCGACGCTGCAGCGCCTGGACTGCGAGCCTGTATTCACACTTTATTCAATAATCACCAGAGCTGTACATATATATATATATAGTGGATCAACACAGGCTCGTAGAGAGGTTCGCAATTGGAAGGCACCGGTCGCGTCTCGTCGGCCGTCGCTCTCACTGACACGCGGCGCAGGCGCAGGCACTCTCACTGACGCTGCAGAAATATAAAGACTAAACCGAGTAATTACTCATAGTTCTACTTACTACCGCGTTTACAATGAATGTGTCCGAAGATGGTCTGAAACTATGCGTACACGGAAATATATTAAAGTCAGTAAAATGATGCAGTCCCGCGCCGCACCGCGCCGCGCCGCGCCGCGCCGGTGATAAATAGCCCAACAATGCGGAGCTGCGCAGGTGTAGGCCGGCTGACCTTTACCTCTCCCCCGCGCCCCGCCCCCCCGCCTCCCCCCCCCGCCGAGAGAGCCTCCGCGCCCGTTATGGATCATCTATGCAACGACCGTTAATACTGTGCACTGTATAGCAAACCCGCTTGTTTTTTTGCTGTGAACACATGTAAGATACTCTAGACATATTACGACAGGCAGATCAATGCGACAAACATGTTTAATATATCTAATACATGTACTGGTTAACGTTGATCGATAACGATGATCGAAGAGAGATATTGTGACCGCTCATTAACAAATATTTATCGGTATTTGTGGGTAGAGGTAAACGGACCCAGGAATGTCGCGATGCGTGGACACTACACGACACGCTTCTTATTTTTAGTACGCAGAGCCGCCGCGCCGCGCCGCCCCGGAGCCGCGCCATCGCCGCTCCGGAGCCGCCCCGGAGCCGCGCGCCCACATACACACGCGTCGCATAAATAAACACGCGAGAACAACGCACACAATAATAACAAATGTTGTCTAAAAATAATGCGCAAATAATGTTCTCGCGGAGCGTCGCGTCCGTCGACGCGGGCGACGTCGCGCTCAGACACTCACATTGTCACATTGCTCCCGAGTGCGGTAACGCCCGGCGCGACGCGACGCGACGCGACGCGACGTGCCTGTGTATTTGTATCCGTGGTGAGAGTGTGTGTACATGTTTACAATACAATACATATGTATGTAATTGTAATTAGTTCCGTTCGCTCGTAGCGCCAGATACCAGCCAACACAAGTCATAGTGACAACAGCAGAGAGTCATTCGTAGCGCTGGAGTAGTGTGCCGTCACAGCGGCAGCGGCAGCGGCAGCGGCAGCGGCAGCGGCAGCGGCAGCGGCAGCGGCAGCGGCAGCGGACACGGGTGGAGTTCCTTTACATGTGTAGGTGAGCACCGCTAGTGGCTGCTGCCACTGCCTCGCCTCCTCACCGACTGAAGGCAAATGGAGACTGAAAGCAACGCGCGTTGCACTCGTGGAAACTGTCACGCGGCTGTCATTTCGCTGGCACAACACAACACCGTAAGTACACCGACCGACGCGACGTGGCCGGCACGCGTTGCGTGTTGCAGTTGCATCCACACCGAGACCGAGACCACTCGACTGCGACGAACGCGAGCAAACTATTGCGTTAAGCAATCCCATCCGTGTACGTACACGTACGTACGTCTGTAACGTGTCTGGCTGGAGCTGTCTAACAATGTGCACCTTCCTGCAACTCAACTACATTTAAGTAATGTGTGAATACACTGGAAACACCACTGAATGGCCTCCTTTATCATAATTGACTTATTATTTGTTTATATATAAAATTAGTAACATAATTGTTTCATTAGTCCAACGTGAAGGTGATCTGATTATTGTCACAATGATGCAAACGATAGCTGAATACACGAACCAGTCCAATTTGAATGTAACTGATTTAGCGACGTGTTAATGCTTCTGCCAACCGGACTGACCGGCGCGGGGCGGCGCGGTGTACCTGTGTCGCGACATTCCGCACACGAGTAGCTTCACCTACATTTTTATTTTTGGACTAAAATAATCGCGTATTATAAAATCATAGCGATCGCTTCGGAAATATAATCGTGTGTGTGGCGCGCCGCATCTGTATTTATCTATTTGTGACAGCGAAAAACACGCAACACGCAACACAACGGTGCAATCAGTCTGTGGGACGCAACTCTTCACTGAATGAAATGAATGATCGTAGGATTCCGTTCCTGCGCGCCGCCCGCTCGGTACCTATATCAGTGACCGTGTGCTCATCTAACAAACTTCATGTTAATTACATTTAAAAAACTAAACGTTTATGTTGGTTTTCAATGCATCAATTAATTATGATAACACCGTGCGGTTTGCGGTCTCAACTATCTGAATGTGGACACAACACACCGGGGTCGACGCGACGCGACGCGACGCGACGCGACAGTTGGATTCACGATATGTATTCGTGTAAGACCAGAGGTACACCTACCAACTGTTCTGTTGTTACCGACAGGTGCCCATGATATATGCTTAGCTCTTTTGGTCTAGATGGCGCTCCACCAATATTTATTATATATTTTACGGTGGAAATGTCTAGAAGATGATATACCTACCTAGTGAATATGGCAGTGATGCGCGTGACAGAGCCAGCCAGGTGCACTTGACAAGCGTATTACCTGGTCCGCGCGGAACTGCTCCCCGCGAACAACTTACCAATACCCACCTACCTCCTGGTGTCCGCTGGTATGTACATACATACATACAGCACGTGTACGCGTGTGTTCCGAGTTGTTACCGAGCTGGAGTCGGAGAGGGTCATCGCGGCGATAACCTCTCCCCGCGCCCCCCGCAGCACCCCGCCATGTAGGAGGCACATGTCACCGATAACAACGGTAGGTACTACCTACACACACACGCACACACACACACACACACACACACACACACACACACACACACACACACACACACACACACACATGTATAACACACGACTCGTGTACACACAATAATATGAAATTATGGCAACGTGGCGCGCGACTCAATACTGATGTTTAAACCAGTTCACTCAACTGATATAATATCTAATATTTCCACTTCTTGTGTATTCTAATGTATTTTCCGTATAACCGTGTAATAAATTCAATATTTAAATGTGTGATTAATAATAAATAGTGGCGATGTTTCATCGAGATCGTTCAGGCGTGAACAGAGCTCAGGTGAGACGGTGATGAGACCGAGACCTTGACGTGTCGGGAATAGTTCGCTCCAGCCGCTCGCTGGGTGGACGTGTTTTTGTGTCGGATTGCATGCACCCGTTGGGTCATAAAGGTAGTTTATGCGAGGGCGAGTCCCGACCGGCCGCGCCGCCCCCTCCCCCGTGCCGTATTAATAACACTATTATAATAGTGTGGTCGCGCGCGTCCCTGGCCGGGGTCGGCACGTACTCCTGGCTGCGTGACGTCACCACCAGAGTGTCCACCGCGCCCGCGCCGCGCCGCGACCCGACAGAATATATAGCCGGTCGCGGCGCGGCCGGCCGCTCGGTGCCAAACCCGCCGCGGTCAACGACTCCCGAAATAGATGCACGCCGCACGCCGCACGCCGCACGCCGCACGCCGCACGCCGCACACCGCACCTATACGAAACTAAGAACCGGTCCCTCAGCCGCGGCGACACTCACATGCGATCCAAATTCAATTGGAAAGCTATCGAGTCCACCTGACCCGTTCATTTAGGCAGCCAGTGCAACTTTCTCCGAGCCGGCGCCGGCGCCGCGCCCGCGCCGGGGCTGCCCGGAGCCGGACGGGGGACAGAGGAGCGCACACAGCCGGAGCGCGCCGCTGTCTCCCGACTGTTTACTCACTTAACAGCAATGAAACGCCGCGCCGCGCCGTGGCTGTGTTGCAACCGATGCATTCAGCGTCCCCAGCGTATCTGTCTACCTGTTTGCTCGTTATTCCGTTGGAACTTCCCAGAATGGTAAGCTACAGGATAACTAACCGGACCCCCACTTGCTCATAGCCAGCGAGACCAAAACGTGAAGGAATGGAACAGCAACTATCAAATAAGTAAACATTGGATCATGCATTGTATTGAAGTCGGACAGGACAGAGGCGTAGGGTGCAGTAGATTGTTTCTGTGGGCGACTGACGCTGATACTGATCACCATGTTGGTGAAAACTCAAATTTTTCTTACCGATACGTAGATCTGGGCTGGATCTTTCATTGTCATCTTTTTTGTTTACCCTTATTTCGCAAAATATGTAAATGTATTATTTATGAATAATAACTGGATTGCCTTAAACATAGCGGCCCACACTCACACCGGTAGGTACGATCACGTCTTGATTGCATTACATACATACATACAAGTTAAAAGCCACCTCATTCGCCTTTATTCGTTGTCAAAAATACTTATAAAGAGGCTTAAAAGAGGATCGGCTTGCTTTTCAAATGTGGAATCTGTATGGGAGGCCGTCTTCTGGTTCTTTATATCGAGAAATGTATGTAAAAAGGAATTTTTTTAAGTCAATGTTAAGATGGTGTCAAGTAGATGAAAAATCAATTAAAATGGATATAATAGCATCAAATCGTTCGGACAACAACTTTTACTTTAACTTTTACCGAGAGAACTTATAACTATTTTCCGGTACTGGTACAATAATCAGGTCAACTATATTCGCTGGGCAGGTAAGTTCTCGGAGGCATACTCGGAGGTCGGAGTGCGGTGTAACACAGGGCGGTCTTACATCTCCTAGGCTTTTTAATTTGTATATCAATAGACTGATTGAAGAGGTCAACAACACAAGTGTCAATAATGTCAGTTACGCTGACGCTGTGGATGGTGTTCTTGAGTCCATCAATTAGTGCCCTGACAAATATTATGGTTAATATCTGTGAAACATTTGGTGGGTGGGCTCCCCACCGGCTCAGATACAACGAGAACAAGTGTGAATTAATTATACTAGGGATTAGGGATAGTTATACATATTGTTTTATAATATTTATTTATTAGTTAGTACGTAGATTGTACAGCAAGCAGTAGTACACCCACTGGCATCTACTTGGATCTAATTTGTTTATTTTACTTTAATAAATACGTGAACCCTAAACAGAGAACATATTTATTTTTTTTGTTTTTTTGTTTTAACATGTATAATATACAATTATCTTTTTAATACATACATATTACAAAAGAGCAAAGTGAATGCATATTGCGTGTTGCACAACAGCTTACATTATATTGATATCATATTTGGAACTGTCTGATGGAATCCAATGATGGTGGTAACAAATGGAGTTAATATTTTTTTTGTAAGTTAGCGAGGTTACTCTGTGGAGGACCCCTCCGGTGGTACGCACACACGTTAGTCCGCCTGGTGAAGGTGTACAAGGGGTCCTAGGGCTGCGCGAAGCCAGGCTGGGGCTGTATGTTAGGCAGTGGTGCTTATGGCTGGCTGTATACTGCAACCACCGAGCATATTGCGTTGGGTGTGAGACCGGGGCCGGGGCCGGGGCCGGGGCTTAGAGCAGCTCAATAGCCGCGTTAATGTTGATTGTTGATGTTGGTACGCGCGTCATGCAGGTGCAGTGCGACTACATTCACATGCGGTGTTAGCAACGCAACACAACACGACACGACACGACACGACACAACACGACACGACACACAATCACATGTAGTGTAGTGTAGTGTAGTGTAGTGTTGCGTTGCTAACACCGCATGTGGTGTGGTACATGTGATAAAGTTTTACATTTACCCGATAATTATAGTGTTTTTAATTGGATCACAGTAATTTTGTTTTATTTTTATCTAGTTTTCATTTGACCTATTTATTGTCGTTTGTTTTTTTTTAGAAAGTATTTAATTCTTTTTAATATTAGGTTCCCAAACATTTATTTTTATTAGCTTAACACTGTTGAATGTGGTTTTTGCAGGGCGCACACCGGTTATGTTCCAGTCCAAATCAAAACTGTATTCTAGATTTATATTTACATATATATTACATTTATATTTACATACATATATATTGTTTGCTTGTAATGTGTATTGTGTGTCTTTAAATAAATAAGTTGATTTAGTCACTAAACCTCAACAAGTTCAAATACTGTTCAAATCTGAAATCCGACGATCACCTTACATCGGATGTTAATCCTTCATGTTGAGATATATGTATTATTACGTTTATATCATATCATATATATATAAACATAAGAAATAACACGGGGTCTCACGGGGTCATTCTTCGTAACATTTGTTTCATGTGTTGTTGTATTCAAATGAAGGAATTCACGTTTATTCACTCGCCTGAGTTTCGTGTTCATTATAATTGCGCGTGCGCGCGCGCACACAGGACAGGGGACAGGGGACAGGGTGACGTGTGTTCCGTTGGTTTGGATCAGTGATTACATTCAAAATATCGGAGAGTGGTGCTGCGCCGGCGAAACCTTACATAAATATGAAAATTTAAGCTTTAAGAAACCTTCACACCGCGGCAAGTGGTCGCGTCGCCTTCTTATATTCAAGCCTTGGCCTACATTTTTACATTCTGAAAGCCAAAACTTTCCATCTACTAATGAATAATGCACATTAACAGTTTCTCTAAGCGAATCTGCGATGCCGTGTGTGTGTGTGTCCCCGCGCGCGCGAGGCAGTCTGTGGTGCGCGCGCGGGACCCTCGGCCTCGCTCGGGGGGTCACCTGTGGTGTCACAAGGAACAACCATTTCCACGCTTGTCCATTATTTAGGCGACAATGTATAGTGGCGCTGGTGGCGGTGCGGTGCGGTGCGGTGCGGGCACGGCATCATCTATACGTAGGTACTACATATTGCGCGAGCGGCGAGCAGCGAGCGGCGCGCGGCGAGCGGCTAGGGGAGAACTGTGTGCCGAGTTAATGAGTTAAAAACGCGCACTCATTGCTCGCCACGAGGAATGTTAATTAGTTAAGTGTGTTAGGAAAACGCGCGCGCCTCCGCCGCCGCCGACGCCGCCGCCGAGCAAACGCAACAGTGCGGGGACGAACAATGATTATTGTATGATGTAGTTGGATCACAACTCACGACGCGAACGCGGACGCGGACAGTTCCACGTGGGCCCCGCTCCGCGCTCACACGCCATGCATGCCACTACGTGGGGTTATATTATTGTCTACCTATGCTACGCTAGCTCTATAACAATTATATAATAAATATGTACAAAAAAGTGTAATGTAGGATTCGGAAGAGAACCGGTTGTGTCGTAACGGTGCGCCGATGGACCACCGTTCGAATGGAACCGAACACAGATGAGGCTCGATCGAGAACATGTTAAAACAGCTAACATTATTGGTGGGTTTCATCACGGTCGCGTCGTCAATCGGCCGTTTTGAAACGGTCCCGATATACGAAAACGCGCTCTTACTGTGTGTACGTACGTGTCGCACTCGCACGCACCACCGCAGAGTGTTAGGAGTAGCGCGGCGCACGCGACGCACGCGGCGCACGCGGCGGCGGCGGCGGCGGCGCCACGCGGCACCCCTCACCTGAACCCGGCGCCCGCCGTCGAGCTGGAGCACCTTCCCGCGCTCGCGCTCGCGCTCGCGTCGCTCCGGCTTCGACGGGACAGGACCGGAGCGGACCGGTCCCGCAAACTTGTCTGTCCGTCGTGTCGTGGTGCCGAGTAGAAAGTTGAGTACGGAGGACATCTTTACCTGACAGTATTAGATATATAAGGGACTCTAATGCTGCCCGGTAAGATGCGAACCGCAACTCAGTTCCGGAGTGGTGGAGTGGAGTCGCCGCGCGGGATACTGTTCGGGTGTGCACGCGGCGCGCGGCGCGCGGCACCCGGCACGCGACACACGGCACGCGCGCGGGGACGCGTGCGCGCCGCGAGAGCGGGCGGCGCGGACTGCGCGCGGAGGCGCGGAGTGGCCGGTGGCCGCCGCGCCGGCCGGGGCTGCGGGCTGCGCGGTGCTGGGAGCGGCGGAGGCGGCGCCGCACGCCCCTCACCGCCTTCTGCCGCGCCGCGCCGCGCCGCGCTGGACGCGCGTGCGATCACTCTGGGGCGAACATCACAGTTTTACACTTTACCTTCCTATAGATTCGATATACAGCCCTTTGGAAACAACACGAGGTTCGATGGATGCAAATGTTGATCCTACTCTGATCCTTCCCCAGCTTCAAGGTTGTAATGAATTTACAAAATCTGAACATTTATGTTAAATATGTAGATTAAATTATAGTCTTAATTAAGTAAAAAAAACTGAAAACCTTCGAAGTTGCCGGACTAACTTTGGTCAAGGATCGCCTCGCCTCGCCTCGCCTATAGGTACCTATAGGTATAGGTATATCGCATTTGTTGTTACCTACTATAACAAGTAGGTACAACATATTATTTGACGTTTTCAGTTCATCGGTTAAAACTGTAAAAACATCCCCCTACTTACTAACGCCTGTTTTAGTTTAATGAGTTTTTTTTTTTTTTTTTTAAATTGCTTTTATTTTAATTCAAATTTATATTGTAGTACTATCTGTTGCCCGCGACTTCGTCCGCGTGGAATTTGGTTTTATCACCCACCCATATTTAAAAAAAAAAACATCGTCATTTAAAAACCAATTTAAAATAATTTTTTAGGATATACTTTTAGATTAGTCCCATTAAAATTTCGTCAAAATCGGTTTCAGTAGTTTGGTTTGAAATCTAAATAACTGGAAAATAATATGTCATCAATTAAAATGATAATGATAATGAAGAATCATTCTCATTTATTAGCGATGAAGTTGTTTTTTTGTTTTGCAACATAATATACCTCGTGTGTTCATAAGTCTTGAGACACAGTCTAACTAATATATTTTTGGAGCTAAGTTGAGTATTCATTTATTGGATATTAAAATTAAAACTACTGACATCTAGATCTGTATTTAAAAATAAATCATTCAAAATGGCCGCCTTTGCATTCAATGCAGGCCTTCAAACGCGTGCGCCATTCATTTATGGCAGCACGAATCTTTTCAATGGGAATCCGTTTCGATTCTTTAATAAGGGCTCGCTTGAGAGAATCCAGGTTTGGGTGAGACTTTCTGCATGCCCTCAGCTCCAATTCCGTCCATAAAGAATAATCCAAAGGATTCAAGTCAGGGCTTGACGAGGGCCAATCTTCGCTCCGAATGAAGCCTGGCAAATTGGCCTCCAGCCAACGTTGGGTAGTCTTAGCTTTATGGGAGGGAGCAGAGTCCTGTTGGAAAACCCAGTATTTTCCAGCGAATAGCGTATCATTTAATGGTTTAACCACCGCTTCCAATATGTCGGTTTGGTAATTTTGTGCCTTCACCTTGACGCCTTGCTGGCAAAAATGAAGCGAAGTGACCCCCTCGTAGGAAACACCCCACCAAACCATCACACTTGCTGGATGATGAGTGCGCTGGACATTGCGTACAGATGGCTGGACGTCCTTTGAACTTCTGGCGTAAACCTTATTGTTCTGCCGGTTAAACTTTTCTTCTACCGTGAAGATCTTTTCATCGGTAAACAGGATATTTTTTGGATCGTGTCTCTTCAATAGGTTCCGACATCGTTCCAGTCGCAATTAACGAAGACGCTCGTTTAAATAATGCACTTTCCTTCGACTGTAGGCCTTTAGTTTAAGATCATATTTAAGTATCCTGTTCACCGATATTCGCGAAATGTTGGTCTGCAGAGCTAATTTCTTTTCGAGTCCGGCAAGGGTTGCGACGAATTCGCTCTCTGATTACTTTGATGTTGGCGGGCGTCCTTACAGACCGCGGGCGGCCACATCTTCCACGGTCTTCTAAAGAGCCGGTCTCCTTGTACCTCTTTATGGTATAATACACAAAGTTCCGACTACATCCCAAACTTTGGATTTCACTAAAAACTTGCATTGGTTTTTTTCCTGCTTGAAACAGTGAAATTACAGTCGCACGCAAATCTTTTGTTGGCGCCATTTTCACGGAGAATGAAACAAATATTCAAATGTATATTTTTTCTGATTCAAAACATTCGAAATTTAAATTTTAAAAGTTTAAAAAAGGTTGCATGAATTACTTTCTTTTTAAATTAATTAAATAAGTTCGTCTCAAAACTTATGAACACACGAGGTATATATAATCACACATATAGGATATTGTAGTGCAGTCTGTCTGTCACATAATCAATGTTTAACATTTTGCTGATTTTATGAATATAGGTACAGTGCCTCAATCATATTAATTGGATATTATAATATAATTATTATATAATATAATTGGATATTAAGTGGATATTAGTAGTTAGTTTTATTTTGTACTCATAGGATGGAGACTTGGCTTCATTTTAACTTGATTACTTTCAAATATTGCTTCAATAAAATTTACGACATTTTGTTTTAGTTTATGATATATACCTATTACAGTGTTATATTTAAGTATTTATAAATTTAAAGATTGAGAATATTTTGTGAGATGGTTTACATAAGGATAAATTGTAATGGAATGATATAAAATAAGTAGTAGTCGTTTTAAGCCAGCTTATGTGAAGTTGAAAGCCTTGCTTTCTAATAAATCCTATTTCGCCCCTCGGAAAAGTAGCCTAAGTTACTCCTTGTTACATCAGCTATCTGCCAGTGAAAGTCCCGTCAAAATCGGTCCAGCCGTTTCAGAGATTTGCCGGAACAAATAGACAGACAGACAAAAATTGTAAAAAATATTGTTTTGGTATATATACCGTGTATACATCCATATGCACGTAGTAAAACACAGTTATTTTAATATTACAAACATACACACCAATTTTATTTATCTGTATAGATGTATAGATTGTGTAACGCACAGTTTGGAAGACCTAATAAATAAAAAAATAAAAAATAATAATACTATCATTCGGCGCGGCTCCACCCGACTAAAACTCACAGTGTAACCTCCCCAAGGTGGATACTATTACTAGGTAGGTAGGTAGGTAGGTAGGTAGGTAGGTAGGTATACATATTTAGTTAGGTGATCTTTGCTTTTTGCCAATGGACGGGGCAGGCAGGATCGGGATCGGGGTAACCACGTGACAGGAACTCACTACTTGTGTAACATTGTGAGGCGACGTGACGACCCCTACCCCCTACCTAACTATGTACTAGCTGCCACCAGCTACCACCAGCTACCACGCGGTGCACTGAGGTGGAGGTGGGCAATAGACGGCAGGCAGCTACTAGCTACTAGCTACTAGCACGCGGTGCACTGTAGTAAATGTCGAACTAAATTTTTCAGTCGTTTCTATCCCATTATTGCTCCACAACTTTACAATCACTTAAATAAAATAAAAAATATATATCCCCTAACCAGACATACATTGAAGAATATCGTCACGAACTGGCTGCTGAATTTGGACTACAAGAATACTGAAGACCTTATTCAATTTTGAGGTAAACTTTAGTACATACGAAATCCATATTAGACATACACTAATATATTCCTTCTCTCACTCGCTTTTACACACATAAATACACACCCTTACACACAACACACAAAATTACAGACACACACCCTATCTTAAATAAACTAATAATGTCTTAAAATAATTGTAAAATTCTGCTCTAATTTATTGATACACCGTTAACAGTCGGAATGTGCACATCGAGGCCATGCTCTTGAGACACGGGGCGGGGCGGGGTTTGGACGTTGGGGTAGACACTGTGCCACCTGAGATACAGTTTATACTAGTTCGGGGGCCAGTGTATACCTCCAATTGTCTACCCCCTTGCTCAAGAGCATAGTTTCTTTCATTAGTATAAGTTACTTTTCTTTTTTAGTTTTAGTTTAAAGTAGTCTGGAAGAGATCGGCTACGATAAGACTGCCTTTTGGATACACTGCAAATGTACTCTTAGTATTAAGTACCAATAGTAGTTTCCAATAAAGATTATTTATTATTATTATTATTATTATTACAGTGCACTGTGCACTGTGCACTGTGCACTGTGCACTGTGCAGGCTCTACTTTATCGTGAACAACAATGTATCTGTTCATTAGGTATCTGTATATACATTGGAACAACGAGTAGGCACATGGAAACATCTGGAATGGTGAGGTGACTGCGACCGACACGCCACCACCGACCGCCGCGCCGCCGCGCCGCGCCGCCGACTTGAGATAACCCCGCGACCGCACGTCCGTCCCTCGTCTCGTGATTGGCGCTGCCCGTTTATCGCGTCCCAGATTTGACCTACTCCACTCACTTTAATGATAATAATGATATCTACATAATTTATGGAACATTAACATATATATATATATATATGTACCTCCACTCCACTCCACTCCACTCCACTCCACTCTGACGGAAACACGTTTACCCTATTACGAGAATAACACAATTGAGGCTTCATTTATTCAGAGGGGAAAATATCATAAAATGATTCATCATGCCCTCCCCCCTCCCCAGGCTCAGCCTCTTGACTTTGTCTGCCTGATGCTGGTGCTGGTGCTGGTGCTGGTGCCGGTGCCGGTGCTGGTGCTGGTGCTGGTGCTGGTGCTGGTGCCGGTGCTGGTGCTGGTGCTGGTGCTGGTGCTGGTGCCGGTGCTGGTGGTGGCAGTTGTAATCTAAACACATACACAACACACCAACCAACACTATGCTGCGTAAACCCGTTACAACCTAACTCCTTACAAAAAAAAACAAAGTAATAAATTTCCTTACAGTGTCATCACAGTACCTATAGGTATGTATATATGCAAATTTATGATATAGGTATTCATATAAACATATCTAGCTTTGAGAAAAAAGTGATGTTCACAGCAGGAACACTAAAAATAAAAATAAATTAAACATTCCAAGATTCCGATTGCATAAAGTCAACGGATCTTTTATGGGAAATTGTGTACACTTTTATAATAAACTTCCTGAACAAGCAACGAAGCTTCCGACCCAAAAATTCAAGTCATACATAAAGAAGGGTCTGGTAAGTAAAGCTTATTACACTGTAAATGATTATATAAATGATAAATCCCCTCGGGTCTGATGTCGCTCTGCTCAACGACACACAAAACATCCTGTAATAGTATATTATGTAGTCATAAATGTAACATAGACCTAAGTACTCAAGTGATACAAGGATCGTGCTCGCGAAAAAAATTGAATCCCTCCATTAGGGGTTTCTTGTCTATTCTTCCCCATGGAGGGTCGGATAGCGTTTGAACAGGCGTCAAACTTAGCGATAAGTACGCGTGACCTTAATTATGTTTTGAGTAGATATTATTGACGTTTCCAAGTCATTTCTTTATGAATTCTATGGAATTAAAGGTTTTGACTTTGACTTTATCTACTGTTACCTAAAATACAAGTACACACTTAGTTTTTGATGTGAAACATCTATAGCCGCACGTAAAACCGATTTCTGGCTTGGCGACGCGTCGCCACGGCATGAGCGCTGATTGGTCCGTTCAAGGTTACGACAAATCATAAACATTATTAGTGATGGGGTACTTAGTTTCTTACAAAATAATGTCGATGTTTCACATCTGCCAGGCGTCCCGTGACGGCTCACATTTTTTGATGTGAAACATCTATAGCCGTAAAACCGATTTCTGGCGTGGCGACGCATGCCGTGGCGACGCGTCGCCACGGCATACGTTGCATATTACTTTTACAAAATAATGTCGATGTTTCACATCTGCCAGGCGTCCCGTGACGGCGCACATTTTTTTTTATTTTTCGGTCTCAGATGTCGCAATCTTCAAAGCGTAAATCTTCTTATCACATAGTACTTACATACTAAGTATTATTTACACTTGTACTGATTCTAATATGGACAATAAAATATTATTATTATTATTATTAATTATTTACCCGATATGTTCAAATAATATTAAAACAGTTACCTATTAGCCACAATCATTGCAGGAGGGCTGGTCAAAATATTAAGATAATTAATATATATATATAGTATATATATATAGTTGTTATGTATATATATATATATAGTTTCGTGGCTGTCAGAACTATGTCAGTTTTTGGAGCGGGTGCCGCGCGCGCGCGCGGTGGGAGACGTTGTCCAACTGGAAAGTGCACATCTGTCTGAGTGTGAGCAGATTCCCTCCCGTACCCGTACCTACCCGCAACATCAAGCGTACCTACTTATACTTAACAAATGCAAGCTGTAAGAGGCAGGGGCACTCATACAATCATCATAAGTAAACCTCATGGACCGGGTATACGCTGGCATAGTAGCTATCGTGCGATACCTACCACTTGATGAATCCTTCATTACAAAATAATATGTAGTGTAGGTATTGTATTTCATGTATCACAGCTTTAAATTAAATAAATGTAATACCACGTGAAAAGTACCCGCCCGACCTTCAACTTCATTTTTATAACTATTATGTGCAAATTACTATTGTAATACCTACCAACTTTCACACTTATTTAAATAAATAATTACATCCAGGAATATATGATACAAAAATTTCGCCTACAAAGTTCAATTACCCTGCGCGGCCCGGTGCGGGCGGCGCGGCGGGCGCTAGCATACATACATTAACAATATTGACATTGACAATTATATATTGACAGCGTGCCTGCAGTGACAGTACCGGTATAACGTCGCTACCACTGTTGTTTCATTTCTAATGTCAAATTTGACAATTAACAAGATTAGCTTTCGGTGTTACCAACATTAGTTTTAAAAGACCCCCGATATGAATTCATTCAACTCGCGATATTCAAACATTAAATGATTCAGAGTAGCGTAAAAAGCTAAGCTTTGGTAACTCTCAATTCAGTGCCATCGAACGAATTCGGCTGCTCAAACCAGCTAATTGACCTAAACAGTATAATATGAGTGAAACTTTACAAATACAAAATTTATTTGCCAACTGGGTGTACAATAAGGTCTTATAGATAATTTGGTGCTTAAGATTTAGTTGCTTTTTTCAGGCATTGCAAATTTATATTGGCGCTTTATATTAGTTTTATATATATATACTTTATATTTATGACAGTATGTGTGATTTTCAACAAGACTAGACGCAGGTTCTAATCATGATAGCTCCGTACTTGTTACAATTTACGATGTCACGTATAAGGAAAGGTTCGTCCTATGGTTATGCCATAGCCTACTTCTTACATCTCGATGTCGTAGTTTTCGATCTATGTTGTAATCTTTGTAAGCTTTTTTGTGAATAAATCTTTTTTATTATTATTATAATTGTCGACCGGCTTGTGAGGCTAGGCGCAGGTAGGCGGTCGGGTTGAGTAGTAAAACATTTTCGTTCGTTGGTATGGTAACACTAAGTCGGCTTGGTTTGGTTCGGTTGATTTGGTTGGTTTTGTTTATGGTAGTGTTGCTACTCTGCTCTGTTTGCTTTCATTTTCTCTGTAAAATTTATGTTTAGCTGTGTAACCTGATTTTCATACATACTAAGCAAAAACTGACGAAATTGTATCTGATTCTGGTAATTTGAAAGAGTGATGTGATAAAGTAAAAGCAACTGGAAAGAGCAACGTTTGAAGATGGCACAGCGTTTCCCCGGAGGGGCGAACTCCGCCCCGGCACCGGGGCCGATGCCGCCGCAGCGCTACCCGGCCGGCCCCGCGCCGCCGCAGGGCTCCCCGATGCAAGGCTCGCCGATGCCGAGACCCTACCCGGGGCCTAACTTCCCTGTAAGTGACGCTGGCTGTCTCCGCCGCCGCCCTCCACTAAACTTCCACTCTAATACATCATTTTCTGATAGAGAATATCAGTTTGTAATGTGAGTCCCTTTAATGTTGCAAGTGGGTGATAGTTGCACAGCTCTCACGGTTCTCCATTCACCATTAATTGTAACATTATGCTTTGTTGAAACTTCAGCATATAATATTACTTACCTAATGCTATTCTACAGTTAAACAGTAAGTCTTATACCTATATAATATGCTTTACAGGGCTACTTACAGGGTTGCATTTGATGCATATCACATGATTTTATGTGACTATTTAGCTAATGGATTTAAAAATATATGCAACGCTACAGTGGTGAAAACAAATACTATTTCCCACCTTCAGACTTAGTTCAGCCATATTGCATTGTGTATAATCAGATACTTAGTTAACAGATGAAGTTACAACTGGGTTAGTTAATTTAAAATATTTTTATAGTGTTATGACATACAGTATCCTACTTTTGGGGAAACCAGCAGATATGTAAGCCATATGTTTATTGCATAATAAGCTACAAGATTTGGGGAATTCATGGGAAACTCCTCACGTGTATAGGAAGCTACTTGACAGACGGAACATTTCCAGTGCAGGTAACACTGTGTGGCAGCTTCAACATGTCATAGTTGGGGTGCCCCCAGGGATCTGTTCTCGCTGCCCACCCCTTTGGAATATACATAGCAGATGTCATTGAAGTGATAAACTGCCAGTCTGGTTATTTTGCTAACAATGGAAAGCTCTTTGCAAGTTACTTATAAACTCAGGACAGCTGCAAGATAACTTAAACCACATACAAGATACATGATATTTTATTGCTAATTCTTTTATAATAATAATATCGGTGGACATTCTCACAGCTGCCATCTAGCCCCATAGTAAGCTAAGCACAGCTTGTATCATGGGAACCAGACAACTGATATACATACTTAATATCCATTTTTTGAAAATACATAATATGTTTGTCCTGGATGGGAATCGAACCCATGACATACAGCGCAGAAGGCAGCATTACTACCAACTGAGCTATGAGGCCAGTCAGTTTTATGTATGTTATATGAAGATCTTTTCAAGCCATAACTGTAGAAGTGTTCCTAAAGATATACAAAATATATATCAGCCCTTGTTGGTGTATAGATACACAGTGTAGAGCCCCATACGGACTACCACAAAGATATTAACATACCTGAGAGTGTTCAAAGGAGAGTTACACAGTTACACGCGTACACTGTGTCCCAAGTCTTAGAGAGAACTCACTACACTGGAGGGAAGATGACTATACGTATGACTCACTGACCTAATACAAACTTTTAACATCATGATTCACCATTACAGTCTACCAAAAGTGCAAAACATCTTCATAAGGTAAGGAGAAGTAAAGCCATCTGGTGGCCATCACCTCAGATGAGAATGTGACCGTGCACCGTGAACCTCTCACCTCTCACTGCACAACACTTTGTTGGCAACAGAACAATTCACAATTGGTATCTGCTACCGGTTGACACACCTTCTGCTGTCAAATTATCATAACAACATCTGTGTGAACACTTTTATAAACATACTTGCCAACAACAACAACAACAAACAAACTGCCTATGAACAACCAAAAACACACACACTGTGAACCAACAATAAAATACTATTTTTTCCAACTCTGTATGAAGTAGTTGTATCAGCGGTCAGCTGCTTGATCATTATTAATATATAACAATAGTGAACTAAAACATACAAACTGATTGTGAGTGAGCAGCACACACTTCATTACTAAAAGGAAACATTACAAAGTAAGAATCTACAACTTATATATTGTAAGCTAATATCCCTATCAACGGAGCAATAAATGCTTAATATCAATGCAACGCAAACCATTAATATCATAAAAATGTGTGAATTTCAGGCTCGTAGCGGGTTCACGCCGCCACCGGGGGCGGGGGGTGGCGGCGCGGGCGCGGGCGGCGGCGCGGGCGGCGGCGTGGGCGCGGGCGGGGGCATCGGGGCGGGCGGCGGCGGGGGCGCGGGCGGCAGGGCGGGCGCGTACGGAGCGGGCGCCGCCCCCGCTGCGCCCCCGGCCGCGCTGCGCGCCGCGCCGCCGCCGCAGCCCGGCAAGCGGCAGGCGGAGGCGCGCTCGCCCATGCCGCCGCAGCACAAGCCGCCGCTCTACAACCCGGAGGCGTACGGCGGGTGCGGCGGCGGCGGGACGGGCGGCAAGCGCAAGAAGCGGCTCGCGGACAAGATCCTGCCGCAGAAGGTGCGCGACCTGGTGCCCGAGTCGCAGGCCTACATGGACCTGCTCGCCTTCGAGCGGAAACTGGACGCGACCATCATGCGCAAGAGACTCGACATACAGGAGGCGCTCAAGCGGCCCATGAAGCAGAAACGCAAGCTCCGGATATTCATTTCCAATACATTTTATCCGGGTGAGTTGAATACGTGGCTCCCTCTGTCGTGTGTGTGACGGCACGGCCACAAGTGCCACACTCTTGACGTTCCCAGTTGAGGGACAGTGAGTTTGAATGGACTTTAAATGAACTTGGGAAGCCAGATTGAGATCGGTAGATATCCCGCGACGGCGCCGGGGTCACACACTGAGTGGGCGCGCCGGTTTCCTCGCGGTGTTGTTTCTTTCCACCGTTTTGAGAAAGTGGTTCAGTGCACGTTACTTTTCAAGTGTAATACTTCTCGTTACGTACCTACCTCTCTTTAAGGAATTCCAGCAGAGATCATCTGTATTATGTTCATTTATTTACTTACCGTAGCAAAGTGATCACCAAATAAGTAAATGTGTTCGGTGGTCGCGGTGTTCGGCAGGTCAGGGCGAGGCGGGCGTGCCCTCGTGGGAGCTGCGCGTGGAGGGGCGGCTGCTCGACGACGCGAAGGGCGACCCCAACAAGGTGAGTGTCGCGCACGCGGCGGAGCCCCCGGCCCCGGCCCCCGCGCCGGCACCGACCACTCAGCGCCCCGACTACGCTCGTTCGCAGGTGAAGCGCAAGTTCTCGTCGTTCTTCAAGTCGCTGGTGATAGAGCTGGACAAGGAGCTGTACGGGCCGGACAACCACCTGGTGGAGTGGCACCGCACGCTGACCACGCAGGAGACGGACGGGTTCCAGGTGAAGCGGCCCGGGTACAAGAACGTGCGGTGCACGATCCTGCTGCTGCTCGACTACCAGCCGCTGCAGTTCAAGCTGGACCAGCGGCTCGCGCGGCTGCTCGGCGTGCACACGCAGGCGCGCCCCGTGATCGTGAACGCGCTCTGGCAGTACGTGCGCACGCACCGGCTGCAGGAGCCGCACGAGCGCGAGTACCTCGCCTGCGACAAGTACCTCGAGCAGATCTTCGGCGCGCCGCGGCTCAAGCTCGCCGAGATCCCGGCGCGGCTCGGCGCGCTGCTGCACGCGCCCGACCCCATCGTCATCAACCACGTGATCGCCGTCGAGCCCCCGCACGACGCCAAGCAGACCGCCTGCTACGACATCGACGTCGAGGTATACTATACCCCCCCACCACCCACCCACTCACCCACTCACCCACCACTCACACACTGCGCGCCCCCCACTCACACACTGCGCGCCCCCCTCCGCAGGTCGACGACACGCTCAAGACGCAGATGAACAGCTTCCTCGTGAGCACCGCCAACCAGCAGGAGATACAGGGGCTCGACTCCAAAATACATGAAACCGTGAGTGTCACACACCTGCGCCTGCGCCTGCGCCTGCGCCGCGCAAACATACTCCACCCGGGAGACGCACGGCTACGGTTCGCCACTCCATTTCATCATTTATAATTTAAGTGATTTCTTTCTCGGCTTGAAGTCGAATTTGTAATCGTAATTAGTATTCTGCGCGCGCTTCACATTCCGCACAGTTTCGTGCATCAGGGAATGTAAAACAAATCTTTTGTTTTTTTCTCGGGGAAAACCTTTCTCAGTTATTTGACCTTAATTTAATACAATTTTCTGTTATAAGTTTCCAGTTTTTTGCTAAAATATTTCCAATTCTGAACATCCCATCTAAATTATTGAATTTAATTTGACAACATAACTAAATAAATGTGATGCAGTATTATATACAGCGCGTGTCTGTGTTGTGACTGCAGGTGGACACCATCAACCAGCTGAAGACGAACCGGGAGTTCTTCCTGAGCTTCAGCAAGGACCCGCAGCAGTTCATACAGAAGTGGCTCGTCAGCCAGAGCAGAGACCTCAAGGTGGGCGTGCATGAGTGCGTGCGTGCGTGTCTGTGTTGTGACTGCAGGTGGACACCATCAACCAGCTGAAGACGAACCGCGAGTTCTTCCTGAGCTTCAGCAAGGACCCGCAGCAGTTCATACAGAAGTGGCTCGTCAGCCAGAGCAGAGACCTCAAGGTGGGCGTGCATGAGTGCGTGCGTGCGTGCGTGCGTGCGTGTCTGTGTTGTGACTGCAGGTGGACACCATCAACCAGCTGAAGACGAACCGCGAGTTCTTCCTGAGCTTCAGCAAGGACCCGCAGCAGTTCATACAGAAGTGGCTCGTCAGCCAGAGCAGAGACCTCAAGGTGGGCGTGCATGAGTGCGTGCGTGCGTGTCTGTGTTGTGACTGCAGGTGGACACCATCAACCAGCTGAAGACGAACCGCGAGTTCTTCCTGAGCTTCAGCAAGGACCCGCAGCAGTTCATACAGAAGTGGCTCGTCAGCCAGAGCAGAGACCTCAAGGTGGGCGTGCATGAGTGCGTGCGTGCGTGTCTGTGTTGTGACTGCAGGTGGACACCATCAACCAGCTGAAGACGAACCGCGAGTTCTTCCTGAGCTTCAGCAAGGACCCGCAGCAGTTCATACAGAAGTGGCTCGTCAGCCAGAGCAGAGACCTCAAGGTGGGCGTGCATGAGTGCGTGCGTGCGTGTCTGTGTTGTGACTGCAGGTGGACACCATCAACCAGCTGAAGACGAACCGCGAGTTCTTCCTGAGCTTCAGCAAGGACCCGCAGCAGTTCATACAGAAGTGGCTCGTCAGCCAGAGCAGAGACCTCAAGGTGGGCGTGCATGAGTGCGTGCGTGCGTGTCTGTGTTGTGACTGCAGGTAGACACCATCAACCAGCTGAAGACGAACCGCGAGTTCTTCCTGAGCTTCAGCAAGGACCCGCAGCAGTTCATACAGAAGTGGCTCGTCAGCCAGAGCAGAGACCTCAAGGTGGGCGTGCATGAGTGCGTGCGTGCGTGTCTGTGTTGTGACTGCAGGTGGACACCATCAACCAGCTGAAGACGAACCGCGAGTTCTTCCTGAGCTTCAGCAAGGACCCGCAGCAGTTCATACAGAAGTGGCTCGTCAGCCAGAGCAGAGACCTCAAGGTGGGCGTGCATGAGTGCGTGCGTGCGTGCGTGCGTGCGTGCGTGTCTGTGTTGTGACTGCAGGTGGACACCATCAACCAGCTGAAGACGAACCGGGAGTTCTTCCTGAGCTTCAGCAAAGACCCGCAGCAGTTCATACAGAAGTGGCTCGTCAGCCAGAGCAGAGACCTCAAGGTGGGCGTGCATGAGTGCGTGCGTGCGTGCGTGCGTGCGTGCGTGCGTGTCTGTGTTGTGACTGCAGGTGGACACCATCAACCAGCTGAAGACGAACCGGGAGTTCTTTCTGAGCTTCAGCAAGGACCCGCAGCAGTTCATACAGAAGTGGCTCGTCAGCCAGAGCAGAGACCTCAAGGTGGGCGTGCATGAGTGCGTGCGTGCGTGCGTGCGTGCGTGTCTGTGTTGTGACTGCAGGTGGACACCATCAACCAGCTGAAGACGAACCGCGAGTTCTTCCTGAGCTTCAGCAAGGACCCGCAGCAGTTCATACAGAAGTGGCTCGTCAGCCAGAGCAGAGACCTCAAGGTGGGCGTGCATGAGTGCGTGCGTGCGTGTCTGTGTTGTGACTGCAGGTGGACACCATCAACCAGCTGAAGACGAACCGCGAGTTCTTCCTGAGCTTCAGCAAGGACCCGCAGCAGTTCATACAGAAGTGGCTCGTCAGCCAGAGCAGAGACCTCAAGGTGGGCGTGCATGAGTGCGTGCGTGCGTGTCTGTGTTGTGACTGCAGGTAGACACCATCAACCAGCTGAAGACGAACCGCGAGTTCTTCCTGAGCTTCAGCAAGGACCCGCAGCAGTTCATACAGAAGTGGCTCGTCAGCCAGAGCAGAGACCTCAAGGTGGGCGTGCATGAGTGCGTGCGTGCGTGTCTGTGTTGTGACTGCAGGTGGACACCATCAACCAGCTGAAGACGAACCGCGAGTTCTTCCTGAGCTTCAGCAAGGACCCGCAGCAGTTCATACAGAAGTGGCTCGTCAGCCAGAGCAGAGACCTCAAGGTGGGCGTGCATGAGTGCGTGCGTGCGTGCGTGCGTGCGTGCGTGTCTGTGTTGTGACTGCAGGTGGACACCATCAACCAGCTGAAGACGAACCGGGAGTTCTTCCTGAGCTTCAGCAAAGACCCGCAGCAGTTCATACAGAAGTGGCTCGTCAGCCAGAGCAGAGACCTCAAGGTGGGCGTGCATGAGTGCGTGCGTGCGTGCGTGCGTGCGTGCGTGCGTGTCTGTGTTGTGACTGCAGGTGGACACCATCAACCAGCTGAAGACGAACCGGGAGTTCTTTCTGAGCTTCAGCAAGGACCCGCAGCAGTTCATACAGAAGTGGCTCGTCAGCCAGAGCAGAGACCTCAAGGTGGGCGTGCATGAGTGCGTGCGTGCGTGCGTGCGTGCGTGCGTGCGTGCGTGTCTGTGTTGTGACTGCAGGTGGACACCATCAACCAGCTGAAGACGAACCGGGAGTTCTTCCTGAGCTTCAGCAAGGACCCGCAGCAGTTCATACAGAAGTGGCTCGTCAGCCAGAGCAGAGACCTCAAGGTGGGCGTGCATGAGTGCGTGCGTGCGTGCGTGCGTGCGTGCGTGCGTGCGTGTCTGTGTTGTGACTGCAGGTGGACACCATCAACCAGCTGAAGACGAACCGGGAGTTCTTCCTGAGCTTCAGCAAGGACCCGCAGCAGTTCATACAGAAGTGGCTCGTCAGCCAGAGCAGAGACCTCAAGGTGGGCGTGCATGAGTGCGTGCGTGCGTGCGTGCGTGCGTGCGTGCGTGCGTGCGTGCGTGCGTGTCTGTGTTGTGACTGCAGGTGGACACCATCAACCAGCTGAAGACGAACCGCGAGTTCTTCCTGAGCTTCAGCAAGGACCCGCAGCAGTTCATACAGAAGTGGCTCGTCAGCCAGAGCAGAGACCTCAAGGTGGGCGTGCATGAGTGCGTGCGTGCGTGCGTGCGTGCGTGCGTGCGTGCGTGCGTGTCTGTGTTGTGACTGCAGGTGGACACCATCAACCAGCTGAAGACGAACCGCGAGTTCTTCCTGAGCTTCAGCAAGGACCCGCAGCAGTTCATACAGAAGTGGCTCGTCAGCCAGAGCAGAGACCTCAAGGTGGGCGTGCATGAGTGCGTGCGTGCGTGCGTGCGTGCGTGCGTGCGTGTCTGTGTTGTGACTGCAGGTGGACACCATCAACCAGCTGAAGACGAACCGGGAGTTCTTCCTGAGCTTCAGCAAGGACCCGCAGCAGTTCATACAGAAGTGGCTCGTCAGCCAGAGCAGAGACCTCAAGGTGGGCGTGCATGAGTGCGTGCGTGCGTGCGTGCGTGCGTGCGTGCGTGCGTGCGTGCGTGTCTGTGTTGTGACTGCAGGTGGACACCATCAACCAGCTGAAGACGAACCGCGAGTTCTTCCTGAGCTTCAGCAAGGACCCGCAGCAGTTCATACAGAAGTGGCTCGTCAGCCAGAGCAGAGACCTCAAGGTGGGCGTGCATGAGTGCGTGCGTGCGTGCGTGCGTGCGTGCGTGCGTGCGTGCGTGCGTGTCTGTGTTGTGACTGCAGGTGGACACCATCAACCAGCTGAAGACGAACCGCGAGTTCTTCCTGAGCTTCAGCAAGGACCAGTTTGAAAGGTGTGATTGACGGTGAAATTACAGGCACATGAGGCATTCCATCTACACGTCTCAGTTGCGGGCGAATACGATGTGACTTGGGTCTCGTAGTACCTAATAGGGAGGATCCAAGTGGCATCGGTTGTTACGGGCAGAGGTTACCACTTAACATTAGGTGGGCCTTCGGCTCGTTCCGAAACCGCATCACATAAAAAAAAATCGCTCTACTCTGCCACCACATTAGTATGTACAATGCACCCGATGCAGAGCGGGGGCGGGTCGCTAGTTGTACTGGTGCGTGTCGCGGGACGCGGCGGGACGGTATTGTATATTCGTGTCGTTCGTTGCAGACGATGGGTCCGAGCGCGGGCGCGGGCGCGGGCGCGGGCGCCGGTGGGGAGGAGGAGCGGCTGAGCGCGCTGTACGCGGGCGCGTGGTGCGGCGAGGCGGTGTCGCGGTACCTGCACGCGCGCGCGCACCAGCGCCGCCGCGACCTGGACGCCGCGCTGCACGCGCGCGCCGCGCCCCCCGCCGCCGCCGCCGCGCCGCCCGCGCCCCTCGTGCCCCCGCCGGGCGCCCCCCCTCCGCCGCGACCCTAGCCCCCCCCCCCCCCCTGTGTGTGACTGTCTGTCTGTCTGTCTACACAACACATTATGAATAAAACTTATAACAAATGACGGGTCGTTTAGTTGGGTCGCGTGCGACCCTCTCCCTCGACCCTGCCTTCTTGTTGGCGGTTTAACGCCACACGTGTAGACGATACAATCAATCAGACTACATCTCGCCAGACTTGTATGATATATATATATATATGCATACGCGTGTTTTGTCAAGTATTCAACGTTTGTTTGACACCTACTGTACACTCGCACTCGCGTTGGTACACTTTGTACATAATATGTTTGTCGATATAATTGTCCGGTTAAGGTCCGCACTGTTGCCTCATTTTGTTTAGTATGTTGTCAACATCACTTGTCACTTACCGTTGTCTAATTAGTTTGATAAACATTTACATAAATGTGTCAAAATTTGTAGCGAATCATATCGGTTGTGATATGTGTTGTGGTTAGCACACCAATTCAGCAGTTGAAATGCAACGTGCGTACAGCCAGAGCCGTGCCGAGACACTAGTAGTAGTCGTTACTAGTGACCGGCCCCCAGCCGGTCGGTGTCGGTCGTGGGTTCCATTCCTACCCAGGACAAACCTTGGTGTTACGAATATAAATGTTTGTCTGGTCAGGGTGTTCATTTCTATTTATGTGCCTACGAGTTAAAAAAATTAATATACCTAAGTTTATATCAGTTATCTAGTTCCCACAATACAAGCTATGCTCAGTGCTTAGGGGCTAGGTGCCGCTACGTGATATGTCCACTAATATTGATGGTAGAAAATAAGTACGTAAAAGGAAAAATACATAACTACTTACGCAGTGTTGACAATTATTTAATTTTGTTAAAAAGGTTTCCTGTTAGAAATATCTCAGATAAATGGAAAGAGGAATAAAATTCATTTATTATTGAAATTAAAATATGAAACGATGTTACGACTACGTATTGGTACAGTTACAGTACAATAGGAAGGCGCCGCGCCCGCGCCCGCGCCCGCGCCCCCGCCCGCCAGTGTTCCTGCCGCCACTCGCCAGTCGCCAGTACCTGAGCCACGGCACCTAGTAGATACCACCGCGGTCACCGATACATTCGGTCACGTGAATAATATGTTAGCTTTAATTATACTTACAATGGAACGTATTTATTTATTTATTCATTCATTCGCACAAAACACATTACAATTCTAAAAACAATACATAGCTAAACAATTCGCAATCCGAATTGTAACGTAAACATATCCGCGTACATCTAAAATAACATAAAAAACAGACTAATTAACAAAATAAAACTACTTTTGGTCAGCATGCTTCATTGTATAGAATGTGTTCCATATATAACGATAATTGTCAAGAGCTAGATATATTTTGTACATCTGTCTTCTCTATTAAGAGACAGCTTTTGGTTTAGAGTATTTGTGTATATAGGTACACCTAAACTTTTTGCCCTTCTGGTCTCAAACTCTTTATCAGTTTTTTTTTTCTTTTTAATTCATAATTTTAACTAATAAGTAGGTATTTGATCTTTCTAAAAATGTATTCTAAGTAGAGCGTATTATCATTATAATGCATGCAGTGTCCACTTCTAGAAGGCCGTACACTTTATTATATTTGATCTATGTTTCCAACTCCTTAATGTTACAGTGTTACGTCCAGTTAAGTGGACCTATAATAAAAAAAAAAAAAAAAAAAAAAACTTATAATCTTATTTTATTTATTTTGTAATTATGGAGGATACTTTAACAATATTTGAATATGTTCTTAGACGTCGTACCTATTCGTGGATATTGCGAGCGGAGCGGCGCACGCGCCCGCGCCCGCCGCGCCCGCGCCGGTTCACCTTGCGTGGGGCGGCGCGCGAGCTTCCGCCTTATTACTTGTTTACACAAAACCAGCACGCTTGGAGCTGGCTATTTATTATGAGCTGACATTCTAGTTGGATCGATTCAATGTCGTAACGCAATCATAGTTAATTATGTAAATACCTACTTATAATGAACGTTTATTTAAAACTAAATGTAATTGTAAACAAGAGATAAGCGTCGGCGCGGCAGTGCGGCAGTGCGGCTTGTATCTACGGGGTACGGGGTACGGGGTCGCGGCGGGCTATCTATCTACCGACAGTACACACGCCACGCACACGCACACGCACACTCTCGGTACGCCGCGCCTGCGCCCGCGCCGCGCCGCGCCGCGCTCAGCACGACTCTACACACACCAGCGACCTACGCGGACGCCGCGTGACGGGAGCCCTACTATTTTAAAATGAGAAACCATAAGTCCACAGAATTTGTTTGGACCACGTGAACAATCTTCTTTCTTTATACAACTAAATTACGAGAAAATGAGGTAGCCTCTAATAAACTAATTCGTCTTTTTTACAACGCCAACTAAATATTTTAAAGAAAGACTAAGACTAGAACTAAAGACTGGATTCACGAGTTGCTGTTTCACTGGCATTGTTTGTTGTAAGTTCGGCACAGTAAACGTCTGCCGTTATTGGCTGACGAGACCTGATAAAGCAAGCTATAGTGAACACCACGAAGAGACCACCAAACTGTTACCATTACCTTTTTATTGGTTAGTTTTGCTTTAGGACATGTTGCGGTGTTTGACCTGGGGTCAGCTATTGCATTTTTCGCTTACGGTATGTGTTATTTCAGTTTTGTATGCACCTACCTAGTAAAGGGAAGCGTGCGTGACCCGGGCCGTGTCGCATTACGCGCGCCCGTCACTCTGAGACCCGAACCTGGGACCTCTCCCGCGCCATTAACATTACTTACGACTAGGTGCGGATAGTTTGCGCGACCTGTGCGAGCGTCCACATCTCTGGGCTCGTACGGGCCGGTACCTAATCGCGCTCGCTACTGAAAAACCCGGAGCTATTTCAAGTGAGGCTATCACATTGATATGTTATCAGCACGTTACGTAACACCGGCAGGTCGCGCGCGGTGCAACTGCGGATGATAATAAAAAGGGTACGTAGGTATCTTGTACCCGGCTACCCCGTAGTGTCTGATATCACAAATTGAAAAAATACTTGTTGGATCACGCTATACAGAGATGGACAGAGATGGCCATGTATTACAGGTACACGTACAGTACAGTACAGAGAGACTGAACGTCCTCTATTATGTGGCAGGTAGGTACGTAGCTTGTAGTTACCAGTGGAGTGGACCTGTTGGTGTGTTAGTACATTGTTGTGTCAATATCCAAGTGGTCGTGTTGCAGTTCAGTGTGGCGCGTGGCGCGTGCGAGTAACTTGGGCTGAAGTTAGAGTCGCGCCACCGCACCGCGCCGCGCCGTATTTCTGCCAAAATACTGTGTGTGTGTGTGTGTGTGTGGTCGCTCAGTGAGGTCACACAGCACAGCACGCACAGTCCGCGCGCGGCCGCAGACACGACCGCACGCACGCCGCACGCCGCACGCCGCACGCCGCACGCCGCACGCGACACCATGCCGCGACACGGACAGTACGGTAGGTGTCTGCGCGACTACACGTACCTACGTAACACCGCGCCGCGTGCCGCCGCGGCTGCGGGGGGGCGGGGGCAACGCGACTTCAATAATAATATTAGTATAACCCTGCCTTCTGCGCTGTGGGTCGTGGGTTCGATTACCACCCAGGACAAACATAATGTTTTTTTATGTATCTGATATGTTGTTGATATGTATTATAATATGTACGAATTACTAAAAAGTGTATGAGTATTATATCAGTTGTCTGGTTCCTATGATATAAGCTATTTACTTCGCTGGAGAGCGTGGTGGTCTAGTGGTACTGACCCCGAGTTTCAATCCGGAGGTCGCCGGTTCAAATCCCGACGTGCACCTATGAGTTTTTCGATTGAAAGATACATGTGCGCAATACCACGTTCTCAAAACGGTGACAGAAAACATCGTGAGGAAATCGACATGTCCTAGAACTGAAAATTCGAAGACATGTGTCAAGTGCACGAAATGAGCCTCTTTGAGGCGCACTTATAATCCTTTCACCACACTGGTTCGACAGAACCGGTGGCTGGAATAGTAATAGTAGTAGTAACTTAGCTTACTTTGGAGGTAGATGGCGCTGTGTGTAATGTCCACTAATATTTATTCATTTCAATTTGAATAATGTTAATGAATGATCGAGACGTGCAAAGCCTAACTGGTGTACCCTACCCTACCTAGTTTGTAGGAATATATACGTTGCGACCGCCGCGACGCCGACGCGCCGCGCCGACCATACCATCACCAGCATCCAGTACAAGCGAAGGATTCATATACAATATTATATTGTATGGTACGAGCGAGCGAGTACAGACAGACAGAGCACAACATTCAGAACATTTTTGTTTTCCTACCTAGTATATATGTACAAGTTGGTAGTGTTTCGGCTCCGAACATAATTGATACTCTGTGAAACGCGCGCGGCTGTCGTCACTGTCAGACCGCCGCGTCGCCGCGATGTCGCTCGTGTATTACACGCACGGGCGCGGGCGCGGGCGCGGGCGCGGGCGCGGGAGCGGGCGGGGTCGGGGGGTCGGGGGGTCGCATCCCTGTATGAAGAGACCGAATCAGATTTTAGAACTGTTGCCTCGTCGAAACTATATAGGTATCGTAACAAGCGTTTCCGTTACAGTATCCGAGTTAACGAAATGTTTATCCGGTTTTAGTTGGGCTCTTTTCTTTGATATTAAGATGAAACATGCCGGATCTGGTGTACCTATCGTATATATATGATGGACACCGATGCCGCGACATCAACTAGTTTTAAGTCCCCTCCGAACCACGAAAAGCTCAGTCACTGGCAGCGGGTGACGTGACGTGACGCTCCCTCGTACAAGTGATGAGCGTTCAAACGCTGATTCACCTGATTTATCTGTTAAATTAAGAATAAGCACACACAGTACGCTGCGCTCTCCTCGTTCAGTGCCGGACGAAAACCAGTTTTGGCTACGTAGCTACCTACCTTCTGTTAATAATATACAATATGATAATTATTGTCTGTGATATGAAGTTTCCTAGCTCGAGTGAAATAAATAAATCTCTGTAGAACACGTTAGAAACACTTGAACGCGTTCCAAGTCACAATCATTTCAAAGTTCTCTAATATTTCGGATACCTAGGTAGAGACGTAACGTAGAACTAATTCATTGCTTATTTTGTGATCGGCCCCGCGCTCGCGCCCGCGCCCGCGCCCGCGCCGGAGCCGTGGCGGACAATGTCGTCGTTAGTAGGTACGACACACGAGGTAGGTGACAGAAATTCATTAACCAAAATTTACATAAATGAATGCGCGCGCGCGCGCGCGTGAGACAGACTAGTGGATAGGTACGAGTAGGTATGTAAACTCCGTGGAGAACTGACTGAGTACGAGTTGTTGGTGAGCGCTAACCATGTTTACCTGGTGCAAGAGCAACCGTACTCACTAGGTACAGCAGTAGGTAACAACTCATCTACATGATGAGTTCCGAGTCGGCGCGGCGCGGCGGCGGCTGATTCATTATGATGATATCAACCAGGTACCGCACCGCACCTGCACTACATACCAGACCAGACGAGTCCTGACGCCGCCGCCACCGCCGCGCCACTCACTCACTCACTCGTACTATGTACCTATGTATTATATGAGTGTAGCTACATAGAGTTACTTTAGAGAAATTCCTCAACCAGTAGGTACTCATTAATTATTGTAATGTTATTATCAACTAGTTGTTGCCCGCGACTTCGTCCGCGTGGAATTCGGTTTTATCGCGCGCCCCTATTTTATCCCTTGGAAAAGTAGCTTAAGTTACTCCTTTTTACATCAGCTGTCTGTCAGTGAAAGTCCCGTTAAAATCGGTCCAGCCGTTCTGGAGATTAGCCGGAACCGACAAAAATAGTAAAAAATGTTGTTTTGGTATATGTACCGTGTATACATCCATATGCACTTAGTAAAAAGCGGTTATTTTAATATTACAAACCGACACTCCAATTTTATTTATTTGTATAGATGTATAGATGAATAAATAAGTGAAGCTGTCCAGCGGGTTTGACGAGACGTGGGTACAGGCGAGGGAGGAGGGAGGAGGGAGGAGGGAGGAGGGACGCTCACACAGACGCAGGCACACAGAGCAGAGAGATTGCTCGCTTGGCTACCAGGTACCAGGTACCCATACGGTAGGCAGGTATCCGGTGCAGTTTACACCGTGTCTGTTTTATGTAGATGTGTTCAGGTGATGTCTTGAGAGATATTTGGAGAGGCCGCTAAGTGAAGGTCATCCCTCCTCTCGGTCGCTAGTGTCAGTATTTGGTGCTTGTACCGGGCACTCCCCCCCTGTGCCCGCACACGTCGCGTCGTCTGCTTCATACATCCGTGCGGCACACTGCGGCACGCGTGCGCCTCGGGTTACAGAAGCCGGCCCGCTGCCCCTCAAATACCGACTGACATACACGTACACGTACACGTACACCTAATAACTAATCATTATATTATCAAGTCACTGCAACGCACGCTGTGCCAAACAATAGTAAAGCCTGTACCCACTGACTCGGCGATGGCTTTCCTCCGCTCAAAGCATATCATTATTTGGGGCATATCACACGTGTCGCTGCTCACTCACTCACTCACTCACTCACTCACTCACTGGTTTGTCGATTAATAAACGAGACCGAACTTGTCGCTTTACTCAAGTTCAATATCTCACTTGAGTCACATGGGTTGACTCTATGTACTTATGTACTGGACCGTAGCGCGAACGATTTTAGGGCAAAGGCGATAGCTTCAGTATCAAAATTACTCACCGCCCGACCAAATTCTTAGTCAGTAGACTGTTGCGGGTTTGAGTCCCGCAGTGCCGCAGTGCCGCAGTGCCGCCAGCGGGATTATGCCAGCAGCAGTGCATATTGTCACTCACAGATGTACGGCGAAGTAGAAGGTGGCAGGGGTAACAGGAAGGTCGCGCGCGGCGCGGGTATATGTTGCAGAGAGCGGAGAGAGAGGCGTCGGCGTCGGCGCGTGGGTGTCGCGCTGGTGGCGCGCGCTGGCGGCCGAGACGGCGGCGACCGCGCTGCTCGTGTGGCTCGGCGTGGGCTCCGCGCTGCCGATGTCCCCCGGCGAGCCGGTGCCGCTCGGGCAGGTCGCGTGCGCGTTCGGGTTCGTGGTGGTCGGGTGCGCCGCCGCGTTCGGCGCCGCGTCCGGCGCGCACATGAACCCGGCGGTGTCGCTGGCGGCGGCGCTGGCGGGCCGGCTCGCGTGGCCTGCGTGCGCCGCGTACGCGCTCGCCCAGGTGCTCGGCGCCGTGGTCGGCTTCGGTGCGCTGGTGGCGACGCTGCCGGCGCCGGCGCCCGCCGGGCTCACGCTGCCGGCGCCGGCCGTCGGCCCCGCCGCCGCCGTCGCCGTGGAGGCCGCGCTCACCGGCCTGCTGGCGCTCGCGTGCTGCGCTCTCTGGCAGGCGCACGACCCGGCTCGCCCCGACGACACCGTGCCCATCAAGCTGGGTCTGCTGGTGGCGGGCCTCGTCTACGCGGGGGTGAGTACGGGCCCGCGCCCCGGGGGTGGGGGTGGGAAGTGCGCGCGCGCGGCTCTCACCGCCGTCGTTCGTGTCGTTGTTGCAGGGCCCCGCGACCGGCGCCAGCCTGAACCCCGCGCGCAGCTTCGCCCCGGCGCTGCTGCACGCCCGCTGGGAACACCACTGGGTGAGTATACATAGATGGAGACGGCGGCGGCGGCGGCACCGGCGGGCGAGTGCACGGTGCGTGTGCGTGTGCGTGTTGGTTGCAGGTGTACTGGGCGGGCCCGCTGGGCGGCGCGGCGCTGGCGGCGCTGCTGCACCGCTACGTGCTGACGCCGCCCGCCTCCTCCCCCGCCCGCCCCGCCCTCCCCGCCCGCCCCGAGGAGATGCCGCTCGACGACAAGCCGTGATCCCGCTCCGCCTCTGCCGCCGCCGCGGGTTGATCGTGTGCGATGAACGCTGTTTTAACTGTGACGACAATCGGTGGGGTGCGGTGCGGTGGGGTGGGGTGCGACGCGCGAGGCCGGATCCTGAAGCTCCGCGAACGGACGCTCGCGTTCCACGTGCCGAGTTGGAAGGCGACGCGACGCGGCTGGACTCTATCGTCGGAATGTTTGCGGGGGTGCACACTGGATGCGGATGCGGTGCCAGTTGCGACCGCTCTACAATAAATAATTAATAAACATACATAATGTGTTTCAATTGTTACAGAGTGGCATTTAAAGGGTTACTAGCATCAAATATATATATATATATATATATTTACATGTGACTATAAATTTTAAGACAAGTATTGCATACATATAATATATATTAGATTAACGCAGCTACTTTACCTAAACATCATCAATATTTGGTCGGTTCGGGCTCTCCGACGACCTACGCTTGCCGAACCAAAACAAGGAATATTAAGTACTAGCTGTGCCCGCGACTTCGTTCTCGTGGAATAGTGACTTTTCGGGCAGCATATTTTGAATTATTTACAAAATTATAAAGAAAAAGAACCTAACCTACAAACCCTAAAATATAAATAAATGAAATATGGAAACAGTCAGTATTCAAGTGAATCGCAATAATCGAATACAACTATTCGCCTATACTCTCCCAGGATACGTGCGTACGCTACGAATAACTGAACCATTATGGCAGCGGCGCTTTTTTTTTTTTTATGACTGGACATTATGCTGTTGGCCGCAGATGGCCTTGACAGCGTTTACACGGGCTTTTGGTGAGAGCAGACGGCTCTCAACCGGTAAAACTTAATATTATACACAACGTCACCAAGGGCACCACTTAGGTTCGGACCTCGGCTTGGGGCGTTGCGAGTCGGGAGGAATTGGAGAACATGCGCCCCGCGCGGGCATTTACGGAGATAGTGGCAGCGGCGCGGCTCTCAGCGCGCTTTATATAGCCAGGGACGCTCAGGCGCGAGGCGTGTAGTACGTACTCTGTACGTTAAAAATGTTTGCCGTGATTCTTTACATTGACATAACTTTTTTATTTATGAACCGATTGACATGAAATAAACACTAAATGTTAAGTGAAGCTTACTACAATATATTAGTGAAAACCGTATCTAAATCGAATAAGCCGTTTCTGATATTACCGTGCACAGACAAAAAAAAAAAAATTACAATTTCGGGTTCGGCATCGATATAATAACAACCCCTGCTACTTTTTTTTATATATTTCCATTGTACAGACACCACTTTTCTACAATTTTATTATATGTATAGATTTCCTGTGAAACGTGTTCTAGTTGGCGTGGGATGTAACCGACCAGAAATGATGTATTTGGAACTCATAATAGTGTTGCGTTGTATTCTCTGCGACTTGAAAACAGGAAAAATGTGTTACGTGCGCAAAGAGCTTGCGTTTTTGCCCAGTTACTGACTGACTGTAGTTCACCCAAGTGCTCAAGTGCATCAATATCAACTACTAATCAATTAGATAGAACAATAGTAAAATCATGATTTTACAATAAGGAATAAGTTTCCCAAAGTAACTCCGCAAATAATTTTTGAGCGACAGTTAAGATACTTATGTTTAACTCCAGTCTAAGTGACATGGCGGCCACTTCTCTGTACCTATACACCTGTATATATCGATGGTGCTTGTGAAACGCGTTGTCTGATGACAGCGTGCAGCGTGACACAGTAGGTACGCGCGTTCTCCATGTTGTCTCCATGTCTGCTCTACAGAATGCGAGGGAGGATTTATTTTTATTTGCTTCACTAAATTGGACGATCACATATTCATTAACAATTCGTGATACAATATTTATTGCGGCATAGATTATTAGCATAGGAAAAGTGATAGAGTGATGTTTCAAGGCGATGGACATGTACAGGAATGTACATAGGAAGGGTTCCAGACAGGACTGCACTATTCCCAGAGGTCTCACAAAACAATTGAAAACAATAGGACTACAGTGATCTATGAAAAATTTGGTCTCACATACTACAAAGCCTGATAGACGTGCTCCTTTTTTAGCTATAAAATCGAAATGATTACGGAAATCTAGTTTGCTATTCAACTTGACATCCAGGTAAGTGTACGCTCGCCACTTCACTTATTCTAACAGAATTAATAAATAACAATAATAATAAATAAATATTGGTGGACATTTCACACAGCGCCATCTAGCCCCAAAGTAAGCTAAGCATAGCTTGTATCATGGGAACCACACAACTAGTATAATACTTATATACTTTTCTTTTGTAAATACATACATATAAATATTAACACCCAGACACAGAACAAACATCAATGTTACAAATATCACATAAATGTTTGTCCTGAGTGGGGATCGAAGCCACGATCTACAGCGCAGAAGGTAGGGTTACTAACCAACTGAGCTATGAGGCCAGTCAAAATTGATATAGCAATATATTTAGTTTTCCTGAAAATGTTATATGAAAGCATTTAGATGTATTGAACACCATTTTATTTCCAAAATACCAGTTGCTAATATTATCAATGTCTTTTTTGTAGAGATGATACGTCATCACGGCTGCGAATTACTTTGTATATTTTAGATAGCAAAAACATGGTAACTGGATGTTATATTTGCGCACATGTACACGCACATTAACAAATGCTAAAAAGAATAGTGGTCCGAGGTGAGAGCCTTGGGGCACTCCAGAAGAGACAATCCTAGCCTTGGATTTGTCACCACGGATCATGACAAGCTGAGATCTGTTGCGAAGATATGATTCACACCAACTAAGTAAAGAGCCACAAATTCCTGCATGACTTAACTTTGGAACAAGTAAAGTGTGATCAACTACATCGAAAGCCTTAGAAAAGTAGGAATAGATAGCGTGCACTTCGCATTTATCTTACAATGCATCAAATATGATATAATATAATATCAAATAATATAATAATAATATATATAATAATAATAATATAATATATATAATAATATCAAATATAATATCATGCTGAGACAGAGACCGTTTTGTGACTCAAATTGACGGAAACTTAATTATAATTTAAATCATGTAAGTATGTGTTTATCAATTGAGTTACAAATAAAATATTTTCTTTCTTTCTTTCTTTCTTAAATATGTCACTGACTTAAGTTAAAAGTTCGTGGTCGTGGATCTTCCTGGTAAAAAGCCGCATTGCCGATCATTTAGCTGTGGTTTTAAGTGTTAATAGATTTTTTCTGGATCATCGATTCATTGAGATAGATATACAAATAAGATTTACGACCCCAAAGACTCGATGTTAACGACCGGACTATAGTATCAAATTTAATAGAAAAATTCAATCCACACACAATACATTATACGTTAAAACTAATATATTATGTAACCAATTATTTTTATTAAGTCTATAGCGGCGTTCACATAACATAGTGTTTCAATGTTTCATTACAACAAAAATATATAAGATAGTGTACTACGGCTACAGCACAAAATCGGAGCCCAAAGAAACCGCAATTAAATCCAGAAGGCTGGAGTATAGCTTGGATGTGAAAAGAAACAATATCTCGTATGAACGTGTGTATTGTAGTCTTTCCAATAGTGTACCGAACTAATTATTCATTGGTTCATGCGATAGGTCTGTCACGGCCGTGAGTTTTCGTCAGCGCGATTCAGTTTTGCCTAAAATTAGCAGCGCCATCTAGTTACGTTATACATTGCCGCCCACCAAGGACAATCAAACAATATTGTCCTTTATTACAAATGCGCCGCCCACCATGACAGGCTGTGACAGATACATATAAAAACAGTAACTAGATACAATCGTTCTTAACTAAATTGATACAGGTAACATACATAGTTTAGAGGTGGGTCTTTTGAGTACGTTTGATTTGGTACGAAGAGATACAACCCGTGTGATGTTATCTAATCCCGGATGTTTTGCTGTAACACGGCCAAGTAACCAACGAGAAGGAGGCAAACCTTCCTCCTTCACCAGTACCAAATCCCCTACTTTTGGCTCAGGAGTATGGTAAGACCATTTGTACCTATGCATCAGGGATGAAAGATACTCCTGAGACCACCGTTTCCAAAAGTCTTGAGTCATTTTTTGGGTAAGCTGCCAGCGACGCATACTTCCCATGTTCGAGTTTTCGAATGAGTAATCCGGAACGGTAAGCAGCGGTTTCCCCAGAAGAAAGTTACCAAGAGCCTCATTCCCTGATTTATTTCCATTTGTCATCAGAAACCTTTCACTCTTGTTTTTCATTGGCTTTTTTCGGGTTGTGAACCGTCTATTATCAGCTGCTGTTACCAGGTGAGTTTTTATTCCCTCGTGTTTCGTTTCCTCTTCCTTCATCGTATTGCGTGTAATATATTTCTGATACAGCATTACAGGTTCCTTGAGCTGCACGGGTGTCACCATATATTGAAAAGCACCTCGCCGTCGATTACAGGTAAGACCCAACAGTTTCATTACGTCCTTGATTTTTAAATTTAACCCAAAATCATGACCTTCTCCCTCTTCATGTGGTATGATCCTTTCTAGAAGTTCTTCACAATTGCTCGACCATTTTTGATGCTTAAACCCACCCCGCTGCAGAAGCTCATTCATTTCCTTGTATAATTGCATTGCTGTTTCGACATCTTCACACCCTGTGAGTAGATCATCCATGAAGAAATCACTTTTTACTTTTTCAGCTGCTGCCGAATATTTTGAGCCTTCGTCGTGCGTGACCTGCTGAAGCGCCTTTACTGCCAGATACGGAGCTGAAGCCATCCCAAATGTGACCCGAAGCAAGCGAAATTCTTCTGTAGCGCTTGACTGATCTCTCCATAGAATCCTTTGAAAGTCTACGTCTGTATCTGCAACCTTCACCTGGCGATACATCTTAATAATATCGGCTGACAAGCAAATACGATGAAGTCTCCATCTCATGAGCAGAGTTCTCAACTCTGGCTGTAAGGTAGGCCCAACCATCATGCGATCATTTAGCGAAACTCCCTTTTCATTTTTGCAGGAAGCGTCAAAAACAATGCGAACGCGGCTCGTGTCTTTGTCGTTCCTGACAACAGCGAAATGTGGTAAGTATGCTCCTTTTTTATTATTTATTTCTCTTTCAGGTACTCGCTCCATGTGACCCAGCTGTAAGTATTTTTGAAGTACTTCTGTATATTTTGCTTTTAAATCTATGTCTTTATTCAGTTTTGTAATAAGAAATGTTAATCTTTTTTCTGCTATACGCTTAGATTTGTTTGCTTCCAGATCAGGATCGTCTGTTTTGAACGGCAGTTTCACGACATACCTCCCGTCCTGATCTCGCTTCGTGGTTTCTGCGAAAAACTTCTCGCAGCGCATCTCTTCATCGGCAAGTTGCCGCTTTGTATTTGCTTTCGTATCTTCCAATTCCCAAAATAGCTTTAGTTGTTTATCGTCCTCAATACATATATTATGATGCACGAAGATTGCATTATTATCTTGTTCATTTGAACGTAACCCTGTTGAACCTGATAAAATCCACCCAAATGATGTATTCTGCGCTAGTAACGATCCCTGCTTCTGAATTCCTTCCCGCATCACTTGACTGACAACCTCAGCTCCCAAAAGAAGATCAATCTTGCTTGGCTTGTTGTAATGTGGATCTGCCAGAGGTAAACTGCAAACCCAATCCGCAGCTACCATACGTTTGCTGGGCAGCAGAGCAGTAATTGTTTTCAAAACGTAAACATCCAGTGTCAGCTTGACGTTCTGAAAACCGTCCCGCAATGACGATATGTTTATCTTAACCCTTGACTTAGAGGTTAAGGACTGGCTACCTCCTACCCCTGAGATGACTCCCTTTACCTTGGTCCTCTCGAGACCTAAGAGTTGAGCGGTTGCTTCCGTTATAAAAGATGCTTGAGACCCTTGATCAAGCAATGCTCTCACAATCTGTGTATTTCCTTTTTCAGTTTCAGCTTTCACAAGAGCAGTAGCTAGCAGTACCTGTCCACCAGGTGCAACATTTTCAGATGCGAAACATACTACTGGGGCTCCGTCTCTTTCGCCACTTTCCTCCGGTGAACCGCTACTTGCCGTGGACTGAAATATATTTTGGTGCAGCAACGTGTGATGCCGCCTACGACATATGCGACATGAGACTCGACACCGGCATCGATTGGCAGAATGACCTTCACTTAAGCAATTAAAGCATAACCGTTGGTTCTCGACAAACGTCCTACGAGCTGATATCTCTTCGCTTTCAAACTTTTTACAATGCATTAATTTATGCTGCTCGTTACAAAATTTACATATATAATTTACATAGTTATTTGATTCTTCAGTTACATGAAAAGATTTTACTTGTGCCCTTGACTTACTGAAATTGGATCCCGCAGCTACGAACTCTAAAGCCCGAAACCGATTTCTTAGAAATTCTTGGAAATCTTTGAATGTGGGTAGTTCTAAATCTTTGCAGCTCGCACTTTGAAGTTCCCACTGCTTTCTAGTCTCAGGGTCCAACTTCAAAACTGTCATATAATTTATTATCAAATCCCAAGTGGACACATCTACCCCGAGATTCTTCAACGCCCCCATACACTCTGTGGTGTTGTCAAGAATCTCTTTTAAAAAGGATGCCGATTCTAAATTACTACTACGCTGACTAAACAATCTCTTTAAAATCGCATTACACAGATATCTTTTATTATTGTAACGCTCCATTAGAGTTGCCCAACATTGGTCGTAATTAGCTGAAGATATGCTCATATTCCTGACCAACTGTTCAGCTTCTCCCCCAAGTAAACCCTTAAGATACTGCATTTTGATCGCTTCATCCATGTCAGTATCATGTACTAAAGATTTGAAAAGATCTCTGAACGTGATCCACTCTTCATAATTCCCCGTGAATTTATTTATAGTGATTTTTGGTAATTTTGCTAAACTGTAACTTGCCCCTGATTTACCGTCGGAATGAGACGTATTGACAGCTTTTTCCGGTAAATCGTTTTGTATTAAACATTTTAATTCTATAAATAAATCTTCAGCGGTATCATACATCTCTTTTTTGATATAATCAGATTCCTTCAATCGTACGGTATCTGTAGTTTTAAAAAGTTCAACGTGGGTCTCCGCAAACTGAGCCCACATGCTTTCTAATGACTCAAGTTTCAACTGAACATACTCTCTCGTCAGACGTGTCTTAGGTGTCTTTTTATAATTAGACATAGCTTTTTTTATTCTAGAGTGGGTATCTTCTTGAAGAAACAAAAGTTGTTGCATGGTAGACATTTTTGTAGTCTAATTTTAAACACAAGAACAAGTATCAAAATATTTTTACGAAATTTTTCTAAGTGTTTCAACTTTAAACAATTTTAAAAAATCGGGCATAGGTTCCCCGTCGGTACTAAATTCTTAAAATTATTCTAAGTCCTAACTAATTTAATTTAATTACCAAAGACAAGTTTTAAACCAATGTTAGTAACTAAACTTGAAATTTAACTAAAGGTTGGTTATTACTAAAAGTCCAAATTCATATCACCAAATTCCGTCCTGGGGGTTTCCTTCAAACGATCACACAATCCTTAGTACGTCCCTGGCTCCCTCCTGAGTCGGCACCTCCCTGCGTGGTTGCAGCGATTCCCTTCTGAATCGGCTGCCGCGCTGCTACACTGCTGCTCCAATAACGCCTTCTGGTTGGATGTCCGGTCGGCTACAACAAACTCGATCCTACTCGAGTGTTGTGTGAATATGCGTTCAACTCCCTCCTGAGTCGACGCCCCTGCCGCAAACACCGATTGCTCACTAGTCCCCTGAGGGCTTCGACCGCGTCAAAAATACTTCGTAGTATCCGGCTCGAAGGACCAAAATTTGTACTACGGCTACAGCACAAAATCGGAGCCCAAAGAAACCGCAATTAAATCCAGAAGGCTGGAGTATAGCTTGGATGTGAAAAGAAACAATATCTCGTATGAACGTGTGTATTGTAGTCTTTCCAATAGTGTACCGAACTAATTATTCATTGGTTCATGCGATAGGTCTGTCACGGCCGTGAGTTTTCGTCAGCGCGATTCAGTTTTGCCTAAAATTAGCAGCGCCATCTAGTTACGTTATACAGATAGAGAAGGAATACCTACACGAGGTCGAGTCGTTGGCTTCAATCGAGCGCTCTGGAACTCCGCTACACGCGCCTCACCAGAGTGCGGAGGGGGCGCCCGCCGCGCCGTCACGACACTGCGCGGGCGCGGGCGCGCAAGACATCATCATCATCGTCATACAGTTTTAGCAGTCAGGTTGTGAAATGGCAGCGCGAGACAATTACCATTCTTTCAGCAAAAATAATTTTTCCCACTCGCTTACACATTACAAGCCAGACATAAATTTAATTCGAAATATTTTCTGTTTACACTAGGTTCTTAATATTATTATTAGCAGATCGTTTTTGTACATGTCGGATTACATTTTCACGATAAGGATAGCGGGACAGCGAGGGGGTACGGCCTCTCGAGTGGCGCCGCTGCTCGGTCGACTCCCGCGGGTCCGAGCGACGGGGCGGGGGTGGCGCACCCCTCACACGAGCGTTCACACATTCACAAGTCATTGTTTCTCGTGGTCATACGGCGCGGCGGGCGGCGCACTCATAACCGCTTGAGGATGCGGCGCTTGTCCTTGTGTGGTGCGCGAGAGTGCGCGGGAGCGGGCGCGGACGCGGGCGCGCGCCGCTCGCGCTTGGCACTCGGACCATCCGCCACGCCGTCCCCGCCTCCTTCGCTCTCCCCCTCCCCCTCGCCGTCCTGCAATGAGAAAGTGAGGAGTGAGAAAGTGAAATCATATATTATAAAGATTATTGTGTTCCGGTGGAAGGGAGTGGGTGCCGGTGATATTGCAGGCGCATGAGACGTAACATCCCCGTCTCGGGGTCTCGGGGTAACGCAACGCAATGCGACTTGAGTCATCTCGTACTTTGGAGAGGGCTTGAGTCGTATTGCTGTTGTCTATGCCCATAGACTGCGGGCTGCGGTTACCACTTCACATCAGGTGGGCCGTCACCTCGTTCGATCACCTATATTACATAAAAAAAAGTACTCAGATTGTTACAAGGATCGTACTTGCGAATAAAGGAAGCCCTCTTTTAGGGGTTTCTTGCTGCTCTTCCCCATGGAGGGTCGGATTGGGTTTGAACACGCGTCAAACTTAGCGATAAGTACGCGTGACCTTATGTTTTGAATAATATTGACGTTTCCAAGCCATTTCGTTATGAATTCTATGGAAATAAAGTTTTTGACTTTGACTTTGAGGAAACCCGCCACAGTCGCACAGACAGACGAACGAGCACGAGCGATATAGACATAGGCGGGCTCCCGATCCATCTCGTCGCGGCTCTACGGTGAAGGAAAACTTCCAAGTCAAAGTGAAAAACTTTATATCCATATAAAGTTTTAATAATAACTTATTTGCTCCACAGATACAAAAATAAAAACACACACGTACCTACCTAATGACATGAAAACAGTTTTAAACTAAACCTTAACACAAACCTTAACACCTTAACATTGTGGACTCGGGTCTTGGACGTTTCAATGAATGTTACAAACTTGAAGGGTTAATTATTAAAATATAATATAAATTAAAGCTATAGAAAACTGTATCAATCTACCGATATTTCTTCAATTATTTGTAATACAAATGCTTCATATCATTTTTTATTATATAATATTAATATGTAATACATATAGTAATAAATTATGTATGTAGTAGGAATATAGCATATTCATATAAATATTACTTTATATATTACACATATAATATGGCCCAATAATTTGAAAATTAGTTTTACGATTTGTAAGTACATGGCTGATGTTCACCGTCGCCTAGCAGTTGCCGTCTTCCTTGTTGTCCCGTGGAGTCCTCTTCTTGCTTCTGGGAGGATCAGCTGGTTGATCAAATGAAACGAAGGCTCACTCACAATTTAATGTATTACGCCTTATTCCGCAGGTTTCAGAAGATAATTTTACAAAAGTAGGCTTGGCTTGTCTTTCCGAGCCGTGCGTTTTTGTCAGCGCGATCTAGCTTTCGTCAACTTTTACTAGCGACATCTACATTTTACATTTGGCATTTTACCGTTCGACATACCGCCCACCAAGGACAAACTGACAGAATTTGTCCTTTTACTATGATAAAGCCGCTAGTAAGTAACCGCCCACCATGAACTCTCTAGACCGCGCTCAACGTTAAAGATACATTATACAATACTAGATTTACATACTACAATAGATAAGTTACAAGTCCCGTTATAAGTTTAATCTAGTTCCCTATGTTACACACATAAATTATTTAGCTATAGGTAAGATACACAATTTTGAAGTGGGTCTTTTAATGATATTTGACTTAGTGCGAAGAGATACAACCCGAGTGATGTTGTCCGGTCCCGGATGTTTAGTGATCACTCGGCCAAGCAACCAACGCGAAGGAGGTAACTCTTCCTCTTTTATTAAGACTAAGTCCCCTATTTGCGGTTCAGGATTTTGAAAAGACCATTTTTTGATAAACACTTCCATTGCTTTGTTTAGTTCTTGTGTAGTCACAAACCCCTCTGTGTTGCTTTGCTTTCGCTGTTTCCATGTCATAACTCTTCGACAGTACGCTATCACTCTAATCATTTTCCCTAAATTTGAGAACTTATCCCAAATTTCTAGCTTTGTTACTAAATGTATTTTGTGGACTGTATTTTATTCCAAGTTTGTTTCTTCATCTTTCTTTCTATCATACTTTACATTTTTTTGTTTTCAGGATATCTGGACCACTCAACCACAACGTGTTTTCTACAAGTTCGGATGGTTGAAGACCCCGTGAGGCACCATCTGCTGGATTTTGTTTCGTCGAGATATGTGACCACTGATGAGAGTCCAGCGTAGTCAAAATCTCAGATACCCGATTCGCCACGAACGTTTGCCAACGATTGGGATGACTATTAAGCCATGCTAGCACCACTGTGGAGTCCGTCCACGCATGGACATTTCTTTTTTCTACGTTTAGCGTTTCAGCAACTTCCAACAGTAACCTTGCCACGAGAACAGCTCCGCACAGTTCCAATCTTGGAATCGAGACTTGCTTGATGGGCGCTACCTTTGTTTTCGCTGTTACTAGATTGACGTAGATATCACCATTCTTGTCGACAACACGTAGGTAAACGACGGCAGCATATGCGAGCTTTGAAGCGTCCGAAAACCCGTGAAGTTCGACGACACTGTTCTCTGGTGAAGTCTGTATCCAACGAGGTAAGCGCATTGCGGATAAGGTAGGTAATTGGTCCCGGTAAGTTAACCATTCTTTTAATATTGTGCTTGGAACTTCCTCATCCCAATCTGTTCCTAATATCCAAAGCTTCTGAATGATAATCTTTGCAACTATTACTGTAGGTGCTACCCAGCCTAATGGGTCAAATAAACGTGCTATGTCAGATATAACTCTTCTTTTTGTTACAGGTTCCTTGAGCTGCGGGAGTGTCACCGTGTATTGAAATGCATCGGCTCTTCGGTTCCAGGTAAGTCCCAGTAGCTTCATTATATCATCGACTTTAAGTTTCAAACCATCTTCTTCCGTTCCATGTCCAGATTCCTTTATGCTTCTTAGAAATAATTCGCTATTGCTTGACCACTTTTGTAGTTTGAATCCCCCTTTCTCCAGTAGTGAATTCATCTCATTGTAAAGTTGTTTTGCTGATTCTATGTCTTGACAGCCTGTAAGTAAATCATCCATATAAAAGTCTTGTTTGACTTTTTCAGCTGCTATTGGATAATTTGACCCTTCATCGAGCGCCACCTGCTGCAGTGCCTTTACTGCTAAGTATGGCGCAGATGCTGTACCGAAAGTGACCCTCAGTAAGCGAAATTCCTTTAGACTTTTCGTGTTGGTTTTGATGACTGAAAGAGTTTGTGGTTGATCTTCTCTCCACAGAATTCTTTGATAGTCTATGTCTGAAGAAGCTACCTTGACTTGGCGATACATCTTTATTATATCTGCCGACAAGCAGATACGATGCTGCCTCCATCTCATCAACAAGTTACGCAGGTCCGGTTGTAAGGTAGGCCCTACCATCATCTTGTCGTTTAGCGATATGCCATCTTCACCTTTACAGGAAGCATCAAAAACTATCCTAAGTTTCGTGGTGTCTTTATCATCTCTAACAACTGCAAAATGAGGTAAGTATGACCCTTCAGTAACTAATAATTCTTCTTTCGGTATTTCTTCCATGTGCCCCAACTGTAAGTATTCTTCTAGTACTTCTTTATATTTCGCTCTTAGATCTGCTGCTTTGTCAAGCTTTACTGTTAAAAATGTTAACCTTTTCTCAGCTATTCTCTTTGAATTGTATGTTTTGATTTCAGGGTCTTCCTCTCTGAATGGCAACTTAACAATGTATCTTCCCTCTGGATCCCTGGTGGTGGTTTCTGCAAATAGCTTCTCACATTTCTTCTCTTCTTCTGTAAGCAATGACTTTTTGCTTGCAAGTGTATCTGCTTCTAACTCCCAGAACTTCTTTAGTTGATAATCTTCATGCGTGCCGCCATGGCATATTTGGTGCAATGTTATTAAATTTGTAGCTTCCCTTTCTTGATTTGATCCTACAACTCCCGATAAAATCCATCCTAATGTTGTATTTTGAGCTAGTAATGATCCCTCTTTCTTCACTCCTTTTTTCATCACTTGTCCTATCACCTCCGCTCCTAGGAGCAGGTCTATTTTGCTTGGTAAGTAGTATTTTGGATCAGCTAGTGGAAGTTCTGATACCCAACTTGCTGATACTGTTTTCTTGCTTGGAAGTAGTGTGGTAATTGACTTTAAGACGAACACATCCAGTTTAATCTTTACATCCTGAAAGCCTTCACGCATCGACGAAATGTTGAGCTGAACCATTGACTTGGAAACCAATGTTTGGCTGCCTCCCACACCTGAGATGATGCCTTTGACAGGTGTTCGTTTGAGACGCAAGAGTTGAGCAGTTGCTTCTGTGATAAACGATGCTTGCGATCCTTGGTCTAATAGCGCCCTCACAATTCTTGTATCTCCGTTTTCTGTTTGTGCATTCACGAGAGCTGTTGCCAAGAGTACCTGACTAGAAATCGATGCGTTATCTGATGCAAAGCAAACGACGGGTGCTTTACCTGAAACACTTTCTTTAGGTGTATCGCTTTCCACTGACTTTGACTCATTGGAATTATCACCCGTGACATGCAGCAAGGTATGGTGACGCCTGCGACATATGCGACAATTGATCCTACATCGGCAGTGATTGGCCGAGTGACCATTACCCAAACAATTGTAACAAAGACGATTTCGCTCGACAAATACCCTACGGGCTGGTACCTCTTCGCGCTCAAATTTCTCACAATGTACTAACTTATGCTCTTCTTTACAGAATTTACAAGAAACAGTAGAGCTACTGTCCTGCGACGCATGAAATGACTTTACGGAAATCTTCTTGGAGCTGGTTCCTGTACCGATGAACTCTAAAGCCCTAAACCTTTTAGTTAAAAAATCTTTAAATTCTTTGAATGAGGGCAGTTCCTCTTTTTCAGAATCTGCGCTTTGGAGCTCCCATTGCTTCCTGGTTTCAGGATCCAACTTCAATGAAGTCATATAAATGACGATTAGATCCCAAGTGGATACGTCTACCCCTTGGTTGGCTAAAGCCCCCAAACATTCGGTTGTGTTGTCTAAAATTTCTTTCAAAAAGTTTGCTGACTCTGAATTACAACTTTTTTGACCAAACAATCTCTTCAGAATGGTGTTACAAAGAAATCTTTTGTTATTGTACCTTTCAGTTAAAGTAGCCCAACAACGATCATAATTATCGGCAGAAATGCTAATGTGCCTAACCAATTGTTCAGCTTCACCACCTAGTAATCCCTTTAGATATTGCAATTTAACTACCTTATCAATTTTTGTATCGTGCACTAGAGATCTAAAGAGGTCACGGAAGCTGTTCCATTCATGATACTGTCCATTAAATTTTGGTATCACAATCTTTGGCAATTTGGCTAGATTATAATTGCTTGCCCCCTGTGTACAATCTTGGGTTGGTCTGGCTAAAGGCTCCAAATCCCCGGGCATTGCACTTCTTAACATACATTTGTATTTGGTGTATGTATCTGAAGTTGTCTCCCACACATCCTTTTGCCAGTATGGCGTTACTTTTAATTCGTCAATTTTAGTTGATTTACAAAGGTTAGTGTGCGTTTCGGAGAACAATTCCCACAACTTTTCTAACGTTTCAAGTTTCGTTTGTATATAAGCTATAGTCAAGCGAGATTTTGGAGCTTTTTTAAAGTTAATGAGCCCATTGTTTATTTTACTAAAGATATCTTCTTGTAAAAACAAAAGTTGTTTCATTTCCGACATTTTACAATTACTTTAAGACCACACAATTAATTTTTGTAAGTTAAGTTTAGTTTGTCTTTGAGTTTAGATACTACTTACAAACTTTGGGCACAGGTTCCCCGTCAACCAAATACTAAAGCTACAAATAAATTTAAAACACTTACAGATAAAGTCCAATTTCACTTATCCACCACTTCAATAGTCACCACGGTCCTTGCGTAACTGGCTCGGCACGGATCTTGAGCTGCGACGAAGGCTGCTTACTACTGGCTGGTTGGCTTTTCCCGTTGCTTGATTAATTCCCTCGTTGGCTTGGCTGCAACCGTTCCCTCCTGAACGTGTTGCGTGATTATGCGCCTCAGTCCCTTGGTTGGACTGAGCGCCCCGGCTGCCGACGTTGGTCCCTGGTTGGCCTTTCCCGTTGCTTGATTAATTCCCTCGTTGGTTTGGCTGCAACCGTTCCCTCCTGAACGTGTTGCGTGATCATGCGCCTCAGTCCCTTGGTTGGACTGAGCGCCCCGGCCGCCGACGTTGGTCCCTGGTTGGCTAATCCTCTGGCTGTCCCGTCTGGCTGCAACCGTTCCCTCCTGAACGTATTGCGTGATTATGCGCCTCAGTCCCTTGGTTGGACTGAGCGCCCCGGCCGCCGACGTTGGTCCCTGGAACTCCGCTTCCTGGTTGGCTGCTGCTGCTAGGCGCTGGTGGTGTAGTCCGGCTTATTGATCCAATTGTCCGACGATCCAATGGCCGGCTCAACGATCCAATGGCCGGCTCGACGATCCGATGGCCGGCTCGACGATCCAATGGCCGGCTTGATGATCCAATGGCCGGCTCGACGCTCCAATGGCCGGCTCGATGATCCAATGGCCGGCTCGACGATCCAATGTCCGGCTCGACGCTCCAATGGCCGGCTCGATGATCCAATGTCCGGCTCGATGATCCAATGTCCGGCTCGATGATCCAATGTCCGGCTCGATGATCCAATGTCCGGCTCGATGATCCAATGTCCGGCTCGATGATCCAATGTCCGGCTCGACGCTCCAATATCCGGCTCGAAGGTCCAAAATGTTCACCGTCGCCTAGCAGTTGCCGTCTTCCTTGTTGTCCCGTGGAGTCCTCTTCTTGCTTCTGGGAGGATCAGCTGGTTGATCAAATGAAACGAAGGCTCACTCACAATTTAATGTATTACGCCTTATTTCGCAGGTTTCAGAAGATAATTTTACAAAAGTAGGCTTGGCTTGTCTTTCCGAGCCGTGCGTTTTTGTCAGCGCGATCTAGCTTTCGTCAACTTTTACTAGCGACATCTACATTTTACATTTGGCATTTTACCGTTCGACAGCTGATTACTAAGACCTAATTAGGTTACCCTGTGTTTAGGATATCAGGTTCCACCCTGGACTAGGTCACGATTAAGTGACCAAAGTTAAACCGCGTAGCTACCATCAATGATAGTAAGTGATATAAATGTTAATATAATACACAACTCAACTTGATCTTGTATGGAATATAAATGTTTAATGGCAGAACACGGGGGACTCATGCCAGCTTATACTCAGCCGACCAGGGAAACTGCTCGGCTTCACCATGTATATGTATATCAGGAACATTAACTTTGCTAAAGCTGTGTGAGTATTGTTTGTGAAACCAATATCACAGATAATACGCTTAACATGCTTTTAATAAGATTTTTTTTTTGTATTATAATTCGAGATATGACGATATTTTTTTCCGATACCCTCAAGTCAATTTATAGCCGAGTGCGAAAATGTCTTGGAAACGTCAATAATATTCAAAACATAAGGTCACGCGTAGTTATCGCTAAGTTTGACGCGTGTTCAAACTGTATCCTTGCCTCGAGGGGGTTGGGCGGTGAGTGAGTGAGTGAGTGGGTGAGTGGTGACCTGTGCGCGGGGTGTGCGGGTGCGGGTGTGGGGGCGCGCGTGTATGTCCGCGAGCAGTTGGGCGCGCGCGAAGTACTCGTGGTAGTCGTCGCGCAGCAGCGCCGCCGCCTCCGCGTTGAGCGCGCTCTCCGGGTTGGGCGCGATGAGCAAGCACTTGAGCGCGAGCAGCGCGTGCTGGAGCCCCAGCTCGGGCCGCCACTCGCGGCTGAGCGTGTCCACGCACACCTCGCCCGTCTCCCCGGACACGTTCGGGTGGAACACCTTGGTGAGGAAGTGCGCGCGCGGCGGCGCCGCCGGGAACCCGCGCCCCAGCGACAGACGCACCGCGAACGTGCCCCCGAAGTACGGCGTCTCCGCTGCTGACACACACACAAACACATTACACACACACACACACACCCCTCCACTCAACTCATTACCAAGCAAGTGGCACCCTCCACGGGGAGAACACCAAGCAGAAACCCTAAAGTAATGGGATGCCTTGCCTTTCGCGAGCATAATACTTTTTAAAATTTACGAATTTAAACTGCTATATTTTTCTATTTAAAGAGACATAGTACCATAAACAAAAAGAATATAAAACATTACACTAAGCTATCCCCATATAGGCATATATGTGATGAGGTATAATGTGATTCCACGTGGGAACAGCACCTACGTGTGACACGTGTCCAGATAATGTGAGTGGAGAGTCAAGCCGCAGAGTGCAGAGTGCAGAGTGCAGCCGGCGGAACGGAGTAATGTTTTACAGTGCAGTACCGTTGCTGTACAATATAAATCGTAGGATACTACCACTCACTCACATGCACGGCTTGAACTTTACTAATATTTACTGGAAGTTTAGTTTAGTTTGTATAAGTATTTCTCAGTAAAGATCTGTTGACATTTTGTAACTGAAATCCACAGATGTGTTTTAAGTATTTTTAGTACTATACATTCATACTATGAACACCATACTTCTTCTCAAATTTAGATACGTTTTTATGTGAAGTTAGTGTAAGTAATAATGTTATTAAGTGAAATTGTTTTTGTCAATGAGTGTTTTGTATCCATAATGTAAATAGCACATACTGCTCTCTTGAATGTAGCAACAATTAGCTTGGACAGCTCCTGGTGTAGTCGGGTAAAGCAGCACCTATCCAGGCTAATTTTGATGGTACCATATGCCGTAACACCATGGAAATAAGTAAAATACATTAATCTACTGATACATATACTGATAATATGTATGTTAATAAATGAACAAGTTCACACTGAATGATATTTGACCCAGTTTCAACTAGGTACATACATTTTGTAATCTGATTCAAAACGTGAAATTTGGCACTTGTTCTAATGTTTGCAACAACACTAGGTATGTCAATGGTTGGACCGCTGCAATATTATACAGGAAAACACACACATATTCTGAGACAAAAGCTCATATCAATCTCTATTTACATAATACACTGGCAGAGCACTGTTATAAGTATTTGTGAAACTGAACCGTGCCGCCCGAGACACCCACAGCAACATGTGCCTCAACAAGGGATTCTCATATAATAACTTGTTGTATTAAGTTGGGGTCCTCCAATACACAGTCCCCTCCAATACCATATCAGTCAGCATATCTCAAGTGATTGCAATTACAATGATACATTTATGATTGACATATGTTTCCATGCACAACACAAGATGCCAGCTTTATAGTTTGACTCTATTTGGACTCGGGAGCTGTTAAACCGTTCACTAAGATGAACAGAGGCTACATACTGGTAATGGGCTCCTCACTGCGGAGGCGGAGGTGGTGCACTCACCGCGTGCAGCTCGCGCGCCACCCCGCGCGCCACCTCGCGCGCCACCCCGCGCGCCACCTCGCGCGCCACCCCACGCAGCACCTGAGGGCGCACGGTCGACACCGTGCCCTGCGCGCGGTGCACTCACCGGGTCCGTCGATGTGCGCCACCACGTCAGTGAGGTCGCCGTCGCGCAGCTGCAGCTTGATGCCGGGCAGGGGGCGCGCCGCCAGCGCGTGCAGCTCGCGCGCCACCCCGCGCAGCACTTGAGGGCGCACGGTCGACACCGTGCCCTGCGCGCGGTGCACTCACCGGGTCCGTCGATGTGCGCCACCACGTCCGTGAGGTCGCCGTCGCGCAGCTGCAGCTTGATGCCGGGCAGGGGGCGCGCCGCCAGCGCGTGCAGCTCGCGCGCCACCCCGCGCAGCACCTGAGGGCGCACGGTCGACACCGTGCCCTGCGCGCGGTGCACTCACCGGGTCCGTCGATGTGCGCCACCACGTCCGTGAGGTCGCCGTCGCGCAGCTGCAGCTTGATGCCGGGCAGGGGGCGCGCCGCCAGCGCGTGCAGCTCGCGCGCCACCCCGCGCAGCACCTGAGGGCGCACGGTCGACACCGTGCCCTGCGCGCGGTGCACTCACCGGGTCCGTCGATGTGCGCCACCACGTCCGTGAGGTCGCCGTCGCGCAGCTGCAGCTTGATGCCGGGCAGGGGGCGCGCCGCCAGCGCGTGCAGCTCGCGCGCCACCCCGCGCAGCACCTGAGGGCGCACGGTCGACACCGTGCCCTGCGCGCGGTGCACTCACCGGGTCCGTCGATGTGCGCCACCACGTCCGTGAGGTCGCCGTCGCGCAGCTGCAGCTTGATGCCGGGCAGGGGGCGCGCCGCCAGCGCGTGCAGCTCGCGCGCCACCCCGCGCAGCACTTGAGGGCACACGTTCTCCACGTTCGACATCCTGCCCTGCCGTGCCCGTGTAGCCGTTACGAGCGCATCGGTACCGAGGGTGCCCCCCCTCCCGTCCCTCACAAACGATGCTCTTCTTTTGGCTCCACAGACAGAACGCTGTGAAAACGGCGCCGAGCGGTCACGACACGAATGAATTGATAACTCACGAGATATGGGATTTGCTATCTGAACGTAACACTACACTATAGAGTCGAGGAAACAAAGCTGAACGAGGTTGATTAAATGCTATTTCTATTCAATCATGTATAAACGCTCCTGTCTTTATTTTATGCTATAGTTAGTATTGTGGTGGTAACCAACCGTCACAAAATGTCAAGCAACAATCAAATGGTTTAAACATTTATTCGTCTGCACGCTTGCAAAGTTGCCATTATCAATAATATTTGTTTTAAAATATGTTTGAATTTTATGACAATTAATGTTTAGAATAGCCGTTCTACATAATAAGTTTACAAATGTATACACCTCGATGCCTACACAATGTGTAAGATAAAAACCAGGCCACTGAAAATCGACAATCGCAGACAGAGCAGTTCGTTTGCTCGTCGTCTGAAGTGTGAAATATGTACTATATAAATGAACACCCGAACACAGAATAAATATTTCGTCACACTAATGTTTATCCTGGTTTAGAATCAAACGCACAACCTATAGCGCAGAATGCAGAGAAGGCATTGAAAAAACATAATATAATGAATAGCAATGATTAGTTATGTACCGCGTCGCGTCGGTCGTGCCGTCGCCTTTAATTAGACGTTTGCAACACTCGAGGCAGTCAAATATTCACCGAGTGTCACTGTCAGCTGTCACAGTAATTTTGAATTATCGTTTTTTACTAGATTATGTAGTGTTTTTATATTATATATAAACTGAAACAGACAACATAGAGAAGAAACTTGTATTAAATCAATAATACCGTTATACTATACCTAACAATATTTGTGACATATAATAGAGATACAAATTTCCAGCTATATATTAGTTTGCATTCAAGCATTCTGTGCAAATATAAACTAACTATTCCGTCAGGATAGGATAGTTTTCTTTGCATTCGTCCGTGTAAGTGAGTAGAGAAGGCACCCACATACAGTACAGAGTAGTGGAGAGAGTACAGGCCAGGCATGATATCTTCTTCTGAGGAGTCAACCGGTGAGAGGTTGGCGCGGGGGGGTGAGTTCCGAGTGCGCGTGTCGCTGGAGCGGTACTTCAGCGACGAGCGCGCGCGGTGCTACGTGGTGGCGCCGCCGGAGAGGAGCGTGCGGTGGCTGGCGCGGCGGCTGCGGCGCACGTTCGCGCTGCCGCGCCGGCTCGCGCTCGTGTCGCGCGGACACCTGCTGCCGCCCGCGGAGCCGCTCGCGCTGCTGCGCCCCGACGACCCCGTCGAGTGAGTCCGCCTGAGTGAGCGCCTGCCGCCACAACTCATTCACACTATCACTTACATGCAAACATTCCTTTCATTTGTTCTGTTGCACAGTCAAAGTCAAAAACTTTATTTCCATAGAATTAATAAAGAAATGAAATGAAATGAATGTCTTGGAAATATCAATAATATTTAAAATATAAGTTCTCACATACTACACAGCTAAGATTGATGTCTGTTCTAATCCTAGCCGACCCACCATGGGGGAGAACAGAGAAGAAACCCCTAAAGGAGGCGTGAAAAATGGTTTCACGTGCACAATCCTTGTACTAATCTGAGTACTTAAATCTGTGTTACATGTATGACTGTATGACTGTGTAACATACTGAAATAACATATTACAACATGTATTGTATGTTGTTGAGCAGAGTGACACGTCACACATGTCAATTTGTCATTTAAGTAATCATTTACATTGTATTTTACATTACACATATTATATATTATTATACATATCCACTAGATTGCATTAGCTTTCACTAAGTATTTTATTTTCAAGTTTAAAAAATGGTATACAGGAAATTAGTCAATTACTAAAATTAAATACAATAAGTAAATAAGTCATTTTGAATATCATATAACAAGTGATCATATGACAAATCAAATTGAAATAACTCACAATCAAACTGAAATGGGCGGAATGGGAAATGGTTCCTGTAACAAATAAATTAAACTATGATGAATGAATCATAATGATTACTATATTACTTTACAGTGTAGTGTAGAGTAGCATCACAAGCATTTTGGGTGCAGTGGGTTAGCATGCGGGTTAGCGAGGCGAGGCACACTCTACTTGTTCTGTTGTAGGTATTGCATTGCAAGGGTGCACTCGCTGTACCTGCTACTACCTACTTGAGAGCAGGGTAACTCGGTGGCTCCGTGGCTGGTGTGTATAGTGTGTGTGGGACAGTAACAGCTGTAAAACAACATTATTTTTACCTCATTAAAGTATTTTGCGATCTTACGGATCGACATATTACATCATCAGTATCTTGACTGGCCTCATAGCTCTGTTGGTTAGTAACCCTACCTTCTGCACTGTAGGTCGTGGGTTCGATCCCCACTCAGGACAAACATTTATGTAACATTTGTAACATGTTTGATCCGTATCCGATTCTTACTGGGATTTGCTTACTTTTACAACTTCCTGGGCGCCTTTCATCAAATGTTTTTTCAAAGAATTCTGATAATACCCTAGCTTGTTATACCTTGTTGGATAGCTAATGAAACGTAGATATTTTTAAACACATCTGCAGCATAACTGTCATAGACTTTTTTTAGAATATTTGGGAGAGAAAAAATATTTTTTGACGAATCAATTTCAGTTTATAACTAACAATCGTCTACTATGGCCCAGTTGGTTCAGTTAACTGCAATTTTAGTGTTAAGAATAGTAAAGCACCTTATCTACTACACAAAAAACGTAAACACAAATAAATTAGTGGCTTACAACCCAAAAAAAAATAGGCCAACAATCAAAAAATCGGGAATTTAAAAAAATATCTTTAATGTCCAATATCTTGAAAACGGTTAAGTTTGGGGTATGGTGTTTCATAGTCAAATCGGTCAGAAATGATGGAAACTACAACCTCTTAAAGGATCTACGTCGACTTAACCGGTAACCCTGTATAAGTATTATATCAGTTGGGTGGTGGTCCCATGATACAAGCTATGCTTAGCTTACTTTGGGGCTAGATGGCGCTGTGTGAAATGTCCACCATTATTATTATTATTATTATTATTATAATATATCAGTGCCGACGCGTTCCGCTCCCGTCCTGCTCAACACACATACATGTCGGCCCTCCCCCGGGCTTGCCTCCGGGTATTACATAATAATAGGGTATAATATAATAATTACCGCTTTAAAGACTAGTGTGTATGTCACTGTATACACGACTGCCCAGACACAGGAGTGTTGTATGTGTTATGTCTCGTGAGGTGGTGGAGCGCTATGCTACTGCTGGCGTCCGGCACTCGCTCGTGTTACAGCTAGAGTATACGTGCTGCATCAATAATATATTGTCGTTTTGTTTCAGAGTGATCCCCGCAACGGCGGCCGTCGACGATCCGAGGTCGACGCGTCGCCCGCGCCCCCCCCCCGCCCGCCTCCCCCCGCCGCCGCCGCCGCCCGCCGCCGCCGCGGACGACGCGGACGAGGCGGGCGAGGCGGACGCGGACGAGGCGGGCGAGGCGGGCGACGCGGACGCGACTCGGAGCGAACACTCGGAGTGGTCGTCGCTGGCGGAGATGAAGCGGCGCGCGCTCGAGTTGCTGGAGAGGCTGCCGGAGGCGCCGCGCCGCCGGCGCCGGCGTCCCCGCGCGCGCCGCCCGCGCCCCCGCGCAGCCCCCGCCGACGATGTGGTGCGCAACGAGCGCGCGGGGGCGGGGGCTCGCACGCCGCGGCTGGTGCTCGCGCTCGACCCGCCGCCCCCGCCCCCGCCCCCGCCCCCGCGCTCCTCCGATGCCTATAACTAAGAGATGTCGGAAGCGGCTGGGGATTGACGGAGGCAAGGCGAGGAAAACGACAACATAAGTGTTAAAAGTCAATAAACTTTATGTCCATAGAACTCATTACAAAATGGCTCGGGAACTACAATTTCAACAACAAAAAAAAACGAAAATTGACTCAAACGCCATTTGAATATGAATAACAAGGGATAACCTCTCAAACGCCATTTGAATATGAATAACAAGGGATAACCTCTCAAACGCCATTTGAATATGAATAACAAGGGATAACCTCTCAAACGCCATTTGAATATGAATAACAAGGGATAACCTCTCAAACGCCATTTGAATATGAATAACAAGGGATAACCTCTCAAACGCCATTTGAATATGAATAACAAGGGATAACCTCTCAAACGCCATTTGAATATGAATAACAAGGGATAACCTCTCAAACGCCATTTGAATATGAATAACAAGGGATAACCTCTCAAACGCCATTTGAATATGAATAACAAGGGATAACCTCTTTTTGTTTGGTGTTTATAATCGCGCATTACCTAATAACCGACTTACACTATTTTACCTTTGCCCAGAAAGGGTGTGTGTGTGTGTGCGTGTGTGTACAGCGTTATAACCTCTTTGTAGGAACACATACGCGTAGGTAAATGAAAATGGTTTGTTTTTTTAATTTTCAATTAATTTTTGCATTAATGATCTGTGATGACGAATTTTTTGATTTTGACTAACTGTTGACATAGTTATAATTGTATAAGTGACTTTAATACAATTTGAATATGACTGAGTTATGTTGCCGTTTATATTGACCTGTAATTATCATATATACAAATAAATAAAATCTGTTAGTAATATTAAAATAACCGCTTTTTACTAAGTGCTAAGTGTATGGATGTATACACGGTACATATACCAAAACAATTTTTTTTTACAATTTTTGTCTGTCTGTCTGTTTGTCCCGGCTAATCTCTGAAATAGCTGGACCGATTTTGACGAGACTTTCACTGGCAGATAACTGATGTAATAAGGAATAACTTGGCTACTTTTCCGAGGGGTAAAATAGGGGTGCGTGATAAAACCGAATTCCACGCGGACGAAGTCGCGGGCAACAGCTAGTTTCAAATAAGCACCAAGTTCAGTTTGTATATGCTTCTCTTGTGTAGTGTCGAGTAACATGGATCAATAAGGTTATTGTTTTATGTTCGTTGCCTCTCATATATATTTGTAATATAATAATAATAAACCGAAATGAAAAACTATATTTTTTTTGTTTGAATTATTCCCATAGAAATTCGTTCATAATCGGCTCAGTAGTTTGGTTTTTGAAAGAAAGAATTAAAAATATTTTATTTGCGGCATTAAGCTCACACACACATAAAAAATAAAACTATATATATATATATATATATATATATATATATATATATATATATATATATATATATATATATATATATTTTAAAAGACTAGTTATCATAAAAAGGACAAAAATATGTATGTAGCAGGGATCGTAAATATTGTGTAACGTTTGAGAAACTTCAAACGGGTAGTTGAGTGTTGTCTGCGCAGGCGGACTCAATACAAGTACAGATTGCGCCGCGCCGCTGTCACACGTGTGTGCGGTGCGGTGCGGTGCGGTGCGGTGCGGTGCGGGATAACTGAGCAGCTCTCTACACGGACGGGGCCCGTGCTGAGCGTGTCTCGCGGCGCGCGGCCTACTCGCTCGCCTCGTGGCTACATACACATGTGGCGGCGCGGCGCTGAGACACGGAGCAAGCTCAACGCGGCGCTGAGACACGGAGCAAGCGCAACGCGGCGCTGAGACACGGAGCAAGCGTGGCGCTGAGACACGGAGCAAGCGCGGCGCTGAGACACGGAGCAAGCGCAACGCGGCGCTGAGACACGGAGCAAGCGCGGCGCTGAGACACGGAGCAAGTATCCCGTACTGAACGTATGATGATTATGAGATGTTATTTGAACTGAGACAGTTGTTCATTGATTACAATTGAAACTTAATATCCTACACGATGGTTGCTGTCGGAAAAGACAGGAAAAATGGAGGGCAATACCAATTCATTAATAATATATCTATTATATACCCTCTACACGCGTATTATAACAATATTATTTAATTTTAATATGAATGTTATGCATCAATAATAAAAACTGGAAAACATTTCTTTCAGCGCCACCGAGCCCGAAACTAACCGTTGCTGGTACAATGGAACAAAAATAAAACCTACCTGATGGAATACTTACATTTCTATCATCGCATAACGTAAGGAAAGTGGCACATAGGTACTTCCATACTGGAACTATCCACAGTACCCACATACTGATAAAATGTAGTAATACTAACACACATCCACCGATGAACCACAGGGATCCACATATATAGGTACAAATCAAGGAACCATAGGGATTTGTTAAACCTATATTATAAAACACATATTAGTTTTTAAGAGCAGTAGAACTCTCGCCAAGTTCGTCCGGGGAAGTACTGCCACCATGCCCATTTCTGCCACCAAACAGTAATGCATCCACTGTTTAACGGTTTGAAAGGTGTGGTTACCGGTGAAATTACAAGGACATGAGACATTCCATCTCAGGTCTCAGAGTAACAGATGCATACGAAGCAACTTGGATCTGGTCATACCTAGTTGGGGCGGACCCAAGTTGCATCGGTGGTTATGGCCATTTAACACCAGGTGGGCCATCGGCTGGTTCCATAACAGTATCACATAAAACAATATATTATTGTTATACGTATGATAAATATCACATAATAATAGATACTTACAAGTGCCCAAGTAGGTATCAGTGGAATTATGAATTACCACTGGGTAACTCACAACTGTGAATCTTACATATATATATATATATCATATGCCGAGTATATACCAAGGAACCATAGGGATATGTAAAAGCTGTTATTGTTAACTGAATAAGAAAGAGGTGACACACTTGTGTTATGTACCGTGTGTCACAGTGCAGCGCGGACTGCAGCGAGTTCCAGTGCAGAGATCGGGACCAGTGAGCTTATGTATACCATGAACAATGTTGATGCTAATTAAACCTATTATACAACCAATTGTTTATTGTTGTTCTTAAATCTGTGAAAAAGACACGGTGAAGAAACCTGTAACTCTTAGAACAATAAATCAAAGATTTATGTGGAAACCATAGTGTTTGAGGCGCACTTGACTCCACACTGGCTGGTGAGAGAGAGCGACGCACTGTACCATTGGTAAGTACCTACCAGTAGAAATCGTGCACAGTTGGTCTGGGAAATTATTGCCACCGCCCACCATACTTAAAGACTACTACGATATACTAAAATGAAATCCGCAACTAATTCTGTATTTTATAGATACAAAAGAAAAACAGAAAAGATTTTACTTATTATAAATGAAAACATTCTCCTTCATAAAACTGTCTTTGTCTTGGGCGAGAGAGTAATGTGCCCTTGAAGGAAATTAAAGGAACTAAAGGAACAACCGGCATTCGCACTTTTCAAAATGGCAAACAGAATTTAAATATTGAGCGATCCGGATTAAAGCATAAAGCATACGTAAGCACTTTACCTGTGGTTTCGTGGCAAACATACTCTATTATGTAGAGACCTTCCATTCATAACTCACACAATAAAAAATGGCACATGTGACAAACGACATTGCTTTATCCCATTGGTGAATATTCTGCTACATATTGTATAATATGCAAATCCACCAAGCTATGTGAAACTTTCATCACGTGTCAACAAAACAAATGAAAACTTATGGTTAATACACCATTACAGATTTTTTTTTTTGACAGATTACGGGTGACGGTTTTAAAAATTGAGTGCAACCGAGGGCCTGGATCTTCTGCTTAATAAACTGGCCATATTCTCTTTTAAATAAACCCAGCAACAGAACAACATGTGAATGTAATCTAAATCGGACACTGGCAGAGTTTGTGAGGCTAAGACACGAAAGCCAAAGAAGAAGAACTGAACTGAACTGAAGTAACCGAGGGCTAGTAATGCGTTGCATCGTATGGTGCACAGCACATACTGAAATTGAATATGCGAAAGTCACAAATATCACGAAGGTAATTCAATCGTTTGACATGTTTCACTGCACGCATGGTGCACCATGTGTTGTCGTGAAACCAAACGAAAGGGTTGCTGTGATCGAAGTGACTAGTAGCACTTGACTGAAAAATGAGTGAACATCGCGCCTCTTCTTTGCACATCGCATGGTGCACCATGTATTGTTCCAGAGAAGAAGCGCGTACGTTCATTCTAATTTCAAGTCAGATTTTGTGTGGTGGGCACCGCAGAATCAGAAATTGAATATGCGAAAGTCACGGAAATCACGTAAGTAATTCAATCGTTTGACATGTTTCACTGCACGCATGGTGCACCATGTGTTGTCGTGAAACCAAACGAAAGGGTTGCTGTGATCGAAGTGACTAGTAGCACTTGACTGAAAAATGAGTGAACATCGCGACTCTTCTTTGCACATCGCATGGTGCACCATGTATTGTTCCAGAGAAGAAGCGCGTACGTTCATTCTAATTTCAAGTCAGATTTTGTGTGGTGGGCACCGCAGAATCAGAAATTGAATATGTTAAAGTCACGGAAATCACGTAAGTAATTCAATCGTTTGACATGTTTCACTGCACGCATGGTGCACCATGTGTTGTCGTGAAACCAAACGAAAGGGTTGCTGTGATCGAAGTGACTAGTAGCACTTGACTGAAAAATGAGTGAACATCGCGCCTCTTCTTTGCACATCGCATGGTGCACCATGTATTGTTCCAGAGAAGAAGCGCGTACGTTCATTCTAATTTCAAGTCAGATTTTGTGTGGTGGGCACCGCAGAATCAGAAATTGAATATGCGAAAGTCACGGAAATCACGTAAGTAATTCAATCGTTTGACATGTTTCACTGCACGCATGGTGCACCATGTGTTGTCGTGAAACCAAACGAAAGGGTTGCTGTGATCGAAGTGACTAGTAGCACTTGACTGAAAAATGAGTGAACATCGCGACTCTTCTTTGCACATCGCATGGTGCACCATGTATTGTTCCAGAGAAGAAGCGCGTACGTTCATTCTAGGTTCACGTTAGGTTAGGTTAGGTTAGGTTAGGTTAGGTTAGGTTAGGTTAGGTTAGGTTGGGCGGGGCGGGTCTGGGTTTATCCATTAATGGAGCGTTCCGAGACTCCAGCGGCAGCCTAACGGCTGTTCGGCGCATTGGATAAGTCCAGGCCTACCTATCCATCCCGTGATGGATAGGGGGTGAGGTCTTGAGGGTAGCGCAGGTCGTGACGATCCTCAAGGCAAGTCTGGTGGAGATCCTTTCCGAGGTTCACCATGCCTATTAGTCTCGCCTCCTTCAGAGGCGGGGCGTTACTGAAACCACCAGGCGCCGCGTGTGGGTTCGGGGGGGATTTAGTTGTTGGGTGGGGTAGTCGGGTTGTGGAGGTAGAGCCTCTCCGCGTGTCCCCTATTGGGCACAGCGGATGATAGCTCCAGAGGAGGAAAAGTCCAGTGGAGACTGGTTAGAGTAGCCCTTTTCAGGGCTCATAAATAGTTGGAGGAGGGCCTCTCCGCGTGTCCCCTATTGGGCACAGCGGATGGATGGTCCAGAGGTGGCAAAGTCCAGTGGGACTGATAGAGTAGCCCTTTTCAGGGCTCATAAATAGTTGGAGGAGGGCCTCTCCGCGTGTCCCCTATTGGGCACAGCGGATGGATGGCACTCCAGAGGTGGTAAAGTCCAGTGGGACTGATAGAGTAGCCCTTTTCAGGGCTCATAAATAGTTGGAGGAGGGCCTCTCCGCGTGTCCCCTATTGGGCATAGCGGATGGATGGGCCAGAGGTGGCAAAGTCCAGTGGGACTGACTGATAGAGTAGCCCTTTTCAGGGCTCATAAATAGTTGGAGGAGGGCCTCTCCGCGTGTCCCCTATTGGGCACAGCGGATGGATGGCACTCCAGAGGTGGTAAAGTCCAGTGGGACTGGTAGAGTAGCCCTTTTCAGGGCTCATAAATAGTTGGGTTAGGGTCCAGTGGGACACCTTCCGGAGCCCTTTTCAGGGCTCAGCGGACTTTCGAGTCGTGGGATGGCGGGCCTGCAAGGTCTGTGGCGCGGCAGGGCTGGTCAACTCGGCTACCCTGTCGGGCAAATAGGTGGAGCTTGGTCGGCGTCTCAGCCATATGCTGAGTAGCGGCGATGCGAGCGGGGACGGGTTCGGTGTGCATTTACCCTGCCTCCGAACAGGCCTTCGGGCCACCGTCCACAAATCGTAACCCCCCCGTTAGATGCGGATCACGTCTCGTGTCTTGAAGGGGGGCCGAGGGTCTTGGCTTAACCGCCCGGGCCGCGAGGAAGAAAACCTCTCTAAAAATTACCCCCACCCTAAGCTGCGCCGCGTGGCGAGAGGGTGTTCATGGCTGTGGGGGAGCACAGTCCCTAGCGCGTTCCCCGCGGGAGTACCGGCCGAATCTCCTTAGCGGGTCACGTGTAGGCTTACCCGGTTACAGGGGGCACCAACCGGGTGGACCTTTTATATCCCCCATACTCGTGGGATTCAATATGGAAATTACTAACATAAACACAAAAAATGATGACGTTATGGAAGAGGGGAGTAAGGAGCGCGTTTCTACGCGATCGAAGGCCGCTTTAGCGGTGGAACAGGAGAAGATTGGTAAGGCCAGAGTACTGGTCGAGAGGCTGGACATGAGTGGAAGTCAGGAAAAGGGAAGGGACAAGGAGTTTTTGTCATGTGATGAAACAGGGAGGAAGTCAGTTGACTATGATTCGGCATGCAGTATGGAGACGATACCTTCAGCTGTGTTGTCTCCGTTCTGGAACCCAGGCAAACGGGACAGGTCTCGGGAGGAAGGTAGTGACAGCGACAGTGCGTCTGGACTTTACACCAGCCCTGTCGCTGCAGGAAGTGCAGCCAAAAGAGGCAGGGGAAGGCCGACTACAGGCCAGTACATCGGTTTGGCCAAGGCCAAAGCAGCATACTTGGCGGTAGAGCGCGAGGAGTTGGAGCTGAGGGCCGAGCAAGAAGTAGCTCAGATGGCCCAGAAGTTCCGGCGGACAACGCGTCTCTCAGATTCTTCGACTCTGGAAGACGAAGAAGAGTGTGACGTTGCCTCAGCCACGGCTTCGGACCTCAACAAGAAGGCCCGGGAATGCGTGGCCATGATCGAAAAGGTGGCCGCTAAATCTAGCCACCTCAAGGGCACCTTCCAACGTGCCCTGAAGGATTCAGCGAGCACCATAAAAGTGGTAGTGGACACGCTGCAAAACAGAACGTCCACGGAGGAGACTCGGAAGCTGCAGGCGGCCAACAACCGCCTGCAGAAGGAAGTAACGGAGCTTCGCAACCAACTTGCAGAGCTCCAAGAAAGAGTGGGCAACCTCACCACACCCCGCATTCCAGCATCGGTTGTGAGGGAGAAGGTACCGGAGGGGTCTCATAACGAGGATGTGACGCGTGCCATCATGATGCAAGTGGGCGACATGGTGAACGCAAGGATGGAGGCGCTTGAAGGCAGACTTTTGCCTGAAAAGCGAATTCGTCCCCCGCTTGCTGCGGATAGGAGGAAGGCCCCAACCCTCACTGAGCTGGAGCCGCAGCCACAAACATCAAGAGATGTCTTTGTTGGGCCCAGCCACGCACGTGCAGCGCCTGCGGCTCCAAAAGAGAAGAGGAAGAGAAAGAAGGGAAAAAAGGGAGCCGTGCCATCGGCGTCACAGCCTGAGTCTCGGCCGCTACCCCCGGCCCCATCAAGCATGGAGGAGAGCTGGGTGACAGTGACAAAGCGTGGTGGCAAAGGCAAGGGAGCTGCAGGAAAATCAGTCCCGAAGCCCCAGCGACTAAATAAGTCCTTGACAGACCGCGTCGCGTCCAAACCGGCGAAGAAGAGCGTGTCTCGCCCCAAGTTGAGGGCTCCAAAATCAGCGGCAGTGGTTGTGACGGTCCACCCTGCAGCTATGGAGAAAGGCGTCACCTATGCCAAAGCCATAGCTGAGGCTAAGCAGAGGCTGGACCTCCGTGAATTGGAGATTGAGGCAGTCCGTTTTCGGCGTGCGGCTACAGGGGCCACCATTCTGGAAGTTTCTGGATCCACTAGCGGAGCAAAGGCAGATCTTTTGGCCCAGAAGCTGAAGGAGGTATATGGTGATGGTGGAGAAATAACGGTGTCCAGGCCCGTCAAGTGCGCTGAGATTTTGGTGGCTGGTCTGGATGACTCGGTCACAAGTGAAGAGGTAGCGGCGGCGGTGTCCAAGAAAGGAGATTGCCCCGCTGAACAAGTAAAGGTTGGGACGCTCCGACAGGAGAAATCCGGCCAGTATGCGGTGTGGGTCAGTTGCCCAGTTGCAGCTACCCAAAAGGTAGTAGAAGGGAGACTGTTGGTAGGCTGGGTATCAGCCAGGGTCAAGTTGCTCCCTCAAAGAGAGATGCGCTGCTTCCGTTGCCTCCAAGCTGGGCATGTTAAGTCGCGGTGCACAGCGACGGTCGATCGAGGGCAGCAATGTTACAGGTGCGGCCAGCTCGGTCACCGTGCGGTAGAGTGTGATGCCAAGCCCCACTGCACACTATGTGCTGAGGCAGGAAAATCGGCAAATCATCGGCTGGGGAGCAAGAAATGTTCGGCCCCCAGCCAACGAATGGATAGACGAGGGAAACCCGTAAACGCTGATTTGCGGGAGACCCACCCACCGAACGGGACAGTGGAGGTAGAGATGGCATCCTGTGATTAGTGATGGCCGCAAAATTTCTACAGGCGAATATCAACCACTGTGCCAGGGCTCAGGATCTCTTACTCCAGAGCATGGCGCAGTGGTTCATAAACATCACAGTAGTGACGGAACCGTACCTGGTTCCCTCCCGGGATGACTGGGCTGGCGATCAGGACGAGGTGGTTGCAATAGTGGCCAACACCAGATATGGAGACTTTCCAATCAGGAAGTCCTTTAAAGGCCGGGGCGTCGTAGCAGCACTGTGTGGTGAAGTCATGGTGGTTGGAGTCTATTTCTCGCCAAATCGAACGCTTGCGGAGTTTGAGAGCTTCTTGGCAGAAATAGACTCAGTCCTTGTATGGTGTCGTCCCCACCAGGTTGTGGTGGCGGGTGATCTCAACGCCAAATCCACGGTGTGGGGATCTCCCGCTACGGACGCTAGAGGAGAAGCAGTTGAGGAATGGCTCGCGGTCAATGGACTGGATGTCGCGAATCGTGGCTCGACAAATACGTGCGTACGGATACAGGGTGGGTCTATTGTTGATGTCACGTTTGTAAGCCCCACCCTGGCGCGCCGTATTCGAAACTGGGTAGTCCTGGAGGACGAGGTGACACTCTCCGATCATCGGTATATTCGGTTCGATGTCCCCATTCTCTTGACGAACCCGAGGAGGCCAAGTCGAATTGCAGCGGAGGTTGGCCCACGATGGGCGCTGAAAAAGCTTGACAAAGAAGCGCTAGTCGAGGCGTCTCTAGTTGAGAGCTGGACCCCTGCGCCGGAAGTTGTGGGTGTTGAGCCTGAGACAGAATGGTTTCGGGAAGCCGTGTCCCATATCTGTGACGTTTCGATGCCGAGGGTGAAGAAGCTGCCGCCCCTACCACAGGTGTACTGGTGGTCTGAGGAGCTTGGACATCTACGCGCCGCCTGCGTGTCAACAAGGCGAAGATACACGAGGTACCGGCGTCGTAGACTCTACCAACGTGACGAGGAAGAGGAGAGGCTGAGGTACACCACGTACCAAGATGCTAAAAAAGCCCTGAGAAAGGCAATTGGTGAAGCGAAGGAGAGGGCTTGGGAGGAACTTTTGACGACGCTGGACGAGGACCCTTGGGGTCGGCCCTACAAACTCGTCATGAACAAGCTCCGCCCTTGGACCCCTCCACTGACCTCCAATATGGAACTCAATTTGCTGGAGAGTGTGCTTGAGGCGCTGTTCCCCTCTAGAGGCGACCAAGTGGCACCTTTAATGCTAAGGTCATCGATAGTGGTGGAAGAGGCTGGAGAAATCCCGGAGGTATCGGCGGGGGAACTGGGGGCTGCTCTGTTGCGGCTTCAGGCCAAAAACACGGCCCCCGGCCCTGATGGGATTCCAGGTCGAGTGTGGGTCCACGCGCTGAATAATGGCCTTGAGCCTCGATTTAGGGCCTTTCTTACGGCCTGTTTGAAGGAGCAGAGGTTCCCCAGTGAGTGGAAGGTGGGCAAAGTGGTTCTCCTAAAGAAGGATGGACGTCCGGCAGATTCTCCATCGGCCTATCGTCCGATAGTGCTGCTCAGCGAGGCGAGTAAGCTTTTTGAGCGCGTTATTGCAACTCGCCTTACTGAGCACCTCGATCGCATGGGACCTAATCTGTCGGACAATCAGTTTGGATTCCGGCGGGGCAGATCCACCATGGACGCTATTGCGCAGGTGAAGGCCCTGGCCGAGAGGGAGGTCGCACGGGGAGGAGTGGTCTTGGCGGTGTCTTTAGACATCGCCAATGCCTTTAACACTCTGCCCCACGCGTGTATAGAGGAAGCGCTCCGGCGTCATGGAGTGCCCCTATACTTACGCCAAATTGTGAAGGCCTACCTTTCTGACAGGTCGGTGATCTACCCGACTCAGAATGGATGGGGTCGTAAGGGAGTGTCGTGCGGTGTCCCACAGGGGTCGGTCCTCGGGCCGCTCTTGTGGAATATTGGATACGACTGGGTGATACGCGGCGCAACCCTGAGTGGCGTCAGTGTCACATGTTACGCCGACGATACATTGGTGACAGCGAGAGGGAAAACGTACCGCGAGGCGAGTCGTCTTGCAACGGCGGGGGTAGCCCAGGTGGTGGGCAGAATAAGAAGACTGGGTCTAACGGTGGCCCTAAATAAATCGGAAGCCCTTTGTTTTCACGGGCCTAGAAAAGCGCCACCGACAGGATCCCACTTGGTGGTGAGCGGAGTTTCCATCGGCGTCGGGTCTAAGATGAAGTACCTTGGAATCATTCTCGACAGCCGGTGGAACTTCAGGGAGCACTTCCTTTACCTTGCTCCCAAGCTCGTTCGCACCTCGTCCGCCTTGAGCAGGCTTTTGCCCAATCTGGGTGGACCGAGTGCAGGGTGCCGTCGCCTCTTTGCAGGGGTTGTGAGGTCGATTGCTCTTTATGGGGCGCCCATCTGGGCGGACTCATTGGGCAGCCACAATAAGGCTCAGCTGCGGCGTCCGCAGCGGGTCATGGCACTCAGAGTCACGCGGGCCTATCGGACTGTCTCGTTTGAAGCTGCCTGCGTTTTAGCGGGAACCCCTCCGTGGGATTTAGAGGCGGAGGCTTTGGCGGAAATCTACTGGAGGACCGCTGATGCCAAAAGCCGGAATTATCCACCGTCTTCTCAAGAAGTTGGGGTATGGCGTGACAACGCTGGAAAGGAGGTCAAAAGGATGTGGCGTCAAAGGCTTGAAGAGCCAAGTGCAGGTCACCGCACTATCGAAGCTGTACGACCAGCACTTGAAAAATGGATCGGACGACGTGCGGGTTCGCTCTCTTATCGCCTAGTGCAAATTCTCTCCGGACACGGTTGTTTCGGCAGATATTTGTACAAGGTGGCGAGAAGAGAGCGAACTCCGCAATGTTATAATTGTGGTGCAGCTGAGGACACAGCGCAACACACATTGGAGGAGTGTCCTGCGTGGACTGTTCAGCGAGCTCAGCTGACGGCTGTTGTTGGGAACGACCTGTCACTACCGACCGTTGTTATTGCGATGGTTGATAGTGACAGGGCATGGGATGCGGTCCGGACCTACTGTGAAGAGGTCTTGAGCATAAAAGAGGAAGAAGAGCGAACCCGAGAGGAAGATCCATTAGCGGATCCTCTCCGGCGCCGGAGAGTATTACGCAGACGTCGTGCTTTTGCACATACGCTTCTGCAATGATAGGGTTGGGAGCGTCAAGTTTGGGGAAACTGGCGGATTTCCACAACCCTAGGAGCAAGTGAGGTGGTACGACAGGTGCCAAAGAGGTGGTTGTGACTAGAGTATTTAAAGTCGCAAAGAGTCGGGTCCTTCCACGGACATGTACCGCAAGGGAAGCGGAAAAGGGAAACTGTCACCCTTCCCTTTGCACGGTGCGAAGGCGGCGAACCATCAGGTTTTAGTGGGTATTCCCTCAACATTTACTATCTTCGTAGAGGGCGAGTCCCACATAACCTCTCGTACTCCCCAAGTACGAGAGGTATGCGTAAACGCATTTCCTGATGCAAAAAAAAAAAAAAAAAAAAAAAAAAAAAAAAAAAAAAAAAAAAAAAAAAAAAAAAAAAAAAAAAAAAAAAGGTTAGGTTGGGCGGGGCGGGTCTGGGTTTATCCATTAATGGAGCGTTCCGAGACTCCAGCGGCAGCCTAACGGCTGTTCGGCGCATTGGATAAGTCCAGGCCTACCTATCCATCCCGTGATGGATAGGGGGTGAGGTCTTGAGGGTAGCGCAGGTCGTGACGATCCTCAAGGCAAGTCTGGTGGAGATCCTTTCCGAGGTTCACCATGCCTATTAGTCTCGCCTCCTTCAGAGGCGGGGCGTTACTGAAACCATCAGGCGCCGCGTGTGGGTTTGGGGGGGATTTAGTTGTTGGGTGGGGTAGTCGGGTTGTCGAGGTAGAGCCTCTCCGCGTGTCCCCTATTGGGCACAGCGGATGATAGCTCCAGAGGAGGAAAAGTCCAGTGGGGACTGGTTAGAGTAGCCCTTTTCAGGGCTCATAAATAGTTGGAGGAGGGCCTCTCCGCGTGTCCCCTATTGGGCACAGCGGATGGATGGGCCAGAGGTGGCAAAGTCCAGTGGGACTGATAGAGTAGCCCTTTTCAGGGCTCATAAATAGTTGGAGGAGGGCCTCTCCGCGTGTCCCCTATTGGGCACAGCGGATGGATGGGCCAGAGGTGGCAAAGTCCAGTGGGACTGATAGAGTAGCCCTTTTCAGGGCTCATAAATAGTTGGAGGAGGGCCTCTCCGCGTGTCCCCTATTGGGCACAGCGGATGGATGGCACTCCAGAGGTGGTAAAGTCCAGTGGGACTGGTAGAGTAGCCCTTTTCAGGGCTCATAAATAGTTGGTGTAGGGTCCAGAGGGACACCTTCCGGAGCCCTTTTCAGGGCTCAGCGGACTTTCGAGTCGTGGGATGGCGGGCCTGCAAGGTCTGTGGCGCGGCAGGGCTGGTCAACTCGGCTACCCTGTCGGGCAAATAGGTGGAGCTTGGTCGGCGTCTCAGCCATATGCTGAGTAGCGGCGATGCGAGCGGGGACGGGTTCGGTGTGCATTTACCCTGCCTCCGAACAGGCCTTCGGGCCACCGTCCACAAATCGTAACCCCCCCGTTAGATGCGGATCACGTCTCGTGTCTTGAAGGGGGGCCGAGGGTCTTGGCTTAACCGCCCGGGCCGCGAGGAAGAAAACCTCTCTAAAAAATTACCCCCACCCTAAGCTGCGCCGCGTGGCGAGAGGGTGTTCATGGCTGTGGGGGAGCACAGTCCCTAGCGCGTTCCCCGCGGGAGTACCGGCCGAATCTCCTTAGCGGGTCACGTGTAGGCTTACCCGGTTACAGGGGGCACCAACCGGGTGGACCTTTTATATCCCCCATACTCGTGGGATTTAGTATGGAACAATTTAACCAAAACAAAACTGATGACGTCTTAGACGAAGGGAGTAGTATTAAGCGCGTTGCTACGCGTTCGAAGGCCGCTTTAGCGGTAGAGGTGGAGAAAATTGGAAAGGCCAGAGTACTGGTCGAGAGGCTGGACATGAGTGGAAGTCAGGAAAAGGGAAGGGACAAGGAGTTTTTGTCATGTGATGAAACAGGGAGGAAGTCGGTTGACTATGATTCGGCATGCAGTATGGAGACGATACCTTCAGCTGTGTTGTCTCCGTTCTGGAACCCAGGCAAACGGGACAGGTCTCGGGAGGAAGGTAGTGACAGCGACAGTGCGTCTGGACTTTACACCAGCCCTGTCGCTGCAGGAAGTGCAGCCAAAAGAGGCAGGGGAAGGCCGACTACAGGCCAGTACATCGGTTTGGCCAAGGCCAAAGCAGCATACTTGGCGGTAGAGCGCGAGGAGTTGGAGCTGAGGGCCGAGCAAGAAGTAGCTCAGATGGCCCAGAAGTTCCGGCGGACAACGCGTCTCTCAGATTCTTCGACTCTGGAAGACGAAGAAGTGTGTGACGTTGCCTCAGCCACGGCTTCGGACCTCAACAAGAAGGCCCGGGAATGCGTGGCCATGATCGAAAAGGTGGCCGCTAAATCTAGCCACCTCAAGGGCACCTTCCAACGTGCCCTGAAGGATTCAGCGAGCACCATAAAAGTGGTAGTGGACACGCTGCAAAACAGAACGTCCACGGAGGAGACACGGAAGCTGCAGTTGGCCAACAACCGCCTGCAGAAGGAAGTAACGGAGCTTCGCAACCAACTTGCAGAGCTCCAAGAAAGAGTGGGCAACCTCACCACACCCCGCATTCCAACATCGGTTGTGAGGGAGAAGGTACCGGAGGGGTCTCGTAACGAGGATGTGACGCGTGCCATCATGATGCAAGTGGGCGACATGGTGAACGCAAGGATGGAGGCGCTTGAAGGCAGACTTTTGCCTGAAAAGCGAATTCGTCCCCCGCTTGCTGCGGATAGGAGGAAGGCCCCAACCCTCACTGAACTGGAGCCGCAGCCAGGAACATCAAGAGATGTTTTTGTTGGGCCCAGCCACGCACGTGCAGCGCCTGCGGCTCCAAAAGAGAAGAGGAAGAGAAAGAAGGGGAAAAAGGGAGCCGTGCCATCGGCACCACAGCCTGAGTCTCGGCTGCTACCCCCGGCCCCATCAAGCATGGAGGAGAGCTGGGTGACGGTGACAAAGCGTGGTGGCAAAGGCAAGGGAGCTGCAGGAAAATCAATCCCGAAGCCCCAGCGACTAAATAAGTCCTTGACAGACCGCGTCGCGTCCAAACCGGCGAAGAAGAGCGTGTCTCGCCCCAAGCTGACAGCTCCAAAATCAGCGGCAGTGGTTGTGACGGTCCACCCTGCAGCTATGGAGAAAGGCGTCACCTATGCCAAAGCCATAGCTGAGGCTAAGCAAAGGTTGGACCTCCGCACTTTGGAGATAGATGCTGTCCGATTCCGGCGTGCGGCTACAGGAGCCACGATTTTAGAGGTCTCTGGAGCCACTAGTGGAGAAAAAGCGGATCTGTTGGCCCAGAAGCTGAAAGAGGTGTATGGTGACGGCGGCGAAATTACAGTTTCCAGACCCGTTAAGTGCGCTGAACTATTGGTGACTGGGTTGGATGATTCGGTCACGGGTGTGGAGGTAGCAGCTGCAATATCCAAGAAAGGAGATTGCCCTGCTGAACAGGTCAAGGTGGGGACGCTGCGGCAGGAAAGGTCTGGCTTGTATGCTGTGTGGGTCAGCTGTCCAGTTGCAGCTGCCAAAAAAGTAGTGGAGGGAAGACTGCTGGTCGGTTGGGTCTCAGCCGGGGCAAAGCTGCTCCCACAAAGAGAGATGCGTTGCTTCCGTTGCTTACAAGCTGGGCACGTGAAGGCTCGGTGCACAGCAACTGTTGATCGTGGCCAACAGTGTTACAGGTGTGGCCAACTCGGTCACCGTGCTGTAGAGTGTGGAGCCAAGCCCCACTGCACATTATGTGCTGAGTCGGGGAAAGAGGCTAATCATCGGCTGGGGAGCAAAAAATGTTCGGCTCCCAGTCAAAGGATGGACAGACGAGGGAAACCGACAAGTACAAATTTGCGGCAGACCCACCCACCGAACGGGACAGTGGAGGTAGAGATGGCATCCGGTGATTAGTGATGGCCGCAAAATTTCTGCAGGCGAATATCAACCACTGTGCCAGGGCTCAGGATCTCTTACTCCAGAGCATGGCGCAGTGGTTCATAAATATCACAGTAGTGACGGAACCGTACCTGGTTCCCTCCCGGGATGACTGGGCTGGCGATCAGGACGAGGTGGTTGCAATAGTGGCCAACACCAGATATGGAGACTTTCCAATCAGGAAGTCCTTTAAAGGCCGGGGCGTCGTAGCAGCACTGTGTGGTGAAGTCATGGTGGTTGGAGTCTATTTCTCGCCAAATCGAACGCTTGCGGAGTTTGAGAGCTTCTTGGCAGAAATAGACTCAGTCCTCGTATGGTGTCGTCCCCACCAGGTTGTGGTGGCGGGTGATCTCAACGCCAAATCCACGGTGTGGGGATCTCCCGCTACGGACGCTAGAGGAGAAGCAGTTGAGGAATGGCTCGCGGTCAATGGACTGGATGTCGCGAATCGTGGCTCGACAAATACGTGCGTACGGATACAGGGTGGGTCTATTGTTGATGTCACGTTTGTAAGCCCCACCCTGGCGCGCCGTATTCGAAACTGGGTAGTCCTGGAGGACGAGGTGACACTCTCCGATCACCGATATATTCGGTTCGATGTCTCGGCCTTTCGGACGAACCCCAGAGGTTCAATGAGAACGGTTAAGGAAGTGGGTCCACGATGGGCTTTAAAGAAGCTCAACAAGGACGCGCTGGTGGAGGCAACCCTTGTGGAGAGCTGGACGCCCATGCCTGAGGTTGTGGAGGTTGAGTTAGAGGCAGAGTGGCTTCGCGAAGCGGTATCGCATATTTGTGATGTTGCAATGCCGAGGGTGAGGAAGCTTCCCCCACTACCTCAGGTGTACTGGTGGTCAGAAGAACTCGGACGTCTCCGTGCAGTCTGCGTGACCACAAGACGTAGATATACGAGGTTCCGGCGCCGTAGACTCAGCCAACGTGATGAGGACGAGGAAAGGCTACTGTACACCACGTATCAAGACGCCAAAAAAGCCCTGAGAAAGGCAATTGGTGAAGCGAAGGAAAGGGCTTGGGAGGAACTTTTGACGACGCTGGACGAGGACCCTTGGGGTCGGCCGTACAAACTCGTCATGAACAAGCTCCGGCCCTGGACCCCTCCACTCACCTCTAATATGGAACTGGACTTGCTGGAAAGGGTACTTGAGGCGTTGTTCCCCTCTAGAGGTGATCAAGTGGCACCTGTAATGTTGAGGTCATCGGAAGTGATGGAAGAGTCTGGAGAAATCCCGGAGGTATCGGCGGGGGAACTGGGGGCTGCTCTGTTGCGGCTTCAGGCCAAAAACACGGCCCCCGGCCCTGATGGGATTCCAGGTCGAGTGTGGGTCCACGCGCTGAATAATGGCCTTGAGCCTCGATTTAGGGCCTTTCTTACGGCCTGTTTGAAGGAGCAGAGGTTCCCCAGTGAGTGGAAGGTGGGCAAAGTGGTTCTCCTAAAGAAGGATGGACGTCCGGCAGATTCTCCATCGGCCTATCGTCCGATAGTGCTGCTCGGCGAGGCGAGTAAGCTTTTTGAGCGCGTTATTGCAACTCGCCTTACTGAGCACCTCGATCGCATAGGACCTAATCTGTCGGACAATCAGTTTGGGTTCCGGCGGGGCAGATCCACCATGGACGCTATTGCGCAGGTGAAGGCCCTGGCCGAGAGAGAGGTCGCACGGGGAGGAGTGGTCTTGGCGGTGTCTTTAGACATCGCCAATGCCTTTAACACTCTGCCCCACGCGTGTATAGAGGAAGCGCTCCGGCGTCATGGAGTGCCCCTATATTTACGCCAAATTGTGCAGGCCTACCTTTCTGACAGGTCGGTGATTTACCCGACTCAGAATGGATGGGGTCGTAAGGGAGTGTCGTGCGGTGTCCCACAGGGGTCGGTCCTCGGGCCGCTCTTGTGGAATATTGGATACGACTGGGTGATACGCGGCGCAACCCTGAGTGGCGTCAGTGTCACGTGTTACGCCGACGATACATTGGTGACGGCGAGAGGGAAAACGTACCGCGAGGCGAGTCGTCTTGCAACGGCGGGGGTAGCCCAGGTGGTGGGCAGGATAAGAAGACTGGGTCTAACGGTGGCCCTAAATAAATCGGAAGCCCTTTGTTTTCATGGGCCTAGAAAAGCGCCACCGACAGGATCCCACTTGGTGGTGAGCGGAGTTTCCATCGGCGTCGGGTCTAAGATGAAGTACCTTGGAATCATTCTCGACAGCCGGTGGAACTTCAGGGAGCACTTCCTTCACCTTGCTCCCAAGCTCGTTCGCACCTCGTCCGCCTTGAGCAGGCTTTTGCCCAATCTGGGTGGACCGAGTGCAGGGTGCCGTCGCCTCTTTGCAGGGGTTGTGAGGTCGATTGCTCTTTATGGGGCGCCCATCTGGGCGGACTCATTGGGCAGCCACAATAAGGCTCAGCTGCGGCGTCCGCAGCGGGTCATGGCACTCAGAGTCACGCGGGCCTATCGGACTGTCTCGTTTGAAGCTGCCTGCGTTTTAGCGGGAACCCCTCCGTGGGATTTAGAGGCGGAGGCTTTGGCGGAAATCTACTGGAGGACCGCTGATGCCAAAAGCCGGAATTGTCCACCGTCTTCTCAAGAAGTTGGGGTATGGCGTGACAACGCTGGAAAGGAGGTCAAAAGGATGTGGCGTCAAAGGCTTGAAGAGCCAAGTGCAGGTCACCGCACTATCGAAGCTGTACGACCAGCACTTGAAAAATGGATCGGACGACGTGCGGGTTCGCTCTCTTATCGCCTAGTGCAAATTCTCTCCGGACACGGTTGTTTCGGCAGATATTTGTACAAGGTGGCGAGAAGAGAGCGAACTCCGCAATGTCATAATTGTGGTGCAGCTGAGGACACAGCGCAACACACATTGGAGGAGTGTCCTGCGTGGACTGTTCAGCGAGCTCAGCTGACGGCTGTTGTTGGGAACGACCTGTCACTACCGACCGTTGTTATTGCGATGGTTGATAGTGACAGGGCATGGGATGCGGTCCGGACCTACTGTGAAGAGGTCTTGAGCATAAAAGAGGAAGAAGAGCGAACCCGAGAGGAAGATCCATTAGCGGATCCTCTCCGGCGCCGGAGAGTATTACGCAGACGTCGTGCTTTTGCACATACGCTTCTGCAATGATAGGGTTGGGAGCGTCAAGTTTGGGGAAACTGGCGGATTTCCACAACCCTAGGAGCAAGTGAGGTGGTACGACAGGTGCCAAAGAGGTGGTTGTGACTAGAGTATTTAAAGTCGCCAAGAGTCGGGTCCTTCCACGGACATGTACCGCAAGGGAAGCGGAAAAGGGAAACTGTCACCCTTCCCTTTGCACGGTGCGAAGGCGGTGAACCATCAGGTTTTAGTGGGTATTCCCTCAACATTTACTATCTTCGTAGAGGGCGAGTCCCACATAACCTCTCGTACTCCCCAAGTACGAGAGGTATGCGTAAACGCATTTCCTGATGCAAAAAAAAAAAAAAAAAAAAAAAAGGTTAGGTTGGGCGGGGCGGGTCTGGGTTTATCCATTAATGGAGCGTTCCGAGACTCCAGCGGCAGCCTAACGGCTGTTCGGCGCATTGGATAAGTCCAGGCCTACCTATCCATCCCGTGATGGATAGGGGGTGAGGTCTTGAGGGTAGCGCAGGTCGTGACGATCCTCAAGGCAAGTCTGGTGGAGATCCTTTCCGAGGTTCACCATGCCTATTAGTCTCGCCTCCTTCAGAGGCGGGGCGTTACTGAAACCATCAGGCGCCGCGTGTGGGTTTGGGGGGGATTTAGTTGTTGGGTGGGGTAGTCGGGTTGTGGAGGTAGGGCCTCTCCGCGTGCCCCTGTAGGGCACAGCGGATGACAGTAGTTCCTGAGGAGGTATAGTCCAGTGGGACTGATAGAGTAGCCCTTTTCAGGGCTCATAAATAGTTGGAGTAGGGTCCAGAGGGACACCTTCCGGAGCCCTTTTCAGGGCTCAGCGGACTCTCGAGTCGTGGGATGGCGGGCCTGCAAGGTCTGTGGCGCGGCAGGGTTTGTCAACTCGGCTACCCTGTCGGGCAAATCGGTGGAGCTTGGTCGGCGTCTCAGCCGTATGCTGAGTAGCGGCGATGCGAGCGGGACGGGTTCGGTGTGCACTTACCCTGCCTCCGAACAGGCCTTCGGGCCACCGTCCACAAATCGTAACCCCCCCGTTAGATGCGGATCACGTCTCGTGTCTTGAAGGGGGGCCGAGGGTCTTGGCTTAACTGCCCGGGCCGCGAGGAAGAAAACCTCTCTAAAAAATTACCCCCACCCTAAGCTGCGCCGCGTGGCGAGAGGGTGTTCATGGCTGTGGGGGAGCACAGTCCCTAGCGCGTTCCCCGCGGGAGTACCGGCCGAATCTCCTTAGCGGGTCACGTGTAGGCTTACCCGGTTACAGGGGGCACCAACCGGGTGGACCTTTTATATCCCCCATACTCGTGGGATTTAAGTATGGAACAACCTAATAAAAACAAAACTGATGACGTCGTAGACGAAGGGAGTGTAGAGCGCGTTTGTACGCGGTCGAAGGCCGCTTTAGCGGTCGCTGTGGAGGAAAAGAGGAAACTTGGCAATGCCAAAGTTGTACTCGAAAAGCTCGACATGAGCAAAGAGACAAAAGAGAAGGAGAAAGATTTTATGTCTTGTGATGAGACAGGTAGGAAGTCGGGCGACGACTCAGATTCGGCGTACAGTATGCAGACTGTATCATCACCTGTGCCATCTGTGTTCTGGAGCCCTGGTAAACGTGACAGGTCTCGAGAGGAAGGAAGTGACAGCGACAGTGCGTCTGGACTTTACACCAGACCTGTCGCTGCAGGCAGTGCAGCCAAAAGAGGCAGGCCTCATACTACAGGCCAGTACATCGGTCTGGCCAAGGCCAAAGCGGCATACTTGGCGGTTGAGCGCGAGGAGTTGGAGCTGAGGGCCGAGCAAGAAGTAGCTCAGATGGCCCAGAAGTTCCGACGGACAACGCGTCTCTCAGACTCTTCGACTCTCGAAGACGAAGAAGAATGCGACGTCGCCTCAGCCACGGCTTCGGACCTCAACAAGAAGGCCCGGGAATGCGTGGCCATGATTGAAAAGGTGGCCACTAAATCCAGCCACCTTAAGGGCACCTTCCAACGTGCTCTAAAGGATTCAGCGAACACCATTAAAGTGGTAGTGGACACGCTGCAAAACAGAACGTCCACGGAGGAGACTCGGAAGCTGCAGTCGGCCAACAACCGCCTGCAGAAGGAAGTAACGGAGCTTCGCAACCAACTTGCGGAGCTCCAGGAAAGAGTGAGCCACCTTACCGTGCCCCGCTCTTCTACCGCTACCGCGAAAGAGAAAGTACCGGAGGGGACCCAGGTTGAGGACTGGTCACGTGCCATCATGTTGGAAGTGGGCAACATGGTGAACGCAAGGATGGGAGCCTTCGAGGACAGGCTTCTGCCCGAAAAGCGCCTTCGTCCCCCGCTCGCTGCAGATAGGCGGAAGGCTTTGGCGTCCATCGAACAGGAGCCGCAGCCAGGAACATCAAGAGATGTTTTTGTTGGGCCCAGCCGCGCACGTGCAGCACCTGTGGCTCCAAAAGAAAAAGAGAAGAGGAAGAAAAAGAAGGGGAAAAAGGGAGTCGTGCAATCGGCATCCCAGCAGGAGTCTCAGCCGCTACCCCCTGCCCCATCTAACACGGAGGAAGGCTGGGTGACGGTGGTTAAACGTGGAAGTAAAAGTAAGGGTGCTGCGGGGAAAAAGGTGTCGCAACCCCAGCAGCAGCTACCAAAGAAGGCTGCAGCACAGAAAAGCCAGCAACCACAGAGGAAGAAGTCTCCTAAGCTTCGAGCCCCTACCTCAGCGGCAATTGTCATTGCGCTGAAGCCAGGGGCATCAGAGAAGGGTGCATCCTACGCCGACGTGATAGCCCAGGCAAAACGAAGCATAGACCTCGCTAGCCTGGGAATTCCGGCTCTCAGATTCCGGACTGCAGCCACTGGAGCACGCATCCTTGAGGTGCCAGGCGCTACCAGTGGTGATAAGGCGGATACCCTGGCGGGGAAATTGAGAGAAATACTCAATACGGAGGACATCCTCGTCTCCAGGCCAACTAAAACTGCTGAGCTGCGCATCTCAGGCTTGGATGACTCCGTCACAGTGGAGGAAGTTTCAGCAGCAGTAGCTAAGATAGGTGGATGCCCAGTAGAGGCTGTGAAGACAGGAGAAATTCGCCGAAACTTCACAGGCCTTGGTGCTACTGTGACGAAGTGTCCAGTGGCAGCGGCCAAAAATGTGGTAAGCAGCGGTCGGCTACTTGTGGGGTGGGTCTCAGCCAGTGTAAAGCTGATGGCTCCGAAACCCCTGAGATGCTACCGCTGTCTACAAACAGGGCATGTTGGTGTGCAATGCTCCTCCGAAGTTGACCGTAGCGGTATTTGCTACCGCTGCTGTCAACTCGGGCACAAGGCTGCAGAGTGCTCAGCTGCACCTCACTGTGCATTATGTGCGGCGGCTGGCAAACCCGCCGATCATAGGATTGGGGCAAAAACTTGTGCTCCACCCACTAAAAAGAATGGCAGAAGAGTTGTTGCTGCGGCCAAGACCCAGCAAGAGCCCACTAACCCTGTGCGGGAACCGGAGGATCATATGGACGTCCATCAGTAATGGCTCTCCGTATTCTCCAAACGAACCTCAACCACTCCGCCAGGGCTCAGGATCTGTTGATGCAGAGCATGGCGGAGTGCTTGATACACGTAGCAGTGGTCGCGGAGCCCTACCACGTACCCTCTCGGGATAACTGGGTAGGGGACCGTGACACTTCTGTAGTTGTGATCTCGCAGGTTGCTGCTGACTCCCCGCCAATCGAAAGGGTAGTGAGCGGCCCTGGGTGCGTCGCAGCCTTGATTGGAGACACAGTGATTATTGGCGTGTACTTCTCCCCGAATAGAAGTCTCGCGGAATTTGAGGTTTTTCTCACTGAAGTGGACTCATTGCTTGTTTGGAGTCGCCCTCACCATGTACTGATTGCTGGCGACCTCAATGCCAAGTCTGTAACGTGGGGATCCGCCGTTACAGATGCACGTGGTGAGGTGCTAGAGGAATGGGCATTAGCGGCTGGGCTCGTGGTGCTTAACCGAGGGACAGTAAACACGTGCGTGCGTCAGCAGGGGGGCTCCGTTGTGGATATAACGTTCGCAACCCCCGTGCTTGCGCGCCGTGTTCATGGTTGGAAGGTACTGGAGGAGGTGGAGACATTATCGGATCATCGATACATTCGGTTTGATGTCTCCCCTCTTCCAGGGGTTCCTAGAGGTCCAATCAGGCCTTTGAGCGGGGACAATCGACGCTGGGCCCTTAAACGCCTGGACAGGGAAGTGCTGGTTGAGGCTGCTCTTGTCCAGTCATGGCTCCCAAGGCCAGAAGGGCCAGTGGAGGCCGAAGAAGAGGCGGAATGGTTCTGCAGATCGGTGTCGCAGGCGTGCGATGCGTCCATGCCCAGATGCAAACCATTTCCGCCTCGGCGAAGAGTGTATTGGTGGTCTTCAGAGATTGCCGCGCTTCGCGAGGCGTGCGTTGCGGCGAGGCGCCAGTACACCCGCCATCGTCGAAGGAGGCTAAGAGATTCTGAGAGGGAAGCAGAGCTCTATGCCTCTTACAGAGAAGCTGCAAGATCTCTCAAGGTCGCGATAGCTGAGGCCAAGACAACCGGCTGGAATGAAATGCTGGAGACTCTGAGTAACGACCCATGGGGAAGGCCCTACAAAATGGTCCGGAAGAAGCTCCGTACCTGGGGTCCCCCACTTACACAGAGTCTCCAGCCACAGTTCTTGGAGGAAGTGGTGGCCACGCTGTTTCCGCATGCAGAAGAGTACAGACCATGGACAATTCGGCAGTCTTCTGAGGATCAGGTCAATGATGAGGAGGTACCACAGGTCACCGATGGGGAATTAGGAGCCGCTGTGTTGCGAATGCGGGCCAAAAACACGGCCCCAGGACCTGATGGGATACCCGGGCGGGTGCTCGCAATAGCCATCAATGAGGCTCTCGAGGCCCGATTTAAGGACCTACTTGATGCGTGCTTTGCTCAGGGGATCTTCCCTTCCAAGTGGAAATCCGGAAAACTGGTCCTGCTGAAAAAGGAGGGGCGCCCTGCAGATTCGCCGGCGGCCTATCGGCCCATTGTACTCCTCGACGAGGCGGGGAAACTCTTCGAGCGTGTCATCGCTTACCGCCTCGTCACGCACCTGGACAGTGTAGGTCCTAATCTGGCTGACAGTCAGTACGGTTTTCGCAGGGGCAGGTCCACCGTGGATGCGATTTCACGGGTGAGGGCCCTAGCGGAAGAAGCCGTGTCCAGGGGAGAGGTTGTCTTGGCAGTGTCACTTGACATCGCCAATGCCTTTAATACCCTCCCCTGGAACTGTATAAAAGAGGCACTCTTCTACCATCGGGTACCCCTCTATTTACGCCGAATTGTCGAGGCGTACCTTTCAGACAGGTATGTTACGTACCCGGGGCGAGAGGGATGGAGTCAGCAGGAGATGTCGCGCGGTGTTCCACAGGGGTCGGTTCTAGGGCCACTCTTGTGGAATATAGGATACGATTGGGTCCTGCGTGGCGCCAACCTGAAGGGTATCAGCCTTGTGTGCTATGCTGACGACACACTAGTAACGGCTCGCGGGGCAAATTATAGGGCAGTGTCTCTCGTAGCAACGGCAGGTGTTGCCCAGGTTGTTGGCCGTATAAGGAGGCTTGGTTTAACCGTGGCTTTGAACAAGTCTGAGGCTTTGTTTTTCCATGGGCCTAGGAACAAGCCTCCGTCTGATGCTCGTCTTATCGTGGGCGGCGTCTCCATCGCCGTCGGGTCGACGATGAAGTATTTGGGACTTGTCCTCGACGGCCGATGGAGTTTTAGGGAGCACTTCAAACAACTGGCTCCCAAACTGATTAAGACAGCATCAGCGCTAGGAGGATTGCTTCCGAATTTAGGAGGACCAAACGGCAGTTGTCGGCGCTTGTACACTGGGGTTGTCCGGTCGATGGCGCTGTACGGTGCCCCAATCTGGGTGGACTCCCTGACTGCCCATAACAGGACTCTCCTTCGGAGACCACAGAGAGTCATTGCAGTTAGGGCAATCAGAGGGTACCGTACGATCTCGTACGAAGCAGCGTGCGTCATGGCCGGAACCATTCCTTGGGACCTCGATGCACAAGTGTTGGCAAAAGGTTACCATCGCATGGCCTTATATAAGGCCGAGGGAACGTTTCCTCCTTCTGGGGTACAGAAGCGGTGGAAGAAAGAGGACCAGATGGAGGCCTTCCATCAATGGAAACAGCGTTTAGTGGCGCCTAGTGCGGGCCACCGAACAATAGAGGCGATACGTCCCGTCCTCGATGGCTGGGTGGCTCGCAAGCATGGGGTTCTCTCATTTCGATTGGTGCAGATCCTGTCAGGGCATGGTTGTTTTGGCAGGTATTTGTGCAATATCGCCAGGAGAGAACCCACCACTGAATGTCATCAGTGTGGGTGTATGGAAGACACAGCAGAGCACACCTTTGCTGTATGTCCAGAGTGGAGCGATTCGCGGGCTGAGCTCGTAGCCTTGGTGGGCTCAGACCTCTCACTCCCAACTGTTGTGTCCGCAATGGTTGGCAGTCAGAGGTCATGGGAAGCAGTGCAGTCATTCTGCGAGCACGTAATGTGCATGAAAGAGGAAGCTGAGCGGATTAGGGAAGAGGACATCACTAATCCAATCAGAAGGAGAAGATTGGGGAGAAGGCGAGAGGCGCATGAGCGCCGTCTACCCCCTTAATTTGGGCCACTGGGTGGCAGACATGGGGAGTCTGTCACCTACAAAGTGTAGCCCCGCAGCGGTATGACGTGTTGTGTGTTCCAACACGTCGTCTGAAGAAGGTACGAGACCAATGTCTCAATTTTGAAGGGCCCGTCACCGGGCAAGCGCTGCAAGGGTCGCAGTGGTCGTAACACAACGTACCTGCTATCCTTGTGCACAAAGCGCCTCGAAGGAACGCCAATAGGTTTTAGTGGGTATTTCCTCCAAGTTTGGAGGGCGAGTCCCACATAACCTCCCGTATTCCCCGAAATACGGGAGGTATGCATAAACGCATTTCCTATTGTAAAAAAAAAAAAAAAAAAAAAAAAAAGGTTAGGTTGGGCGGGTCTGGGTTTATCCATTAATGGAGCGTTCCGAGACTCCAGCGGCAGCCTAACGGCTGTTCGGCGCATTGGATAAGTCCAGGCCTACCTATCCATCCCGTGATGGATAGGGGGTGAGGTCTTGAGGGTAGCGCAGGTCGTGACGATCCTCAAGGCAAGTCTGGTGGAGATCCTTTCCGAGGTTCACCATGCCTATTAGTCTCGCCTCCTTCAGAGGCGGGGCGTTACTGAAACCACCAGGCGCCGCGTGTGGGTTTGGGGGGGATTTAGTTGTTGGGTGGGGTAGTCGGGTTGTGGAGGTAGAGCCTCTCCGCGTGTCCCCTATTGGGCACAGCGGATGATAGCTCCAGAGGAGGAAAAGTCCAGTGGGGATTGGTTAGAGTAGCCCTTTTCAGGGCTCATAAATCTGGAGGAGAGCCTCTCCGCGTGTCCCCTATTGGGCACAGCGGATGACGTTTTCTCCTGAGGAGGTAGAGTAGCCCTTTTCAGGGCTCATAAATAGTTGGAATAGGGTCCAGAGGGACACTTTCCGGAGCCCTTTTCAGGGCTCAGCGGACTTTCGAGTCGTGGGACGGCGGGCCTGCAAGGTCTGCGGCGCGGCAGGGCTGGTCAACTCGGCTACCCTGTCGGGCAAACCGGAGGAGCCAGTAATGGCTATGTAGGTGGAGCTTGGTCGGCGTCTCAGCCATATGCTGAGTAGCGGCGATTCGAGCGGGACGGGTTCGGTGTGCACTAACCCTGCCTCCGGACAGGCCTTCGGGCCACCGTCCACAAATCGTAACCCCCCTGTTAGGTGCGGATCACGTCTCGTGTCTTGATGGGGGGCCGAGGGCCTTGGCTTTACCGCCCGGGCCGCGAGGAAGAAAACCTCTCTAAAAAATTACCCCCACCCTAAGCTGCGTCGCGTGGCGAGAGGGTGTTCATGGCTGTGGGGGAGCACAGTCCCTAGCGCGTTCCCCGCGGGAGTACCGGCCGAATCTCCTTGCGGGTTACGTTAGGCTTACCCGGTTACAGGGGGCACCAACCGGGTGGACCTTTTATATCCCCCATACTCGTGGGATTTAAGTATGGAACAAATAAACATAAACACAAAAAATGATGACGTTATGGAAGAGGGGAGTAAGGAGCGCGTTTCTACGCGATCGAAGGCCGCTTTAGCGGTGGAACAGGAGAAGATTGGTAAGGCCAGAGTACTGGTCGAGAGGCTGGACATGAGTGGAAGTCAGGAAAAGGGAAGGGACAAGGAGTTTTTGTCATGTGAGGAGACAGGGAGGAAGTCAGTTGACTACGATTCGGCATGCAGTATGGAGACTATGCCAGCTGTGTTGTCTCCGTTCTGGAACCCAGGCAAACGGGACAGGTCTCGGGAGGAAGGTAGTGACAGCGACAGTGCGTCTGGACTTTACACCAGCCCTGTCGCTGCAGGAAGTGCAGCCAAAAGAGGCAGGGGAAGGCCGACTACAGGCCAGTACATCGGTTTGGCCAAGGCCAAAGCTGCATACTTGGCGTTAGAGCGCGAGGAGTTGGAGCTGAGGGCCGAGCAAGAAGTAGCTCAGATGGCCCAGAAGTTCCGACGGACAACGCGTCTCTCAGATTCTTCGACTCTGGAAGACGAAGAACAATGCGACGTTGCCTCAGCCACGGCTTCGGACCTCAACAAGAAGGCCCGAGAATGCGTGGCCATGATTGAAAAGGTGGCCACTAAATCCAGCCACCTTAAGGGCACCTTCCAACGTGCTCTGAAGGACTCAGCGAGCACCATAAAAGTGGTAGTGGACACGCTGCAAAACAGGACGTCCACGGAGGAGACTCGGAAGCTGCAGGCGGCCAACAACCGCCTGCAGAAGGAAGTAACAGAGCTTCGCAACCAACTTGCGGAGCTCCAGGAAAAAGTGAGCCACCTTACCGTGCCCCGCTCTTCTACCGCTACCGCGAGAGAGAAAGCACCGGAGGGGGCCCAGGTTGAGGACTGGTCACGTGCCATCATGCTGGAAGTGGGCAACATGGTGAATGCAAGGATGGGAGCCTTCGAGGACAGACTTCTGCCCGAAAAGCGCCTTCGTCCCCCGCTCGCTGCAGATAGGCGGAAGGCTTTGGCCTCCATCGAACTGGAGCCGCAGCCAGGAACATCAAGAGATGTTTTTGTTGGGCCCAGCCACGCACGCGCGGCACCTGCGGCTCCAAAAGAGAAGACGAAGAAAAAGAAGGGAAAAAAGGGAGCCGTTCAATCGGCATCCCAACGGGAGTCTCAGCCGCTACCTCCGGCCCCATCTAACATGGATGAGGCCTGGGTGACGGTCACTAAACGCGGAAGTAAAAAGAAGGCAGCTGCGGGAAAGCAAGTAACGCGACCCCAGCAACAAAAACAGCCTGAAGCACAGCGAAACCAGCAATCGCGGAAGGAGAAACCTGCCAAACTTAGAGTTCCCACATCGGCAGCAATCGTCATTGCCCTGAAACCGGGGGCTGCAGAGAAAGGCGCGTCCTACGCCGACGTAATAGCCCAGGCAAAGCGAAACATAGACCTCGCTGGCCTGGGAATCCCGTCTCTAAGATTCCGGACAGCAGCCACTGGAGCACGCATACTCGAGGTGCCAGGCGCTACCAGTGGCGATAAGGCGGACACCCTGGCGGGGAAACTGAGAGAAGTCCTCAATACTGAGGACATCCTCGTCTCCAGGCCCACCAAGTGTGCGGAACTGCGCATCTCAGGCCTGGATGACTCCGTCACAATGGAGGAAGTTTCAGCGGCAGTAGCCAAGATAGGTGGATGTCCAGTAGAGGCTGTGAAGACAGGTGAAATCCGTCGAAACTTCACAGGCCTCGGCGCTACTGTGACGAAATGCCCAGTGGCAGCAGCCAAAAAGGTGGTAAGCAGCGGCCGGCTCCTTGTGGGGTGGGTCTCAGCCAGTGTTAAGCTGATGACCCCAAAACCCCTGAAATGTTATCGCTGTCTGCAACCGGGTCATGTCGGTGTGCAGTGTACCTCCGAAGTCGACCGTAGTAGCCTTTGCTACTGCTGCTGTCAACCCGGGCACAAGGCGGCAGAGTGCTCAGCTGCACCGCACTGTTCATTATGTGCGGCGGCTGGCAAACCCGCTGATCACAGGATTGGGGCAAAAGCGTGTGCTCCACCCCCAAAGAAGAATGGCAGAAGAGCTTTCGCTGCGGCTAAGGCCCAGCCTCAGCCCACTGACCCGCAGATGCGGGAAACGGAGGATCATATGGAGGTACATTAATGGCCTCAAAAATACTGCAAACAAATCTTAATCACTCCGCCAGGGCTCAGGATCTGCTGATGCAGAGCATGGCGGAGTCAGTTATACATATAGCGGTGGTCGCAGAGCCATACCATGTTCCGTCTCGGGACAATTGGGTAGGGGACCGCGACAGCACTGTGGCTGTGATCTCGCAAGTTGCTGCTGGATCTCCGCCCATCGAAAGAGTGTCGTTTGGTCATGGTTGCGTAGCGGCCTTGATAGGAGACGCAGTCATCATCGGTGTTTACTTTTCTCCTAACAGAAGTCTCGCAGAGTTCGAGGCTTTTCTCTGTGAGGTGGAGACACTGATTAGATGGGGCCGCCCTCACCATCTGCTGATTGCAGGTGATTTTAACGCCAAATCTGTAACTTGGGGTTCTGCCATTACGGATGCTCGTGGTGAGGTGCTCGAAGAGTGGGCAATAGCGGTCGGGCTCGTAGCACTAAACCGAGGGACGGCAAACACGTGCGTGCGACAACAGGGAGGTTCCGTTGTAGACATAACGTTCGCAACCCCTGTGTTTGCGCGACGTGTCCAGGGCTGGAGAGTATTGGAGGAGGTAGAGACACTGTCGGATCACCGATATATTCGCTTTGATGTCTCACCTCTTCCAGGTGTTCCGACCGGTATAAGACGGTCCTCAGGCGGGGATAATCGGCGCTGGGCTCTTAAACGCCTTGATAGAGAAGTGCTGGTAGAGGCTGCTTTGGTTCAGTCATGGCTCCCAAAACCAGAAGGGACAGTGGAGGCCGAAGATGAGGCGGAATGGTTCTGCAGATCTGTAACGCAGGTGTGCGATGCGTCTATGCCGAGATGCAAACCATTTCCGCCTCGGCGCAGAGTTTACTGGTGGTCTTCGGAGATTGCCGCGCTTCGCGAGGAGTGCGTTGCGGCGAGGCGTCAGTACACCCGCCATCGCCGTAGGAGACAAAGAGATTCGGAGAGGGAAGCTGAGCTCTATGCCTTTTACAGAGAAGCAGCAAGATCTCTCAAGATCGCGATAGCTGAGGCCAAGGCAACTGGCTGGAAGGAAATGTTGGAGACTCTGAGTAACGACCCATGGGGACGGCCCTACAAAATGGTCCGGAAGAAGCTCCGTACCTGGGCTCCCCCACTGACACAGAGTCTCCAGCCAGAATTTCTGGAGGAAGTGGTAGCTACGCTATTCCCGCGGGCAGAAGATCTCAGGCCACCGAGAATGCTGCAGTTTCCTGAAGATCAGGGCATTGACGAGGAAATGCCAAGAATCTCTGATGGTGAATTAGGAGCTGCTGTGCTGCGTATGAAGTCCAAGAATACGGCGCCAGGACCTGACGGGGTTCCCGGGAAGGTGCTCGCAACAGCCATCAGCGAGGCTCTCGAGGTTCGATTTAAGGACCTACTTGACTCGTGTCTCGTGCAGGGCATTTTTCCTCGAAGGTGGAAAATCGGGAAACTGGTTCTGCTAAAAAAGGATGGGCGTCCTGCAGATTCGCCGGCGGCCTATCGGCCCATTGTGCTTCTCGACGAGGCTGGCAAACTTTTTGAGCGTGTCATCGCTTACCGCCTCGTCACACACCTGGAGAGTGTCGGCCCTGATCTGGCTGCCAGTCAGTACGGCTTCCGCAGGGGCAGGTCCACCGTGGATGCCATTTCACGAGTGAGGGCCCTAGCGGAAGAAGCCGTTTCCCGGGGAGAGGTTGTCTTGGCAGTGTCACTTGACATCGCCAATGCTTTCAACACCCTCCCCTGGAACTGTATAAGAGAAGCACTCCGATACCATCGGGTTCCCCTCTACCTGCGCCAGATTGTGGAAGCTTACCTCTCAGACAGATACGTCACATACCCGGGGCGAAACGGATGGAGTCGACAGGAGATGTCACGCGGTGTCCCGCAGGGGTCAGTCCTAGGGCCACTCCTGTGGAACATAGGCTACGATTGGGTCCTGCGTGGCGCCAATTTGAGAGGAATCAATGTCGTATGTTATGCGGACGACACCCTGGTCACGGCGCGCGAAAAAACTTATAGGGCAGTGTCTTTGCTGGCAACGGCAGGTGTTGCCCAGGTAGTTGGCCGAATAAGAAGGCTTGGATTAACTGTGGCTTTGAACAAATCCGAGGCATTGTGTTTTCACGGGCCTCGGAACAAGCCACCACCTGATGCTCGTATTATTGTGGGTGGGGTCTCCATCGCCGTTGGGTCGACAATGAAATACCTTGGACTTGTCCTCGACGGCCGGTGGAGTTTTAGGGAGCACTTTAAACAGCTTGCTCCCAAACTAATAAAGACGGCATCAGCACTCGGAGGACTCCTCCCAAACCTGGGTGGGCCAAATATCAGCTGTCGGCGCCTGTATACGGGAGTTCTTCGTTCGATGGCCCTGTACGGTGCTCCAGTATGGTTGGAATCCCTGACTGCCCACAACAGGGCTCTCCTAAGAAGACCGCAAAGAGTCATAGCAGTCAGGGCAATTCGAGGGTACCGTACTATATCTTACGAAGCGGCTTGCGTCATGGCCGGGACGATCCCCTGGCATCTGGATGCTCAAGTTTTGTCTGAAAGCTATCACCGAATGGCAAGATGCAAAGCCGAGGGAAATCTTCCATCCGCACAAGAACTGAAGCGGTGGAAGGATGAGGATCGAAAAGCAGCTGTGTTACAATGGAAACAGGACTTAGAGGAGCCAAATGCAGGCCTCCGGACTATACGGGCTATACAACCGGTCCTTGAAGAATGGTTAGCCAAAAAGCATGGGGTTCTCTCCTTTCGATTGGTGCAGATTCTGTCAGGGCATGGTTGCTTTGGCAGGTATTTGTGCAATATCGCCAGGAGAGAACCAACCACTGATTGTCATCAGTGTGGGTGTGCAGAAGATACGGCCGAGCACACGTTGGCTGTATGTCCCGAATGGAGTGAGATGCGAGCCGAGCTTGTAGCAGTGGTTGGCACAGACCTTTCACTCCCAACCATTGTGTCTGCAATGGTTGGTAGTCAGAGGTCCTGGGATGCTGTGCAGTCATTCTGCGAAAGCGTGATGCACAGTAAGGAGGAAGCTGAGCGGATTAGAGAAGAAGACATCACAAATCCAATCAGAAGAAGAAGACTGGGGAGAAGGCGAGAGGCGCACGAGCGCCGTTTACCCCCATAATATGGGCTACTGGGTGGCAGACATGGGGAGTCTGTCACCTACAAAAATGTAGCCCCTCAGCGGAATGACGTGTTGTGTGTTCCAACACGTCGTCTCAAGAAGTTACGAGACCAATGTCTCAATTTTGAAGGGCCCGTCACCGGGCAAGCGCTGCAAGGGTCGCAGTGGTCGTAACACAACGTACCTGCTATCCTTGTGCACAAGGCGCCTCGCAGGAACACCAATAGGTTTTAGTGGGTATTTCCTCCAAGTTTCGGAGGGCGAGTCCCACATAACCTCCCGTATTCCCCGAAATACGGGAGGTATGCATAAACGCATTTCCTATTGTAAAAAAAAAAAAAAAAAAAAAAAAAAAAAAAAAAAAAAAAAAAAAAAAAAAAAAAAAAAAAAAAAAAAGGTTAGGTTAGGTTAGGTTAGGTTAGGTTAGGTTAGGTTAGGTTAGGTTAGGTTAGGTTAGGTTAGGTTAGGTTAGGTTAGGTTAGGTTAGGTTAGGTTAGGTTAGGTTAGGTTAGGTTAGGTTAGGTTAGGTTAGGTTAGGTTAGGTTAGGTTAGGTTAGGTTAGGTTAGGTTAGGTTAGGTTAGGTTAGGTTAGGTTAGGTTAGGTTAGGTTAGGTTAGGTTAGGTTAGGTTAGGTTAGGTTAGGTTAGGTTAGGTTAGGTTAGGTTAGGTTAGGTTAGGTTAGGTTAGGTTAGGTTAGGTTAGGTTAGGTTAGGTTAGGTTAGGTTAGGTTAGGTTAGGTTAGGTTAGGTTAGGTTAGGTTAGGTTAGGTTAGGTTAGGTTAGGTTAGGTTAGGTTAGGTTAGGTTAGGTTAGGTTAGGTTAGGTTAGGTTAGGTTAGGTTAGGTTAGGTTAGGTTAGGTTAGGTTGGGCGGGTCTGGGTTTATCCATTAATGGAGCGTTCCGAGACTCCAGCGGCAGCCTAACGGCTGTTCGGCGCATTGGATAAGTCCAGGCCTACCTATCCATCCCGTGATGGATAGGGGGTGAGGTCTTGAGGGTAGCGCAGGTCGTGACGATCCTCAAGGCAAGTCTGGTGGAGATCCTTTCCGAGGTTCACCATGCCTATTAGTCTCGCCTCCTTCAGAGGCGGGGCGTTACTGAAACCACCAGGCGCCGCGTGTGGGTTTGGGGGGGATTTAGTTGTTGGGTGGGGTAGTCGGGTTTGGAGTAGGGCCTCTCCGCGTGTCCCCTATTGGGCACAGCGGATGACGTTAGCTCCTGAGGAGGTAGAGTAGCCCTTTTCAGGGCTCATAAATAGTTGGGTTAGGGTCCAGTGGGACACCTTCCGGAGCCCTTTTCAGGGCTCAGCGGACTTTCGAGTCGTGGGATGGCGGGCCTGCAAGGTCTGCGGCGCGGCAGGGCTGGTCAACTCGGCTACCCTGTCGGGCAAACCGGAGGAGCCAGTAATGGCTATGTAGGTGGAGCTTGGTCGGCGTCTCAGCCTTATGCTGAGTTGCGGCGATGCGAGCGGGACGGGTTCGGTGTGCACTAACCCTGCCTCCGGACAGGCCTTCGGGCCACCGTCCACAAATCGTAACCCCCCTGTTAGGTGCGGATCACGTCTCGTATCTTGAAGGGGGGCCGAGGGTCTTGGCTTAACCGCCCGGGCCGCGAGGAAGAAAACCTCTCTAAAAAATTACCCCCACCCTAAGCTGCGACGCGTGGCGATGGGGTGTTCATGGCTGTGGGGGAGCACAGTTCCAAGCGCGGTCCCCGCGGGAGTACCGGCCGAATCTCCTTGCGGGTTACGTTAGGCTTACCCGGTTACAGGGGGCACCAACCGGGTGGACATTTTACATCCCCCATACTCGTGGGACTTATTATGGAATCTATTAAAACAAAAAACAAAACTGTAGAAAAGGAGGAGGCGCTATGCGCAAAAAACGTAGTTGATGAGGGGAAGATTGGCAGGGCCGTAGTCTTGCTGGAGAGACTGTCTGAGGACGATGACCTTGTTGCGGGGTCAAAGATGGTGGACTTGTCGGAGTCGGACTCGGATGTGAGTTTTGCGTCGGTGACCTCTAGGAGGTCATCGCCTGGAGTATGGCGTAAACGCCTGAGGAGCGAAGAGGAGGGAGACTTTTCGGACGACGCCTCGCCGTTGCCCAAAGTCCCTCATGCTCGTCGAGGGCGTGGACGCCCGCCCACCACTGGGCAATATGTCGGTCTGGCGCAAGCTAAGGCCGAACTGAATCAAGCCAGAGAGGAGGAATTACGCCTCATTGCCGAGAGGGAATTGGCCGAGGAGTTGCAGCAGAAGCAAGTGGCTACAAAAGCCTTCTTCAAGAAGGTGCACTCGGCTTCTGCGCCTGAGGTGGAGGGCCGCGATGCGGCCCAATTGGAAACAATGGTGTTGGACTCCGTGGACACTATTACGAAAATAGCCACGAAGTCCAAAAACTTAAAGGGCACATATGTGAGAGCCCTGAAAGAAGCTGCTGAGGTGATTAAGGCCTCTTTTGAAGTGACACGGGCGCGAACTATGCCTGAAGAGATGGCCTTGTTGGTCAGTGCCAACAAGCAGCTCACGGGGGAGCTCAAACAGCTCCGTCGTGAAATGGAGGAATTGCGAGCTGTTCAGGCCAAACCATCTTCGGCCCCAGCTCCAATCCAGGCCCCAGCCCTGGACGAGATGTTGCAGGCAGTCATGGTGCAGGTAGGCACCATGGTAAATGCCCGTTTTGAGGGTTTAGAAGAAAGGCTTCTCCCGGAGAAGCGTCTCAGGCCACCTTTGGCCGCTGACAGAAGGAGAGCTGAAGCGGCTCCAAAGTCGGCTGTGGCCAGCACGTCGGCGTTGGGCCCGCCTGTGCACCCTACCTCCCAAGTTCCAGAACCCAAAACTGGGAAAACTGGAAAAGGGAAGAGGAGTAAGGGGAAGGCCGTTCCTGCAACCACTGTAGAGGTAGAGCCCGCCTCCATACGACCGGACCCCCGCCCGTCTGCTCCATCGCAAGAGACGTGGGTAACGGTCGTTAAGCGTGGCGCCAAGAAGGGCAAGACGGTTGAATCGGGCAAATCGAGGTCATCCGCTCCCAAAAGAGCCTCGGAGCCGAAAACCTCGAAACCGGAGAAGAAAGGGGCCAAACTCCGCCCACCACGCACTGCAGCGGTGGTGATTACACTTCAGCCAGAAGCAGCCGGTAAAGGCATCACCTACGCAAAGGTGCTCGCGGAAGCCAAGTCCCGCATAGACCTTGGGACACTTGGAGTGCCTCCTTTGAGGATGAGGACTGCAGCCACAGGAGCCCGTATCCTGGAGGTCGCTGGGGTCGAAAAGGGGGAAAAAGCGGACTCTCTGGCTGCAAAGCTTAACGAGGTGTTCCAAGAAGTGGAAGAAGTGCGAGTATCCAGGCCTGTCATCTCGGCAGATTTGCGTGTAAGCGGCCTGGATGACTCTGTCACCTCCGAAGAGCTGGCTGAGGCTCTTGCCAAAGCTGGGTCATGCGCGACAGATAACGTCAAGGTTGGGGCAATAAGAAAGGGCCAGGCCGGAATGGGCACGGCCTTTGTTCGCTGCCCCGTCGAAGCTGCCCAAAAAATTGGGAACCGTCTGCTGGTCGGATGGGTAGCGGCGCAGGTTCGCATCCTTGATGCTAGGCCTCGCCGTTGCTTCAGATGTCTAGCGACGGGTCACGTTTGGGCACAGTGCAAGTCGGATGTTGACCGTAGCAAGGATTGCTATCGCTGCGGTCAGTCCGGCCATAAAGCCAGCGACTGTACCGCCGCCCCTCACTGTACTTTATGTGCAGATGCGGGCAAACCGGCGGCTCACCTCTCCGGGGGCAAGGCATGTGCCAAGCCCCCGACTAAGACAGGGGCGAGAAGGAAATCGGCTAAGACTGAGGCCAGTGCCAAGTCTCAGCCGATTCGCTCCGTAGTGGAGCAGGTGAATTCGATGGAGGTCAATTGAAATGGCAGTTAAATTCCTCCAGGCGAATATCAACCACTCTATGCGGGCCCAGGATCTTTTACTCCAAAGCTTGGCAGAGTGGTCGATTCAGGTTGCAGTAGTCGCCGAGCCATACGTGGTCCCTCCCAGACCTGACTGGGTCGGCGACCTCGATGGCTTGGTTGCAATAACCACGCAGTCGCCGGCACAGTCCCCAGCACTCGAAGGAGTTGCGAGAGGTAGAGGGTTTGCTTCGGCTCGAGTTGGCCAAATGGTTGTAGTTGGGGTATACCACTCTCCCAACGCACCCCTCCACGAACTGGAATCCCTCCTCGGCGAGTTGGGGACCGTAGTCGGCCGAAGTCGTCCTCTGCCTGTAGTCGTCCTCGGGGATCTCAACGCCAAATCTGCGGCGTGGGGGTCACCGACGACTGACGCGCGTGGAAGAGCTGTGGTTGAGTGGCTGGCTGTATCTGGCCTGTGCGTCCTCAACAGAGGATCTGTTCAGACGTGTGTTCGACAGCAGGGTGGATCGATAGTGGATGTCAGCTTCGCTACCCCCGAGATTGCCTGTCGGGTCAGGGACTGGGAGGTGTTGGAAACGGAGACTCTCTCCGACCACCGGTACATACGGTTTATCATCTCCTCGTCCCATACAGATATGGAGAGGCGGAGGCCTCCTGATTCTGGGCCACGATGGGTCCTAAAACAGCTGAATTCGGAGCTGTTACAGGAAGCGGCTATCGTAGAGGCATGGACCACTCCATCCTCTGAACCAGCAGAGATAGACGATGAAGCCGACGGACTGTGCGAAGCTATGGCACGCATTTGCGACATATCTATGCCTCGCGCTAGGGCACCTCCATCCAAACGCCAGGTTTACTGGTGGTCGGAGGAGATTGCCCAGTTACGTCGACAATGCCTAGCGAGCCGCCGGCAGTACCAGAGGTACCGCAGGAGGAGGTATCAGGAGGCAGCGGAGTCAGACGCCCTCTATGCTGCCTATAGAGAGTTGTCTAAGTCCCTCCGCGTAGCAATTGGCGATGCTAAGGCGCAAGCTTGGCGGCAGCTATTGGAGTCTCTGGAATTCGATCCATGGGGGCGGCCGTACCGCCTGGCACGGCAAAAGCTCCGCCCCTGGGCTCCGCCTGTCACCACAACGCTGGACCCTGTAGTTCTACAACGGGTGGTGAAGGGTTTATTCCCTGATGCGCCTTCGAGGGATTTTTTCCCTCCTGTCACGGCAGCATCACAGATGGAGTACAGTGAGGCTGAAAGTAGATCTGGCGACGCTCCACCTGCTATCACAAACGGAGAATTGGGTGTCGCTGTGCTTCGAATGAAGGCAAAGAACACGGCGCCAGGACCGGATGGCTTACCGGGTCGTGCATGGGCCCTCGCCCAGGACGCCCTGGATTCCCGTCTGAAGGCTTTATTCGACCGTAGCTTTCGGGAGGGGAGATTTCCCAAAAGATGGAAACGGGGCAAGCTTGTCCTTCTCCGCAAAGAGGGGCGCCCTCTAGACGAGCCGGCGGGCTACCGCCCAATCGTGCTGCTTGATGAGGCGGGGAAGATGCTGGAGCGTGTCATTGTTTCCCGTCTCGTCGACCACTTGGAAAGGATTGGCCCGGACTTGGCTTGCACTCAATTTGGGTTCCGTAGAGGTCGCTCTACCTTGGATGCAATATCCTGTTTGCGCGACCTCTACGAAGAAGCGTGCTCTGGTGGCGGCGTTATGTTGGCGGTGTCTTTAGACATCGCCAATGCTTTTAATACGCTGCCGTGGAGCACGATCCTGGAGGGATTGAGGTACCACAAAGTACCCGATTATCTCCTGCGTCTTGTTGGGGATTATCTCTCTGATAGAGAGGTAGTCTTCCCGACGAAGCACGGAGAAGGACGATGTCCCATGACACGTGGCGTTCCGCAGGGGTCAGCTTTGGGCCCTCTCCTGTGGAACATAGGTTATGACTGGGTTCTTCGGGGCGCTAACCTTCGTGGCGTCGGCGTCGTTTGTTATGCTGACGACACGTTGGTCACTGCCCGGGGAAAGAACTTCAGAGAGGCTTCGATCCTGGCTACGGCTGGAGTCGCAGCGGTTGTGGCCAGAATCCGGCGGCTGGGCCTGGAAGTGGCCCTTAATAAATCCGAGGCCATTTGTTTTCATGGTCCTCGGTCAGGGCCTCCTTCAGGCTCCAATATCGTGGTCGGGGGAACGCCAATTGTTGTCGGGTCGACGTTGAAATATCTCGGCGTTGTGCTCGACAGCAGATGGAGATTTGGGGCTCACTTAACGCGGCTATCCCCAAAACTCACGGGGACTGCTGCCGCTCTAAGTCGTCTTCTCCCAAACATCGGAGGGGGTAATTCGAGCTGCCGCCACCTTTACATGGCGGTAGTAAGATCGATGGCCCTGTACGGTGCCCCTATATGGGCTGGGTCCCTCAACTCCCGGGAGATCGCTTTGCTCCACAAAGCGCAGAGGGTGTTGGCTGTGAGAGTGTGCAGAGGCTATCGCACGCTCTCACACGAAGTGGCTTGTGTCATAGCCGGTTCCCTTCCGTGGGAATTAGAAGCCGACGTCTTGCTGGAGGTGTATAGCCGCAAAGTGCGGGCGCGTCAACAAGACCTCCGCCCACTACCACAGGAGGTGGTTTGCTGGCGACGAGATGCTAGGACAGTGGCCTTAAACACCTGGAAGGAACGGCTCCTTACCGGGCCAGTACAGAGGGGAGCTGGAGCTCTCAGGCTCCTTAATGCTATACGGCCCGTACTGGTAGAGTGGGTCCAGCGAAAGCACGGAGCGCTGACTTATCGGCTTACACAGGTACTCTCGGGACACGGTTGTTTCGGGAGGTACCTGTGTAACGTAGCCAAGAGGGAGGCGACCGCGGTATGCCACAGTTGTGGCTGTGTAGAGGACACCGCCCAACATGCGCTGGAGGAATGCCCTGGTGAGGAGGAAGCGCGGCGTTCATTGGTTGCAGTCATGGGAGTTGACCTTTCGCTGTCGAACATCATATCTAGGATGGTTGACAACGAAAGGTCATGGAACGAGATGATTTCCTTCTGTGAGACGATCATCTCACGAAGGGAGGAAGAAGAGCGGGAGAGAGAGAAAGATCCTCTCTCTCTTCCACTCCGGAGAGCGCGGACACGGAGGCGAGCTAACCGAGCTCGCACCCCGTCTCCGCTTGGAGGGCCTGGGACGTTGGACGCGGGGGCGTCCGGCGTTCCAAACCATCGGCCCTCGTGAGGTGTAGGTGCCCAAGTGTTCCCGGGCACCTCCCTTGCTGTTATTTTTACATTTGTTATTTTTTTTACACTTGTTATTTTTTTTACATTTGTTGAGGAGTTTTTTTTTTATTGGAGGATATCTATTCTTCCAGAGGTGGGTCCGCTGAACCGACGCAGCGGACACCAGCATGAACGGGGGGTGGCGGAGAATGTGAAAACGGACCCGCTCCCCCCGCTCGTTGCTACGATAGAAGGAACACTATGGGGTTTTAGTCGGTAGTGGCGCGCGGGCTTAACTATTGTTTTAATAGCGTCTAGCCCGACATATCCCGCTTGCTTCCCCCGAAGCGAGCGGGAATGCGTAAAGGCATTTCCCCATATAAAAAAAAAAAAAAAAAAAAAAAAGGTTAGGTTAGGTTGGGCGGGTCTGGGTTTATCCATTAATGGAGCGTTCCGAGACTCCAGCGGCAGCCTAACGGCTGTTCGGCGCATTGGATAAGTCCAGGCCTACCTATCCATCCCGAGATGGATAGGGGGTGAGGTCTTGAGGGTAGCGCAGGTCGTGACGATCCTCAAGGCAAGTCTGGTGGAGATCCTTTCCGAGGTTCACCATGCCTATTAGTCTCGCCTCCTTCAGAGGCGGGGCGTTACTGAAACCACCAGGCGCCGCGTGTGGGTTTGGGGGGGATTTAGTTGTTGGGTGGGGTAGTCGGGTTTGGAGTAGGGCCTCTCCGCGTGTCCCCTATTGGGCGCAGCGGATGATGTTTGCTCCAGAGGAGGTAGTCCAGTGGGACTGTAGAGTAGCCCTTTTCAGGGCTCATAAATAGTTGGGTTAGGGTCCAGTGGGACACCTTCCGGAGCCCTTTTCAGGGCTCAGCGGACTTTCGAGTCGTGGGATGGCGGGCCTGCAAGGTCTGCGGCGCGGCAGGGCTGGTCAACTCGGCTACCCTGTCGGGCAAACCGGAGGAGCCAGTAATGGCTATGTAGGTGGAGCTTGGTCGGCGTCTCAGCCATATGCTGAGTAGCGGCGATGCGAGCGGGACGGGTTCGGTGCGCACTTACCCTGCCTCCGGACAGGCCTTCGGGCCACCGTCCACAAATCGTAACCCCCCTGTTAGGTGCGGATCACGTCTCGTATCTTGAAGGGGGGCCGAGGGTCTTGGCTTAACCGCCCGGGCCGCGAGGAAGAAAACCTCTCTAAAAAATTACCCCCACCCTAAGCTGCGACGCGTGGCGATGGGGTGTTCATGGCTGTGGGGGAGCACAGTTCCAAGCGCGGTCCCCGCGGGAGTACCGGCCGAATCTCCTTGCGGGTTACGTTAGGCTTACCCGGTTACAGGGGGCACCAACCGGGTGGACCATTTATATCCCCCATACTCGTGGGACTTATTATGGAATCTATTAAAACAAAAAACAAAACTGTAGAAAAGGAGGAGGCGCTATGCGCAAAAAACGTAGTAGTTGGGAAGAAATCTGGGAAGGCCGTTGTCTTGCTAGAAAGACTCTCAGACGATGACCTTATTGCAAGGTCGAGGAGTGTAGACTTGTCAGAGTCAGACTCTGACATGAGTTTTGAGTCGGTGGTATCTGACAGGTCATTGGCAAGCCCTTGGCGTAAACGCCTAAGGAGTGAGTGCGATGAGGAGGGAGACAACTCGGACGACGCCTCGCCGTTGCCCAAAGTTTCTCCTGCGCGACGAGGGCGTGGACGCCCGCCCACTTCTGGGCAATATGTTGGCTTGGCTAAGGCCAAAGAAGAACTCAACAAAGCCAGAGAGGAAGAGCTGCGCCTCATTGCCGAGAGAGAGCTGGCAGAGGAATTGCAGCAAAAAAAGGAGAGAACAAAGGCTTTCTTTAAGAAAGCCCATTCGGCGACTACCTCCGAGGTTGAGGACCGCGATGCGGCTCAACTGGAGACAATGGTGTTGGACTCGGTGGCCACAATCAGCAAGATTGCCACCAAGTCCAAAAATCTGAAGGGGACTTATGTCAGGGCCCTAAAAGAGGCCGCTGAGATCATTAGGGCCTCGTTCCAGGTGACAAGGGAGCGTTCGATGCCCGAGGAGGTGGCCTTGTTGGTCAGTGCCAACCGTCAACTTACGGAGGAGCTTAAACAACTCCGCCGTGAGTTGGAAGAGCTGAGAGCTGCGCAGGCGGTACCAGTTCCAGCTTTGGCTCAGGCCCAGCCTCAAGCCCCTGCCTTGGAGGATGTGATGCGGACGGTCATGGTGCAGGTGGGCACCATGATCAATGCCCGATTCGAGGGTCTCGAGGAAAGACTTCTCCCTGAGAAGCGCCTCAGGCCACCTCTAGCTGCTGACAGACGAAGAGATGAAGCGACTTCAAGGTCAGCTCTGGACAATTCGTCTGTGCTTGATCTGCCGGAGTCTTCAGGAGCTTCGGAACCCAAGAGTGGGAAAGCGCAAAAGAGGAAGAAGACAGGGAAGGGTAAAGCGGTTCCTACTGCTCCTAATCCTACTGAGGAAGTACCTATCTTGAGGCCATCAGAACCTCGCCCATCAGCTCCATTGCAGGAGGCTTGGGTGACAGTGGCCAAGCGGAGCTCTAAAAAGAGCAAGCCAACTGAGGCTGGGAAATCCAGGACTTTGCCTCCCAAGCGAGTCCAGGCTCTGAAATCGAAGGCAACTGGGTCCTCGAAAACAAAAAAGAAGGAGGTCAAACTGCGAACACCACGCACTGCGGCTGTAGTGATCTCGCTGCAACCAGAAGCAGCAGCCAAGGGCATCACTTATGCCAAAGTGTTGGCGGAGGCTAAAGGCCGTATAGATCTTGGGGTGCTCGGAGTTCCCCCTTTGAGAATAAGGACCGCAGCTACTGGGGCCCGATTACTTGAAGTACCTGGTGCTGAGAAGGCTGAAAGGGCTGACTCCCTAGCTGCAAAGCTCAGGGAGGTATTTCAAGAAGTGGAGGAAGTTAGGATTTCGAGGCCAGTCGTCTCTACAGACTTGAGAGTGAGCGGTCTTGATGACTCTGTGGGCCCTGAAGAGTTGGTGGAGGCTATTGCCAAAGCCGGCGGGTGCTCTGCGGATGCCATCAAAGCCGGGCCGATCAGGACAGGCCCGGCAGGGATGGGCACCGCCTTTGTTCGGTGTCCTACAGTAGCGGCCATCAAGATTAAGGAGAGTGGCCGTCTGCTGGTCGGTTGGGTAGCGGCGCAGGTTCGCATCCTTGATGCCAGGCCGCGCCGCTGCTACAGGTGCCTTGCACTGGACCACGTTGGGGCCCAATGTAAGTCGGAGGTGGACCGTAGCAACGACTGCCATCGTTGCGGCCAACTCGGCCACAAGGCCCGTGATTGCTCTGCAGCCCCTCACTGTACTCCATGTGCAGCTGCGGGTAAGCCTGCGGGTCACCTCTCCGGGGGCAAGGCATGTGCCAAGTCCCCGAATAAGACAGGGGGGAGACGGAAGCCAGCTGTGACTGAGGCTAAAGCCAAGTCACAGCCGGCAAGCTCTGTATCAGAGCAGGCGGTAAATATGGAAACGAGTTGATATGGCAATTTCATTCCTCCAAGCCAATATTAACCACTCTGCCCGCGCTCAGGACCTCTTGCTCCAGTGCCTGGCAGAGCGATCGATTCAGGCTGCAGTTATTGCAGAGCCGTACGTTGTCCCTTCCAGGTCTGACTGGGTTGGGGACCTAGACGGCCTGGTTGCAATAACAACGCAATCGCCAGCGCGCTCTCCGTCTCTTGATGAATTTGCAAGAGGCAGAGGTTACGTTGCAGCCCGAGTTGGCCGTATGGTTGTCGTTGGGGTGTACCACTCCCCCAACGCTCCCCTACATGATCTGGAAACCCTTCTCAGTGAGTTGGCGACAGTTGTAGGCAGAAGCCGTCCTCTGCCCGTTGCTGTCCTCGGGGATCTCAACGCCAAATCTACAGCGTGGGGATCATCGTCGACTAACCCTCAGGGAAGAGCAGTAGCTGAGTGGTTAACAGAGACTGGCTTGTGTATCCTCAACAGGGGCACTGAGCAGACATGTGTGCGGCAACAGGGTGGATCGGTGGTCGATGTGACCTTTGCCACCCCGGAGCTTGCACGCCAGGTCTGGGACTGGGAGGTGCTGGTCGATGAGGAGACCCTCTCCGACCACCGTTACATACGGTTTAGCATATCCCTGTCCCCATCAGATCTGTTAAGGCAAAGGTCACATGAACTTGGGCCAAGATGGGTTCTCAAGCGACTCAATCTTGAATTGCTGAAGGAGGCGGCAATAGTTCAGGCTTGGAATGCTCCATCAACTGAGCCAACTGAGCTGGATAATGAGGCCAATGAATTGTGCGAAGCCATGGTTCATGTATGCGACGCTGCAATGCCTCGAGCGAGGGCACCTCCATCCAAGCGGCAAGTTTATTGGTGGTCTGATGAAATTGCTGCGCTTCGTCGCCAGTGCGTAGTGAGACGCCGATGCTACCAGAGGTACCGGAGAAGGAGGAGACAGGAGCCAATGGAATTGGATGCTCTCTATGCGACTTATAGAGAAGCTTCAAAGGCTCTCCGTGTGGCTATTGGTGAGGCAAAGGCGCAGGCCTGGCGGCAGCTGCTAGAGACTTTAGAGCTTGACCCATGGGGCCGGCCTTACAGGTTGGCGAGACAAAAGCTCCGCCCCTGGGCTCCCGCTGTCACTAGCACGCTGGAACCTGTGGTCCTAAATCGGGTGGTCCAAGGGTTGTTCCCTGAGGCACCAGGGAGTGAATTCTTCCCTCCCGCTGCTGTTGCTCTACAAAGGGAAACCAGTGGTGGGGTGGAGGGAGCTGCCTCCAACACTCCCCCTGAAATATCAGATGGAGAATTGGGAGCAACTGTTCTGCGGATGCGGGCAAGGAACACGGCCCCAGGGCCTGACGGTATACCAGGTCGTGCGTGGGTCCTTGCCTGTGACGCTCTGGAGCCTCGCCTTAAGGCACTATTTAACAGGTGTTTATGTGAAGGGAGATTCCCAAAACGATGGAAATCGGGTAAACTCGTCCTTCTCCGAAAGGAGGGGCGCCCAGCGGATGAGCCTACAGGTTATCGCCCAATTGTGTTGCTAGATGAGGCTGGGAAAATGCTGGAACGTATTATCAGTGCCCGCCTTGTCGCCCACCTCGAAGGAGTTGGCCCGGATCTGGCCAACACCCAATTTGGGTTCCGTAGAGGTCGCTCGACGCTGGATGCGATATCCTACTTGCGCAGCCTCTACGAGAAAGCGTGCTCCAGTGGCGGCGTTATGTTGGCGGTGTCTTTAGACATCGCCAATGCTTTTAATACGCTGCCGTGGAGCACGATCATGGAGGGACTGAAATACCACAGTGTACCTCCGTACCTCCAACGTATTGTTGGGGACTATCTCTCAGACAGAGAGGTAGTTTTCCCAACAAAAAATGGGGAAGGACGGTGTCCCATGACACGTGGCGTTCCGCAGGGGTCTGCTTTAGGCCCACTCCTGTGGAACATTGGGTACGATTGGGTCCTTCGGGGCGCTAACCTCCGTGGAGTCGGCATCGTTTGTTATGCTGACGACACGTTGGTTACTGCCCGGGGACGGAGCTACAGGGAGGCATCGATATTGGCCACGGCTGGAGTTGCAGCCGTTGTGGCAAGAGTCCGGCGTTTGGGCTTACAGGTGGCCCTCCATAAATCCGAGGCCATTTGTTTTCATGGTCCTCGGTCAGGGCCCCCTGCAGGCTCCAACATAGTAGTAGGAGGGACACCGATTGCTGTTGGGTCGACGCTAAAATACCTTGGCGTTGTACTCGACAGCAAATGGAGGTTTGGGGCTCATCTAATGCGCCTGTCACCCAAACTTATGGGAACTGCGGCTGCTCTAAGCCGTCTCCTTCCAAATCTTGGAGGAGTAAATGTGAGCTGCCGCCACCTTTACATGGCGGTAGTGAGGTCAATGGCCCTCTACGGTGCCCCTATATGGGCCGGGTCGCTGAACTCAAGGGAGACGGCTTTGCTCTTAAGACCACAAAGGGTAATGGCTGTGAGAGTGTGTAGGGGATATCGCACACTCTCACACGAGGTGGCTTGTGTCCTCGCTGGGTCACTTCCGTGGGACCTCGAAGCACAGGTTCTGTCGGATGTGTTCTGGCGCAGGGTGAGAGCGCGAGAGCAAGATCTCCGTCCTCTACCGCAGGAGGTGGTATGCTGGCGGCGAGAGGCGAGGATAGTGGCTCTCAATGCCTGGAAGGAACGGCTTCTCACGGGGCCTGTTCAGAGGGGAGCTGGAGCTCTAAGGCTTCTTCAAGCGATGAGGGCAGTTTTATTAGAGTGGGTCCATCGTAAGCACGGCGCGCTTACCTATCGGCTAACACAGGTACTCTCGGGACACGGTTGTTTCGGGAGGTACTTGTGTAACGTGGCCAAGAGGGAGGCGACGCCGGTGTGCCATCGTTGTGGTTGCGCAGAAGACACCGCCCAGCATGCGCTGGAGGTATGTCCTGCAGAGGTGGAACCGCGGCGTTCTTTGGTTGCGGTCGTGGGAGTAGACCTTTCGCTGTCTAACATCATTTCTAAGATGATCGACAACGAAAGGTCATGGAATGAGATGGTTGCCTTTTGCGAGACAATCATCTCACGAAGGGAAGAAGAAGAGCGGGAGAGAGAGAAAGATCCTCTCTCTCTTCCGCTCCGGAGAGCACGGACACGGAGGCGAGCTAACCGAGCTCGCACCCCGTCTCCGCTTGGAGGGCCTGGGGCGTTGGATGCGGGGGCGTCCGGCGTTCCGCAACATAGACCCTCGTGAGGTGTAGGTGCCCAAGTGTTCCCGGGCACCTCCCTTGTTGTTATTTTTACTTTTGTTATATTTTACATTTGTTATTTTTTTTTTTTTTTTTTTTTTTTTTTTTTTTTTTTTTTTTTTTTTTTTTTTTTTTTTTTTTTTTTTTTTTTTTTTTTTTTTACATTTGTTGAGTAGTTTTATTGGAGAAAGTCAATCTCTCCAGAGACGGGTCCACTGAACCGACGCAGCGGACACCAGCATGAACGGGGGTGGCGGAGAATGTGAAAACGGACCCGCTCCCCCCGTTTGTTGCTGAATTAGAAGGAACACTATGGGGTTTTAGTCGGTAGTGGCGCGCGGGCTGTAACTATTGTTTTAATAGCGTCTAGCCCGACATATCCCGCTTGCTTCCCCCGAAGCGAGCGGGAATGCGTAAAGGCATTTCCCCATATAAAAAAAAAAAAAAAAAAAAAAAAAAAAAAAAAAAAAAAAAAAAAAAAAAAGGTTAGGTTAGGTTAGGTTAGGTTAGGTTAGGTTAGGTTAGGTTAGGTTAGGTTAGGTTAGGTTAGGTTAGGTTAGGTTAGGTTAGGTTAGGTTAGGTTAGGTTTTTTTTTTTTTTTTTTTTTTTTTTTTTTTTGTTCGCCCCCTACTTGAGGGGACGAGGCGATTCCCTCTGACATAATCAGAGACTTTATACATCATTTTTTATTTTATTTATCTGATTTTTATAAGAAGGGAAGAGAAAAGAAGAAAGTTTTTAAGGCGTATTTTGTGTTACGAACATAAATTTGTTTGCTTTCGGCATTATTCCATGTTTTTATCTATTTATATATGTGAACTTATCTTTTTCTGCTGTGAATTACTTTTTGAATTTATATGTCACTTATGAATTTTATTATTGTTTGGTTTTTGTTTCATGTTTTTTATCCATGTATTTTATATTGTAATTTAATATTTTTCCGCTGTGTAATTATGAATTTGTTTGCGTTAGGTTTTGTTCCATGTTTTTTATCTATATTTGCTGCTATGAAGTTGTAATACCATATGTCACCCACTATATACATCAATATATATCGTCAACATATTTTTTGTCTTCTTTTTATTTTTATTTATTGTTTTATGATTGTTATCTTCTAAGTGCTTGCGTGATTTTATGTTGTTTGTATTATAATAATCTTCAAAATTTTGATGTGCTGCAAGTGGTAGGTCATTTCCAAAATGGCCCCAGCCAATTACTTTTAATCCTAATATTTTTGTTTGTATGTTTTGATTTAATCCAGAAAAGCCTCTACTTATTTTTACTAATATAGTTTTATTCCTTAATTTATTATTTACTATTGTTTTTTCTTGGTTCCAGGTTTGCCGAGCACTTAGAGATTTGCGGTTCCCGATGGCCACTTCTTCCTTTGGCACGGCGAGTTCATCAGATAAGCAGACAACGAGCAGGGTGAGTTTGTTTCCTAATTTTTTGTCTAAATTGTGGTTTGTTTGCGGAAGAAACAGGGCCCTTTTCCCATGAAAAGGGTTCCAGTTTGCTCTCCAAGTATTTCCTCGTTTCATTTTTATATTTCTTACAGTAAATTTAGATTGCCGAATTATGCTTTGCCTGTCTCCTGAACTCGTGATGCCATCCACTGCCAAGTATTCCACCGGGGTTGTCGTGATTTTAAGGGCCGTCAACTCTACAAATTCAGTGTTCAACACCTTAGTTGCGCCGTGGGCCACCTCAGCAATACGCTACGGTGGCTCGCGCCAACCCTTCCCACTTTCTTCTCACGGGACATTCCGGGCTGAAAGCGCTGTGGTCCGTGCGATCCATCTTGGCCTGCAGGCAATTGCAACAGCTTGGCACCGTGCCCGCAAGCCAGTCCGCGCAATCGGCCTTTTTGTGCGGCCCCCCACAGTGGCTGCACTTCTCTACTTTGTCGGTGCAGAAACGTTTCCCGTGGCCGTAGCCCAGACAGAGCGAGCATTGGACCAGTGGAGACTGGTCCTCAACCCGCACTCTTTGGAGGTCCACCAGAACCGTCTCTGCATCGACCATTTCCCGCCACAGCTTTGGGGAGACCCTCAACACTATATGATGTGTATGAGGGTTTCTAGTCTTCCGCTTATACAGGATTTGGAGTCTGTGACCTTCTTCTTCCAGGGCTTTCAGGGCGCTCTTGTTTTGATTTCTCAGGGCGGTCAGTACCTCCTCGTCCGTGTTGTACTGAAACACGCTCCTGAGAATCACGAGCGGATCTTTATTTTTCACGTCCTGCACTATTAGACTATCCCCTGCCCCTTTCAGTCTTTCCCTTATCCTTTCCCTGTCATTCTCTGTCCTGCACCCCACTATAATCTTTCTATCCCTAGCCTTCCTGATCTTTTCTATCGCAATGCCACCATCTTTTGCGTTCATTACTTTTCGGATTCTATCCAACACCTCTTCCCCAGTCTCGGTTTCGTCTTTCGCGGTTACTACAACCGAGTGCAGCGCCGTCCGCTCAGTTTTTCTCCTGGCGGACGACGCTGCCACGTCCGCATACGATAACCCTCCTTGGACCTCTTTTTGCTGCTCCAATACACTTTTTAACTCTTCCATCTTCTCGGTGTTTGCCTCTATTAATTTTGCATGCTCTTCCATCTTTTTTACTAAAACTGAATCCTCTCCTCTCTTCTCTACATTCTCCCTTTCTTTTTCCTGTTCCATTTCCACTACTTTTGTTTCGTCCTTTTTTCCCTGTACTTTTGAGCTCTCCATTTCTTTAATAATTTGGTAGAGTCTTTCTACTGCCGCTGTAACCTCATTTTTTATTTCTGTTTTCAGGTTACGCGCGTTCCCGAGATTCAATTTTGCCTTCAGTAGACAAGACTTCGCCTCAGCCAGCCTGTCTCGGCGTTTTTCCACTTCCGCGGTAGCCGGAGCCTTCTTCGGGGAGATTCGTCGCTTCGCTTCAAGGGGCTGAGAGACCGAAGCCGCCGGAGCTTTTCCAGACTCCCATTCCCCTATGCTGCGTCTCACTTTAGAGGCTGTGGGCCCCTCCGGAGTCGTCTGTGACTGAGCCGGAGCTGTTCTGTCAAGATCTACTGTGACGTTCATTTTAGCGGGGGTGCGGTACATATTTCAGAGGGTAAACGCCTTTGGTCAATAATATAAAAGGTTTGTATAAGTTATAAATAAGGCGTCCAAAATAATTCTAAGTCAATTTTAAAAGTCCTATATACTAACTTCGCGCTCCAATAGGGGGCTACGGTGTCGCAAACGCAAAGTATAACTAAAACTAAAAGAAACAAAATTTGAAAATTTTCAATTGTATGAGAAAAATAATATAATAATAATAATATCTCAACCGAGTTGTAGTGGCTGCGCCACTATTGGGTGGGTGGGTGGGCTATTTTTGAAATTTTTTGTGTTTTATTAAAATTTTTTGTTGCAGGGGGCAGAGGGCGGACTCCACAACGCTGAAGGAACTGATTTGGAATCAATTCGCTGAAAAACTACTGAAAAAATTTTGAAAAACCCGTGAAAACACGAATTTAATACAAAATTCAATACAAATTTTGAACTAAAACGACAATAACAACGCAATGAGACTTTCCCTGGGGGTGAAAATTGGTATGCGCGTAGGGGTAGGCAGTGCGCTTATAACGGTGTAAAAATTTTCAAAATCCACCACAGGGAGACTTAGGTACAACACAATAAATATTCAAAAATGTCAAATTTCTATCTAAAACTATACAGAAAACCAATAAAAATTGATTTTCAGTTAATACAATACGCCACAAACAATACAGACAAACAAACAACGCCGAGATACTTCAATAAAGATGGCCCACCACCTTCAGTACTGACAGTCTTCTATGCCTCCAGCGAGTGTAATGCGGACGGGGCCGGGCGGGACCGCGTTATATAGGCTTCCTTGTCTGGCGCGACGATTTTTGAAATTTTTTGTGTTTTATTAAAATTTTTTGTTGCAGGGGGCAGAGGGCGGACTCCACAACGCTGAAGGAACTGATTTGGAATCAATTCGCTGAAAAACTACTGAAAAAATTTTGAAAAACCCGTGAAAACACGAATTTAATACAAAATTCAATACAAATTTTGAACTAAAACGACAATAACAACGCAATGAGACTTTCCCTGGGGGTGAAAATTGGTATGCGCGTAGGGGTAGGCAGTGCGCTTATAACGGTGTAAAAATTTTCAAAATCCACCACAGGGAGACTTAGGTACAACACAATAAATATTCAAAAATGTCAAATTTCTATCTAAAACTATACAGAAAACCAATAAAAATTGATTTTCAGTTAATACAATACGCCACAAACAATACAGACAAACAAACAACGCCGAGATACTTCAATAAAGATGGCCCACCACCTTCAGTACTGACAGTCTTCTATGCCTCCAGCGAGTGTAATGGTTAGGTTAGGTTAGGTTAGGTTAGGTTAGGTTAGGTTAGGTTAGGTTAGGTTAGGTTAGGTTAGGTTAGGTTAGGTTAGGTTAGGTTAGGTTAGGTTAGGTTAGGTTAGGTTAGGTTAGGTTAGGTTAGGTTAGGTTAGGTTAGGTTAGGTTAGGTTAGGTTAGGTTAGGTTAGGTTAGGTTAGGTTAGGTTAGGTTAGGTTAGGTTAGGTTAGGTTAGGTTAGGTTAGGTTAGGTTAGGTTAGGTTAGGTTAGGTTAGGTTAGGTTAGGTTAGGTTAGGTTAGGTTAGGTTAGGTTAGGTTAGGTTAGGTTAGGTTAGGTTAGGTTAGGTTAGGTTAGGTTAGGTTAGGTTAGGTTAGGTTAGGTTAGGTTAGGTTAGGTTAGGTTAGGTTAGGTTAGGTTAGGTTAGGTTAGGTTAGGTTAGGTTAGGTTAGGTTAGGTTAGGTTAGGTTAGGTTAGGTTAGGTTAGGTTAGGTTAGGTTAGGTTAGGTTAGGTTAGGTTAGGTTAGGTTAGGTTAGGTTAGGTTAGGTTAGGTTAGGTTAGGTTAGGTTAGGTTAGGTTAGGTTAGGTTAGGTTAGGTTAGGTTAGGTTAGGTTAGGTTAGGTTAGGTTAGGTTAGGTTAGGTTAGGTTAGGTTAGGTTAGGTTAGGTTAGGTTAGGTTAGGTTAGGTTAGGTTAGGTTAGGTTAGGTTAGGTTAGGTTAGGTTAGGTTAGGTTAGGTTAGGTTAGGTTAGGTTAGGTTAGGTTAGGTTAGGTTAGGTTAGGTTAGGTTAGGTTAGGTTAGGTTAGGTTAGGTTAGGTTAGGTTAGGTTAGGTTAGGTTAGGTTAGGTTAGGTTAGGTTAGGTTAGGTTAGGTTAGGTTAGGTTAGGTTAGGTTAGGTTAGGTTAGGTTAGGTTAGGTTAGGTTAGGTTAGGTTAGGTTAGGTTAGGTTAGGTTAGGTTAGGTTAGGTTAGGTTAGGTTAGGTTAGGTTAGGTTAGGTTAGGTTAGGTTAGGTTAGGTTAGGTTAGGTTAGGTTAGGTTAGGTTAGGTTAGGTTAGGTTAGGTTAGGTTAGGTTAGGTTAGGTTAGGTTAGGTTAGGTTAGGTTAGGTTAGGTTAGGTTAGGTTAGGTTAGGTTAGGTTAGGTTAGGTTAGGTTAGGTTAGGTTAGGTTAGGTTAGGTTAGGTTAGGTTAGGTTAGGTTAGGTTAGGTTAGGTTAGGTTAGGTTAGGTTAGGTTAGGTTAGGTTAGGTTAGGTTAGGTTAGGTTAGGTTAGGTTAGGTTAGGTTAGGTTAGGTTAGGTTAGGTTAGGTTAGGTTAGGTTAGGTTAGGTTAGGTTAGGTTAGGTTAGGTTAGGTTAGGTTAGGTTAGGTTAGGTTAGGTTAGGTTAGGTTAGGTTAGGTTAGGTTAGGTTAGGTTAGGTTAGGTTAGGTTAGGTTAGGTTAGGTTAGGTTAGGTTAGGTTAGGTTAGGTTAGGTTAGGTTAGGTTAGGTTAGGTTAGGTTAGGTTAGGTTAGGTTAGGTTAGGTTAGGTTAGGTTAGGTTAGGTTAGGTTAGGTTAGGTTAGGTTAGGTTAGGTTAGGTTAGGTTAGGTTAGGTTAGGTTAGGTTAGGTTAGGTTAGGTTAGGTTAGGTTAGGTTAGGTTAGGTTAGGTTAGGTTAGGTTAGGTTAGGTTAGGTTAGGTTAGGTTAGGTTAGGTTAGGTTAGGTTAGGTTAGGTTAGGTTAGGTTAGGTTAGGTTAGGTTAGGTTAGGTTAGGTTAGGTTAGGTTAGGTTAGGTTAGGTTAGGTTAGGTTAGGTTAGGTTAGGTTAGGTTAGGTTAGGTTAGGTTAGGTTAGGTTAGGTTAGGTTAGGTTAGGTTAGGTTAGGTTAGGTTAGGTTAGGTTAGGTTAGGTTAGGTTAGGTTAGGTTAGGTTAGGTTAGGTTAGGTTAGGTTAGGTTAGGTTAGGTTAGGTTAGGTTAGGTTAGGTTAGGTTAGGTTAGGTTAGGTTAGGTTAGGTTAGGTTAGGTTAGGTTAGGTTAGGTTAGGTTAGGTTAGGTTAGGTTAGGTTAGGTTAGGTTAGGTTAGGTTAGGTTAGGTTAGGTTAGGTTAGGTTAGGTTAGGTTAGGTTAGGTTAGGTTAGGTTAGGTTAGGTTAGGTTAGGTTAGGTTAGGTTAGGTTAGGTTAGGTTAGGTTAGGTTAGGTTAGGTTAGGTTAGGTTAGGTTAGGTTAGGTTAGGTTAGGTTAGGTTAGGTTAGGTTAGGTTAGGTTAGGTTAGGTTAGGTTAGGTTAGGTTAGGTTAGGTTAGGTTAGGTTAGGTTAGGTTAGGTTAGGTTAGGTTAGGTTAGGTTAGGTTAGGTTAGGTTAGGTTAGGTTAGGTTAGGTTAGGTTAGGTTAGGTTAGGTTAGGTTAGGTTAGGTTAGGTTAGGTTAGGTTAGGTTAGGTTAGGTTAGGTTAGGTTAGGTTAGGTTAGGTTAGGTTAGGTTAGGTTAGGTTAGGTTAGGTTAGGTTAGGTTAGGTTAGGTTAGGTTAGGTTAGGTTAGGTTAGGTTAGGTTAGGTTAGGTTAGGTTAGGTTAGGTTAGGTTAGGTTAGGTTAGGTTAGGTTAGGTTAGGTTAGGTTAGGTTAGGTTAGGTTAGGTTAGGTTAGGTTAGGTTAGGTTAGGTTAGGTTAGGTTAGGTTAGGTTAGGTTAGGTTAGGTTAGGTTAGGTTAGGTTAGGTTAGGTTAGGTTAGGTTAGGTTAGGTTAGGTTAGGTTAGGTTAGGTTAGGTTAGGTTAGGTTAGGTTAGGTTAGGTTAGGTTAGGTTAGGTTAGGTTAGGTTAGGTTAGGTTAGGTTAGGTTAGGTTAGGTTAGGTTAGGTTAGGTTAGGTTAGGTTAGGTTAGGTTAGGTTAGGTTAGGTTAGGTTAGGTTAGGTTAGGTTAGGTTAGGTTAGGTTAGGTTAGGTTAGGTTAGGTTAGGTTAGGTTAGGTTAGGTTAGGTTAGGTTAGGTTAGGTTAGGTTAGGTTAGGTTAGGTTAGGTTAGGTTAGGTTAGGTTAGGTTAGGTTAGGTTAGGTTAGGTTAGGTTAGGTTAGGTTAGGTTAGGTTAGGTTAGGTTAGGTTAGGTTAGGTTAGGTTAGGTTAGGTTAGGTTAGGTTAGGTTAGGTTAGGTTAGGTTAGGTTAGGTTAGGTTAGGTTAGGTTAGGTTAGGTTAGGTTAGGTTAGGTTAGGTTAGGTTAGGTTAGGTTAGGTTAGGTTAGGTTAGGTTAGGTTAGGTTAGGTTAGGTTAGGTTAGGTTAGGTTAGGTTAGGTTAGGTTAGGTTAGGTTAGGTTAGGTTAGGTTAGGTTAGGTTAGGTTAGGTTAGGTTAGGTTAGGTTAGGTTAGGTTAGGTTAGGTTAGGTTAGGTTAGGTTAGGTTAGGTTAGGTTAGGTTAGGTTAGGTTAGGTTAGGTTAGGTTAGGTTAGGTTAGGTTAGGTTAGGTTAGGTTAGGTTAGGTTAGGTTAGGTTAGGTTAGGTTAGGTTAGGTTAGGTTAGGTTAGGTTAGGTTAGGTTAGGTTAGGTTAGGTTAGGTTAGGTTAGGTTAGGTTAGGTTAGGTTAGGTTAGGTTAGGTTAGGTTAGGTTAGGTTAGGTTAGGTTAGGTTAGGTTAGGTTAGGTTAGGTTAGGTTAGGTTAGGTTAGGTTAGGTTAGGTTAGGTTAGGTTAGGTTAGGTTAGGTTAGGTTAGGTTAGGTTAGGTTAGGTTAGGTTAGGTTAGGTTAGGTTAGGTTAGGTTAGGTTAGGTTAGGTTAGGTTAGGTTAGGTTAGGTTAGGTTAGGTTAGGTTAGGTTAGGTTAGGTTAGGTTAGGTTAGGTTAGGTTAGGTTAGGTTAGGTTAGGTTAGGTTAGGTTAGGTTAGGTTAGGTTAGGTTAGGTTAGGTTAGGTTAGGTTAGGTTAGGTTAGGTTAGGTTAGGTTAGGTTAGGTTAGGTTAGGTTAGGTTAGGTTAGGTTAGGTTAGGTTAGGTTAGGTTAGGTTAGGTTAGGTTAGGTTAGGTTAGGTTAGGTTAGGTTAGGTTAGGTTAGGTTAGGTTAGGTTAGGTTAGGTTAGGTTAGGTTAGGTTAGGTTAGGTTAGGTTAGGTTAGGTTAGGTTAGGTTAGGTTAGGTTAGGTTAGGTTAGGTTAGGTTAGGTTAGGTTAGGTTAGGTTAGGTTAGGTTAGGTTAGGTTAGGTTAGGTTAGGTTAGGTTAGGTTAGGTTAGGTTAGGTTAGGTTAGGTTAGGTTAGGTTAGGTTAGGTTAGGTTAGGTTAGGTTAGGTTAGGTTAGGTTAGGTTAGGTTAGGTTAGGTTAGGTTAGGTTAGGTTAGGTTAGGTTAGGTTAGGTTAGGTTAGGTTAGGTTAGGTTAGGTTAGGTTAGGTTAGGTTAGGTTAGGTTAGGTTAGGTTAGGTTAGGTTAGGTTAGGTTAGGTTAGGTTAGGTTAGGTTAGGTTAGGTTAGGTTAGGTTAGGTTAGGTTAGGTTAGGTTAGGTTAGGTTAGGTTAGGTTAGGTTAGGTTAGGTTAGGTTAGGTTAGGTTAGGTTAGGTTAGGTTAGGTTAGGTTAGGTTAGGTTAGGTTAGGTTAGGTTAGGTTAGGTTAGGTTAGGTTAGGTTAGGTTAGGTTAGGTTAGGTTAGGTTAGGTTAGGTTAGGTTAGGTTAGGTTAGGTTAGGTTAGGTTAGGTTAGGTTAGGTTAGGTTAGGTTAGGTTAGGTTAGGTTAGGTTAGGTTAGGTTAGGTTAGGTTAGGTTAGGTTAGGTTAGGTTAGGTTAGGTTAGGTTAGGTTAGGTTAGGTTAGGTTAGGTTAGGTTAGGTTAGGTTAGGTTAGGTTAGGTTAGGTTAGGTTAGGTTAGGTTAGGTTAGGTTAGGTTAGGTTAGGTTAGGTTAGGTTAGGTTAGGTTAGGTTAGGTTAGGTTAGGTTAGGTTAGGTTAGGTTAGGTTAGGTTAGGTTAGGTTAGGTTAGGTTAGGTTAGGTTAGGTTAGGTTAGGTTAGGTTAGGTTAGGTTAGGTTAGGTTAGGTTAGGTTAGGTTAGGTTAGGTTAGGTTAGGTTAGGTTAGGTTAGGTTAGGTTAGGTTAGGTTAGGTTAGGTTAGGTTAGGTTAGGTTAGGTTAGGTTAGGTTAGGTTAGGTTAGGTTAGGTTAGGTTAGGTTAGGTTAGGTTAGGTTAGGTTAGGTTAGGTTAGGTTAGGTTAGGTTAGGTTAGGTTAGGTTAGGTTAGGTTAGGTTAGGTTAGGTTAGGTTAGGTTAGGTTAGGTTAGGTTAGGTTAGGTTAGGTTAGGTTAGGTTAGGTTAGGTTAGGTTAGGTTAGGTTAGGTTAGGTTAGGTTAGGTTAGGTTAGGTTAGGTTAGGTTAGGTTAGGTTAGGTTAGGTTAGGTTAGGTTAGGTTAGGTTAGGTTAGGTTAGGTTAGGTTAGGTTAGGTTAGGTTAGGTTAGGTTAGGTTAGGTTAGGTTAGGTTAGGTTAGGTTAGGTTAGGTTAGGTTAGGTTAGGTTAGGTTAGGTTAGGTTAGGTTAGGTTAGGTTAGGTTAGGTTAGGTTAGGTTAGGTTAGGTTAGGTTAGGTTAGGTTAGGTTAGGTTAGGTTAGGTTAGGTTAGGTTAGGTTAGGTTAGGTTAGGTTAGGTTAGGTTAGGTTAGGTTAGGTTAGGTTAGGTTAGGTTAGGTTAGGTTAGGTTAGGTTAGGTTAGGTTAGGTTAGGTTAGGTTAGGTTAGGTTAGGTTAGGTTAGGTTAGGTTAGGTTAGGTTAGGTTAGGTTAGGTTAGGTTAGGTTAGGTTAGGTTAGGTTAGGTTAGGTTAGGTTAGGTTAGGTTAGGTTAGGTTAGGTTAGGTTAGGTTAGGTTAGGTTAGGTTAGGTTAGGTTAGGTTAGGTTAGGTTAGGTTAGGTTAGGTTAGGTTAGGTTAGGTTAGGTTAGGTTAGGTTAGGTTAGGTTAGGTTAGGTTAGGTTAGGTTAGGTTAGGTTAGGTTAGGTTAGGTTAGGTTAGGTTAGGTTAGGTTAGGTTAGGTTAGGTTAGGTTAGGTTAGGTTAGGTTAGGTTAGGTTAGGTTAGGTTAGGTTAGGTTAGGTTAGGTTAGGTTAGGTTAGGTTAGGTTAGGTTAGGTTAGGTTAGGTTAGGTTAGGTTAGGTTAGGTTAGGTTAGGTTAGGTTAGGTTAGGTTAGGTTAGGTTAGGTTAGGTTAGGTTAGGTTAGGTTAGGTTAGGTTAGGTTAGGTTAGGTTAGGTTAGGTTAGGTTAGGTTAGGTTAGGTTAGGTTAGGTTAGGTTAGGTTAGGTTAGGTTAGGTTAGGTTAGGTTAGGTTAGGTTAGGTTAGGTTAGGTTAGGTTAGGTTAGGTTAGGTTAGGTTAGGTTAGGTTAGGTTAGGTTAGGTTAGGTTAGGTTAGGTTAGGTTAGGTTAGGTTAGGTTAGGTTAGGTTAGGTTAGGTTAGGTTAGGTTAGGTTAGGTTAGGTTAGGTTAGGTTAGGTTAGGTTAGGTTAGGTTAGGTTAGGTTAGGTTAGGTTAGGTTAGGTTAGGTTAGGTTAGGTTAGGTTAGGTTAGGTTAGGTTAGGTTAGGTTAGGTTAGGTTAGGTTAGGTTAGGTTAGGTTAGGTTAGGTTAGGTTAGGTTAGGTTAGGTTAGGTTAGGTTAGGTTAGGTTAGGTTAGGTTAGGTTAGGTTAGGTTAGGTTAGGTTAGGTTAGGTTAGGTTAGGTTAGGTTAGGTTAGGTTAGGTTAGGTTAGGTTAGGTTAGGTTAGGTTAGGTTAGGTTAGGTTAGGTTAGGTTAGGTTAGGTTAGGTTAGGTTAGGTTAGGTTAGGTTAGGTTAGGTTAGGTTAGGTTAGGTTAGGTTAGGTTAGGTTAGGTTAGGTTAGGTTAGGTTAGGTTAGGTTAGGTTAGGTTAGGTTAGGTTAGGTTAGGTTAGGTTAGGTTAGGTTAGGTTAGGTTAGGTTAGGTTAGGTTAGGTTAGGTTAGGTTAGGTTAGGTTAGGTTAGGTTAGGTTAGGTTAGGTTAGGTTAGGTTAGGTTAGGTTAGGTTAGGTTAGGTTAGGTTAGGTTAGGTTAGGTTAGGTTAGGTTAGGTTAGGTTAGGTTAGGTTAGGTTAGGTTAGGTTAGGTTAGGTTAGGTTAGGTTAGGTTAGGTTAGGTTAGGTTAGGTTAGGTTAGGTTAGGTTAGGTTAGGTTAGGTTAGGTTAGGTTAGGTTAGGTTAGGTTAGGTTAGGTTAGGTTAGGTTAGGTTAGGTTAGGTTAGGTTAGGTTAGGTTAGGTTAGGTTAGGTTAGGTTAGGTTAGGTTAGGTTAGGTTAGGTTAGGTTAGGTTAGGTTAGGTTAGGTTAGGTTAGGTTAGGTTAGGTTAGGTTAGGTTAGGTTAGGTTAGGTTAGGTTAGGTTAGGTTAGGTTAGGTTAGGTTAGGTTAGGTTAGGTTAGGTTAGGTTAGGTTAGGTTAGGTTAGGTTAGGTTAGGTTAGGTTAGGTTAGGTTAGGTTAGGTTAGGTTAGGTTAGGTTAGGTTAGGTTAGGTTAGGTTAGGTTAGGTTAGGTTAGGTTAGGTTAGGTTAGGTTAGGTTAGGTTAGGTTAGGTTAGGTTAGGTTAGGTTAGGTTAGGTTAGGTTAGGTTAGGTTAGGTTAGGTTAGGTTAGGTTAGGTTAGGTTAGGTTAGGTTAGGTTAGGTTAGGTTAGGTTAGGTTAGGTTAGGTTAGGTTAGGTTAGGTTAGGTTAGGTTAGGTTAGGTTAGGTTAGGTTAGGTTAGGTTAGGTTAGGTTAGGTTAGGTTAGGTTAGGTTAGGTTAGGTTAGGTTAGGTTAGGTTAGGTTAGGTTAGGTTAGGTTAGGTTAGGTTAGGTTAGGTTAGGTTAGGTTAGGTTAGGTTAGGTTAGGTTAGGTTAGGTTAGGTTAGGTTAGGTTAGGTTAGGTTAGGTTAGGTTAGGTTAGGTTAGGTTAGTTTTTTTTTTTTTTTTTTTTTTTTTTTTTTTTTTTGCCCCCCTTTATGGGGGGCCGCCGGAGCCCTCAGACATAATCCGAGTCTTTTTTTATTTTCTTTTCATTTTTTTACTTTCTTTATTATAAAAAAGATATCCTTACTCTCTATAAAAAGTAGTGAAATTAACATCTTTGTTATGGGTATCCTAATTTATATCCCGCTTTGCCTATCCGTAATATGGGTTTCTTGGGTTTAATAAATGGGCACAATTTCTTTTATTTTTACACATTTTTGCCTAATGTCTCTAATGTCCTAATAAATTTTTATTAACAATATTTAATATCGATATTACTATCAAACAATATTTTAACTACTTTCAATTTTACAATTTTAAACAATATCCTGTTCTTATTATCTATGATTTTATTACAATATAATTATTTATTTACTATTGGCCATCTATTGCATTTTTTATGTTACACATTATATATATAATCAATATATATGGAAACATGTTTTATTTATATGAATTCTATTTGCTCATCTACTTTGTTTATTACGATTTTTTTTTTTTTTTTTTTTAAAATATACACTCTGAGAGCACAATGTTTATAGCTGCTGCAAAAGAGCTAAGCCTATGGTCTACCTTTACCTTTCTTAACCAAAAAGCTTGCTTGCTGCATGACTAATTTTTGCGAAAATCGGCTTTGCTGTAATTAGTGGACCATGATTATCATGGCCCTAACCATTTACAATACTGCCATGGTAATTCGCGTGTGTCTGATGTGGTGTGTTTTGTGATTTTAATTTTGGTTGTGTTTTGCAGGTTCTGCGTGTTGGATTTCGGGACACCTCTCGCCGCACCTCGAGTTTCCAGTTTTCCGGTGGCGACTTCATCTTTCAGCGTGGCGGGTTCTTTAAACAACAACAGTCGGGTGAGTTGAGTTCCTAATTTGTTGTGTAATTTGTGTGTGTGTGTGTTATCCATTAGAAACTGTTCCCTTTTCTCATGAAAAGGGGTCCAGTTTGCTTTCCATTTGTTGTGAATTTTTGTATTAATTTTGTTGTGTACTGTGAGTCTGATTGTTGTGTGTGTGTTGTGTTTAATTTCCCCCGCCCCGCCGTCGTCCAAACCGGATTTCCGTCCCGGGGTCCGCGAATTCAGTGTCCCGGTATCCGTGGTGCTGGTGTGATTATCTAAAATTGTGCCCTGGGCCACTTTAGCAGTACGCTACAGTGGCTCGTGCTAACATTTCCCATTTGCGGCGCACAGGGCACTCTTTGCTGAAGGCGCTGTGCTCTGTGCGGTCCTGCTTGGCCTGCGTGCAGTTGCAGCACGATGGTGTGCTGCCGGCCAACCAATCTGCACACTCCGCTTTCTTGTGTGGGCCCCCGCAGTGGCTGCACTTCTCTACGGTTTCCGTGCAGAACCGCTTACCATGGCCGTAGCCAAGGCAGAGGGAGCACTGCACTAATGGCGACTGGTCCTCTGCCCTGACCCGCTGCAGGTCTATCAGCGCGGATCCTGCATCCACCAGCTTCTGCCACAGCTGCGGGGTCACCCTCACCACCATATGGGCGGTGTGCGGGTTTCTGGTGCGCATTTTGTATGCAAGCTCAATCTTTTCATCGTCCTGCCCGCTGAAGATGGCCCCATTTTGTTTCCTCAATGCGGCCAGGATGTCCTCGTCGGTATTGTATTGCAGGACGTTTCTGAATACGATAAGCGGATTTTTGTTCTTGATGTCTTCTACCTTTAATTCTTTTTCATCTTTTAACCTCTCTTTCACTTTCTTTCTTTCCTCCTCTGTTCGGCAGCCCACTATGATTTTTCTATCCTTTGCTTTTCTTATTCTTTCTATTTCAATGCCTCCTTCCTTTGCTTTTACTGCTTTTCTAATTCTATTTAGGACATCTTCCCCGGTCTCCATTTCGTCCGTGGCCGTTACCACGAGCGAGTGTAGCGCAGCTTGCTCTGGGGCTTGCCTCCTAGGAGGCGCTGCCACCACACTCGCGTAGGTTTTTGCGGCCAGGGTCTCTTGGAGCTTTTCAATTTTATCGGTATTGTCCTTTAACAGCAGTGCATGTTCGCCAATTTTCTTCACCAGTTCGCTTTCATTACTGACTGTTAATGTTTCTGGCTCTTTTGTCTTTATGGGCTCTTTCTCTTCCGTCCGCTTTTTCCCCTTATCCAGCTCCGACTCTTTCACCAGTTGGTACAGCCTCTCGATTGCCTGCAGGACTCCGTCTTTGATCTCTGTTTTCAGGTTTCGAGAGTTGGCCAGGTGCAGTTTTGCTTTTGTGAGACAGGCTCTCGCTTCCGTGAGCCTGTCTACGTGCTTTGCTGCTTCCTGCTTTTGGGGAGGACTACTAGGCTGCTCCGCCGATGGTCTTCGTGGTGGAGGTACCTTAGTGTCCTGTGAGGACTGTGGTTTTGGCTTTGTAAGTCCTGTAGGAGGTTTCTTTGCGGGACTCCGGGGTTTCGCAGGCTTCTCCTGCTGTCCCGTTTCCCACTCTCCTATGCTCCTCCGGACCTTAGAGATGACCTCAATTTTGTCTACTTCGGGCATCGCTGTCTGGCTTTTTTCGCCGCTACTACCTCTTTTGGTGGGTGTTCTGTGACCGAACATATTGTATAGTCAAAGGGCTGTGTCAATTGTTAAATTAAAAGTAAATTTGTAAAAGTTGTAAATAACTAATTGTAAAAGTGTAAAAATGTATAATGTAAATTCTATGTACTAATCTAATTTTGTGTTGTGTTGCAGGTTTTCCAGGTTCCAGTGCCGGCTACGGTCTACGTGCAGCGGGTTGGAGTGGGTCTACAGAGTCCTGGTAAGTGTGTCAAGAATTTTATTGTCAAAATTATTGCGTTTGGTGAAGAAAGGTAAGTATTCTTCTAGTCTTAACAGAGTTACAATGTATAAAAATTTTTGTTCAAAATAATAAAATAATAAAAAATTTTCTAAGTCCAAATCTTGTTAAAATTTTCTAAGTCCCAAAATTTTTGGGAACGATTTTTTACAGTTTTTTCTGTGTCTAAAGACTCAACACATTCAAATTCCAAAACAATATTCAACAAATTTCTGATCCAAAATTTTGAAAAACTGAGAAATTTTTCCAAGTCCCAGATTTTTTAAAAATATTCTAAGTCCCCAAAAAATTTTTTGGGGAACAAATTACAATTTTTCTGTGTCTATAGACTATATAGATTCAAATGCAAACAATTTTTTAACAATTTTTTCCTGGTCCAAATTTTGAAAAATTTTCCAAGTCCAAGTTTACCGAAATTTTTCTAAGTCCAAAGTGGCCTTAAAATTTTCTAAGTTCAAAATTTTTGAAAAACCTTTTAAGAAAGTTTTCCAAGTCCAAGACTAACTATAGCTCTAATTAAAACAATTTTAGTCAATTTTTCTTTGTCAAAATTTTTCAGAAAATTATTCTGAGTCCAAGAAATTTTTGAAATTTCTCTAAGTCCCAGAAAATTTGGACGAAATTTTTCTAAGTCCAGTTTTTAAAATAAATTTTTTGTTTCTTAAGGGAAACAATACAGACAATAAATTACAACATAATACAATTAAAATTAACTTATAATATTACGTACACGCACCAGTATAGGATGCAGCGTCAAATTTTGTATTATAAAGAGGGGGGATAAATATGTCAAAAAGGAAGGGGAGGGGTCCAGGGGATGAAATTAAGGTCCAAAATATTTTTAAGTTATTGGGGGAAAGCACAAAAAATTTTTCTAACTTTTTAATAATTTTAAAAATGCAATTCCTGGGGTGGGGGATGATTTGGGGTAGGGGGTATCAATGGGGAATATGTGGGCCTATACCCTCTTTATAATGTAACAATTTAAATTTAAACAATTTGGCAACTTTTATGTGACAAACTTAACAAAAACAGAAAAATTAAGTTTGTATTGCAGCTGACCTTTAAAATTTTGAGTTGTTTTTTTGCCAATTTCTCCGAATTTTTTAGTATGAACAGGTGCTGATTTTTTGGCAGTGGGTAGAGTAGTCCTAGGACTATCCGGGGGCATAAAAATAAATATATGTTCCCACTGCCAAAATCGAGATAAAAAATTTTGAAAATTAAGGCCAACTGCACATTTACAAAACTACTTGGTAATAACACTTAAACTTAACTTTTTTCTGTTTTCAAAGTGCCTCCCGGCTGCCACTGAGTGTCCGCTTCTATTGGTGGGTCGAGCAGATGTCCCACTCCTCTCCTTCTCAACTTGAAAAACCGGATGTTGTTTTTCTGCTCGATAACTCCTCGGGGAAAAGTCGGATTTTCCCGCGGAAAACACCAGCGTGTACAGCTCCTGGAGGCGCTTCTTTTGGTACTAAATACCGTGTGGGTCGTCGCTGCAGATCCAGAGAAAAATCCAAAAAACGTTTCAAAATCCACGTCAAACAAAGAAAACTTCGCGAAAAATCGTCCTAGGGGAAAAATTTTTCCACGCCCAGGTTCAGCTCAACGAGCTGCGTCTTCTGATACAACTTTCGCGGAAATCGGGTCAAATTTTCTATTTTTGGGGATTTTTCGAGCGCGGAGCGGCTTTAAAACGTGGCACTCGCGTCTGCGGCTGGTGCGCGACTGGTTAGGTTAGGTTAGGTTAGGTTAGGTTAGGTTAGGTTAGGTTAGGTTAGGTTAGGTTAGGTTAGGTTAGGTTAGGTTAGGTTAGGTTAGGTTAGGTTAGGTTAGGTTAGGTTAGGTTAGGTTAGGTTAGGTTAGGTTAGGTTAGGTTAGGTTAGGTTAGGTTAGGTTAGGTTAGGTTAGGTTAGGTTAGGTTAGGTTAGGTTAGGTTAGGTTAGGTTAGGTTAGGTTAGGTTAGGTTAGGTTAGGTTAGGTTAGGTTAGGTTAGGTTAGGTTAGGTTAGGTTAGGTTAGGTTAGGTTAGGTTAGGTTAGGTTAGGTTAGGTTAGGTTAGGTTAGGTTAGGTTAGGTTAGGTTAGGTTAGGTTAGGTTAGGTTAGGTTAGGTTAGGTTAGGTTAGGTTAGGTTAGGTTAGGTTAGGTTAGGTTAGGTTAGGTTAGGTTAGGTTAGGTTAGGTTAGGTTAGGTTAGGTTAGGTTAGGTTAGGTTAGGTTAGGTTAGGTTAGGTTAGGTTAGGTTAGGTTAGGTTAGGTTAGGTTAGGTTAGGTTAGGTTAGGTTAGGTTAGGTTAGGTTAGGTTAGGTTAGGTTAGGTTAGGTTAGGTTAGGTTAGGTTAGGTTAGGTTAGGTTAGGTTAGGTTAGGTTAGGTTAGGTTAGGTTAGGTTAGGTTAGGTTAGGTTAGGTTAGGTTAGGTTAGGTTAGGTTAGGTTAGGTTAGGTTAGGTTAGGTTAGGTTAGGTTAGGTTAGGTTAGGTTAGGTTAGGTTAGGTTAGG